>OX328101.1:32400474-34800474 GCA_946811185.2 Hippopus hippopus
TGTCCCTATATATGGGGTGACTTCCTGTATAAGATCTTTACTGTGGGGTGTCATAAAATGTGGGGTGTATAAATCACCCCACATTTTCTCATTGTTCTCTTGAAGGTTGACAGGGCCTAAAGTATTATCTGGTGAAATACTAGGTTTTAGGTAGATATCATATATATAAAAGAAACTACAGTTACTTCCCTTTATACAATTTGTCAAAACGAGTAAGGTTGTACTGATAAAGCGGTCTGTGAGTATATATAAAGCCCCGTAATTCTTGGTGCATGTTTACCTGTAGGTATTGCTCGAACAAACTGACCTGAAATTGTCCTCTTTGCAAGGAACAATTCGATAGTGAATTTTTAAATCATCGCGTATAATCGGACGTAAGGAAATTCTGTTAACGGTAGATGTCTGGTTTTACTCTTTCAGTGCCAAAGTCAAAATAAGAAGGTTTTGCGGATGACATTGATCAAGATCAGACTGCACAGAAAATGCATCTTGGACCAATATCATTCGCCAAGAACTACCGATCAAAAACCAACAGAATCATGTATACTTCAGGTATTTTAAGTATTCTTTTCAGACACAATGAATCAATTAGCCATATAAAGAGTTGAAAATCGTTCACATAGTTCCGCATTCAGACAACAATAGATGAAGCTTAGTCTGGACCGTGAGTAATTCAAACGCCTGCTATATAATAACAGAGATAATATATTTCATGTCAATTTGTTCAAGAAATAAAAGCCTACATTTTCTTTGCTCATTATCAAATATGCAACGTTCAATGAATTTCATTTCCCTCAGGCTTACAGGAACGCTTATACTAGTAGCTTATACTAGTATCTAACATTTAGTTATTGAATGCTCAATTTTTCTTTCCGTTAAGTGCATAACTGTTCCCAGTACAGTTTATGTATAAATAGATAATGAAATATTCAAATGTGCGTTATTACTCCGGTTATTTTCTTTCTTAAGTAACGATGAACAGATATGGGCCAATCAGTCCAGTCCACATCACTTGAAGCCAGACTTAAACAGTACATAATTTATAGTTTATACATAAACCAATATTTACAAGATATGCTTTCTATATGCCAAATAGTTTAGCTAAAGAAAAACGCCCTGGAATTCGGTAGAATTGGCATGTGTGTCGTATACCTGATGATAAGAAAATGTGGGGCGATTTATACACTTCACATTATTTGATTCTTCGTGGTATAACGTTAGAAATTTACATCTGTAGAAAAACATCTCAGATTTGCACTATATGTCCCTCAGACTTTCTTAATATATGAACGCCTCCAGAATTCGATATAATTAATATGTATGTCTTTTTATTAATGACAGAAAAATATTGGGTGATATATACAGCCCATATTATTTTATTATCGATAGCCTTTACCGATCTGAGAGACACTTGTTTTCTTTCAGTGTATTTTTTCGTCTTTTAGAATTTTTTTAGACCTGATTATAACCCGTTCTCGAGACATATTTTTAATTTCACTCAAATGCATTTCAGCCATGCTCTGTGAAAAAAAGGCTAAATGCATCTGCAGAAGGTATCGACCTATGCCAGCCTGCGCAGTCTGTGCAGGCTGACATGAATCGACTCTTTTTGCAATGGTTAATTTTCTGCATATCAAAGGACCATTTCACCAAATGATTCAGTCCGTTGTTATACAAAATGGGTTTTATGGATCCATAATTATGAGATGATTTGCTTGGTATAATGCATCACTGAGATGCATTAAGACCCTTTTTGCCAGAGCATGGCTCGTTTGATTATCATCTAATTATTATAACAGTGAACTACTGGGATTTCTCGGTGCATTATGTATATATGTGTATATATATTTTTTTTTCCTTTTAACTTTACAGTTATTATTATTACTAGTGATGGGATCACATAATCACTAGTGATTTTATCATCTGTGAATCAGTAAGTATTCATATGAAGAAATACATACGGATTCACAGAAAAACGGGATTTTATGACCTGATAACATCCAATTCATGGGATGTAATTTGAATATCACTTGAATGCAGTCGATTATCCCACTTACTCTTTTCCTTTAGCATAATTTGATATATTTGTCTTAACAATACTACATGAAATCAAAGGACTGAAAGTCCTGAAAAGCGGATTTGTTGAACAGTTTTAAGCTATGATTAGATGTAATGAAATCTTCTAAAAAATTATTACACGTAATACCTGTATAATATGTAAGTAGTTAGTAAAGTAAGCATGGACAATGGGGGTCAAAGTTGTTTTACCAAGTGTGCTGTGCAGCAACTGTTATTTTACTACTTATGAGAGTAGTAATTTGATCCAACAATTTGACGTGTTTTCATAATAGTATTATATTTCGGACTGTAAACATGCGTAGGACTGTATATAGTGTTTCAAAAAAAAGTGAAGTTGGGGTGTACTAGCTAAAACTTAAAGTAAGATGGTGAGTGCGCAAACGTGTACACATGACAGTATCTGGTTTGGGTCAAACCGATAACATAGTACGGTCTTAAAAAAGAATATTTTTCAAAGCTAACATCAGCATAAAATGAGGAAGTTTTAGAGGTAATTATGGCTCTATATAAAAGACGTATTTTATTTACACTTGCTTATTTTGTCAGAATTCTACGGTCTTTCTAAAACTTTGAAATTTATTCAAACATTTAACATTTTTTGTAGCAGAATGGTGTAGTGTAGCTGCATGTAAACATACTAGAAAGTAAAAACATGTTGAAATAAACCAAGATGGATTTATGTAAGTGAAACTTATTTGACAAATATATAGAACACTTCAGTTGTTGATGAGTAAGATTACAAAAACTATACAAAATAGGACATTTTGTTTTTCCTCAAGGACAATGATTATATAATGATAATTCTGTAAAAACAAAGTGTTAAGGTCTACAACTGTCAATCAGTTTCAGCAATCATGAACAAATTTGATCAAAGAGTACAAGATATTGCTACTTACACATGTATTCAATATGAAATTTTTGTGCCCTTGTGTTGAACTCTTTATCAGAGGACAAAATTTTTTACTCTCGCCCCAAAAAAACCAACTATTCAGATTTTCATACTTTCACCAAACTCAGAAATGACTTATCACTGAATTATAGCTGGAAAATCATTAGTAAAGATGAAAGATAAGATTAAGAAAAAAATTGGTATTTACTTAATGGGCTACATAGCCTCTTTGGTATTATTAGATGTAATGCCACAGTTTTGGAAAGCCTTGTGGGAATGGTACATAATCAATAGCATGCAACGTCAACAAGGATTCATATTCAAATCAGTATCAAGACACCATACCTGGTGTAACAAAAAATAAACAGAGTGACTTATTGCTAAGGTATAATTCCATGATAAAACACCCAAAATTGCATCATTTTACTTACTTCAACCATACACTTTATATGAAAAGAAATATATATATCTGTTAGTATTTATTGGCCTTTTACAAAAAATTTGATTTGTGGCATTAAAACTAAATAGCTCCCTTTTTTGAGTATTAACAAACAATTCAATAAATATGGCTCAGATTATGTGGTTTGTATTGGTAAAGGGTAGAAAAAATTTTGGAAGAAAAAAAAGAAAAGAAATACTGATGTCTTGCTTTCCAACAGTGTTTTCATAAGCCCTTTTACACAGAACTCATAAAAGATAGGGTTTATTGTGTGGTTGAGGGCTAAAAACAGAAAAATCCTCAAAAATTCTCCCAATTTAACTTTGTATGACACAAAATTCAAGGGTCAAATATAGGCCATGTTTGGACAAACCGTAAGGTGTTCTGAATACTGACAACATGTATCTGTAACAGTTCTGTTAAATAGCCCCAAAGGCTGGGATTGAATCCAGAACCTTCAGGTACTAAGGCAAATGCTCTACCATATTGCTACAAAAGCTACATGTAGCTCTATAGTAAGACAGTATAAGTGTCCCCTTATACAAACACATGCTATACATTTATACCAGTCTGTGGGATAGACCAGTATACAGCATATCCATGTCAAGTTTCCTTGGCATTTGACAACTGGATCTGGAGAAAATTTTGATTGGGGTTTATTTTAACACCGTTTTAATAATCCTGAAGGAAATAGGAAATTGAAAGCATTACAGGACAAGGATAAAATTCTGGTAAGCAGTATTTTCTCCTGTTCCAACAGTGTTTTCAATCATATGAGTAAAATTCAGCTCATTTTGTATCAGTTTCTGAATTGTTGTCCGCAGATGCATTTAAAGTGCCTAAAACTTGTCATATGGGGAAGGAATGAATAATGAAATGTCATCCGTTTGATTACCATTTTTGATTAAAAATCAATAAGTAACTTATGCACAGATGGTTGACATAGACTAATCTGAACAATCTTACAAAAATTAACTCCCCTCTAAATGTGGATCTGGGGTCCTGCATGGCTCACCAGTAAAGTGTAGGACTTGTTACCTGATGGTCTAGGTTCCAGGCTCACTGGAAGCTGCTTGTTTTACTGTGGGAGTGTCCTTAGGCAAGACACTTCAGAGCCCTAGCCTAGTACTGCTGAAACCTAGACATACATAAATAAGCTAGTTGTAGCAGTTATATGACTGAAATAATGTTGAAAGCAACATTAAATACCATTCAATTAGTCAATGTGGATCTAAAATCGGCCTGCAAGGGTAACCTTTATCTAACATTTCTGTCAGCCTCACAAAATGTAGCTCTTTTGAAAACATTGACACACCAACAGATTTTTCATTTTTTTCATTCTTACTAAAGTCATTTTTCCCCGTTCCATAACACCATAAAGGATACAAAGTGTTTTAACTAAGGTAAGTGTGGCTATATTATCCCATTTTGAAGGATGTTCAGAAAAACTTTTCACACAACTTATCCAACTGGCTAAGCTTTATTTAGCTACACTAAAAATCAAGGGTTTTCAGAAGAACTAGTGAAGGTGGTTTTGGTCTGAGATTATGCATTAAATCAGATTGAAAATATTAACAGCTCACCCTATGGTTTGTAAACATGTGAGCTTAAATAGATACACTAAACATGATGACTATATTTTTCTTTTCCATAGCATTTAGAGCATTTCTAAAATCATCATTATTCATCATTATGCAAGACACTTTTGAAATGTTGAAACTTCTGTACTCAGACATCAAGGTTTTGATTTTTAAAACAGCATTTTCCAAATCTACTCAGACTATAAACACAACACTTTCTAAACTTTTATATAGCGGATATAATCATATAGACTGCGAACAATTCAAATCTAAATTAGTGTGACTATAGAAATGGAATTTTACTATGCTAGGCTGTCTGATCTTAACTCTTTACCAAACAACAAAATTTTAGACTGGTCCAAGTTGAAAGCATTAGCAAATGACAAAATAAATGTGGCATAAATAACAAAATTTGACCCAGATAGGGTAGAAACCATTGTGGGAAAAGGAGAAAATGCTGGTTACCAGCATTTTCTCCTTTTTCCACAAGGTTTTCAAAAGCTCTCTTCTTCAGGGTCATTAAAAGTCGGGATTGTGTGGTAAAAGGTTAATCTACTTTTGCTACATTACAAACAAACTGTCCTCATTCTGAGGTATAAAGCATGTATTGTTTTGAAACGAGTATGGGTTAGTTGAAAAAAAAAACACAGGAGTCCTCTATGAAAAATAGAAACAGTGGTATTTTGTATGCAATTTCTTACTGAAAGTACCTTGTCCTTTCCATGACTCCAACACCCAGGAATCCCTTCAAGGGTTCCTCCTAATTACTACACAACTTGAAACTACATGTATTAATTTCAAAATGAAATACAAAATCAAACTAGAAACAATATTTGATTGTTCAGATACAATGATTTCTTCTTTCCTTTGAAAAGAATGTTCTTAGTTTTATTCCTGAACTTAAGAACATTATGTAATAGTCTGAAAGGTGAAAACTAAATGGTGTGTTCAGTATTTTCTAAGATTTAGGCCATGTGTAATTCATGAATATTGAATGTACCTTCCTTCTGTTACATAAATGAAAATTTACCTTGTATCATCATAAAGACACAAGTCAAGAAAATAACGATTTCACAAAACAAAAGTAAGGTCAACTCATGCAGTGCCACAAAACATGAAATTGGTTGTAACTACCTTAAAGAATAATTTGATATTGATTTCTGGTGATTGCATTACTTTCAACACTGTTTCAGTATTACAGTGACAACAACTCATTTGTGTACCTCTCTGGTTTTACTAGGGCTAAGCTGGTTCTCTAAAGTGTCTTTTCTATAGGCACCCATACAAAATCCTGGCACCTAGGTGAGGATAAAACCCAGGATAATCCATCCTACACCATCACCAATCAACCACAGTCTCAAAGTACCTCACTAAATAAATGAATGAGATTATGTAATTTCAACACTATTTTGGTGCAACTATAAGAAAGAAAAAAAAACTTAGGCTGTGTAGATTCAAGGTCAGATCTCATATTCTGTGCTGTCTGAACTTAGATTATAATACAGTTTCAAAAAAAAACAAAACTGGTGTTACACTTAACTATAAAAATGGACTAATACTTAAAGGCCCAGTACAGGCCAAAATACCAAAGCATGTGTCATAATACATTTAAATCATACCATTTTGAAGTATGGAAAATATTGTGGAGATGACAGTCTGTTATCGTAAAAACAGGGATTTTTTGAGAAAGGGTTAAGTAACTTAGTAGGTAAAAAGTGGTATTATACTGCAAAGAAATTTCTTGTGATCTGATTGGATAATATGCCCCAAACATGTATGTCATGTACACTGGCAAAACCCACTTAAAAGCAGTTTCCCTTTCGGCAGCCTCGTATCCATGACCACACTTTCAGCACAACATCCAAATTGGCACCGTCGATTGGTCGATAGGAGCTGGGCTCTTACACAAACATTCTAGAATGAGTAACAACCATTTAGCCTGGAGAACATTTGAAATTAATAAGCAGGTTGTAATGTAATGAGTTACCTCCCTTATAATGTTACATATCGTCGAATCATCTAAAATCGGGAAACATCAAAGTTCGCGACCATTTTGTTTTTAGAATAAGTCACATGATACTTTATCGAAATCGAGGCTGGTGAGGTCATACTGATGGTTGAATTAGTTATCATCTGCAAAAATCGCAGAAAAATGAGGTTCAAGTCAGTAAATGAGCTACATGGAAAAGCTCATTTTCAGAACAGGTAATTTCATTGGTGCAAAGACCCCTTCCTATAAAAACTACACACTATTCCAAGACAGAACTACATTGGAAAATTATCATACTTCCACGATGCTTCTCTGTTAATGGATGTCACGTGACCGTGTTAGATGTGGAGATCAAGGTCAGTCTATTCTTAAATTACTGGTTTTTTCTGACTTTCCGCGAATATACCTGCATGACAAGATGGCTGCCTTGAGTCGGCTGTGTCATGCTCGCTGAATAAATTTTGTGAATGTTTGAAATAAATCGGGTATGTGTTGTGTACTTGAAGGAAAATAATTGAATAACACATACAGCCAAGTGGAATTTCAATTTTACCCCTATAACTTAAGTTAGTAAACGCCGAAGCTTAATACCGCGATTTTCAGTTTGTCGAGGGTACATCATAACATGTATATGAGCTATGCTTTGTGAAAAAGGGTCTTAATGCATCTGCGAAAACTATCAACCCAGGTCAGCCTGCACAGTCCATGCAGGCTGACCTGGGCCAAAACTTTTCGCTATTGGTCAATTTTCTGTATGTCAAGGGACCAGTGTACCTTATGATACAGCTGAAAAAATGTTAGACATACTGAATTTTATGGATCCCTAATTATGTGGTGCATTGCCTGGTATGATGCATCACGGAGATACATTAAGCCCCTGTTTGCCAGAGCATGACTGATATGTGAATGACATTGTGCAATCTTTATTCCTTTACCACACAATGCCGACTTTTAATGACCCTGGGAGAGAAGCCTTTTGAAAACATTGTGAGAAAAGGAGAAAATGCTGGCCACATTTTCTCCTTTTCCCACAATGTTTTCTAACTTATCAGAGAAAAATTGCACCATTTGAACCTCATTGAAATTGTCGTCTGCAATGCTTTGAATTTGGATAAGGCTAAAATTTTGTCGTCTGGTAAAAGGATAATGTATGTCCAAGGATACTGGTCCCCCTTCATGCTCATACATTAAAATCTTTCCTTGTAAAAGATCAATGTATGGTCACAAAGTATTATCTGCATAAATATTGCAGGGGTGTCACTGGATACCATCCAACTCATTGTAGCCAGCTTTAGGACTGAGTGTGTACATATAATAATTTGTCATCATGAAATTATTGTCATTGTATATAATGCTAATGTGAATCATGTGTAATAAAACGAGTGTCACAATATACGGCGCCGCATCGCAAAACCCTGACAATATGCGATAGGTCACATGATAAGAAACATTCTGTGAAAATGTCATCCAAATCTGTCAAGAAACGTGGGAGGAGTTGCGTTCACAAGAAATGGACGTACGTACGGACGGACAAAGGGACGGACGAAGGGACGGACGGACGGATGAATGGAGAAGATGGCACCAATATATGTCACCTCCAGCGGTGTATAAAAATGTATTTGTATGCCAATAATACTTTAATGTACATAATGTATGGTAAAACTATGTATGTATTGATTGAATGGTGTTTTATGCCGCTTTCAACATTATTTCAGTCATATCACGGCAACAGCTCACATAATTATTCATATTTTCCTGGTTTTCACCAGTACTAGGCTAGGGCTCTGAAGTGGTAAAACTATGTAAAAAAAAAAACTACAATCAGTGAAACTATGTAAAAGAATTATAAAAAGAAAAAGCATGATAATCTGAGGCCTCAGGATGATAAAAAAAAAATCCTATCATTGTAATGTTTAGACAATCCATACAGTAATATATAAAAGATAAATTTAATTGCTTTGTTGGAAAGTAAATGCACTGTTATTTGTAATCTGTCATTTGTTTATAAAGGAAAGCACCTAAAGGGTTTAGAAAGAATAAAGTGTTTAAAAATGCATTCTTATTTGCAATCTGTCATTTGTTTATGAGGGAAAGCAGCTAGCAGGTTTAGAAAGAGTAAAGTGCCTAAAAATTATTCTAATCTGCAATGTCATTTGTTTATGAGGGAAAGCAGCTAGCCAGTTTAGAAAGAAAGAAGTGCTAAAAAATACAAGGTGGCAGACTGGAGAAAACATTGGCTTCTACCAAATAAACATCACTGGAACAAGAAAATTAGTTTCCAATGAAATTCTGCCTTCACTCTGCATATCATGTCATGTCGCATCATTAATGAGAGATGTCTGTGAAATATTTTCACTGTCTGACAAGGAGTTCAAGAAATATTGTAGTACATGTTAGCTTTAAATACAAACTTTAGCTTGTGATACCCTGTTTTGCATGTAGTCACATCAAGGTAAACAGGTATGAATTATCTTATAAATTAAAGGAACATGTGACATGGAGTGCACAGAAAAACCACAGACAGACAGACAGACAAATGTAAGAAGCATCTCAACTGGACTTTGAGAGCCTTCATGAAAAATGCTGGTTTTGGTATTTACCATTATGGCAATATCTGTAAGTGACAAATGCTTACAATTTGCACAGGTCTAAAATTCCATCATTTTGTAAAGATTTAAACATTGATTTCATATATAGCTTGACTCCAAGTAAATTATAAGTCAACATCTCACAATAAAAGCCTCTGATGGATTTGAACAAAGTGATAGTCTTAGATTTAATAAATTTTGGCAAAATGTCTAATTAAAATAGAACTGTATAAATGACACAAAAATATTCCAAAAATTAATTGCTCAGACTTTCTTACCTGAATGGGTAGTTTCCTTGCACTGTTCAGTATCCAGGAAATTAAGGTGGTGTTGTAGACATTAGTAGGCAAGAACTAAGCAAAATAAACACTGGCTTTGGTTCAGGAAACATTTTCTTGTAACATAGACAAGGTACAACTTTAATTCTCCTATTTTTAAGTTATAGCTTGGGTCAATGTCAGCTAGCCTAATTCTTATAGGGGTCAAGGTTTTTATGTATAAATCTTTAGGGGTGTTTAGATTCCCTTCATTGTAAGTCATGTTTGGACAATTGTAGGCAAGATATTATTTTATGCAAGCTAATTACTGGTATGGGTCCAGGCAAACATGCACCATAATGTACTTTTTTACTGGTATGGGTCCAGACACCATAATGAACTATGGTAGAACTTGCTAATCTTCTGATAAACTTGGGTTAAGCTTTTTTGTCAGATTGTTAAATGCTACATCAATGGACTTATTTATGCCTCTCAACAAGAATTGGCAATACAAGTAGCTTTTATTGACTTTGCAAGCAATATAAGTAGCTTTTATTGACTTTGCAAATTAAACACAGCTGCCCCTGAATAGATCGACAACTTTTCTAGCTTGCCTTGATCCGTCATTGGTGACAGCATAAACTCTTTATTTGTAGACTACTGTCAACCTGAAATTTACCTGGATTTCAGCTAGTACTAGGGTAGCTTGTACAAAATATCTTGACTACAGTTATTCTAACTATTGACTCATACTGGTGAGAATCTTACTCTTCCCAAAAATTCATGGATAGAAAAACAAAAAAAACAAAAATACACTGTGGGTATGAATTCCTAATCAAATTTATATTTCATGTATACTTACTAGTGCAGCAAAATCACCCATTTGGCAAGGACAACTTGTCTGAGCAATTCATTTCAAAGACACTGTTTATTGCAATAAGGTCTTTCCCATATTTTTAATGTTATCAACTTACCAATGTCATTTTCAGACTAAACTGAAATAGGTTTAACTCTTTACCAAACAATCCCGACTTTTAACAACACTGAGAAAGAAGTCTTTTGAAAACATTGTAGGAAAAGGAGAAATTGCTGGTAACCTGCATTTTCTCCTTTTCCCACAATGTTTTCTACCCTTCCCAAGACAAATTTCAATTTTTGAGCTATATGCATTTTGTCGTCTGCAAATGCTTTCAATTTGATCTGGTCTACAATTTTGTCGATTTAAGTCATCAAACTCTTGACGTCAATGCTGTTACTAAAGGAATGGAATCTAATCTATATAAGTTAAGCTTTACATAACCTATGTATGTGAACGTCATATGTAAACAAGAGCCAGAAGTCTTTTGTGTAGTTTTAGTTACCAGTATATTACAACTGTATTTCAGCTACATGTAGATATTAGGCAGAAATTTTTTGTGTAGTTTTAGTTATGTTACAATTATAATTATAATTATCATTTCAACTAGATACTTGTTTGCATAAATCTTCCATCAATATGATGATAAAAGATGATTGCATGTTATGTGAGACCTCTGCATGTCATCTGATTATGGTAGACATTTGTGTGAATTTTTTTTTTTATGATTTGGTAAGCAGTTGAAGAGATTATGGAGGATAAACAAAAATTATGACACATGGATGGACAGACAGACAGCGATATAGGCAAATTCAATGCAATCAACATGTCTTTCCAAAATAAATTTATGGGAGACATAGCCATGTACACCAACTTGTCATTGGAACAAACGCCTCTGAAAACTTTTCTATACAATACTAGATCAGATATTGAGCATTAATATGATTCTACTTTAGCTAAATAATGTCAACATGGTTATGATGGCCCCTGAGAATTTTTAAGGAACATTTCCATGATATAATATTTAATATAATCTATAATATACAATGTAATATATATTATCTTATGCAGACATTAACCTCTGAGTATGCGAAACCTTACCAGGGTCCAGACTTTGGCTATAGGTCAAATTGTGGTAATTTACCTCATGATTCACCTGGTATTTAGACAAAATTAAGTCAAACTATGTGACAGCTTGCTTTGTATAATGCATCACAAAGTCGCATTAAGCCCCCTTTCCCCAGAGTGCTGCTTACAGTATATATATCTATTCAGTACAAGTGCCTTTTTGTGAAGTTTTATAAGCAGTACAGGTTCTGATGACATGATGAGTGTGACTGATCTTCAGAATTGGACAAAGTTCAAGAGATATTAATCAGCATCAAATTGTGTGTTTTTGACCTTTTAACTGCGGCTATGACCTCGACCTTACAGACAGGTATGCAAAACTTCTACTCTGCATGCCATCAAGTATCAAGACTGACATGTGTGGAATAGTTTTAAAACCAGGCAAAGGGTTCAAAAGATATGAGAGCAGACCTTTATCTCCTAGCAAAATTGACATTGACATGCAGATATGATGCAGGACAACAGTATGATGCTATGTAACAAATATCTACACATATGGTCTTAAGAGAGATGCTTCTTTTAAAATGGTTACTTATGTCACTTTCTGTAAAATATGTGTACCCATATGTTTCTTTCTGCAAAATATGTGTACCTGGGGCAGGACCAACTTTGACCCAAAGGGCACAATTTGAACAACTTTGACTAGGGACCACATTATGATACTACTGTATTTATCATGCTGTAGGCTACATGGTTTCAGACAAGAATAAAAAAATAAATTTCTGAATAAATTCCTACAGAACACAAAGTAAAAGAGGTGACCCCTTTGCAGGCCCCTCTTTGACCCAGAAGCACATTTTGAACAACTTAGATTTAAATGAAATATTTTATAATGCTGAGACCAAATATCTGGCTCATGGCCCAATAGTTCAAGACAAGGAAAGTAAAAAAGAAAATGAAATTGTAACTCTGCAAAATAACTGACCCATGTGCAGGACCTGTTTTGATAATGTTTACTTTATTTATACAAGACCATGTGATGCTACATAATACCAATACACCAGGCCTAATGGCTTTAGAGGAGGTTTTCATTACTTGTATAATAACTATTTTTATTTTTTTTGGACATACGGTTACCCTGGGCATGGCAAACTTTTATAGCATATGACCAATTTTAATAACTTTAAGGACCATTCCTTGATGCAACATACAAAATTTCGGTGCTGTTGGCTGTGTGTTTCAAGATGGAAAAAAAAAAACTGTGTACAACACCAAACCCTTGGAAAAGGGCCGTCTTTGACCCAGGACTTAAACTTTATCTAAGAATCTTCTTTTGATACTACCGTATTTTGCTTAAATTTTGGGACAGTAAAAAATAATTAATTTTTTTTGTGTCCCAATACTTAGGTCCACAAAAAATAACCATTTTGTCAGCTGTCCCAAAACTATGATCAGACCAGACAAGCTGTCATACTGTAAGTCACTGGCCGCCAACCTGTCGAATATTGCCAACGTTAAAATATTGCTACGTCATTGATTTCAATAAACCTACGATCATTTGCAGCTATGTCTATTTTTAGACAGATTGGAATTCCAGTGATCAATTTGAGCACTAAGAGTTTAAAACTTCGTCTTTTCTCATTGTTTTCATTGATGATTAACTTGTCACTCATTATTGTCTGCGTCCTGGGATCGCGATGAGGATGTTATTTTGCGTTTGTAGATAAACTCACAACATATTTCACCTACTTTCATGAGGTGAACGACGTAAATTCCACTCTGACAAGTACCTGCTCGGACCGTTCTCAAATTTGATTGGTTCGTCGATCTTCGATCGATAAACCTTGGGTAAAGTAGAATGCTGTACCTTCATTTCTATTTATGAACAACGAATCCGACTGACCGTGAAATATGTGCGTGTCAACTGTGTCAACTTTGGATGTACATATACACGTTATACACGTTATGTATCTTGGATACAAGTTTATCACACCCTTTTTACACTTATGTGGGATTTCTTTTTGAATTGGGGTTTGAATTAGTTCGCAGGTGATCGGGTTTTTTTTGTCTTGAATTGGGAAACTCCCATTGAAATCGGGAGGGTTGGGATGCATGCTTACGATGTTACGTGTGTAGAAATGAAACTGGGTGAAATAAATAGCCTACTTGTAAGCAAAGGAATTAATTAATTAGGTATCAAACAGATTGAAAGATTTTTTTTTTAAAATAGATATTCACTGTCCCAATTCTTTGGAACAAAAAATACTGATGTTGCTTTGCAATTTTTAGTATGGCCCAAATCTTTGGTTCATGAAAAGTAATTATTTTCGCGATTTTTGATGGTGTCCAGATTCTTTGGGTGTCCCAAAACTTACGCAAAATACGGTATTCAGATAAATGTAAGACTTAAGGCCAAAAATTGTCATAGTTTCAGCCAAGAAGATTTAAATAAAACCTTTAGAACTCTATATAGATCAACAGACCTTGGGAACAGCGCTATCTTTGACACTATGTGCAGGACTTGAACAACTAAGATAATTATGGTAACCTTTTAGACTTTTTCTAATCCAAAGCACTTAAGACAACAAAATAAGTGTAGCTAAAATGGTGGAGATTGTCTTTGAAAGGGTAAAAAACATTGTTGGAAAAAAGAAAATGCTGGTCACCACATTTTCTCCTAGTTACTAGTAATGCCTTCCTTCCCCAACAATGTTTTCAAAAGAGCCTTTTTCCTCAAGGTCACTAAATTCAGGATAATGTGGTACAGGGTAAAGACTCCAAGTCGCCATAGTTTCAGCAAAGATTTAAGATTAAAACATACAGAATGCCATGTTATACATTAAGCCCCCTTCTTCCATGACATGACATTTTATTAGATATAAATAAATAATGATTGTCTAATGCTTATGATAAACAATATAAATATGAAGTATCATAAAATTTTGTTTAGTAGTAAGAGTTATTGGAGCATAATGGAAATATACATCAAGCCCCCTTTTTCCATGACAGTGCATAAGATAAAAAAAAAAATCTATGACAGCAAACTATGATAAAGATCTCATAAATCTTGTTTCATTAATTTTCGTCACTGGTTATAGAAGATATCTGTCAGGATGGATAGATGTTAATTGATTGATTGTATGGTATTAAATGCAGTTTTCATCATCATTTCAGTTATATAGCTGCTGCCAAGCACCTATCCATGCTTTCCTGGAGTTTCTTTTTACCAGTACTCTGCACAATATTTTTCCAAGCCACTGGCTGCTTTCCAACATAACCATTATTGAAACAATGATAAGTGGTGAATGAAGAATGAATCTGTTGCAATGACTATCATCAATCCTTGGAAAAAAGTTGGCAGAGCTGGGGATCGAACCAGCGACCCATTATTCTTGATTCTCGTATGCTACTGATTGTGCAAACAGGGCTCAGCGGTTAGATGGACAGATAGACAATGCAAAAACTATTTAAAACTTACAGAACTACATGTACATGCACAATGACAGACATTTTGAACAGGGCCATCTTTGACCAAGGATGCAGGACTTGAACAACTTTTAGATGAATACTGATCTTTTGATGCTATACACTAGATATTCAGGCTTTGGCCTAACATCTCCATAGTTTCAGCAAAGAAGGTTGAAAAAAAAAACCTTTTAGAACTACATGTACAACAATAGACCTCCAGAACAGGGCCATTTTTGACACTTGGTGCAGGACTTGAACAACTTAGATGAATAATTAATTTTTGATGCTACATACTTAATATTCAGAGCTTTTCCCCAAACATCTCCATAGTTTCAGACAAAAAGTTTTTAAAAAAGACAAAAAATATATAAACCCAAGTACAACAATAGACCTTAGGAATGGGACCATCTTTGACCCCATGTGCAGGACTTGAACAACTTTGATGAATAAGTATCTTTTGACGCTAGATACTTAATATTCAGTCTTTGGCCTAACATTTCCACAGTTCCAGCCAAAAAGATTAAAAAATAATGATAGAACCCCCAATGTACATGTACAAAAACAGACCTTGGGAACAGGGCAATCTTTGACCCCATGTGCAGGACTTGAACAACTTTGAAAATAATTATCTTTTTATTTGATATACTAGATATTCAGACTCTTTAGGTCTAATATCTCCACAGTTTCAGCCAAAAACATTAAAAACAAGAGTGCCATCATCACAATATACACTGCAGCATCGCAAAGCCCTGACAATATGCGATAGGTCACATGATGAGAAACATTCTGTGAAAATTTCATCCAAATCCGTCAAGAAATGTTGGAGGAGTTGCGCTCAAAAGAAATAGATGTATGTATGGCCAAAGGGACGGACAGATGGAGGGACAGACAGATGGAGGGACGGACAGACGGAGAAGATGACACAAATATACGTCCCCTCCAGCGGCATATTAAAAAAACCTCATAGAACCCAAAGTACAACAACAGACATTGGAAAAAACAGGGCAATCTTTGACCTCATTTGCAGAACTTGAACAACTTAGATTAATAATTATCTTTTTATTTTATATACTAGATATTCAGACTGTTAGGTCTATAATCTCAATAGTGTCAGCCAAATAGATTTTAAAAATTATAGAACCTCAAGTACAACAACAGACCATGAGAACAGGGCCATCTTTGACCCCATGTGCAGTACTAAAAACAACTTCTATGAATAATTATGTTCTGATGCTAAAAACTTATTATTTAGACTCTTTGGCCTTACATCTTCATAGTTTTGGCCAAAAAAATTTTTTAAAAAACTTACAGAACAACAACAGACAACAGAACTTTGGAACAGGGCCATCTTTGACCCCATGTGTAGGACTTGAACATCTAAGGTAAAGAATGATTATATGTTGCTTCATACTTACCCAACATCTCCCAAGGTTCAGCCACAAAGATTTAAAAAAAACCAAAAAAACTATAGAACCCCATGTAAATGTACAACAGTCCTTGGGAACAGGCCATCTTTGACCCTATGTGCAGGACTTCAACAACTAAGCTAAAGAATGCTCTTTTAATGCTATGTACTAAACATTTAAACTTTCGGCTTAAACTCTCCACAGAAGATAACTAGAGGCGCTTGAGCGCCTGTATCGCTCCACAGGCCTGATATTTCTATAATGGCGAAAGGAAGTTTTTAACAATTATCATTCAATCCTGCATTTTAGCTCAATGAAGAAACAATTTGGTAGACAACCACCATAGGAACTTACCTGCAAAACAACAATGAAATCCAATCAATAGTTTTAGAGAAGAAATTTTTCAAAGATTTTACTTTATACCATAAAAGGAAAATGAGTCTCCCATCAAAGCCATGTTTTTTGACAGATCTTTTTTTTTTAAAGGAATTCTGTAAACCTGTATCTAAGGAACATTCCTGCAAAATAATAATGCTATCCAAATAGCGGTTTGGGAGGAGAAGATTTTTAAAGGTTTTTTACTTTGGTTGCCATGGCAACCAGAATTCTTCATGGAACACAATTATTTGAAGGAATTTGAAAGAGGACCACCAAAGGAACATTCCTGTGAAATTTGGTAAAAATCCAGTCAATAGTTTCTGAGGAGAAGTTTTTTAAAGAAAAAGTTTACGGACGCACACACGGACGAACAGACGGACGAACGGACGGACGGACGCACGACGGACACAACGCCATGACAATAGCTCGCTGGCCTTCGGCCAGTGGAGCTAAAAATTATAGAACTCGATGTACTACAACAGACCCTTGCTACAGGGCCAATTTTGACCCCTATGGCAGAACTTGAAGAAACTTATTTTAAGATTCTAGGCTCAACAATTTCAGATGAGAAGAACAGAAAAGAAAATTCGTTTAGGAAATCTTTAGTCTAAGGGCATACCATCTTAGACTTCTTGGTTCCAGTCAAGAAGATTGAAAAACAAAAGAAAAAAATTACAACACTATACAAATGTGACAATCAGGCAGAATTATTTCTCCAAAGAGCACAGTTTAAAACAACCGTAACTCTTAAACAAATGACAAAATTTTAGACTAGTCAAAATTGAAAACATTATGCTGACAACACAAAGTGACTCAAAAAGTAAAATTTGTTTTAACTCTTTACCACATGACAAAATTTTAGACAAATCCAAATTGGAAGCATTTCCAGAGAATATAGTAAATGTGGCAAAAGTAATGAAATTTGTCTGAAAAGATAATAAAACATTGTGAGAAAAGGAGAAAATGCTGGTTACCAGCATTTTCTCCTTTTCCCACAATGTTTGCAAAAGCTTTCATTCTAAGGGTTGTTGAAAGTTGGGATTGTGTGGTAAAGGGTTAAGAAGGATAGCAGACATTGTGGGAAAAGGAGAAAATGCTCTCCTTTTCCTACGATATTTTTTCAAAACACTTCTTTCCCAGGGTTGTTATAAGTGTTGACTGTGTGGTGAAGGGTTCACGCTTCATACCAAGCATCTATGCTCTAGGTTCATAAGTTCTAGACAATAATTATTCTTTTGAAAAATCCTAAAAATACCCTCATACATATGTTACTTCAAACACAAATATATTGATGAT
Organism: Hippopus hippopus; assembly: GCA_946811185.2. NCBI lineage: Eukaryota > Metazoa > Mollusca > Bivalvia > Cardiida > Cardiidae > Hippopus > Hippopus hippopus. Next base: position 32,418,769 of record OX328101.1, read on the forward strand.
GATGAATAGTGTTTTAAGGCCCGTCCACAACTTAGGTCATATTGGGCGCACTTACTTAGTAAACAATAATGCCAGGTGAAAATAACATACATGTGCAACAACATAAGACAAACATGATAAATGAGGAATGGACGAAACACAAAATGATGCCCCTTTTGTCGCCTTTTACGACATGCATGCTGTCACTTTTGTTCCGCCAGATGAAATGGCAGATGTGACGATCGCGGGACTGCAGTGGTTTATTCTTATACCCCCGATTAAACCACACGGGGTCCCACAGGCCAATTGATTCCCATTCCAAACCCTACTTACATCAAGAAAAAAATACAGGATTTGGAGTAAGAACCACCCAGCCTGCTGCAATCCTACGAATTACGAGGAAAGCAGCCGTTTGTCTCTAATTTTAGTCGCCTTCTACGACATACCATAGAGAAAGGCCGAGGTCCTATTCTATAAATAAAAAAAAAAAAAAAAAAAAAAACCCGGGACCCCACGGGGACACAAATATATTGGTTCAGGACAATATTCTATTAAAAAATCCTAAAAATACCCTCATTCATACGCTACTTCAAACACAGATACATTAGTTCTGGGCAATATCTTATTAAACAATCCTAAAGATACCCTCATTCATGCTACTTCAGATAAAGATACATCAATATGGACAATATTCCATTAAAAAATCCTACAAATACCCTCATTCATATGCTATTTCATAGGTTCCGGACAATAATCTAATAAAAAATCCTGAAGATACCCTAATTCATAGAGTACTTCAAACACAGATACATTGGTTCTGGATAATAATCTAATAAAAAATCCTAAAAATACCCTCATTCATACAATACTTCGAACACAGATACATAGGTTCCAGACAATATACTATTAAAAAATCCTAAAAATACCCTCATTCATACACTACTTCAAACACAGATATATTCGTTCTTAACAACATTTCTTTATATCCTAAAAAACTCTCATTCATGCTAAATTAAAAACAGATACATCGGTTCTGGACAGTATTCTATTAAAAAATCCTAAAAATACCCCCATTCATGTTACTTCAAACACAATTACATTGGTTCTGGACAACATTCCATCAAAAAATCCTACAAAACCTCATTCATGTTACTTTAAATACAGATACTTCAATTACGGACAGTATTCTATTAAAAAATAAAAAAAAATACTCATTCATGTTACTTCAAACACAGATACATTGGTTCCAGACAATATTCCGTTTAAAAATCCTAAAGTCCCTCATTCATGTCATTTTAAATACAGATAAATCAGTTCAGGACAATATTCTATTAAAAACTCCTAAAAATACCCTGATTCATGTTACTTCAAACACAGACACATCGCTTCAGGACAGGGCTCTTTTACAAAGTCCTAAAATTACCCCCATTCATGCGCTACTTCAAATGCAGATACATTGGTTCCAGACACTGTTCTAATAACAAGTTCTAAAAGTACCCTCATTTGTATGTTACTTCAAACACAGATACATCGGTTCCGGACAGTGTTCTATTACACAGTCCTAAAATTCCCCCATTCATGCCCCACTTAAAATGCAAATACATCAGTTCCAGACACTGTTCTAAGAAAAAATCCTAATTATATGTTACTTCAAACACTGATACATCGGCTCCAGACAGTATTCTAATAAAAAAAAAAAACTAAAATACCCTCATTCATACCCTACTACAAACAGTGATACATTGGTTCCAGACAATATTCTATTGAAAAATCCTAAAAATACCCTCATTCATAGGCTACTTCCAACACAGATACATTGGTTCCAGACAGTATAAAATTAAAAAATCCTAAAAATACCCTCATTCATCCGCTATTTCCAATACAGATACATCGATTCTGGACAGTATTCCATTAAAAAATCCTGAAAATACCCTCATTCATATGTTACTTCAATCACTGATACATAGGTTTTGGGACAGTATTCTTATAATACATTCTAAAAGTACCCAATTCATATGTTACTTCCAACACAGATACATCGGTTCCAGACAGTATTCCATTAAAAAATCCTAAAAATACCCTCATTCATTATGTTTCTTCAAACACTGATATTTCGTTTCTGGACAGTTTTTTTTTTTTATAAAAAATCCTAAAAATACCCTCATTCATATACTACTTCAAACAGCGGTACACTGGTTGAGAACAATATTCTATTGAAAAATCAGAAAAATTACTTTCAATAATATGCTACTTCAAACAGTGGTACATCGGTTCCAAACAATATTCTATTGAAAAATCAAAGAACTACCCTCAATAAAAGGTTACTTCAAACACATATACATGTTGCAATATACAGGTCCAATTCCTTATAAAAGGTGCAATATTGGTGTTATAATTCTTCAGGGAATTCCCTAAACAATCAGAAATTGTTCTGTTTTTGTAAGAAAAGAATAGATTTGATGTCCAACATTGTTTATATGTATTATTTTTCATAGGACAGTCTCAAAGGAAAATACCAAAATTAAGCAGGATTACACAAATGAAATGCCACCAAAGACTTTTTCACACTTATTTGGTTACTTTTTTACCTTTGAAAGTTTATCAAGTTTATACTTTAATAAATAAATCTTTTTCATGGTTTGGCAAGATGATGAATTCACAGAATTGTAATCTGCCATACAAGTTTAGTAATACTGTACCTTGCCCGCCCGGGTGGCTCAGTGGTGAGCGTGTCAGACTCATGACCTGGTGGTTGTGAGTTCGATACCCGGTTGAGGCGAACCTTCTTTCCGGCGCATTTTCGCCTCTCACCTCTGCTGAAGCATGTGAGAAAAGTAGTCGGTGGCTTTGGAAAGAAAGTTGTGTTAGTACTGGTGTGAGAAAGCCAGGAAACACATGTGCGTCACCGACCGCCATGATATGACCTTAGCTGTTAAAGTGGCGTTAAACCCCAATACAACCAAAATACTGTACTCAGCAAAATGGAAAGACCTTTTAGATAAAAATATTGAACAGCAGTGTCCTTGAATAATAATATTAGGACTATGTTATGTCCACCTAAATTGTGTGAGCTTAGAAATTTGATTGACTGTGCAGTAGGTTCAGATCGAGTTAGGAAAAAGGCAGGAAGGGTGGGGGGGAAGAACGGCAACAAAATGAAGAATAAGCAGTGTCTTTTTTTTCTATTTCAGGTGAGTTCTAGAGCAAACCTGTAACTTTCATTTAACAGCAAAGTGGACATCAAACTGAAATATATATCCACTGAAGTTAACTAGTTAAGAGGATAAATATTGTGGAACCTTACTTTGCTATTGAGCCACGAGCCCTGTCATAACCCAAGAATCACCTTTAACCCCGCATTAGGAGAACTCCACATCAAAAGTGAAAGAGGAGTCACACTTATATCAAAATAATCTGGGTATAATTTCTCTAAACATGTTTTGGAATCAAACAAAAGTTGATTCTAATCCCTGCAAGTTACAAAGCAATGGGACAAAAAATGTCGACTTTGTTGAGTAAACAAGAAAAAGCCATCAAACGGCAGCTTTTCCTAAACTGATCATTGGACTTTTCTCCATTTTCAATCAGGTTCAACTCTGTGATGGTACAAATAATCAGTGTAAATTTCAAGAGAATTGGACAAAAGATGCATATTCAAGTATGTACACAAGAACTGCAAATTTTTAACTGTACATGGCTTTTCCCCATCAAATCATAAGTTTTTCTTCAACAGGATAAAAGCTATTCATGATAAAAAGACACTGCACAAAGTTTAGGAAAACTGGACCTAAAATGCGGATGTTCCTGTGTAAGTAAGAAAAAAAAAAAAAAGACAGATGGACAGATAGGCAGCCGACCAAAATCACAATATGGCATGGGCTCTTTAAACAGAAGGCCAGTAGAGCTATGACTATGAAACTCTTTGCAAAGGATGAGACAGAAAAGGAATCAATATAAAACAATTCCACCAGGGACAAGGAGTTCACATGGACCTTTAAGCCCTTGTTGTGACCTCAACCTTGTATGTAGTGGTATGTAAACCCTCAATCCTGCATGCTGTCTTATTAAGGCTGAAATTTAAGAGACATATAAGCAAAATTTAGATAATCAACTCAGGGCTTTGGAGCATGCACACAAAAATAAGACAGGTGCCCTGACAGACAGACAATTCTACCAAAGAAGAGCTGGTGGAGAAGGGTGATGCTCCATATCGGTCTCCTCTGTTTCTGGGGACTCTCACCACCCATATGCCACAGAGGCGAAGGCAGCCACCTATTTCTAAGGCCCCGAGTGGCGGGGGCCCAGCATGGAAACAAACTTAGAAACTATAAAGTTCAAGGGCCACGACTGAGAAAAAATGATCAAACCAAAATATTGTCAATGTCATCCTTCCCACAAACTTTTTTTAAAATTCCAAAAAGCTCTGAAATGAAATTAGAAATTAAACTATGACAACGAAAACTTTTATGTCATGTGTTTTTGGTAATTTAACTGAAAATAATGGCTGATTATATGCAGTGCTAATTCATGGTTACAACCAGTCAAACATAGCACTACCTACCTACATACTACCCCTCCAAACCCACTCATTCCCATCTCTACCCGGACCCACCCCTCCCCAAACCCACCCCCCTTCCCTCCCCAAACCCATCCCCCCCTTCCCTCCCCAAACCTTCCAACCCCCAACCTTTCCCAAACCCACCTACCCTCTCCCCACCAAAACCCAACACATACCCAATACCCAACCCACAATCCAAAATACTTCCATTCCAAATCCAACACAACTTTAACCAACCCATCTACACTAAGAATACTCTCCCTTCCAATTCCCAAAAGTAGAATAGTGATAGCAGTAAAATTACATTTTACATACACAGAGCAATATAGTAAAATGACATGTGGTTCCAGTATTCTTTAGATTTAATAAAGACGGCTCAGGTACAGAAATCATAACTAGGGTTCTACAATTTCTAGAATGCCTTTGTTATAAACAAAAAAGTCCTAAATTCAGCATGAAGAAAAGCATAGAATAATGTAAAGCAGTAATGAGAAAAACAAAGGAATCCATAACAATGACCTGTGGTTCCAGTAAACTGCCTTTAGCATCACTATCCGATTGATTTTGAAATAAGTGGGTATGACTAAGAAACAGGGACTAGGGCTCTTCATTTGTAGAATACTACCTTTGCAATATGACTCAGTAAGACTATAGTGCCCAATAAACTATCCTAGACTATGAATGTTTGTTCATGACCCTTTCTGTAAGGTTTTAAGCTTGGAAAATTAAATCTGGCTAGAATAATGTGATTTCTCTTGGACATGGATGAAAATGTTTTCAAATTGCCTTCCAAATGGTCATCAAGAGGAAATTGTGTTGTAAATGTATCATGGTTTCTTGAAAGAGTTGTAAAAGTATTGACTAAATGAAAATACGTTTAATGATTTTTTTCTCATTTCATAACATTTGACTCAAGGGCTATAATGCAGTCCTTCCCAAAGCAGGATTACTTTTGACCAACAGCTATAATTTCAACAATCCTTGTAGAAAGGTTTTCCAAATGTTACTGCATACGAAATATAACATGTATGGTCTCACACAAGACCATCCGACAAAGCAAAAGACATTAAATCATTTCTTTTTTCATTTCTGAATTATGGACTTCTAACAAAACATCATGTTACACATGGATATTAGACATTTTTTTTTCCTCCTCGGTAAATCCTTTTTTTCACTTTTTTCCCCATAAAATATATCGTTTTCTTTTTCTCTTTTTTCCATTTTTTTTGTATTATTATTACTATTATTATTTTTTTTTCCTTCTTTTTTTCTTATACTTATATACAAAAACTATCACTTCTAAATAGACACACATTTTTTTTTTTTTGTAAATCCTTTTTTCACTTTTTTTCCCATAAAATATATCATTTTCTTTTTCTCTTTTTCCATTTTTTTTGTATTATTATTACTATTATTATTTCCTTTTTTTTCCCTTCTTTTTTTCTTATACTTAAAATATTTAAATCTTTTTGTACTTTTCTTTTATATATTTTATAGATTTTTTTTTTCAAATTTGCTGTTTTTTTTTTTTTTTTTTTTTATAGCAAGCAGTATGATAAAATATATAAGAGGTTCTAAATATACACACATTTTTTTTTTGTAAATCCTTTTTTCACTTTTTTTCCCATAAGATATATCGGTTTTTTTTTTTTTCTCTCTCTTTTTCCATTTTTTATGCATTATTATTACTATTATTTTTTTTTTTCCTTCTTTTTTTCCTTATACATAAAATATTTCATTTTTTTTGTACTTTTCTTTATATATTTTATAGATTTTTTTTTTTTCAACTTTACTGTTTTTTTTTTTTTATAGCAAGCAGTAAGATAAAATATATAAGAGGTTCTAAATATACACAGATTTTTTTTTTTTTTTTTGGTAAATCCTTTTTTTCACTTTTTTCCCCATAAAATATATTGTTTTCTTTTTCTCTTTTTCCATTTTTTTTGTATGATTATTACTATTATTATTTCTTTTTTTTCCCCTTCTTTTTTTCTTATACTTAAAATGTTTCAATCTTTTTGTACTTTTCTTTATATATTTTATAGATTTTTTTTTTCAACTTGCTGTTTTTTTTTTTTTTTTTTTATAGCAAGCAGTATGATAAAATATATGAGGTTCTAAATATACACACATTTTTTTTTTTTTGTAAATCCTCTTTTCACTTTTTTTCCCATAAAATATATCGTTTTCTTTTTCTCTTTTTCCATTTTTTTGGTTTTATTATTACTATTATTATTTCTTTTTTTTTTTTTCCTTCTTTTTTTCTTATACTTAAAATATTTCAATCTTTTTGAACTTTTCTTTATATATTTTATAAATTTTTTTTTTCAACTTTGCTGTTGTTTTTTTTTTTTTTTTTTTTTAATAGCAAGCAGTATGATAGAGGTTCTAAATATACACACATTTTTTTTTTTTTGGTAAATCCTTTTTTTCACTTTTTTCCCCATAAAATATATCGTTTTCTTTTTCTCTTTTTCCATTTTTTTTTGTATTATTATTACTATTATTATTTCTTTTTTTTTCCTTCTTTTTTTCTTATACTTAAAATATTTCAATCTTTTTGTACTTTTCTTTATATATTTTATAGATTTTTTTTTTTTCAACTTTGCTTTTTTTTTTTTTTTTTTTTATAGCAAGCAGTATGATAAAATATATAAGAGGTTCTAAATATACACACATTTTTTTTTTTTTCGGTAAATCCTTTTTTTCACTTTTTTCCCCATAAAATATATCGTTTTCTTTTTCTCTTTTTTAATTTTTTTTGTATTATTATTACTATTATTATTTCTTTTTTTTTTCCTTCTTTTTTTCTTATACTTAAAATATTTCAATCTTTTTGTACTTTTCTTTATATATTTTATAGATTTTTTTTTCAACTTTGCTGTTTTTTTTTTATAGCAAGCAGTATGACAAAATATATAAGAGGTTCTAAATATACACACTTTTTTTTTTCGGTAAATCCTTTTTTTCACTTTTTTCCCCATAAAATATATCGTTTTCTTTTTTTTTTTTCCAAAAATTTTTTTTTCATTTTTTTGTATTATTTTTTCTTTCTTATTATTATTATTATTTTCTTCATCTTTTTTTCTTATACTTAAAATATTTCAATCTTTTTGTACTTTTCTTTATATATTTTATAGATTTTTTTTTTCAACTTTGCTGGTTTTTTTTTTATAGCAAGCAGTATGATAAAATATATAAGAGGTTCTAAATATACACAACTTTTTTTTTTTTTTGGTAAATCCTTTTTTCACTTTTTTTCCCATAAAATATATCGTTCCCCCCCCCCCCCCATTTTTTTTGTATTATTATTACTATTATTATTTCCTTTTTTTTTCCCCTTCTTTTTTTCTTATACTTAAAATATTTCAATCTTTTTTTACTTTTCTTTATATATTTTATAGATTTTTTTTTTTCAACTTTGCTGTTTTTTTTTTTTTTTTTTTATAGCAAGCAGTATGATAAAATATATAAGAGGTTCTAAATATACACACATTTTTTTTTTTTTTTTGGTAAATCCTTTTTTCACTTTTTTTCCCATAAGATATATCGTTTTTTTTTTTTTTTTTTTTCCTCTTTTTCCATTTTTCTTGTATTATTATTACTATTATTATTTTTTTTTCCTTCTTTTTTTCCTTATACTTAAAATATTTCAATCTTTTTGTACTTTTCTTTATATATTTTATAGATTTTTTTTTCAACTTTACTGTTTTTTTTTTATAGCAAGCAGTAAGATAAAATATATAAGAGGTTCTAAATATACACACATTTTTTTTTTTTTTTTTTGGTAAATCCTTTTTTTCACTTTTTTCCCCATAAAATATATTGTTTTCTTTTTCTCTTTTTCCATTTTTTTTGTATGATTATTACTATTATTATTTCTTTTTTTTTTTTTTTCCTTCTTTTTTTCTTATACTTAAAATATTTCAATCTTTTTTAACTTTTCTTTATATATTTTATAATTTTTTTTTTTTTTCTTTTCAACTTTGCTGTTTTTTTTTTTTTTTTTTAAATAGCAAGCAGTATGATAAAATATATAAGAGGTTCTAAATATACACACTTTTTTTTTTTTTTTTTTTCTTCGGTAAATCCTTTTTTTCACTTTTTTCCCCATAAAATATATCGTTTTCTTTTTCTCTCTCCCCCTTTTTAAAAAAAAAAAAAAATTTTTTTTTTTTTTTTTTGGCATTTCATGAAATAAAAACAAATAACTACTGTCTGTGGCTTATGATAAACAACAAAAAGATGAAGTTTCACAACATTTTGTCCTGTAGTTAAAGAGATATTGTCCATAATGAAAATATACCTCAAACCCCCTTTTTCCATGACATAACATTTAATGAAAAAGGCTGAAATAACATTACTGGCAGACTATCATAAGGAATACGTATGAAGTTTCATAAATGTTCATGTAGGATTCTGAGTTAAAGAGATATTGATCCCTAATGGAAATATACATGAATCCCCCTTTTTCTGTGACACCATATTGAATATCAAAACAGTAAAAAAAACTCGGCAGACATCATAAGGAACAAGTGTATGAATTTCCATTAGTTTTTGTCAAGGATTTTAGAAGATATCTGCCCGGAATGACATATGACCAGACGGTCATTGGTCCATGATGAAATTAAACATTTAGCCCCCCTTTTTCATGACGTGGTATTTCATGAAATAAAAACAAATAATAATTGTCTGTGGCTTGTGATAAACAATATAAAAATGAAGTTTCATAACATTTTGTTATGGTAAAAGAGATATTGTCCATATTGGAAATATACATCAAGCCCCCTAATTTTCCATGACATGGCATTACAAAAAACAAGAGTATGTATAACTGGGTTGTTCCATGGTCAATCTGGATGAAACGTTTTTTCCTGCATTTCCTAATGGTAGTTGATAGATGTGACAAGTTCAATGTACAAACTCTGTATAGTTTTCAAGATAAGACTCAAAACATCAAAAATACATTTTGACCATGTTACTTAAAATCACTCCCAGTCTGCCATTTTGCATGGAACCAAGAAAAGAAAAAACTGTATAAAATTTCATGAAATTCTGTCCAATGGTATTGAAGATATTCTCCCGGACAGAGACATAAACACACGGACGGAAAGACAGACAGACAGACAGACAATGCTAAAACTATATCACCTTCGGCGGGGGATAACAAAGCCAAATAAATGAAATAGAAGTTTTTCTATCACTATATATGATCCATGTCAAACTAGAGCTATCACTAAACGTGATCATACCCCCCACCAGTTCCTAGTCACAAAACAGGTCTTTGTCACAGAAAGCAGAATGGTTTAGTGCAAAAGTACAAGTTGAAAAAAGTTCAAGGGAAGATAATTCCACAACAAATCGCACCAGGGTCATGAAAATTAAACATGCACAACTTCATATATGTAAGAACACTGTGTGTAAATTTTAGTTCAAAACCTGAAAAACTGTCAGAGTATTTCGCCGGACAAATTTGTGTCTACAGACAGACGGACAGACAGACAGCCATGGCGATTCCAGTATATCCCCCTCCACTTCGTTAAGACGGGTGCCCTGACAGACAGACAACTCTACCAAAGAAGAGCTGGTGGAGAAGGGTGACGCTCCATATCGGTCTCCTCTGTTTCTGAGGACTCTTACCACCCATATGCCACAGAGGTGAAGGCAGCCATCTATTTCTAAGGCCCCGAGTGGCGGGGGCCCAGCATGGAAACAAACTTAGAAACTATAAAATTCAAGGGCCATGACTGAGAAAAAATGATCAAACCAAAACATTGTCAATGTCATCCTTCCCATAAACTTTTTTTAAAATTCCACAATTCAGATAATTCCGCAACAAATCACACCGGCGTCATGAAAATTGCATATGCACAACTTCATATATATTAGAACACTGTGTGTAAATTTGAGTTCAGTACCTGAAAAGCTGTCAGAGTATTTCACCTGACAAATTTGTGTCTACAGACAGACGGACTGATGGACGGATGAACAGATGGATGGACGGACGGACAGACAGCCATGGCAATTCCAGTATACCCCCCTCCAGTTCGTTGTGGGGGGTATAATAAAGGTAATCTCTAGTCTAATCTTGGTCTAGAATGAAGCAACAGACAGCATGGATTTAAGATCAGACTGCACTTTTCAAAGTAATAGAACTGTGCACAATTTGAATGAACAACAATGATCAGGCTTAACTCTTTACCACACAATCCCGACTTTTAACGACCCTGAAGAAGAAAGCTTTTGAAAACATTGTGAGGAAAGGAGAAAATGCTGGTAACCAGCATTTTCTCCTTTTCCCACAAAGTTTTCTACCCTTCCCGAAACATGTTTCAATATTTGAGTCACGTTTGTTTGTCATCTGCAAATGCTTTCAATATGGTACAGTCTAAGATTTTGTTGTGTGATAAAGAGTTAAAGCCCTAAATGTATAAAAAAGTGGAATTTTTCACTGACTGGGCAGAAAAAATTGTTGGAAAATGGAGAAAATGCTGGTTTCTCCTTTTTCCACTGTGTTTTCATAAACCCTCTGTCTCAGGGTTGTTAAAACAGGATTAAAAGGTAAAAGGATAAACCAAGGCCACATAAGGAGAATATTCCAAGTGGCATAATCTCTGATGTACAATATATTTTGTGAGGTATTCTTGTGAGAATAGCCTTGAAATTGCGTTATCTATCAGGGCCAAAATCACTATAAACCTTGGTGATTTGGCAGCAAGTTCAATCACCTCTAGGAACATACCCTGTGTTGGTAACCTGTTGATGACAGCATGACACTGGCATGTCACTATCACACAAGTGGGGTGTGATGGGACAATTCTGGCAATCTTCAGAACATCACTGACGACAAGCCGTTGGTATTCCATCCCAAAGCGGGGCGTAACCTCGAAAGTCTGTGGTCACAGCACACAATACAGCTTCTATTCCAGGATAAAACCAGGGAAACATCAGGTGTATGAGAATGTTAACCCATTTCTAGGGTGAAAACACCCTCTGATTACCAGCTACACTTCACTAGGAGGAACCCAGCAAACACTGTGATGATTGTGAGAGTGGGGCTTTAACAAGAGAATTGGGCTGATCTTACTTAAAGTAGATTCTGAATTTGTGTTATCTGACCTTTCTTGAATTGCATAAAAGAGACTAGTTAATAAAAATCATGAGCCAAGTACAACTTAAAGTTCATTTTGCAGATATGGTAGATCAAGTTCAGACTGCACAGAGCATGCAGTATCATCTGTGGTGTGCAATGCCTGATGTTTTGTTTGGTATTCTGATGAAATCAACCTTGAAGTTACATGATCTATGCCTGTTCTATTGATTTTAATGGTCCTTTTCTTATTGGGCAGGCACTTTCAAGGGTCAAGCTTATACCATTACCCCCCCCTTTAGAAAATTCTAACTACTCTAACTTGTACACTGCTAAAGAAATGAAGATCAAGCTTGTATAAGTTATGCCTTAAATGTAGAGACTTATACATAAAAATACTGTTCAATAAATGGAACAACAGGCCCAGGAGGGCCTAAATCGCTCTAGCAGCAATTACTGACCTGTATAGTGAAAGAAGCAGTTAAATTTATGCTAAATTTTCCTACAGTATGTATCATCAGCTTCAAGCCATAAGGGAAAATTCTCTGATTCCTTTAAAGCAATATTTCAGGAAATTTCTGTCATTTTCTAACATCCATTAGTCACTAATGCTAAAATAAAAAAAAACAGGTTTGCACTGGGCCTGGATGCGTGCCAGTCGGAGTAACAGAATAAAAACAGCCTAATACATATCTTGCAAGGGACAAATAGGGCAACGATCAAGGAAAATACTCAAATCTTTAGAAATCAGTCCAAATTCAACAGGGCTTTATTAATCACTGTAATACACAATAGCATCAAGCTTTAAAAAAAGTGCAACAAATAATTTGGACTTCGTTTTGTACACAAGAATCAGTCAACAAATACAGTATCTTTGAAATACTGAGGGAAAATGGGAAAATGCTTGTAAACAACATTTTCACAACATTTTGTACAATTTTTAAAGACAATTTTCACTATTTGTTTTCTACAAATCCTTTCAATTTGGTTGTGTCTAAAATTACTTTGTTTGGTAAAGAGTTAATACAAATAATCTGTGCAAGTTGCAGAAATATCCCAAAAAACAAAAAAAATGTAGACCTTATTGTGTAAAAAAATCAAACTTTCCCTACATGTTGGATTTTCTTAAAGTTCAAAGGGTTTCACACTATGGATGAATTGAATAATGTGCATAATTTTTAAAAAGATCAAACTAAAAATGTTGACTATATCACAAATATAATGTATATAAATAGACAGATGGATGGATAGATGACAGAAACCTTGCCTTGACACTGGCTCTTCTGGCCTTAGGCCTGTAGAGCTAAACAATCCACTCCTTGAATTTTCTCTCATATTAACTCTCTAAACACAAATTTGAAAATAACTTCAATAAAGTGCAATAATAAATGAATTTTGTAAATAAACCCTTATGATTGTATGGTGTTTGATGCCGTTTTTCAACATTATTTCAGTTATATTGCTGCGGCCAGACCTATCCATGCTTTCCTGAGTCTCTTTTACCAGTACTCCGCACAATCTTCTTTCCAAGCCACTGGCTGCTTTCCCACATAATCATCGTCGAAACAATAGTGAGCTGTGAGAGAGGAATGAATCCTCAGAAAGGAATTTGCCGAGCCGGGTGTGGGGGGTTCGTAAAGTCGTAAAAAATCTTAAAAGCATGTTGTAAACAAAAAAAAAGTAGAAAATCTTTTTATCAATTTCACAAAAACTTTCCAAAACTTTTTATTTGCTCTGTTTAGCATCAGGGAAATTCCAGTCAGAAAAAGTGCAGAGTTGATTACTCAACGGGAGACAGAATAGTGGAAGTCTTATGTCTTGAATGAAAAGACCAAGATTTTCAGTTTCTCAGCACAAAAGAGGAGATATACTGCCTCTAAAGTTGGATCAAAACAAACCAGAATGGTTATTGATCTTTCAGGGGCAGATTGTTGTAAAAAAAATCATCCTCTCAAGCTTTATTTTCTCTATCAGAGGATATCAAAGCTCCTAGTACATTAATGGTCACCAGCCAGTTTAAAAAGAAATTATTTGAGGGTTAGAATCCAAACAGGAAGTGCAATGGTAAGTAAAAATATGCAAGCCATATACTGATTTGAATCCAGAAAAAAACTCTTCATGTAAGATGTATTTTGAATTTGGTAGGACTGAAAATTAGCTCCACAAGTATTAGGTTATAACAAGGGCCAATGTCAGCTACTCTAATACTGGTAAGAGTCTAGGTTGTATCCATACAGTTAAGGAAGAGTTTGAGTTATGCCATTTTAAGTCCTGGTTAGGACAATTTTAGGCAAGATTTGTCACACAAGCTCGTTACTTTTCAAGGTCCAGGAAAAAATTCGCCTGAAAAATATATAGTTATAACTCGCCTAGTACTGGTCTTTACACATTTTTTGCAGTCTAGTCTTGATCTCTGCGATATGTTGAATTTATTTAAATCACCATCTTTGATTAGAAGGTGAAAAAAGTCCACTGATGTGGTCTGTAAAAATGGTCTGTCCTGTAGGTGATTTACTTGTTAATTATTTTCCATTTCTTCATTTTGAAGAAATACTCAGATGTACAAGATTGACTGTACACTTGAACACAGCTGTCCCTGAATAGACCGACAACTTTTCTAGCTTGCCTTGATCCGTCCTTGGTGACAGCATCCTCACCCCATCTGTGGACAGTTGCCAACCTGCCATTATCCTGGCCAACCTGCCATTATCCTGGACTTAAGCCAGTACTAGTCTAGCTTGTATAAAATATCTTGCTAACTATAACTGTACAAACCATGACTTATTCTGATGGAAATCTTACCCTCCCAAAAATCTATGGATACAGAAAGATAAGGGCTGTTGTAATGAATTCTCTACAATTATCTGCATTGAATAAAGACAAATAAATCATGCTGGGATTACTTTCCTACAATTATCTGCCCCTTAATAGGTCAACAAGCTTTCTGGAGTGCCTTGATCCTTCGTTGGTGACAGTCTATTTCAACTTTTCTGTTCATAATACGAAAATCCTTTGGAGTTCAGAAGATATAATTCACTACTTTGACTTCAGCGGCTTTAAAAAGAAAATGAAATTTATTTTTGTGTTTTTTCATGACACTGTCAAGTTTTTTATAAACAAGAGGATGACAATGGTTCTATATTGCTCACCTGAATTAACCTGGAAAGGTAAGTTTCCTACTGACAAATTCCATTCTTTTATGGTCAAAAACAATGATCTTCTGCTTTACTTTTTTTTTCTAAGATTTTGTGCATGATCTGCAGATCAAGATAGATCACATGGCTTGTATTTATCATTCTAGCTGATAGATTTTTTAGAAATTTTGATTCTTAACCAGTCTACGGAACTATTTGTAATACTTAAGGGAGGTGGACCATCAGTGATCAAATTGACCCAATTTGATAAGGGACCATCTTACGATAATACATACCAAATATCAAAACTCTATGCCTAGTGTTACAGACAAAAAGATTTTCAAAGTTTTCACAAAGAAATGTATACAAAATAATAGCTTGAAAATTTGCCGTAAAAAAATAGTTCAAAGGTCAACTTATGATAACCATTTTAACACTGTTACAGCCTGATACTGGTTATCTAGGCAAAGTTTGACAATAAGACGAGGGCCCAGTTTTACCAAAAAAACTTATGTCTCTTATTTTACTCAAATCCCCTAACTTTTAACTTATGTCTGGTATTTGAGACACATTTCACTAATATTAAAAGGCTGTCGTTTCATTCTAAAATCCTGAGTTGACACAACATTTTAGACTGAGATGAGCAAAATATAGACTTACATCAGCTCCGACTTAAGTCCAATAGTTTGCTGAGTTGAGCCTGAAATGTTGTGTCACCTCATGATTTGAGAATGTCACTCAAGTCTGTAAATCTTAGTAAAATGTGTCTCAAATAATAAACTCAAGCTAAGCTGCAATATAAGTTAGTTGATTTCAGTACAAAAAGAGACCTAAGTTTTTGCATGAAACTGGGCCCCGTTTCACGCAAAAACTTAAGTCTCTTATTTTGCTCAAGTCTGTTGAAGGACCCCATTTCCAGCTTATGTTAAGTCTGTTACTTGAGAGTTGAGACCCATTTTACTCATATTAACGGACTTTAGAAACATTCTCAAATCCTAAGTTGACACAACATTTCTCACTCATTTCAGCAAAATAATGGAATCAAGTCTGTTAAAATGACTTCAGTCAATTATTTTGACAAGCAGAGTCTGAAACATTGAGTCAACTTGGGGTTGGAGAATGTTTTTGAAGCCTGCAAATGTTAAAGGAATTTGACTGAAAAGACCAAGTCAACTTAACCCTTTACCAAACAATCCCTGGTTTTCACGACCCTGAGAAAGAAGCCTTCTGGAATCATTGTGGGAAAAGGAGAAAATGCTTGTAACCAGCATTTTCTCCTTTTCCCACAATGTTTTCTTCCTTTCCCAAAACAAATAAAGTTTTTAGTCACATTAATTATGTCGTCTGCAAATGCTTTCAATTTGGACTTGTCTAAAAGTATGTTGTTTAGTAAAGAGTTATGTCAGAGTCTGTTAGTGGACCAGAGCAAAATAAGAGTTAAGGTTTTTTGTGAAACTGGGCCCAGGTTTTTGCTATTTCAGCACCAGAATCATCTTGGTTCTTGTCCTGAATAAGAATAACTCTTTATAATTCATCTCTGAGTTTAAACACTACTTTCATTTAGCTCAGTTGTTTCTAAAGACAGGCAATTTATGTAACTAAGGGTGGACAAATGCATGGACTACAAGCAATCACAATTGACTATAGAGAAAAGTTTCCAT
This sequence comes from Hippopus hippopus, assembly GCA_946811185.2. Taxonomy (NCBI): domain Eukaryota; kingdom Metazoa; phylum Mollusca; class Bivalvia; order Cardiida; family Cardiidae; genus Hippopus; species Hippopus hippopus. The sequence continues at coordinate 32,435,191 of OX328101.1, forward strand.
TGGCTGTCTCTGCCGTTACAATAGGAAACTTTTCTAGGTGAGTTATTTTTCCATATGCCTACATGTATTTTTATTGATAATGTTGTCTTCATTTTAGGTAAAATAGATACAAACTTATTCTGCATTTCTCTGGCAGCATAAAAATTAGAGTAGTCAAAAAAAATATGTGGGGATAATGGTATAAGCTTGACCTCCTTACTCTTAATCCTGTACTGAATAAAGCTTTGAAAAAATTGTGAGAAAAGAAAATGCTGGTTACCATTGCAAAGAAAAATCCATCAGAATTTCAATTTGTCTGTAAACAAGTCTAGTTTTTTTTTGTCATTTGGTTAAGAGTTAACCCTTTACAGAATAATTTGTGATTTTAAAATCCTAAGTAAGGAAGCTGAGGAAACTAAGAGGCCCTTGAGGGTCTGAATTGCTCTACTGGCTGTAAGTTTGCTTACTAGTATTTTCTAGAAACTATCATTGATGTTAAAAGGAAAAAGACAAAAACACTGACAAAACATGGTGTGGAGTTGGGGGCTGTAATTAGGCTTGAATCCACTAATACAGCATAATAAGTAGGCATGAAGAATTGAACAATTAGTGAAGTAATCAAAGTAGAATTTGTTGAAACCACTTGTTTGGAAATCTGACAAGGATTTAGTACTTGTTAGATTGCTGCTCATTATGACAAAAGTTTTTGATTTCATGCAGTTTACATGAACCAACAATGTGGACTTTGTTGAATAAACAAGACTTGGTCATCAAATGGCTTCTTTTCCTTAACTGATGCTGGATTTTCTTCATTTTCAAAAGCTTAAAATCCCTTGATGATTATACAAGTGATCTGTGCAAGTTTTAAAACAAGTGGATCAAAATTGCCTACTCAATCAAGTAAACAAGAAATGCAACTCCAAGCGGCTACTTTTCCTAACAGGGTTAAAGCTATTGATGATAAAAATAACCTTTGCAAGTTTCAAGAAAATCTGACAACAAATGTAGTCTTAAGTTGTGTAGGCAAGAAAGACAAACGTTTAACTTTAAATGGCTACTTTTCCCTTCCTAACTGTCACATTTTTTCAAAATCGATAGAGTTAAAGCTATTGATATTACAATTGATCTGTGCAAGGTTTACAAAAAGCTGACCACAAAGGCAGACTTTACTGTGAAAACAAGAAATGCAAATGTTCTACTTCAAATGGCTAATTTATCCTTTTTAATCATCAGGTTATTTTCAAAATCAATGGGGTTCAAGCTAGTGATGATATAAATAAACTGTGCACATTTCACAAAAATCCAACCGCAAAATGTGGACCTCATCGCATCAACAAGAATTGTAAATTTTCAACTTTTTAGGCTACTTTTCCCTTACTAATTGGGACATTTGTTTCAAAATCAATAGAGTTTAGGCTATTGATGATATCAAGAAACTATAAATTTTATGAAAATCAGACAAAAAATTTGGACTTCAATGATTAAAAAAGAAAAAGACTAATAAACAAACGGACAGACTGACTAGGAAAACCACACCATGATATAAGCTCTGCTGGCCTTTGGCCAACAGAGCTAAATATTGAGAGTAGACAGCATTTTATTTGTTTATGTATTGTTTTCTTCCTTTTGAAAACCAAATCTTAGCAATGGAATCACAAGGAATTTTTGATTTGCAAATACTTTCACTTTCGATGATTGAAATGTTTGGAAAGAGATAAAGTGCCTGCCAAACATGAAAAGGATATCTTAAGCCAATAGACAAGACATAGATATTGCGACTTCAAGGTTTCTTTCACCATCATACTTCACAAACTGTCAGACAGTGCACATCAAAAATGTGACTGCATGTTCTGTACAGTCTGATCTTAATCTACACTCTGCAATAGGAACTAAAAGTTGTACTTGACTCTAAAAAATTCAAAATCTACTTTACTTAGAGTCATCCCAAGTCTCTAATTAAATCTCATTCTCACACTCACAGTCATGATAATGGTCTGAATTCCTCATGGTGAAGAGTAGCACGTATACCAGGGGCATTTTCCCCGAAAAAATGGGGTAACACTCTCACAGACCCAATGTTACCTGGTTTTGTCCCAGTTCAAGAAGCTGGATTGCATGTTCTGACCAAAGGCTACCGAGGTTCAGCCCTAGTTTGTGACAGACTACCGCAGGTTTGCCGCCAGCGATGTTCCAAAGATTGACAGAATCGTCCCATCTCACCACAATGGTGTGTGGGTGCCACACCCTTGACTTGCTGGCATTCACAGGTGATCAAAACAGACTGTGTCCCTAGAGATGATTCAATTTAGTTCCAAATTACCAAGGTGTATCTCTGTTTTGGCCCCAACAGAAGGCTGCTTTCACCAGAAGGGTTTAAGTGCCTGCCATATAAATAAAATGACAATTTGAGGAAGAAAAGCACGGTAGTCATACATCGCTCACCTAAGTTAATAAGAGCTAAAACTGCATGACAAAATGTAAGACTCATACTAGCTCAGAGTTTGAATCTTGATTGTTCTATCTTCATTAGGTAATAGCGAAATGTGCTGTAAATGAATAGTACTGTTATAATCTAACTGCTAAAACCTATTGCCAACTGAACTTCCACAAACATAGCTCAATGAGTGTTGAAGAAACTGCAGGTTTCACTCTTCCTGTTTATAGTAACAGTGTACATGACAATGTTTTACATCAATGAAGGTGTGCACATCATCTGCATATAAAGATCTATATTACAGTGAAGTTTCACAGCCATAACTCATAGAACGCTAAAAACTACAGGACCAAAGGAAGAATTTTGAAGTTCTTCCAATAGAACACTATGTAAAACATGAGACCCCTGAGACTGGACAATCTTTAACATCTTTGTGTACAATTCGAACAACTTTGAGAATGGATCAACCTATGTAGTAGACACATACCAAACATCAACATTCTATGTTTTTGGGTATCAGACAAGAATTTTTTCTACCGTTTTCCTCTTATTACTCCATGTTTGACCTGTGACCAATATGGCAGGACATTATTTTACCCCAGGGACATATAATGAAGAACTTTGACTAACAACTATCCTATCATGCTAAATATCAAGAATCAACATTCCAAGTCTTGTGGTCCTAGAAAAGAAAACCTTCAAAGTTTTTGATACATATATAGCACAGAACATAGAATCCCATAAACAAGAACTGTCATCATACAGCACAATTCACCTGTATAAGTTAATTTGTCAGGGGAGGGGGGGGTGCACTGAAACAGCTACAGGGTCCCAGCCAAGGACAGAAAACGCAACACCAACTCAATAGTAAGGGTAAGAACAATATCCATCACCAAACTAAATATGAAACAACTTAAACATTCGGTCTGGAGAAAATAAAAGCTCTAAAACAACTTAAACATGAAATTTCAAAATTGTCCATGACCTAGAATTTAAAATCATAGGTGTGGGGAGGGGTATATTGCTGAAAGAAACTTTGGACCTCTATCACAAATATGAACCAGTCATCATACAGTTTTGAAGGTGTGGGTTCTTCAAAAAATTTAAAGTAAACTGTTAATGACCAATACGAAATTCAAAAGTCAGTTCAAAATGATCAGCAATTGAAGGTACAAAACTACCAAAAATGTACAAAGTTAACAGTGGGTATGACAAAAATATACATAAAGCTTAACCTAACAATCCAGAGTTATAACAAACCTACGGAATGATTGCAAAGAAAACTTCAACATAAAATTTCAAAATTGGTGACCTTGACCTTAAGATTGTGAGTATGGGCATGGCTAGGGAATGGCTCAATTAAACTTTGGACCTGTATCTGTTATCAAGCCATATCTGAACCTAATCCATCATTCAGTTTGGAAAATATGAGTTCTTAAAAAACTTACAGAAAGTATAACTTTGATGTACAGTATTAAAGTCTACAACCTGGACTTTAAGATCATGGGCATTGCACTGCTGACAGAAACTTTGGACCTACCAGTATATCTATCATTGTAACAGATGTGAACCAATCCATATGGTTTGGAAAGTGTCTGCTCTTAAAAATCTTAAATGTAAAACAAGAGTGGCAAATTGTTGCAAGATACGCCCGTCCCACCGCCAGTTGTCGAGGGGGTATAATAATCGTAAAGGGCAGGTAATGCAACAAACATGTTTACCAAGTCTCAAGTCAATTTGATTTGAGGTGACAAAGTTCCGTTCCAGACAAGCAAGAAATACTGTAAAAATGAAGATCAAAGTGGAATTACTCGAAATCCGCACTAGGTAGAGTTATTGTTCTTGCGCACTGTATTCCGTAACATTGCAACAAACATGCATACCAAGTCTGAAGTCACTCTGACTTGAGATGAAAAAGTTATATTCCGGACAAGCAGGAAATGCTGTAAAAATGACTATCAAAGGGAAATAACTCAAAGATAGCACGAGGTAGAGTTATGGTTCTTTCGCACTGCACTCCATATTATTGCAACAAACACACATGCCAAGTTTCAAGTCAATCGGACTGGAGATGACAAAGTTATGCAGAAAATGCTGTAAAAATGACGATCAAAGGGAAATAACTAAAAGACAGCACGAAGTAGAGTAATGGTTCTTTCACAATGCACTCCGTATTATTGCAACAAACATACATGCCAAGTTTCAAGTCAATCGGACTGGAGATGACAAAGTTATGCTCTGGACAAAAAAACTGGACACCACCCGCCTGCCCGCCCGCCCGCCCATACGCCATGGGTGATCCCATAATATGTCCTGTCTTCGACGGGCGTATAAAAATGTAAATGCTGCCTCCAACACAGATGCCAACACCATGAGTAGTAAAATTGTTCACATTATTAAAATCATTTTGAATCAACTTTTGATTGACATGTCCAGAGGAGTTTGGACATTAAATTCAATTTTCTTTCATCCATTAGTGTCAGGGGGAGTTTTTGTAATTGTGGTTGAACAGACATACAGTTGTTGGACAATAAGCAATCACAATGGCTCACATGAAGCACTTCATGCTCAGGTGAGTTTATCGGTAGTAAAGGTAAAATTAAAGCAATTTCAAGGCTGCTTTCACCGGAATACCTCACAAAATATCAAAGTGTACATCAAAGTAGGGCCAGCATCCCTGTGCAGCCTGATCTTGATCTACGAGGGCTGTCCCATTAAATCATAGACAATGGGAGTGACAATAAAACTGAGGGGTACAGTTTAACGAGATTCTATTCATCATTTTATTAAACTAAGATTACTATTTGCTGAAAACATCATTAAGATATAAAGTATAGTCATTAATTTACAGTTTTGAAGTATATCACAAACTGCCAACCAGTGCACATTGTGACGTTAACAGCTGCATGTAAAAGTAAGCTTATGCTCTTTAGAAATAGCACATCACTGCTCTAAAATAATAATAAATTAGCACATCACTGCTCTAAAATATACATACTTGTAAAATTATTGCAATCAGACATTAAGAAATCTTTTTATATCAAGTGTCTACGATTCAATGGGACAACCCTTGTACACTGTCTGCAACATGGGAATATAGCTTCTTAAGGAGTAACAACAGATGGTTTTTATGGAGTAACAAATATACTTCTCAAACCTTGCTGAGGACCACTTATTCTCATCAAATTATGAATATCACGTCCTATCAAAATTTTACAATTCTAGCACTGAAACATACACATTGGTGGTAGCTTGTAATTGTTTTTGTCTGTATAGCGTACATGCATGGGAATCACACAATCACAACAACTCCTAAAAGTCATGTTTTCTCTTTGTACATGCAAACACCATAATCTCACATATGTTATTTCACATAGTCTCGCTGACAGATAACCTATACCTTCATCATACATAGGCAATTATGGTTAACAAAGGTTTTCTTTGGTGAGTGCGAACATTAAGACCTCACATATACAATTTCACATAGGCTGGCTGACAGATAACATATTCCTGTGTCTTACACAGGCAAGTATGGATAACCAAGGTTTGAGGAGATATCTTTTGCCAGATATCATGAACAGGGTTGGATGTTACAGACAGGCCCAAACCCTACAAGTCAGGTAGAATTGTCCTTTATCATATCTCAGTCTTACAAATGTGTTAGCAATCCGAAGTTTACGATATGTGGTATCAATATGTAAAAATTTTACAGTTGTCATAATGATCACAAAAACATGTACGTACATAACCTGAAATTCCACATTAATCAGTAACTAAGAGATGACAACCTCAAATTCAACTTTGATTTTCTAATCCTCTCTTTTAACCACTCAAAATTCAGTTTGAAATGAGTAATTAAAGGTACAAAACTACCAAAATGGGTACAGAATTAACAGTGGGGAGAACATGACAGCACTGATAATTACCCATTTACCTAAAAATCCTGAGCTATAACAAACCTAAGGAAGAAGACTCGAAAAAATTGTGAAAAAAAAAAAGAAAAAAATGCTCATAGCCAGCACTTTCTCCTTTTCTAGTGTTACACTGTTTTCTATCCTTCCATCATCTGAGTACCATTTATTTTTGTCCTCTGCAAATGCTTTCAATTTTGGTCAAGTCTATATTGTTACTGTTTAGTAAAGAGTTAAATTGACTAAATGTGTAAGAAATAACCAGAATGAAGTCCAGTCAGAAAAAAAAAATGACCAAAATGGAACAACCTATCTATGCAATAACCTTGAAACCTTCCCAGGGTGTCCACAATCGGATTAAAGCAAATTTCCCTGACTTTTCCTTGACTAAAACCAAATTTCCTTTTTTTTCTATTTTGCAATGACATCTGTTGGCCTCCTCCTTCCCCACTGCCAACCCTTTCAACCTTTTACTTTACAACAAGTGTATTGCTCTTTATACATGTATTTTTCATTCTGTTTTTTTTTTTTAAGTTTGTTTTTCTTTGACTTTAGTGTCTATTTTTCTTTATATACATGTACATGTATTTTCAAAAGTTATTTATACTGTTGGATGAGTGCTTAAAATCAAATACATGTCATAATTCAGGGAAATATAATGGCCTCCTCCTCCCCTACAGCCAAACCCCTACCACCTTTTTTCACTACCAATTGACCTTTCTGTAAATGCAAGTTTGGCACGCCCACCTTAGTAACGCGGTATTTCGGTTGTCAAGCCTGACAAACAAACCAGAAAATGGCGTCGAATACAAAGAGAAAGAGCGTTTATTTCAGTTTTATTCTAGCTGATATTTCGCTGTAGGTTAAATATCCCAACTTTTTCCCCCAACATTCTTATACATTTGAACTTAATCGACAACTTAAACAGAAAAAATACTTAAAATAATGTCATATTTATGAGAAATCGAGAAGTAAAAATAATGCAAATATGTTCTTAATTCTATGTTCGGTCACAGCATTTCAAATAAAAATATATTGTGTGTAACTTCTGTCAGCAAAATGGGTAATTACTTAAAGGGCAAAAGTTTTTAAGACATTTCGTCAGTATATAACATAATTTGACTGTAAACAATATAGGAAAAGGATTTACAATTTAACCCTTTACCACAGAGTACAGTCCTTCATCGACCTTGAAGGAGACTTTGAAAACATTTCTCTTTTCTTGGCCGTTTTCTACCCTTTCAAAGACAAATCTCATCACTGGAACAAACGTTAAACGTGAAGAATATGCTGAGTGTGTAGATATAGATCATACTGTGAATAGTATGCAGCCTAGTCTTGGATTAAAACGATCTGCTACTTACATTATTAAGCATACTAACAGTAGATTAAAGGTCTTACTTCTATTCTGTTCTGTTTCAGAACTTCAGTTTAAAAGGCAACTTATCTTAAATCAAATCAACTTTTGATTTAGTCATATTTAAGTGCATTACCACATCTGCCATTTCAAAGGATTTGTCGTTAAACTGTTAATTTGATAGGATGTGTCTTTGATTGCAAACCAAAATTGCTGCTCTAATCCGCTTCACCACCCGTTGTCTCAGTATATCATTGAAGTTCAAAACAAACTTCCGTCAATGATATTGAAAGTTTGTTAATTGACGGCACACTTAACACATTTTAAAATCATCAAACATCCAGTTTCCCTTAACCAAAATTGAAATTTTTCTGTTGATTCAGACAATCTATGCATATTCGAATTGCGTCTAATTCAGTGTATTTTGTTATCGAATATGACGTTGGGACGACTTAACTAGCCCCACAAAAACAATAAGCATCTTAAATTCCATTATTCTTTGGTAAAACTGAGTTATGTTTAGGTATTTATGTGTTTCATTCTTTCTCATTAAGGTTCAAAACTTTGCTGACACATGTACATCTATTGCAGTGTCCTTCACCCCCGAAATTCGGACTTTTTGTACTTCTTTAACATTGTGTAAATTAGTTAAAGCATCTCAAAGTTAACGAGGAAGTAGGCTTATCTTATCACTATGAATTCATGTATTCTGGTTACCAGTATTTTCTCCTTTTCCCATAATGTTTTCAAAAGCCCTCCTCCTGAGGATCTGCATTAAGGGTTAAGCACAATAAAATTTGAAAGTAGTTATCCAACAGACCTTGTTGGCAATTGAAACAGCAGTTTTCTTAGATGGGTTTTTCTATGCCTATTTTTGCAAGTACTTTCTAAAATGACATTGATACATACTTTTGTGCATACATTACGATTCTTATTGATCCGTGATGGATGAAGCTGTTCACGAGGTCTTCCACATAGTTCTATCCACCGAATATATTTTCGAGATGCGTTTTTGGCTTTGGAAATGGGACAAATTTAACTCCCCCCGTATTCTATCTGGATAACCTTTATCAGTGTCACACAATTTGTAACTACACCTTTTCACCATTTCACAGATTTTTATTGACCGATAACAGAAATTGCTGTTTTGATAATTAAATAGATACGATCAAATTATCTTACGTCTATAACATACTGTGTCTAACTTTATTGTTTACATGACGCCCAATGCTGCGTTTTGATTGGCTGATAAGCCCTGCGAAGATCTGTCAATCAAAATCGGCAGAAAGGTCAATTGTCATAGTATTACTATTTGTATTTTAAATTTTGTTGTTCTATTTTCTTATCATAATTCAGGGAGATACAATTGCCTCTTCTTCCTCTACAGCCAAACCCTTATCACCTTTTTTCACTACCAGTTGTCATTGTATTACTCTTTGTATTTAAGACTTTGTTTGTTTTTCTTGTCATAATTCAGGAAAATACTATGGCCTCCTCCTCCCCTACAGCCAAACCCTTACCACCTTTTTTCCCTACCAAATGTCATTGTATTACTATTTGTATTTTAAATTTTGTTGTTTAATTGTTTTTCTTGTCATAATTCAGAGAGATATTATGGCCTCATCCTCCTCCCTGCAGCCAACCTCTTACCACCTTTATTCACTAACAACTGTCATTGTATTACTATTTGTACACTAAATTTTGTTGTTTGCTTTTCTTGTCATAATTAAGGGAAATATTATGGCCTCCTCCTACCCTACAGCCAAACCCTTACCACCTTTTTTTCCTACCAAATGTCATTGTATTACTAATTGTGTTTTAAATTTTGTTGTTTAATTGTTTTTCTGGTTATAATTCAGGAAGATATTATGGCCTCTTCCTCCTCCCTGCAGCCAACCTCTTACCACCTTTATTCACTACCAACTGTCATTGTGTTACTATTTGTACTCCAAATTTTGTTGTTTGCTTTTCTTGTCATAATTAAGGGAAATATTATGGCCTCCTCCTCCCCTACAGCCAAACCCTTACCACATTTTTTCCTACCAAATGTCATTTTTGTTTTTTAAATTTTGTTGTTTGTTTTTCTTGTCATAATTCAGGGAGATATTATGACCTCCTCCTCCTGCCCTACAGCCAAACACTTACTACATTTTTTTTACTACCAATTGAAATGGTATTGCTGTTTGTATTCTAAATTTTGTTTTTTGTTTTTCTTGTCATAATTCAGGGATTATACAACTGCCTCTTTCTTCCCTACAGGCAAACCTTTACCACCTTTTTTCACTACCAACTGTCATTGTATTACTCTTTGTATCTTAAATTTTGTTGTTGGTTTTTCTTGTAAATCAGGGAGATATTATAGCCTCCGTCTGCCCCTACAGCCAAGCCTTTACCACCTTTTTTCACTACCAATTGTCATTGTATTACTCTTTGTATCTTAAATTTTGTTGTTAGTTTTTCTTGTTAATCAGGGAGATACGATAGCCTCCGTCTGCCCCTACAGCCAAACGTTTACCACATTTTTTCACTACCAATTCTCATTGTATTACTATTTGTATCTTAAATTTTGTTGTTGGTTTTTCTTGTAAATCAGGGAGATATTATAGCCTTCGTCTGCCCCTACAGCCAAACCCTTACCACCTTTTTTACTATCAATTGTCATTGTATTACCCTTTGTATCTTAAATATTGTTTTTTATTTGTTTTTCTTGTCATGATTCAGGAAGATACAATGGCCTCCTCCTCCTCCCCTACAGCCAAACCAAACCACATTTTTTTCATTTCTGATTGTCTTTATATTACTAATTGTATTTAAAGTTTGTTGTTCAATTGTTTTTCTTGTCATAATTCAGGGAGATGCAATGGCCTCCACTTCCCCTACAGCTAAACCCATAATATCTTGCATTTAATTGTTCTACACATGACCTTTAGTAGTGAGAATCAATTTTTTTTCAAAATTTATGGATAAAACCTAGACCATAACCAGTATTAGGGTAGCTGACAGTGGCCCTTGTTTTAACCTTACACTTGCCTTTATGGTTGCAAGTTACATAATTACAAGTACTAATTGTTCTTTCCCTTTCTCCATGGTTGCAACTTCCACTATTTAGTGTAAAGTACATGCTGTATCAAGAATTTTTCCTTGACCCAAACCAGTAAGTAGCACCTAATAAAGATCTTGATTGTAATTGTTCTAACCATGAACAACTGGTATACTCATGGGAATCTAACCTTTACAAAGATTAATGAATAAAATATTGACCCTTACAAGTATTAGGGTAGCTGAAATTAGCCTTTATTATAACCCAGTACTTGTCACCATGGTTCCGAGTTAGACCAATTTATGTAAAACACATGCTCTTTGAAGAATTTTTTCTTGACCAAAACCAGTAAGTATCACATATATATCATGCTTGTAATTGTTCTAGACATGACCTGTACTAGTGAGAATCTAACCTTTTCAAAATTTACGGATAAAAGCTAGACCATAACCAGTATTATGGTAGCTGACATTGGCCCTCATTATAACCTTACACTTGCCTCTATAATTGCAAGTTACATAACTGCAAGTACTAATTGTTCTTTCCATGACTTACCATTATACTAGTGGAATTGAACTCTTTCAAAATTTAACAGAAAAAAACAGACCCTAACCAGTATAAGGGTAGCTGACATTGCCCTTTATTATAACCTAATACTTGTAAAGCACATGCCCTATGATGAATTTTCCTTGACCCAAACCAGTAAGTATAAAGTATATTGCCTGTAATTGTTCTATCCATGATCAACCATTATACTAGTGGAAATGAACTGTTCCAAAAGTTAATGGACAAAAACATAGACCCTTACCAGTATTAAGGTAGCTGACATTGGCCAGTAACCTAATACTTGTCTCCATGGTCGCAAGTTCTACCATTTAATGTAAAGCACATGCTGTATAATGAATGTTTTCTGTTTTCAAACCAGTGAGTAGCTCATATAAAACATCTTGCTTGTAATTGTTCTAGCCATGACCTATACTAGTGAGAATTGATCTCTTCCCAAATTTAGTGAATAAAAGCATAGACCATAATCAGTATTAGGATAGTTGACATAGGCCCTGTTTGTAACCTAATTCTTTCTTCCATGGTTGCCAGTTCCACCAATAAGTGTAATAAATGTAAAACACAATGCTCTATGAAGAAATTTCATGGACCAAAAAAAGGTAACCAGGTCGTATAAATATCTTTCCTTTACCTTTCTAACCAAGACCTATACTAGTGAGAATTTAACTTTTTTGAAAATTTATACATAAAAAACCTTGACCCAAACTAGTACTTGGGTAGCTTACTTAGGCCCTTGTCATACACCAAATACATGTCTCCAACTTTCTATGGTTGAAAGTTTTACCATTTAATGTAAAGAACATGCTCCATGAGGAAATTTTCCTGGACCCAACCAGTCAGAGGCTCATATAAAATATCTTAACTGAAATTGTTCTTACCATGACCTATCCTAGTGGGAATAGAATCCTTCCCAAAACATATGGATAAAACATTAACTCTAGCAAGTATTAGGGTAGCTCATATCTGTTCTCTTAATATCCTTATACTTATTTCAATTGATTGCGAATTCTACCTTTTAATGTAAGGCACATGCACTATGAAGGATTGTTCAAGGTTTGAAACCAGTGAGTAGTTCATATAAAACATCTTGCTTGTAAGTGTTATTGTTCTAGCCATGACCTATACCAGTGAGAATTGAACCTTCCAGAAATTTCTGGATAAAATTGAATCCTTTTCAATATATGGGTAGCTGACATTGGCCCTTGTTATAAACTTATATTTGTCTCCATGGTTGCTATCTCTACCATTTAATGTGAAACATATGCTTCATGAAGAAATTTTCCTACATCCAAACCACTGAGCAGCTCATATAAAAACTTGGCTTTAATTGTTGTAACCATGACCTTTGATAGTGAGAATCCAGCTTTTTCCAACATTTATGGATAAAACCTTTACCATAACCAGTATTAGAGTAGCTGACATTGGCCCTTGTTCAGAACCTAATACTTGTCCTTATGGTTGTAAGTTCTACCATTTAATGTAAAGCACATGTTCTTTATGAAGAATTTTTCCAAGACCCAAACCAGTAGTAGCACATACAATATCTTGCTTTTTATTGTTCTAACCATGAAAGGCAGATGTACTGGTGGTAATCGAACCTTTTCAAAGATTATTGATAGAATGTGGACCCTAACCAGTATAAGGGTAGCTGACATTGGCCCTTATAATAACCTTATACTATCTCCATAGTTGCAAGTTCTACCAACCCATGAAAACCTTGTGCTATAGGAGGAAATTTTCCTAGATCCAATCCAGTAAGTAGCACATATTAAACATATTGCCTGTAATTGTTCTTTCCATGACCTTCCATTATACAAGTGGGGAATAAAACTCTTCCAAAAGTTAATGGATAAAACTTTGGCCCTAAACAGTATAAAGGTAGCTGACATCTGCCCTTATTATAGCCATATACTTGTCTCCATGGTTGCAAGTTCTACCATTTAATGGAAAACAAATACTCTATGGAGAGATTTTCTTGGACCCAAACCAATAAGTAGCACAAATGAAAAATCTTGCCTGTAATTTTTCTAAACATGATCGGTACTATTGGGAATACAACTTTCCCACAATTTATGGATAAAGCCTTGACCATTTCCAGTGATAGGGTAACTGACATTGGCCCTCATTATATCTTTATACTTGTCTCCATGGTTGTTTTCTACCAATAATTGTGCAGCACATGCTCTTAAAATTGTAGCTGAACCATATCAATAAGACACACAAATAATTATATTGCCTGTAATTGTTGTAACCATGACCTTCCATTACACCAGTGAAAATAAAACTCTTTCCAAAGTTACAACCAGTGGGAATAAAACTCTTTCCAAAGTTAATGGATAAAACAAAGACCCTAGACAGTATAGGTGTAGCTGACATTGGCCTTTATTATAACCTAATACTTGTTTCCATGGCTGCTATCACTACCATTTTATGTAAAACACATACTCTTTGAAGAAATTTTCCTGGACCCAAACCAGTAAGTAGCACATATAAAATATCTTGCCTGACGTCATTTTTCTAACCATGATCTGTACTGGTGGGAATCTAACTTTTCCCACAATTTCTGAATAAAACCTAGCCTATTTCCAGTAATAGGGTAGCTGACATTGGCCCTCATTATATCTTTATACTTGTTTCTTTAGTTGCATTCTACCAGTAATTGTACAGCACATGCTTTTATAAAGAATTATTCCTAAACCCAAACAATGAGAAGCACATATTTTATCTACCTGTGATTGTTCTAACCATGACCAGCACTAATGGTAGTCTATTCTTCCCAAAATTTAATGAGAAACCCTAGGCCTTATTCAATTTTAGGATAGCTGACCTTGGCCATAGAGACTGTAATACTTAAACTGAGAGTCATACTAAATTTAATACAATCCAAGGTAGCATATAATTCAACAAGAGACATAACTCTGCCAGTGTTCACTGAAAAAGGACATGCTATCACTAAGCACAGCTCGATGTCTTATTGATGATTCCTAAATATTGTATGAAAATGAAGAAAAGTGCTTACGAAATTAATAAAAAAGCATTTAAAAATGCCCATAACACTGCATTTATTTACTAAAAAGGGACATGCTGACGCTAAGGACAACTGACTCCTTTACATTTTCATCAACATTAAGCAAAGTTGTGAGGAAAAAAAAAAGAGCTGAAAAATCAAATGTAGCATAGAAAGGGCCATAACTCTGCAAATATTCATAACAAAGGGATATACTGACACTATGCACAATCAGTTATCGACTGTAAACTCCTGTAAAATTTCACTGAAAATGGGCAAGGGATTTAAGAAGAGAGGAGCAGCAAATCAAACATAACATTTAATATATGAAGGACTACATACTGCAAAACTCATGGCATAGGGACAGGATGACTCTATGCACAACTACATATTGATTATGTGAAATAGCATCAAAAGTGTGATGAAATGATATTATATCTCATAAAAAAAGACAAAGCTACTGATTGCAAACTAACTAAGGGTTTGAATATTGGCTTTGTTGGTATCAATAAATATCTTTGAGTGTGTGCAGTTATGGATATTTTAATTGTTTAAAGGGGCAGTAGTATATGATTATAAATGAGTGTGTTCAGTGATACTTTAATCATTAACAGGGGCAATAGTATATAAATATCAATAAGTGTGTTCATTTGTGGATATTTTAATTGTTGAAAGGAGCAACAGTTTATAATTATCATTGAGTGGGTTATCTTATTTGAAATGTTATTATCCATGAGCTGATTCGGTTATATACATTTTAATTGTTAAAAGGAGCTATATTTACATCTGATCATCCATGAGTGGTTTCAGTTATAGACATTTTTATTGTAAGGAGGAGCTATAGTATATACCTGTAATTATCCATAAGCAGGATCAGTTATAGACATTTTAAGCATTAAAAGAGGCGAAAGTATATACATGTAATTATATATGAGTAGTTTCCATTACAGATATTTAAATTGACACACATTTTAATGATTAAAAGGGGGCTAGGGTATTTACATGTAATAATCAATGAGTGGCTTGAGTTATAGACATTTTAATCATTAAAAAGAGGCTATAGTATATACATGTAATAATGAGTGGCTTGATTTACATTTAAATCGTTAACAAGGGCCTGAAGTATGTACATGTAATAATCCATGAGTGGCTTGAGTTACAGATATAATAATCATTAAAAGGGGCTATAGTATATACATAAGACATACAAAATCTTTTCCATAAAATCCTATGAGAAAGTTATGACCCCAGGGAAAAGCCATTTTTGGCCACAATGCTACAATCACTTGACTCCTGGTGGAGGTCCACAAGATGAAGCCCCATACCAAATAATACAGGTCCAGAAGGTGTGGTTATAAACAAAAAGGCCCTTAAAAAAATGAGATCCCTAAGACAGGGCTAAATTAAGTAGCCCTAGGTCTTATGGTTAGTAACAAGAAGATTTGTAGAGTTTTCACTATAAAAGCCCATGTAAAACTTGTGACCCCTGGGGTGGGGCCAAACTTGACCCCAAGGTTATAATTATGGCCCTCTTGGTTGAGGCCTACTAGATAAAGTTACGGTACATGCAAAATTTGGTAGCCCCAGGCCCTATGGCTAGGTACTAGAAGAATTTTGAAGTTTTTCCTATTTAAGCCCATGTAAAACTTGTGACCCCCAGGGCCGAATTTGACCCACTGCTATAATTTGAAGAGAGTTAAAAAGGTCCACTAGATAAAGCTACATGAAAAATTTGGATGTCTAGATACAAAAATATTTTTAAAGTTTCCTTATATAAGCCCATGTAAAACTTGTGACCCCTGGGACGGGACCAAATTTGACCCCACGGCTATAATTTTGGGCACTCTTGGTAGATTCCCTCTTGATAAAGCTACATAGCTAAGTTAGTAGCCTTTGGCCGTATGGCTAGGTACCAGAAGAATTTTAAAGTTTTCCCTATATAAGCCCATGTAAACTTTGTGACCCCCTGGGCGGGGCTTAATTTGACCCCAGGGCTATAATTTGAAGAACTTGGTAGAGGTCTTCTAGATAAAGCTACATACTAAATTTGGTAGCCCTAGGCTTTATGGTTTCAAACAAGAAGATTTTCAAAGATTTTCAATATTTTTCAGTTTTGTTGCCATGGCAATCAGAGATTTTGAAGGAAACAAATTTTTTCTAGAAATTCTGAAGAGGACCATGGCAGAATCATTTCTGTGAAGTTTCATCAAAATTGGATGGGTAGTTTCAGAGAAAAAGATGTTTAAAATAAAAGTTAACGAACACATGGACGGACACATGACAGACACCAGGCCATGACATAAGCCCACCGGCCTTGGGCCAGTGGAGCTAATACAAAACTGGATTTCAGTTAAACAGGAATAATATAAACATGAATTTTTTATGTCACTTTCAATCCATGCATATATGGCAAAATTTTAGGTACACTTTTTGTTATTCATTTAGAATATACAAACTTCAGTGTTTATAAAAACTTAAGTGTTAATTATAATCATCAGATATTTTTTCTCTAATGTTTGAAAGCTGAAAAGGCAAGTTTTTGGTGCCATTCTTTTGAACAGAGAGACAGAACATTATTTCTATCAGTTATACAATTGTTTCTTGGTAAATATTTACAGAATGATAATTATTATCTATTCTAATACTGAATAAAGAACCCTAGAAAATTAATCTTTGATAGAATTATAATGCATCACAATATTGCACCTTCCATAGTAATGGCATTTTGATAATGGTTGTCCTGAAAGAAATAGCATGAAAAAAATTATGTTTACCCTTAATAGTCAGCCCTAATCAATCTCTACGACTGTGAACAACTCAACAGACACTTTTCAGTCTAGAAGAGACACATAATTTGACTTTCAATAATATTTTTGCCACAAAAATCTCGGAAAAGTGGACAAGGCCAGCATTTTCTACTTTACCTGCACTGTTTTCCACCCTATCAAAGACTGAAATCATTGTTTGAGCTAGATTTGACTTTTTGCCTTCAGATGCCTTCAATTTAGTTAGGTAAAAAATATTAATTAGAGTTATGACCCTGTAAAAGAAGGCTAAGGAAAACATTGTGGGATAAGGATAAAATGCTGGTAACCAGCATTTTCTCCTTTTCCAACAATTTTTGCAGCCTTTTCACACATGATTTTTAGCTTGGCTATATTCACAGAAAATGACAAGCTATTGTCATAGTCCTGGCACCATCTGCATCACCATCGTCTGAAAACTTTGACATTTTTTAGTATCTCAGTAATTACTGAAGATATCTACTTCATACTTGGACAAGTTGTTATGCAGTGAAAGAGGAACTCATACTACAGGGGCAGGTAACCATCAAAATATTTGAACTCAGTTATACCACTTTTTTGTCTTGAAATTCCAACAAAAACTTTGACATAATGTAATATCTCTGTTATAACTGAAGATATTTACTTCAAATTTGGACAAACTATTCACTTTCACAAGGGGAACTCATACAACAGGGGCATATAACCATCAAAATATTTTGCCACATGGATGCTCCTTTGAAGACTTAGAATTTTCATAAAAACTTTGACATTTTGTAATAATATAACTGCTTTTACTTCATACTTGGACAAGTTGCTAACTATCAAAAAGGGAAACTCATACAACAGGGGCAGTTAACTATCAACATATTTTTGACAGTTAATGCCCCTATTTTACTTATAATTTTCACTAAAAACCAAGCAATTGCAGCCGAGTGTTGGCACCCATATGCGGTATTCTTGTATTGTCCAAGGTACATTTGTCTTTTGTAAATTTTCACAATTTGGCAGAGTCTCAAATTTGGTCACATGGGAAAGAGTTAAGGATTAACACCTTATTAGTTCAACTCACATTAACCATTAGTGCACAAAATAATTCTCTAAAATTCAAATTATTGACAGTTAATCAACATACTTGACAAACTCCATGAAAATCTAACCACAAATTGTTATCTTTTATGTGGTAAAAAAAACTATGTATTTGAGTTTAATGAGTTTTAACAGCATAGCTTTTCCCTCAATGTTTTCAACCCTATCGAAGACAGAAATTGCACTAGACCTAGATCTGATTTTTTGCCTTCAATTGCCTTAAATTTGGTTGAGGAAAAATTCATTCTACAAAATAATTAAGTAGATTTCAAACTGTTGACAATCAATAACATACTTGACAACTCAATGAAAATCCAGCCACAAAATTTCATATCTATCATGTGTACAAACAAATACAGTGGAACCCCATTAAAATGAACTTCACTAAAACGCTGACCCTATTATAACGCGGGTGTCCTATGGCTCCCAAATTTTTGGGGGGCTGACCATTTTCGAGTCTGATCCGAATCCACCATTCCGCTGATACGAGTCCCCAATGTAAAAACATAACCACCTATAGACTAGATACTGGAGTGAAATCGATACCGTGAACATAATGTGACAATTTTTCACACCCTTACCTTGTTGATTACTTCAATCACCTACGGCTGTGCCCAATTGCTCTGCTTGACAAGTACACCCACAGTTGATAACAAAAGGACTTCAGCCCATAATTGTCTTCACATAAAAAACACAATCTTACATTGGATGGACTTAACATCAGTAAATTTCTGTATGTGGACCGTTAATAGCGATATCTAATGTACTGTGATTTGCCCATGTATTCGGAAACCCTTAATGTTTGGACACGATAAAATATTTTATGTCTGGTCCTAACTCCAGAGTCAAAATATTCAAGAATACTAAATACTGAAAATATATTTTCCAAAACATCTGACTTCTAATTTTTGGAAAATATTTCTGATAGGATGATCGGCTGCATAATGAAAGCACAGTTGTACATTGTGCGTAAAACCGCAATGAGGATGAATCCTTTGAGAGCCGAGTCAACCAATAGTAATTCTCAGTCATGAAATTACACACACAAAAAAAATGAAATATTGGGTTTATTTTGTAACAAAGGCCTCTTCACAGCGGACCCAGAAGATTACGATCACAGATCAGACAAGACATAGTCTGCAGTCTGATCTTGATCTACAGAGGCCACAACAGCAACTTTAGCCCTGAAAGATGCGTAAGGGTTCATTTCTTTCGCGGCTTCTGGATGTTCTGTCAGCAGTTTCGTCATTTTTCACAACGTTTTTGAAAGGCATCTTCAGCAGAAGCATGAAAAGTCGGTCAAAAGAGGGAAATGGTTGAAGCCCTGTGTTGTCCCCATAATTACAAAAATAAAGTATTGTTGAATACAAAACCTTGTTTCTCTTATTCATCGGTAATTTTTCCATTTAAATTATGCTTCAAGTTAGCGTGTGCATTTTTTTCTTTTTTATCTCGGTCACAACAAAATTTTCAGAAAATGGCTGAATGACTTTTTTTTCTGCCGACTACACAATATACATGTGACACGACTGGGGTGTTCTAGCAATAATCATTATGCTACGCAAAAAGGCTGTATCCAGTCATATAAGCAAGCGAGATACTGGCTTATTCCATGATCTTTTGTTTTGATTGGAGGTCAGCCCATGACCAGGTGTAAATTCTTTGGGTGAAACAGTTGTAAGTGTGTACAACAAATGCTTACTGTACAAATCTCTCCCTTCAAATTATTGGCGTGTTACGTCATACCCCTAATGCAAACTTCACTGCACACATTAATTTTGTGGATGCATGACTGGGGTGAAATCTATATGGACGGAAAGTTAAATGTTTATGGTCGTATTTAATCGTTCACTGCCCATGGCAGGATGACGATTTTTTAACTCTTTACCAAACTACAAAATTTTAGACATGTCCGAATTCAGAGCATTTGCAGACAACAACAACAAAAAAAAAAAAACAGGGAGCCGAATTTGAAATCTGTTCATGGTAGGGTAGAAACAATGTGGTGAAAGGAGAAAATGCTGGTTTTTCAAAATTTTCTCCTCTTTTCCACATGCTTTTCAAAAGCTGTCTTTCTTAGGGTCTTGAAAGTGTGGTAAAGGGTTAAAGTCTTTGTGGCCGGTGTAGATAAACATCAGACTTCAGAGAACGTGCTGTCTGATCTTGGATCTATACCATCCGCAGCTGAACTATGACCCAAAGCGTTTTCGTGGAAAGCTACTTCTCTTATGTCTAAACAAGGTAAGAAAATATTTAAGGTCCGTTTATTTCAAGATTGACAACCCGTCCACACAAGATCTATATTACAAACAGTTTAGATCCCTCCACCGAAGTCTAATTTCTAGACCCCAATGCACGTTTTTCACTTTGACTTTCTTCACGTCGGTCGGGTCTTGTCTCATTTAGTTACTGAAAGAGATTACTTTAGTCATAGTCAATTAGGGTTTATTATGCAATCGTCAGCATGATTGAAAAACATGGCAGCTGTGGCACCATCTGCAATCCAACATGATAGCATTTATTTGATTTCTGAATGAAATAGGCTGTAATTCAGCTAAACAGCGACTGAATAATTTTTATTAAACATGGTCCTAAAGGTAAACAAAGTTCTTTTAGGTACCTGTACCGGTGTTTGAATGACCAGTTTTGGCGATAGAACTAATTGGTAATCGTTTAAAAAAAAAAACTAAATTGTAAAATGCCCGATAAAAAAAATGTTTCAACGTAATTATGCATGTCTTTGTCTAAGTATTTGAAGTAGATCTAGCTCCACTGCTACTATGTATAAATTTGCAAGACTTTGCCCTTATCATTTTAGACACACCCCCCAAATTTAAACTTATTATTTTGGCTACCCTGATTTGTTCAAAATATTGATTTCCATAATAACCAGGAAATTACTATTTTATTTTAGTCTGAATATATTGGAGAATAACAGCAATTAATTGATGCCATAGTTCTTGCAATAGTCGGCGGATGGGTCGTGGGTAGTGTGTGTGTGTGTGGGGGGGGATAATGGGGGTGTCAGCGTTATAGACTTCACCCTGGATATAATGCTGTTGCAGATCGTGGTTCCTGTCAACAGCATTATAGCGGGGTTCCACTGTACTATGTTTTTACATCCGTTTTAATAGCTTAGATCATATTACGGCAGTCAGTGCACCTTTGCAACAAATACATGTGTTTCCTAGTTTTCTCACACCAGTGCTGACACAACTTTCTTTCCAAGCCACTGACTACTTTTCTCACATGCAGCAGAGGTAACAGGTGAAAAATTGCCAGAAAGAAAATTTGCCTCAACCATGTATCAAACCCGCAATCAATAATCCATGAATCAGATATGCTAACCACTGAACTAACTGGCTGAGCAAAAAAATGCATATAATATACACTGAGAGATGGACAATGGAAATACCATCACTAAAGGGAATAAGGGAGTTTATCTCTTTACCAAACAACATAATTTTAGACTAGTCCAAATTGAAAGCATTTGCAGACGACAAATTAAAGATGTCTCAAATGGCAGAATTTGCTCTTGATAGACTAGAAAACATTGTGGGAAAGGGAGAAGATGCTGGTTACCAGCATTTTCTCCTTTTCCCACAATGTTTTCAAACGGCTTCTTTCATGGGGTCGTTAAAACCCGGGATTGTTTGGTAAAGAGTTAATGCATCTGCAAAAAGTTTCAACCTATGTCACCCTGCGCAGTTCTTTAAAGCTGACATGGGTAGAAACTTTTTGCTTTTTGAGCATTTTCTGCATCTCTAAGGACCATTCTTTCTATTGATTCAGCCAATTCTTACGCTAAATGGATTTTATGGATCCATAATGATGTGATGACATGTTTGGTATAATGCATCTGGAGGCCAGCCACATTTTCTTTCCATTACTTATGAAAGGTGGTCAGAATATTTGTCGTGATGATATCTGCACAAGTTTGAAAATGGGCTATGTTTGGCTAAAAAGTAAGTAACTGAAACAAATACTAGAGAAAAGCTTGTATACACTCTAGAGGCCACGTTTTTAGTCCAATTTGTTAGAATGATTGTCTTAATAATTTGAGACAATCATATCTCAGGAGAGATTTGAAAAAGGTTATGTTTGGCAAAATGGCTCAGGTCGAGGGACTTCAGGGCTAACCTTTTTTATTATAAGTTTTCTGAGGTAAATTAGGTTCAGGGGGTAATGAGTCAACACTTTACCAAAAATCCTGAGTTTTTACAACTCTGAGTAAGACAGCTTTTGAAAACATTGTAGGAAAAGGAGGCAAAACTGGTAACCAACATTTTCTATTTTTCCCTCATGAGCATCTTCTCCTTTTCCCACAATGTTCTCTACCCTTTAAAAGACAAGTCCCACCAATTGAGCCACATTTTGGCCAAGTCTAAAGTTTTATTGTCTGGTAAAGAGTCAACATTGATAAAAGATGATACTCACCTGATTCACATGACATTGTAATTTTATTCTGTAAGGGTCTTGTAAGTGTTAGTGCTCCTGTCACACTGTGTACTTCTAAGTCATTAAATACAGATGTGTCCTCTTCAAAATTGAATACTGGAACATCCTGTCATTATCTGGAAAAATAAAAAACAAAATATACCTAAATATGGGAAAAAGTTAAGCATATTCCATCCCATACAGTTAAAACAATTCTTTTGCCCAAATGTATCATTTTCTTTAATAGCTATGTTTAGCGTTTAATTATATTTACCCCTTTCCCAAACAATCCCTGGTTTTCTCGACCCTGAAAAAGTACCTTTTTGAAAACATTGTGGGAAAAGGAGGACCAGCATTTTCTCCTTTTTCCAGAAAGTTTTCTACCCTCCCAGAACAAATTTCAATTTTTGAGTCATGTTAATTTTGTCTGCAAATGCTTTCAGTTTGGACCAGTCTAACATGTTGTCGTTTGGTAAAGAGTTAACTCTTTACCAAACGACAAAATTTTAGACTTGACCAAATTGAAAGCATTTGCAGACCTACAAATTAAATGGCGCAAATCATGAAATTTTTCTTTGAATGGGTAGAAAACATTGTGGGAAAAAGGATAAAATGCTGGTTACCAGCATTTTCTCCTTTTCCCACAAGGTTTCATGGGTAGAAAACATTGTGGGAAAAAAGAGAAAATGCTGGTTACCAGCATTTTCTCCTTTTCCCACAAGGTTTTCTAAAGGCTTCTTCCTCAAGGTCGCTAAAAGTTGGGATTGTATGGTAAAGAGTTAAATGAATGGATGAAATGCACCACACAAAATAAAGTCATATGCCGTGTTATTTTGGTCTTTGTTTACCTCTTTTTCAAGGAATATAAAATAGGCTTAACTTTTGCCCTTAGGTATAATACATAAAGTTTAACCCCTATCTGTATTTATTATTCTTTTCATATTTTCCTTATTGCCTCAATCTTTTACTAGAGAACAAAATTGTATACCTGTTCAATTAGAAACCATTTGGAGGCAGCAAAGAAAATATGGCAAAATAACTTGGGTGTGAAAGGGTAGGAAACTTCATGGAAAACGGGGATTTTAATGACATAAAAAGATAATGTTTTGATAACATTGAGCATCACTTGAGCTACACTAAATTGGTAGTCTGCAAGTGCTTTCAATTTGTTGGTGTCCGAAATTTTGTCATGCGACATAGAGTAAAACAAAGAGTTAACTCTTTACCAAACAACAAAATTTTTAGACTGGTCCAAACAAATTCAAAGCATTTGCAGACGACAAAGTAAATGTGACTGAAGAATAGAAATTTGGTTCGGGAAGGGTAGAAAACATTGTGGGAAAAAGAGAAAAGGCTGGTTACCAGCATTTTCTCCTTTTCCCAAAATGTTTTCAAAAGGCTTCTTTCTCAGGGTCGTTAAAAGTCGGGATTGTGTGGTAAAGAGTTAAACAGATTATGAGGACATCATTTTTCATTTCAGAATGACCAGCCTCTTATCTAGGAACTGTGTTTGCTCCATTTATTTATCACCAGGGCCCCATTTTACTAGGGTAGTTACAAACAAAATTTTCTAAGTTTTTACGCAACTCTAGAGAAAATGCTTACATGCGTTTTACTAGAAAAGTTCGTAACTAATTCGAGCTCAAGTTTTTGCATTACTTTACGAAAAAAAAACCCTGCCTTAACTATTGCGCAAGTGTGGCTAATATTAGAGGGGTTCCAACTTATTAGAATAATTAAGCCAGAAACAATTGAAATAAAAATACAGAATGGCGAAGTACAGGGTTCGGTTGAATAAATATATAAGCATTGAGACTAGGAAGACGCTTCCGATGTTGCTGGTCAGCAACTATTACATTTTTTTTAGATAACAAATAATATGAGCCATGCTCTGACAAAAAAGGAGGCTTAATGCAATGCGAAAAATATCGGCCAATGTCAGCCTGTGCACACCATGCAGGCTGACCTGGGTCAAAACCTATCACTATAGGTCTTTTTCTGCATGTCAAAGGACCATCCTACCACACAAGTAAGTTGGATGTTTAATTAAATGGATTTTGTGGATCCATAATTTTGTGTTGAATTGCTTGGTATAATGTATCACGGAAATGTATTAAACCCCCTTTTTAGAGAGCATGACTCATTCTGTTTTATTTTACATGTATATACACCCTTTATAGCACAAATTAGAGAAAAGACTTGCGATACAAAAGTTCATTTATTATTCTGTAAATACCTTCACATACTAACAGACATGTTGCTGAAAGTAGGCAATATCTTTTAGCATTTTCTGCTTTTCTCAGACTGTTTTCTACTCTTCTAAAGGCAAATCACATCATTTGAATAGAAATAAAGCTGTCATCTGCAAACCCTTAACAATTAAACAAGTCTAAAATTTTTGCAGTTTTTGTAAGGAGTTACCTAGTTACCTCCTACAGATGTACAGATGACTTTTTGTGCATTGCACAAGGCAGCTGTTGTTATGGGTGTAACAAAACATTGGATAATCATATCCCTATAACAAGCATGTCGATGCTACTGCATCGACTGCTCAGTTGAAAATCAATAACTATTGCCGAAATTTATCTCATCCAACCTGACCCATTTTCAAACTTATTTAAGATGTCATCAAGACAAACATTCTGAGTTTCATGAGTATTTGACTGAAAATGTGGCATCTACGGCATACACGAGGTTTTTAAGATTTAACCAAGTGACCTTGTTGTTTACCAAACATGACCCATTTCCTAAATCATCCAAGATGTTATCAAGAAAAACATTCTGATTAACTTTCATGAGTATTGGACTGAAAATGTTGCCTCTAGAGCGTACGCAAGTTTTTTCACACATTGTTCCAAGTGACCTAGTTTTTGCCCTGATGTGATTATGAAGTTTCACCAATTTTTTCGTCAAGGGTCTTAGAAGATATGTATGGACAGACAGGCAAACAGACAGTTATTGGTCCATTATAAAATTATATATTAAACCCCCTTTTTCCATGACATGGCGTATCATTAAATAAAACCAAAAAAATGATTGTGACTTGTGAAATATGAAATTTCATAAAATTTTTCCCAGTAGGTATAGAGATATTGGTCCATAATGGAAATGTTCATCAAGTCCCCTTCTTTCATGACACATCAAAAAACCAAAAGGTTATCAGTGGACAATCATAAGGAACACATGTATCAAGTTTCATCCAATTTTCATCAGGGTTCTGAGAAGAAATCCATCTGTAGGGACAAACTTATGAATAACATAATCCAGGGTGCGCGATTGCGAGAATCGCACGAGTTTTTCATCATTCACGCACATTTCCAAAACCAGTGCACGACAATCGCACGCAAAAAATAATAAGGCAATCAGTGTTTGATCACTGATTAACGCTTGAATGCCGATGTGAAAATCGCTTTCACAGGCAGCACAACTGTACAGGGATCGTGTATGACATGTAATTTACGATCCCTGAACTGTATTAGATCATTCCTACAAATCAAGAGTGACTCCCCTTTCTTACCTCATGGATTTTTATCATTCGTCACAACTTATATCACCCTAGAATGCCCTAGAATGCCGAATAGGATTTTTATTTTACGCAAAAATGTCTGCCATTTTTTCTTCTGGATTTAAATATAGATCGATAACAGGTCTCGAACTCATATTTATCAAAATAAATACAGCAAAGTACTGCCATTCCATCCACATACAAGGCTGTCAAGATGAATTTATTTTGATATTACTTTATTAGTTTCGTATTAATACGATTCCCAGGAGTTGAATTTTTTTTGCATGTAAACCCAAACAAATAGCAGACGATATTGACAGGTCTGTTTTCTAAGATAGACAAAAATGTCAAGTTGCTGATTTAATCACACACAGACTGGGTGGCAATAAAGGTGAATAATTACTGTTGGAAAATCTGTTGTTTGACATATAGAGGTTATTACACGGTTGATATCTGCCCCGAGGGCTTTAGCCCGAGGGCAGATTGCAAGCTGGAGGGCCGATATCACTCTCTGGCCCTCATCAGCCATGTAATAACCTGTTTATTACATTCATTCATCATTTGCTCGTTTTTGTTTTTTCTAACATGTTTAAAAAGTTAAAACAGAAATTCTTGTCTTTGTTCAACACAACTCCTTTTTCCGTGGGTAAACATCACGTTCATGACGTAATCATGTGTCATTCATTATGACTATTGCAGCTGCAGTATAAGGCCGTTTAAAATAAACAGTTCTTCATCTTTATTCATAGTTAAAAAGATGTCGGTATGTGTGTTTTTCCGTACCAAATATTCAATTTAGTATAATACGCATTATAAATGAGAAACAGGATAAATAGAATAGATAGTTGGTGCTGTGGATTGGGAAACTTAATCAGGCTTGGTTCCCCCAGCTCAATGAAAAAAATTCGCAGAACTATTAGCCTTTTGACACCACGCCTTGCCCGATAAACTTTCCCTGTCCAAGACAACAACAGTCTATTCTCTACTTATCGTGTTTGCTGGTTTTGCGATTCATTGGTTGTCTGTAGTCCTGAAGATTTGTCAGCTAGCGACTGAAAGACTGATTCAGCCATTTTTTTTCAAACTAGATATTTTGAGAATGTTAGTTTACGAGCGAGTGTTCTGTTGCTATAGATTTAGAACAAATATCTTGTCAACGGGCAGGATATCAAATATCAGCCCATTGCCCCGCCATATCTGCCCTCACGTGACACTGATATTACACCATTTTCAGCTGAAAATGTTACTATTATTAGTAACAGAATGTAATAAACATGTATATGTCATGGCCAGTGCAACGCAGAACTGATGAAAGCATAGGGACTAGCGTTTTAACATCCATTTACAGTTATGACTTTCAAGTTTCAAAGTAAGATTTTGTGTTAGGTATGAACAAGGCTGAGGCAATGTAGTTGGTACTACAGAACTGAAAGGGTTAAATGAATGATCCAAAAGAGATTAGTTCTGTTTCTTGCTTTTTGAAGTTGATCTTGATCCCCTATATTTTTCAGAAATCCACCATACTTTTTAGAAATCCCCCATACTTTTCAGAGTGATGGAGGACAGTCCCCCACTTTTTTCAAATCTTAGATCAGACACTGCGTGTCATGGTATATAAACAATATTGCAGTGTATTTTCA
Organism: Hippopus hippopus; assembly: GCA_946811185.2. NCBI lineage: Eukaryota > Metazoa > Mollusca > Bivalvia > Cardiida > Cardiidae > Hippopus > Hippopus hippopus. The sequence continues at coordinate 32,462,937 of OX328101.1, forward strand.
AAATTAAGTTGTGCATTTCCAAAAGAGTATTCTTGATCTATGGAGTCTGCAAAACTCCTATTAATTGTTCATAAAAACTAGAGCTATCACTAAAGGTGATGAATACTCCCCACCAGCTCCAACTCAAGAAATAACTTTTTGTCACAGAAATGCATAATGCCTTTGTCCAAAGTGTTAAGAGACTATTACACAGCTAATAAATACTGAAACAAATAAAGAAACTTTGAAAAAGAACCTGAAATGGGCTCCTCTTCCATTTTCCTGGATTTGGAAAAATCATTCAACCAGCACCAAATTATAATATGCATATCTTAACTTTGTATTGAAACTTCCTATGAGGTTTAATAGAAACCTGTCCTGTTGGTTTGGAGAAATAGCTGGGACTAAAAGTTTGTGGGGGTTATAATAATGCAGTTTGATAATCAGGGGAGGTAAATAACAACATATATCTCTAATAAGAGGAGTTGTTTCCCTTGATAAGTGATGAAAATACAAGCAATTTCGTTGAAATGATATCCCCGGCCGAAAAAGACCTTTTTTGATACAAACATATTAAAGGTATTGTGTTTTGCATGTACATGTGGCCTTCTTGTTATTGGTCCATGATGAAATTATACATTAAGCTCCCTTTTTCCATGGCACAGCATTTCATTACATAAAAAAATATATAAGAGGTCCATAACAGGATTATACATTAAGTCTCCTTATTCCAGAACATGGCATTTCATTAAATGAAAACAAATAAAGAAAATATACATCAAGCCCCCTTTTTCAATGACACATCATTATATATATAGAAAAAAATTGTATCAACGGACTATCAAATGGAAGACATGCATGAAGTTTCATCAATTTTCGTCAAGGACTTTAGGATTTAGATATCCCTCTGGTGGACGGATGGGCAAACAGTCTGTTATTGGTCCATAATGAAATTATACATTTAGCCCCCTTTTTTAGAGATGAAGTTTCATAACATTTTGTCCTGCAGTTAAAGAGATATTGGTCCATAATGAAAATATATGTCAAGCCCCCTTTTTCCATGACAAGACATTTCATGAAAAAAAGTAAAATAATGATATTGGCGGACTATCATAAGTAACACACGTATGAAGTTTCATAAATTTTCGTGTAGGATTTTGAGTTAAAGAGATACTGATCCCTAATGGAAATATACATGAAGCCCCCTTTTTCTATGACACCTTATTGGACATCAAAACAGCAAAAAAAATTATGAAACTCGGTGGACATCATAAGGAAGAAGTGTATGAATTTCCATTAGTTTTTGTCAAGTTTTTTAGGAGATATCTGTCCGGAAAGATCGACGAACAGCTGGTCATTGGTCCAAGATGAAATAAAACATTTAGCCCCCTTTTCTCATGATGTGGCATTTAACCCCCTTTTTTCATGACATTGCATTTCATGAAATAAAAACAAGTAACTACTGTCTGTGGCTTGTGATAAACAATATAAAAATGAAGTATCATAACTTTTTTATGGTAAAAAGAGATATTGGTCCATATTGGAAATATACATCAAGCCCCCTTTTTCAATGACATGGCATTACAAAAAACAAGGGTATATAACTTTGGTGTTGCAAGGTCAATCTGGGTGAACTTTTTTTTCCTGCATTTCCTAATGGTGGTTGATAGATGTGACAAGTTCAATGTAAAAACGCTGTACAGTTTTCAAGATAAGACTCAAAACATCAAAAATATACTTAACCGCGTAACTTAAAATCGCTCCCAGTCGGCCATTTTGCATCGAAAAAAAAAAAAGAAAGAAAGTGTCTCGGCGGAATGGGTAATTGTACACATGTATAAAGTTTCACAAAATTCCGTCAAATGGTATTGGAGATATTCACCCGGACAGACAAACAGACCGACAGACAACGCTAAAACTATATCCCTCCGCCTTCGGCAGGGGATAATAAGGCACTATATTAGCCCATGTTAAACTTGTGACCTCCGGGGTGGGGCCAATTTTGACCCCAGGGCTATAATCATTGAGGGCCTGAAATCACTCTACTGGCAGTGATTTTGCTTTTTTGCTAGCATACATTATTAATTCATGATGCAAAAAGAAAAAAGACAAAAACACAAAAAAAAGGGGGGGGGGATGTTCTTACAACTAGGCTTGAACCCACTAAGACAGTGTAAGCTGGCATGGTGAATTGAACAAACAATGAAAAAAAATGAAGTGCAATTTCTGAAAAATAACTGTTTGGAATCCAGCCAAAATTGATAGGGTTTCAGTACACCTTGTATTAAACAATCCCAGCAAATTTCAAAGAAATGCGACAAATAATGTGGACTTTCTTGAGTAAACAATGCTAAGTTATCAAACGGCTGCTTTTCCTGAACAGATTAAAAGATTTTCTTCACTTTTAATAGAGTTCAATCCCTTGATGAACCATACAATCTTTGAAAATTTCAAAAGAATTGGATCAAACTGTGGACTTCATTGCCTAAACAAGAAATGGAAATTTTCAACTTCAAATGGCTACTTTGTTGGATTTTTTCCAAAATCAATGGGTTCAAGCTATTGATAAGATAAACAACCTGTGCAAGTTTCACGGAAATCTAACCACAAATGCAGACTTTATCGCTTAAACAAGAAATGGAAATTTTCAACTTGAAATTGCTACTTTTCCCATACTGTTTGTTGGATTTTTCCAAAATCAATAGGCTTCAAGCTACTGATGAGATAAACAAACTGTGCAAGTTTCAAAGAAATCTGACAACAAATGCAGACTTTATCGCGTAAACAAGAAATGGAAATTTTCAACTTGAAATGGCTACTTTTCCCATACTGTTTGTTGGATTTTTTTCAAAATCAATAGGGTTGAAGCTATTGATGAGATAAATAACCTGTGCAAGTTTCGTGAAAATCTGACTACAAATGCAGACTTTATTGCGTAAACAAGAAAAAGACTAAAGGACGGATGGACAGACAGACAGATGGACAGACAGATGGACGGATGACGGAAACCGTACCATGACATAAGCTCTGCTGGCTTTCAGCCAGTAGAGCTAAAAACCTTGGTAGAGGTCAATTAGATAAAGCTACATGCCAAATTTGAATGAATAGTTTCAGAGAAGATGTTTGAAACAGTTAATGCATGCACAGACGGACGCACAATGGACACCGAGCCATGACATAAGCCCGCTGGCCTTCAGCCAGTGGAGCTAAAAAGGAGAAAATGCTGATTATCAGCATCTTATCCGTTTCCTACCATGTTCTCAAAAGCCTTCATCCCTAGTGACATAAAACCAACAGATCATCAGGTGAAGGACTAATACATCAGAGCCAAACTCTGGCAAAAGGAATTTAAATGCATCTCAGTGATGTGTCATACTAAGCAAGTCATCATGGATCCATAAAGTCCATTATGTCTAACAACCAGCTCAATCATGAGTTTGAAATACTTCAAGACAGCAAAAAGTTTCGACACATGTAAGCCACGTAGGCTGACATGGGTCAGAATTTTTTGCAGATGCATTAAACCCCTTTTCATGGAGTATGGTCCATAAAATTTTCTATGTTTGATACCTACCAGTTTGAGGATCCATCTGGTACAAATTCCATATCCTTCAGTTCATTGATGGACAGTGCCTGAATGGAATGATTTGCTGAAGTGAGAATGTTGATAGTTCAATTTCGAGAACCGGGCCAATATTCACCAACTGTCTTAAATTTGCAGACAACAAAAGTTGATGGAATATCTGGTTTAGGAATAGGTTGAAAACATTGTTGGAAAAGAAGAAAATGTTCATTAGTGGCATCTCCTTTTCCAAAAATGTTTTCAAAAGGCTTTTTTCTCAGGGTCTTTAAACATCAGGATTGTGTGGTATAGGGTTAAAAAGTATTCTTAAACATTCCTGATTTAGATAATAATGCAAACTTTGATTGGCTGAACCATTTGGTTTCGCCAACCAGAAATTAAACTACTTTGAAATTTTTAAAACTTCTTGAGAATTAGACGAGTGTCGATAAGAATGGCTGATAAATATGGGTCCAGATCAGTGTTCTATCAATTTTGAAATGTACTGGACTATGTAAATCCAAGATCAGACTGCACAGAAACTGTAGTCTGATCTTGATCTTTGCTATCTGCAAAAGCAACTAAAGTTTGTTTCTTGTTTCCAATTTAAAGTTTTTGAATTATTAACTTAAAACTGTGTGTGAAATTCGGGTACTTACATTGAAACTGTATCTGAAGATACTGAAATATTTCAGCCATCTCAGGAAAGCAGGAACTGTCTCAAGGTTCACCAGTAAACCACTAAACACCTGAAATATACAAATATCAAATTTGTAGTAAAAGAATTTGAAGATACATGTACATAAAACTTATGACCCTTAACCCTTTACTGAACAACCCCGAGTTCTAAAAACATTGTTGGAAAAGGAGGAAATGCTAGAAACAATGTTTTCTACCCGTTCTTGGACAAATTTCATCTTAGAACCGTATTTATTAGGCGTTTACAAATAGCTTTCAAGTTGAACCTGTCTAAAATTCTGTCGTCTGGTAAACAGTCATACTGAAAAATGAATTAAACTGAAAATTTCATCTGAAAGTAAAAAAACACAAAATCTACTCTAATTTCAGAGGGTGTTTTTGCCTGAAAAATCCTGCCATTTCAGAATGGATGCCAAGATCAAAGATCAGACTGCACATTCTGTGCAGCAAGATTTTGATATACACCGTCTGCAAATGAGTATTCAGTCCCATTTACTGGCCTAAGTAACTATTTCAAGTAAGTATATAGTTGGAAGATGTATGTACTAGCCATCATTTTATCACTATGATCCTCAGTCATTTCAACAGAATTTATATAGCTATCTCACAGTGGTGTTTTTTTCTGTACATTTTTACCAAACATCAAAAAATCCATTTACTATAAGGATGTTCTTAATCTTGCCTGCATGAGGCTTGTTTCAGGAGGAAATGTATTACGAAGTTAATTTTTAAAGCACCTTTCACAACTATAGTTACTTTTGTATTAAGTATGGATCAAGATCAGCTACACAAACAATGCAGTCCAATCTTTTATCTACCCTGTCCGCTATGTGGAGACAGTCTGGGACAGAAAAACACTGAAATTACAATTATCTGGGTTTTATTTTCGACTGAAAATGTCTATTGGGTTTATTTGGTGCTTTAAAGTTTTACTGAATTTTTAGGAAAAATTTAGTCATGTGCTCTAGAATATAAAAAATAGAAAAGATAAACCTCTCACTCACCATCATGATGACATAGCACATGGCAATAAGCAGGTTGGCAACAGCAAATAGTCTGATGATGGTACTCAGCAGGAATGAAAGAGCCGAAGCAGATAGGGACCCTAGGAAAAGGGACAGGAAATAGCAGGAATCTGTCAAACTCAGATCTGTACAGATTTCATTTTCTACTAGATTAACGGTATTCATCTTTTTAACCCTTTCCCAAACAACAAAATTTTAGACTGGTCCAAATTGAAAGCACTTGCAGATGACTAAATAAATGTTACTCAAAAGTTGAAATTTGTTTCCAGCAGGGTAGAAAACATTGTGGGAAAAGGAGAAAATGCTGGTTAACAGCATTTTCTCCTTTTCCCACAATGTTTCCAAAAGGCTTCTATCTCAGGGTCGTAAAAACCAGGGATTATTTGGTAAAGGGTTAAAGACCCTGAGAAAAAAGTCATCTGTAAAATGGTGTATATAGGAGAATATGCTTGAATCTGACATTTCCCATCTTTTTTTTTCAAAAAATTTCTACCTTAGCTTTTTGAGCCACATTAGCTTGTTGCCTGTAAAATTTCCAAGATAAATTTGTCTAAAAATTATGTTATCTTGTTTAGAGTTAATCTTGATACATATTGATTATCTATATACTTCAAGGACACTTTCCGCTCTTTAACAGACAACAAAATTTTGGACTTGTCCAAATTGAAAGCGTTTGCTGATGACAAATCAAATGTAAATCATATGTTGAGATTTTTCCTTCACAGGGTAGGAAATATTGTGGGAAAAGGAGGAAATACTGGAAATCATCATTTACTCCTTTTCTCAAAAGGTTTTACAAACCCATCATCATTATCGTCTGCAACAATCGCAGGAAAATGAGGTTTAAGTAAGTCAATTTGCAAATTGTAAAAGCTCATATTCAAATTATGTACTTAGTAGAGGATCTTACATAAGTGTTTATGTATTATCATTTTTATCAAACGAGTTGATTAAAATTGTATGACTCAAGCCTTGACGAGCGTCAAATACATTTTAGTCAACAAGTTTGATAAAAATGATAATACATAAACACAAATGATTCTATTTATCACATAAAACGAATGACAGAAAGAAAAATATCCCACATCATCACCCTTAGCCTCTATACCATTCACCAGTCCATGTTTACAGCTGTAGTTTGGTTTCAAATGTGTACATACACAAGTAGATAGTTCTTTGATATTTACACCGAAAGTAGAATGAAATAGTTTATAGAGGGGTTAAGTCATCTTATTTCCGCAATAATATTGATTTTAAGAGACTTTCCCTGCATTTCTTTAATTTTAACAAGCATGAAAATCAAAAACTTTCCACGCGTATACGTCTTAGCAACAATCACTTTTCTTTTTTTCATGAAACAGCGTAGCAGTACAAATTCCCACGCATGCTGGGGTTGGTTTCTCTGGCTTCATGCGCTCATGACTGAAAAATGACTAGTACGAGGGTTGTTAAAAAATTATCCAGATTTTGCCTTATAAAAAATTATTTGCGAAGCAATCATGCTAAATTTTGCATCATTCTCTATCGGAATTCAATCCACGCATGTCTGTGCGTATTTTATATTCTTTTTTCATAAAAAGCGCTTGCAGTTGCCACTGAAAATGCCATGGTAACGTGTTCCCGGTGCAGCGCAAAATATTATATCTATACTCGCCCTTCTTTTGTACATATCGTTTCTCTCGTAACTGATTACATTATGAAATTTAAGCAGAATACAAGATTTGGAGCTACTTACATCGTGATTAAATTTGATGTCATTTGACGGTTAAATGCTTCAGAAAAATCGCGTTTAAATACAGTTGGGGTAAAAGTTTTGAACGTTAAAGATGGCGTCAACTGACCGTCTGGAAATCCTGTCCATAATAAAATTTTGCCAGCAGGTAGGAGAAACTCCGACAAACACATACAAAAAAAAAATATCATGGCGAAAGGGAATAATTCAGTCACACGGACACTTGTGTATGATTGGCATAGACGCTTCAAAGAAGGGGAAGAAAGCATTAACGACCGAGAAGGAAGAGGTAGAAAGAAGGAAATACCAGCGACGTGTGTAACGTCCACTGGCGAGGCCCTGAGGCGAGATCGGCATTTGACAGTGCGGACCTTATCAGAGACCTTCGACAGTGCCTCATCCCATACTGCAGGGGCCACAGATCTGGGGCTGGCTTTACTTGGACTTGAGACCGTGACCCATCCGCCTTACTCTCCAGATTTGGCACCATTTGACTTTGCCATATTCCAAACCATAAAGGCACAACTAAAGGGTGAGAAGTATCAGTCCCTTCAAGAACTGCGAGATGCAACATTTAATTACGAAGCAGTACAAGTCCGAGTGGTACGGGAATGTTTACAGCCAGTGGGTACGCCGTCACCAATGATGCATACAGCATGGGGGGTGAGTACTTCGAGAAAGAATAGTTAACATTGCCTGATTACTTTCCAACGATGTTGATGACATCGTATATTGTAGCGTTTTGTGTGCCGCTTCTTAGTACCTGTGCATATTTGATTGCGTGTAAAATCAACATGTATTGTTCGATTGTTGAAATATTTTCACTTTTGTACATAATGAATGTCGTTTTACGATGTGTGGACTTCTGTCGCATAACGATAACTCATTAAAAATGTATAGACTTAATCCGGAACATATTCGAACAACCCTCGGGACCCAAAAAACGATAATACACTAGTGTATTATCAAAAATAAGTCATGGGTTTAATACACTGCCATAGGAGGTTTTATTTGATAAAAGGGGATATTGCTTAAAATAGTGATTTCACATAATTAAATATCATGTATACAAGACAAGTATTCACATTCATGTTGCTTATTCATAGTTTACAAGACTGTTTCTAGAACTGTATACTACAAATTTGTTTCAGGTGGTATCAAGTTATAGAGACAAAACTAGTGATCTATGAACCATAGAAAAAGTGAAGTAGGTCTCAGAGACACCATTTCAGGTACCCTGTAGTAATCTTATTGTATTCATATGCTAATACTACCATATGTCTTGATTATTTCCCTAGATATCACATCCATTAATCCAAAACAAATCAATTCAGGCTGTTTATTTTATGCAGTCTGATCTTGATCTCCCTTGTCTCAAAAGGCAACTCAACATAATATCATGTCATAAGCTACCATACTCTAAAAGTTATGGTATTAAGTGTAATCTTACCCAACATAAAGTAGGTCACAGCTGAGAAGCAGAGAGTAGGTAGAAATCTCATTGGTATAATGTCACAGACCACAATGGAGATGAAATAGGAGGACACTCTGTAGAAACCACTCACATTCTCATGTCTGAAAAAGAGCACACAGTCACGCTACTGTTCGTCCTTTTTTTATTTTTTATTTTCGTTAAACATGCTTTTATGACTATATCTGTCTTAGCAGCCAGTGTAGATCAAGATCAGACTGCACAAAATGTGCAGTCTGATCTTTGATCTACACTGTCTGCCTTCCTGAAACACTTTAGACAAAAAGCAATCATGATTTTGTAACTATTTTGCTCTTATTTGTAAACTTAACCCTTACAGCCTTTAACAAATATAGTTGCCTTTGCAGCGAGTGAAGATCAAGATCATACTGCACAAAATGTGCAGTCTGATCTTTGATCTACACAGTCTGCTTTCCTGAAACACTAAAGACAAAAGCAATCATGATTTTGTAACTGTTTTGCTCTTATTTGTACACTTAACCCTTAGAGCCTTTAACAACTATAGTTGCCTTTGCAGCCAGTGTAGATCAAGATCGGGTTGCACAAAACATCTGCTTTGGTGAAGCTCTATAGAAGAAAGCAACCATGAAACTGCTATTATTTGGGTTGTGTTTCTTAGATGAAAAGGTCTAATGGGTTTATTTGGCGCTCTAAGGTTAATAAGTCTGTTAGATTCATTTGGCACGCTAAGAATTAATCTTTAAAAGTATGGCGCTCTAACGATTAATTATCTTTAAAGAATGCAATGAAGCAAGAGAAAGGCAATGCATTTCTTGACTAGGAAGACACTGTACTTACAAGAAAATTGCTCTGTTCTTTATAAACATTTCCACAGCTGACAAATGGCCAAATACCACGTTCATAATGATGAAGAAGAAAGCTCCAACCCTGAAATCAAAAAGTTTCTTGACTGATTGATTGATTGAATGGTATTTCTCACCACTTTCAACACAATTTCAGACAGATCACTGTAACAGCTCACTTATTTATGTATGTCCTGAGTTCCACAAGTACAAGACTATGGCTCTAGACAGTTTTTCCCATGAAAAACCCATAGCTTCAAGTAAGGTTACAGATTGATAATCCTGCAACTTACAACTGAGCCACAGAGGACCCTCCTCTCCGCCCCTCAGCAAATAATATGTTTGTGTATTTTACAAATTTTTCACTACTTGTGGGTTTTCCAAATCTTTCTCTCATCTAACTTATTTTGTGAAAATCTGGTCTCGGTTCTTTAACCCTTTACCTTACAATCTCATGTTTTAACGTCCCTGAAAAAATAATGTACTGGAAAAGATTGTGGGAAAAGGAAAAAATGCTGTTCACCAGCATTTTCTCCTACTGTGTTCTCTACTCTTTCACATAAAAACTCTAGAATTTGGGCCACATTTAAATTGTTATCTGCAGAGGCTTTCAATTGACACAGGTCTAAAATTTTGTCGTTCTGTAAAGACTTCAGTGAAAAATTCACTAACTTAAGATATTGTAAATGAAGTAACATACTCTAGGCATAAACAGTGGTAATACCCAACTTGATCTGGCAGTATTATCAAGGCTGATAAGAAGCCTACAAATACATGTACTGACCTGTTCTGAAGTCCTGAGGTACACGAGTCATCAATCTGCCAGTAGATGGCACCAACAACAACACCAAATGTAATCATAGTCAACACCTAGATGAAACAACATTTGTTAGTGACATATCATGAAAGGTAAAACCCTTTACCACACAATCCAAAATTTCAACAACCCAAAGGAAAGAACTTTTGAAAACATTGTGGGTAAAGGAGAAAATGCTGGTAGCCAACATTTTCTCCTTTTCCCAGTGTTTTCTTTCCTTTCAAAGACTCACTCCATTATATGAGCAACATCTAATTGTTTGTCTGCAAATTCTTTCAACTAGTCATATGGCCTAAAGGAACAATAGGATTAAATTCAGACGAATAAAATTGTTAAAATGTATTTGTTTATCATGCTTCGGTAAAAGAGCTCAGTAACTCTGTAACATAATAGGATTTGAAACTGATTTGGATCCTGCTTAGTTTTGCCATTGTCTTTTCACGGATATTATTATAGGTATTGCAATAAGATACAGTTTTCTCTCACCACTGATGATTGTTACCACGTTGGTGATGTGGGAAAGCAGTCAGTGACTTCGTAAGAATACTGTGTTCAAACTGCAGGAAGGCATAAATAGTTGCACTGGCTGCCATGATTTAACTAATTTATTGTAACAATATAATTATGCATCTTACCTGTAAAATTGATACAGCTGGATTTCTGACCAAATTTTTCAAAGTTCTCAAACTGCAGTACACAATCTGAAAGAGAAACAAAGGAAGATATACACTGTTGCATCTTTCTTGCAAGACGTTAGTCAAACAGATCATGAACCACCTTGTACATACTGTCAGTTTTGTTTGACTGTTTTTGAAGTCTGATCAGCATCTACAATATTCCTGTTTCATCTTTTCAACCCTACACCTTTCTACTGAGCCACATGACTTATACAAGGACCCTAAAATACTAAATGGTCAGTGCATGTAAACTGGAATTTAGGGTATAGCAGAATACAAGCAAAAATCAACCATCACAGTTTACATGTCCTATCCCAAATTCTTTTTTTTATAAAATTAATCACTGCAGGAACATTAAAATATAACTGAGCAGCCTGAAGATGATCTAGCAACATACATTATAGACCAATTCTCTGACGAGGTTTGCTCAGGTTCACGAAGACAGAGATCAGACCCAAGGCATTATATGTCAAATCTCATACAAAAGATAGTGGGTTATTCTACATGTACCAAGAAAAGGAAATTGCTGATAAGCCATTCCTACCTGAGTGAAAATACCAGTAGCATATTCCACCTTTGGTATCACATTGAGTGTGCAGGACTGAAGTTTTTGTTGGTAATCTTGTTTGATGGGATCTAGCTGGCTTCTCAGTCTGTGAGGGAACAAGGGCAAAAGCATAATTGAGCCATGCTCTGTGAAATGGGGGCTTAATGCTTCTGCAAAAACTATCGACCCATGTCAGTCTGCACAATCTGCACAAGCTGACATGGATGGAAATTTTTCCGTATTTGGAAATGAACTGCATATCCAAGGACTACACTTCCTCCAGATATAGTCAATTGTTTGACTAAATGGATTTTATTGAACCACAATTATGACATGACATGCTTGATATAATGCATCACCAAGATGCATTGAGCTCCCTTTTGCCAGAGCATGGCTCATATTATAAATATTCAGAGATTTAAATACATGTAAGTGATCATTACCAAATGACAAAATTGCAAACTATCTAAAAACGAAAGCATTTGTAAAACACGAATTCAGTATTGATCAGATGGTAAGATTTGTCTGTGATAGGACAGAAAACATTCTGGGAAAAAGAGAAAATGCTGGTCACCAGCATTTTCTCCATTTCCCACAATGTTTTAAAAAAGCTTCTTTCTCAGGGTCTCTAAAACTTGGGACGAAATGGTAAAAGGTAAATTTTGTGGTGTTCTATAATGCTTTCAACACTACTTTGGTCATGTCACAGTGGCAGTCCATTATTCATGTGATTTCCTGGGTTTTACCTGTACTGAGCCAGACACACTGTGCTCTTGTTTTTCCTGAAACATTATCTCTGTGATGAGATCAAAGTTGTATCAATGAAGTAAATTTCAACGAGCACTGCAAACAAACTTTTTACTACAGAATTATGCCTAGGTCACAAATAAAATGGGCGCCGGACGATTTCTTCCAACTTCGCCGATTCAAAGATTTGAGACATCGTCTGGGCGCCGTACAATTTTAAGACATTTTGTTCAAGCAGTCACAAATCAAACGGGCACCAGACGGCAGTTCCTTCGGAAATGCCGTGCGTGCGCTTTTCAGTTCAGAAAGGCACCAGGCTGCGACCGGACGGACATCGGGCAGTGACAAGATGGCGCCCGTACAGACATCTTTCGGACTTTGGGCCGCTGTCCGGCTACTGTCCGGTCACCGAGGGGTTGCTGTACGAATTATGCTATCATTTGCGGTCAACCATTCCATAGACACAGACGTTTAAATTGTATCACTGAGAATATTGAATAATGCCTATGTGGCCTCTCCCAGCACTCTCCTGATCGTAAACAGCAGCAGCTGCTATTAAAGCTCTCTGCCTTCGGCAAGCAGCTTGCAATCTCTCTTGATGAAGGAGAAGATTCAACAGATTTTGTGACGGTATAGGTGCCATCTTCACTTTAGAACTGATGAACTGATGAGGTTAGATATCAATATACACTTGTATAATATAATGATTATGTCGCCAAAGTTTATGTTTGCCATCCGGTCTCAATCCAGAAAAAAATCACAAAATCAATATTTTTGACTGGGGCATTAACTAGAGCTATTGGCACAGGTAAATGGAATGTTTATCGTAACTGGGTCATGCACGAGATTTTTACTGATCTTTCATTCTTTGTTCAAGCAGATCTCACAGGAGGGTTTTTTGCGAAGGATATTCGAAATTGAGCATTTTTTTTTTTTTTTAATTTTTTTATTTTTTATTTTTTTTTTTAATGAAAATAACAATATCGCTGAATAAATTGGGGAAAAACTATGATAATTCTACACGTGTAGAATTTGATAGAAAATCGGAGGGCGGGAAAGACAACATTCAAAAGCATGAACACGCTCGGATCAGAAAAGGCTAGATCTCGAAGGAAACCAAAGCAAGATCAATTCACCACGCTACTAAATGTATTACCAATCATAAAAATCTACATCAGATATAGAATGAATGACAAACTTACTTTGTTTTCCCAAAATGAAATGTAATTTCTTTGTCCTGGCCAGCGATCAACGATCCCTGGCCTTGCACAACCACCTCGACGCAGTGTCACGTGACCGGTTTTGATTGGTTAATTAGAAAATGCACTGAAAAGCAATGAAAATTTTCACCAAAACAAATTTGATATTGAAATACAATTACGGTTCCGATGCTTTAGATTGATCTTATTTCTGACATTTCCTTTCGCTGTCAAAGGCTACCCCCATTTGGCACTCGTCAAAACTCGGCTAATTCCGTAAATAGGCCTACAACTGACATGCTTTATATGTTCATCTACTCGTATACAGATTAAATTTCTATAAATTGACATGCTTTATCTAATCAGAAACGGGGGGATGGGGGTAAAACGGGTGGAGGAAATGGGGGGGGGGGATCTAAAGATGGTTAAAATATCATTTACAACATGAGAAAATATTTCTCGTGTCCTTATTCAAAGCATTTGCAGACGACAAGTAAAGCCTGTACCAAACAACCTCGTGGTTTCACGGCCCGAGGGGAAAAGGGCCTTAGAAAATGATGGTAACCATCTAACAGCGAAAGGAACTTCCTTTCGCGATAGGATCGAGGATAACGTCTATTCAGCCGCCCACCCGGCAGTGCAATATCGAGATCAAAGGAACATCGAGTTAACCCATCATCCATTTTCGTAAAGAATAATATGACACCTATTTCTCTTTAAAACTTAAAAGATAATGGAATATAAGTATTTTGTGAAGGGAGAATGAAAGGGTTAAAATTTGAACTGAAGCTACATTCCTTATTTTTATGATCTAAACTCTGACATAATTTAACGTTACAGTTATAATATCCGTTTGAAGGGGAATGAATAAAAGTGCAACAAACGGAAGGTTCGATGATTCTTTTGAGATCGGGTTTGTACATGATTTCAGTAAATTGACTTTCGCTGCCTCCTTACGTGGGGCATTGATAAAGTAATAATCTGTCATTTTTTAAAAAATATCATTATTCGACGCCTTTCGGGCAAGTGTTACAGGGACCTACATAGAAAGAGTGGAATCTCCTCTACACATACATGCATGAAGAACTTGGGGTAAGCTTACACAGAGAATTAAACTTTCACTTGAAAGTACTTTTATTATGGACACTGCGATTCAAAATGGCAGACATAATGTTCAGTTTTCAGGATGATCAAAGAGCGTACTGCCAATTTCGCGCATGATTGCTTGGTTTTTCTGCGCCTGATATTAAGTCCGAATTAGACAAAGTTTATGGATATAGTGCACTATCATATGCCACAGTTAGAAGATGGGGCCGGTTGTTTAAATCCGATTCTAGAACGGATATCAAAGATGAGCCTCTATTTGGCTGTCCCGCAACAGCAACACCTGGAAGTGATGTTGCTGCAGTGATTTAAGCAGCTGTAGAGGAAGATGTCCGATACATGATGGAGGAGATCAGTCAATTATATAGCATTAATTCGTCACCTGTTTTTCATATTCTGACTGATCCTTTTAACCTACATAAGGTTACCCCACCTTCTTTCTAATGACTAAAAGAGTGGTGCGTGTTAACTGCAACACATCTGCTCTATAGATAGGTACGATAATGCTGACCAAAAACGCATGAATGAAATTGTGACTGGTGATGAAACATGTAATAATTTTTATGAGCCAGGGGGCAAGGAAAAAACAAGTGTGAATCTGTGAAAATGACGAAAGACCCCAAGTTGCGCGTAGAGCTCGCACCATGCCTCACCATGTATGCAATATTTTTTTAATGCCAGGGAATCATATGTTTTATTGCAAGGGAATTGTAGCTACAGTCCATGTACCAGAAGGAAGGAGTGTCACAGGAGCCTTTTGCTGAGATTTTGTTCTTTCGGTAGTTCAGTGTTGAGCACTATGATTCAGCCCGTCAAAGTATCAGCGTGCGCGGAATCAAGCTCCTCCGTGAGAATGCACCCGCTCACAAATCAGCCGTGGTCCTTTCTTACCTTAGCAACAAAAGTATTGTAAGTTTACCACATCTTTCATCTAGCCTTGATCTCGTTTCATGTCAGTTTTGTATCAATCCATACGTTAAAAAACTACATGAAAGGTCGCCACTTTGAATCTCGTCATGACGTCGGCAGAGCGCTTTTCCAGTGCCTCAACACCATACTCAAAGATGCCCTCTGCAATGCATTTTCCGAGTAGATATGGTGTCGCAAAATGTGCACATGAGTAAAGGAGGTATACTTTCAAGGGTTGCACTAACCATTTACACAGAAATATTCCGACAACAACTACAGCTACAGCGCAACACTGATTAATACTTTTTAAATGTCCCTCGTAGAGACACTGAACGGATTCTGACCCTTTACTGAATAATCCCGAGTTTTAATGACCCTGGGAACGAGGGAGTCCTGAAAAATATTGAAAAAGGAGGAAACGCTCGTGACCCGCATTTTCTACTTTTCCCCAAATATTACTTTTTAAAGACCATTTCAACCGTTTGATCCACGTTTAATCTGTCGGCTTCAAATGCTTTGGATTTGGACAAGTGCTAAGTTTTGCGTTTGGTAAAAGGTTTTAATAGAATAAGATTTCACTCGCTTCTTTTCAAGATTCACTATCGTAAATCATGGAAAAAAAGGAGAGATGAAGAAAAGAACAGTAGAAGTGCCATAGTGTTTTTTTCCCTATTTTATCATGGATCTGATTGTTCAGTTCATGTTTGCCGAACCCGGTAGCTAAGCTGGTAACGTACAGGGCCTGGGTTCAAGAAAAAACTTATGTCCCTTATTTTACGCAAATCCAAAAAAGGTCCCGGGTTCTGACTTAAGTAGTGTTCGTTACTTGAGATGTATTTCGGTAACATTAACAGACTGTGGTAAGGTTCTCAAATCCCAGGGTGACACAATGTTTCAGGCTCAACCAAGCAGTATAAATGGACTTAAGTAAAATTAACAGACTTAAGTCCATAAAAAAAAAACCAAAAAACAAAAACAAACAAACAAACTCAACTTGAGTCAGAAAGTAAGTCTGTTTGCTGATGTGAGTAAAATAAGAGACTTATTTTTTTTTTTCGTGAAACGGGGCCCAGGGCTTGAAACGCTGGAAACGTTTGTTCGATGTACATATTTATATAAAATTACCAAAGTGATAATATTTTGTAATCTAAAAAGAGAAATGGATAGTACATACTCGTACATGTAGCTGGGTGTTCCTTTGATCTCGGTGTTTCACGGCCAAAGTGGGTTACTTGCAAAAGCGCTGCACTATGTACATGCTAGACGCAGATTAGTTAACACAGACGTGTCATAATAAAGTGTCTCCTTTTCCATCTTATGTTGATCATTTGTACATATAGGATTCGGAATTATTAAAATCTGTCAGAGGGTAAGTCCATTCTAAATTCGCAGCCAAGTGATGCATTTATTCTGTCCGCACACATTTTGTTTTTAAATGCAATATTATAGATCTCTGTTTTAAAATAACTGCATATTGGAATTCATTTTTTTTCCCAACTCTTGCCTTGCAAAACCAAGGCAGCCTGCGAGAAATGTATTATTTCTATCTCAGGGCTTCTTTTTGGTCAGTAAATAATGTAGTCTGCATGCGAAAATCACGTTTTTATTTTGTCTCTTCGAAAATGATAGTTGATGCAACTACTGGCACTGCAGATATATTTGCATAATTATGGCGTTATCATGATGTGGTTATTTAATTCATAACTGCAACAAGTTTAGGCATTTTGCAAATGCCCGAGAAATCCAACACAATATTCCCTGAACAAATCTAACGTTCGCTAACAGCGTCCGATAAAGAGCAGGTCAGACTTGTTGAGGTTACCTTTGTTGACACCGAGAAATAATTTCTTTGAGCGAGATGTTGAATTATCTGGCGCTAGGTGGCATTTTTCAAATACAAACCTATCTGGTTTTGGCGTTCTCGGTACAGGACCGGACTACCTTTCAAAACGGCAACCATTACTTAGAATTTCAAAATAATAATAACGATTTCTCAACAAAACGCTACCTGGTACGATTTATCTAGCGGTGGTTGACTAGCATGTAACCTATGCACCAGTCATTTATAAACACAGCCCCTATAAGCTCGAGAAACAGCCCCAGTATGAGCCCAGCATATTCGGGACGTTATTTTTGTTGTCAAACCCTGTAAGCGTAAATCGCGGTTTTTTCTATGTCTATGTTTAGAACTGTATGCAAAGATTTTCGGTAAAAAGTGGTATTTTTTTTTTAGTTTTTTTTCCGTGTAAAAGTATCGTATTTCTACGAAATTTGGAGCGATAACTAGGCTTGATTTTACCACATGTTTATTGTTAAAAGCCATTTTTCGCCTGCTACTTTTTTAGTGTCAGAGTAGTTCTGTTTACGGACAGCGTAGTAATATTTATCCTGTTTAGGATAGTGATGCGTCATACGAGGGAGGGCCAGAAAGTTCATAGAACAGCGTATTGGGTCGAGCGTAACACAACATTTCTTTCTGTATTTTGACAACACAACATATCACCACTTTGAACATATCAAGTTCACTTGTCACAACATATTTGTGTGATTCTCGGAGGTATTGCAAGTTACTGACCATCAAGCAATGATGGAAAATCAAAATGTTGAGTTTAGGACACAAGTCAAGGATTGCACAAGCTGCTATTCGCGAATGTAAGTTTGAACAACTAAATCACCCACCCTACAGTCCAGATCTGGCCCCCAGTGATTATTACCTATTTAGAAATTTGAAATCCCATTTGCGGGGAACCAGATTTCGTGATGATGATGAACTTAAGGCTGCCACAGAGGCATGGTTTGAGGACCAAACCGAAGACTTCTATTTCAAGGGTATAGACAGTCTGAAAGAAAAGTGGGCAAAGTGCATCGAAGTAAATGGGGACTATACTGAAAAACAATAATACAACACATGTATATAGTCTGCTGCTGAAATATATACCTCGTTCTACGAACTTTCTGACTCCCCCTCGTAGTAGACGGGTCAAATCTCCGAAGAATATGACATCTGCAGACAACGCGATATATTGCGGGTTGCGGTTTTGAAAAGTTACCTGGATAACGAAAATCACGAATAGGAACGATATTGTACAGCGATACTAAACCACAAGTTTTTTCGATCAAAAGTTCTTAAATTCAATTTGTAAATTTCATCAAAATCAAGGAAATATTAAGTGTGACAAAGAAATCTCTCTTTAATTAATTCAACCCATATTTCATAGCAAACAATCTTCCTTTCGTGGATGTGACCCTTCTTTTGCGAAAGAAGTTCCCCTTAGCTGCTCAGCTTTTCCAAGATACCCCCTCCCCCATACTGGACCGAATTTTTGTAAGATTGTTCAGATTAGTCTATGTCCACCATCAATGCATAAATTACTTTTTGTTCTTTAATCAAAAATGGTAATTAAATGGATGCTATTTCATTATTCATTCCTTCCCCATATGACAAGGATTAGGCTCTTTAAATGTAGCTGCAGACAACAACTTAGAAACTGATACAAATGAGCTGAAGTTCACTCTTATGATTTAAAACAATCTTGGAACAGGAGAAAATACTGTCTACCAGAATTTTGTCCTTATCCCATGATGCTTTCAATTGCCTATTTCCTTCAGGGTTATTAACCCTGGTCCTGCTGAATAACTCAAATGATACCTTTAAGTCGATAGTAAATCCCAAAGGTTGTTATTTCAAGGTAATTTTGAGGATGATAAATATCTCCTTATCGGACAGTTCTGTGCAGTCTGATCTTGATATACACTGTCCGCAAAAGGTGAGTGAGTCGCGCTTAGCAGCCTAAGGGTTAACATGAGTGTTCAGTAAAGTGTTAAAATAAACCCCAATCAAACTTTTCTCCAGATCCAGATGTCAGATGCCAAGGAAACCTGACATGGATCCATAATTATGTTGTATACTGGTCTATCCCACAGATTGATATAAATGTATAGCTTGTGTTTGTATAAGGGTACACTTATCTGTCTTGCTATAGAGCTAGCTTTTGTAGCAATGTGGTAGAGCGTTTGCCTACGGAGTTTGGACCTGAAAGTTCTAGGTTTAATCCCAGCCTTTGGGGCTATTTAACAGAACTGTTACAGATACATGTAGTCAGTATTCAGAATACCTTACGGTTTGTCCAAACATGGCCTATATATGACCCTTGAATTTTATGTCATACAAAGTTAAATTGGGAGAATTTTTGAGGATTTTTCTTTTTTTAGCCCTTTAACACACAATAAATCCTATGTTTTATGAGTCCTGTGTAATAGGGCTTATGAAAACAGTGTTGGAAAACAAGACATCAGTATTTCTTTTCTTTTTTTCTTCCAGAATTTTTTTCTGCCCTTTACAAACCACATAATCCGAGGGCTCTATATCTATTGAATTGTTTGTTTATGCTCTAAACAGCAAGCTATTTAATTTTTTGCCACAAATCAAATTATTTCGTAAAAGGCCAATAAATACTACCAGATATATATTTCTTTTCATATAAAGTGTATGGTTAAATTTAGTAAAATGATGCTATTTTGGGCGTTTGATAATGGAATTGTAGGCTACTTTAGCAATAGGTCACTCTGTTTATTTCTATTACACCACATATGACGTCTTGATACCGATTTGAACATATAAATCCTTGTTGATGGCGCATGTTATTAAGTACCCTTTTCCACTATACTTTACTTATAACATATAGGCCATGGGGCAGGGCGTATACCTTTGCTGAACAAATGTTGTTGCTTAATGTTTTGTACATGTATATGCACGTGTCACTATAATAACACTCGCTCAATCGATCACCGGCTCGCCCGCCCGCCAGTCCGGCCGCTCACTCACTCACTCACTCACTCACTTGTGCAATACTCATCTGGGATTTTTTTTATAAATGGAATTTTTATACAATGTGGAATAAAATGATGTGCGGTGTGTTTATATCACCCTATATTTTCTCATCATTGATTATAGGATATACATATTTCAATTACACCGAATTCATGATGCATTCATTCAGTGCAAAATTGTCGGGAATATACGGTGCACATCTGAGATGTTTTCAATTCATGTTTCTTTTTCACTGTGAGGAATGAAATAATGTTGGATGAATAAAACGTCCCATATTATCTCATCAATAATCATAAATCATCTTTCATTATGACCCTTTGAGCGTGTTTCTGTATTTTTTAATATTTTACTATTGGGCATCAAATTAAGTTGGATGTATGAATCGACTGTAGGAAAAAAATCCCATACTACAAAAGCCCCACAGACTCAACCATAGGACAAAACTACTTTTTAAATACTGCTTAAAAATGATTATGCAATTTAAACTTCCTTCTTATACAATACGAAATTCTATAGTATGTACAGTGCAAATCTCGGGCGTTTTTGCACGTGTAATTTTTAGACAAAATAATAGGACATACATATTTATCATACCGAATTTTAAGACCTTCATAGAAAACAAAATTATCGGGAATATACAGTACACACCAGAGATAATTTATATTTATCATTTCTGTTTTACTTTGCGGAATAAAGCTGTGTTGGTTGTAGAGGAATAAAATAGAGTTTGGTGCACAAAATGTCTCATATTATCTTATCAATAAACATTTGACATACATATTTACCATACCCAATTCCGAGACGTCCATTTGATATAAAATGACAGGAAATATACAGCACACTCTTTCAGCGTGTTTCTGTGTGTGCGAGAATTTTTTCTCATATACGACCTTTATTGAAAGTGAGCGCTTTGAAAGCATTGACACATATGATATTATCTGGTTATTTTCCGGAATGATTTTCAGTCCAATATCCGGCAAAAACTCAATGGCCAAGTGGATAGTGTCTGGTATTTAAGATCGGATGTTCCTGGTTTGATTCTCGCTTGTGCTTACAATAACGTGAGTCACTGCAATGTTTTTGTTTTTGTTTAAATGTATGTGATTACACACAGGTAATAAAATGATATGGGGTGTAATATCACCCCATATTTTCTCATCATTAATTAAATGACTAACTTATAAATGTTCCGCATTTATGGTGTGTACATGTAGGACGAAATTCTACAGAATGCACAGTGCAAATCTGGAGCGTTTTTCTGTAACTGTGATTTTTATACAATCGCGAATAAAATAATGTGGGGTTTATATATCACCCCATCTGTTCACATAATTAATCATAAGACATACACAATTATAGTTATACTGAAATCATAGAGCGTTCTTACAATACAAAATTCTATGGAATTTACATTCAAATCCTTGGTTGTTTTTCTATATACATGTAAATAGCTAAACAATCGGTAAAAAATTGTGGGATATATATATATCACCCCATTTTTTCTCAGCATTGATTATAGGATGTAAGTACAACAATTATTCTGAATTCATCATGCATTCATCAAATACAAAATTAATTTGAAGAATATAATTGTGTTTGATGTAGAGGAAATATATAGGGTTGGGTGTATAAAATGTCTCGTTTTATCTTACCAATAATCATTGGACATACATATTTATCGTATCAAATCCTGAGACGTTCATTAATACAGAATTATGGAAAATATACAGCACACTCTTTCATCGTATCTCTGTATGTACGAAATATAGTATTTTTATATATTTTAAAAAAATAAAAAAATACGTTTCGTATAATTGTTATGATCGGGCATCAAATTAAGTTCAGTGTTTGAATAAACTTTATGACAAAATCCCCGTTCTAAAAAAGCCCTACAGACAAAAACCATTGGAAAAAAAACTACTTTTTAAAATACTGTTTAAGTATTATGTAATTAAAAGTTAATTCTCAAGTTTGACCTTGTGCTGTTTCATCTATTAATGATATTTTATTTATTTGTAAGATATTTATCTATAAGATATGATCTGAAAGATATGTTAATGTCAAATGGGGAATATGTGAATAGCCATGATTTATATAAATTTTCTCGGGGCAGAACATCTTTAAAAATTATTCCTTTTAAGACAAGTCCGGTATCAAGCTAAACTGTAAATTACACCGAGATGTGGGTCATATAAATTATAATTCTGTGTATATTATAAATGACACAGATGTTGATTTGAAAACTGCAACACATATGTTTTCAAGTATACCGCCGACCCAGTCATTACGCTTCTACAAAGCAATGTAGTGAAACACTGTTGTTTCTCATACATGCTTTTTATTTAAAGTGAGCGCTTTGAAAGGATTGACACATACGATATCATTTGGTTGTTTTCCGAAATGATTTTCAGTACAATTTCTGGTAAAACGCAATGGCCAAGTGGATAGCGTATGGTATTTAAGATAGGATATTCCTGGTTTGATTCTCGCTTGTGCTTACAATAACGTCAGTCACTGTAACGTTTTTTATACATGTATATGATTATACATAGGCAATAAAATGATATGGGGTGTATCTATCACCCCATATTTTCTTATCATTAATTAAAGGACTAACATATAAATGTTCCGAATTTATGGTGTGTACATGTAAAACGAAATTCTACAGAATGCACAGTGCAAATCTGGGGCGTTTTTCTATAGATGTGATTTTTACACAATTATGAATAAAATAATGTATATATTACCCCATCTTTTTTTTTACATAATTAATCATAAGACATACATAATAATAGTTATGCTGAATTCATAGTGCTTTCTTACAATACAAAATTCTAATGAATTTACAGTGCAAATCTTTGGTGTTTTTCCTACACATGGAAATAGTTATACAATCGGTGAAAAACGTGGGGTGTATATATCACCCCATATTATCTCAGCATTGATTAAAGAATATATACTTTAGTTATTCTGAATTCATGATGCATTCATAGACAAGAAAATTATCGGGGATATACAGTGCACACCAGAGATAATTTCTATACATTATTTCTGTTTTACTTTGAGGAATAAAAAATGTACATTTTAAACAGAATGAGAAGAGTATTTTTTGCATAGGTATTTTTTTAACAGTTAGATCTGAGTAAATGGTTCCATTGTGTTTTAAGTAATTTGAGATAATTGGGTGGACTTTGGGACAGTTCCAGAATAAATGTTCAATTGTTTCTTGTTCGTTATTACAAAAAGTGCAATCTGCAGAGTCGATATATTTTATTTCATACAAGAAATTATTTATTCCAAGAATGCGGTGAATTTATTCGATATTGGAACCACTGTATGTATGAATCTGTTGTTATTAAAAAGTTTAAGAAAAATATTTGTTTCCATTCATCGGAATCTATACTGATGTTTAATTTCTGTGCCCAAGCTTGAAAACACGCTGGCTGGTCGTTGTTTTTGTTAAGACTTTGATAGATACTTTTTGAACCCTTTGAATCCTTAAGAACCAATTGAAGGTATGGTGGTATTATAGGTCTATGGTGTTTAGAAATGTTTTCGGTTTTTAGAACAGGTCTGTTAGGCATTTTTTAATAGCGCACTTTAATTGCTGAAAAGTTAAAAAATTAAGCGATAAGTTGTATTTTGTATTTATTTGTTCTAGACTTGAAAAGGAACCATTAGAATTTACTAAATCTCCTATGCAGTTAATGCCGGCCTTATATAGCTTATTTAGATAAATACTGTTGCCATTAATTTTGATGTTCGGGTTGTAGAATATTGGACTGTCTTGAACGTTCGTATTGTCTATTTTAACAGTATCTATTAACTAACATAGTGCTTTGAGCACATCTATCCAAAATGGATTTGTTATTCTTTTTATCAGATTTTCTACAAAGTCTTTTCCACATAAACATAACGTTTCAATATTTATTAATTCGTCAATAATATTTACCCATCCACCATTCCTTTTAATCAAACGTCTGATCCAAGTGATTTTTAGTGCATTAATGAAAGCTTTAACATTTAGCATTTTCAGCCCACCGTATACATAATCTTTTGTGACAACTAATCTTTTTATTTTATGACAGCCTTCCCAAATATATGTATAAAATGTATTTTGGAGTTGCGAACATACCTTTTCAGGGGGATTTGGTAAAGCAAGAAACATGTGGTTCATTTTTGAAATAAGTTAACTTTTTATAACTCTAATTTTTCCTATTGGCGTAAGGATACGTCGGTTCCATCTTTTAAGTGTGTTTTCTATTTCATTTAAATTTGGCAGGAAATTTAAATCGATTATTTTGTTTAAATCTACGTGGAAAATTATACCCAGTAAGTCAAATTTCTCATGTCTCCATATCAATTTCCATTTAGTTTTAATAGTGTCGGAGCTGTATTTTTTCTTTCCGATCCAAACAACTTTTGTTTTGTTGAAATTAATGTTTAGACCAGAGAGTTCAGAAAATTTTGATAGGGAATTAAGTGTTTCGTTTAAAGATTCTTCCGATCCGTCAAGAAATATACTTGTATCGTCTGCAAACTGTGATAACTTAAATTCTGTACCTTTAATGTTTATTGCTGTTATGTTTTTATTATTTCTTATGTAAATGGATAATATTTCAGCACATAAAATAAAAATATAGCTAGACAAAGGGTCTCCTTGACGACAGCCTCTCTCAATTCTGAAAGCCACATTGAGAAACTGTCGACTTTGCATCTTGATAAGATACATTAAACCATCTTATAATTGATGGTCATAAATTCAAAGTTTCCAGAGTTTTCTTAACAAAAGACCAAGAAAGAGAATCAAATGCTTTTTCGAAGTCGATTAAGAGTAATATACCAGGAATATCATTTACTTCAGTGTAATGTAAAAGATCGCACACGAGTCGAATATTTTCTCCTATAAATCTGTCTTTTAAAAAACCGGATTGATCAGTGTGTATAAGTTTATGAAGGAATGACTTGATTCTATTGGCAATACATCCTGTTCCGATTTTGTATAATTTCTGATTTGTTCTTTAGTCGAGGTGGTTTTTGTCCACTGGCCTGCATTTCAAAAAACCTCAACCATTTTTCAGGATCTGGTACATAGTTCTTCATTGTTGTTAGGCGACAGACTTAACTCAAATGACAAGTAAGTCTCCCGTGAAAGATATATATGTATATGAGTCGACGTTGACGTCCCAGAGTCACTCATTACTAACTTCCTGTCACCTCACAAAACTCCTTTTGCCTTCTCAAATACTTTTTCAATTATTGCATTCACCCCTCAATGGAAAAAAGGGATGTGTGAAGTATAAAATTTAATTGTGAGTGCAACATTTATGCGCTGTATAAAGTAAAATATAGTTATTTTAAAGCAGTAACTTAAAACCTACCTGCTGAATTTCCCGCAAAGCGTGTGATTGTAGCTTTAATTCTTTAACTATATTAAAAAAAACTCTATCTCCTACAGTTCTAAAACACCAAATCACCTACGCAAAATGATAAAACATAGAAAACCGTGGGTTAGGAAGCAAAAACAGTATTTTTTTTTCTTTGAGGCACCAGGGAGTTAGTGTTGAGAGAGGGAGGAGGCAATATGAATTTTTTTGAGGCGCCATGGTGCAAGTGACGAGATAGGGAGGAGACAAAATTAGAGAATTTCAACGACTACAAAGTTGTCCTTTATTCGAGAAAAAGTCAGTGTCAATAACCATCTAGTATTATTTTTGAGCATCAAAACATCAAATCATCTGCACGAAATGATAAAAACACAGAAACCCGTAGGCTAGGAGGCACAAAGAGTTTTGTGAGAAATCAGGGAGTTAGTGTTAAGAGAGGAAGGAGGATGCATGTGACGAGGAAGGGAGGAGGCAAAATGAGTTAGGCTAGGAGGCACGAAGAGTTTTGAGAGGCATCAGGGAGTTAGTGTTGAGAGAGGGAGGAGGCAATATGAATTTTCGGAGGTATCAGGATGCAAGTGACGAGGTGGGGAGGAGGCAAAATGAGGTTTATGAGGCATTAAAGAGCGAGTGTTGAGAAAGTGAAGAGGCAAAAAATACTTTTTTGAGGCATAAGGAGGCAAGTGACCGGGCAACGTAGGAGGCAAAAAAGAGTTTTATGATTCATTGGAGAGTAAGTGAAAGTACTTAAACAAAAAGTTGAGGAGGCAGAATGAGATAAATTTAATGGATACAAAGTTGTCCTTTATTCGACGAACAAGTCACTGTCAATAACCATCTAGTATTATTTTAGAGCTTCAAAACATCAAATCATCTGCACGAAATGATAAAAACACAGAAACCGTAGGCTAGGCGGCACAAAGAGTTTTGTGAGAAATCAGGGAGTTAGTGTTGAGAGAGGGAGGAGGCAATATGAGTTTTCTTAGGTATCAGGATGCACGTGACGATGAAGGGAGGAGGCAAAATGAGGTAGGCTAGGAGGCACAAAGAGTTTTGAGAGGCATCAGGGAGTTAGTGTTGAGAGAGGGAGGAGGCAATATGAATTTTCGGAGGTATCAGGATGCAAGTGACGAGGTAGGAAGGAGACAAAATGAGGTTTATGAGGCATTAAAGAGCGAGTGTTGAGAAAGTGAGGAGGCAAAAATATACTTTTTTGAGGCCTAAGGAAGCAAGTGACCAGACAACGAGGAGGCAAAAAAGAGTTTTGTGATTCATTGGAGAGCAAGTGAAAGTACTAAAATGAAACAAAAAGTTGTTCAATGAACCGGAAACAGAAGTGAGGCAATAACCCAAAACGGAAGTGCGGCAATGATGAAACCGGAAACGGAAGTGTTGCAATAATGAAACAGGAAATGGAAGTGACGTAATAAAGAAACCCGGAAGCGGAAGTAATCAATCATTACCGGAAACGAAAATGACGTAATAAAGAAAACCGGGAGCAGAATTAATAAATTGTAACCGGAAACGGAATTCTTACAATTTTTCCGTTTGGCAGTGAGACTTCCGTTTCCAATATATTACTTCCGCTTCCGGGTTTGTTTATTACGTCACTTCCATTTCCGGTAATGATTGATTACTTCCGCTTCCGGGTTTCTTTATTACGTCACTTACTCGACAGAACAACTTCGACGAAACAGAGGCTCGTCACCGGGCCTCCGAAGACCTAAGATCCACTTATCGGAAAGCGTTGGTTCATAACTTAACTAGCTGGGTGATGCGGTTTAATACTATTTTAAAGGATCCAGTATATAAAAGTGTGCGCAAAAAGGCGAAAGATTTAATGGTCATTGACGATTTTAAAAAAGATGAAGCTTGGAAATATGCTATCAACAAACGCAAGTATCTCTTGGATTCCATCCTCGAAGACTATGATCCACTGACACTTCAAAATAACGATGAGTTGTGGAAAAAAAAAAAAAACGGAACTGACATAGTAATTAGCTAATCGTGAATTACGCATGACCCATTTTCAAACTCATCCAAGATATTATCAAGACAAACATTCTGACCAACTTTCAAGAGTGCTGGACTGAAAATGTGGCTGCTAGAGCGTACACACTTTTTTTCTATGATTTGACCTAGTGACCTAGTTACTGACCGGACATAACCCATTCAAAAACTCATCTGAGATATCATCAAGACATTCTGACCAACTTTCAAGAGTATTGGACTGAAAATGTGGCCTCTAGAGAGTACACAAGGTTTTTCTAAGATTTGACCTAGTGACTTAGTTTTTGACCTGACATGACCCATTTTTGAACTCGTTCGAGATATTGTCAAGGCAAACATTCTGACCAACTTTCAAGAGTAATGGACTGAAAATGTGGCCTCTAGAGCGTACACAAGGTTTTTCTAAGATTTGACCTAGTGACCTAGTTTTTGACCCGACCTGGCCCATTTCAAACTCGTCTGAGATATTATCGAGACAAACATTCAGAAAAACTTTCATGAGTATTGGAAAGGTAAAAGTTGACAACAGATGACGGACGACGCATGACGGACGCCGGACACAGCACGATCACAAAAGCTCACCATGAGCACTTCGTGCTCAGGTGAGCTAATAATGTAAATTTTATGTGTTGTACAAAAGACTTGGTGACCATCATTGTTCCGTTTGATGAAAGCTTCTGGCAGAACAGACTACTTCAAGCTTGTGTTGTATTTTTCAAGCGATATATTATACCCAGGGTTGTTATTTCCCATTGATATTCTATTGGCCCAACTTCTCATTTTTTAAAATATTGCTACAGTCAGTAGGACTGAACAAGTGAATATTGAAACACCATGATTGAATACTCCGATCGCGGAAAATTTTAAATACAATCACAGGCTTCCACAACGAGGCTTTCAGAGTCAGTGACAACTTAATCTTTTAGCTGCCTATAACAACCATGTCCAGCTGCGAACAGTACAGGCTGCTTAAAAAAAGGCAAAACATGGGACCAAGCCAAATTCATGATTATTACTGCCAAGACCAATTGAAATTATTTATGTGAAACATAATTTATCTCTTATTTGTATGGTGTACTTGTGACTAGCGTCTGAAGAGAATCGAGAAAGATAAGGCCCTTTTGACATCACTCCACTTCCACATATTGTGCGATTCTAGATGGACTAGTTATTTGTGGTTGATGTGGAAATGGGAACATTGAAATTAAATTCTCATAAGAGAAATCTTGAGAGTCATTTTCTCTTTCCTAACAAATGAAGGCAAAAGAATGAGACCAAGTCAGACTTTTTCATATTACTGGTAAGATTTATACAAATTATATCAAATACATGTACAATTTTTCTCTTATTTTTGGGTAAATCGAGAAAGGTGGGGCCTTTATATATCACTTCACTTACACAGAACGTTCACGATCTCAGAACACGTGAGCAAATCCTTCTCTAGGAAACAGATACTAGGTCCGAAAACAGTTCAGACTAATCTGTGAAGCCTCAACCAAAAACTTCTTTTCACCTACAGGCAGAGCTGGGACCAAAGGAAAAACATACTGTATCTGTCATAGGGACAGTGGCCAACATTATGATCCTCAGTGAAAATTTACAGCAAATACCTTCTAAACAACAGGCTAAGGCAAAAGATAGACATGATAACCATAAAGGGGTTTTCAGCCATCATGGACAAGTGTCCAGTAACAAGGTCTTTAAACAAGCAAATAGTCGTCTCATAGTGATTGAGAAGTTTCTTCAAATTCGAGCAATTATAGATTAATTACTTGTGATTGTCATGGACATAACAACATTGAAGTTAAATGCCCATACACAATAGGAGAAAACTGTACAGTAATTGACCCTTATTTAACAACTGAAAACAAAAAATGAGACCAAGCCAGACTTTCGAATATTACTACCAATACCAATCGAAATTATTTATATGAAATAAAATTCCTTTTTTAGTTTTGCAGGATGTCCAAGTGACTAGCATCTGCGGAGGATCGAGAAAGATAAGGATAAAGATTTGACATCACTTTACTCACATTATTGTGCACTTTGCCAGAACTCGTTAGCAGATCCTTTCCTCGGAAACAGATTTATGTCCGACAAAAGTTCAGACTGACTCTGATTAGCACAAACCAACAACTCCGCTTTACCTACATGTATGGTGTCCAAGTAACTAGCATCTGAAGAGGATCGAGAAAGATAAGGCCCTTTTACATATATCCTCTCACACAGGATGTGTACTTTGCCCGAACTCGTGAGTAAATCCTTTTCTCGGAAACAGATATTAGGTCCGACAACAGTTGAGACTAGTCTGATTAGCCCCCACAAACAACTCTGCTTCACCAACACAGAAATAAAATACTGTATCTGTCATGGGGATATTGGCTAAAACAATGATCCCCAGTAAATACTAATTACAATTAACTTCTAAACAACAGACTAAGGAAAATGAAAAACAAGATTACCGGGAAATGGTTTTCAACTATAATGTGCAAGTGACCGGTAACATGGTTTTATAACTAGCAAGTAATAGGCTCATAGTAAGTGAGAAGTTTCCCCAAATCGGAGCAATTCTAGAAAGACTAATTACTTGTGATTGTCGTGGACATAAGAATATTCAAATTAAATGCCCATTTACAATGAGAGAAAACTTGTCAGTAATTGTCTCTTGGTTAACAAGTGAAGGAAAAAAAAAAAAAACCAAGCCGGACTCATGCATATTACTTCCAAGACCATTAAAATTATTTATATGAAACAAAATTTAGTTTTTTAGTTTTGTATGGTGATCAAGTGACAAGCATCTGAAGAGGATCGAGAAAGATAAGGCCCTTTCACATCAATCTTCTCACACAGAATGAACACTTTGCCCGAAATCGTAGGCAAATCCTCATTGGAAACAGATATAAAGCTCGTCAACGGTCCAGACCAACTCTGATTAGCCCGAACCAACAACTCCGTTTCACCTATATGCAAGGCTGGGACTGAATGAAATAAAATACTGTATCTGTCATGGGGACAGTGGCCAACATTATAATACTCAGTGAAGATTTATTGCAAATACCTTCTAAACAGGAGACTAAGGCAAAAGATAGACATGATAATCATGCAGAGGTTTTCAGCCATCATGGACAAGTGTCCAGTAGCAAGGTCTTTAAACAAGCAAATAGTCATCTCATGGTGAATGAGCAGTTTCCTTAAATTGAAACAATTCTAGATGGACTAATTACTTGTGATTGTCGTGGACATGGCAACATTGAAGTTAAATGCTCATATACAATAAGAGAAAACTCTACAGTAATTTTCTCTTGATTAACACCTGAAAGAAAAAAAAAAAAAAAAAAAAAAAAGTCGTACTCATGCATATTTCTACCAAGACCAATCGAAATTATTTATTTGCAACAAAATTTATTTTTTAGTTTTGTATGGTATCAAAGTGACTAGCATCTGAAGAGAATCGAGAAAGATAAGGCCCGTTTTGACATAACTTTACTCACGCAGAATGTGCACTATGCCAGAACTCGTTAGCAGATCCTTTCCTCGGAAACAGATACTAGTATTACGTCCGACAAAAGTTCAGACTGATTCTGATTAGCACCAACCAACAACTCCGCTTTACCTAAATGTATGGTGTCCAAGTAACTATCATCTGAAGAGGATCGAGAAAGATAGGGCCCTTTTACATCAATCCTCTCACACAGAATGTGCACTTTGCCAGAACTCGTTAGCAGATCCTTCGATCCTCTCCTCAGAAACACGAATTTTATCCGGTAATACTTCAGACTAACTCTGATTAGCCCCAACCAATAACTCCGCTTTACCTACATGCAGAGCTGGGCCAAAAAAGAAATAAATACTGTGTCTGCCATGGGAATAATGGTCAAAATAACGATCCTCAGTTAAAAGTTACCACAATTACCTTCTAAACAACACACTAAGGAAAAAGACATGATTAATGTGAAGATAATTTCAGCCATCATGAACAAGTGTCCAGTGACAAGGTTTTTCAACAAGCAAAAAGTCGGCTCATGGTGAGTGAGAAGTTTCCTCAAATTGGAGCATTTCTAGATGGACTAATAACTTGTGATTGCCGTAGACATTGGAACATGGAAATTAAATGCCCATATACAATGAGAGAGAACTCAGAACATATTGACCCTTAGTTAAAAACTGAAAGCAAAAAAATGCGACAAAGCCAGGCTCGTGCATTTTACTACCAAGACCAATCGAAATTACAAATTTAGAATAAAATTTATATTTAGTGTTGTAGGTTGTCAAAGTGAATTGCATCGGAAGAGGATCGAAAAAGATAAGGCCCATTTTGACATCACTTTACTCGCACGGAATATGCACTATGCCAGAACTCGTTAGCGCTCCTTTCCTCGGAAACAGATATTAGGTCCGACAACAGTTAAGACTAACTCTGAATAGCCCAAACCATCAACTCCGCTTCACCTACATGAATAGCTGGGACCAGAGGAAAAAATACTGTATCTGTCATAGGAATAATGGCCAAAATTATGATCCCCAGTGAAGATTTACTGCAAATACCTTCTACACAACAGGCTAAAGGAAAACATAGACATGATAAAAATGAAGGGGTTTACAGCCATCATGGACAAGTGTCTAGTAACAAGTCTGTAAACAAGCAAATAGTCGACTCATGGTGAGTGGGTAGTTTCCTCAAAATGGAGCAATCCTAGATGGAATAATGACTTGTGATTGTCGTGGACAGGAGAATATTCAAATTATATGTCCATTGTGAGAATTTTATCTAAATTGGAGTAATTCTAGATGGACCGATTACTTGTGATTGTCGCGGACATGGCAGCATTGAAATTAAATGCCCGTATACAATAGGAGAAAACTATAGAGTAACTGGTCCTTTGTTAACAACTGAAAGTAAAAAAATGAGACTAAGCCAGATTTTTGAATATTAATGCCAAGATCTTTAGAAATTAATTATATCAAATACAATTTATCTCCTAGTTTGTATGATGTACAAGTGACTAGCATCGTAGAAAACCGAGAAAGATTGGCCCTTTATATATCACTCCACTTACACAAAATGTTCACTATGTCAGACCTCGTGAGCAAATCCTTCACTGGAAAAGTTATTACGTCCGACAGCAGTTCAGACTAACTCTGTTAAGCCCCTACCAACAGCTCCGCTTCTACTCTTTGAATACAAAATACTGTATCCGTCATGGGAACAATGGGCAAAATTATGATCCTCCGAAAAGATTTACTGCAAATACCTTCTAAACAACAGACTAGGGCAAAAGATAAACATGATAACAATGATGGGGTTTTCAGCCATCATGGACAAATGTCCAGTAACAAGGTCTTTAAACAAGCAAAAAGTCGTCTCATAGTGAGCGAGTAGTTTCCTCAAAATGGAGCAGTTCTAGATGGATAATTACTTGTGATTAACGTGGACATGAAAATATTCAAATCAAATGTCCATGGTAAGAATTTTCTTAAATTGGAGCAATTACTCGTGATTGTCGTGTACATGACAGTATTCAAATTAAATGTCCAATTTGAAGAGAAAAAAAAAAAAAAATGAGAGTAATTGTCTCTTGGTTAACAAGTGAAGGGGGAAAAAAAGAGTGCCGTTGTCACAATATACGCTGCCACATGTCTACTATTTCAAGCAGCTTGCTATAGAGACTAAAGTCCAAAACCCTGACAATATGCGCTAGGTCACATGATCTGTGAAAATTTCACCCAAATCCGTTATGTCCAGTAATTAAAGAGATATTGGTGAAAAATGAAATGTAACATAAAGACCCCTTTTTCCATGACGCAGCTATAAATCGCAAAACCTTGACAATATGCGCTAGGTCACATGATGAGAAACACTCTGTGAAAATTTTATCCAATTCCGTCAAGAAATGTGGGAGGAGTTGCGTTCACAAGAAATGGACGTACGTACGGATGGACGCACTTTAAATTTGACATGAAGCCCCCCCCTTTTCCATGACACAGCAATAAATTCCAAAACCCTGACAATATGCGCTAGGTCACATGATCTGTGAAAATTTCACCCAAATCCGTTATGTCCAGTAATTAAAGAGATATTGGTGAAAAATGAAATGTAACATGAAGCCCCCTATTTCCATGATGCAGCTATGAATCGCAAAACCTTGGCAACATGCGCTAGGTCACATGATGAGAAACACTCTGTGAAAATTTTATCCAAATCCGTCAAGAAATGAGGGAGGAGTTGCGTTCACAAGAAATGGAATGAAATATAACATGAAGCCCCCTTTTTCCATGACGCAGCTATGAATCGCAAAACTTTGACAATATGCGCTAGGTCACATGATGAGAAACATTCTGTGAAAATTTTATCCAAATTCGTCAAGAAATGTGGGAGGAGCTGCGTTCACAAGAAATGGACGCACGTACGGACGGACAAAGGGATGGACGAAGGGATGGACAGACGGAGAAGATGACGCCACTTTACGTCGCCTTTGGCGACGTATATATATATATAAAAAAACAAGAGTGCCATTGTCACAATATACACCGCCACATGGCTGCCATTTCAAGCAGCTAGCTATAGAGACTAAAGTGTTGCAATTTGTAGCACCCGCCTGTGTAGCTCAATGGATAAATCGTCTTACATGTGAACTAAAAGGTTTACGCACAGACTGATGGATGGACAGATGGACGCACAACGGACTCATAAATCATTGGCTTTGATTGAGCAATAAAAATATGAAGTTTCATGAAATTATGTCCACTAGTTGCAGATACATCAATGAAACAAGAGGGCCATGATGGCCCTGTATCGCTCCACTGGCTATTAAGTAAAAACACTACAAGCCAAACATTACAATATTCAGCAAATTGATTTCAAACACGAGGACATGCAAACATTTTTCTATCTTATCCTACGAGAAAGTTGTGATCCATGGGCAAAGCCAATTTTGATCGCAAAGCTATAATTATTTGAATCCTGGTGGAGGTCCACAATATAAAGCTCCATACCAAATAATTCAGTTCTTGAATGTTATAAACAAGAAGATTTTCAAATTTTTCTCAATGAAAAGCCCTGTAAAACATGAAACCCATGAGACAGGGCTAAATCTAATAGCCTTAGTCTTTATAATGGTTAGTAACATGATGACTTAAGATAGTTTTCATTACAAAAGCCCATGTAAAACTGGTGACCTTGTGTTCCGTGGTGTGGGGACAAACTTGGGTCAAGGACTATAATTTGGGCCCTCCTTGTACAGGCCCACTAGATAAAGCTACATGCAAAATTTGGTAGACCCCATGGCTATTATTTGAAGGAACTTGGTAGAGGCCCACTAGATACAGCTACATGCCAAATTTGGTAGCCCTAGGCCTTACAGTTTCAGAGAAGAAGATTTTTGAAAATTTTCTATATTTTTCAGTTTTGTTGCCATGGCAACCAGAGTTTTTGAAGGAATAAAATTCTGTCATGGGATTCTGAAGAAGACCATGGCAGGATCATTTCTTTGAAGTTTCATCAAAATTGGATAAGTAGTTTCAGAGATGTTTAAAATAAAAGTTAATGCATGCACGGACAGATGGACGGACGGACCTTCAGTACCAGTAAAAAACAAGTATATACATCAATCTCAGTTTGAAATATATCTTTTTAACCTATTACCAGACAATCCCTACTTTTGATGACCCTGAGAAAGAAGGCTTTAGAAAAGCATTTTCTCCTTTTCTTACAATGTTTTCTACTGTTCACAAAACAAATTTCAAATTTTCAATCACTTTTATTTTGTCGTCTGCAAGTGCTTTCGATTTAGACAAGCCTAAAATATTATCGTTTGGTAATGAGTTACATGTGTGCTAACAATTGTCATAATAAATCACTAAGATTTTTTTTCAAACTTATTTTATTAATACTTTTTCTAAGCTAGTCATCATCAAACAGTAGACATGGTGTATTAATATGAACACTTCATAGTTTGTAAACACAGTCAGATATGTGGAGGATAATTTTTTGTTTTGGTGTATGATTGAAAATTCTTTTATTGAGTTGAAACAAATGCTAAAAGCTCCCCTTGAGCACGTTGTGCTCAAATGAGCTAAAAAGTTAACATACGGAGGACGCACAACGGACAACGGGCCATAACATAAGCCTGCTGGCCTTCAGCCAGTGGAGCTAAAAAACTTGTCTAGCACCAATCATGTATCACTGCAGCTTGATAATCAAGGGAGGTAAATAGTAACGAACTTTATCTTTCATAAAAAGAGTTATTTCCCTTGATTAATGTTTAAATTGAAGTGACAATATTTTGAAGCCCATATTAAACTTGCGATCCCTGTAATGAAGGCAATTTTGACCCCAGACCTACAATATGAAACTAGAATGTGTGGTTATAAACAAAAAGATTTTTTAATCTTGCCCAATAAAAAGTCATGTAAAACAAGTATGCTGAATAAAAGGCCCTGTAAAATATGTGATCCATGACACAGATTTATCAAGTTTTCACTATAAAAGCCAATGTAAAACTTGTGACCCCTGGTGTGGAGTCAAACTTGACCCCCAAAGTTAAAATTTGGGCCCTCTTGGTAGAGGCCCATTATATAAAGTTACATGCAAAATTTGGTAGCCCTAGGCCTAAATATGGCTATGTACAAGTAGATTATTAAAGTTTCCTTATATAAGACCATGTAGAACTTGTGACCCCCTGGGGTGGGGCTACATTTGACCCCCTGGGCTATAATTTGGGCACCCTTGATAGAGACCCCCTAGATAAAGCTAAATGCAAAATTTGATAGCCCTAGCCCTTATAGCTTGATGCGAAAGATTTTCCTATATAAGCCCGCCCATGTAAAACATGTTACCCCCCGGAGCGAAGTCAAATTTGACCCTCGGCTATAATTTGGACACCCTTGGTACAGGTCCACTAGATAAAGCTACATGCCAAATTTGGTCGCCCTAGGCCCCATGGCTAGGTCAAAGAAGAATTTTAAAGTTCTCCCTATATAAGCCCATGTAAAACTTGTTATATAAGCCCATGTAAAACTTGTTACCCCCGGGCAGGGCCTAATTTGACCCCAGGGCTATAATTTGAACAATCTTGGCAGAGGTCCACTAGATAAAGCTACATGCCAAATTTGGTAGCTCTAGGCCCTATGGCTAGGTAGAAGAGGAATTTTAAAGTTCTCCCTAAATAAGCCCATGTATAACTTGTAACCCCCGGGGCGGGGCCAATTTTGACCCCAGGGCTATAAATTGAAGAAACTTGGTAGAGGTCCACTAGATAAAGCTACATGCCAAATTTGGTAGCCCTTGGCCTTACGGTTTCAGACAAGAAGATTTTCAAAGATTTTCAAAATTTTTCAGTTTTGTTGCCACGGCAACCAGAGTTTTTGAAGGAATTAAATTCTTTCAAGAAATTCTGAAGAGGACCATGGCAGGATCATTTCTGTGAAGTTTCATCAAAATTGGATGGGTAGTTTCAGAGAAGAAGACGTTTTAAAAAAAAGTTAACGCACGGACGGACGCACGGACGGACGCACGGACGGACGGACGCACGACGGACAACAGGCCATGACATAAGCCCGCTGGCCTTCGGCCAGTGGAGCTAAAAATTAAATTTGACATGAAGCCCCCTTTTTCCATGACACAGCAATAAATTCCAAAACCCTGACAATTTGCGCTAGGTCACATGATCTGTGAAAAGTTCATCCAAATCCGTTGAGATATGTCCAGTAATTAAAGAGATATTGATGAAAAATGCAATATAACATGAAGCCCCCTTTTTCCATGTCGCAGGTACAAATCGCAAAACCCTGATAATATGCGATAGGTCACATGATGAGAAACACTCTGTGAAAATTTTATCCAAATCCGTGAAGAAATGTGGGAGGAGTTGCGTTCACAAGAAATGGAATGAAATATGACATGAAGCCCCCTTTTTCCATGACGCAGCTGCAAATCGCAAAACCCTGACAATATGCGATCGGTCACATGATGAGAAACATTGTGAAAATTTTATCCAAATCTGTCAAGAAATGTGGGAGGAGTTGCGTTCACAAGAAATGTAATTAAATATGACATGAAGCCCCCTTTTTCCATGACGCAGCTGCAAATCGCAAAACCCTGACAATGTGCGATAGGTCACATGATGAGAAACATTCTGTGAAAATTTTATCCAATTCTGTCAAGAAATGTGGGAGGAGTCGCGTTCACAAGAAATGGACGTACGAGGGGTGATCAGAAAGAACGTGGACCAGTGCCGGTATCTGAATATTGTTATAAAAAACAACTTGGAGTGTTCACTGTTTTTGAAAGTAACCTCCTTTGAGTTCTATGCATGTATTCATTCTTGATTTCAACGCGCGAAGCACGTGTGGGAGCAAGTCACGTGACGTTACTATGAACAACCCGGTCGTAGCGAGGGTTAGCTCCTCTCTGCTCTCGTAGTGTATGCCACATAGAAAATCTTTCAAAACAGGAACTAGTCAGAGGTCACATGGAGTCAGGACTAAATTATAAGGAGCGTTGGCAAGTGTTTCTTTGTTTAGTTTTTGCAAAGTTTCCAGTACAAGTGTGGCTTTGTGAGCTAGGGCGTTATCTTGGTGTAAAGTGACGTCACTCTGCAGGACTTCTGGCTTTGTTTTTCGTATGGTGTTCGTGAAATTTATTTCAATAATGTGGGCATAAAACTCAGAATTTACTGTAGTATGTAAAGATACAACATGATTTAGAAGAAAAACAGGAGAACAGAAATACTTGATGTAGATAACTTTACCAAGTGACTTAGAAAGGTTGGCTTTACTAGCGGAAGGCGATGTTGGATGTTTCAATACGCTGCTTTGTCATTTAGATTCAGTGTCGGTAAAGTGTACCTATGTTTCATCGCATGTTACAATACGATCAGTAAAGTTTGCGTTCTGAAATTTCTTAACAGATTTCGACCCTAACCCTCATTTTCTCGGGCGTCAGTTGCCGAGGTACCCACATTGTGCAAACACGCGACATTCCAAGACTCTCAGTCAAAATCTCCTGACTACTTATATATGAAATGTCAAATGTGTCAGCTATTTTCCTGACAGCATCTCGGCGATCTTGTTTTACATGCTGCTCTACATCCGTTATGATTTTGTCTGTGACTGATGTTGATGGACGGCCAGATTTAGGGTCATCTTTAACAGTATCTAACCCTTGTTTAAACCGGTCCGATCGATGTACGAATATCAGATTCCTTGAGTGCAGAGTCCCCTTAACTGTTTCTAAATCGGTTTTGATTTCCGATAAATACTTTCCGAGTTTAACGCAAAACTTTATGATTACTCTCGGCTCAAATAAAACGTCGTCCGATATTTTGGACCACCAATGCAGTATATGACGTCATTAAAATGACGTCATACTTTACCTACTTTAATATGACAACATTTGAAAGCGTGAGTCAGTTACCAGATAATTAATGCTCATCTATGCAAATTTGTGTAATCTTAAGTGTAGTAGTTTTCAAAATAACGAGGTGGTCCACGATCTTTCTGATCACCCCACGTACGTACGGACGGACGAAGGGACGGACAGAGAAGATGACGCCAATATACGTCGCCTCCGACGGCGTATAAAAATGAGACCAAGCCAGACTTATGCATATTACTACCAAGACCAATTGGAATTATTTATATGAAATAAATGTTTTCAAGTTTTGTATGGTGTTTAAGTGACTAGCATCTAAAGAGGATCGAGAAAGATAAGGCCCGTTTTGACATCACTTTACTAACACAGGATGTGCACTATGCCAGAACTCGTCAGCAGATCCTTTCCTCGAAAACAGATACATGTATATGCTTTGTGCTGGGAAGATACTATTGTTTCTGTCTACAATGCAATTAGCTTAGCTTGCCCTTAGAGTATCATCATAGAGCAGACAGAACAAAATTTAATTGATTTTCCTCGATTTGTTTCAGAATCACATTTTAAAGAGAATAACTACTTTGTAGAATACAACTGCTTTGTGAAAATGCTTGCACTAACTGCATTATACCATGGATGTACCTCCTAGAGCATGTCTGAATGTTCTTAATATTCTCCTTTCTTGTACTATTTCAATATGAAAACATTTACATCAAGTCTACAGGGTACCAGGAGAGCTAAAGCTTTACTCCTTGTGGTGTAGTCATAGTTGTTGGCGGCATCTTGTCATCATCTATTGCATAAATTCTCAAAATTGTATCCTCAGTTAATCATCAATAAGAAATAGTTGGGAAGATTTTGAGAACTGCAAACAACTCGTTAGTCATTTTTTTCAAATTCACAAAATTAATGTAAACAATCTTTTTTTTAATATAAATTATGATAATGGATTTAATTGTTTGGACAAAAACATGACATTTTGTTGGCCTTTGATAATTGGACCAAACAGTGCTTTAAGGCCCACCTTTTGAGATTTTGGGATTGTGCCGTGTCTGTCATATATTGTCTGTCTTGCATCATCCAGGTGTCAACAATTACCTTGTGTACGCATTTTCAACCTGGTTCTCATGAAAACTGGTCAGAGTGTTTAGTAACTCTGACAAGTTTGAAATTGAGTCATGTAGGGTCAAGGAGTGGGTCACCTGGCCAAATTTTGAAAAACCTTGTGTGCAGCCACTTGTGTGCACTCTAGAGGCCACATTTTCAGCCCAGTACTCACAAAACGTGATATGAATGTCTGTCTTGATAATATCTCGACCAGTTTGACATTGGGTCACATTGAGTTAAAAATGTAGGTCACTCGGACAAATCTTGGAAAAACCTTGTGTGCACCCTGTTTTTTGTTTCTTTTTCACTTTTTAACCATATCTCAGATTAAATTTAAATAAATTATACACATTTTCAGCCATTAGTGCCCTTCAACATGTTAACTCTTTACCACACAAACAAAAATTTAGATTTGTCCAGAGTGAAAGCATTAGCAGACAATAAGGTAGGTGTGACTTGAAAACTGAAATTCGATATATTTTGGAAGGGCAAAAGGGCAGAAAACATTGTGGGAAAAGGAGAAAATGCTGGTTATCAAAGATCACCTGAGCATCCATTTGTCCATCTCAATATCCAACTTTCCATCTGTCTGTAGACAAAACCTTCCATCTGTCTGTAGACAAAACCTTTGTGGCCCATAACCCCAACACCATTTAAGATATTTTCACAAAACTTCACCAAGATGTAGAGGACGTAAAGAGGAAGTATTACACACAAAACTGGCAACTCAGATCCTCTTTGTGATTTTCATCATAGTCCATACAAACAATGCTGTATGAGCTAATTACTGGTCTATGCTAATGCTAAATACCTTTATTTCTAACTCTGTTTTGCATATGATACTTCGTTTACTATGTCATTGATCATTTTTGGGTCTAAAAGAGAAGTATTTTGTCATACCCTTTGTGCGAATTTCATCTTAGTCCATAAGATGGCTGTATGGCCTTATTATTAGCTCTGTTTTGTGTATAACATTTGCAGTTTAACATTTCATCGATATCTTTTTCTGTAAGGTAGGGGTTGCGGGTATGGGGTAAAAAACAACTATTTGTCAGACCCGGCTGGTGAAATTTTATTAGGAGTTCAATATTTTAATCTTCATTGCCTACTGACAACAATTTGTGTCCTTGTAGCAATATCTACTTAAGCTATAACGTTTTCAAATTTATGTAAACTTTGTATGCTTTTGTAGATATGTTTGCAAAATCATCTGCTGCACATTTAAGATGATATAATAAACATATCTGGATAAGTTATTGTAGTTCTTCTACTTCATGTATTCAGTATTACTAATGGACAATGAAAATTTCAGGAGCTGATCAATCATAAGAAGACTACAGAAGGAAAGAGATTGTACAAGGAAAAGGCAAGAGCAGGTTCAGAATACCACCATACCAGTGAATAGTAGCCATACTCAGGCAAAAATGATTATCTGAAGTACTTTATTTTTCCACTTTAACAGTCATTATCAGTCCTTTATTCCATACCTAACAGAAGTTTAGTACAGACTAAAACTGTGCACTGTGAATTTAAACAAGAGGGCCATGATGGCCCTGTATCGCTCCACTGGCTAATATGTAAAATCTCTACATGCCAAACATTACAATACTTGGCCAATTGGTTTTGAACATAAGACCCCTGGGAGAGGACTAAAATTGGTAGCCCTAGTTCTTATGGTTAATAACAAGAAGATTTCTAAAGATTTTACTGTATAAGCCGATGTAAAACTTCTAACCCCTGGGGATGAATTGAATTCAACCCTAGGGCTATAATTTACGCACTCTTGGTGAAGGCCCACTAGATAAAGCTACATGCGAAATTTGGTAGCCCTAGGCTTTATGACTAAGTACAGGGAGATTTCTTAAGTTTTCTCTATATAAGCCCATGTAAAACTTGCGATCCCCGGGAGGGGGCCAATTTTGACCCCAGGGCTATAATTTGGGCACACTTGGTAGAGGCCCACTAGATAAAGCCACTTGCAAAATTTGGTAGCCCTTGGCCTTATGGCTAGGTACAGGGAGGTTTCTAAAGTTTCCCCTATATAAGCCCATGTAAAACTTGTGACCCCCAGGGTGGGGTCAAATTTGACCCATGGGCTAAAATTTGGGCACTCTTGGTAGAGGCCCACTGGATAAAGCCACATGCAAAATTTGGTAACCCTAGGCCTCATGGCTAGGTACAGGAAGATTTCTAAAGTTTTCTCTATATAAGCCTATGTAAAACTTGTGACCCCCGGGGCGGGGTCAAATTTGACCTCAGGGCTATAATTCGAAGAAACTTGATAGAGGCCCACTAGATAAAGCTACATGCCAAATTTGGTAGCCCTAGGCCTTATGGTTTCAGACAAGAAGATTTTCAAAGATTTCCAATATTTTTAAGTTTTGTTGCCATGGCAACCAGAGTTTTTGAAGGAATCAAATTCTTTCAAGAATTCTGAAGAGGACCATAGCAGGATCATTCCTGTGAAGTTTCATCAAAATTGGATGGGTAGTTTCAGAGAAGAAGATGTTTAAAATAAAAGTTAACACATGGACGGACGGACGCATGCACGACGGACATCGGGCCATGACATAAGCCCGCTGGCCTTCGGCCAGTGGAGCTAAAAATTGTTAAAAAAACACTCAGCCAAAACTGTTTAAGCTCACATAAGCTTAAATTATGAGCTTTGTCTGTTGTCGTCTATTGTCTGCAAGCATTTTATCCTTTTCCCACAATGTTTTCCTTCCCAAAACAATTTACAATTTTTTAGTTCTATTTATTTTGTTGCCTGGAAATGTGTTGAATTTAGACAAGTCTAAAATTGTGTCGCTTGGTAAAGAGTTAAAGAGTGGTTTCAGGGTTTTCATTCAACAACTATTCTTAATAATATTCTTACTCTACTTCTCAAACATTTTTCCAATTTCAAAGTAACATAATTTCTTATTGGATAAACCAAGTGGCATGGCCAATAAAACATTTTTACCTTTTAGATCTCGATTAAGACTTAAAATGCAATTTGGAGCGGTCGATGAATATAGGCCCCAATTTTACAAGACTGACGCCTATAGCAATATTTCAATTTAAAATTTAAAACAGCAGACATCAAGTTTGATACAATGCAACCCTTTACCAAACAGTACAATTTTAGAATAGTTCAAATTGAAAGCATTTGTAGACAACAAAATAAATGTGACTCAAAAACTGTAATTTCTCTTCAGAAGTGTAGAAAACATTGTGGGAAAAGGATAAAATGCTGGTTACCAGCATTTTATCCTTTTCCCACAATGTTTTCAAAAGCCTTCATTCTTAGGGTTATTAAAAATTGGGAATGGATGGTAAAGGGTTAAGCCTGTCATAATCAATAAACAGCTGACTTCATTCCAGCTAACTTAACAGTGAAGTCAACTTCAATAGTCTATCTATTACAGACTATTTTCAAACACTCCACCAACTTGTCAAGGTGACACAGTTGTGGAATATTTGACTGTACTGGAAGTAGCCTTTCTTGATTTAGAAAATACTGTGGCAGGGATATTTTTCTAACAAAAAGAAAAAAAAAAAAAGCTTTAAAACTTGCAACATTTCTGTTTTATCATGGGCTGGAAATTTCAATTAACCATTCACCAAACATACCTATGTTTTACTGACCCTGAGGTAGGCAGCATTGGAAAACAACCTTTGGAAATGGAAAAAATGATGGTAACCAGCATTTTCTCCATTCCCAACAGTGTTTGCTATTCTAAACATTTGAGTCAAGTCTTTTGTCTAAAAATGTTTCCGAGTTGAAGAATTCTAAAATGTTATCATGTGGTACGAAACTAGGCAGTTTAATGGTCACCATACCACCAAAAGTAACAAAGAGTTTACAACTTTTTGCACCTGACAGAAGATCATCTATAAAAAAATGGTGGTGACTGGAGAAATTGCTAGTGATTAGCAATTTCTTCACTTGCTTCATTTTCTTAAATGTATTTTTGTAATAAAACTTGGTTCACATAAATTTTGCATATCATACAATGGAGGAATGAACTGTATTTCTTTCATAGCCTGTCAACAGCAATGGTCATGATTGATGTAAGTAAGAAATTTTGGAAAAAAAGTCAACATTTTACAAGGACTTTTTCAAAGACTTCTACAAAACTGTTCTGTGAAGTTTGAGCAAAACGTTATCTGTCCACTGCAGAGACTAATTCAAACCACTGTCTCAATGCATCACTTAGCACTATGGGTAAAC
Source organism: Hippopus hippopus (assembly GCA_946811185.2). Lineage (NCBI taxonomy): Eukaryota > Metazoa > Mollusca > Bivalvia > Cardiida > Cardiidae > Hippopus > Hippopus hippopus. The sequence continues at coordinate 32,507,145 of OX328101.1, forward strand.
TGTTGATATCACGTAGAATGATGTAGAAGGGAAATGGGAATGAATCCATGTATGACTTGATCTCTGGAATCTGTAAAATAAAAACATTAATATTAAAGGAACATTACACCAGATCTCTTTTTGCATTTTTTTTAAAAAAGAAAATCTAAACAAAGACTGTATATTTTTCATTTACGTGGAAAGACGGCTTTCAAACTACAGCATAGATAGAAATACACGCATAAAACATGTATTACCAATGTTTTTTGTATTTTAAATGCAAAATTTCCTATTCTATTAGTAACAGAATAGCTGTTATTGCATAACAAGCAATAAATACATTTTTAACATGGTGAAATACCTGACGGATTAAAATTTCAAAGTTTTTGCACGCCGCCGCCACGGCTACAGCAATAATTCAATATTTTCTTCGAAAACAGCCGAGCTAAAAAAGTAAGATTTGGTTTCATACCCCTTTAATATTACATAGTGAAAAGAGAATAGGGGAAAAAAAAAAAGGAAAATCAGAAGTATTAAAGGAAGGTTTGTATCAATAATTCAGTAAACACAAGCTACAAACACACTTTGACATAAATGAATTCATGATTTCAATTTGAAGGTGGTTGAGCGCTATTACTTTGATACCATGGTTTTACAGTTAAACTAAGTTTAAAGTTATTTGTTACAGTTATGTTTCAGAAGGTACTCTTCTTACCTCACCAGCTTCCTTGAATACAGGAACTCTTATATCAAGAATTGAATCCTGAAATAAATACAACATTTAACCCTATAACAAACTATACCATGTTTTTTAAAGATTCTAACAAAGAAAGCTTTTGAAACTTAAACTGTCACACCAGCACCTTGTCACAAGCAGCCCAATCAGAGAACAAAAATGATTTTCAAAACAAAGATCACCAGTGACCCTGACCTTTGGCCCACATGACCCCAAAACAAGAGGGGGAATCTCCTTGGGTCATGAGCAACACTTGTTTACAGTTTCAGGGTCCAAGGTCAAACAGCTATTGAGCTAGAGCATGGAAACAACTTTCAAGGTTCACCTGTGACCTTTACCTTTGACCCATGTGATCAAAATACATCAGGGAACCTCTTTGGGTCATGAGCAACACTTGTATAAAGTTTCAGGGTCCTAGGTCAAATGGCTCTTGAGTTAGAGCATGGAAACAAAAACAAGATGGACGAATTGACGAACAAATGGACAGGCAGATTGACAGACATGGTGAAATCAGTGTACCCCACTCTATTTTGTAGGTGAGGGTAAAAATATTGTAAGAAAAGGAGAAAATATTGTTAGAAAAGTTGAATGTTTTCTTCCATTTCAAAAAGAGAAATCATCTTTAGTGCTTCGTTTAGTCTTCTGTCTACAAAATATGGTCGAGTCCACATATTTGTCATTTGGTAAAGAGTTGACTGCTAGATTAAAACCAATTGTGGTTTGTCAAATGGTAAAGAGTTATATATTCCTCGTTTGTACACATATACATGTATATAGACTTTTGGTAGGTCTTACAAAATCTTACATGGTAACAAGAATCGAACAGTCTCAGATCACAAACTGCCCATACATGTACCTTATTGTTAGGACTGTCAATTATCACAAACACAATAAACACTTTGGCCTCTCTGGCTTGTCTAACAGCTGTTTTCACCGTTTCCATTCCTTCCATAAACAAACCACGACCATCTGACACTATCAATAGCAACTGCGCTGTTTCAGGATTTCCAATCTTACTTTGTTGGTGTTGCCTAGCTTCCATCATGATGCTGGTTGCCTTTTTTAGTAACTGGATGGACAAAAAATAATGTTATGCCATACTAACTTGAATCTCTCACATTAGAGAGAACCTTTTAACTCTTTACCACACATCACATATTTAAACTACCCTACAGAAGAATTTTGAAAACATTGTGGGAAGAGGAGAAAATACTGGTGCCCAGCAATAAACGCTTCTTGTAAATTACAAAATTCACAGTGATTGGTTGAGTCAGAATTCCAGATCATTTATTAGTACTTAAAACTATTTTTCTGAAGCAGTATGAGAAAAATGGTCTGTATAATGTTTGAATATTATCTCCAATTCCTGTACCCACCTGTGCAATTTTTGTTTTCTTCTGTTCAAATGTGAGATATTGTAAAAGATGTGCCCCTGACTGACTGGTGAACTGTTCTGTAAATGGATGCAACACATTCACTGTCTCTCCAAAACTGAAAATATAATGAGAAAAATAAAGTTTTTCTTACAGTTTTTGACAGCCAATCTCATAAGATGTGTGTTTCAGTCTCAATCAGATCTACAGAATGTATCATAAATACAGTACAGACAAATATAATAAAACAAGAGGGCCAAGATGGCCCTGGATCGCTCCCCTGAATTTTTGAGAGGACCATAGCCAATTTTTTTTTGAAGTATTGAAATTTTGGAAACAAAATCATTATTTTGCCAAGCAATTTTGAAAAGGTCACCTGTAAAAATCATTTCAAAATCTGTCACCACCCCTACAATCATCACCACAGCCATGTTTTTGACGAATCAGAATTCTGCAAATAAATTTTGGGATAAGTCACACAAGGACCATTTCTTGAACAAGATAGTGGCTAAAAATATTAGGTCAAACAAGAGCACCGCATGCGGGTGCCAACAATTGGCTGTTGGGTGCTGGATAGTAAGTTAAAATTCTAAATTGAAAAAGGGGCATAATTTGGACAAAATAATTTTAGAGTTATCTGCCCTTGTTGTATGGGTTGCTCTTTTACTAGTGAACAATTATTCCAGTTTCAAGTACATGTGTTGAGTCGAAGCCGAGATATAATAAAATGTCAAAGTTTTTGCACAACGACAACAATGCAGATGACGACAACAGGGCTATGACAATACCTTGATTTGTTTTCTATGAAAACAGCTGAGTCAGAAAAAGGGGCATAATATAAGGATCATTTCTGTGAAATTATTTCAAAATCTGACCAGTGGTTTCAGAGAAGAATAATTTTTAAGAATTTTTTCATGTCCGTATAGTGCAAATAGCCCCCCACCACCACAGCCATGTTTCTGGACGGATCAAAATTTCACGAACAGTTTTTCAAAGGGGGCACACAAGGAACATTTCTGTGAAATTATTTTAAAATCTGACGAGTCGTTTAAGAGAAGAAGAATTTCAAAGAATTTCTTAAAGTCCATACAGTGCAAAGAGCCCCCCCCCCCCGTTTTTTGGCAGATCAAAATTTTGCGAACAATTTTTGAAAAGGGTCACCCAAGGAAGATTTCTGTGAAATTATTTCAAAATCTGAACAGTGGTTTCAGAGGAGAAGATTTTTAAAGATTTCTTAGAAACTTCCATTTCATTGCCATGGCAACCACAGGATGGAATCAAATTCTGTGAACAAGTTTTAAAGAGGACCTTCCAAAGAACATTCCAGTTTGGTCCAAATTGGCCCAGCGTTTTAGGAGGAGAAAATGTTTAAAGAATTGTTGACATCGCATGATACAAAGAGCTCCTCCCCCCACCAAGGCCATGTTTTTCAATGTATCAAAATTTTGCGAAAATTTTTTTGAAAAGGGTCACCCAAGGAAGATTTCTGTGAAATTATTTCAAAATCTGAACAGCGGTTTAAGAGGAGAAGATTTTTAAAGAATTTCTTAGAAAATTCCATTTGGTTGCCATGGCAACCAGAGTTTTTGATGGAGTCAAATTCTGTGAACACTTTTCAAAGAGGACCTCCCAAGGAACATTCCAGCCAAGTTTGGTCCAAATTGGGCCAGCGGTTAAGGAGGAGAAAATGTTTAAAGAATTGTTGATGCATGGCACCAAGAGCCCCCCCCCCCCCCCCGGCCATGTTTTTCGATGGATCAAAATTTCGCGAACAATTTTTTAAAAGGGTCATCCAAGGACGGTTTCTGTGAAATTATTCTAAAATCTGAACAGCGGTTTAAGAGGAGAAGATTTTTAAAGAATTTCTTAGAAAATTCCATTTCATTGCCACCACAGTTTTTGATGGAATCAAATTCTGTGAACAATTTTTAAAGAGGACCTCCAAGGGAACATTCCAACCAAGTTTGGTCCAAATTGGCCCAGCGGTTTAGGAGGAGAAGATGTTTAAAGAATTGTTGACGCCGCATGACGGACACAACGTGATCCTTAGAGCTCCCCTTGAGCACGTTGTGCTCAGGTGAGCTAAAAAGATGGTGCATACCTGCATATAGAAAGCTGTCCAGCTTCCAGTAGACTTAGAGCATTTGAGATAAGAGCAAGGGATTCAAATGCAATCTGGAAAGAAAACAAATGTAATAAAACAATAACATATTATGAGGCATGTTGTTGGAACATTGAAAAAGATGTATCAAGAAATTTAGTGTTCAATAATAAATACTACGTCAGTAACTTCTTTGACGATTTTGTAACTTTTGACTTTGAGAACAGTGTAAAATATGGATACAGACTATGAATAAAGCTTAACCCTTTACAAGACAGCATGTGAAAACATTGTGAGAAAAGAAGAAAATACATGCTACTAGCATTTTCTCCTTTACCTACAATGTTTTTAAAAGCCTTGTATCATAGGGTCATTAGGACACAGGATCGTCCGGCAAAGTCTTAAATACACAAATACATGTGAAAATATCATGGCAAAAGGAACTAGAGCTGTCACTGAATGTGACTTAATACCCCCGCCAGCGCTTTGACAGAAACAGGCAATTATTTGTACACAGACGGACACACAGACAGACAGGCTGATTCCAGTATACCCCCGAAAACATTCGTTTTACGGGGGTATAATTACTGCCTGGTCAGAGAATATACGCAACTAGGAAATATTGAAAACATTCTGACCTGTTTTGAATGATTATCCACCATACTAGATGAGTCATCTATGGCCAACATCACTTGATACTCTCTTTTACTAGGCTTAGTTCTGCGTAGCCAGATCTTGTCTTTACGGAACTGACTGGCTATGTAAGGTATCACTTTCCTCATATTTAATCTTTTACCTGTGCGATAATCTCCTCTATAAAAATACACCAAGTAAACGGTCAGGTTAACATGTTATTATACTGGATATATCATGGCATTTACTCCTAAAACCAACTTGCAGTATACTTCATAAAATAAATTCCTTGTAAAAAGCTGAATGATCAAAACGTGATTAAGTTAAATATATGAATACTTGTACATCTAAAAACACATCAGTAAAAGGTGGGATTTGTCATTCCAAATACAGTGGTTTCGAGAATGGTATGGAGAAAAATTAAAAAAGTTCAGTTTTAAACACATTGAAGAAGACAGAGCATAAGAAAGAAATAAAATATGAGAGAAAATTAACAGAAAAAGATAAGTTGTTGAAAAGTAAAGTAAACATCATGGAGAACAGAACCATTGTTTTGTATAGGTAATTGTTATATTTTCCGACATGGTTTCAAAACTTGTCATGCACAAACAGTCAAACTTCTGTGGCTATGGGAATTACATGTAAATACCAAAGAAAGCTCAAACAATGATCTCTGTCTGCGCAAAATCTCTATATTGTTCAACCTTGGAAACCTTGCACATCCTATAGTTGGAACTATTAAACACATGTTACAGTCTTATCATTCATATTTCTATGTATTTTACCTGTCAGAGGTAAAACAAAGGGTTACTCAACATAAGTTGTTAATTTTCACACCTATATTATTTAATTGGATATATCGGTAATCATCTGTCAAATAATGGATGCAGTGCTTGTTTTGAACACTTACTGTTAAACATAAACACTTGCTTACACTGTCAATTAGAGAATGTCTCGAATGATTCAATAATTGCTATGTCCTTTATTTTTGACCAAGATGTTGAGATGAATTAGTGCAAAAAGTAATTTTTTAACAGTGTGGTTGTATGGAGAGTGTTGGTTTCCAACAGACCAGGTTTTATTAACTCAACTTTGATGTTAATCCATACATGTAACCTTGATATGAGTTATAATCAGAACAGATACGAAATGATGTTACCTGTTGCTAAATATCTGCAAATAAATTTTCTTTTTCATAGGCTACACTTTTTTGTTTTGCTGATAAATGACTTTTATTATGTGCTACGTAAATGACAAAGGTACATAGTGTGTTCTGCGTGATATTTCCATATATAGAAGATATGAAGATGTAATGAGAAAACATGTAACTTGTTCACTCACTAATTTGTTCCTTATCTGAAATATGGATCAGTCAAACTACCAATATTTCGAACAAATTACCCGTCTGAAAGGTGTCTGAGCTACCAAAGTTTGACTGTTTATAAAAATGTATGTGCCATGCTCTGTGGAAAGGGGGGTTTAATGCATCTGCAGAAAGTACTGACCCAGGTCAGTCTGTGCACTCTGCATCGTGGAGATGCAGTAAACACCTTTTGCTAGAGTGGCGCTGATATACTTCTTCAGTAATGGCTAAAACATAGACCTGACAACAACTTTTCAGACTTCAACATACCGAAAGAATTTGCAAGCAACAAAAGAAGATGGGATTTGCCTTTAAAACGATAGGAAGCACTCAAGTACAAGGAGAAAATACTGATTACCAGTATTTCTTTTTAACCACTGTGTTTATCAAAGGGTTCCCAAGGGTTCTGAAATAATATGATTATTTGGTACAAAGCTACCTGAGTTTAGTTGCTTGTGTTGGCTCTAGGACTAGTCTAAGTTGTTCACACAGGTCCTGGGATAGACTCGATGTCAAAGCTTCGTATCTATGCCATAATTCACTGGCAACAGAGCCCTGAAATAGTTAACAATGACTCAAGTTTTTCATATTGTAAAAATTACCACGCTGTATTCCCTAGTGTAGAAACTGACAAATCAAATATTTAAATCCTTTGCTGCATGTAACTGCATGTTTTTCTTTACTTCATTTTTGTAACTCATTACTTAATCAAACAAATTGGCAGCATACAGCTTTAAAATTCTCCTTCTAAATAGTCATAATTTTCTTTAGGGGCATAAGGCCACTTGCATGAGGGGAAGGGTTGATAGAATAAATGTCAAGACAGACTGATGTTACTTACACTCTCCTTCCCTTCTGGTAAATTTGCTTGATTCCATGATCCTAGTTGAGTTTCTAATTCAGCTCTCAGACTTTCAAGGTCAATAGCCTACAAGAAACAAATAGAAAGTGGGTATCACATCACAGCAACAGACAACTCACTAAGATCAAAGGTTGTATTTAACCCTTTACCAAACAATGCCTGGTTTTTACGACCCAGAGGAAGGAGCCTTCTGAAAACCAGCATTTTCTCCTTTTCCCACAATGTTTTCTGCTCTTCTAAAGTCAAGTTTCAATTTTTGAGTCACATTTATTTTATCGTCGGCAAATACTTTCAATTTGGACAGGTCTAAAATTTTGTCGTTTGGTACAGAGTTAAACTCTATACCAAAGCACGAAGTTTTAGACTTGTCCAACTGGAAAGCAATTTTCAGACAACAATTTAAGGTGGCTCAAATGACGAAATTTTTCATTGAAAAGGTACAAAACATTGTAGGAAAAGGAGAATAATTAACACATGTTAACATTTTCTCTTGTATCCAAAATGCTCTCAAAAGCCCTTTTCCTTCAGGGTTGTTAAAACACAGGATTGTTTGGTAAAGGGTTAATAGCCAACTGTAATTAGGGTATTCAAAGTTCCACATATACAAAATGTCTATGAATAGGTCATTGAAAGATCAGAGACAAAAGAAACGAAATATTTCAAGACAATAAGCTTAAATTTCTTAATAAAAAATCATTCTGTTTACAACAAGGGCAATTTGCATGAGAACAAAACATCTTAAAAAGGAAAATTCAAAACTAGAAATATGTCACTGACACGGTTGTCCCTCACTGCAACCTTGACCTTTGATCTAGCAACATTTATGTTGTACCTGACACGTCGTCTATCCATGGTGATCATTTTGTCAAAAAAACTACAATTGGACCATGCACCTCAAAGTTTTAGGCTGGACACAAACGGCACTGTTTCCCAAACATACATACACATATACATACACACTGAGCCCTGGCAGCTCAGTTGGTAGCATACAGAATTAAAGAAAAGGGGACATTGGTGTGAGCCCCTGGCTTGGCCAATTTCTTTCCGAGGATTGATGATAGTCATTGCGACAGGACTCATTCCTCTCTCACTGCTGACCATTTTTCGATGATGGTTATGTGGGAAAGCAGCCAGTGGCTTGGAAAGAATACTGTGCGGAGTACTGGTAAAAGAAACTTGAGGAAAGCATGGATAAGTGAACTGGTTGCTGCGATGTAAGTGAAATAATGTTGAAATGGCATTAAACACCATACAATCAATCACACGCATTCACACAAACACATGGCCAGGGTTAACACTACATGCCCCCCTCCTCCATTTTAATGGCAGGGTCATAACTCATAAAACTGACAGCACTGCTTGAATGACTGACTGTATCATCATCTTCAAGCACCAGAGTCTGGTTTGATCACTCATAAAAGTTGTCACACCCAATTCTAATACTTTATCCACACTTAAGATTTTACTGAAAAAATACAATACTATTTCCCTTGAAATCCTAAATACCACACTCTCCATGTATAATGAAAATTGCAAAGTATATCAATACCAAGTTGTCAATGTGAAAATTTTCCAGAGCTGTATGTATTGTAGAATCAAATCCTCTAGCCACGGTTATTGTGTCAACTTTGTCTCCTGGTATATCATATGTTGAATCATCTTTACCATCAATGGGTTCTTCTGCATCATCACCAAGCCCATCTTTGTGAGATTTAGATTTCTTTATCTCTGCTGGATTCATATTTTCTGTGTTGTCATCCATCTGTTGATATGAAAAAAATAATGATCATACAATAAGATATAGAAAGAGGTTGTAATCTGGGATCAAATGTTTGATTATCCAAAAATACACTTGAGGAGGACACACCATCATTTAAATTACCTCAAGAAATAACAAGAGCACTGCAAAGTGGGGCAATATTACATAAAGAAAGCCATCAAGAGGAGGTCACATTTGACCCCTGCTGTGACCCTGACCTTGGAGCCCGGTGTCTGAAACTTCTGCTTTGCAGGTCATCATGTCCAGGCTGTCTAAATGTGAGCTATATTTTCAATAGAAAATCAGACAAGAGGTTCAAGAGGTATGTAGCTGACTAGATTTAAAAGCATATCACCTTTGACCCCTGCAGTGACTTTGACCTTCAACATTCCTCATCAAGGTGCACACATGTCTAAAATATTTCAAATCAAACAAGGTCTTCAAGAAAAATTGGGTTGACACACAACTGCTAATAGATTGATGAAAAGAGGGACAAATACAAATAATAGGTTCCTTCCTGCAGATCAAAAGTTCATCATTACAAACTTACCTCATTTTCATTATCTAGTTTGTCTTCCATAGTTTCAGTACCATCTATATCGCTGTCCTTGTCTTCATTTTCTGCATTAATTTGTCCTTGCTGTTCCTGTTGGTCCATTGTGGCAGTATCTAGAGTCTGTGCATCATAATGTTCTGTGGAATCCTTGATATGTTCATACTCCTCCGTTTCTACCTTCTGACTGTCATCTCTAGTCTTAGTTACAAAATGAAATTTACCATGTACACAATGTCATTCAAAACAATACTTAACTTTTCACCAAACAACAAAATTTTGGACTAGACTAAATTGAAAGCACCTTCAGAAAAGTAAACAAATGTTGCTGAAATGATTATTTCTGTTTTTGATATGGTAGAAAGCATTGTGGGAAAAGGAGAAAATGCTGGTTACCAGCATTTTCTCCTTTTCCTACAATGATTTTAAAATGCTTCTTCCTCGGGATTGTTAAAATATGGGATTCTTTGCTAAAGGATTATTGCCTGGATTGCTAAAAAAAAATCTCTTGCAATTGTCATTCATTTTCAGTAAATCTAAACAAGCTGTTGCAATTTTGCTGCTGTTTGACTAGGATTTCATGTAATTTATCTGACAATGAAGACACAAGATCAATCTGCATGTTCTATGCAGTCTGAACTTGATCTACACTTTCCATAAAAACACCTGAAGTTGTCTTTATTATTCTTAGGACTTAAAAAGAAAATATTTATATACACTTTATATAAACTAAAAACATTTTTAAAGCAATAATACATTAATTCTTTCACATTTATAAGTCTTCATGTGGAAAATTCATGTATTATTCCAGGTAGCAAACAGGCCTCATCTAATAACTTCATATGACTGGCATGTAGTCTGTAACCAAATGATTTCACTTTGAAATCTGACTACCATGTGATTGGTACATGTATGTTCAATCAATAGGTAAACCAAACCTTGTTATTATTTTGATCATAATTTCTCAGAAAAAGCTGGATGTGTAGACCAATGATCAGAGTACATGTTCTGTGCAGTAATTGATCTTGGTTTACGCTGACCTCAAAAGCAACATATATTGCTCTTAACATGCAAAAAGTTGATTATTCCATAAGGTAATCACTAAAGCAATGGCACAGTGCCCACTACCCACAATATGCACATGCATATAAAGAATTTTACTACTAAAGCTGTAAATCATGATATCATATATTGAATTTTCTTGATACATGTGTCTTCTCAAACTAATAAGATACATGTAGGTTAAATTCATGCACTGATAACTAGAGAATTCCCCTATGCTTTACAAAAAATGCCACACCCCTGCTCCCTCCCCAATCGTGCTTCATTGTGTGTATAAATATTTTAATCCTGGCTATGCCTATAAAAAGACTTTAGTACTGCTCTCCTATATATGAAAGAGGTCACCTAAAATTAGACTACAATAAGTGATAGTATTTATACATTTTGGAGTATTCTGTTATTATACCTGGTTATGTTGACCGTCTACAGTTTTCAACTTTTTGTATCTCTGTTCATCTGTTCCAAGTGATCTGTCACTGTCTGACTTCCCTGGTTGTCTATCATACTATTAGAGACAGAAAAAGTAAAACATATTTTTATCTACTAGAGCTACTAATAAACAAAATGAAGTCAAAAGAGAAAACCAAAATATTGCAATTTTATAGCTCCCCCTCCCCCCGTCCCAGAATGTCTCCTCAAAGCAGATAGTGTCAATTGAAGATCAGACATGTAAAGATACAAATTCACTGGTTAACCCTTTTCAACTAAATCTTTTACCACACAATCCCGAGTTTTAACATCCCTGAGGTATAAAGCATTTGAAAACATCATAGGAAAAGGAGAAAATTATGGTAACCAGCATTTTCTCTTTTCTGACGATGTTTTCTACTTTTTTCAAAGGCAAATATCATCATCTGATCCCAAATTATTTTGTTCTGCAAATGCAGTTGGTTTTCGGAAGTCGAAAATTCTGTTGTGTAATACAGGATTAGTTACCTCAAGCAGGATGACTTCTGAAGACATAGGAAAAGGAAATGCCAGTTACAAATATTTTCTCCTTGCTCCACTATGTCTTCCTTTCTTTTCACAGACAAATATCATTTAAGACATTTGATTTGTTGTCTGTGAATGATTTCAATTTGGGAAATGTCAAAAACTTTGAAAAGAGATAATACATTAACATCTGTAGAAAAAGTTTTCATCTAGCAGCAGATAACCGTAGCAAACATTGTAACACTATCTTAATTCATTAATACCTGAATTGATGGTCCATATTTTACAAAAACATACAATAACTTTAAAGATTACACTGTACACATGTAAGGCTTGGGGAATAAATGAAATTTTACAAAATTGATACCTGTTTCCTTTTTCCTTGAGAAATACTTGACTTTGTAGACATTGTTTGCCCTTTGTGTCCATCCTCCATCTCCGCCTTAGCTTGGCCAGTACCCTCAGTCTACAGAAAAAATACATTGCATTAAAAGTAACATGAAACCGGACAAGACAATCATGATAGTCCTGTAACCTTCACCTGAACTAATATGGACTAATTTGCAAAACTCAAAGAGAAGGAAGAGAACATGACCCAAGAGCCAGAATTGGTGCAACTTTGATAGAAGGCTGTCTGATGATATGACATACAAAATATAAAAGCTACAGGACCTGTGATTCTACATGGGAAGATGCGTACACTTTTGTGGGATATGTGAGGAATATTTCAAGATGTGATGTAAAGTGCTTCGTTATGAGGACAGATACACCAAGTTAACAGCATTTCGACTCTTGACACTTACCCAAATCAGAATGATGAAAAAACAATTCAGAAGAGGACTGGGGTCAATAGAATAGAAAATTCTACCTCTTTCTCATCATTTTCTGTAGTCTCCCCTGCCTTGTCCTGTGCTGTCTCACTCTGTTCCACAGTCTCAGTGTCATGACAAGTTTTCCCATAATTCTCCAGTCCTTGTGGCACATCATCTTGTTGGTTTTCTTCACTCTTTTCTTCAACATCTTGATTTGTATCATCCTTTGAGTATGAATAACCAAGCCTCATTTAAAAATTACTTGTTATGTGTATAATTACTCACAACATACGGTTCCGTGAGGTAGATGTTTCTGCCTGTAACCCTTTAACACACAATCCTGAGCTTTAACGACCCTAAGAAAGAAAGCTTATGAAAATATTGTGGAAAAAGGAGAAAATGCTGGTAAGCAGCATTTTTTCCTTTTCCCAGAATATTTATAAAACTTTCAGAGACAAATCAAATCATTTGAACCACATTTAATTCGTCGTCTGAAAGTGCTTTCAACCAGTGCAAGTCTAAAATTCTGTTGTCTAGTAGTGTTAATACACAAAGTTCCAAAGGAATGAAACTGGCACTCTGAAGTTATACATAAGACCCAAATCATCCACTGCTGACACTGTTTTGTCAGAATATTTAATGAAATACTAGCTAGTGTAGACCAAAGGTGGACCTCATCATGTTAGTCTACAATCCACAAATTCAATTAGAACTGTGAAGGAGCAATTGCTTGTGATATGCAATTCATCCTTCTACCAAAATGTCATCCAAATAAAAAAGATAAGACATTTTCCATCTAGAGATATGGTTTGTATTTATATTTCATACTTGTTTATGGTAGATCAAAAAATAATCTGTGTGTTAATAAGTTTTAACTCTTTCCCAAATGACAAATTACGAACTCTTCCATATTGAAGGCATCTGTAGGAGACATATTTGAATTTGGTAAGAATAAGTTGGAAGTTCTCTCATGGGGTGAAAAAGACTGTGGAAAAAGGAGAAATTGCTTGTTACAAGCAACATCTTCTTTTCTCGCAGTGTTTTCAAAAGTGTTTGTCCTTATTAACCCTTTACCACACAATCCCGACTTTTAATGAACCTGCTGAGGAAGCCTATTGAAAACATTGTGGGAAAAGGAGAAAATGCTGGTAACCAGCATTTTCTCCATTTCCCACAATGTTTTCTAACCTTTCAAAAATAAAATTGAATTTTTGGGTCACATTCATTTTGTTGTAAATTAAAGCTATTAGTTTGGACAAATCTAAAATTTTGTTGTCTGGTAAAGAGTTAAAGGTTATTAAGACTTGGGATTGTGTAGTGAAGGGTTAAATGTGTTTTGAATCCATACTCATTCTCTGCGTTTTCCTAATCCTCACAGTATTTTCTTATCTCGATAAATAAAGAAGCTTCCTTTTCAATATTTTCCATTCTTAACTCTTTACCAAAGGACAATATATTAGACTGGTTCAAATTAAAAGCAGTTGCAAACGACAAATCAAATGTGACTCAAATGATCTCTGAAAGGGTAGAAACCATTCGGGTACAAGGAGAAAATGCTGGTTACCAGCACCTTCTCCTTTCCCACTATGTTTTCAGATGGCCTGTTTGTTAGCATCATCAACCCTTTACCAAACGACAAAATTCTGGATCAGTCCTAATTGAAAGCATTTGCAGAAGACAATCTAAATGTGGCTCAAGCAATAGAATTCATTTCTGATGGGGTAAAAAAATGTAGTGGGAAAGTAGAAAATGCTGGTTACCAGCATTTTCTCCTTTTCCCACTGTTTTCAAAAGCCTCCTTTGTCAGGGTCGTTAAAACTCAAAAAGGGTAAAAGCATTGGATTGTTTTGTACAGGGTTAAGTTCTTTCACCTGTCAGAAATAACACTGTGAAGACAAGACAATACAACAAGAATGTTAAGATGAGTACAAGAATACCTGTGGTGAGAAACCTGGATCTTCAGTTCCATCTTCATCTTGTCTCTCATTTTCATCAGTCTCCATTTTGTCATTCTCCTCTTTGTTTTCTGTATCTTCATCTCTGTTATCAGTTTCATCCTACAGTAGTGAAGATTATCCCTTTAACCCTTTACCAAACAATCCCTGGTTTTTACGACCCTAAGACAGAAGCCTTTTGAAAACATTGTGGGAAAAAGAGAAAATGCTGGTAACCAGCATTTTCTCCTTTTCCCACAGTTTTCTACCCTGCTGGAAACAAATTTCAATTTTTGAATTCCGTTCATTTTGTCATCTGCAAGTGTTTTCAATTTGGACCAGTCTAAAACTTTGTTGTTTGGTAAAGAGTTACCAGACTGGAACATTTTAGACTTGTCTAAATTGAAGGCATTTGAAAAAGACAAATTAAATGTGGTTTAAATAAGATATGTCTCTGAAAATGTAGAAAACAACGTGGGAAAAATAGAAAATGCTAGTTACCAGCATTTTCTCCTTTTCCCTTGATGTTTTCAAAAGCCTTTTTTCATCATGGTCGTTAAAACTCAGGATAGTGTGGTAACGGGTTTACTGGTAACATCACAACATCTACACACCTTTTTTTTTGGCTTTGAAAACATTGAGCAAGAGGAAAATTTGCTAATAAACAAGCCATATCTCCTCTTGCAACTATGTTTTCACACATATTGATATACCTTAATTTTGAGTAAGTATATTTTACACAGATAATTATCTGTCAAAGGCCTTGTGGTGGCCAAAAGTAAACAATATGGATGTTAAAATGCATTTAAATCATACCGTTTAAAAGTATGGAAACTGATGTGTAGATGACAATCTGGTATTGTATGGTTTGTCACTGGCAGAAAAATGAATTTTAAAACTAGGTAAAAAGTTGCAAAGGTGCTCTATCTTTTGTTTACTTTTTTACCTAGTTTCAAAATTCCATTTCAATGCTTTTTAACACATGCTTTTTTTTTTTTTTTTTTTTTTTTTTTGCTGCTACTGGGCCTTTAACTCTTTACCACACAGTCCCAACTATTAATGACCCTGAGGAAGAAGCCTTTTGAAAACATTGTGAGAAAAGGAGAAAATGCTGGTAATCAGCATTTTATCCTTTTCCCACAATGTTTTCTGCTCTATCAAGGAAAAATCATGTCACTTTTGCCACCTTTGTCTTCTGCAATTGCTTTCAATTTGCAAAGTCCAAAATTTTGTCGTTTGGTATTGAGTTAAGCATTGAAGTAATTCCAATGTCTTTTCTGTAGTTTATGACTCACTGTCGATAGTAACTACCTACAAAAGGTTTCAGTTTTGACTATATTTTCTGTTTGTAAGGAGATAGGTAGTAGGTGTGACAATATTACAAGACTGTATGTAGGAACTGATAAATAACACATAACAAATATAGCAAGCAGCAGACAATTTTGCTGTAACATAGAAGAAGAGGGCAATGATGGCCCTGGAAATCGCTCACCTGAGCATATTGACCAAACATGATCCATTTTGAATTTCTTACAAGATATTATGACAAACATTCTAACAAGCTTTCATAATTATTGGACGGAAAATTTGGCCTCTAGCCTGTACACAAACTTTTTCTAGACTCATCAAAGATGTCATCAAGACAAACATTTTGACCAAGTTTCATGAATACTGAACTTTAATTAAGGCCTCTAGATGTACACAAGGTTTTTCTAAGATTTGACCTAGTGACCTAGTTTTTCACCCAACCTAACCCATTTTCAAACTAGTTTAAGATGTCAACAAGACAAACATTCTGACCAAGTTTCATGAGTATTGGACTGAAAATGTGGCCTCCAAAGCCTAAACAAGGTTTTTCAAAGATATGACCAAGTGACCTAGTTATTGACATGACGTGACCCACTTTCAAACTCATCCAAGAAGTTATCAAGAACAACATTCTGACCAACTTTGAAGATTATTGGACTAAAAATGTGGCCTCAAGAGCATAAATAAGATTGGTCCAGGTGACCTAGTTTTTGACCTTACATGACCCATTTTCAAACAAGATTACCGTATTTTGCGTATGTTTTGTGACACCCAAAGAATTGGGACACCGTAAAAAATCGCGAAAATAATTATTTTTCATGACCCAAAGATTTGGGACATACTAAAAATTGCGAAGCAAGATCGTTATTTTTTTGTTCCAAAGAATTGGGACAGTGAATATCTATTTAAAAAAAAAAATCTTTCAATCCGTTTGATACCGTTTGTTTGCAACTATTAATTTCGCGCAGTTTTATTTCTACACACGTAACGTCTTAAGCATGCTTCCCAATCCTCCTGATTTCAATGGGGGTTTCCTGATTCAAGACAAAAAACTCGATCACTTGACAGTCTAATTTAAACCCCAATTCAAAAAGAAATCCGACGTAAGTGTATAAAGGGTGTGATAAACTTGTATCCAAGATACATAACGTGTATAACGGGTATATGTACATCTGAAGTTGACACGCATGTAGTACACGGTCAATCGAGTTTGTTGTTTATAAATAGAAATCAAGGTACAGCATTCTAGTTTACCCAAGGTTTATCGATCGAAGATCGACGAACCAATCAAATTTGAGAACGGTCCGAGCAGGTACTTGTCAGAGTGGAATTAACGTCGTTCACCTCACGTACATGTAAGCAGGTAAAATTTGTTGTGAATTTATCTACAAAAGCAAAATAACATCCTCATCACGATCCCAGGATGCAGACAATAATGAGTGACAAGTTAATCATCAACGACAACAATGGGAAAAAGCGAAGTTTTAAGCTCTTAGTGCTCAAATTGATCGGTGAAATTCCAACCTGTCTAAAAATAGACCAACCTGCATATGATTGGATGTTTATCGACATCAATGACGTAGCAATATTTTAACGTTGGCAATATTCGACGGGTTAGCGGTCATTGACTTTCAGTATGACAGATTGTCTTGTTTGACCATAAGTTTTGGGACAGCTGACAAAATAATTATTTTTTGTAGATCAAAGTATTGGGACACGAAAAAAATTAATTATTTTTTACTGTCCCAAAACTTAAGCAAATTATGGTAAGATGTTAACAAGACGAACATTCTAAGTTTCAAGAGTATTGGACTGAAAATGTGACCTCTACAGTGTACACAAGGTTTTTCTAATATTTGACCTAGTGACCTAGTTTTTGACCCCACATGACCCATTTTCAAACAAGATTACCGTATTTTGCGTATGTTTTGTGACACCCAAAGAATTGGGACACCGTAAAAAATCGCGAAAATAATTATTTTTCATGACCCAAAGATTTGGGACATACTAAAAATTGCGAAGCAAGATCGTTATTTTTTTGTTCCAAAGAATTGGGACAGTGAATATCTATTTAAAAAAAAAATCTTCCAATCTGTTTGATACCGTTTGTTTGCAACTAATTATTTCACGCAGTTTTATTTCTACACACGTAAGCAAATTATGGTAAGATGTTAACAAGACGAACATTCTAAGTTTCAAGAGTATTGGACTGAAAATGTGACCTCTACAGTGTACACAAGGTTTTTCTAATATTTGACCTAGTGACCTAGTTTTTGACCCCACATGACCCATTTTCGAACTCAACTGAGATATCATCAAGACAAAGATTCTGACCAACTTTCAAGAGTATTGGACTGAAAATGTGACCTCCAGAGCATACACAAGGTTTTCTAAGATTTGACCTAGTGACCTACCGTTATTTGCTTAACTTTTGGGACAGTAAAAAATAATTAATATTTTTCGTGTCCCAATACTTTGGTCTACAAAAAATAATTATTTTGTCAGCTGTCCCAAAACTTATGGTCAAACAAGACAATCTGTCACACTGAAAGTCAGTGGCTGCTAACCCGTCGAAGATTGCCGACGTTAAAATATTGCTACGTCATTGGTGTCGATAAACATCCAATCATATGCAGGTTGGTCTATTTTTAGGCAGATTGGAATTTCACCGATCAATTTGAGCACTAAGAGCTTAAAACTTCGCTTTTTCTCATTGTTGTTGTTGATGATTAACTTGTCACTCATTATTGTCTGCATCCTGGGATCGCGATGAGGATGTTATTTTGCGTTTGTAGATAAATTCACAACATATTTTACCTGCTTACATGTACGTGAGGTGAACGACGTTATCCACTCTGACAAGTACCTGCTCGGATCGTTCTCAAATTTGATTGGTTCGTCGATCTTCGATGATAAACCTTGGGTAAACTAGAATGCTGTACCTTGATTTCTATTTATAAACAACAAACTCGATTGACCGTGAAATACATGCGTGTCAACTCTTTCAACTTCGGATGTACATATACACGTTATACGCGTTATGTATCTTGGATACAAGTTTATCACACCCTTTTTACACTTACGTCGGATTTCTTTTTGAATTGGGGTTTAAATTAGACTGTCAGGTGATCGAGTTTTTTGTCTTGAATCAGGAAACTTCCACTGAAATCGGGAGGGTTCGGAAGCATGCTTATGACCTTACGTGTGTAGAAATAAAACTGCGTGAAATAATTAGTTGCAAACAAATGGTATCAAACAGATTGGAAGATTTTTTTTTTAAATAGATATTCACTGTCCCAAATCTTTGGAACAAGAAAATACCGATATTGCTTCGCAATTTTTAGTATGTCCCAAATCTTTGGGTCATGAAAAATAATTATTTTCGCGATTTTTTACGGTGTCCCAATTCTTTGGGTGTCCCAAAACATACGCAAAATACGGTAGTTTCATCAAGGCAAACATTCTGACCAAGTTTCATGAGTATCGGACTGAAAATGTGGCCTCTACAGTGTACACAAGGTAAAAGTTGACGACAGACGATGCATGACAAATGCCTGACACAGCACGATCACAAAAGCTCACCTTCAGCACTTTGTGTTCAGGTGAGCTAGAAATTAAGGTTAGTCCAATTTCAGCCTAATGAGATACAAACTGTTGTCTCTTTTTTGTCCTCATTTGCATCATCTTCATCTTGGCCTGTATTTTCATCCACATTTTCTTCACTCTCTTTTTCTTCTGGAGGCATGTCTGTATTCTCATCATCTTTTGTTTCTGAATGAAACAGCAGAAATAACAAAAAATTATCACATAGCTTCCCTGTTTTCAGTCTTTTATGCCAATTAATGATTTTCATATCCTTTAAATAATTGAGATAAGATTTGTGATGCTATATATGAATCTCACATGACATCATTTACTTAAGCATACTATTCCCGCCCATGAATTTAAGAAATGTTAGAAAAAAATTTCCAGATCAATTCAAATGTAAAAATTGGTCATCGTGGTATGGCTAAGATTTGTTTTATCTTTAGATTTAAAATCAGTTAGCAATTTGTCATCTCCTTTGGCACTATTTATTTGCCAAAAGTACATATCTGTAAGAGTAGTGAGTAAGTCTCATTCATTAGTATGTGTGTTTTGCTTACAGGTCTTGTTGTCATGTGTTAAAAAAAAATATCTAGATTTTTTGGCTTTTATGGTAAAATTTTATTAAAGTCACAACAAAGGCTCCCTTAAAACATCTTTCTAGACTCACTTGGTAACATTTTTCTAGATTTGATTAATAAATTTTATCCCAAACACCAACTTATGCCAGATCCTTTATATAGGTCTTACCAGATAAAATTCATATCAATACATATATGGTTGTAAAAAGTTACATAATGGCAATAGCTCTTATTCCCAAATTTTCTAAATTTCATCAGAACTACTCTAGGACTCAAAAGTGCCTTACCCAAAAACACCTATGCAACCCCATAGACAATGTAACAAAACTAAGATCTGTAAGTCTACCTGAGTCTTTTTCTTTCTCTGTAGGCATGTCTTCCCCAGCTTCCTCTCCCTCTTCATTGTCTAGTTTAAAATCATCTGGAAGATCAAGATCATCAGGAGCTTTCTGTTCCTCTGCTTGCTTCTCATGATATGGATCTATCTGGTCATCATCATAGTCCTGTGGGTATCATTGCATGTATGTACTTGATATAAAACATGTTAAAAACAGCTTCAAACTTATAATAAGCCTACCACTGACCTGATTCCTGTCTTGAGTAAAGGGGTAGAGGAGGGGGTGTTGAAGAAATCACCATGTGTAAACCTTCAACCACAAGATAGGGGCAATCTATGACCCTATGGACATTCTTCAAACAACTCTGATAGAGGACCATTCTAGAATCAAAATTTGAAACCATGTAAGTCCAGACAAGAATTTTCCAACTGAAAGTTTGTGTAACCATGAAAAGTAGGACGGGGCCATTCTTTGGCCCAAGCACACAATTTCAACAGTCTTTATTCACGAACCCATAGATGATATTACATATACATGTACCTGCCAAAAATCCAAAACTGGGCCTAGCCTTGTGGTTTCAATAAAAAAGGGTCTTAGTAATTTATGTACATGTATAAGAATGTAAAACATGTGGGCCTGGGGGTCATAATTTAACCCTTTACCACACAGTCCTGAGTTCTAACAACCCTAAGGAAAAGGACTTTTTGAAAACATTGTGGGAAAAGGAGAAACTGCTGGTAACCAGCAGTTTCTCCTATCTCACAATGTTTTCTATCCTTTAAAAGGCATATTTCATAACTTGTGCAACATTAATTTGTCATCTGCAAATGTTTTCAATTTGGACAAGTCTACTATTTTGTCATCTGGTATAGGGTAAAAGAGCTCTAGATGATGTTTCAAACAAACCACCAATGCAATAGGGAAACAAGAGACACAGTCAAGAAAAACTGTAACTCATTACCTGATCCATATCACCTAGGTTATGTGGTTGTTTTTCTTTTTCTTCCGCTGTATTCTTATCTTTCTCTCCATCATTTTCATCAGCCGATTGATTATTTTTATTGTCATCCTTAGCTACAAGTTCTGATTCAGTTTGTTTACCATCACCTGGCCCACTTTCTTCCTTCTCCTGAAATAGTAATTAATACCATTACTCTTTACCATGTGGGAGACAGAGGTGTAGAGGTATAGAATCAGTCTTTAAATTCAAAGGTTCTGGGTTTGAATTCATGATGAGCAGAGTCCACCTTACAAACTACCTGCATTGGGCATTTAAATTTTAAAATGAATTGAAACAAAATCTTACTTCATTTTGTTTGTGTGTTTTGCTTTGGGTTTTAGGTTGTTTTCACAAGTACCTAAGCTACATTACAGCAGCCAGTGAATCAAGCCAGTTAACCTATTGATGCATTCCTGGTATTCTGCACATCATCCTTTCAAAGCCCATTGCTGCTTTCTCCAATGAAGAAGAAGTCCTAACAATTTTCAGTGACTTACTTCCTTGGAGTTCTCTTCTTCATCATCACTTCCCCACATTTGTTCATCTAGTTTTTCTTCATTCTCTCCTTCAACGTCACCCATCTGTTTATCAATCTCCTCTTCCTCGTTTTGTTCCTCGTTATCCTCGTCATCCTCTTGTTTATCAGCATCTTCCAGATCCTGTACTTTACCATCAAAATCCTCTGACATCTCTATAGCATTCTCCTCTGATGTGACATCAGGTTGTTGAGAGGATTCTTCCTCTTTCCGATCCTCAGGTCTCTTTGCATCATCAAGCTGAAAGAATTTGCTATACATTACCTCCTGTTGATGTATTATATTTCATTTTGCACTAAATCACTTTTAAAAAACATTGTGCCAAAAGTAGAAACTGAAACTGGTTTTCACATGTGTGTAGTAGTTTATCTTAGTTCATTCTTCATATCCATATACAAATTTTGCAAAGACATTTTCAAAGTTTTTTTTCTTTCCTGCTGTAACTTTTGTTTCATGGAGTAATGAACTAAAGATGAACTTCAACAATGAAAGTCTCTGGTGCTGCAAACGACCTTTACTAACTTCTCTCCATACTTTGCTTATATTCAGATATTGAGTATCATGACATTTCAAACATTGTTACCTAAAGCATTCGCATCTCATTTGATTTTACAGTTTCTTTTCAAGAAGGCAAAGGCTATCAAAATATGCTTCTGTACATAAAAGAAGTTCTTCTAATCTTTAAAAATATTGTTAAAGTTGATCCTCACCTGGTCCTCACTCTCAATCTGATCACTGACATTTTTAGCTCCTTCTCCTTCACCAAGGCCACCATTCTCAATGTCACAGAACTCTGTTGCTCCCTCACCTTCCATTTCCTCAGACAGTTCAGGAGGAATGCAGAAACCCTAAATTGGCAAATATAGAGGATAGAAAGTGTTGTGAATTCTGCAAGTGTTCACCATTCTGTCACAATGTTTTCAAATATTGTTTGTTTGGTCACCTGTCCAGCCACTGTTAGTTATACATTAGTAGTACATATTTGTATAATCCCATCAGACTCTGGTTTATAACAAGCCGAAGTTCATTTGCATAATTTTGCTGCCAGAGTAAATATTTGCATAACTTTATGCCAGCTCATGTCTTTGGGTAAAGCAAGGATCATATGTGTGCATATACAACCCTAAATAATTTGCCTAAATATATGCATTTTAGTGAAAGGCAGCCATGGTAAAGAGCATCTCATAATTAATAAACCTCAGAATTAAAGAGGCAAATTGTACATCCTTACTTTTGGACAAAAATCTATAAAAATATTCGACAATACTGATAGCATCTTGCCAGGTGTCCTCTCTGTGTCAGCAATACAGACCAGCTTGCATGGTCAGCAGAATAAATGAACCTTAGAACTAAAGAAACAAGTAGTATACATGCCTACCTTTGTGGCTAAATCTGTAAAAATACTCAACAATACTGACAGCATCTTGCCCAACACTCTCTCTGTGGCTACATTACTGATCAGTTCATGGTGAACCATGTCTCTGTACTGTTTTAGAAGTGGAAGGAACTGTTCAAACAAACTCATCTTCTCTTTTATTGTCTGTTTATTGGTAGATCTTTGTATGCAATCCAGCATGTCCAATACTAGTGTCAAAACCTATGTGAAATTTAAATATCAAATTAACATCATTTCCATTAAATATACTCTACCAAACCCCTATGGTGCTTGACCCTTTACAAAACAATTCTGTGTTTTAATGACGGGTTTAGAAAACATGGTGTGAAAAAGGAGAAAATGCTGTTTACCAGCATTTTCTCCTTTTCTATCAATGTTTTCTACACTATTGGAGAGCTTTGGCTGATTTGTACCAATCTGAATGTGCTGTCGTCAAGCACTATAAATTTTGAAGAATAAAGAAAACAATAGCAAGACATGATGATGCTAACACTTTGCTGCATATGCTTTTTCACTGAAAATTTTATGTTGAAAAGTGGATATATCCTTGTCAAATAAATTTCAGGGTCTTCAGTCTCTCTTCTGAGTGGGCTCTTCTTTTGAATGTTAACAACTAGTCCAAGTTTGAAATGAAATAAATATCTTGTGTGATGACAAAGAATCAAGAAAATTGAATTTCAAACCGCGACCATGCAAAAGGTTACAATACTTCTGAATTTCTTCCAAAACAGCCGAGGTAACATTTGTTGTTTGGTAAAGGATCAACTCTTTACCTGATAGCAAAATTATAGACTTATCCAAAGGCATTATGAAAGCATTTGCTCTTTTACCCACAATGTTTTCAAATGCTTTCCTCCTCAGGGATTGTATGGCAAAGGTTAAGTGGTAGGGTATCTGTTAAATGTAAAGATATACAATCCACTTACATTATCACAATTTAGCATGTCTACATCATCAGATAGCTTATCAACCACTTGTTTAACCAGCAGCCCCTCTTTTATGTCGTCCATTTCATCATCTGGCACTGCTAACAACAACATCAAAACATTAAAGGCCCAATAGTGGCAAAAAAATCAAACCAGGTGTTATAATGCATCTAAAATTATATCGTACCATTTAAAAGTATGGAAAATATTGTGAAGATGGCAATCTTTTATTATGTGTTCAGTCCAAGTGTTAGTCACTGGCAGAAAAATAAATTTTAAAATCAGGCAAAAAGTAAATAAAAAGATAGAGTGACTTGTCAGGTTTTGACCTACTTTTGAAATTAATTTCTCTGCCAGCAACACTAGGATCAACAGTACAATAACAGATTATGATATTCATGATAATTTCCATACCTTTAGTATGGAAAATATTGTGAAGATGGCAATCTTTTATTATGTGTTCAGTCCAAGTGTTAGTCACTGGCAGAAAAATTAATTTTATAATCAGGCAAAAAGTAAATAAAAAGATAGAGTGACTTGTCAGGTTTTGACCTACTTTTGAAATTAATTTCTCTGCCAGCAACACTAGGATCAACAGTACAATAACAGATTATGATATTCATGATAATTTCCATACCTTTAAATGGTATGATTTAAAATGAAATGCAATTTAAAATCCGCTATGTTAACTTTTTTGAAGCTGTTGTTACTTGAAGTTGTGTAAAGGCACTTCCTTTAATCCATTACAAGATGAAAAATTGTATTTATCCAATTTGAAATCAATTGAAGACAACTAAATCAATCATAGCAAAAATGGATTTTTGTTACGAAAGGTTAGAAAACATTTTGGGAAAAGGAGAAAATGCTGGTAACCAGCATTTACTCCAGCTCCAACACTGATTTCAAAAGCTCTCTTCCACAGGACTGTAAAAAACACAGGATAGGTTGCAAGGAGCAAATCACCTCCTCTTTGCCTTCTTGCAGCCTGCTAGTGAAAAACAATGTGACAAAGGCTTGTAATATTTTCTTTTTGCAAAAAAGTTTACAATTCTATTCATGCCTTAACTCTTACTTAATGGTAAGTATCCAAAGCCTACAAGGATGCAGAAACTTTGTGAAGGAGATGATGACTTAATATCAATAAAATGAGTTGAATTTAGTAAATGTAATTTACGTTAACCCTTTTACCACACAATCCCAAGTTCTAATGACCCTGAGGAAGAAGCCTTTTGAAAACATTGTGGGAACAAGAGAAAATGCTGGTAACCAGCATATTCTCCTGTTCCCACAATGTTTTCTACCCTATCATAGACAACTTCAATCATTTAAGCTACATTTAAACTTTCGTCTGTGAATGCTTTCGACTTGGACAAGTCTGTATTTTGCTTGTGGTAAAGAGTTAACCTTTTACAAAACAATCCTGACTTTTGATGAACCTGAGATAGAAGGATTTTGAAAACATCAACTCATTACCACACAATCCCGACTTTTAACGACCCCTAGAAAGAAGCGTTTTGAAAACATTGTGGGAAAAGGAGAAAATGCTGGTAACCAGCATTTTCTCCTTTTCCCACAATGTTTTCTGCTCTATCAAAGACAAATTCCATCATTTGAGCTATGTTTAAATTGTCGTCTGCAAATGCTTTCAATTTGGTCAAATCTATTATTTGCTCGTGTGGTAAAGGGTTAAGGAAAAAAGGAGAGAACGCTTGTAATCAGCATTTTCTTCTTTTCCTACGTTTTTTCAAGGTATCTTTTATGACATCATGATAAAATTGAAACAATAAATGACGGCTCAACAGAGCTTACCAACAGTCTTTAGCTTACATATTAACCCTTTACCTTACTATCCGCGTTTTAACCATGCCAAGGAAGAAGGCTCTAGAAAACATTATGGGAAAAGGAGAATATGCTTGTTATCATACCATTTTTTTGCCATTTGAAAATTCTTTAAATTTGGAACTCTAAAATTTTGCTGTTTGGTATGGAGTTAAAAAACTTGCAACAGCATTCTTGATTAAGTAAACAAATCTCTTTGCAACATTCAGTCATATTGATTTTTGAAAATGTCTTGACTTATTTAGAAGAAAAAAGTTGAATGTCATTAAAGTAAAGATAGATCACAAAATCTCACCTTCTGTTTGAACACTATCCTCACTTTCATCAGTCTTGACAGATACATGGGTTTTCTTCAACTTTTGTACAGATATCAATATATGACGGACACAACTCTTCGTTTTTTCAGAAAACTCCTCATCACTGCACTCCTCACTTTCAACATAGCCTTTATTTCTCTTACAGTCACTAAACCAACTCATGAAGTTCCTATACTTCTCAGAGATCTCATTGGACAAGAAATGAAGAACTTCAGTGAAAGTATTTGGACAGTCTGTGCAAGTGGGGTCACTAAACTGAATAGAAATCTCCTGCAACTGTTCTATGACACCAGGTCCATCCACAGGACACATCTCAGAGAAAATCTTTTCTACATTGCAAACATCCAACCTGAATAAATGACATAGTTGTCAATGCTAGTAATCCACCTCTGTAAGTTCTATTCATATGTAGCAAAAGTGAGGCTACCACTTGGTTACATTCACAAAATTTTTATTTCCTAACTTAATGTATTTGTAACTGTGGCTTTTAAATTCAGCTCTTTCATAAAATACCTAAATACAAGTTGTTTGAACAGTATTTACATCTTGAGTTTACATTTTCATTATCTTTATTTTAATGTATTTGTTAAACAGACTTTTATATACAGCAATAAAATCTACTCCTCACAAAAAGTTAAGCAACAATGAATTACCGCTGCACCACAACTTCATTATTACAAATATAGACCATTTCATTGTATAAATGTAATGAGTATTGAGTTAAAAACCAGTCCAAGCAATTCTGTACTTCTATCAGATCGTGTTTCTCACTTTCCAGCTTTTGTAGTAAGGCAGTGTCTAAATTCACATGCAAAAAATTGCTATACTACCCAAAATGTTTTAAAATCTCTAAAATTCGGTTAATCTGCAACTGGGACACAGTCAGTACACGGTATGGCCACCATTAGCACGAAAACAAGCTTGAACTCTTCTGGGCATTGACCAGATCAAGCTGTCCAGCTGTTGTTGTGGAATATCCTGCCATTCCTGACTCAAAAGTTGCTCAAGGTGTTGGAGGTTCTGAGGCCTCACATTTCCATCAATGACACGCCCAACGAGAATGTCCCGCACATGCTCAATCGGATTGAGATCTGGAGATCTTGCTGGCCACTCAAATTGCCCACAAGAGTTCAAGCTTGTATTCGTACTAATGGTGGCCATACCGTGTACCAACGGTTGCAGACTGAACAAATTTTAGAGATTTTTAAAACATTCTGGTGCAGAGATAATTTATTGTTGCTTAACTTTTTGTGAGGAGTATATACCTTGGAAGTCACTGTTATTCCACATATACAAAATCTATCTTTGTACAACATGAAAAGTATTACCCTTTAAGAGCCTTTCACAACAAAGTTGCCTTAGCTGCCAGCGTAGATGAAGTTCAGACTGTACAAAACATGCAGACTGATCTTTGATATATACTATTGGCTTTGTTAAGATATTCTAGTGAAAAAAAAAAAAAACCTTGATATTCGAAATATTTTGGTCTAATTTTCAGACCGAAAATAGCCTGTTGGGTTTGTTAGGTGCTCTAATAGTTAAGTACATAATATTAGACACATCATATTCACTCACCACAATAAAATATCAGAGTCTTTTTTGCACAGATAAGCCTTGGCAGCACCCACTTCTTCCAAAATTTGCTGAAAAATTCATATCTATCATTTTAAATTAAAAATGAATAATTTGATAAGTGACAAAATAACCAAATTAACATTTCCAGAACTAAATAACATTGGCAGATAGTGTAAGCAATTTTTTATTCAGTGAATTAAAATCTTAAGTATTTACACTTACAACATACCCATATAAACATATTGTCTGTATAAAAACTTTTAACGTCTTGCAATAACCATCTTTGAAAACATTGCACCAAAAAGAAAACTTGCTCATGGAAAGCTTTTTGTTTTTGCCACAATGTTCAAATGTTTGCATGTTTATACCTAAGATCATACTGATTCATATGTTTTCATTTTTAAACCTGACTTCATGTTGGTCTTCCATATTTCACAAGAATGTTTTCAAAATTGTCCTAATTTTGTTTCTGGGGGTCAAGATTTCAGAAACAAAACTCTACCTTGATGGTGGTTATAGTCTCTTGGATCTTTTCATCTCCTTGCTTATCCAGAGCCACTTGTGACAGCTCTTCAGCAGGAAGTGGTGATGGATGGTACCCTGCTTGAGACTCTTTCTCTGGACAGCAGAGTAGGAGAACCAGAAACTGATTTAATCCTTCACTTATTTGTATCAGTAGCTCCTTGGCTGCATCCTGCAATACATGAAAAAACCTGATTTAACCCTTTACCAAACAATTGAGTTGAACAACTTTAATCAAGAAGGCTTTTTGAAATGTGGAAACAGAAGAAAATGCTGGTAGTCTGCATTTTCTCCTTTTCCCACAATATTTCAACCCATTATCTCAGCCAAATACATTATGTCCAGTGCAAATGCTTTCAAATGCAACTAATTTACAATTCTGTCATTTTGAAGAGAGGTAATCTTCCATCTATTTGTATAAATATTTCCTTGGTTACATCCTATAAATACATAAATATCTGTAGAAAACAGTCTGTAAAAATCATGATACACATTTATAACGAATTAGTGGTTAACAAAAAAGAAAAAAACAAACAAATATAAAAACCTCTATACTCATTTCAAATTTAAAAGCTCAAGACTAGCAACTTGACTGGCTGTGATACTCTGTCTCAGCCAATCACATGATGGTCTTGGCGGTAAGAATTTGAACAATATTCTGACAGTGTCTAAACACCATTATGGCAGACTGCATGTAAATAAGTTGTAACAACCATTATTTTTCACAAAGATATTTAAAATTCTACAATACAGAACTTTCTTACAAAAGGCTTTTAATTTACTACCATTTCTGATTTTGCAAATTCAAATTGAAGCAAAAATTGCAGCAAAAATTGTGAGGTTTCTTTAGTTTTAAATATGAAAAATAAGCATGACTGCCTCTGACTTGGCAAATGACTAAAAAATTTTACCAGACAGTTGGTCTGACAGTCATGAAAGTTTTGCCAGACCGAAATCAAAATCTGTCACACCAGTCACTGCAAGTCTGTGTATATTCTTCTTTTTTGTAAAAAAGATACATTGTTTTTTGTTTAAAACAGTGTGGCGGTAATTTTTTAATCCCCTGCTAATGTCAAACAGTAAGGATATTTTAATCGGTCTTTCCATTATTTTAACGGTCATGTCCAACGCTATTTCGCCATGACTGTTGGCTTTCCTGATCTAAATAATATTTATTCTCTTTTCTTTCTGTAGATCTTATTTGACGCAAGAAACACATAATAAGTTAGTGAAATAAGACTTTTTGCAGATATCAGTATTTTCATGCTTTGTTCAAACTTACCATCCATTTTGCAGCATCTTTTTGGTGAAACATCACTACCTCATCTTTTAAAAACTTCTCAGAATGTGTTATCAGTGAGCTGAAAGAAAATAAGTTTTGACTTCCATGATGTTTACAGCCCTCAGTTGTGTATTGATCAACTAATGGTTCTCTTTTATAGAGTTAGACTTGTGCCGCAGCAATTACCTAATGGATAATTTGTAAGTGATTCAACCCTTTACCAAATAATCTTGAGTTTTAACAACCCTGACAGAGAAGACTTGAAAACATTGTGAGAAAAGGAGAAAATACTGGTCACCACTATTTTCTCCTTTTCCCACAATG
The DNA here is from genome assembly GCA_946811185.2 of Hippopus hippopus. Classification (NCBI taxonomy): domain Eukaryota; kingdom Metazoa; phylum Mollusca; class Bivalvia; order Cardiida; family Cardiidae; genus Hippopus; species Hippopus hippopus. Next base: position 32,536,774 of record OX328101.1, read on the forward strand.
TTTTCAATCCTTCAAAGAAGGAATTTCTGTTTCTTAATCACATTTAATCTGTTGTCTGCAGACACTATAATAATAATTTTATCTTTTGGTGATAGGTTAAAAAACAAGGGCTGTCAACAAATATTATCATATTATACCAGATGCTTCATAGTCAGGATATTGTATATTTCTACTCTAGGACTACTTCTAGAGTTTGTCTAACTACACACACAATGAAGAGATATTGTGCAAGATAGGAACCATCTGACAGTGTAAGTTTGTTGTCAGCTCATCTTTATTTTAAATGTGTGGGAAAAAAAACTTTATAATTGCACAGAAATTGAAATAATAACTTGTCCTCCTGGTTAGGGTAGTTTACTTTCAATTGTCAAACATAGCACAATGGTGCAAAAATATCAGCTAATTTATAGCACAAACAGCTTGGGTATAAAAGCGGTATCCACATTTATTATTCCACTGGATCTCATTAGGCATGGAAGTGTAAACATCAAAGCCAAAACAAGAAATTCAAAGACACAAAATGTGTCAACTCTGATACTTACCAAAGCCTTTTGAACAGTATAGAGAGGTTGGAAACCTTTCGATACTGATCAATTAGAAGCGAATAGAGATGCTCAGCAAACCCCTTACAGCGTTCAATGTTGCTGATACCCAACTCCTGAAATACAAAATAAACCTGTTTTTCCCTATGATAAATTTATGTAAACAAATATCATGAGGGGGCATCTTTAATCCATCCTTTGTGAGAAAAAGTATTAATTTCCGAGATTATAATGGAAAAGTGTGAAAGGGTAGTAACAGTTAATTTTTCATTTTGCATCATGCTTTCATATGTGGTTGGTAAGATGTATTGATTGATTGACTGTATGGTGTTCAACACCATTTTCAACATTATTTCAGTTATATTGTAGCGGCCATGCACCTCTCCCTGCTTTCCTAGAGTCTCTTTTACCAGTGCTCCACACAATTTTCTTTCCAAGCCACTGGCTGCTTTCCCACATAAATATCGTCGAAATAATGGTCAGCAGTGGGAGAGAAATAAATCCTGTTGGAATGACTATCATCAATCCTTGGAAAAAAATTGGCCAAGCCAGGGATCGAACCAGCGACCTCCTGCTCTCAAGTCCTGCACACTACCCACTGAGCTACGGAGGCTCGGCTTGTAAGATGTAAGAGGCAGTCTTCAGGTGGAAATGTGGTCATGGTTCCTTACTACAGCATTCTAATGGGTTTGCCAGTATATCCTGACTCTAGCAAAAATGTGGCCCATATAGTAAATACAAGGTTAATGTTGATAAATGACACATGAACAACAACAGCAACAGATGTATCACAACAGTTTACCGTTAACAAATTCATGCTCAGGCACTGAGATAAGCATATCTTACCTTTGATGGTGTTTGTATGGCTGTATCAAACTGAGCTTTTCTTGACACACATGTGTAGTAATAGTGTAAACACCCATCCCATGCTGACTGTATTTCTGTATCACTAAAAAAAAACAAACCAGTTATAACCTGTCAAAAAATCATTTCCTTAAGAAACAAATTTTGAAAGGATTTCAAACCATCTTTGTAAAAGCAAGTTACAATACAATAATACACATGAAAACATTGGGTCAAAAGTACACATTCACGAAACTCATCTTTTACTCAAAAAAAGTTTTCAAAAGTGCTTTGATGCAAGACAAAAAGGTCATTTGCATGCAATACTGTAATATACACCTTCAAATCTGAATAAAGAAAGCTGCTGTGAGATAAGTGAAAAGTGCTTACTTTAGCGGGTGCTACCTTACATGGATATGACTTATTTTTTCAGAAATGGGAACTGAAATTATGACCCTTTAACCCTTTACTACACAACACAATTTTAGACATGTCCAAATAGAAAGCATTTGCAGACGATAAATTAAAAGTGGCTCACATGATATACGCTTGAAAAAGACAACAGAGTGGGAAAAGGAGAAAATGCTGGTTACCAGCACTTTCTCTTTTTCCCATGATGTTTGCAAAAGCCTTCCTCTTAAAGGCTGTAGACAGCCTATTTGCCTTTTGCAGGTGGTTTCTCAAATAAATGTGACTGTAATAAGCAAGGAAGAGATAATACCCTTACCTTTTAAATGCAACAGCTAAATCTGTTGCTGGGACAAGAATTGATTTATCTTCACTTTCATCCACCAATGTCAAACCTTTTCTGTACGACAAACCTGAAAAAGATTATAGTCAATGCACAGCTTATCATTTGTAAATCATTTGCTTGTTTGTATTAATGGTGTTTTATGCAGCTTTTAGTCAATAATTTTAGATATGTTAAAGTAACAGCTCTCTTATTCTCTTATTTTGTGTCTTTCCTGAGTTTCCTAGGTAACAGACTGGTGCTCTTCATATCCTTGCCCTACGATACTTTCTTGTGATCAGTCCTACCAGCAAAGATCAAACAAACATTTTCCTGGTTACTATTCCAACACCTTAGTCACTGAGCTGTGGAGTAGCACCAAAATACACTAGAATATATTATTATGACTTTCAAACAAGAGGGCCATGATGGCCCTGAAATCGCTCACCTGAGTCTTTTGACCAAACATGACCCATTTTCAATCTCTTTTGAGATATTATGACAAACATTCTACCACGATTTTCATGAGTTATTGACCCGAAATGACCCACTTGCAAACTGGTGCAAGACCAACATTCTGACCAAGTTTCATGAGTATTGCATTTAAAATGAGACCTCTAGAAAGTAAACAAGGTTTTTGAAGAGTTGACCTAGTGACCTAGTTTTTGATCCAACATTACCAATTTTCAAACTCTTTCAAGATGTTATCAAGACAAACATTCTGACCAATTTTCAAGAGTTTTGGACTAAAAATGTAGCCTCTAGAGCATACACAAGGTTTTTTAAAGATATGACCTAGTGACCTAGTTTTTGATCAGACATTACCCATTATCAAACACTTTTGAGATATCACTAAGACAAACATTCTGACCAAGTTTCATGAGTATTGGACTGAAATGTGACCTCTAGAGCGTACAAAAGGTTTTTCTAAGACCTAGTTTTTGACCTGACATTACCCATTATCAAACTCTTTTGAGATATCACCAAAACAAACATTCTGACCAAGTCTGAAGAGTATCAGACTGAAAATATGGCCTCTAGAGCATACACAAGGTTTTTCTAATTTTTGACCCAGTGACCTCGTTTTTGACCCCCACATGACCCATTTTCAAACTCATTCAAGGTATCATCAAGACAAACATTCTGACCAAGTTTCAGGAGTATAGGACTGAAAATGTGTCCTCCAGAGCATATACAAAGTTTTTCTAAGATTTGACTTAGTGACCTAATTTTTGACCCGACATGACCCATTTTCAAAATCCTCTGAGACATCATCAAGACAAACATTCTGACCAACTTTTTGGACTGTAAATGTGGTCTCTAGAGCGTACACAAGGTTTTTCTAAGATTTGACCTAGTGACCTAGTTTTTGACCCGACATGACCCATTTTCGAACTCGTCTGAGATTTTATTGAGACAAACATTCTGACCAAGTTTCATGAGTATCGGACTGAAAATGTGGCCTCTAGAGCGTACACAAGGTAAAAGTTGACGATGCACGTTGCATGACGGACACAGCATGATCACAAAAGCTCACCTTGAGCACTTCGTGCTCAGGTGAACTAAAAACACACTGCCTCTTCTGTGAGTAATTCATGTGTTTGCAAATGTTAATCTTATTTGTTTTTTTGCTTGATGTTTAATGTTGTTTATCAAATGCATTTCAGATACATTATAGCAACCAGGGAACATAGCCTTGACCCTCTAGAATTCAATTACATCTTACATTTACAACTCTCTCTTCAGATTGGTGGCTGTTTGCCCACATAAACAAAGTTTAAACAGTATTTAGCAGAGGTATTACCCATGTCACACTGAGTTTATTCAATTCCTGTGTGGCATTTCAACCTAACATAGATTCAAATTCCAGACACAAATACAATGTCTACTGTGGTGGAAAGTACATGTCATTGCAAATTTTGGTTTAACATTGATTCTCTTGTATCTGACTTTTTTTCGAGAACTAAAGGTTACATTAACCAGACAAGATGGACCCTTTTTAACTCATAAAACTGTTTCATGATCTTTTGAATAAGACTGCGTATGAACTTAAAGAGGACTGCATATAAATGAAATGAGTCATGCTCTGTGAAAAGGGGTTGTAATGAATCTGCCAAAAGTATAGACCCATGTCAGCCTGTGCAGTTTGCACAGGCTTACACAAGTAAACAAGTTTTGCTATTAGTAAATGTTAAAGGACCATTCTACCTCCAGACAGAGTCCATTGCTAGACTACATGGATTTTATGTATCCATATTTATGTGATGACTTGCTTGGTATAATGCATCACAGAGATTCATTAAACCTACTTTTCCCAGAGCATGGCTCCAATATTAGTGATATGAGCTCAAGACCAACTTTTTACCCTGAAAAATTACAAGAGAAAATAAGTAAGTCTGTATCAAGTCCAAATCACTTACCAAGTTTGGTTAAGTATTTGTACAAGTCACTTAGAGACTTCCTCTTTCTAAGGTTGATATGTTTGGCCTCCGACTTCTGTTTTTCTTTTGAAAGACTCTGCAAATGAATATAACATTTTTTTTTACCATTATGATAAAGACTAAGAAGAAACTAACATTGGATATATCCTTACCTTCTTTTAAATCTTTGTCCATCAACCAAATCCTAAACCAATCCACACTAATTGCATCTGCAGTTGACATCCTCATGTTGCTCAAATGATTGAAATATCTTTGAAAGGTGGGTAAATGAGAAAATTATGGTTACCAGCATTGTCTCTTTTTCCAGAGGCATTCTACAGTAATTGCTCTTTTCCCCATCTCCAAGAGGTCCTGCGTGGCTCGGTGTAAAGTGTGTGACTCATGACTTGGAGGTGCAAGTCTCACTGGATCCACTGGGTTTTTCATGGGAGTGTCCTTGGGCAAGACACTTCAGAGCCCTAGCCTAGTTGTGGTGAAACCCAGGAAATACATGAATGTGTGAGATGTCACTGTGATATGACTAAAATAATGGTGAAAGAGGCATAAAACATCATTCGATTAATCAATCAATTCCCCACCTCCCTTCTTTTCCCTTCATATTTCTTTCCTTTTTGACAAAAAATGTGATTGGTAACTACACAGAAATTAAGAGCTTACCCTATCCACATCAAGGGCTTGTAGTTCATGCACTTCTGTAATCAGATCACCTGAGTTGGGAAGAAAGAGAGAGCGAGCAATACAGCACTTAATATTCTGTTATTCAAAGTATACACCATGTAATATTTCAGATTTTTAACAATAACTGTGCATCTTGCTATTTACAAAAAGGATGCCATATCTGAAATTGACACATAAAAATACAATTAAGAATGATTTCTGTAAATTTCAATGAACTATCTATCACAATCTCTGTTAGTGAAAAAAAACTATGAAAACAATGATAATCTGTAGTATTCACAAATTAGACAAATACAAGTTGTATATAATGCTTTCATTCTGCATATATATTTCATTTTTTTTTTTTTGTTCTCTATTTTTCCTATCCTAGAACTCTACGCAAAACTTAAGTTCTTCTGGTAGCTATTGTGGACAATGAGGTCGAGATCAGACAGCAAAAAATGTGCAGTGTGATCTCAAACCAATACTCTCTGATATTTCAGACTTGTAAGATAATTCTGTTTGAAAATACAGTGCTTTCATCTTTTTTCTGGACTGTCATCACTTGGAGTGTATTACCTTTTCATAACGGAGAACTGAGCTCTAGTTACTGAAGTCCCAAATCTAAATTTCTGAATATGAAATAACAATAAGTATACTTTCTATAAAATGTATGACATTGTTTGAATCAATAGCAATAATCTAATCATTGTCGCAATTATTGAATATCAATTAGACTACTTACAAATAAACTGGTCAACTATAGCCACATGACTAATATACTGAGTGCTGGATACAATTTGTCCCCAGTATTTGTTGATCTTGACACACAGTGCAGGAAAACGAAATTCTAAAATTTCTGTAGGTATGTGAACCTTCTCTTGAGGACCCTGAAAATTAACAACTAACACATCACCATTTGACCACATTTTTTAGCCATAATGCAGTGGGAAACACTGTACAAAAGTGCAACAGCATGGAACAGGTTGTTGTTCCTTTTCCAAATTTATTTCAAATGCTCTCAATAGCATGATCTAATTATGCCCCCCTTCAATGAAGTGGGGGTATATTGCTTTGCTAATGTCGGTCAGTAGGTCTGTCGGTCGGTCCATCGGTCGGTAGATCTTACCTTGTCCGGATGATAACTAGACACAGAATTGACCTAGGTTCGTCAAATTTGGCACAGACACGCGTCTCGGAGTATAGATGATCCCTATTGATTTTGAGGTCAATCAGTCAAAGGTCAAGGTCACAGTGGCTGTCAACATGTTGATATATAGACCAAACCTTGTCCAGATGATAACTAGACACAGAATTGACCTAGGTTTGTCAAATTTGGCACAGACATTTGTCTCGGGAGTGCTGATGATCCCTATCGATTTTGAGATTAATCTATCAAAGGTCAAGGTCACAGTGGCCTTCAACTTAATGATATATAGATTAAATCTTGTCCAGATGATAACTAGACACAGAATTGACATAGGTTCTTCAAATTCTGTACAGATATTCATCTCAGAGTGTAAATGATCCCTATCGATTTTGAGATTAATCCATCAAAGCTCAAGGTCACAGTGGCCTTCAACTTAATGATATATAGACCAAACCTTGTCCAGATGATAACTAGACACAGAATTGACCTAGGTCCTTCAAATTCTGTACAGATATTCATCTTGGAGTGTAAATGATCCCTATCGATTTTAAGGTTAATCCGTGAAAGGTCAAGGTCACAGTGACCACCAGATGATTCAGGGCCCGCGCTGCCATTCGCCACTAGAGCCATTTGCTCAAAAAAAAAGGTGTCTCAAAAATCATCATATGTGGCTCAACTTGTGGCTCCAACATTTTATTAACGTATTATCGGAGACGTAGTAAGCATCGAAGTCGACTGGGAAAAAGCGGAAGTCGAACGCGCGTGCCGAAAAGAAAATCGATAACCCAGTCTGTGTATCGGCGACTGTTTACAATCTTGTATGTATACACATGGCGGTGTGTATAATTATGCGAACTGTTGACAGATTATCACGTTTAACAATTGAAGTGGGCTATAAATCAAAAAGATGACATTGATATTTCCCTATTAATTCTTTTGATATCAGTTTATGAATTGTGCCACTTCCTGTATCAATGTGGCAGTAGGGGGGCATGACTGTTTTACAAACAGACATCTTGTTTTTATGGTGTTAGGCTAATGAACAATGCTACAATAGTCCTGTGTATATAGAAGAACTTTAAATGTAAAAAAGAATCAAAATGTGTACGAAGCATTTTGATACTGTATTGAAGGACTACAACAAATTGGGTAAATTTTTCCTGGAATTTTTCTGAAACACAACCAAAAAACGTGATAAAAGATAACTTACAGAAAATGTTTTAATCCTACTGTGCATGCTGGTATCATAGACCTGGAGCTGTTCAGGCCAACTTGGCTTATTGTCATTCACTTTCCTGTCGGTATCTGTTAAAACATCTTGTACTGGCTGTCGTAGCACATTCTGTGAAATTACAATAACTCATGAGTAATTTGTATGCAAGTCATGTAACTATTTTTTCAGGTAATTAAGATTCAAATCATAATTTGCTTTACACTGATATCATAATTTCCCAGTCTAGACTAAGACAGGAAAAAGGGACAAGTGTATTTTCATGTCTATAAAAAATATCAGGATTGTGGGCACAAGGTATCACAGATCAAATTGATTAGTTGCTGATTTCCTTTCTAAACTTACATAATAACATGATCATAGAGGCCTACATGTGGTCTTGGAAGTGGCTGGTATTTAGCCTTCCACTATACAACGACCCTCTACTCAGACAGTAGGCTGTAAATATCAGACCCATCTAAAATTGTCATAATTATTCCAACCAACATCCCCATAGGTTACCATGTGACCCATCACCAAAAGTTTTGTGTCATAACTTCTGCAGTGGTTGACTTATCATACTGAAAATTGGATTTGCATAACTTCTTATAGTAGGAAATCTTCCATCAAAATTTCAGCCAGTTTTGTTGAAACTGTAGGAGGGGTAAAGGACACAAAATTGTCTCTTAAGACCAACAGATAGCCAGACAGCCTGACCACTAGGTTCCAGTTAAATTCTACTCTATTCATTGTGAGAAGGTATAATTATTACTGCAATCTGAAGGCTGTTTCAGCCACAATTTCTCACAAAATATAGGCAAGTGCAGGACTAAAATCAGACTTCCTCTTCTGAAAAGCATGATCTTGTTCATAGGCTAGTTATACAAAAAAAGCATCTAAAGTCATCATTAGCAATTAAAGCCTAAAGGCCAATAATCAAACAAGTCATCCAATACAACTAAAACTTTGATATGTCAGACAGATCCATGTTTGTAAATATGCTTGTACTTACCTGAAACTGTTTAATGTGCTTGTGTAGAGTTTTGTGTGTCTTTTCCACTGTCTGTTTCAATGCCCAATAATTGATATCAGACCATCTTGCAATCTTAACGAAGCCCTGGAAGATATTTAAAAAAAATGTGTTAACTATAAATCTTGCTGGAAAAAAAAAATTTTGCTATAACTCTGAAATACTGAAAAGTGCCTTAACTCTCTACCAAACCATTAGATTCTAGGCTTATCCAGTCTGAAGTGTTTGCAGAAGATACGTTGAATCTGACTAAAATAATATGATTTGTCTCTGGAAGGGTAGAAAACATCATGGAAAATGATTCTTAAACTAGATTCCCCTTTTCCCACAACTCTTTTACAAGGTTTGATCCTCAGGGTCTATGAAACACAGGATTGTTTTGTGCAGGGTTAAAAGGTGCCTTTTAAATCCTAAACACTGTATCTATTAAAACATCTACCTTATCACATTTACACAAAAGGCTCCTAAGAAGATTTCTGAACCCACTACAGTTCAAATATGATTATTCATAACCTGAAGTGCACAGATTTTGAAAGCATTATGGGAATAGAAAATTTAATTAGAACAAGGCATTCCTCATATTCCTGCAAAGTATGCATACCACTCAAAACACGAACTTGGGTTTCCTTCAAAAGTTTCCTCTTTACTGCATTTTAAAGGTTCTAAAATTAGACTAAAAAGTAATGTTACAAACCTTAAGCTCTTTTTCAATTGGAGATCGCAGACTATCAAGCTGACTTTGCACTGACTGTGAGAACATGGAGTAAACTTTAAACAGATTCCAGGTCACATTCATCAATTGCGTGACCTCTGACCTTGCCTCCATGGTAGCAAGCTGACAGTGGTAACTTAGCAACAAAGTGAGTCTAGTCTCATAGTCCCCTAGAGTGGCACCTTCCATGAACTGTTTTATAGTTTTGATAATGTGTGGTGTGTCAAGACTATCACTAGAGTCCTAGAAGGGAAAATGAATTCAAGAGGTAACAACATTCATTTTCATCTATTCAGGTAGCAAAATGCCGTTTGGCTCTAAACAAAACTACTTTTAGAAGTTAAGTGTGAATTCTGGGGTAAAAGCACTAAATATGAATTCTGGGGTAAAAGCACTATAACTGGGTCTATATTCATCATTATAAAATCAACTCTAATTCTAAATTTCAAGATAAGCCATCTGATTGGCTTTAACATTCCATCTCGGCCAATCAGAATGCTAGCCTTTCAATTTAGAACAGAACGTTACTTAGAATGGTCTGTGATTACAGTTACTAAACTTTACCTAAAAAGCAACAATACTACTTTACACTTCAACACACAATATTCTATTAATCAAAGAGTTTGTTACTAAAAAAGAAATTGATACCCTATCTTTTCACTGTTTTGTCCTCTGTACAAAATATTTCAACATATGTGCAGGACACTTACTGCTTTGTTTCTAACAAAATAACAATTATGTGTAAGATACTCTCACATGACATAAAGTCTCAATTTCAGTTCCTCTCCCCTCGCACAAAATACAATCATTGTAAATTGTACTGAGGTTTTCATCAAAAATATGGTTTCAATGACTTTCAAAGCAATATCAATAGCCTCCCAGCGTGCAGATGTGCTTGCATGGGAGAGAGGACTGACATGACCATGGAAAGACAAGAACTAGACTTTATAGAGCAAAAGAAGAGTCATACAGTTTTAAAGCTTGGATCTTACTTTTTCTATTTTATTGACAGCTACTTTAACCTCTATCCTTAACCCCAGCATGGAAGTATTTTTTCAATTGTCTTATTAAAATTTAGCAGGAGACGGTTTCATAAATCTGGATCAGAGTAAGTTTTTGAAGAGTCATTTTTTTCCCTATCAGTATAGACCTTTTATCTTCCTTTTTTATTTCAGGTTAGGTTTAGGCCTGAATAGAAAGGGATAGACTAAAAACAGACAGATAGCAGGGAGGTCATATGATCTTAAGATATCAATCCTAAATTTCTCTTTGATGAAATCCTCAGGTCTAAAAATAAACCAACATACCACTGACTGGATTGCAGACTGAAATACTTCAAACAGGTGAAACCACCACTTACTGGCTTTATTTTGATACTTGTGTATTTCAGTATTCAGCAGGTTTGTCCAGCAACTGAAAGTAAACAAACAGTTTTATGACATACAGCAAAGTAATTCTATATTTATGTACAAGACATTTTATTATATAATTCTCCTATCTGAACTTTTATTGATCAAAAAATCTGAAATTTCTGTAGAAAACTAATCATTTACAGGATTTGAATATTCTGTGCATTTCTTTACAAATTTCCTGGAGTGATAACCATCTGTTTCATATACATGCATTCTTGTTAAATAAAAAGAAGAATACCAAAAGGCAAAGGTCAAATATCTATCTAACCCCTACCCCTTTTCCAATCAATATGGGTATGACATATATCAGTATGCAGAATAAAAACATTAAAGAAAGTGCACACTTGACATCCTCAGTTCAAAAGCTTAATACTTCTGTAGCCAAATCTTTGACAGTATCAATAATGACAGCTCCATACATGAATTTGTAGTATGAAGAAGGTTTATCATGGTAATTTGGGATTAGCTGCAGATATCCTTCATCATGTACTGGAGTTGAGGTAGAGGTTATGGCTGCCTCCCTTGGTTTTGATCCAGCTTTGTGTAAGATTCCTTGGCTAGTCACTACCAGTCCTACAGATGTCTGAATGTTTTGTGTACTCAAATCATGGCCTTAACATCACAAATCCCTCCTTGTACCTAATCTACCATTAAAACTTGGAATCTGTTCTTGTGGATGTTCATTATTACTAGATTTCCTGCAATGACACACATCAACATAGAAACTCTTACCTCAGTTCCAGTTTTCTCCACTGTATAATCAAGTGTGATATTTCTGAAAGCTGATCAATCATAGATACATGTTGTGCAGCATAACTCTCCCAATCCTAGCAAATAACAAGTGTGAGACAAAAATAAGAAGAGTATAACATTAAAACAATATAGACTTATAAGTTGTTTGGACAAGTGAAAAACATCTTGTAATAAAATCATTTATAAATTCTTCATTCATGAAATCTTCACTAACTTTCTCCATCAGACTAGTCTTGTGACAGAGCACATTTGAAAATATTGCAACTTCACGACACAATGTTGACTTATGATGACCCTAATTAAGTCTTTTGAAAACATTTTGGGAAAAGGAGAAAATGCTTCTAACCAGCATTTTCTCCTATACACAAAATATTTTCTACCCTATCCAAAAAAAAAAAATTCATCATTTCAGCCACTTTGAAACTGTTGTCTGCAAATGCTTTCAATTTGGATGGGCCTAAATTCCGTCATAATGTAAAGACTTGAAGAAAAAAATTGCTTCAATGATACCTCCATTTGACACAATGTTTTCACATGTTGTTATGGTGATTCAGGATGTTTTAAAAGTTGTCTGCAGCAAGTTTGTTTCAGAAGGCAAGGTGTGAACAATAATTACTTAAATAACTTTTCCTGCCAGCTTTGTAGGTAAAATTTTACTGGGAAGAAAGACCACCTCGTCTTTAAATTCAAAAACTTGAATCTATCTTTTCATTAAACAATCTCATTCTTTAACAACCCAGAGTTTTTAAAAAACTTTGTTGGAAACAGAAAATGTTGGAAATCAGCATTTTCTCTCTTTCTAACTATGTTTTACTCTATCAACAACAAATCCCATTCTTTTAGACAAATTTATCCTCTGCAAATGCTCAAAATATGGATGCTTCCAAAATTCTATTTCATATTATATAAGAGCAATAATGAAGCATAATTATCAGAAGAGAAACAGGATCAACACTGAAGCATTACCTGAGCTTTCTGTAATAACAGTTCTAGACCTGTCAAGAACTTTATAACTGGGTCTGTGATTGGCTGGCTTTTTATCCTATCTACAATCTGTATCAGCTGAAATAAAGATCACACCAAATGATCTTACGTGCACTCATCCACCTTCACAAGTAATACCACATTCTCTATTTTGAGATTTAAGCCTGCAGATAAATGCTATAGGGGTAAAAACTGTGGGAAGAGAAGCAATTCCTTTTAGTAAGCAATTGTTTCTTTCACAATGCTTTCAATACCAATGATACAATGTATTGTCCTTCAATTCAAATGCTTGTCCTTTAAATAATTTGCAATGTTTTTTCATATATCTGAATGGCTTGTTATAATGTGTATAATGCTAATTAAAGGAAAAGTTAAATCTGTTAAAAAGGTTTTTTGACCCTTAAAGCTCCTTGCACAATTTTAAATTTCTTTAGGGGCTACTGTTGATCAAAATCAAACGGAAAAAAAAACTGTCTGCTTTGCTGAGACAATTATTTGATTCACAGTTGATAGCTTTGGAAAGATGCTCATTGCAAGCAATAGCTGATTATCTCAAAATAGTTACAGTTCTAATTACAAACAAAATTTTCCTGAATGCCTTTTCCTTCATGTAATGAAGGAGCCAAAAAGTATGCAAGGGCAAAATATTTATGGCGCCCAAGGTCTAGTAGCAAAGACATTGAGTATGAAAGCTTTGGGCAGATATTACATCATTCTAACCTGATCTACAACTGTTTGTCGGAAAATGTCTCAGATAATTTCAACAAACAATTGTACTGATGAATTTCTACATTTCTTCCGAGAAATACTGAAATTTGGTAAGCAAGCCCTTACTAGGACATTTGATGTTAAATATACATCTCTGAAGCAAGAGAAAAAAAAATGCTGTTAACTCTTTACCGAACAACAGTAGCTTGCATTGGGTCAAATTGACAGCATTTGCAACGACTAATTAAATGCTGCTAGGATGATGAATTCTGTTTTTGATAGGGTAGAAAACACTGTGGGAAAACGAGATAATGCTGGTTACATTCATTTTCTCTTCTTCTCACGTTTTCATACATCTTCTCTCTCTGGGTTGTTAAAAGTCGGGATTGTGAGGTAAAGGCTTAAAACAAAAAAGTGTGTATAATAGTTCAGCTGTGTAAAAATAGATAAATTACCAATATATATCGTATAAGGGATAGAAAAACACAAGGTACTTGTCCTCATATAAGACCGGAGATGACAAAAGCAATTACTTTGAAAGCCTTCAAAAAATGAAATGCATTTTCTATCGATCATAATCTGCAATCTTGCAGCCAGCAGGGGCAACATTTGGCATGAAGATACAAGAATGATTATAGTTTTAAAAAGTAAGGATGAAATGGTTCAAAAACTGGCTTAAAACTGCCTGACAACCAGTACAGATGTATCTTTAATGCTTAAACAAGCAATTTCGTTGAAATGATATCCCCCGCTGAAAACGACCTTTTGAAAAACTTACGCGACCGCGTAACTCAAAATCGCTCCAAGTCGTTCATTTTGCATCGAACCAAAAAAAAGAAAAAAAAGTGTATTGGCCAAATAGGTTATTGTACACATGTATTAAGTTTCATGAAATTCCGTCCAATGGTATTGGAGATATTGTCCCGGACAGACACACAGTTGGACGGATGGACGGACGGAAGGAAGGACGGACAACACTAAATCTATATCCCTCCGCCTTCGGCAGGGGATAATAAGTCTCATTGTTGCTAAATTGAGTATATGTCAGGTTTTGCTCAGCAGTATCTGGCACACTTCAATGGCTTCCTTAGGCCATGTGATTAAATAATGAAAAGTTGCAGAAATTATTCAAATATTCTTATATATTGCAGTTAAATAACCATTGTCATGAATACTTTGTCTTGCTAAAGGACATTTGTTCATGCAGTTGGTAATTTAGATAACATTCTTACGCAAAGTTAACTTTGGTTAGCCATAGCTTGAAATTTCATCACTTGTTTTTCTAAGACAGTTTTAAGTTCGAATTTATGTTTCTAAGCTCCTGGCTGTAAAAAGCTACAGAAATTAAACTGAATCATTTTGATTGGACTTTGCCTGCATGCTTGAGGAGCCTGAGCTTAGTCATCACTGTTCATATATGTTTGCTAGATATTTCCTTCTTTTATGCAATAGCTACATGTATATGAGTCTTGGCAGTCAATAGTGCTCATTTTGTTGATATTGTAAGACTAGGTGCCTAAGCTTAATAATAGTTTGGGTGCAGGATGTATCATCTTCCTTGACCACATGAAAACCTCTGCTGTGGGAACTTACTTTTGCACACTGTCAGTAGTTCATATTTTGTCATTTTCTAGTATTGACTAATGCATTCACCTATATTGTATTTCTGTGTTGATATTGCAGACTGTATCAAAATCACTCAATCTCTGAAATGCTCTATGAAGAGTAACATCTACTTTCTCATTCTCTGGGCTAATGTAGCGTTTGCAATTTGTCTGTTGGGTTATTTTTTCTTCCTAGTAAGCCGAAATTAATGAAAGTATTTCTAGTTAATTTGATACTGAATCTGATAATTAGATTTAAATTTTTGTCCTGCTGTACATGACCTCAGAATAATCTTGCTGACAATACGAAGATCAGCCTGCACAACTTTGCAGCTTGGTCATGATGGATGACTTTGATACGAGTTTTAGTGAAGAGTTTTTGTAATAACTGTTTAGTGTCTTGCCCTGTGATTTTGCACTTATGCTGTCTTTGTGTATTTGTTTTACTTAATCATCATTGTCGTCATCAGCATAATTTTCAAACATATTGCCATTACTTTGTAGTCATTATCAACATCATCATTAAATCATGTGACACACTACAAACAGAGTTGTTAATTTTATGGCCAGCACATATAATATGTATTACCTTTTGGTCAATCTAAGCCTTTACTGTAATTCAAGGAACATGTATACAGCAATACATACTTGTTTCAAAGTAGGATGATCAGGCCATTCATCTAACAGTTGATTGACTCTCGACACAAGGTTATCTAGAACAGGTAAAGACTGTATCACTTCTAGTACATTAGGATCATGATAAATGTCATAGACAGTCTTTTCTGGTAGAAGGGTAGATAAATCCTGTAAAACAAACAAACAGAGAGAGAGAGCTGGACCCTTTTTCACCATACAATCTAAATTGCATTCTAAATCCTATTCTAGATTTAGAACGTAATGTGTAACTTTGAAATTTAGAAAGTTCTAAAGAAAAGTACTTATTAAGAATGCAAATCAGAATGGTTAACACTGACTCTGGACTTTTGTACCGTGAAAAATAAGTCTTAGACTGGTTTCCAATCTTTTTCTTTTTTTTTTATCAAAATATGTAGCCTTTCATAATGTTTTTTTTTTGCTTTTAGTTATGAACTGCAACTATCAGTACAAAAGGTTTTTCCAACAAATCTTTATAAAACACTAGTAGTAAAATTTATAAAAAATCTGGTTAAGTTAGGCAAAAGTTTAAGACAATGTTAAAACAAGGGGACCAGAATGGCCTTTATGGTAAATATGGACCAAGGAATGAACACGAAAACATGAGTCTGACACAGGGTTAGAACATAAGCTTGCTGGCCTTTTGCCTGTGGAGCTAAAGGTGGTTCCTTTGTGGAAACCATAACAAACATTTGACCATGGGACTCAAGATACACAGGCTATAAAAATATTCATGTTTACCTTGTGTTCTTGCTGTTGAACAAAATATCTTTGAACCACTGCAACAACCAGGTGTGCACCAAGAAGTCTGCTGTCAACTTTACTACCTGTAATATAATGTACATGCTACATATTTACCAATTCAAACTTTCAAATCGACATAATGTAACTTTTTTGCATCAAGAATCAAAGTACTCCAGTACATCTCAAATTAATAAGAGTTGATTTTCCTATGTTTTTCTTATTTCTCTTTAAGTTACAATCAGCTGAATATGAATATCAAGAACAAATGTGTTACGAGCCACCCATACGTTTTTTGAATAGGATGTATGTGTTACAGTTTCAACTAAAGTATCTTGTAAAAATCAAAGATTAAAACCCTGACTGTTGACACCTTTTTAAGACAGTTTTGATCAAAAGTTCAATAATTTATCAAACTCTATACACACACACACAAAAAAAAAACAACATTCAAACTACAAATCTAAACCAAATTTAAAGTATCTGACAAATCTTATGCAGCTGAAATAACAATTTCTGTCTATAAAAATGGAAGAAAACAATGTGGGAAAGGGAGAAAATGATGGTTACAAGTATTTTCTCCTTATGTTTTCAAAAGCCTCTTTCCTAAGGGTCCTTATGATTCAGGATTGTTTTACCAGTACTTTGTACAACATTCTTTCCTTACAACTGGCTTCTTTCCAACACAAACATTGCCTCAACAATAGTCAACACTGAGGGAGGGACGAATCTTCCCAGTGACTACCATCAGACCTCTCAAAGAGTTAGACAGAGTTTGGCAAAAGGTTGACCAGCTTACTGAGAACATCCTGCAAACAACCAGTCAATGCTGTGGCTGCTGTGTAGCTACATAGCATTGGTTTTATCCAATCAAAAGTCTTGAGACTGTCATGTGTCTTTGACTGATACCAATGTGTGGAAACCAGAATGGTGTACAGTTGTCTGTGTACAGCATGTATCTGTGACATCTGGACTGATGATATGTGTAGACTGGAAGACTGTTGGGTGCTGGAGTTTGGTACAGGACAAACTACACTA
The DNA here is from genome assembly GCA_946811185.2 of Hippopus hippopus. Lineage (NCBI taxonomy): Eukaryota > Metazoa > Mollusca > Bivalvia > Cardiida > Cardiidae > Hippopus > Hippopus hippopus. The sequence continues at coordinate 32,553,983 of OX328101.1, forward strand.
TCTTCAAAGTTGGCTGCTTCCATCAGATCTTGGAAATCCTATTGATCAATTGGTATAGTAACTAAATGATACACATGTATCACTGGGGACAACCATGTGGCTCTCATTTTGATATACTGAATGTAAAAATGATGGAATTTTGACAAAATGCCTTTTCTTTCTTCTGTACTTAATACTACCGATCGATCTATGCAACATTTTTCATCAAACTTATGTCCTAGTTTAATGATACTATCATGGTGTTATAAAAAATTATACTTGTTGCAAACACACAGTCATGAAATTTTAAGCCAGAGTACTGTAATTAAAAATTTAGTAAAATCCCGTGATTTTTCTGTGCATTGTACCAAAATAAAAACCATGTGATTGACCCCCTGTAGATAAAAGAGCAAGAAAATATCTGTAACATTCAGCTAAGTCTTAATCTTTAAAAGAAATTTGCAAAGTCTCAAAAGAATGCTTCAAAGTAAAATTGTTTTAGAATGGTATGTTAAACACTATTAAATGGTACTACTTGAAAGAAACCAACTGCTCATGCTTGCACGAAGTTTTCCAAACATTGCAAAGAGCAGGAGTGTGAAAAGTCATATATGTACAGTAAAGGATAAGAATACCTGCTGAAACTGTGGAAAAGTCTCTTTTAATTCAGCTTCCAGTAGTTGTTCCTCTGTCCTCTCCTCTCCATGAGTTTGAGATCTATATCTGTAAAGGCTTATCTCTTCTTCCTCTTTGGCTCTCCTGGCTTCTTCCTCTTCTCTCCATGTTAAAACAAATGTTTCAAGGAGTTTTGTAAAGGTCTTGAGAAGACCTGGGGTAAGTTCTCCCCTCAATTTTGCCTCGTTCTCAATATGGAAAAGGCTACTGCTAAGAACGCTGTAATGAAGGAAACAGTTTCACCTACAACTATTTAATTATGACTTTTTCAGTGCACAAAGTTGACAACTTAAGATTTGTCCAGATGTAAAACATTCAAAGAACTCTTAATCAAGTTACAGAATCTGTCCTTAAACTGGCAGAATAAATTGTGGTAAAAGGAGGAAACGCTGGTGACTAGCAGTTTCTCCTTTTCCCCAATGTTTTAAAAAGCCCTCATAGCCAAGGCCTTTAAAACACAGGATTTTTTTTAAAAGGGTTAAAATTTATGTACTCAAAATTAATCAGAGTAACACTAGGGAGATGTTTTTGAAGGAAATGGAAATGATATTGTAAATGGTACAGAAATCCTTGTCAGATAAGAAGAAATTGCTTGAAACACTGTTCATACTATGTTGGCACATACCTATCACATACAACTGGGATAGGGTCAGAGTCTTCTGTACTGTACTGTGACAGTATACATCTCATCAGACTATTGCAGGGGTCTGATACCATAAGACTGGCTGTATCCACACATGTTGGTGTGTCAGCATTCACTGTTGGGAAACTTCCAATTGTTAATATCAGGCTTTCAAGTGTTTCTGAGAGGCTCTGCAACAAAAATATTAGATTTAGCATGTTTGTTTGGGTGTTCAACTCTGTTTTCAACATTTCTTTCAGTCATATCACAGCAGTAAGAGCACCTATCCATGCTTCCTGTCGTCTCTGTTACCAGATATTGGCTCTATTCTCTTCTGGCTTTTTCCACACATAAATATTGTCAAAAATAATGTTTGGTGGTAAGAGAAATGAATTCTGTCACAATGACCATCCCCAGCGTCAAAAAGAGCTGGATTGAGCTATGATTCAAACACACCTCTCCTGCATTGCAAGCCCTGTACAATATCAACTGAGCTACTAGGCTCAATCAGTAATGTACATATCTTGCTGTTCAAATAACATATCCGGAAGGCTCTGCAATAAGTATTTGGATGCTTCATAGAAAAACGTTAAACCTAGTAAGAAGCCTTTTTGTAAGCAATGCTGCATAGATCATGAAATTTGTTTTTTTCAATGTAGAAATGAATAATGCACATGCTAGGTGCTGTTTAAAAACACATTTAAATGGTGTTTTAAATCCCGTTCATGTGTCTCCAACTCTTTACCAGACAACAAAATTTTTGTTTAGTCCATATTGAAAGCATTAGCAGACTACAAAATAAATGTGACTCAAAAAGTCTAACAGCTACAGTACTAAGCCACAATGGACCTCTACATTTACAGCCAAGTCATTTTCTGGTCAACATACTACATTGCAATGTCGGTAAATGTTTTTATTCAATTCGTATGTCATGAAGTTTCTATTAGTAACAAATAAAAAAAGGGAGAAAATCCATCACAAGCAAACAAGAACCCTTTTGTAAATAGAAGTCCTCCCAGTACCCAGTATGCAATATGACCTAGTTTGTGAAAAACATTTAAAAAGCTGAGTCTTGCACTCAAAGGGTTAATTTCAAGTATCACTATCAGGTTACCTCAGTATAAAGCTCTTTAGGAATAATCTTTCTGAGTGTATTTTCCTCATAGATTTGCCGTCCTGCTGTGGCCAAAACATGCATGCCGTGACCCAACTATAAACCAGAAAGAAGAATAGCATGCACACATGTAGACTTTGTTTTAGGAAATGGCTATTGTAATACTTTAACTCTTTACCACACAATCCCGACTTTTAACGACCCTGAAGAAGAAAGCCTTTGAAAACATTGTGAGAAAAGGAGAAAATGCTGGTAACCAGCATTTTCTCCTTTTCCCACAAAGTTTTCTACCCTTCCCAAAACATGTTTCAATATATGAGTCACATTTGTTTGTCATCTGCAAATGCTTTCAATATGGTACAGTCTAAGATTTTGTTGTGTGGTAGAGTTAAAAAGACAGAAACATTAGTTTAAATCATAACTTAAGTGTATATGGTCAACTGAAAAGTCATTCAAAGCTTTGCTATGGATGGGTGATCTTTAGAGTCATTTGGTCATCATACAATTGCCATTGACAATTTCTTTCTCAAAAACTGTGCTAGAGATATATAGGATCTGACATGAGTTAGTGTTTGAAATAAAATTTTATTCAATGAGTCTAGAAAAAATGTTATTAAGCCAGCCTTTGGCGAGCTTAATAACATTTTTTCTGGACAAGTTTTGGTAACATTTTTTTTATCAGATAACATCCCTTGTTTTCAGTGTAATATACCCATTACGAATTTTCTTATCTTATACGTGTTTGATATCACAATTGTGTGAAGTCATTTTTTTTCGTCATTTTGTATGTATTAAATAGAAGTGAATGGGTTTTATGGATATTACTGCTGGTGCATCTACAGATGGTTTTGCATCTTCTGATCTATAATATGTGGAATATCGTTATGTGATAAAAAGAATCTGACATTCATTGGCGTTTGAGATAAAATTCTATTAAACTCGTCAAGGAAAAATGTTATTAAGCTCGCCAAAGGCTCGCTCAATAACATTTTTCCTAGACTCCTTTAATAAAATTTTATCTCAAACACTAACTCACGTCAGATCCTATATATCTCAAATGCCATTAAACGTCAGATTCTTTTTTATCACATAACAATATTTCACAAATTATATTTCAGAAGATGCAAATCATCTAAGATACACCCACAGTAACATCCATATAATCCTGTTCACTTCTATGAAATACATACAAAATGACGTCAAGAATGACTTCACACAATTGTGATATCAAACATGTATAAGATAAGAAAATTCGTAATCGGTATATTACATTGAAAACAAGGGAGGTTATGTGATAAATTCAGATAGCTTCAATGAGCAATCAGAAGTGCTGGTAAACTGTACTCACATGCATGTCAATCTGAGGAGGAACATGAAGTTACTCTTTACTACCTAAAAATTAGACTACAGAACTCCTTGTAATCTTGGGGTGCTGAACATGTATGAGCATTAGACAAATATGAAAACAATGTGGCAAAATGAGAAATTGCTTGTTACATGCAAATTCTCCCGTTGCTTCAATATTTTCTAAAAGTCATCTAAGGTGGAAATGAGTTGGGCATCATATTGAACTATTAGTTTTGTCTGTAAAGTCCCGACCAAGTGAGTTAAAATAAATTTTTGAGAAATCTATTCCAATAGTGCTTCACTAACAAGTGAAAAGTTCCCACTCATCAACAAGTATCTTAACTCTTTACCAAACGACAAAATTTTGGACTGTTCCAAATTGAAAGCATTTGCAGACGATAAAATAAAAGTGACTGAAAATTTGAAATTTGTTTGGGAAGGGTAGAAAACATTGTGGGAAAAGGAGAAAATGCTGGTTACCAGCATTTTCTCCTTTTCCCACAATGTTTTCAAAAGGCTTCTTTCTTAGGGTCGTTAAAAGTCGGGATTGTGTGGTAAAGGGTTAAACTTCCATTTCACCTCCTTTGGTGTTAACCATTTACAAAATGACAAAATTTAGAGTTCTCCAAATTAAAAACATTTGCAAACAACAAACGGGACCAGATGATGGGAGATGGGCTTAAATAAGTATTGGGTAAAAAATTGTTTGAAAAGGAGAAAATATTGGTCTCCTTTTCCACAATGTTTAACTCTTTACCACACGAGAAAATTTTAGACTGCTCCAAATTGAAAGCATTTGCAGACGACAAAATAAATGTGACTGAAAAATTGAAATTTGGTTTGGGAAAGGTAGAAAACATTGTGGTTACCAGCATTTTCTCCTTTTCCCACAATGTTTTCAAAAGGCTTCTTTCTCAGGGTTGTTAAAAGTCGGGATTGTGTGGTAAAGATTTAAAACAGCCTGTTCTGTCAGAGGACAACAGGCTGACAAAATTCTGGACGACTTAATTGAAAGCATGTGTAAGAGGACAAATTAATTGTAGCTCAAATGATGAATTACATCTTTGATAAGGTATAGAAAATGTGGGTAAAAAGGAGAAAATGCTGGTTACTAGCATTTCCTCCTTTTCCCACAATGTTTTCAAAAGTCTTCTTTCTCAGGGTCATGAAAACTTGTGTGGTAAAGGGTTAAAACGGGGGATTGTTTGGTTAAGGATTGATATATCAAATTCGTTGTATGTGTGAACTAGAGCATCATATCTGGGTGCCAGCACTCATCTGCAGTTGCTTTTAGAAATCAAAAATTGTTAGTCCAAAAAGGGCATAACTCTGTAAAGAACATCTTCATATTTACCTGCTCTTGTTGTATGGGCTCCCCATTTGACAATTAACAACTAGTCCATATTCAAAGTGAATATATTAAGTAATGACAGAGATATCAAATTGTTGAAGTTTTTCCACAATGACAACACAGACAGCAACAGGGCAATGACAATACCTTGAAGCTTTCTTCCAATATAACCTATCTAAATATCAAGATTTCATTGCAAACAAGCATAGTGGTTAGAGTCTAAACATACTTGCTGGGCAGCACAAATGAACGGTTCTGTCACATCCTTATAGACTGCATATTCCACTTGTAGCCTCTCAATAAACTTGTCCTGTGATGTTTCCCACAACTCCACTTCTCTCAAGGCAGTCACAGATTTGCTCTTTTTCTTCATCATGTTTTTCAAGCTTTTCACAATTTTGTTGACATTTGATGGTGATGATATACTTGACATGTAGTTCTGTAAATCTGTGACAAGCTGTTTGTACTGCAAAAAAAATTGTTTGAATTATGGTTTTTATCAAAGTGACAGCTCACTTCATTACCTGTAAAAGGGCTGGGGCTCTAAAATGCTTTGCCCATGACAACACCCATACTATCAGAACATCATGTCAGGAAAAAAAATACTGCAAGAAAGAAAACCTAACAAATCAATAAGCTTTCAGTTTTTACCAAATAACCTATCCACATTGAAAGTACTCGCAGACGAAAAAGTGAAGTTTGCTCAAATGTTGTGGTTTCTACCCTCTCAAAAACAAATTCCATCATTTGAGTAAAACCCAATTTGTCGTCTGCAAATAGGACAAGTAAATGGACAAGTCTGAAATCTTGTTAAATGCAAGAATTAAAATTTGTCTCATGAAGGGATGTAAAAAACATGTATTGATATGGCAACAGGTCATTTACCTGTGATGGAGAAGGTCTATAAGCCACCTGTTTACTGAGTTCTTCAATGGTTTGAATTAGCTCCCTTGATCTGCTCACAAGGTAGGGTACACGAGGATGAAGTAAAGCTGGAGATACATCAGTAAGTTCCTTCCCTGTCAGTAATCTGTGATGCATGCATAAAACCTCGAGTTCTGTGTCAACTTCTACAAGCTGTATTATGGAGAAAATTGAAATACTTGTATATATTATACAATGTTGAACTGATTGAGTTAACTCCTTTGTTCTGTTCATAAGGAATGGTGTACAAGTTACGGTAAAGCTGGGGAAGAATAAGTTCCTCTCATATCAGTCACCCATGATGCACCCTTAGTATGCTCAATTAACTCTTCACAAAACAACAATATATTTTAATTGGTCCAAATTCTGAATATTTGCAGATGACAAACAAGAGTATTGCATGCAGGTGCCAATGCATTGCTGCAGTGGCTCAATTTTCAGTGAAAATTCCAAATAAAACTAGAGCTGTCACTGAATGTGACTTAATACCCCCACCAGCCCTTTGACAGAAACAGGCAATTTAACAAAAAATTTTCTAAATTCAAGGGGAGATTACCCTGGAACCATAGGGAGTAGATGATTGAAAACTGCTTCTTGCACAACTTCAGTATACGATCAATGTATCAACAAACTTCCAATACAATAGCGGCAAAACTGTAGGAGTTCGCGACACAAAATTACTAGTATTTTGTACGCAGATGGGCACACGGACGGGCACACGGACGCACGGACAGACAGGCTGATTCCAGTACACTCCCGAAAACATTCGTTTTGTGGGGGTATAAAAAGGGGACTACTTTGATAGTTATCTGCCTTTCTTTGATAATTAACAACTTGTCCAGGTAAGAAACTTTGGTAATAACAGAGATATTAATGAGGCCTATGACGACAATGCAGACAGAGACAGGGCTATGGCAATAAATCAGAATTTTCTTTGAATACAGCCAATCTAATAAAGGTAGCAGAGATAATGAAATTTGTCTTTGAAAAGGTAGAAAACATTGTGGGAAAAGGAGAAAAAGCTGGTTACAAGCATGGAGAATAAGGACAAAAAAAAAAAATCAGTTTAAAAATATTATCAATTTCCTATATTTTTCCAAGGCATTTATAATATTTACTTCTGTACTTCCATTTAACCCTTTCCCAAACGTCAAATTTTCGACTCTTTCTATTTCAAAACATCTGCAGACAATATATTCAAAATTATGCAAATGAACTTGAGCTCTCTGATAGGGTAGAAAACATTGCGGGAAAAGGAGAAAATGCTGGTTACCAGCATTTTCTCCTTTTCCCACAATGTTTTCAAAATCCTTCTTTTTCAGGGTCGTGAAAAGAAGGGATTGTTTGGTAAAGGGTTAAGACAGGTCTTCAAATGTAAAGCTTGAACTAGCTACTGGTTTTGAAAACCTTAAGAGTTTGGATTGTGTGGTCAAGGTTTATTACGGAAATTTCTAAAATCATTTCATCTGATAATGTGTTCAGCATTTGTCTTTGGTCTGAATATTTATTACAAAGATAGGTTCAGTTATGAACCCAACATACGCTGCCACAAAGTATGTCACACTATAGTGTGAGATTTGACCATTCTTGAAAACTAGCAAATACAGACATACCTCCTCCTTCATTAGTTTGACCTTGACAGCTAACTTCTCCACTGGATCAACTTGACCTTTAGGGGCTAATAGATTTATATTTAAAAGTCCAATTTTAACCCAAACTTCACCAATCTCACACAGGGTCTGCCTGCCATCTAACATATTACAATACTGGTCAAGACATTCTGCTACCATGGCAATAACATCAGCACTCATTTGAAGGCTGTTGTGGATAATCTCCTTTATTCTACTGATGTTAGATGTGACCTGTACATCCCCATATCCATTGTAATTTAGATTCATTATTTCTGTGTACTCCATGACTGATGATTTATCCATCAATGGTATCAAACAAGTCAGTGTATGCTGTAAGGCAGTGTTCAAGCTATTGATATCTAACAGTCTGAAATAAATAAAAAGTCCATGTGCTACATCCACCAACAATACAACAAACTTATCTTTGCTAGTTACCTGATTGGTCAAGAATTTCTGTCTCTGCCATTCGGTTGGTAGTCATGGAATTTAAAATGAGGACTTGGCCCGTATGCACCAACCATTCTCAACAACCTTCTAGTCCCATTATGAAGAACTTTTTTAAGGTTCAAAGTAATGCATATTCTGTCTGTTTAGTCTATCAGACATTGCTTCACTTTCTAAATCTAGATTTAGACATCTGAATTTGTAACTATGTTTATGTTATATTTCAAAGAAAGGAAAACAATTTTCCATTTTTAGTGATATGGAAAATATTGTATAAAAAGGACTGCTTCTAGCAATCAAATCAAATCAAGCCTTAAATATTTTCTAAAGTCTTATCTCCAGGTAAAATGATACAGACTAAGAAATGATCACATAGGAAAAGAAACAGACCAACCTTGTATCTTTCTTAGCACTACTATACACTGACGCATGGGACCAAATATGTTGTACAATGTAGTGTAACTGTTTTAACTCCCTACTGTAACTGTTTAGAGGAGCATCTAGCTTCATATTGTATGGGACTGACAGTGTGACTGAGTTATCGGCCCTTGACAACAGTGAAAACAGAATTGTTGAGAGTGTGGATTGATGTAAGGATTTCTGAAGAGAAAAAAATATGCAAAAGTATTTCAAACAATAATTACAAATAATGATAACAAAAAAAAATAGCATTTAACCAAATGCCAAAAGATTTCACAAAGAAGAAATATTGCAGGAAACTCTTAAATACGGATGATCAACATGAAAAAGTTTTAAAACATTTACACAAGTATAAAAGTTGTGGCAACTGGGGAAACTATTTGTAATAAAAAATATTTCATCTTTGGCCACAACTTTTTCAAAAGATGTCTGATCCAAGATGAAAAAAATTGAGTTATGGTCATTACTTTGTAAAAATTTTCAATACCTTTCTTAAAATTGAAATTAGTGGCTACTACACCATTATTTGTTACATTTTGTTTATGTTTTTCTAATAAAATATCAATAATTGCAAAATTCTGTCATTGAAAGTTGTAGGTTTATAATAAACGGAATACACATATCTTGATGTTGTAACTTTTCTGGTGCTTGTATTTACTTCTTGCTGCCTAAGAAGTTTTGACATTGAGCTCAACCTTCGGTCTTGCGCAATATAAAATTTTCTGACACTGCTCGAATCAAATACAAGCACCAGGAAAGTTACTACAACATAACAGTCCATATGTTCCCCACAGAAATATAATACTAAAAAAAAATGTCTACTAGGCAAAAAGATAATGGGTAACCCTCTTGATCTTACAGATGAAACACAACAAAAAGCAAAGTCAGAAACTGCCTTTAAAAATATTCTAAAATATTACTATTACTATTTGTAAAAAGTAATAACTCCTTTCCCCACAATATTATCTCTGATACTATTCAAGTGATATTTTTCCACAATATAATTTTCCATACTATTTACATTTTTATTTTGTTGTTATGTATCTCTTTTTTATCTCTCTTTCAAGTACACCAGCCCATTTAACAGTAACCTGTATGTATACTATTTAACTCTTTACAATATAACAACAACTTGTTCTTGCCAAGACCCCAAGGCATTGGCAAACTACAAATTACATTTTGTTCCAAAGGTGGGATTTGACCATGAAATGGAAAAATACATTGTAGTAAAGGAGAAAATGCTGGTTACCAGCATTTTCTCTTTTTCCCACAATATTTTCAGAAGCCTTCTCCCTCCAAGTCGGTAAAACTCAGGACTCTGTGGTAAAGGGTTAAAACCCTAATAATCTTTTTTTAACACTGTTCAAATTTCATATTGAATAATCACTTCCCATGTCAATTGAAAGAAACCTTGCTTGACTTGTGATGATACACTAATTTTCAGTCTACAAGTTTATAGTAAGAGTGCTGGCATACAAAAATAGTCATATGGCTCAAATGATAGCATGTGCATACAAACAAGTTGGAAACAATGTTGGAAAAGGAGAAATGCTGGTTGTTCTACCTTGTATAATAGCTTTTTTCAATGCCTTCTTCCTAAGGGTTATTAAACAGATGATTGTTTCAAAAGGCTTTAACTCTTTACCACACAATCCCAAGTTTTAAAGACCCTTACAGGAAAGGCTTTTGGAAACACTGAAGGAAAAGGAGAAAATGCTGGTAACAAGCATTTTCTCCTTATTCCACATTATTTTCTACCCTATCAAAGACAGAAATAATCATTACAGCAACATTTAATGTGTCTTCTGCAAGTGTTTTTGATTTGATCATGTCCAAAATTTTATCATTTTGTAAAGATTTAACATTTGTACCTGCATCACTTTTTTCACTACATGTTGCTCATTTTCTTCCTGCTCCATACCCCATTCCAGCCATTTAGTTGTATTATGTACTGCAGTACATTTTCTAAGTCTTTGCAATATAGTACTGTGAAGTGCTGATCTCTGGGACTGAAAATAAATAAATAAATAAATAAATAAATAAATGATGGTGATGGTGATGATGATGATGATGATGGAACTTAAGAGGTTACAAAGTCTTGCATAACCAGTCTTTAAAATGCTTTTAATGGGCTCTGTCAACTGAGATCTGAATGCTAAAAATTTGCAGCCTAACCCTTGACTTGAACTCCCCGTCAAATGTATGTTAACTCTTGACCACATAATGAAAATGTAGACTTGTCCAAATTGAAAGGATTTGCAGAAAATGATTTAAATTTTGGCTCAAATGATAAAATTTGTCTTTGATAGGGTAGGAAATATTGTAGGAAAAGGATAAAATGCTGGTAACCTGCATTTTCTCCTTTACCTACAATGCTTTCAAAAGGCTTTTTCCTTGGGGTTGTTGAAACTCAGGAATGTGTGGTAAAGTGGTAAAGGACTAATCCAAAGATCTTTTTTTTTTTTTTAAAAAATAGTCTTTGGATTGCAAACATTAACTCTTTTATTCAATGAACACATTTCCTGTAAGAAAATTTTAGCCAAATTTAATTAATATATATGTAGACAATTCCTGTATCTTTTCAAAGCTCATGTGGGAGGGGTGGGATAAACTCTTCTCCTTTATTTCTCCTAAACCCTTTACCACACAATCCCAGGTTTTCGTGACCCTGACACAGACAGCTTTTGAAAATATTGTAGGCAAAGGACAAAATGCTGGTAAAGAGCATTTTCTACACTTTCCACAATATTTCCTACTCTTTCACAGACAGATCACATTATTAGTGCCACAGTTATTTTGTCATCTGCATATTCTTTCAATTTGAGGAGTTCAAAAGTTTGTTGTCTGGTAAAGAATTAACCCTTTACCACACAATGCCGACTTTTAACGAGCCTGAGAGAGAAGCCTTTTGAAAACATGGGAAAAGGAGAAAATGCTGGTAACCAGCATATTCTCCTTTTCCCATAATGTTTTCTACCCTTTCTAAAACAAATTTCTATTTTTAAAAATGAACTTATTTTGTTGTCTGCAAATGCTTTCAATTTGAGGAGTTTAAAATTTTGTTGTCTGGTTAAGAGTCAAAGGCACCTCTGCATCCTATCTCCAAGATAGAATTGATCACAATGTAACAGACACCGATCGACTGATAGTCTCCACTATTTTATGCAGTATATCATCTGCAAATTGATATTTATGATTGTGAATCAGTGATAATGGCCTCATCATTAATTCAAATCATGTTTCCCTGCTACAGATATAATCACACCCTGCAACAGGAAAATATCAGGGTTATTTAAGCAGCACTCTTTGGAAAAGGGGGGTTTAATGCATCCCCATGATGCATTATACCAAGCAAGTCATGACAAAATTATGGATCCCTAACATACATTTTGGCTAACAACCAAATGAATCAGGAGGAAGAATAGTCCTTTAACATGCAGAAAGTTTACAAAGAGAGCAGGCCGACATGGATCGATACTTATTATATATGCATTAACTCTTTACCACACCAGCAGAATACAGGCTTGTACAATTGAATGCATTTACAGATGACACTCGAACTGTAAGTCAAACATTGGAATTTATCTTTGATTGGGTAGAAAACATTGTGGTAAAAGGAGAAAATGCTGGTTACCAGCATTTTCTTCTTTTTCCCACAATGTTTTCAAAAGGCCTTCTACCTCAGGGTCTTTAAAACTCAGGATTGTGTGGTAAAGTGTAAAATCCTCTTTTGACAGAATAGGACTCATTTCTTCTTTCTTACTTTTATGCATACCCATTTGGCCTGTTTCATTTACTACCTTCTGAAACAAACTTGCCACAGATGACTTTGATAACATCCCATAAAGTATATTCTTACCATAGATTAGCTTCAAATCGTTCAACTTCCAAAATATTCTACCAAAAAAGAGGCCTGCTAGGGCCTATTATGCCCTACTTGCCAACTATATATCAAAATCTGTTGTATTATCATCTAACGATATGTACATTAGATGTTATCCTAACACCTTCTTGAACTTTTACTACTCAAAGCTGACTTTTAATCATGAAGAGGCCTTTTGAAAACATTGTGGTCGTTGGAAAGGGAGAAAATGCTGGTAACCAGCATTATCTCCTTTTCCCACAATGTTTTCTGTCCTATCAAAGAAAAATTGCATCATTTGAGCCACATTAAAATCATTGTCTGCAAATGCTCTGACTTTGAACAAATCTACATTTTTGTTGTGTGGCAAAAAATAAATTAAATGAAGCAGAGTCCACCAGTGGACAGACAGACAGACAGGTTAAAAAATAACATACCAAGATAGATTTCAAAAGTACAAAGCTAACTTAATCAACCAAGTAACTATCTTGGAAATTTGCTCAACCATTTCAAGTCCATGGCAGCTTTTCCTCAATTAACTGAGTTTTCTTCCTGTTCTAAAGATATTGAGCCTTGGTCTAACAAATGGTTTGTGCAAACTGTAAAAGATTAAAATAAAAATTTGGACTTTATTGCATAAACAAGAAAAAGACAACAGACACAGAAATCAAACCATGACATACATGTAACTTACTTTTGTCAAAAGTTATGTTAAAACAATGACCTACCTTTACATCTCCTTCTTTTAAATTGAAGTAGAGGATTAAATCTGAAGCATCCATAGGAGTGAAGAACTCAGAAAACTCACAAAACAGTTCCACTATACTTTTATCTATCCTGCTTTTATACTGTGTGTTCATGAATGCCCAGCTTTGAAGAGTTGATATGTACTCAAACAAGGGCCACAACTGTACAAATTCCACTGGCAGAGTGATCTGTTTGTGCTTAGTTTCCAAGTCCACTGCTTGAATACTAAATTGAGACTCTGTTTCCATCTGTTGTTCATACTGATACATGGACAACAACCCACACTGTGCTAGTAGTGCATGCAACTCTTGATGTAATTTGGTTGTGTGTTCTGAAAAAGATTAATATGTATACTCTTTTTTCATTCCTTACACATCAGCAAAATGTTAGACTTGTTCATATTAAAAGCACTTAAACACCACAAATTAAAATTGGCTAAAAATGGAATTTGTCTTTTAAAGGGTAGAAATTGCTACTAGCATTTTCATCTTTTCCAAGAATGTTTTCAAAAACCTTTCTTTTACAAATTTGAAAAACATGAAACTGATAGCAACAGCATGCCTTATACGTATTAAGTTTAGACAAAGTCTACTGAGATAAAACCTATTGTTCAGAGATATCTTTTTCATTTTTCTTAATTCTTTTCTTCTTACGTTTAACTCTTTACTACACAGCAAAGTTTTAGACCTGTCCATATTGAAATCAATTGAAAGGATGCAAATTCAAAGTTGATCAAATAATTGGATTTGTTATAGAAAGGGTAGAAAACATTGTGGGGAAAAGGAGAAAATGCTGGTTAGCAGCATTTTCTCCTTTTTTCACAAAGTTTTAAAGAGGCTCTTTCCTCAGGGTTGTTAAAACTCACGATTACTTGGTAAAGGGTTAAAAACTACTGAATGTTATTTCCAACACATACATGTATCTGCATGTGTACTGTTGCATGATGTACTCAGTAAAGATCAAGTTTGAGCATGGTAATGCAGTCAGAACAGTGCAGGAGTGAGACCTAGGGATCGCTGGTTCCAATCTCCAGCTCAGCTGATGATAGTCATTGTGACAGGATTCACACCTCTCCTGCTGCTGATCATTGTCTCAATGATGGTTATGTGGCAAAGCAGCCAGTGGCTTGGGAAGAATATTGTGAAAATTACTGGTGAAAGAAACTCCAAGAAAGCATTGATATGTGCATTGGCTGCTGTGATATGACTGACATAATACTGAAAGAGGTATTAAACACTATGCAAACAAACAATATAGATCAACTTCAATTTTTGTTGTAACCTTTCCTTGTCTTGCAGCAGACCAGCTTTGAAAACACACAATCTACTAGAATGTTGTCAAAGCTGTCCACTTTCCTACTCTATCCTTAACAACCACAACAGGGAAAGTCTTCTGAAAATATTATGGAGGGGGAAAAAAAAGATGTTTTCTAACCTTCTAAACATAAGTTTCAATTTTAAGTCAAATTTAATTTGTTGTCTGCAAATGCTTGCAATTGGTTAAGTCTAAGATTTTGTCGTTTGGGACAGGGTTAAAGGTGGTACTGCTTAACAAGTTGTACTGCAACTGACATTACATTCACTGAACTATATATCACAAGGATAAAAATGAGACCAGAACTGGTGTATGATGGTATCAAAACATACCTTTCATATCCTCCACACCAAGATTGTTCAGCAGGAATCTTACAGTTTCTGTGACAAACTGCCTGCGATGAACAATCAGCTTTACTCGACCACCGTCTGTGATCTTGGAACAGTCTCTCCACAAACACATGGGTCTCAACAACTCCAATATAGACATATAGTCGACTGCTTCTGAGTCTGTCATAAAGGGATCTGAATGGCCCCACAATCTCCAGATCTTTACAAACTGTTTGTACAGTACATCATCTTTACTCAGAAGTTCTTGTAATGCTGCCACTACTGCCTCAAACTTTCTAGTTTTGCTGTTAGATGATAACAAATGTAATAAACCAATAACTGAACCATTATGACTCTTACATGACCATGCAGTCGGCAGCTTTTGAGAACCTTTTGGTTTTGAAAAAATCTGTGGAAAAAAAGAGCAATTGCTTATGGAAAGCTTTTCATCCCCCCCCCCCCCCCATTTTTTTCAGTACCAGGAACAAAAATACTTTCCTCTGCTTTGGAGTTTATCCCTTGTGTGAGTTGTAGATGACCTATAAAACATGTCTCCTGTAACAAGATTTTTACAAAAAGGATAGAAAACATTGTGGTAAAAAGGGATGATGCTGTTTACCACCAGTTTTCTCTAATTTCCACCATGTTTTTAAGAGCTTTCTCCCTCTCCATCATAAAAACAGGCCATTACTTAGTAAAGGGTTCAACTTTTTACCAAATGACAAAATTTCGGACTCAACCAAATTCAAAGCATTTGCAGATGATAAAATAAATGTATATCAAACAATGATTTCTGTCTTTAATAGAATAGAAAAAACTGGGAATAGGAGAAAATGCTGGTGACCAGCATTTTCTCCTTTTCCCACAATATTTTCAAAAGCCTTCTTCTTTAGGGTCATTAAAACTTGGGATTATGTGGCAATGGGTTAAAAAGGAAAGAAAGAAATTGCACAAATTGTGTGGCACTCTCGCAACAGGGGGTTTAGTGAATATCCATGATGGATTCTATCAAGCAAGACATCTCATAATCATAATAATAGGTCCATATAATTCATTTTGACAAACAACCAATTGAATCATGATGTAGACTGGTCTTCTG
Source organism: Hippopus hippopus (assembly GCA_946811185.2). Taxonomy (NCBI): domain Eukaryota; kingdom Metazoa; phylum Mollusca; class Bivalvia; order Cardiida; family Cardiidae; genus Hippopus; species Hippopus hippopus. The sequence goes on from OX328101.1 coordinate 32,569,841, forward strand.
ACATGCAGAAAATTGACAGCTAAAGGTTTTGACTCAGGTCAGCCTGCATGGAATGCGCAGATGCATCAAACCCCTTTTCACAGAGCATGACTCATATATTTGAGGGATTAAGATTCAAGGCATTATTTTAGTTTTCGAAAGGTTAAAATAGGAATATATATATACGAGGGCTGTTCAATATGTAACGTGTATTGTACCACAGCGCGATAACGCTTTGCACAATTTCGTGGATGATGATACGTTTGAATAGCTCTATTCAATACTTTTCCAACGGTATAAACACGAGCCTTCAGCTCCACATAGTTTTAAACTTACAGTCATTTCATTAGAGCCAGTCGTAGTTCATTTTGAAGCGTATTTTGAAAGTACGAAAGATTTCTGCCAGATGGATACCGCATATATTGACAGATGACCAAAAACGGGTATGAGTACAAACCGCTAAGCAATTGCTCAAAATGTTTCCCAAATTCAATCAAAGACAATTTGCAAACATTGTTACTGGTGACGAAACAAGGATTCACTATTTCAAACCAGTAAGAAAAATTGGAAACAAAATATGGCTAACATGATAGAAGGCCTGTAGTTGCCAAAAGAAGCATAAGCACAAAGAAGGTTCTTTATTGCATATTCTTCTCATGTGATGGTATAGCCATACAAATTCCGGTGCCGAAGGGCAAAAGTGTTACAGGTCTGTATTACCGAGATGTTATACTAAAAAAGGTCAAGAAATATTATCTTAAACGACGCCCTGTGTCAGGATTTAGGCATGTTCGTCTACTTCATGATAATGCTCCATCACATACATCTGAGCTTGTGAAGCAATTTTTGAAGTCAGAGAAGGTTACCGTGTTGCCACACCCACCATACTCTCCAGATCTAGCCCCATGCGACTTTTTCCTTTTACCAAAACTTAAAAAGTTCTTATCTGGTCGTCGTTACAAGTCCCGACAAGCCTGTGGCTCAGCCATCAGTCAGTGCCTCAGAGGTCTACCTAAATCAGCGTACCGTGATGCATTTCAGAAATGGATTCAGAGATTGAAATTATGTATTTCAAACCGCGGAGAATACTTTGAAGGGATGTAATGTTCATTTCACTATTTGAGTCGAATGCTTTTGAGATATCGTACAATACACATTACATATCGAACAACCCTCGTATATATATCATGACTTCCTTTTTGAGTATGAACACATTCAGTCTATTTCTGTCTAAATCATTGCAATCTGAAACTTGTCTCACTCTCTAATGGAGACTACTTTTAAATGTCATACCTGTTTATAGAAACACAACACAGTAATGCACGGTTGTTAAACCATTTCCAGAACAGGCTCATCTGTGTTGATGCTTCTTCATTGCTCAGTGACAGGCCTGCCACTTCATACAGTCTCCTTAACCAAAGAATGCCATTCAAAACCTGAAATTTATTTTTATTATCTGAAAGGGGGGAAAGCAACTATTGGTTTGGAGAGGTTTAGCAAACCACTGGAGGATTAAGAAAAACCTAGGAAGGCATGAACAGGTGCACAGGCCACTATGACATAATTGAAATAATGTTGCTTACAGAATTAACTCTTTACCACACGACAATAATCTAGACTGGTCCAAATTCAAAGCATTTGCAGATGGCAAATTAAACTAGAGCTGTCAATGAATGTGACTTAATACACCCGCAAGCGCTTTGACAGAAACAGGCAATTATTTGTACACAGACGGACACATGGACGGACACACGGACGGACAAACAGACGGATGAACAGATGGACACACGGACAGACAGGCTGATTCCAGTATACCCCCGAAAACATTCGTTTTGCGGGGGTATAACTAGAGCTGTCACTGAATGTGACTTAATACCCACGCCAGCGCTTTGACAGAAACAGGCAATTATTTGTACACAGACAGACACACGGATGGACACACGGACAGACAGGCTGATTCCAGTATACCCCCGAAAACATTCGTTTTGCGGGGGTATAAAAAGGGTAAAGCATTGCGGGAAAAGAAAAAAAATACTGGCTACCAACATTTCCCCTTTTTTCAACAATGTTTTCAAAAGCCTTATCTCTCGGGGTCATTGAAACTCAGGATTGTATGGTGATGGTTTAAATACCTAATTAACAAACACAATCCCTTTACTACTAGCTCAGTACATAAAGTTCTGAGCTACTAGGCAAAACTTAAAATACTCAAATACAGCAATGTCAAGGTAGTTTTGTACAGAGTATCTGAACACAGTTGACAGAGTAGATCCAAGCCATCTGATTGGCTGATATTTTCTATTATAGCCAACCAGACAATAAGTCTAAGAACTTAAAATCAGAACTGAATTCAGAAAGGTTGTTATATTTTGTGCAGTATGATCTTGATTCACGTAGTTGCCCCAAAGCAAATGTACTTGTGATAGGCATTATATGCATGAATGTAATCCTGCAATTTAGATGATAAAATCTTTACCCTTTACCTCAAAATCCCAAGGTTTAACAACCCTGACAGAAACATTGTGGTGCAAAGGAGAAAATACTGGTCTGCAGTATTTTTTTCCTTTTCCAACAATGTTCTTACTACTTGACAGACAAATCTCATACTCTGAATAATATCTTAATTTGTCGTATGCAAGTGCTATCAATTTTGACAAGTCTCCATTTATGTCGTTTGGTAAAGACTTAATTGGTTTTTTATGCATGAAACTGTTTTTAATCTTGTCCCCTGCAAACAGCTTCTAAATGACAGAAGCCAAACATTGAGAAAATTGATATCAAAATTGCTTTACATTCAGAAATCAATACATCCGTGCAAGTAGAATGTAAACTTGGATTTATTATGTTAGATTAATTCTTTCCCAGACAGCAAGATTTTAGACTTGTACATGCTGCAAACACTTCAAGACGACAAAATTAATGTCACTGAAAAGATGGAAAATATCTGAAAAGTAGTAGAAAACATTATTGGAAACGGAGAAAATGCTATTTTCTCCTTTTGCCAAAACCTCTGCCAACTCTTTTTTTTCTATAGGTGGTAAAAACGCAAGATCTTTTGGTAAAGGGTCAATTCCTGTTAGATCAAGCTTCCATCAGGACTGATTATAGTTCTCCTGTGTTTTATGTGATATAATTTTGACAGGTAACAATCAGATATCTGCACTAAAACAATGATAGGAATCATTATTAGGATCCAAAGCAAAAACCATTTAACCTAAATTCAATACAGTGTAGATCAAGATCAGGCTGTTCCCCTGTATGGGTAAAGCTGTTTTGATACAAATATGACTTTTTATTTCCCTGTAGTATGCAGCTATTTAACCTTTGTGTGAAAGTTAGCACTTGCTTGTTACATGCAAATTGCTTATTGCTTCTTTCACAATAACATTTTCAGTTTCAAACAACTTTTTTCTTTCCTTAACCCTTCACCAAACCAACCCAATTCTTTAGAGACCCCCTAAGACACTTTTGAAAACATTGTGACAAAGGATGAAATATTGGTAACCAGCATTTTCTCCTTTTCTCACAGTGTTTTCTACCCTTTAAAACACAAGTCCTATCATTTGACCTTCATTTACTCTTTGTTTACACATGCTATCATTATGAAGAGGTCTAAAATTCCATTTTCAGGTAAAAAGTTAACATAGTTTTCTTCTGTTGCTCTTCTTATTTTAAGTTTATGTAAAAATTGCCTATTTGGCAATGGCGTAAAATAGACCCTGTGGACTTTAGGTCTGATTACATTTTCTAACCAATTAACTCTCATAACTCCCTCAATTTGTTTAGTTTACTGCTCAGAAACGATCATTCCCTACAGATCAATGTCTACAATATCTAATCTTTGTTCCCCAGAATGTACTCCAACAAAAATCAAAATGTAACAGAAAAGATATTGGTTGAGACTCTTGTTTCTGATATCAAGGAGCCATAATAACTACTTAAACCTTTCAGTATCATGGGCAAATACACAGACTTTTGCAGACAGCATAGATCAAGATCAGACTGCAGAAAACCTGCAGTCTGGTCTGCGATCTATACTGTCTGCTTGTTTAGTCAAGTCTATATGATAAAAATCTTTCTGAGTTTCGGTGGATTGTGTTTTCAGCCATTGAAAGAGGCAAAGTTTATACATTGGTGCTGAAAGAGTTAACCCTGTACCAAACAACAAAATTTTGGATAAGTCCAAATTGAAAGCATTGGCAGACAACAAATTAAGGGGGGCTCAAATGACGAAAGTAGTCCTTGATAGGGTAGAAATCATTGTGGGAAAAGGAGAAAATGATGGTAACCATCATTTTCTCCTTTTCCAACAAAGTTTTCAAAGGCCTTCTTCCTCAGGGTTGTTAAAAGTTGTGATTGTTTGATAAAGGGTTAAGACTTATTTGATAGTTATGAAACAGTTTTCCAGACAGGCTTTTCATCTTTAGATAACTTTTGTTGCTTTTTCAGACAATCTAGATCAAGATTAGTATGCTAATTTGGTATTTAACCATGTCAGTCGTAGAATGGCAGCAAGTGAACCTATTAATGGGTTCTTTGAGAATCATTTACCAGTGCTTTGCACAATACTCCATGCCAATGGCTGGTTCTAGCTCTACCTGTAGGAAGGAATGAAATCCTGTTGCATAACCACAAGAGCTCTCATTCAGAACTTGAACTCAGAACCCCAGCTTACAAGCCCTGTGTGTTACCGAGTAAACTTGGCTCTGCAGATCAGGAGCAGACTACTGAACCCTTTACCAAACAATCCTGAGTTTTTAGGACCATGAGTAAAAACACGGTAAAAGGAAAAAATGCTGGCAACTAGATTTTTTTCCCTTTTCAAACAATGTTTTCAATTCTTTCAAATACGAATACCATCATTTCAGACAAAGATAATATTTGCCTGCAAATGCTTTCAATTTGAATGAATCTCAACTTTTGTTGCCTGGTTTAGAGTTAACTTTTTACCAAACGACAAAATTTTAGACTTGTTCAAATTGAAAGCATTTACAGACGACAAATTATAGGTGGCTCAAAGGATGAAATTTGTTCTTGATAGGGTAGAAAACACTGGGGGAAAAGGAGAAAATGCTGGTTAACAGCATTTTCTCCTTCCCTCACAATGTTTTCATAAGGCTCTGTTTCTCAGGGTCGTTAAGTTGGGATTGTGTGGTAAAGTGTTAAACAGGGAAGTGAAATAAAGAAAGATGTCTGACTATATCTACTAGTCCCAACAATGGGATGATGTAGGAGACATTGTATCCTTTATAATCAGTCAAACAGGTCCATTGAGGCACCAAACCCACTTTGTATTCCATCTATCATTTCTACTGATATGTGATCACCAGCAATTCTGAACTCTTTACCATATGATCCTGTGTTTTTCTTATGACCCTGAACATAAAAGCTTTCCAAAAAGTGCAGGAAAAAAATTGTTGGTTAGCGTGCTCTACTAGCATTTCCTCCTTTAACAACCATGTTTTTTACCCTTTCAAAGGCAAATTTCATAATTTCAGCCATTATACTTTTGTCATTTTGAAAATGCTTTTGAAGTACCAGGACACAAGTCTAGAAATTTGATATTTGGTATTTCTGAGTTAATCACAACACTGCCTCATACTGACATTGTACAAATCAATTTGTCATATTTTTCGACAAAAAAATGAGGAAAAAAAAAAGGAAACTCAAAGCAAATAAATGAACTTGTGGCAATTTGTCCTTTCTTTTGCATGAGATAACTCCTTATAAAATGATAACATTTTAGACAGAATTTCATATCAAATGTGGCTTCAATGATGGAATTTGTATTTGAAAGGGTAGAATACATTATGGAAAAAGGGGAAAAAAAGCTGGTTATCAGCATGTTTTCTTCCCTATAATTATGTTTTCAAAGTCTTCTTCCTGAGGGTCGTTAAAACACTGGATTGTCCTGTAAAGGGGTTAACTCTCTACCAGACAACAAAATTTTAGACTTGTCAAAATCCAAATCATTAGCAGACAAAAATTTAGTGTGGCTCAAATGGCGGGATTGCTTTAGAAAATGGAGAAAATATTGAGGGAAAAGGAGTAAAATTAATGCTGGTCGTCAGCATTTCTCCCATTTCTCACACTTTTTTCCCAAAAAGCCTCTATCCCAGGGCTATCAAATCTCAGGATTGTGTAGTAAAGAGTAACTCTTTACCAAACGACAAAATTTTAAACTAGTCAAAATTGAAAGCATTTGCAGACTACAAAATAAATGTGACTTGAAAACTGAAACTTTTGAGAAGGGTAGAAAACATTGTGGGGAAAGAAGAAAATGCTGGTTACCAGCATTTGCTTCTTTTCCCACAATGTTTTCAAAAGCTTTCTTTCTCAGGGTTGTTAAAAGTCAGGATTGTGTGGTAAAGAGGTAAAGCATTAATCAGATAGCTGTATACCTAAATGTCTCATTATCTAGGACAGATCTCATCATCTTCTACTGTATAGCCAATCATTATTGTAATAACAAAATGAATAGCTGATGAGTAATCTAAAATAGGGCAGTCAATAAAAGTTCTTTCAAACCCTTTACCACACAATCCTAAGTTTAAATGACCTCGAGGAAGAAGGCTTTTGACAACACTGTGGGAAAAGGAGAAAATGCTGGAAACCAGCATTACCGCCTTTTCCAACAAAGTTTTCTACCCTCTACATCTACACCCATCAGATCCATTCTTATCAAATGCTTTCAATGTGGACAAAAGCTATGGTTTTACAGTCTGGAAAAGAGTTGCATTTCCTGTGGTAAGACATGTTTCAGTGTTGTGTTTTCATGCATATTATTATCCCCCACCAAAGGTGGTGGGATATAGTTTTAGCGTTGTTCATCCGTCTGTCTGTGTGTCCGTCCGGGACAATATCTCCAATACCATTGGACGGAATTTCACGAAACTTTATATGTGTGTACAATAACCTATTCCACCGATATTTTTTTTTTTTTTTTTTACGATTTGATGCAAAATGGCTGACTGGGAGTGATTTTGAGGTACACAGTCACGTAAATTTCTGAAAAGGTCTTTTTCGGCTGGGGATATCATTTCAACAAAATTGCTTGTTTTTATCTTTGTTTAGCTCCTAACTCTTCCCCAAACAATCCAAGTTTTACTGGCTATGAGAAAAAAAGACTATAACAAAAGAAACACACAGTGGAAAAAGGAGAAAATGCTGGTTACCAGCATTTTCTCCTTTTCCCACTTTGTGTTTCACCCATTCAAACCCTATCATTTGAGCAACTTTCAATTTGTAGTCTGCGAATGCAATTAATTTGGACAAGTCTAAAACTCTATTGTTTGATAATGAGTTATGCTACCTATGCCAACTTAATTTTCAGAACATTACATTTAGTAAGATAAGTGAAACTAAAAGATACATCTTTACTCATTTTCAGCAAGATTTTTAACCGTTTTTTTCTTTATTTTATGAAACTATAATCACTCTTGCATCTTCATGCCAAATATTGCCCCTGATGATTGCAAGGTTGCACAGATTACATAGAAAATGCATTTCATTCTATTGCGGCTAGCCATAGACATACCAACCACACTTTCCGGTTTAAATCGAAGACAAATCCCTACAGTTTCTTTACCCAATACACCTTGTATTGATTTTTTTATTTACGTTAACACAGCTGACTAGGTTATAACACCGTCAAGTTTTAACAGTGTTTGTTTACTCTCTGGCTGTAAAGATGTCTCTTTACAGAATGTTTTGCATACCTTGACTGTCTTACAATAGTCTGGGACCTCCAATACAGGTATACTTTGTGCAATCACTGATGACAGCTCTGGATACAATGCCACCAGATGAGATATGACTGGATGTAGGTAATGTTTTCCACTCTCTGCCTCTGAAAATATGTACAGGCAATCATGTGAAATCATTAAAAAAAAAATCATAGATTTTGAGAGAGGAATAGCCTAACCCTTTACCACACAATCCCAAATTTTAACAACCATGAGAAAGAAAATTTTTGAAAACATTGAGGGAAAAGGGGGAAATGCTGGTTACCAGCATACCTATTTCCTTTTCCCACAATATTCTCTACCTTATCCAAGACAAATTTCAATTTAGGGTCAGATTTATTTTGTTGCCTGCATAATTATGCTTTCAAATAGGACAGGTCTAAAATTTTGTTGTTTGGTAAGAGTTAAATCGGGACCAATCTGTTTACAAAACAAGAGGGCCATGATGGCCCTGTATCGCTCCACTGGCTTTTTAACCCTTTACCACACAAATCGAAGTGTTAATGACCCTGAAAGAGAAGGCTTTCAAAAACATCGTGAGAAAAGGACATGTTGTCAGCCAATATTTTCTCCTTTTCCCACAACATTTCCTAACCTATCAAAGACAGAAATAGTCATTTAAGCTACATTCAATTTGTCTTTTTGCAATGGTTTTAAACTTGGTACAGTAAAAAAAATTGTCATTTCTTAAAGAGTAAAATTAACGTATCATGCGCTTAATTCGCATTGACAGAGACATACAGCATAAAAGTCTGTATGGTAATAAACTTACTTTGAAAACATAACCTCCACCCCGCTCGCCAAACAAAAACAGTCATATCTTTTTAAATGCAAAGATAATGTCAGTGAATACAAGCCGGTTTATTCACTAGCATGAAAGGTAAAGTTCTGAAAAAATTTGAGTGATAGAAACCTTACTTTAAAGTAAACATTCCATTCATGTGAGCATAACTATTAGCATCTAAATAAATCACTCTCCCTTAAAACAGAACATTTCCTCTCCAAAAAACTTGATTACCAAACTCCAATAATGTATATGTGCTGTTTGATAATCAAGGGAGGTAAATAGTAACAAACTTTATCTTGTATAACAGGAGTTATTTCCCTTGATTACTATTTTAAATAACAGTCACTATATAAGCCCATGTTAAACTTGTGATCTCTGGGGCAGAGCCAATTTTGACTTTAGGGCTATAATATGAAGGAATTTGATAGAGGTCCATTAGATAAAGCTACATGCCAAATTTGGTAGCCCAGGGCCTTATGGTTTCAGACAAGAAGATTTTCAAAGATGTTCAATATCTTTCAGTTTTGTTGCCATGGCAACCAGAGTTTTTGAAGAAATCAAATTCTTTCAAGAAATTCTAAAGAGGACCATGGCAGGATCATTTCTGTGAAGTTTCATCAAATTTGGATGAGTAGTTTCAGAGAAGAAGAAGTTTAAAAAAAAAAGTTAACACACGCACGGACGGACGGACGCACGACGGACACCGGGCCATGACATAAGCCCGCTGGCCTTCGGCCAGTGGAGCTAAAAACAGTAGTTCAAAAAACATTACATCACAGAATTCAGTCTGCAATAGAAAGAGAAGTGTGAGAGAAAAATGTTTCAATGGTACATGTATTTCTTTAGAGTGATACATAATAGAATAGTTACAAAATAGGCCTTTTGCAAAAATTGTGGGAAAAGGAGAAAATGCTGGTCACCAGGATTTTCTCCTATTCCCACACTGTTTTCTACCCATCCAAAGGTGTTCTTTTTCTGAGTCAATTATTTTCTCGTCTGTATAGGCTTTCAATTTTGACAAGTCTAAAGTTTTGGCATTTGGTAAAGGGTTAAGGTAAACACAGATTCTCCACGAAAATTTCAGAAGGCTTGTGGAAATGTCACATGATCAATAACATTTGCTGATTATGTAGGTTCATATACAAACAGATATTAAAGATGATGCTATAACTTGTCCCCAGAGAAAAAAGATCCCAGCAGTACTTTTTGAACCAAGGTGACCCATTTTCACTCTTGAGATTTTAAATAGACTAAGATTCTTAACGTGTTTCATTTACACTAGGGGAAAATTGAGCCTCTAGAGTGATAACATAAGAGACTGATGAATGTCAATAGATAATGAATGACGAGCATTAAATGACCAACACAAAACAAAATGGCATCACCATGACCCCTTTTTGAGGTCAAGCTGTGAAAGAAAAATACAGAAACTTAAACCTATCCTGAGTTTTAATGACCCTCCTGAAAATGGCTCTTGAAATGATCGTGGGAAGAGAAGAAAAGAAGAAAATGCTAGTAACCAGCATTTTCTCCGTTCCACACAATGTTTCCTTTCAACTTTCAGATTTTTGGTCAACTTTGTCGTCTACAAATTCCTTCAATTTTGACCAGTCTGTTTATAAGCTTTTCATGTGGTAAAGAGTTAAAGGAGTACTGCCTATACAGTGCTTCCTAATAAAAGAAAAAGTACATTTTATATGCGGCAGACTAAGTATTTCACTTCCTCCTCTATTTCAAAGTGTTAAGTGATGGATTAGAGTTGAATATAGCATAGCGTTGCAAGGTAATTCAGAATGAAAAATGCAAATTCTATTTGCATGACAAGTAATCAATTCACACAGTCTGGCACTATTTATTTACTGTATTCAAACTTCTTTATGTAACTCTTAATCTATGCATCCATACTAGGAATAGAAGGGAGCTCCTATCTGAAAACACTTTGTAAACCTTATTAACTCTTTTGACTCCCCATGCTGACTTAGAATGCTTTTGCAGACTGCATGATCTTTGATCTACGCCATTTGCTCCGAGATGCCAATCTATGATCAAAGTCATCTTGGAATAAAGTAGAGATCTACTTTAGATTCCCTAAAAGCAGCAACTTTAACATGGACTTTAGATTTAGAGTAAAGTTTGTTTGGGTAGGAAGCCTACATTCTATAGAATACTAAAAGCAATAAAGGAAGCAATAAAGGGCCAGTGTCTTTGACCACTATACAACTCCATACAAGAATATGCCCAACAGTTAAGACTCAGAATTTAGATGTGCTAAACGGCCACGTTTCAATATACCAAAAACTAGTACAAAGGAGACAAAAGGGAGAAATATTCGAAAGAACATGTTATCTTTTGGATGACATGGAAAACATTGAGAAAAAAAAAAATGAGAAAAAAATTAAGAAATTGCTTGATACCAACAATTGTCAGTACTCCCTCAGTGTTTACAACGCTTTCAACAGCAAGGACATAAAAAAAAGTTATATTATTGTAGAAATGAGTAAAGGGAAAAGATTAGATAATTACATTTTCCCCCCCAATTTCCAAATAACTGTAGACTGTATGAGGAATATTGATATGATTATTTCATTGACAGACCTGTTAGCCACTGTTGTATCAAGTGAAGCTTTCAGTCTCTCTTATTTACCGATATCAGTATTATAGATCTGTTAACCCTTGCAATGTTCAATAAATGAACATTTTGGCATTCTCAGTCAGTATAAAAAATGCATGTTTAAGGTTGTTTTTGGCATAATATCCAGCAAAATAGCATACCTTGTTGATCCAAGATCAGACTGCACATTCTGTGCAATCTGATCTTAGATCTGTGCTCTGCTGAAGTACCTCAAGCAAGGTTCAACACTTCAAGGGTTAAATGCCAGTGGATTGGAAAATAGCAGGATCAGTGCATCCCGTCTTTCAGTTGAGTGAGGGGTATTGATGGATATATGGTAATTAGGCTCAAAGGAAGAGTATGTTTATATATTTCTTCAACCATCATTAACTCTTTGACCAAACAGACCATTTATATAAGTAATGCAAAAGAGTAAATTGGAAGCAAAAAATATCTAGCTTTGTTTGACTGAATGGAGTTTTTATGACATTTTCAACAGAGAGGTATGTTTAAATTTTTTATACTCCCCCCCATCAGCTATAACTTTTATCATTGACACTATGGAGTAATATTTCAAAGAAAAATATTTTTTTTTGTTTGAATGGAGTTTTATGCCATTTTCAACAGAAGATATTCTAAAATTTTTTCATCACCTCCCCCCTCCTTTCATAGACCAAAACTTGTATAATTGACATGGTCGACTAAAATTTGAAGGAAAAATATCATTTTTTGTTTGAATGGCATTTAATGCTGCTTTCAACAATATTTCTTCAAGATTTCTATGGATAACTACTTTCTTGGCATTTAATCAAATATATTAAGAAAATAAGTAAACTATGAAGACAAAATAATTATCTTCTTTTGTTGTTATCAATAGAAAAATGGCTTCTTCAGTTAATTAGAAAGGGTTTTATAAACAATAGTTGGATCACATCTCTGTGACAGTTCACTTTTTTAATATCCTTTTTGGATTCACCAGTAATATTCATCCAAGCTTTCCTGGAGCTTCCGTTACCATTACTTGGCACAATATTCTTCCATAGCCACTGGCTGCTTTCCCACACAACCATCACTGAAATGTGGTACTGGATTAATATCATTAACAGAAAAAAAAAGAATGACTAGTGTTTCTTTTATATGGCCTGCAACACGCGAAAAGGGGCATTCGGACATTTGCGTAAAGTGTCGTCTCGGATCAGCCTGTGCAGTCCGTGCAGGCTAATTGGAAACAACACTTTCCGTTTTTATGTAATATTCTGTTTTGCACAAGTCTACTGTAGCATAAAATCTAATGTAGTCGTAAAGTGCCGTCTTGGATAACCTGCGCAGATTGTGCAGGCTGATCCGAGATGACACTTTACGCAAATGTTCAAATGCCCCTTTTCGTGTATTGCAAGCCATATTACAAAAAAAAGATGACATACATGGCTAAAATGATGGGATTTGTCTTTGAGTGGGTACAAAACATAATATTATTGTGAGAGGAAAGGAGAAAATGCTGGTTGCAAGCCTTTTCTCCTTGTCTCATCGTGTTTTTTGTCAAAAGTACCAAGTCTTTTGAAAACCACAAACATTGAATACTGAAATAATATTTGTGTCTGTGAGCTAGAATCTTGCCTAATTAAGCCACAGAAATTATCATTTCTCAGCAAGTCTACTCATGATAATTCTTACTTTGAAAGATAATATCAATATTCTTAGATACCAACTTAATCTTGTTCAAATTACATGTATCTGCTAATTTCTTCTGATACATCTAAAGAGGAGGTATCAATATTTCGATAAGATCGATAAATGTAAGCAGATTTTTTAAAGACAATAAGTCTAGAATTTTTTTCCCTCGGTAAAGAGTTACCAGTAGCCTTTTAACACAGAAAACCCAGTTTAACTCTTTACCAAACGACAAAATCTTAGACTTGTCCAAATTGAAAGCATCTGCAGACGACAAAATAAATGACTCAAAAATTGAAACTTGACTTTAGAAGAGTAGAAAACATTGTGGGAAAAGGAGAAAATGCTGAGTACCAGCATTTTCTCCATTTCCCACAATGTTTTCAGAAGGCTTCTTCCTCTGGGCTGTCAAAACCAGGGATTGTTTGGTAAAAGGTTAAAGACCCTATAGAAGATTTATGAAAATATAGTAGGAAAAGGAGAAAATGCTGGTAACCAGAATTTTCTCCTTTTCCCATAATGTCTTCTACTCCTCCATAAACAAATTTCAATATTTGAGTCACATTTCTTTTGTTGTCGGCAAATGCTTTCAATTTGGACGTGTCTAAAATTTTGTCAACTGGTAAAGAGCCCAATTCAGTATTGTACTCTGATGGTAAAATTTATTGATAAACATAGCTTATTGCTCTTTGTGGTCAGGGCATTTCAGGTAGTTTGTAAATCCAAGATCAGATTGCACTTTCTTGGTGATCTGATCTTGATCTGTACAGTCCAAAAAAGAAACTTAAGTAGGGGCTTGTTAGTGACCAAGGAATAAGTTATTAGATTTTAAACCAATAACAATGTGAAATTTTATCAAGTTCTACAATTCATTCCCAAAATTCAGATACAGGAACTGGTAAATTGAGACTGATATATGGCTAAGGTTTCACATTTATTTTACAATTTTCTGAGAATAAATGGGAACAACTGATTTTTTGGACAGATCTTTTATTAAAACAAGCCCATGGAGTTTTAAACACTCCACTAGCTGTGTTACAGGCCTGTGTATTGTACTGGAAAGAAAAACTGATATAATTAATTTAAATGTTACATAAAGATCCTTACAAAGTTTTGTTTTTTAAATACAGTAAGCTCCCATAACTGCCAAAGACTGTTCTAGTAAAGTTTAGAATTGACATTCCTGTTTTGGTAGGAATTATACCAATAACTCCTGTATCACATTCCAGACAATGTATGTAAGGACAACTGAATATTAATTTTCATAGTATTTTCTTCAACTTTTTGCCAGATGACAAAATTTTAGGCTTGTCAAAATTGAAAACATTTGCAGATGACTTACACATGGCTCATACAATTTGTCTTTCAAAGGATCAAAAACATTGTTGGAATAGGAAAGGATGCTTATTTGCAAGCATTTTCCACTTTTCTAACATTTTCAAATCCCTCTTCTTAGGGCTTTTTAAAACACAGAAATGTTTGGTAAAGGGTTAACAAGCGGCCAATATGGATCAAGAATGCTCTATTGGCTTTACATGGTGGAAAAAAGTAAGGTTTAATGATGTTGAATACAATTAGACATGGAAATTATTTCATCCCCAGTTTGTGGAACACGAGGGCCATTGGCCTTACGGCGCTCACCTAAGGAAAGTTTTCTGGATAGAGAAGTTGAAGAGATCCTGGTTATGATGACGTAAAACACATGAGTGTTAGTGACCTACTTTTTGTCCAATATATATCATCAAGACAAATATTCTGACCAAGTTTCTTGTGTACCAAGCTGAAAATGTGGCCACTAGACTGCACTAAAGGTTTTTTCCAAGATTTTGCCCAGCGATTTCCTTTTTGACTCTACAAAACCCTATTTTAAAATCATCCAAGATATCATCAAGACAAATATTCTGACCAAGTTTTAAGAGTATCAGACTGAAAATGTGGCCTCTGAGTGAACACAAGATTTTTTAAAGATTTGGCCAAGTGACCTACTTTTTGACCTGACAGGACCCATTTTCAAACTTGTCTAAAATATCATCAAAACAAAATATTCTAACAAAGTTTCATGAGTATAGGACTGAAAATGTTGCCTCCAGAGTGCATACAAGGTTTTTCTAAGATTTGACTATGTGATTTACTTTTTGACCAGATGTGAACCAAATTTCACACTTGTCAGAGATATAATCAAGACAAACATTCTGACCCAAGTTTCATGAGTATCAGGCTAAAAATGTGGCCTCTAGAGTGCAAGCAACGTTTTTCTTAGATTTTTCCCATTGACCTACTTTTTTACCATAAGTGATCTAATTTTGAACTTGTCTGAGATTACATCAAGACACACATTCTGACATGATTTCATGAGTATCAGACTAAAAATGTTGTCTCTGGAGTGCACACATGGTTTTCTAGGATTTGGCTCTGTGCCCTACTTTTTGACCATACATAACCCAATTTCAAACTTGTCCCAGGTATTATCAAGACAAACATTCTGACCACGTTTCATGAGTATCAGGCAGAAAATATGGCCTCCAGAGCTTACACAAGGTTTTCTAAGATTTGACCCAGTGACCTTCTTTTTGAGCCAAATTCAACACCTGTCAAAGATATCATCAAAACAAACATTTAGACAAAGTTTCGTGAATATAGGAGAGAAAATATGGCCTCAAGAGTGCACACAAGGTTTTTCAAAGATTTAGCCCTGTGATCTACTTTATAATCCAAATGACCCGTTTTTGAACTTGTCTGAGTTATCATCAAGATAAACATGCTGACCAGGTTTCATGAGTATCAGACTGAAAATAAGGCCTGTAGAGTACACACAAGGTTTTTCTACAATTTGGCCCAGTGACCTACTTTTTGACCATACATGACCCAATTTTGAACTTGTCCAAGATATCATCAAGACAAACATTCTGAAGAGGTTTCATTAGTAGTGGACTGAAAATGCAGCCTCTAGAGTGCACATGAAGTTTTTCCAAGATTTGGCCCAGTGACTTTTTTGACCAAAAATGACCCAATATCGAACTTGATCAAGATATTATCAAGACAAGCATTCTGACCAAGTTTCATGAGTATTTGTACTGAAAAAGTGACTCTAGAGTGCACACAAGGTACATTGTTGAAGCCTGGACAATGCAAAATGGACAACACACGATGGACACGGCACTATCAAAAAAGCTCACCTTGAGCACTTTGTGCTCAGGTGAGCTAAAAAAAAAGTAATAACCACTATTCATAGAATTACAGAATGGATTGGAATACATTTATTCAGACAATGACAAACAAAAAAGCTCAATTTAAGAGTGGAAAAGTAACATGCAGCTTAATTTTCAGGTAGTTAATTAGCATTTTCTCTTTTTCTCACAATGTTTCCTACCTTTTCCAAGACAAATACTATCATTACATTTATTCTTAATTTGTGATCTGCCAATGCTATCAATTTGGACAAGTCAAAAAAAAATGTCTTACAGTAAAGAGTTACATGTAAATTGTCATGCTATCATGAATAATTCAAATCAATTTGCCCCACTCAAAGGTTTTCAATAATTCAATGTTTAATTAATAACAACCCACTGAGAAAAAAAAGGAAGATGTATTGACCTTTTCTGCTGAAACACGATCTTTACCTCAATCAAATACTTTAATATGGATCAGTGAAGCATCTACCGAAGTATCCAAAATCCATCAATTAATTTCAAAATTTACAAAAGAATTGTGAGTAAAAAATGTTGAGTGACTGATACTTATTTCTAAATGTTTTCCAAGGTCTCTTAAGTGGGAAGTTAAAGAGAAAGGTATCTAGCCACAATATTTACACAAAATAAAAAAACTCAATATTCTCCAAAGTGGATTGTGGAGCAGTATTTAGGAATAATATGAAGGAGTGCAAAATAAGATTTTCATCACACGTAATATGTGTTTAAGTAATGACTTGACGTAACAAAAAGGGGCAGAGAAAATTAGATTTAGACAGCCCTGTAGGCTAAGTGTGTTTTAATGCTCAAAATAGAGTCCTTATGAGTAGTTCGTTGATCCTGTGGATTGATTAGTAAAAACAGCAAGCTGAAGTGCTTTTCTGATGATACTACAATGATTGATTGATTGGTTGAATTGTGTTTTACGCCCCTTTCAACATTATTTCAGTCATATCACGGCAACAGCTCACATATTCATGTTTTCCTGAGTTTAACCAGTACTAGTCTAGGGCTCTGAAGTGTCTTGCCCAAGGACACTCCCACGAAAAAACCCAATGGATCCAGTGAACATGTCAAACCCGCCATGAGGGATTTTAAACAGCACATCTACTCATGCTAGTAAAGGAAAACACTTGTGTAAAATTTAAATGTAGAAGTTGTAGCTCAAACAATCTCTATTTAAGACGTTTTTATCATTTGACCTTTAAATGTGACCTTGACATTGGACTCACTTGAACAAATGATTCATATGAAACTTCCACTGGTAAAGAAGAACACTTATGTAAAGTACTTTTTAAATACATCCATAAATGTAGAAGATGTAGCTCAGAAAAGCTCTATTTATGACAATTCCAGCATTTAACCTTTAAGTGTGACCTTGACTTTGGACCTACCTGAACAAATGATTCAAATGAAACTTCTAATGGTGAAGGCGAATACTTGTGTAAAATTATTTTGAAATCCATCCCCAAATGTAGAAGTTGTAGCTCGGACAAACTCCATTCATAAGAATTTTATCATTTGACCTTCAAGTGTAACCTTGACCTTGGACCTACTTGGACAAATGTTTCAAACTTCTACTCATGAAGGCGAACAACTGTGCCCAATCATTTTGAAATACATCAATGAATGTAGAAGTCTGGTCCGGACAAATTAAGATGGACGTACACATGCATGCACCCACACATGCACGTACAGACAGACACACATACAAGGAAGCGACATTGTGACAACTATGTCTCGCTCACTGCAAGTGGGCTTGACAAAAACACATCAAACCATGTCTTTCCTATTGGGAAGCTTCTCATTTAGTTCCACTGAATTCCATCCAGTGGTTGCTGAGAAATAGCATGCTAATGAAATTAGGGACCAGTAAATTCAATGGGCCTTAACTGTTACAAAAACTGAGTATTGCATTTTCTTCATTTTTGATAGGGCTCAACTCCTTGATGATACTAATGATCTGCTCAAGTTTCAAAAGAATTGCATAAAAAATGTAGACTTCATCCCATAAGCACACAATAGCACCACATGTGTGTGCCAGTGCTTGGCTGCAGTTGCTTTTAGAAATAGATTAATATTCAGTGAAAATTCCAAGTCCAAAAAGGGGTTAACTGTTTGAAAAATATTTTAATGGTTACCTTCTGTATGGGTTTCCCTTTTGATGGTTAACAACTAAACTGAGTTTGAAGTAAGTATCTTCAAGAAGACAGATACATTATAAAATGCCAAAGATTTTGCAACATAATAAGCAGAAGATGACGGGGTTATCAAAAACAATGGAGTTAAAAATGTGAATTATCAACATTAAATGGCTACTTTCCCCTCATCACAATTGTCAGATTTTCTGCAAAGTTAAAAGACCTCAAGCTTTCAATGATATTAAGAAACTGTGTAAATTCATGAAGATTTTAGCCTGAACAGTAGAATTTACCACATAAAAAAAACTTACAGACTGATAGGCAGTTGGATGGACAGATGGTTGCAAGAAATCATGCCATGACATAAGCTGTTCTGGCCTTTGGCCAGTAGAGCCAATCAATCATAAATATTCAATTTGACCATCGGCTCTAAGCCTTGAATGAAAAATCTCATTTGTAAGAGTTAAAACAGCCAAACCTTTTATCACATTTTAGGATTTATCTATATTTGAAACCTCCCTTTTTGCACTTTTTACAGAAACTTTGGAAATAAAAGACTTAAGGTTAAATTTTTCAAACAAATTTTTATCATCTTCTAGTATATACCGTGAATTCACGATGAAACAAGAGCACTGCATACGAATGCCTATGCTTGGCTGCAAGTGCTTGATTTTCAGTGAAAAATGAAGTTGAAAAAGTGGCACAACTGTATCAAAAATATTTAGATGGTTACCCGCACCTGTTGTTTGGGTTCCCAATTTGATATTCAACACCATGACAGAAATATAACAAAATGTCAAAGTTTTTGCACAACGCAGACGACACCAGGGCAGTGCCTATGACAATACCTCCACTTTTTCTTTAAAACAGCCCAGCTAAAAAAGGGGAAAAAAAATGGGGGAAAAGGGTGAGGAACCAACTGGGCTGTTTTCAAAGAACCCACTTAAACAGCATATTAAGTAGGCATGGTGAATTGAATGAATTATCAAATTATCAAAGAACAATTTCTAAAAACCAACTGTTTGGAATCCAGCCAGATTCAATAGGTTTTTATTACTCATTGTATTAAACAATCCCTGTAAGTTTCAAAGAAATGGGACCAATAATGTGGATTTGTCATTAACTGGCTGCTTTTTCTAAACTGGCTGCTGGATTTTCGTTATTTTCTTGTTTCACAAATGTGTATACAAGAAATGAATTTAAACTTTAAATGGCTACTTTTCCTTTACTAATGAAGAGATTTTTTTCAAAGTCAAGTGGGTGCAAGGAATCAATAATGAAAAGAAATTGTGCTAGTGTAATGAAAATCAAACCACAAATGCAGACTTTATCATGTAACCTAGAAAAAAACTGATGGATGGACAACAGAAACCACCTCATAACATAGGCCTTGCTGGCTTTTGACCAGTAGGGCTAAAAACTATGTACAGGAATAGTGTTGATGCCATCTTAATCACTGGAAACTTATTGTTAACTTACCCTTTTCCAGAGCTGTCTTCAGCATCAAGACAAAACTGTGTACATGAGCCAGTTCAAACTGCAGTTTTTGCATAATGTGAACCCTGTAAGGCAAATATCAATGGTAATGCTAACTACTTTTTGACATGCACATCATCAACATCCAGTGAAGACAGTTGGACTCTGTAAAAAGTCTTTATTGTCTAAATTTATACTTACTAATTAGTAAACATTAATATTAAGGCCTCAATCATTGCAGATAATTCACACTCCAATTCTCACTAAACAGGGCTACAAAATTGGGTGAAACATCATCTCACTCAACAATGCCACAAAATTGGTGAAACTAGTGCCTCAGCATCTCACTTGAAAAGGCTACAAAATTGGTGAAATTAGTGCCTAAGTATCTCATTAAGCACAGTCACAAAATTGTATAAAATATTATGCGACTCACTAAACATGGCCTCAAAATGGGGTAAAACTTGTGTCTAAGCATCTTGTCACAAAATCATAAGATTGTAGAATATGAGCCTCAGCATCTCAAAGCCATCAAATTTGAGAAAATAAGTGCCATGGCATCTCACTAAACAAGGCCTTAAAACTGGTTTAAATTTGTACAAGCCATCATTCTGTGATAGTTATCTGTTTTGTCATCATATTACTTTAAGAACCATATCTCATGTCATAAGCTATCCACAATTTCAGAGAGAACAATTAAAGCTATTTCTGCTCAGATTATTGTACAGCCTATCCAAACACCCAACAAACAAAACATAGTGTCAAGGTGGAAATACAAACCTATTTGAGTATGTTTTGAGTTGATCTTCATAGCAATCATCAGTGGGAAGCATAACTTTGTTAAATAATTCTATGTTCCATTGCATGTCAAGGAGTAACTCTGTATAAAAGGGGAAAAAAACCATATAGACAACAACAGTCTTTTCAACCCTCTTCAAAATGTTCCCATGTTTTTACAACCGAAGGGTAAAACGCTTTTAAAAAAAGAATATAAAAGGGAGAAGATGCTGGTAACCAGCTCTTTCTCCTTTTCCCACAATTTTTTCTACTGGTTCAGAAGAAAATTCCATCAGTTTAACCGCATGTAATCACTGCTTTTGATTTGGAAGAATCTAAAATTTTGTCATCTGGTAAAAGTTTGTTGAAATCTTATGTAAGATTATCAAGTTTTTTTCATAAGTTATGCTGCTTTTGTGAGAAAGTATAGATCAACATAAGACTGCCCAGAATATCCAATCTTTCTTGGATTTACACTGTCCACTACATTAAGATATTTTGGTTGAAAATTTCACTGTTTTTGTCTCTTTTTTATTTCTAACTTAAAATGTCCATTTCATTTACTTAGCACTCTAATCTCTTTCAGGGCCAAATATATAAACTAAACATCCTTCCATGGCTAATGTACCGGTACAATCAACTAAAACTAAGAAAGATTTATATTTTATATGCCTGACTACACAAGCTGACAGTAAACATCCTAGATCAGATTCCACACTCTGTGCAGTCTGACCTTAATATATGTTCTCCGAAAAAACCTTTTTGAATAGTACTATAAAGGTAACCTTGAAGTTGGACTTATTTTTAAATATCCAAGCACTTTTCTCTGTTCAAAATAAAAAGATACTATTATGCACTACAAATTTTGATTTGTTCAGTGCACAGCTTCAGACTCTGGCAGAAAAAAAAGTTCACATAGTTTTCGTAATATCTTCATCCTTTGAGTGCCAAAAATCAACTAGACATTTTCAGTCCAGAAATATGACTCAAATAACTGCACTTTTGAGGATCTTTTGTCCAAAACATATAAGCAAAACTGACAGTTTAGATCAAAGATCAGCCTGCACATTTTGTGCAGTCTCATATTGATCTGCACTAGCCACAAGGGCAACTTCAGTTGTGAAAGGTGCTACAAAGGTTAACATAAAAGGGTACCTGAATCAGAGATTCCTAGTTCATCAAAAATTGCTTTACAAGGCAGAGATGACTGTAGATCAAGAGCAGGTTGCACAATCTGCAGCAGGTTGTTCACTTCATTTTGACACAGATTCACAGATTGTCTCGGTACGTTTTTCCAGTGGAAACTTATCCAGTCAATCATTTGATAGATGTAAGCAGTGGGTGTGAAATGAAATGTCTGGGCTAGGGTAAGTCTCAGTTTCATATGATCATTGCTGGTGTCAGATTCTAGGCTGGAAAGAAATAAGAGAATAAAATCGGTGAAGCTGGGGTGTTCACATTGTCTGACTTAATTGGCAGTTTTTCAAGTGTGACTTCTTTTTTTTAAAACTGTTTTTTTTCCATGCATAATCATTTTTATTTATTTGTGTGTAAAGATAGTAATCAATTACAAACCACCAAGTCAAGAAATATTGATCTTTAAGTGACAAAAAAAAATTATCAGCATTTCCTTGTTACTATTTTCACTTTCACTGCTATCTATTATTGATAATGAGCAACTACTTATAAACAATGGGCAACTTTTTACAACAATGTTTCATGTTTATTCATATATAAAATTTCAATATGATTGTGTTGACTAATGATATTCTACAACAATGTATTCAAAGGTGTCTGTTACAAATTTACAGACATTGCATTGAATGTTGTACAGTTACACAATGATTATTCAGTTACCTTGTGGCACTCTTTTCTAGCATGTGGAGAAACACAGCAGAATTTCTTTTCAATATTGCACTTGCAGGTTCCTTTGAACATTCATAAACATCAGGCAGTTTGCTAGGGGACAGTCCTAAAACACTGTCTGATGTTGCAGCTATCAACTCAGATAACTTGCTATGGTGTTCTGTTAGGACAGTCTGCGCTTTCTGTCATGGATAAAAAAAATTTTACTTGTCAATAACACTTTCCACGCCAACACAATTCTAGATTCATCCACATCCATATTTGCAGACTAAATCTTAAAATGTTGCTCGAAGAGTGATATTTGTTTTAGAAACCGAAGAAAGCAATGTGGTAAAAGGAGAAAATGCTGGTTATCAGTACTTCTCCTTTTCCCACAATGTCTTCAAAAATTTCTCAGGGTCATTACAACAAGGCTGTTTAGTAAGGAGTTAATGAAACACATAGTAATATATGTCTGAATAACAGAATGTTTTAGTCCTTATCCACAAAAAGATAAAAATTTGGAATCTACAAATATCTGCTCTCCCTCATTTCAATACACTTTGATGCAGAACAGGCACATAATTAACTAATATGACCTCCATCATGACATTTTGAAAATTTAGTTAAAGTAATGAGAAATACTTAGGTAATCCGAGAACTAAAATTTGCATGACTTCATTTATGATTTCAACATTAAACTTTTAGCAAAAAGATAAATCACGCAAATCCACAGGCTCACCTTTTTTGTATCTGTTAATCTCATTGTTTGTACATACACACTGTAACATGCACTCCAGACTGCCTGATCTAATGTGTAACCGAGACTGCAATGATTTACTATGTTCCTGCAGGTCTGTAACAGATGCTGCATGTTTGGCTTTTCACTCATAGGGAGTTCTTCTTTCAAACTTTTGTGTAAGTCTGTCAGCCATGCATACACAGACTGGTTTGAGAGACCAAGGTTGTACACAATTTGCTGATGGTCAAAGTCAGTGTAGGGTTTTCTATCATCCTACAAATTACAGAATAAAAACATTTAAGCAATGCTCTGGAAAAAGGGGGTTTAATGCATCTCCATGATGCATAATAACAAGCAAGTCATCACATAATTATGGATCTGTACAATACATTTTCTCTAACAATCAACTGAATCTGGAGGTAAAATGGTCCTTGTACATACAGAAAATATAAAACAGAAAAAAGTTTTGACCCAGGTCAGCCTGAGTGGACTGAGTAGGCTGCCCTATGTCGATACTTTTAGCAGATGCATTAAACCCCCTTTTCACAGAGCATGGTTCATTTGTAATGTTATATCTAAACAACACCAACATCAAGATGCAAGAATTCCCTTTGACACACAATCCTCATCCGAAAAGACTTTTTTCATAATGAGCCTGACTCAAAAAATGATTACAGAGACTGTAGTTGAGCAGTAGCCAGCTTGAATCCAAGCTTGGTAAACCTCTTTTTTTAAATTTGAAGATAGTTATTATGATAGGATTATTTTTTTTCTCACATCTAAATATTCTTTCAACTTTGTTTATGTGGGAAAGCTGTTCTTGGCTTGGAAGTTTGCGTATAGTATTGCTGGTGAGGAAAATCAGACACACTATAGCAATTTCAAGACTGTTTTGGGCCAGAATATCTTGCAACATTTCAGACAGTGCTGTTAAAAAATAAGGGTCAGTATTTGCCAACCATTCATAAGAACATTCTTAGTCTTATTCTAGATTTAGAAAGTAAAACAACTTCTGATTGGCTAAACCGTTTGGTTAAGCCAATCAGAAGTTGTATTACTTTCTAATTTCCTTCGGAAATTTCTTGAGAACTAGAGTGAGAATATTCTTAAAAATGGTTGATAAATACAGGTCTAGACTGCATGTTTAGGTCTTTACCTACAGTGCCTACAAAACCATCCGAACCTGTACTTAACATATAAAGAGTTAAAAAACATAAGTTACCTCTCCTGGAATATGTATCTCCACACCTCTATTTCTCATGGCTCTTGAAATCTCTCCATATTTTGGGTCCATGGCTAAAAATAATCTGAAACAGAGTATTGTTTAAGGTTTATGTATGTCACTTATGAGCATTAAGCTTACCTAAACCCCTTACTGAATAATCACAACTTTTAACGTCCCTGAGGAAGAAGGCTTTTGAAAACTGGGGGAAAAGAAAATGCTGGGGACCAGCATTTTCTCCTTTTCCCACAATGTTTTCTACCCCATCAAGGACTACTTTTGTCATTTAAGCCACCTTTGTTTGTCGTCTGCTAATGCTTTCAATTTGGACATGTCCAAAATTTTGTCGTTTGGTAAAGAGTTAAAGGATCTGAAACTTTAAGCAACAGAGTTTATAGAACACTTTAACATCCACACAATTTATAGAACAATATAACATCAAAACAAATAAACAGATCTATTTGAGGAAAAAAATGATACATCAATATAGGCGATTAATATCAAGATTATCTTTAAGACTTGTCACTATCAAGTAAATTGGATGAAGTATATGTATCACTTTTTTCCCCCTTGTTTAAAAGCAAAAAAGCTTCTCTTTAAAATTTTGCAACAGTAGGTGAATAGAACTTTATCTACAATACTGCCTAAAAGATCATGTGTTGGGACATTGCTATTTGAGGCAGTACTTGTGAATAAATATATAAAATATCGAAATTCTGGTCAATTATCTCACGAAATTCAGTCTTTTCTTAATCTACGCTGCCTGCACAGGCACTCAACATCTGCATGCTGTCAGTTAACTTTCTGCCAGACAACAACATTTTAGAATTGTGTAATTTGAAACCATTTGCAGACCACAAGCTAAATATGGTTCAAAATACAAATTTGTTGTAGATAGGGAATAAAAATTTTGAGAAAAGGAGAAACTGCTGATTACAACCATTTTCTCCTTTTCCCACAGTGATTTCAAAAACTTTCTTTGTCAGTGTCTCTTAAACGCATGACTGTTTAGTGAAGGCTTAAGATAGATGTAATCTTATCAAAATTTACCTGAAGTTTGGATGAGGTTTTATTGAGGGTATTTGTCCATCTATCACCCCCCTCTCATTGATGTGTAATACACCATTTGGCTCCAGTAATGCATTCAATCTGTCTAACACTGATGCACTGAAAAAAACAATCAGAGAACTCTTAAAGACTATGTTGTCCCTCAATTCAAAAGCAGTACTAGATAAATGCTTTTTTATTTTCTTTTCAGAGCACTTGAAAAATCACAAGTTACAATGACTTCATGTTTAAAAATAAAAAACAATCACACGTAAAACATAACTTTTGCATTTTTTTAGCCAATTGCAATGACCAACATCAGACTGCATTGGATTAGCTATCTGATATTGATTCTACATTGTATGACAATATTTTGACTCTCTACCATACAATCTAAAGTATGACTGACTTCAAGAAAGGGCACTTTTGAAAGCATTGTGGGAAAAGAAGAAATTGCTGGTGACCAGAGTTTTCTGCTTTTCCTACATTATTTTCAACCTTATCAAAGACAAGTTCCATCATTTGGGCCATTTTCAATTTGTCAAATGAAAATGCTATCAATTTGGTACTAGTATAAAATTTTGTTGTCTGGTACAGAGCTGAAACAACTGTGCCTTTTCTACATTTCATTTTTCAGCAGTCTTAAATGAATGTGAGACTCACTTGCAGAAATTAACATTGTCTATCAAAAGCCAGTGTCCATTTTTGAGAGATTTGACCAATAAACTGTCTATCCATTCAAAAGCCCCACCACCTGAGCCAGGTGTAGTCACTGACAACTTGTTTCTCACTCTAGTCAGGCTGTCATGTATTTCTGTTATCTCACTGACCATATCTGAAAAGGAAAGTTCCTGGTATGATAAGAATTCTCTTTTATGTTACTTAACTCTTTACTAAACAACAAAAATGTAGACTTGTCCAAACTGAAAGCATTTGCAGACGATAATTTAACTGTTGCTCAAATGATGGAATTAGTCTTAAATTTCTAAAAGCAAATAAGCCATGAAAAGGGGGCTTTATGTATCTGGAAAAAAGAATCAACCCAGGTCAGCAGGATGACCTGGGTCAAAACTTTATGCTGGCAGTAAATTTTCTGCATGTCAAAGGATCATTCTATCTCAGAATTCAGCCAGTTGATAAATAAAATGGATCTTATGGATCAATCTTTACGTGATGACTTACTTGGCATGATGCATCACAGATATGCATTTAACTCTCTTTTGCCAGAGCATGGCTCAAATATAATATATATCATAATATATCACATATTTTTAGATTCAATTCACTAAGTTCACATTCGTGAAAAGTTGACTCATCCATATTGAAAGAACTCTAGGCCACAAACCAAAATGTAGCTAAAATAGTGATATTAATCTTTTAAAGGTCATTAAATAATATAAGAAAAGGAGAAAATTCTAGTTACCGTCATTTTATCCTTTTCACACAATGTTTTAAAAGAATTTCTCCTGGGCAGCACAAATACAGAAAACAATATAGTTAAATAAAGGGTTAGAATAAAATAACCTTTTTGTAAGATGAGCTGTGTCTTGCAGTTCAAACAGAGATTGACAACATCTATCAACACAGACACTTCTTTCATTATGTGTTTGTGCTCTTCAACTGTGCTCCTGTTCTCCCCTGAAAAAATATTCATTTATTATCTATATAAAGAAATTATATAAATAGTCAATAAGCTAAAGTCTCTTTCCCAATATCACACACTAAAATATCCATGTACCAGTATGGCTAACAGCAAATATAGTAACAGTATAGTATACATCAAGCAGAGCTCCAGACAGAGGGAGTGATTTTGATTTCAAATGAAAATATTGTGGGTACTCGTTTGAGTTGTCTCATCAACACAACATTTTGAAAAAATGTTAAAGTGTGACTTATAACTCCTACTACATTATTTATGCTTATAAAATCTGTAAAAATGCTTAATCTTATAACATTGTCATACATTATGACTACCAGGGATGTGCATTCTAGTCATGATTGTACAATGCTTAAATCTGACTGGTTTTCCAACTTTTTGAGGCAATGAAACTTGTTCAATCTTCAACTGTAGGGACAAACTCAATGAAAATATAAAAGTTAAGAACAAAGGTATGGTTTTGAAAGCCCTGAAAATGGCACTTGATAAAGAGTTAAAGTAGAATACTACTCGTAATTGAACTGTACCCTTGTTGTGCCAGGCTTGCTTAAAGTCATTCCATCTTCCTTGGAGCTTTGTCATCATATCTATGGCTTCATTGTTGCTATATAACAAACAATGATTGCCAACTGACTTTACAGCCAGCTGCAATCGTTCTGCTATCTCCTCGATGTGCCTGTTGGTATCAGCCTAAAATAGAAATATAAAACATACCTTTTTATACAATAAATCATTAAGTTCTTACTTACCAAGAACTGAGCTGCATTAGGCAGCTCTTTAAAACATTCTTGGGGAAAAGAAGCAATGGTTTGCTACAAGCCATTGCCCTTCCTCCAACAATGTTTTCCTTACAATTCAAGAAAGATATTATTCCCTTTTTAGCCCTTTACCACACAAACCTGTTTTAATTGCAATACAAAAGACGGCTTTTGAAAACATTGTGGCAAAAGGAAAAATTGATGGTAACCAGCATTTTCTCCTTATTTCACACTGATTTTAACTGCCAAAATCTTCAGAATCATGAAAACACGGGATTGTTTGGTAAAGGGTTAAAGTCTTTTCATATTCTTTTCAGAATCACAACTATGGGTGACAGTAATGTAACAGTACCATCTGCAAGCAGTAAAACCTTCTCATCCAACAGCAACACCTACAGCAACATCCCTGAAACAGCTGTTCTTTTAGTAGTGACCGCTTTTGGTTGCCTTGGAAACATTTTTGCTATAACAGGAATCATTCTGTTCAGAAAGTTTCGTAAATCTTCAACAGCTTTCATCTGCCATCAGTGTTTTCTAGACTTCATCAAGTGTTTGTACAATTTTCTGTACGGTTATAATCTTCTGCATGAATCTGAGGTACCAGTCTGTTCGGCTGTGGGTGCTTCATATGTGTTTTTTGTGACTGTGTCTGCGTACAACTTACTAGCTATAGTGGTAAATGAGGAAGTGGAGTTACACAGACCCTCAAAACAAAGAGAAAGTAATCATTACTGTGTAATATTTGGTGTTGCAATACTTTGGTTTTCTTGCATACTTGTTGATATGGGTGTTGCATTCTTACCGAAAGAGCCAGAATACATTCATGGAGTTGGAAGCTGTATCTTCTCCTATGGAACACCAAGTAACTTTATTTTACACTTATTATGGATAACTCTTGTTTCCATAGCAATTTTTATATCTTTCTTCCACTTTCTGTCGATGTATTGCCAAATACGATTCAGTAGTAAATCCATAAAGAGAGCCCTGTTGAACAATTCTATCTTAAAGGAAGTTTATTCCTGTGATTCAAGTGATGACCAAGAACAAACCATGGTTCGACGCCATCAGAATAACAAACTATACACCTATTTATACCTTAGAAGAATCACTGTACTCATGTATATGGTGTTGTGTTTCTTTCTCTGCTGGTATCCCCTGTTTATACTGACTCTAGCTGATTATAAGTTTAAGCAGCCTAGACAGGCCTACAGAATCTTAACAATTCTAGCCTGGTGCCACCCTGCCACAACTCCAATATTTACTTTCCGCATAATGTATGACATGTCCTCTAAAGATGGACTCATGAGGAAAATCTATGCTAATGTTTATCCTATGATGCACTTCTACCGGAACCCAGCAGATCATCCAATGATATGTAACAACTGGGAACCAAAGCCTGATGGTATAACCAACAAACATTTTTCAGATGACAAAGATGTAAACCAGATTCAGAATTCTGATGATTGTCAGGAAAGGGAGACACTGCTCCGTGTAACTATTGAGTCAGAACCAGGGGATAATGTTGTAGCTATGGAAACACCAGTAACTATAGAGACATGGGACAGTTCTCCTACAAGCCCTGGAAGACTTCACAAAAATACCCATCTACTAAGAGAAAATGAAAAAAGGAATTAGTAAAGCTCTTGAAATACCTGTGCGTTGAAAGCTTGGACGTAATAGGTTCATGTTAAATCCTAGAAAGTAAACCGTGTAAGATATTGAACTAATGCTGTTAATTTGGTCTAATAGTTTTACTGGTAATAATCCTTGTTCATTTTGTTCCTTATTCAGAGATAACTCATTTCATTGATTTTGGAGCAACATAAGAAATTGTAATATAAAAGGAATTTCAAAAGCTTTAACCATTTACTAAACACTAACATGTTAAAACCTCTCCATATTGAAAGTACCTGCAGACAAGTTAAATGTTGTTCAGTTGATGAGCTCTGTCCTGAAATGGATACAAGACAACTGGAAAAAAGAGAAAATGCTGGTTGTCAGCATTTCCTCCTTTTCCCAAAATGTCTTGAAAACCTGTATTCCTGAGGGTCACTGACTACTGGATCGTTTGGTACAAAGTTAAATGTACCTGTTCAAAGCCCCCTAGAAGTTCTGTTGTGTCCATTGCGCTGTTCATTGCCAGTGTATTTAGCTGGTTTCCTGTCAAAATCGATAGCATCTTGACCAAACTTGATTTTCCACACCCCTGGGAACCAACCTGTAAGTGTCACATGAGATACAATAGTTTCACATAATGGTAGGTAGAGACACTTTTGCTATGTACCAATCAGACTGCTGTTTCAAACATTCTGCACCTAATATACCCCTTCCTCCACACTTACTAAGAGATGTAATATCCATGTACCTTTGAATTGTCAATTTAAGATAAAAATATTTTGTACAGTTAAACTATTCTTTTTTCTTTTTTTTCCTTTTCCAAAAGTATTTTTTAAATCTAAGTCTATTATGAGTTCTAGTTGACCATGTCACAAAAACACAAAAAGAAATGTCATGATACTTCACATTTATGTACCATTCAGTCTGTTGTTTATGCTCACCAAACTATTCGCCCCTAACCCTTTTGCAGAGACAACAACAATGATTTAGTAGCAATAAGAAGCCATCAGCCAAAAATACCATCTATTTATACATCCATGACAACTATTTCTTAAAGTAAAAGCAATTAACATGTTTATAAAAGACTGAATAAATCTGCACCACATTTAGCCCTTTACCAAACAATCTAACTTAAGTCAGAAAAAAATGTTTTGGAAATGTTGTGAGAAAACCAGCATTTTATGCTTTTTCCAAAATGTTTTCAACAGGCAATTTCCTCAGGGTCACTAAAACCAGCCACTAGGAAGTAAAGGATAAAACACTTGATTCTTATAATTACATGCATTTTTAAAATCTAGTTCTAATGCCAGTCCTAGATGACCACATCACAAAATGCAAAACAGTGTTGAAGTAATAAGATTATTTAATTCTCCACGAAACAGGAAAACTTCAGCTTTATTAAAAATGATTGCATTAGCAGATGACAAATTAGTTTGTGTATTAAATGATGTGATTTGACTTTGAAAGCTTGGAAAACATTATGGGAAATGGAGAAAAATACTGGTTACCAGCACTTCTTCCTTTCTCTACAATGTTTTCAAAAGCCTGCACTCTGCTACAGTCAGTTTTCCAGAGAAAGTTAAAAAGGGGGCATTACTGTGTCAAAAATATTCTAAGGGTTATCTGCCCTTATGGTATGGATTTTCCTTATAACAATTAACAACTAGCCCAAGATTGAAGTACGTATATTCAGTCATGACAGACATATGAAAAAATGTAAAAGTTCTTGCTTAATAATGACAGGGCTTAGGTAATACCTAACCTATTTTTCTGAAAACAGCTGAGGTAAAAGTTCAGCTGTTTCTGTTTACAGTATGCCTCAAGTACTGTTATAGAGGGATAAAATCCTATTCAAACAAATAGATTCTACTAGTTCTGTGACAAAATCATATCAAATCAAATCTGACAAACCAGTATAGCCATCCAGTTCATTTCCACACATTTCATGATGGACTCTAATGGTTCCAAAGAGTGATGTATGACATCAAGACAATCACTTTGCCGGCCCTCTCCTTGTCCTGTTGTGTTGATAGGTAGAAATGAGTGACCCACTTGTAAATGATCTGTACCACAGTGGAACCTTCCTGTTGACCTGTAGACCTCCATTGTGTCAGGGAATATATTATTGTACAGATCATATACCTGAAACAGACATACATGTATCTTGTGATAGCTTTTTCTATTTGACATATTGCCACCCAGGGTGTATATACCGAATATTATGTTGTAGTAACTTTCCGGGTGCTTGTATTTAATTCAAGCAGCGTGAGAAAATTTGATATTGCCCTAGACCTTCAGTGTGTGTTATCTCATCCGATTTGATGCATGTATTTGATCCAAAAAATTTACTGATAATCACATAACTACCCACTGACAACTTGTGGCAGACTAGTTTAGAATAAAAAACATCGGGACAAAAGAAGAAATTGCTCTTAAGAGCAATTTCTTTTTCATATTATTATACTTGCATACTAATGCATGTTGATTATACAAATTTAACTAGAATGTTTACAGTCATCTGCATATCTGTACAACATAAAACAAATGTTTAAAAATTTTACTGAACAAAAGTAAAAAAGAGTTCTTCAAGAATGTGATAAATTTTTACTGCCAAGCACATGAAACATTCATTTGAGCTATGCTCTGTGAAAAGGAAGCTTAATACATTTAAAAGAAAGTATTGACTGCCTAGGTTTACTTGGGCTGAAAGTTTTTGTTAAATTTTGTTAATTCTCTGCATGTCAAAAGACCAGTCTACCAAATGATTCAGTTGGTTGTTAGACAAAATGGAATTTATGGATCCATAGTTAAGAAATGATTAATGAGCCATGCTCTGGCAAAAGGGGGCTTAATGCTTCTCCATGATCCATGGTACCAGGCAAGCTATCACATACTTATGGATCCATTATATCCACAATTTTTAATAACCGATTTAATCATGAGGTAGTCTGGTTCTTGGACATACAGAAAATTTACCAGTAGCGAAGTTTCGGCCCAGGTCAGCCTGCACAGAGTGCACAGTCTGACCTGAGTCAATACTTTTTGCAGATGCATTAAGCCCTCTTTTGCCAGAGCATGGCTCATTTGCTTGGTATGATGCATAACAGGTATGCATTAAACCCCCTTATCCAAGGGTCCCACTCATCGAACGATTATTATGAGATGACTTGCTTGGTATGATGCATCAGGTATGCATTAAACTCCCCTTTTTTCAAGGGTTCTGCTCATATGGATCATTAATTATGAGATGACTTGCCTGGTATAATGTGGCATGGAGATGCATTTAATATTTTACCAGGGCCCAGCTTATTTTTAGTCTGTTAGCAAAAGCCTGTGGTAGTGTTTTCAAGGCTATTTTGACCCTAATATTGGACAAAAGATTGACCATCAACAAAGCTGCACTTTTTGTAAAGTCCGATCTTGATCTACCCTGTCAACAAAACCATTTCATGTTACCTTAACCCTTTACCACACAATGCTGACTTTTAACGACCCTTGGAAAGAAGTCATTTAAAACATTGTGGGAAAAGCTGGTAACCAGCATTTTCTCCTTTTCCCACAATGTTTTCTACCCTATCACAGAAAAATTGCACCATTTAAACCACTCTGAAATTGTCATCTGGAAATACGGATATATGGAAAAAGCTAAAATGTTGTTGTCTGGTAGAGTTAAGAGCCTACCTGCTGTTTGTCATCTAGTTTCCTCATCCTGTCTGCATAGATAAGACCAACATATTCACCTGGGTTCACCCTGGTGCTTTTCTGCAATGAAAAGTAACAATACAACATAATTTTACTGGGAATTTTAAAAAATGAAATATTTAAGATGCCAAATGTATGTTTCATTCAGCAAATGGGAAATATTATGCAGCTGCTAAAATGAAATAGTGATAGTACAGGAAAGAAAACTTTTGTCTAGGCGACAACAAACTGTGGTCTTGAAAAATTTGCCTTGAAAATTTGCTGTAAGAAAATTCAAGAAATATCTCTCAACTTTCATTACTTCAATTTGATATTAAAGGAATAAACAGTTTGAACTACTGATAATTTGCTTATCACTGTAACAGTGAATTTCAGATTTTCTGACCACTTACAGGTTTTCCAGAAATAAAAAAGAATATACTGTTCCCCTACAAAGTATTTTCTGCTTAACACTTGTGGAACATAGGAAATGATAGATTGATTGAATGATTGTATGGTGTTTAACACTGTTTTCAACATTATTTCAGATATATTGCAGCAGCCAGAGCACCTATCCATGCTTTCCTGGAATTTCTTTTACCAGTACTCAGCACAATTTCTTCCCAAGCCACTGGCTGCTTTCCCACACAACCATCACTGAAGCAATGGCCAGCAGTGAGGGAGGAATGAATCCTGTCACAATGACTATAATCAATCCAAGAACTTGGCCTAACTGGAGATCGAACCAGCAACTCCTGTTCTTAAGTCCTGTAGGCTACAGACTGAGCTACTGAGACGTGGCAGAACACAGGGAAACAGGTCTTTTAGTAGCAGCAACTTTATATGATTTTCAAGTTTAATATCCCTCTGCTATACTTTAATACCCCTGTATTGTTTCAAAAAAGAAAAGTACAGACCTGATTGTTTAGGATTAGATCGCACCATCTGAATAAATCTCTTAGATTAAATTCCCAAGGACTGCCTCTTTGACCCCATAAGCATTTAACCGCTGTATCTGTGTGTATCTGTAAAATGTTTAGATGCGAATATCATACAGCCCTTACAAATGTAAGAAACAACTGCACTATGTTTAACCTTCTACCAAACAATCCAAAACTTGAACAAAGCTGAGTAAAAAGGCTTTTAAAAACTTTGTGGTAAAAAGGATAAAATGCTGGTAAACAGCATTTTCTCCTTTTTTTCCACAATGTTTTCTACCTTTCCAAATAAAAATCACATCATTTGAATTACTCAAGTCTAAAGTTTTGTCAGATAAAGAACTATTGAATCAGACTAAACAGACCATACCATTCTAAGCTATTTAATGTACACTGATGTTTCCTGGACATTCTGGACAACACAGCCTTTCATTAATTACATAAAACTGCAAAACAACATGTGCCTAGCACTGGAAAAACTGGATCTATGAAAGCATGAATAGATGCACTGGATGCCACTAAGTAACTGACATACTGCTGAAAGTTAAACATAGTAACTTGTAACTGGTAACTCAATTGCCCTACCAATGTGTAAAAGTAATGTTTACCTGCATATTAAATTGAACCATATTGTGTAGCGTGTCCACAGGAATGGCAGGATACATGGCAGTGCTAATAAATAGCAAGTCCTTCTCATTGAGTGGCTCAATATATACCTGTAAGGGTATGTCATATAACAAGTGAACACTTAATGAAGATTAACTCTAAAAGCACCAAGCATGCTGTAAGCTGTAGTCTGATCCTAATTAATCAACAATGTGTTCATGATCTAAAGGTTTAACAAAGTTATGTATACCCACACAGCTAACAACAATGACCATAAACCCATGCAGCTAACAACATTGGATATTTCAAAACCAAATTTATATTCTTAACTCATTAACAAATAACAAAATGTCAGACTTGTCCATATTGAAAGTATTTGCAGCAGACATACACAATATGGCTATAAGGATGAAATTTATCTTTGAAAGGGTTAAAAAAAATACTTCCAGATTAGGAAAAAATGCTGGTTAACAGCATTTTCCACAATGTTTTTAAAAGGCTTCTTTTTTTCAAGATGATTAAAACAAAGGTTAGTTTGGTAAGACTTTAAAAGAGGAATATACACATGAGTTTCACAGAGTGGCTAATTGTGACTGTGAGCCTGTTTGACGGGATTATTGCTAGGATAAAAAATCATCGAATGAACCAAATCAGTAAGACTATTTGGTAAATTAGGTGTAATATTATATTTCATGTGTCTATTTTTAGAAATGTTATGGGTAAAGAAATGTCGTAATTTAAGCTTGGGGGAATTATTTCCCCGTCACAGTGAATATTTTCCTCCTGCCGAAAATCTGGAACTACTTTTTTAAGTTTTTTAAGTTTTTAAGTTTTAAAAGTGGCATTCGTTGACAAAATAATCAGAGGAAATATAATATATATTTTATTTCATCAGCTTGTGGTTAATATGGGGAAATATTCGCCTCAAAAAGGAAAGGTCCGCGAAAATAACTCGTGCCTTACGGCACTCGTTATTTTCGCATACCTTTCCCTTTCTCGGCAAATACTTCCCCATATTAACCACAAGCTGATGAAATAAACTCTATTTGCAAATCATGATAAATTCTCAACTGAAAGGTTTTTCTCTGAAAAATGTAGGTCGCAATTAGACTTCACATAACATGCAGCCTGACTTTTCTTAACTCTTGCAGTGCTTAGTACATGTATATAAACTGTACCTCCTCAAATGGCTGAAAATACAAATTTACTGAAACTCAAATTTTTATCTTATAGGCTTGACTTTACGAGCAAATGGTAAAGATCCAAGATTAGATCATGAGGTCTATGCAGTCTGCAAAACTGATCTATGCAATTCACAAAAAAACCTTGGTTAGGCCTGCCTTGCCAACAGGACTAATTTCAATGAAATATCCATTTCACTGCTTCAGAAATTTGAGCTTCAGTAAATCCTAATCCTCAGACCCTACACAAGTACCATACTTACTTGAGTAAATCTATTCAAAAATGATCTAGGCAACCCTTTACGACCTCCACCTTGATTCAAAGGATTCTGGCAGGCAAAAAGTCTTGTTTTCTCGTGCTGTATTTGGAAAGTTTTACCCAGTTCTGGCACATAAACCTCTGCTCTGTGATCCAAACAAGCATTTAAACCTTCCAATACTGACTGAGATGCCAAGTTTAACTGTAAATAGAGAAGATCTAACAGTTATTTGAATGCAACTATGTAATCTAATAAGTAACTCAATTATCTTTGAACTTTCAAAACAGGATAAAAAGAGACGAGATTTAACCCATTACTGGGTTATTTCTGGCAAACCAAACACCAGCACAAATGACACAAAGGACCAAGCATATGAAAGTAACAAAAATATCTCTTTTGAATGCAATTAGTGGACAAAGGAGCAACAATGCTAACAATGTTTTCGAATTGTCTCTATAGCTGGGTTGTAAAAAAAATGCAATGTATAGCAAATAGTTAAGAGATAAGGCTTTCGCTTATAAAGATACAGACAAAATCAGCTCAAAGAATTTCAATTGTCTGTATCTGTACAGGGGTCAATTACAAGGTTGCTGTACAATTCAATAAAATAGATTGGATTAATTCATATTACTTGTACAAAAAAAGTTCTACTACAATTAACCTAATCAGTTTTTATACAAACAACACTTATGAAACTTACTTCATCCAGAACAATCCAGCTTCCTGCCTTTAGGGCCTGCAAAAGTGGTCCATCTCTCCAAGCAAACACACCTCCTTCAGCCCCCTCTACTGGCAGATCAGCTCCAAATAAGTCTGTAACATCCTGTTGTGAAAATTTCATTTCATAAATTTGGAGCAAGTGGCAAACTGTAATATACAAATGGCAACTATACACAAGTTCTTGAACATAGTCTTCAAACAGTCTTATTAGATTAATTCTTAATGGGGGTCAGACGAGAAGTTAATTGAAATTTTGTGGGAAGGGGATTTACGGGGCATTCAAATTCCGTGGGTGGGGCTCTAAATCTGAATTCTAAATCTGTGAAATTGTAAAAAGCAATAAATTTGGGGAGAGGGGAACTATTCAATCAAAAAATTCTTGAGGAATTCAATAAGCCTTCCTAACTGAAAAGGTAGGTTGTAGAAAATGTGTAATGAAATTAGCAAAATTTGACATGTGTCCTCGATAATAACTGTATTAATCACAGCCGCTGTTAAACATATCAAGACATAATCTGTTGGTGAGATTGCTGTTATTATGTCTCTCTCTTGTAACAGAAAATACATCACCATCCCCAAATTCTACATATCTTAACTTCAAGTGTTCCAGTACTTCTCTTATCATCTGAAAATGCTTTAAACACATTATTTTTTGTACCTCACTTAATTCTGTCATCTGCAAATGATTCAAATATAAGAAAGTCAAAAATTTTGTGGATGGTAACTTACTGTCTGCTCTGACAAATTAATTCTAACCAAATCTCGCCCCGAGGCTTTAGCTATAGCCGTAACCAGGCTTGTCTTCCCCACACCAGGACTGCCCTCCAACAATAAAGGTCGAGGTAACTGTAAGGCTCTCAAAACACGCTGAGCATTTATACAGGTTCCTGGAGCTTCCAGAGCGTAATTCAGAGCTGCGCCTGAAGCTAAATCACCTGTAATTATAATAAAGTAACCGGATAACACAATGTCCTTGTTTACACATTGCAAACAGAGTTATAACTCCAATGTTGTCTTCTAGAGAACTTGTTCACTTAATCCTGTACCAAACAGTCCCATGTTTTAACAAACCTGAGGGAGAATACTTTTGAAAACCTTATGGAAAAAGGAGAAAATGCTGATAACCAGCATTTTCTCCTTCTCCCACAATGTTTTCTACCACAATGTTTTCTACCCATCCGAAGAACAATCCTATCATCTAAGCAACAATGAATTTGTGTGTCTGCAAATGGTTTCAATTAGGACAAATCTAAAATGTTGTGTGGTATAGAGGTAATGCTCCATTAGTTTTGTATTTAAAATAACACTACTAGTGCTTACACTGATAAAACTTGAGATCATCTCTCAAACTTCAAGTTTCATCTATGCTTCAGATAGTAAGAAAATTCTAAATTGAGACTTAATCCTTATACAGGAGAGCAACTCTTAACCCTTTACCAAACAATCCCTGGTTTTCATGACCCTTTTGAAAACATTGTGGGAAAAGGAGAAAATGCTGGTAACCAGCATTTTCTCCTTTTCCCACAATGTTTTCTAACCTATCAGAGCAAGATTGCACCATTTGAGCCACACTGAAATTGTTGTCTGCAAATGCTTTCAATTTAGACAAGGCTAAAATTTTGTCGTGTGGTAAAGGGTTAAGCTATTCCAGTAGATGTACAAAATCATATTCGATATAACTTAAAAATTATGTGCTAATATGAGTTAACCATTTATTAAACAAATCTGTGGTTCTAGAACCCTACAGAAGAAAAAAGCCTTTAGAAAACTATGTGGTAAAAGAAGAAAATGCTGATTTCCACAATGCACTCTATCCTTTAGACATATTTCATTATTTAAGCAACACTTAATTTGTTGACTGCAAATTCTTTCAATTTGGTCAAGTTTAAACTTTTCTTCTTTGGTGACAAAAGTCTAGACTTGTCCAAATTGAAAACATCTGTAGGCAACAAAATAAACATACTCAAATATCAAAATTAGTTAGTGACAAGGTAGAAAACTCTGTGGGAAAAGAAGAAAATGCTGGTTAGCAGAATTTTCTCTTTTTACAACAATGCTTTCAACAGATCTCTTCTTTAGGAACACTAAAAGTTGGGATTGTGTGGTAAAGGCATACTCATGGAAAAACGGTTTACAAGCCCTGGACCAAGTGTACCAATTATCCATATATATATATGTGAGTACATTCTTCTCCTAGAAAACCTATGTATAAATACACATACACTGACCTTTAAAGTAAAACAGGCAAAAAAAATTCAGTGATGTTTATGTAGACAACAGAAATACCATTTTAAAAGAAAAAGTAGCTGAGATGTAATTAGCTAAACAAGACTGACCTGTAAGAATACTGAAAGGAGGGATGGAGAATTCCCTCTCTGTTGAAACCACACAAGTTTTCTGTGATTCTGTAATATCTAGCAGATAGAGGTCCTTCATGTCATATTTCTGATGTGTTAGAGAGTTCACTTGCTCTAATAGAAATCTGAGACTATTCAGTCGTATTTCACTGACAAGTTCATCTTTGCCCTGGCTTGTAGTTCCTAGCAAATAGAACACAAACATGTTTGTATATATCAACCCGTAAGGTGTCTTGGAAATATTTTGTTACCAATGTGCATTTTTATTCTTTGCCACAAAACAAAATTGTAGACTATCCAAACTGAAAGCATTTGCAGATGGCATAATGAAAGTGGCTTGAATAATGAAACAGTCTTTAATAGGTAGAAAATTTGGGAAAAGGAGAATATGCTGTTTACCCACAATCTTTTCAAAAGCCTCGTGTCTCAGGGTCACTTAATGACGTATATGACAAATGTTCACGCGCATCCTACTGCGTATGTATTTTTGCCGTGGATATTGAATCAAAAGTGCACCTATGTATTTTTTGCACATAATGGTAATACTATTGGTGCACTGAAACAAGTAGCATTCTCTTCGGGTAGTATTGGTGAAGAGAAAAAAATGGATCTTTGAACTATCACCCAGAAATAATCAAAATGCTGCTGACACGGCGTTACACATCAAACAAGGCAACAAAGGCAGGAAATTTAAAGCTGTGGAAGTATAGCTGTTTCCACTTTGAAAATTATTGTTGGAAAAGGAAAAATTGCTCCTATTACGCAATTTCTCCTTTTCCCACTATGTCTCCTGAGCTTTTATCCTATTTTTTTCCTCGAAAAAATAACTTCCACAGTGACCTTCAACCTTCTTTTCTGATGAAATAAGCACGGATAGGTGCCATTTTTATTTTTTCTCATTGTTTAGAATTATAAATACTATAAGTGTGGAAATTTTAAGAAAAATCTGTCCTTTAAAAATGCTGTATTTATTTAAGATTTACCCTTAATTTGGTCAAATTATTTCCCTTTTTAACTCAATGATCCATATATAACACACATATTTGTATATTTACCATGCTCAAAATCAGGCTTTTGTATATTTTTTGTGCAAAAGTATATGAATTTTCATTAAAATGATGTATATTTGTATATTTTTCCTTTAATTTTCCTGTTTAACTGACTATTAAAGAAAGGCGCTTTAAATCCAATATAAGCTGAATTTTGGAACTGTATATACCTTTTTCAAAGGCAAATTTCCCAGAAACAAGCACGGTGACCCACATCTTTTTTTACTGTAATCTCCTAGAGACATGATGAGCTTTGTATGTGCAAAGTTTTAAAAAAATCTGTCCGTTAGAAAAATTTGTAATATACGTTGTTAAACACACATTTGTTTGGTAAAGGGAAACTTTTAATGATGAATTTCTTAATTTACCCTCCAACATGTGCCACCTCATAATAGATCTATTCTATATATAAAAACACCAAAGTCATGCCAAGTATATTCAATAGTTTACTTTTAATCCCATTTCAGGACTAGTGTATTAGTGATACTACTAAACCTTTCCTTGCATTTATAAAACCTCCACCATAATCTATTTCTTCAAATGAAGAAGAGTTACCAGCATTTTCTCCTTTCCCATAAGTTTTCAAAAGCTTTTTTTCTCAGAAACCTTACAACTTTGATTGTTTGATACAGGCATAAAAGATTCCGAATGAGAAAAATGAAGTTGGTAATTATCACAGGCATATAATACACGCATACACAAAAAAACCTGGGTCTAGGGTTTTATTTATACCATTTCGAAATACTTTCTACTGCTAAATTTCAAGACAAACCACAAGATTTGCCGAACCGAAACATCTCCACCAATCACATGGATAGTCTTAAGATTGAAAAATTTGAGTAATATTTAAAACTGTTGGTCAACAAAGGCCCCATGTCACACAGACTGACAGTCCATAGTAAGACTATATAAGAGTACTTACCTGCACCAAGACCATCCAAGAAGACCAGGCAAGCTCCATGAATATATGCTACAGCAGGATCCAGTTTATTGTATGTAACTTGTCCAGTGTCCATGCTCCTGCAATCATCATCATCATCAGACATTGTGGTTGAACACTGGTTTACAAACTTGACCCATGTCAGGATATCTCTGATACTAACAGTGCATCTGAAATGAAAGTTGGTTGAAACAGAGGTATAGAGAAGGGGAGTTTTTTTGTTTTTTCTTAATGTAATACTTGTCAACACAAAGTCCTATTTTGTTGAGACAATTGTAATGAGTTCCAAGTACATAGGTTTGTAAATAGGTTTTAGTAAAGAGATTCACATATCCGGACTTATTTGGGCTTCTGAGACAACTAGCAATCTGCTCTGATCTCTAATTAATGTGGTTAATACATTACTCCATCAAAAAAATTTTGCACAGATAACCTTGAAAATCTTTAAACTATGGAAACCAGCATTAAATAGGGTTCATAATGTGGTTAATACATTACTCCATCAAAAAAATTTTGCACACATAACCTTGAAAATCTTTAAACTATGGAAACCAGCATTAAATAGGGTTCATATATGTGCATTAATGAAGAAACAATGTGGCAAAAAGAAAATGGCTATCTACAGTTTCTTCTTTTGCTGGATTGATTCAGAAAAGGTCTGCTTCTCTAAAGTGGATTTAAGACTATGTTTTTGAACTGAAAACATCTTTTTATTTCATTTGGTGCAACAGTTTTGGGTTGATATTAAATAAGTATGAATTAGGGATCGGATCTAATCGAGGGGTTTGAGTAAGTGGTAGCTCTTTTAATCTAGTACTTGAAAGGATACATTCACTCTTGTCTGACTGTTTCCAAAGGTAGGTCATCATTGAGAAGGTAGGCCTACTGCTATCAAGGTAAATCGACTAACTGGTCAACAAATAGAGAATGGGCGAAAATATGAGTAAGAATTAGAGTAGAAATAGGAAATAATCGAACAAGGGTGAAAAAAACTTTGCTCATTTAGTACATTATTAATTCTTTACCAAACAACACAATTTTAGACTTGTCCAAACTGAAAGTATCTGCAGACAACAAATTAGATGTAACTGTAAACATTAACTTTGCCTTTCAAAGGCCTTCTTCCTCAGC
Organism: Hippopus hippopus; assembly: GCA_946811185.2. Classification (NCBI taxonomy): domain Eukaryota; kingdom Metazoa; phylum Mollusca; class Bivalvia; order Cardiida; family Cardiidae; genus Hippopus; species Hippopus hippopus. Next base: position 32,611,967 of record OX328101.1, read on the forward strand.
GTCATTGAAAGTCGGGATTATATGGTAAAGGGTTAAATATGCAGTAATAAGCATGTAAGTGTTTGTTTTTTTTTACCTGGCAACAGGTGTTGATAAAATTTACACGAACTGTTCAATATAATCAAATTCAAGGCCATATTTAGCTTCTGAAATAATCAATTACAACCTATAGATATCTCTTTCCCTTTACCCTCTCCCTCCCTTCTCTCTTAAAAAGTTTAACAGCTCCCCTTCTAATTCTTAACTTATGTTCCTTACTTTTTCTGTCTTTTTGAAATCTCCCCTACCTCTCAGAGTTATGTTTCTCTTTTTACCCAATGTTTTTTTCTTTCTTCTTATTTCTTAGTAATAATCACTTACACTGTATTGATGTTTCGCCAAACTACTATATATTTTTGTCATATCCCCATGTTTGATGTATATATCACTGGGTGAATAAATGGTAATGTTGTTGTTAAAAAATGTTGTTGTTGTATTATTTTATTGTCCCTTAATTAGATGTCTGATTAACAAGTTGATATACATGTCAACCTTCTAAATGACAAATTGAAATGCATAAACAGAGTGATCAGTGTTGGTGTGAAAAACTCCCAATTATGTTTGACACCAAATTGCTAATTGAATTGATTGCATGGTGTTTTATGCCACTTTCAACATTATTTCGGTCATATCACGACAACAGCTCACATATTCATGTATTTCCTGGGTTTCACCAGTACCAGGCTATGGCTCTTAAGTGTTTTGCCCAAGGACACTCCAAGAAAAGAACCAGTGGATCCAGTGAGGCTTGATCCCGCGACATCCAGGTTACGAATCCTACATTTTACCACTGAGCCACGCAGGACCCCTTGCTAATTGAAGGCACTGCAAATTGACTTTAAATTATGGCAGATTAAGGGATCGTTACAAGGTATTAGGGTGTTACACATGACTGACCTTTCACATTCCCTTTATCAATTTAATCTAATTACCCTCTGACATTTCAGTGTAAAACTATTTTGAATCAGGTAAGCTGGATTTATCAAAACAAGAACCCGAAGTCTGATTTTGATTTTTTCACTGGAGAACTTGATTGCAAATATTGCTAATCAATAATCAGACTTCCGATTGAGTGCTTGATTACTTGAGTATTCATTTCCCATCCCTAGTATGAATACCTAACTTGCATGCAAATTTATTTAATTTGCATGCAAATTTTTTTCATTGGCTTATATTGACCAATCATCCAATGGTTGACCTCAACCAAGCTTTCTTTTCTTGTTGTGATTGCACTGTGATTTAAAGAGAAGAGATAGTATCAAAATTCTGATTCTTACCAAGAAAGATCCACTTATTTTTCACTTGTTCATTCCATAAAGGCCAAATAGGTTTTGATAACAAAGTCATGTAACCCGCTATCAAGATATCCTCTAGGCTTCTATATCCTAAATTTGTTTGGAATAACATCCTATTGTGTGTCTATCATGAATTTAAATATTAATTTCAAAATCGATTGAGAGAATTTCACCTATCCATGGTGGATTGGACAGCTAGCAAAAAACTATACTGTGTTCATAATGTTGGCCCCCTTATGCAACATGGCCAGGTCATTTAAAATTTATTGAGGGACTTAAGGCCCAACACAGACAAAAGCTGGAATGAACCCTGCTTCTCAACCAAAAAGGTAATATGCAGGTGGTAAATTTTGATAAATGCGTTTGTTAATAGGGAACCATGTTGATCTTGTGTTTATTATCTTCTTGCAACTGCTTCTTCTTCCAAAGCTGATCTACAGATAATTATAAAGGTGAAAAAAAGGGGGGGGGGAATGATAATAAAGCTATTTGTCTAATAAAGTCAAATTTCAGTTGTAAATGGTTACATATTTCAGCAAAAATCATGAATACAACTCAAGTGCACAGTCTATTACCAGGGAAGTAAAACCTTCGAGGATTTCAAAGAAAATTCTAACTAATTCAGATTTCCATTCATTACTACAGTGTATCTTTATTTGAAAAGGCTGATAGATACAAAGATGGCCAACTAAATTTGTTGTAAGTATACCATACTACTTTACATACCTTTTGCCTAGTTCATTGTTTGTAAACCAGTCTACAAAACTCATCATGGCTTTGCCAATACCACTGGTCCCATCTTCTTGATTACACAGATGTATACCTGAGTTCAAATTGTGTTCAATAATATCTATGAGATCTTGTCTCTTGTTGGACGGTGGACACCAGATCTCTGTAAATCTGTTCCTCAATGCTGGAGAGAGCTGAGTAAGTTAGAAATGATAGTAAGTTACCATCCAGGTAAATTTTGTAAGTATTTGTAGTACAACCCTATGCTGACTTATCAGATAAAAATACTCCCTGATTAATTGGCTGTATATATTCAAAGCATATTTTTTGTTTTGACTATTGATAAACCAAAGAGAAATGCATCCATTACGTTATTTGTACTTGGATTGGGCAGTTTTCATCATGAACCTTTTGAATCCTTACTTTTTAAAACAAATTCCAAGTATGCAACTTTGAAACATTCTTCATAAACAAAGATAATCAATATGAATTAGAGTTTTTTGTCTCTTTTTTTTTTACATGGACACATATTAAAACAGTTAAACAATAGAAGACTTGCCAATTATGAACAATTTCTGTATTTATTACTGTCTTTTCAAAAGAAGTTGTCAACAGATGTAAAAGTGATATGTTAGTGGTAATGTGATAACAATTTTTAACAACTTTATCTTACCTCTTTCTTACCAAAGTCACCCCCAGGATTCATAGTGGCAAATATATGAAAATTTTCCAGGGCTGTTATTAGTTCCACCTCATTTAAGTGTCCATCTCCTCCACCTTTCTCAGCCAATAAAATTGTCCGTTCAGGTTCAAGGACACTATTTAACCTTTCAAGGACACTATCATCAGCCAATGAGATTTCATCAATGAGAAACATGGCTCCTGTCTTCATAGCTTCAACAAGGGGACCATCAACCCACTCAAATAGTTTGTCTTTTTTATCTTCCTACATGTAAAAAATATGAAAATGGCTGTCAGTATATTATCTGCCGTAACTTCTGCAACAGTGGTAAAACCTCCATGATTATATATGCCCTTGAGCAAGATGTCTACAAAGCTACTTGTTCAGAGACAATTTAGGACAAGTCTGACAAGTCACACATGGGAATTCCACATCCCTGTTCACAAGTAAAAGAAAAGATAAGCAAACTGCTTTGGTGATTTCATGTCGGCAAGTGAGTCTATTTAAAGAATCTGCTGGCAAATGTTTCCATGTTCATTTGTTTGCACCACAGTGTGTCAGTCTTAGTTAATTTGATGCTCCAAAATGTACCCAAATAAGTTGATTTTCTCAACTTTTCAAATTTTTTCAAATATAATTAATATTAATTTTGTTTAAAACTGGATCAAAGTTTTAATCTGCATGAGCGTGTGGTACAAAAACTTTGGAGCCTTTCAGTTTCTAAAAGCACTCATTCTTTCTCTTTCACTGATCTTTAAATGTAAGTGAACTTCAGAAATGCATAACTATACATACAGCACATGTACCTACAGATCTAAAAGCTACAGAAAAATTTCATAAAACATTTCACATCTTATCTTTTTGAATTATCAAACACAGATATGACAAAATATATACTAGTAAATGAGTCACTGCCTCATCACTACAAGACAACATCTCAAATCTGTCCATTTTGCAACATTTGCAAAGATATTTTTTCCCCTATAAAACCCTGTTTGATGCATATTTACACTACCATATATGTAAGTAGTTTAAGTATCATGTATAAATTTCTTAACACTTTGCCACACTATATCGACTTTAAATGACCCTGGGGAGGGAGGCTTTTGGAAACATTCTGGGAAAAATGATTTTCTACCCTTCCAAAACAATTTCTAATTTTTGGGTAACATTTGTTTTGTCGTCTGCAAATATTTTCAATTTGGACTAGCTTAAAATTTTGTCGTTTGGTAAAAGGCTTAGCAAATTTCATTGGATACCTCAAATATATATTAACTCTTTACCAAACAATCCCGGGTTTTCACGACTCCGAGAAAGAAGCCTTTTGAAAACATTGTGGGAAAAGGAGAAAATGCTGGTAACCAGCATTTTCTCCTTTTTCCACAATGTTTTCCACCTTTCCCAATACAAATTTCAATTTTTCAGTCACATTAGTTTTGTCATCTGCAAATATTCCAATTTGGACCAGTCTAAAATTTTGTCGTTTGGTAAAGAGTTAATGAAAGATTCTGAGCCGTGAAGTTTGTGACATACATGAACTCTGATCAGGCTGTATAACTCATCTGATCTGGATTCACGCCAATATATTGTTTTCTTGTAAATTTACGTAAAACTTAGAACTCTCTGTCAACAAGCACCTGGATCAGTCTTCGTTTTGTTGCAGTCTGATCCGAATCCATGTTAAACACAAGTATTCATCTGGCATTACTGAAGCTCTCTTTAACAATAAAAGCGGTCCGAGTCCCTACTGATCAAGATTTCTCTACAAGGTACTAAATCCTACATTGGTTACATGGATATACAAATGTAATATCATTATTTGCATTATGGGACGGTGGCCTCCTATATAAATACAATATTTGATTTTGAGTTTGATATATCAGATACTTCTCAAATCTCTTAAAGAGTAGAAACGGTAGAAAAGATTGTGGGAAAAAGAGAAAATCATGTTTACCAACATTCTTTCCTTTTCCCACAAAGCTTTCAAAGGCCATCTTAATGGTCGCAAGAATACTAGATAGGTAGCTAAAGAGTTATGTGTTGCTAACCTCTGTGTGCGATCTGACAGGTCTCAATCCACCAAGAAAGTCTGCACTCTCAGTGTGTAGATGACAATTAATACTGTGTAAATGGGTATTATAGTATGCTGCATATAGCTGACACATGGTTGTTTTCCCACATCTGTAAGTATATAGTAACAAAGAATGAGTTAAACTTTTACCAAACAATCCTATGTTTTTAGGACCCTGAAGAAGGCATTTAAAGACATTGTGCAATAGGGAAAAAATACCAGTAATCAGCATTTTCTTCTCTTCCTGACAATTTCTGCCACCCTTTCAAAGAGAAACAAAATCATTTAAGACATATACAATTGTTGTCTGCAAATGCTTTGAATATGCACAAGGCAAGATTAACCCTTTACCACACAATGACCACTTTTGACACCCCTGATAGAGAAGGCTTTTGAAAACATTGTGGGAAAAGGAGAAAATGCTGGTAACCAGCATTTTCTCCTTTTCCCACAATGTTTTCTACCCTATCAAAGAAAAATCATTTCATATGATCCACATTGAAACTGTCCTCTGCAAATGCTTTCAATTCGGACAGGTCTAAAATTGGTCGTGTTAAAGGGTTAACAAAGTCCTAGTGAAGAACTATCAAAGACCTCAACTGAATTTATCTATTAGTTTGTTCTCAGGCATCACAAACATGAGAAATATAGTGTTCATTTTTTGTAAGAACAATTATTAATATAAGACAACCGACAGTTTCTTTCAGTAAATTGGCCAGATCATTTGAAAGGAGCTATTGGACATATTCATCTTGGCAATCTTCCATTTTTTTTGTTTTTTTTTTAAATTTATTGCATACTTTAGATTTCAGATTCCAATCATAAACATGTTTAACTCACCCAGTCTCTCCAACAAGTAGCAATGGTTCCCTGTATTTCACAGCTTGACCAATCAATACAGCTAACCGTCTCATACTTTGTGTCCAAAATATATGCTGGAAACTATCTGCAGATTTACTCAGAATATCTTCGAGAACAGACTTGGTTGTCAATGATGTATTTTTATCCAATGTGTACAGACTGTTGACATTAATTTTACACTTGAAATGTTTCTCTATCACTTCCTGTATCACATCAGCCTCTTCTGCCTTCCTTACTCTTCCAGCTAGTAACATGTAACCTGTCATGAAAAGTTTAGTTTACCAGTAAGTATTTACCAGACAGCAAAATGTTAAACTGGTCCAGCTTGAAAACATCTCCAGACAACAAACAAAATCTGGCTTCAATAATAGAATTCTTCCTTGAAAAGGTAGAAAACATTGTGAGAAAAGGAGAAAATGCTGTCAACCAAGATTTTCTCCTTTACCCCAAGAGTTTCAAGAAGCCTTCCTTCTGGGGCCATCTAAACATAGGATTGTGTTATTTTTCAGTATTTGTGAAACAAGTTCTTACAACTTATATATATATATATCACTCTTCATGACTGCTTCCTCGAAACCCTAACCAGTAGATCCACCCTGATGCCAGTAGATCCAATGGTTAACACCACTTATAACAGGATTCAAACCTGGAACCCTTGACATAAGGGGCTGTCACTCCGTCCCCACACCACTGATTCCAGTGAAAAGAAGATAGATACAGAGACACACATGCTAGATAGACTAATTTGACAGACATAAACAATTTCAGTTTAGACTGACATGGAGAAAGCTGTATGCCTCCCAGCTCCATAGTGTATTATAGCCTTCAAAAAACACAAGTAATGGCGATGGTAATGGAATAGCTATGGTTTACGTCTTTGTTACCTGTGCCATACCTGTGCACTAATCTAACCCCTTACCAAATAATCCTGTGTTTAACTCTTCACCAAACAACAACATTTTAGACTTGTCCAGATTGAAAGCATTTGCAGATGACAAAATAAATGTGACTCAAAAATTGACAGTTGTTTTGGAAAAGGCAGAAAACATTGTGGGAAAAGAAGAAAATGCCGGTTACCAACATTTTCTCCTTTTCCCACAATGTTTTCAAAAGGCTTCTTCAACAGGGTCGTTAAAAGTCGTGATTGTGTGGTACAGGGTTAAAAGACCCTGTGCAAGAAACTTTTCAATACCTTATAGGAAAAGGAGAAAAAGCTGGAAAGCAGCCTTTTATGTGTCAAGGGCCTTCAAAACACAGGATTGTTTGCTGAAGGGTTTGCCTTTACCAGACAACAAAAGTTTAATACACCCATACAGAAAGCATTTGCAGACAACAAAATTAAATGCTGTCTAAATGATGGATTTTTTTTGTACAAAGGTAGAAAACTCTCTGGGAAAGGGGAAAAAATGCTGGTTCCAACAATGTTTTCAAAAGCCTTCTCTGTCAGAGTCTTTGAAACTCGAGATTGTGTGGTTGAGAGCTAAGTGGTCCTCACCTTGATCAGCCAGATGTTTATCCCAGTCATAAAATTTAAGTTTATCCATTTCTGGACATCTGTATCTCTCTGCCCAACGGAACAGATCTCTGAGCGTCATAAACCCCATCTTTCCTGCAAACACTCCAGACCCTCGACGCCTCGTCTGTAACTCTAACATCACTGATACAAGTCTCTTGGCATAAGACAGTGGTATGTCGCATCTCTCATGTAGAATGGTCTGTAGCTCTACACTTGGTATTTCATCAAAGTGAAGCTCTATAAATCTGTTTCTGAATGCTCTAGATAGCAACTGAAATGTTTCATGCATTTTTTTATCAAATTGAATCAGGATATAATACATGTATTAAACACAAAACCACAAAATTTTAGACTTGTTCAAGATGACAAAATGAATGTGACTCAAACATTTAAATTTGTTTTTTGAAAGGGTAGAAAACATTGTGGTAAAAAGAAGAGAATGTTGATTACCAGAGTTTTCTCCTTTCTCCACAATGTTTTCAAAAGCTTTCATTTTCAGGGTCGTTCAAACTTGGGATTGTGTGGTAAAGGGTCTATTCATTCAGCACCAAATAAATAAAATCACCTCCAACACTGGCTGACAATACAATCCACTGAATCTCACAAAAATTTTCATCTTATAGGCTTAAGTACAGAAACAGTATAGATTCAAGACCAGACTGCACACTTTGATCTTGATCTGTGCAGTCTGCTAAACCAATCATTTTTGCCTATAGCATAGAAACAGTTAATCTTTGAAGGTCTACGCCTCAACTTCACCAAAGATATGCAAAGATATTGTAATTCCAAGGATTAACTCCTAAGTATCTTAGACAGCCTTTTGGTCGACTAGACTTTCAGAAATTGAACAACATTCATAATATTTGGTGAATACAAACCCAAAAATGAAGACGGCAGAAGACAGTTGCAATTTGAGAACCATGAAACAAACATTTCTTTTTTCTCCCAAGCACATTTATAAAAAAGTTGTAAAGACATAATTTATGCATTTGAAGTTTGAGGCTTATTCAAATCTATTTCAGTTCTTGAATAGAGATACTTTGAATGAAAAACTATCAGTTCTTCTGTGTCTGATATATATTTCTATACATAATTGATTCCTTAGGTTCTGCCTTGAAATTAAGAATGAATTAAATGAAACAAGTGTTCCATTTAACCCACCAAATCTTGGAAGGTTGAGGACAAGTTTCTCTACTTTCATGTGCTGTCTGCTCTTGAATCTTTAGTTATCCATACTGTGTAGGATATTCTACTAAAAACTGTCCTGACCACAAAGTCTGGGTTACTAAACTCTTTACCAAACAAAAAAATTTCAGATTGGTCCAAACTGCATGCATTTGCAGATGACAGATTAAATGTTGCTTAAATCATGGTATTTGTGTCTGAAAGAGAAGAAAACATTGTGGGAAAGGGAGAGAATGCTGGTTACCAGCATTTTCTCCTTTTCCCACAATATTTTCCAAAGGCTTCTTGCTAAGGGTTGTTAAAACTAGGGATTGTTTGGTAAAGGATTAATGACTGAAGGTTCATCTCATCAATCCAACTTGTTTGCACTATCTTTTAACTCTTTACCAAACAACAAAACTTTGAACTTGTCAAGATTCAGTTTGCAGATGACAATTTGACTTGCTCAAATGATGAAAAATATTTGACTTTGAAAGGTAAGAAAACATTGTGGGAAAAGGAGAAAATGCTGGTTATCAGCATTTTCTCCCTTTCCCACAATGCTTTCAAAAGCTTTATTCCTCAGGGTTGTTAAAATTTGCGATTGGATTGGTAGAGTGTTTTATTATAATTCTGACAACAAACTCTCTCATTGTATCCTCTGATAAATCTGGTTTTTTCAAATGTTGTTTATTAAAGACTAGCCAAATAGAAAACTGTAAGTCCTTTGATTCATCCTTCAAACTAGCAGAAAAAATCAGTTTGGCTACTTCTGCTTTCAAAAGTTTCAAAGCGGGACTTTATTTGCAGATAGGAAAGTCCAAACAAGATGACCATAATGTATGTAGGCTATCCTCCAATACATAAAATAATGAGTATCTGATTTTAATGACTTCATCTCTTCATATGATCATCAATCTGAGGGCTAAAAACAAGGGCTAACAATACATTCATATCTTTGACAATCAACAACAAATTCTGTGATTGATTGATTTATTGCATGTTGTTTAATGGCATTTTCAAAATTATTTCAGTTATCGCGCTGCAAGTGCTCCTATCCATGCTTTTCTGGAGTCTCTTTTACCAGTACTCCACACAATTTTCTTTCCAAGCAACTGGCTGCTTTCCCACATAACCATCATTGAAACAATGGTCAGCAGTGGGAGAGGAATAAATCCTGTGGCAATGACTATCATCAATCCTCGAAATGAAATTGGCTGAACCAGGGATCGAACCCAAGACCCCCTGTTCTCAAGTCCTTCACGTTACCGACTGAGCTACCGGGGCTCTGCACAAATTCTGTGAGTCCTTGTCATTTCACAATGAAACTATACCTTTCTTCCTCCATAATGTCCTGGCGGATTCTGAGTGGCAAACAACATGAACTTTTCATGAGCTTTCACAGTCTCTTGTGTTTCGGGGACATACAATTCCCTGTTGTCATCTAACAACTGTAAAACACACACATTCATACTAATTCAGTAATGTACATGTATATGAAATCACTTTACGATTATGGGTGAGGGTGGAAAAACAAAAGCAGCGAACTTTCTGGTGATTTTTGTTGATACATATAACAATTTTAGTCTGTTCCAATGAATATGTCCATTATCATGATTCTAAAATATATGCAAAACAACAATATAATCCAAAAAAATTTATTGCTGATTATTTTCAATAAACTAAAGTGAAACATGACAACCATTTTTCACAGCATGCTTCAAATCTGGTTTCACAAAGTTTCATATTCAACATCCATTCTAAATGCTGCTCTAATTCAAAATTCATGGACTAGCCATTAGATTGGCATTCTATCTCAACCAATCCAATGGCTAGTCATGGAATTAAGAATCAGAACAGTGTTGAGAATGCGCAGTAAATATATGAATGCCAGTCTCACATAAGTCTTTACCACACAAGAAAAATGTAGACTTGTCTAAATTAAAAGCATATACATACAAGAATTTAAATGTGGTTCAAATGAGGATATTTACTTTTGATACAGTGGAAAACATTGTGGGAAAAGGAGAAAACGCTGGTTACCAGCATTTTCTCCTTTTTCCACAATGTTTCCAAAAGGCTTTTTTCTTCACAGTTGTTAAACCTTGTGATTGTGTGGTAAAAAGTTAAAAAGAACAAAACACCATGACATAATCATGTTAAACATTCATTACCCTATTCAGAGCTTCCAGCACATCAGTTGGTGCCAGGTTTAGCTCATCCAAAATTATCCAATAACCCTTCTTCATTGCCTCTACAAGAACGCCTGTTAATATATAACGGAATAATTTTAATAAAAAATCTGTTCAAGCATTACCAGAACATGCATCATCATTTCAGAGCCAAACAAAAGGAGAGATACATTTAGTTGGAAAGAATATACAGAAAAGGTTGAAAACAGTGTAGTAAAATGAGTAAATGTTTGGCACCAGCATTTTCTCCTTGTCCAAAAATGTTTTAAAACCATTCTTCTTTCAGGACATTATGTATTTAAGTGAAAGACATATGCAGCATCTTGAGAGATTATACCATAAAATCTGCACAAGAATCTTGATGTCTGTTTAAGTACCTAAAGATTAAATTTCATTAACCTTTGTAGAGCTAATTATAAATGAAATTGACACTCTCAGTCAATACTTAAGTTGAAAAGTCAAGGCTGTTTTTGTCAATATATGGCAGAGTACAGGCAGTGAAGATCCAAGATCAGACTGTACAGAATGTGCTGTTGATCTTCATCTACACTGTCCACATAAACCATTAAAACCAGGTCAGCGCTTCAAAGGCTAATACGACCCAGAAGCAATTATGTTACAAATGCCAAGAACAGTATATAACAAAGTATTTAAAGTACTGAAAGTACTAGATGGATAAAAATGAGCAGTGCTAGATACCATCTTTGAATACAAGTTTTCCATTTTCATCCGCAGCGTAGCATCCAATATACTCCTGTAAGTCAGTATGTTCATGATTGTTGACTCGCATACACACATTTCCACTACTCTCTGCCAACCATTTAATCAGACTGGTTTTTCCAACAGATGTCTCCCCTTGAATAAGAACTGGATGTTGTCTGCAATAATAACTTAACCCTTTACCACACAATCACGAGTTTTAACAACCATGAGAAAGAGGCCTTTTGAAAACATTGTAGGCAAAGGAGAAAATGCTGGTAACCAGCATTTTCTCCTTTTCCCACAATGTTTTCTACCTTATCTGAAAGCTTAAGCTTATTTGTATCAATTTTGAAATTGCTGTCTGCAGATGTTTTGAATTTGAAGAATCTAAAATTTGTCGTTTGGGAAAGGATTAATTTTTATAGCTCAGCCTCACATAAATCGAACCTGACATAAAAATTTATGAAAAATGCTATGTTTCTACTGTTTTCAAGTGATTATGAATGGCATGTATCAACTCAATTGCTTAAATTGTAGGAAAGTATATATGCAGATAAATGTTTTTTTTTTTCTTTTAAATCATTCTGGTCAAATTTCAGAAGAGACTCATCCACTAGACTCAAAACCTCCTTAAGTAAGTTTGCAACAGGAAACTTTGCAACAATCCTTTTGAATCAGAGATAATCAACTGAAGTTTAATCCTTAACTCAGGTTTAATAATGAATACATGAGAAAACAATGTGATGAAAAAAAAAAAATCTCGCATTGCAACAATGCTCTTCAAATGTGGTTAGCTGGAAAATATTGAAAGCTGAATCCATTTGCATGCACCTATCTCTTACAGTCCAAAAGTTGGTTAATAACCACACCAAGTGCTTTTAAAACAGACAGACAAAACAAACAAAAATGTAAAATAATTCTAGGCTTGTAGGGTGACATCCAAAACATACATAGTGCACATCTACAATTAGGGCAAAACTGAAAGAGGAGTTTGAAACACAAATGCTGTGCATGCAAAAGACAATCATGCAGACCTAATCGATTCCAGTGAATCTCTTAAAACAACCATTTTGCAGGGGCGTAAGGAAAGGAAGAAGAACTACTAACCCAGCAGTGACAACACGGGCTAAATCTTTGAGGTTTGTCCTGACTGATGGTGTAAGGATATAGTTTGTTGGCTGGGTTGGAGTTAATGTTCCCACAGGTATCCAGTAGTCCTCAAACTTCAGGTACTTTCCAGTTAGAGGCATAGGTAGTCCTCGTCTCAAGATAGATTTAGTGTCACCCTTACCCAGGCAGTATTGTTGAACAAGCTGTTCTACCACAGGCCGAGAAGATCTGTCTAGTTGAGTAAGAAAACTTAGGCAAAAACCCTGCAAAAAAAAAACTAAACAATAACTTCACAAAGATGAGCTTTAACACCCTTAAAACTACAGGGTGTTTCATAATATCTGTCCTTATTCTAAACATTAATATCATCTACATGTGTGACTCTGAAATAAAATGAAAGCTAGCACCTTTTTGAAGACAGAATACCATTTTATTTGATATATAATACACAGACATTACTGAAACATTCATTGATATACAACACTTTTTCTGACAAGTCCATTTCACAACAGGTGCCCTACATAACGTCAATTTAGATAACGTCAACTCTTTGTTTTAAGATTATCTTATAAGCCTACAGGTTACAAACTGCAAAATGGGTTTAAGGCAATAGAAAAATCACCTTTTTCATATTGAAAAGCTGTTGCACATTAAGACAAATGCCTCATACGCTACTTTAATTGAAGACAGTATTGTGGTTACTGTGTTTTTCGCAGATGAAGGGGGCAATGCCAGAACTGTTAATATGGAGGACTATATGAACATTCTGAGGAAGTATTTCATTCGAGTGCCAAAAAGTAATAATATTGAAGACACTTGTACAAGTACTAGTATGTCCACTTGGTTTCAGCAGGTTGAGCTACACACTACATGACCAGAAACATAATTGAAGGACTCTCAAAAGCATTCTGGCAAAAGTCCATTTCTTTCAGAAATGGCTACACACTCTGACCCTCAAGATGTTTTCTTGCAACGCATATTATAAAAGATATAAAGCTCAGTATCAGAAGTATACACAGGACTTGAAAGCTGCAGTCATCATAAAAAATGTATGAAAATAGCAGGTGGACACACAGAAATTCAATGAAAGAACTCTCAAAAGGAAAAAACTCTCAACATAAACTCGGTGTTGTAACTGCTCAGGGTGGACGTCATGTATGTTAACTGCTGTAAAATGAACTTGTCAGTAAAAGTGCAATGTATTAACTATCATTAAAGAAATGCCTCTGACCTACATATCAAATGAAATTTTGTTATATCTGCCAAAAGCTTTCAATTCTGTTTAAACCCAAAATAGTAGAAAATTTTGACACTAAGAATAAGGACAGATATTATGAAAAACCCTGTACCACTGAAATCCAGGAAAACTTTGAATATCAGGGTCTGTATTCGCCAACTATCCTTAAGAACATTCTTAGACTTATTCTCCAGAAGACCGTTTTACTAAACTACTTACGCAAATGTAACTAAGATTTTCGTAAGTTTTTACGTAACTCCAAGTTTTGCATTTTACTAAAGTTTTCGTAACTAAGTTCGAACATAAGATTTGCATACCTCTACATACAAATATATCAGTCGTAAGTAAGAACATAGGCCGAAATCTGGAGCCATTTTTTTTATATTGCATCGTTATAGAGGGAGAAATTTGAGAAAAAAAAAAATAAAAACATAATAATCCTCACAGCTATCCGCAGAAGTCATAGATTTCATTTCTAGAAGATTTTCACACGTACAGTATCCATGTTTGAAGGAAGAGGCTGACATATTAAATGACATAAGGTGCGGGAAATGTAGGGTAAATGTGCGTGAATTACTTCACATTTTCCTCTAGTTGAATGGCACGTGCTGTTTACCTAGGTAACAAGTGCGCGGGAACTACTGTTTCTGCCTTCAATTGATGAGTTAACGGAAATCCTTACTTACGCAAATTCACAAACTTACAAAAGTTTAGTAAAACGGATTTACAAATTTCGTAAATCCGAACGTAGGCGTAAAGTTACGAAAATTCTTACGTAAAAACTTATGAATTGTTAGTAAAATGGTGCCCAGATTCTTCTAAATTTGAAAGAAACACAACTTCTGGTTGGCTAAATCAAGTGGTTTTGCCAATCAGAAATTGTGTTACTTTCAAACTTATAAAATCTTGGAGGATAAGACTAAGAGTGTTCTCAAGAATAGTTGGTGAATACAATACAATAGCTCTTGCCTAAATAATATTGAAATGATGTTGATGGCGGCATAACATTCCATTCAATCAAAAGTGATGTGCTTCCTGCTAAACAAAGTCAACTATAGGTGACAACGGAGTCAAGGTTCAAGTTATATCTTACCTCATATATAGATCTTTTCACAGCACCACAAGGATTTCCTGAGACATACTTTAGGGCCCTACACAAGGTTCTCAGGCTGTAGTGGGGTCGGTGACCAGTGCTGTCAGTCAGTTTGGATGTGGCAACTTTTCTTATGGTCAGGTAAAACTTAACAATACCATCTATCTGAGCTGAACTCAAGGACAAAAACTGAAGGTATTCATAGACCAATACTTTTAGGTCTTGAGGGTCTTCTAGTTCATCCACAAATAGCTCTGTAAATCTGGAATTAAATAACTTGATTTTAAAGGTATCTGTATGAATACTCACAGGAGTAAACTTTGAAAATACTGCAGAGAGAATAAGTAACAGTGTGCACAAGGAAGCACAATTTTCATCATAACCACGATAGTTCTGCCCATTTAACCCTGTGTGGGGGAGGATTTCTAATTCTGGATACCAACAACATGCTAAATACATATCTTACACGAAACTTTCTTCTGATGCCATCTACTTGAACTGTGTTTCAGCATTTCATACAAGCATCATCATCTTATCTTGATATTTTTCTTTCATAAACAGGCTGTCATTTTCTTACAAGAAAGGATAAAAGAAAATAAGCTATAAAAAACGTACCTATTCCGTATTCCAGGGGAAAGGTCCTTCTTACCCACATCTGTAGCTGGATTCATACAAGCAAACAGCCTAAAATCAGGATGTCTCACAATTGGTTCCATATCACTGAAATCAAATGCTTAAAATTTACAGCCCTCTACAACCTGTAATGAAGGTTATCTTATATGGTACATATATTAGTCACATCCAATACAAATTTTCAGTATACAAAACCGAGCTATGGGATATCAAGAACAACTTGAAATACTTCTATGTACCATGTAGATAACAATTAACAGTGGACATACATGCAGTCTGATCTTGAATCTACCCTGCATGGTATGATGGTATGATTCTGGGAAAAAAAAAAAAAAAAATTCAATATTTAGATATTAATTTCACATGTGGGTAAATATCATTTTATGAATTCCAAGAGTCTACAGCATATCTCTCACAATATATCCTACTAACATATTAAATACTCTCAGAAAAAAGCTGTCATGCAAGTTTTGTTGGTTTTCTTTTTTTCTTCATCTTAAGGAGTGAATAAATTAATTGCACCTTTTCAATTAGGAAAACAGCCAAAATATTGCTAGTTCAAGATTGTTTATCCAAAATATGTCAGAAAGAAAGGGAGAGTGTACACAAAATATGCAGTCTGATCTTAATCTACACTGTCCAAACAGGCAACTTATGCTGAGTTCAGCACTTTAAGGGTAAGTCTACAAATTCAAGTTTATTGAAGAGTAAGAAAAAAATATTCCATACCCTCTTTCCATTAGCAGCACAGATCCTGCAGTACTCTCCAGCAATCCACTTAAACATTCCAGTGTTTCCATTGAGGCTAGGTTGATTTCATCCAGTAAGACCCAGTCTCCTTGACGAATAGCTTTAACAAGGCTTCCCTTTATGAAAGAAAGAAAAAAGTTAGGTATACTCTGTTTTATGAGGGGGGGGGAGAATGTCAACAGTTTGCAGTGGCAGCATGGCAGCAGCAAGGGAAAAACAGGAGTTGTGTGGAAATACTGACCCTTCGATAAATGTAAATTGTTGACAGCTACATGGACATGTGAACATGAAATAGAATATTTAGGTCACATCTGCAGGCTGTAGCAGGTGCATTGTGCAGAAGATCGACATCAATTTTGAGGCCTTAATTCAAGTACATGTATATATGAGCCAAATTCATTTAACAAGGCAAAACAAAGACTTTAATAACAGACGCAAGACGTCATCTGTCAAATCCTGAAATAACTAGAGCTGTCACTGAATGTGACTTAATACCCCTGCCAGCGCTTTGACAGAAACAGGCAATTATTTGTACACAGACTGACACACAGACAGACACACGGATGGACAAACGGACGGACAATCGAACAGACAGGCTGATTCCAGTATACCCCCGAAAACATTCGTTTTGCGGGGGTATAACTAGAAATGTCTCAAATCAGCAAATACTCACACTGGTTACTTTGTTAACGGATCAGGAAAAAACTGAAAGGGCGACAACCCCTGTAATACTACTTAAGCTACATAGAAAAGTGCTGGAGCACAAGTTTCCACCACAGTTCCCATAGGGGGGGAAGGAGGGGAGAGGAGGATAAAGTAATTTTTGGCCATATCAACCAAACATACTAAATCTTAGTGTTTCTGCCTCAGTTGATGTCAGCATTCTTTCTTCTAGTATCATTGCCAATATCAATTTATCTGGCTGGAAGGTTTCTAATGATTGTTTTAGCCTTTGGGCATAAGAGTAAAAACAATCTGACTTTGCAGGAAAGAATCAAAATTGTCGCTATGTCTAATTACAAAGTATGAATGATATATGTAAGTTAGAAAAAGAACAAACCTCCATGAATGTGAATGCCAAAGCATTTTGTGTTTGTTTCACTTGTAACTTCAGCTGAGAGAGCCTTTTTGTGACTGCATTCCATCTCCTACCTAAATTTTCATCTTAAAATAAAAAGTTCATGTTTACACTTTACTGTACAGTTTAGGGCTATTTGACCATTTTCCAAACAATCCTAACTTTTAATGACCCTGAGGTAGATGGCTTTTGAAAACATTGAAAGGAGAAAATGGTGTTAATGTTGAAATATCATTGATATAAGGTGATACTTTGTACAATGATCTGTTCTGTTTTACTTGTACCTCCATTTACTTCAAACCTTAAACAACCAAAGAAATAGCTATATAATACTACCACATGAGTGCAAAACAGCTTGATCCATATTAGATTCTGTCGTGAATATAAGTTTTTCAGAAGGGACCCAAATGTCCCAAATGTCTACATTTACACAAAAAAGTAGTCTACCAAATTCTGTTCATGAAAATTGCAATTATCTTTAAATGGACCTTTTCTGTTTAGTTTTCAAAAGTTAATTGAAATAAAATAGCTCATATATTTGTCATCTTTTATCGAAACTTCAGTGTGAAGTATAGACGTTATTTAACATACTGAATTAATTTGGATGCCAAATTACAAGGAAGATTCATTTTTGTGAAAAAAATGGCTTCAGGACACCTGCCTTGGAAAAAATGACAAATGAAGTATTATGTGATTAAGAAAAAAAAAAAACAGATTAGAGAAATTCTTCCCCAAGCCCTAGTTTAAGTTGTGTGTACTCATTCCATAAGAATACAAGCAGACATACCATTTTCATATTTCTGAACAGCAGATTTGGATGTATGTTCCATCAGAGCAAATAAGGTGTCCCATTTTCTTCTCCCAAAGCATTCCTAAAAAAACAAATATGCCATAGCTTTAATTTAAATGACAAAACTATACAGAAAGAGACCAATTAGCATAAACTTTATAAAGGATATTTCAGATGCACTACTTACTAGTGGTGTATTATGTGTACAAGTGACTGATATAATTTGGAAAACAATCTAAGATAAAGAGCAATTGCTTAAAACACAAGCTTTTCTTTCAGCATCTCTTTATGCTGAGTACAGTTGCGGGGGTGGGGGGAGGGGGAGGGCTGAACAATTACTAATTGATAACTATTCATGATATACTATGGAAACATGCATTTGAACTACATGACCCCTGCAGCATAGTACTTCACCAAATGACAGCCAATACATAGTTGTATTAATCATCAAATTTTGGCAAAAAAGGCCCTTATGGAGACCTGTCCTTTATAAATAAAATGTAGTTGTTGAGCCAGTAAAGGATTCATTGTGACTAATGATGGATTAAATCAATTTAAAAAATTTCTACATCAGTCACAATGTTTTTAACAACCTGCCACTGTAGAGGCACAAAAAAGTGTTCCTTTCCAGAAAAGGATTAAGACAAATAAGTATTCCAGTGAACATTCACACTTTATTCAACATCAGGCTGCAGACTTATGCAATGGTTGCCAAATGCAGGTGGCTGCCTTAAACATGTGGCTAACTTTCAGTGCCATAGGTAAAATCAGTGGCTTTGGCAGACAGCATACACTGAGTACATTTAAAAATGCACACCTTGGTTTTAAATTAGTATCTCAGACAAAAATTTTTACAAAACAACAAAAATACACCATGTCAAATGGTTTTATTTTATGGTTAAGTGCCCAAAATTTCATAAAAAAAGAATAATTCATCTCAAATCAAAAGCCTGAATTCGTGTGGTCAAAAATTGAAATTCACTAAGTTAATAGTGTGACCACTTCGAACATCAATTAAATATTGATATCGCCAACACATAGACAACACCTGGGCTGCTATACACTTCTGTGAAATATTGTTCCAGTCATGAATCAGTGTCTGACAGGAGCTGGATCTCATTTGAGGTTGATGAAGTCACATAAAATGAGTACCACACACACTTAAAAGCATCTTATGATGTTTGCAGTGGTCACACTCAATATTAACTTTGTAAATTTCAATTTTTGACCAACAAAATCTGGCTTTTGATTTGAGATAAAATATTCAATTGATTTTTATGAAATTTTGGGCACTGAGCCATTAAATATGACCCTTTGACATGGTGAATTTTCCTTGTCGTGGATTAATTTTTGTCCGAGATATTAATTTACTAGAGGCGCTTGAGCGCCTGTATCGCTCCACAGGCCTGATATTTCTATAATGGCGAAAGGAAGTTTTTAACAATTATCATTCAATCCTACATTTTAGCTCACTGAAGAAACAATTTGGTAGACAACCACCATAGGAACTTACCTGCAAAACAACAATGAAATCCAATGAATAGTTTTAGAGAAGAAATTTTTCAAAGATTTTACTTTATACCATAAAAGGAAAATGAGTCTCCCATAAAAGCCATGTTTTTTGACAGATCTTTTTTTTTTTAAGGAATTCTGTAAACCTGTATCTAAGGAACATTCCTGCAAAATAATAATGCTATCCAAATAGCGGTTTGGGAGGAGAAGATTTTTAAAGGTTTTTTACTTTGGTTGCCATGGCAACCAGAATTCTTCATGGAACACAATTATTTGAAGGAATTTGAAAGAGGACCACCAAAGGAACATTCCTGTGAAATTTGGTAAAAATCCAGTCAATAGTTTCTGAGGAGAAGTTTTTTAAAGAAAAAGTTTATGGACGCACGCACGGACGAACGGACGGACGGACGGACGCACGACGGACACAACGCCATGACAATAGCTCGCTGGCCTTCGGCCAGTGGAGCTAAAAACCAAGGTGTGTGTTTTTAAATGTACTCAGTGTAGATCATTATTAGACCACACGGAATGTGTAATATGGTCTCTTAAGGATTGTATGTCAAACTAAAGAGTTTGAGTTTATGTATTTGGCACCTAAAGATATTAAGCTTACAATGTATTTAACCCTTTTCCACACAATCCCGAGTTTTAACAATTTTGATGAAGAGGGCTTTGGAAAACATTGTGGAAAAGGGATAAAATGCTGGTTTCCAGCATGTTCTCCTTTGACCCCAATGTTTACTCCCCTTCGAAAAGTCACTTTTGGTTTTTGAGCCATTTCTTATTGTCGTCTACAAAGGCTATATATTTGGATCAGTCTAAAATTTTGTTGTTTGGTAAAGAGTTAAATGAAATTAACATTCTCAGTCATTCCAAAAAATGCAGATGTTAAAATTTAAAGACCGTTTTTACTGGATATCTTACAAATCAGCAGACAGTGTATATCAAGGACTGAACAGCACATTCAGTGCAGTCTGATCTTGATCCACAATTGCTGCAAAACTAGCTTCAGCTCTGGTCAGGTCCAGCACTTTAAGGATTAAGGCAGCTTTAGATAAACTGTACCTGTAAGTGGCCCAAAAACTTCCTGTTCTGTTTCTGAGAGAAAGTGTCACAAAACAGTAGCTCAAAATCTTCATAGAAAGGTTTAATGATATGTTTGACATCCACTGGCTTGAATCTGAAATATATAGGATGAAGATTTATCAACTTTTTCTAGAAGTATTTTCAGGTTCAATTCAGCACTCTTTCAAGTTCTAACTTATATCTGATGATATTGCTACTCATTAAAATTGCATGAGGAAGCCAATTCTAATTAGTATCATAAAAGGTTTTAGTAAATAAATATTGCTTAAGTGATTTCAACAGCCCCGTCTTTTAGTAAAGGAATATTGTTTAACCCTTTACTGAACAATCAGTTTTAAGGAACTGGATAAAGAATGCTAATGAAAACATTGTGCAAAGAAGAGAAAATACTGGTGCCTGTTTCGTCCAAATTCTTCTCTGACATTTGATGATAGCAGTGTCACCTAATTCATTCTTCTCTCAATGCTGATCATTATTATGAGGATGTGTCTTAAAATAAAAGGTTTATCTTTGAAAAAGGAGAAACACTTGTGGGAAAATGAGAAAATGCTGCTTACCAGTGTTTTTCTCTTTTTTCCCCACAATGGTTTAACCCTTTACCAAACAATCCTTGGTTTTAACGACCCCGAGAAAGAAGCCTTCTGAAAACACTGTGGGAAAAGGAGAAAATGCTGGTAACCAGCATTTTCTTCTTTTCCCATAATGTTTTCTACTCTTCCAAAGTCAAGTTTCAATTTTTGAGTCACCTTCATTTTGTCGTCTGCAAATGCTTTCAATTTGGACAATTCTGAAATTTTGTCGTTTGGTAAAGAGTCAAAAAGCTTCATTTGTAAGGGTTAATAAAACATAAGATCATTTGGTAAAAGGTATACCCACAACCATCAGCTATATACAAAGATTTCATAGCTATCAAGATGGAAAACATGTGAATTAGAAAAAAAATAAATATATCTAAATAAAAGACAAAAATACAGTAGATGACTTGAAATAACCTCCCTATAAAATATAATTAATCAATCCTCTAGGTGAATACATTGTGTAAAATGGAGAAATTGCTCCTTCAGCAACAAAATACAATGCTTTAAAAAGCAGTCTACAACATGCTGACAGAATATTTCTAAGGGAGTAAATAAGTGAATGATCAACTTACCCACCAAGCAAGTCTGCACTATCACTTTGCTGATTCATGTTGATAACATGAAGAGTGTGACCTGGAAATATAATTATCATGTAAATGATAATCTAGCAGTTTTCAGAAATCAACCAGAATCATGTTCAAAATTATATTCATATATACGTTTTCTCATGTCTGAATTTTAAATCTAAGCTACACAATAAACCTTCAACAGACAACAAAAATTTCTAACACCAAGAAATTAAAAGCATTTAATGACAACAGATATGTGGCTCAAATAATGACATATGCCTCTAAAAGGGCACAAAACATCCTGGGAAAAGGAGAAAAGTGTTGGTAATTAACATATTTTCCTTTTCCCACAATGTTTTTGACTCTATCAAAGATAAATTTCATCATTTGAGCCACGCTGAAAATGTCATCTGCAAATGCTTTCAACTTGGACAAGTCTACATTTTTGTCATGTGGTAGAGTTACATCTAAAAGATAATTGAAAATTCCATAAACATTGACACCAAACACTCCTTATGACTACACCAGAAATCTTTCTAAGTGTACACAAAAGTAAAAGTTACTATTTCCCTCTTGAAAAGTAATAAAACTAAAAGGGATAATTAAATTAGTGACCATCAGTTTATTAACAGCCAGTCATCTAGAAAATAAAGTAAAAACTTAGAGGTAACAAATGATATCCTTATACATACCTAACTGCTCAGCCAAATACTGTACAGATGAAGTTTTGCCTGTTCCAGTTTCCCCAACTAACAAGACAGGCTCTCTGTTTCTTACACATACAGCAACCTTCTCTAATAGAACACTTGAAAGGCGAGTGAATGAAAAAGTGCTCCTTTTTCTGAAAGCATAGACAGTAACTTGTTTCATTACCTGAAAACTTGGGGGACACTGCTCAAAAAGTCAAAATATTTGGTCGACCTAACACCAGGTCCAAACTTCTATTCTGACCACAATTATTAGGGCACTACAAAAATACAAAATGAAGATTTCCATCAAGAAAAAAAAAACAAGAGGGCCATGCTGGCCCTGTATCGCTCCACTGGCTTTTTAACCCTTTACCACACAAATCGAAGTGTTAATGACCTTTAAAGAGAAAGCTTTTGAAAACATTGTGGGAAAAGGACAACATGTTGTCAGCCAGTATTTTCTCCTTTACCAACAATGTTTCCTATCCTATCAAAGACACAAATAATCACTTCAGCTAAATTCAATTTGTCTTTTGCAATGACTTTAAACTTGGTCCAGTCAAAAAATTTGTCCTTTCTTTAAGAGTAACATTAACGTATCATGCACTTAAATGGCATTGCAGAGACATACAGCATAAAAAGTCTGTATGGTAGTAAACTTACTTGGAAAACATAACCTCCCCCCTGCCCAACAAAAAAAAAGTCATATCTTCCTAAGTGCAAAGATTATGTCAGTGAGTGAATACAAGCAGGTTTATTCATTGGCATGAAAGGTAATGTTCTGGAAAGAAAACTGAATGACAGAAACCTTACTTTAAGTTTAACCCTCTACCATACAATCCCGAGTTTTAACGCCCTTGAGAAAGGAAGCTTTTGAAAACATTGTTGGAAAAGGAGAAAATGCTGGTAACCAGCATTTTCTCCTTTTCCAACAATGTTTTCTACTAAATCAATGGCTAGTTTTATCATTTTAGCCACCTTTGAATTGTCGTCTGCAAATGCTTTGAATTTAGACAAGGCTAAAATTTTCCCATGTGGTAAAGAGTTAATATTCCACTGATGTGAGCATAACCACTTGCATCAAAATAAATCACTCTCCCTGACAACAGAACATGTCCTATCCAAAAACTTAACATCAACATCAATCATGTATCATTGTAGTTTTGATAATCAAGGGAGGTAAATAGCAACAAACTATCTCTTATAACAGGAGTTATTTCCCTTGATTACTATTTAAAATCAAAGTCGCTACATATAAGCCCATGCTAAACTTGTGATCCCTGGCACGGGACCAATCTTGACCCCAGAGCTATAATATGACGAAACTTCACAAAGGTCCATTAGATAAAGCTGCATGCCAAATTTGGTAGCCCTGGGCCTTATGGTTTCAGACAAGAAGATTTACAAAGATTTTCAATATTTTTCGCTTTTGTTGCCACGGCAACCAGAGTTTTTGAAGGAATCAAATTCTTTCAAGAAATTCTTAAGAAGACCATTGCAGGATCATTTCTATTAAGTTTCATCAAATTTGGATGTTTAGTTTCAGAGAAGAAGATGTTTGAAATTAAAGTTAACGCACGCACGGACGGACAGATGGACGCATGCACGACTGACACCGGGCCATGACATAAGCCCGCTGGCCTTCAGCCAGTGGAGCTAAAAACAGATTAACGCATATATGTGTACTAGAATAATTAAAGTTTCACAGCTTCATTTGGCCAAAATGTGTTAGAATAGTGGACAATTTATGTCCAAGATCAGACTTAGTTTTGTGCAGTCTAACATTGGATCTACACAGGCTACAAAAGCAACTTAATTTCTCAGTGACATTCTCAGGCTTCATTTCACTGGTTTAGTCATGATCTTGAGCAACTGACGAGAGTCTTCTTCACAAAACAGACCATCATGAAAACCATGTTTGTAACATTAAAACTCTAAGAATACGAAAAATTTCATAAATACAATATCACATACACTAATGAAACTCAATTAGATCTTACTTACAACCCATAGGTTTCAGGAATTCAAATCCAAAATAAACTAAAGCAACAACCAAAGAAACATCTCGCAAGTACAAAAAAATCCCAGATAGCTTGTTGCTCAAGGTATGTTATGTAAATGATAAATGATGGCCTTCGAACTTTATTCCCACCAAATTATTACCAAACACAATCAGAATCACACAAAATGAAATAACTACCTCCTGAAGTAAATCTACAACAGATGACTTTGAAACCATCCTTGTAAAATCTGGATAATCAACATGACTTGAGGTATAATACACATATGAGCCATGTTTGCGAAAAGGGGGCTTAATGCATCTGCAAAAGGTATTGACCCAGGTCAGCCTGCACATTTCGGGCAAGCTGACCTGGGCCAAAACTTTTATCTGTATGTCCAAGGACCACTCTTCCCCCAGATTCAGTCAGTTGGTAGACAGAATGGATTCTATAGATCCCTAAGTGCGTGATGACTTGCTTTGTGTATTGCATCACAGAGATGCATTAAGCCCCCTTTTGCCAAAGTGTGGTTCATATATCTGTACCCAATGTGCCCACAAGAAAAAAAATTCCAGTTACAAGTAGTTTCTCCTTTGAACACTACCTTTTCAAAAGTGATGTGCTATCTGGAGTAAAGTGCGGAGAAGTTAATCAATCCCACATACCTGGCCTTCAAGGTGACATGTTGATCTTTAAGTTGTAGAGATACTCTACCAACACTGAATGTCTTTGGACTTAGGTTAATATCTGGTTTGTACTTGGTACAAAAATATTCCACCTAGGTTAAAGGAAATAAGAAAGTCAAAGAATTGTAATAATATATACCAATTACGCTGTAGCCTCACTTTTTAATTTATTAACTGAGAGGTTGAGATAAATGTAATTTTCAACAGGTAAAGTGTTAGGATTTATTTGCAATGCAAGACTGTTAATGACAAAACAACAAAAAGCGACCTGCAAACAAGTAGTTTTTCTGTGTGTTGTAACTTTGAAACTCATACTTTGTTCCAAAAATGATTTTGTAAATTTGCATTCACATCATTCTGACTAACCTTTATTTTAGTAAGATTAAGTTTTGCCCCTATGGACTCAGCTAACGTCAATCTCTTTGTATCTCTAGAGAGGCAAGATACAAAACAGTCTAAGGCCTCTTGAAACACCAGACTTCCCGCATCTGTTGACTGAGCATCTAGGTTTGTGTTTACACGGCCACACCAAGTCATTAAATCCCTAACAATAAAAGGAAAGTTGAGAAATTTTTGGTATGTAACTAACCAGTTACTGCCCAAATATCACAAATATTGCCTCTGCTTCTGAAAGCCTTGGAAAACATGGGAAAACTAATTACTCTTTTTGCCACCATGTTTTCAGTTGTATTCTTGTATTATCCCTTAATTTGTGCTATCTATCCATATGTCACTAGCATGTTTTCAAAAATCATCCACTGCTTTTAACAAATTAATTGTATATGCATAATACATAGAAAAAAATTTAATGTGCATATCAGGTCTGCCAGCTTTAGACTGTGTTTTTGCGCCCAAAACATGTGTTTATTTCATTTGGAGCAAGAAGAAATAAATAGTGGGCTGGGAGAGTGCATGCAAAAATTCAATCCAGTGCAGATGAAATAACCAGCTTTGTCAGTTTCAGTTTGAACCACAAATTATTTGCAGTTTGAAGCTGATAATAAATGAGAATAAATATCTAATTTGCATGCTAATTTTTTTCATTGGCTTATATTGACCAATTATTGAATGCTTGACCTCAAACAAGTAGCAATTTATTGTCTTAATTGATATTCAAAAGAAGGAAAAGTTTTGAAATTTTGATTTGTGCCAGGAAAGATCTGGGTCAGTATTCACCAAACATTCTAAAGAATATTATTAGGCCCATCCTGAAGAATTTTCTAAATTTGAAAGTAACACAACTTCTAATTGGATAGATTATTTCTTTTAGCCAATCAGAAGTACTATTACTCTCAAATTAGAAAATTCTTCAAAAAAAGACAGAATATTCTTAAGAATGGTTTGTAAATAAAGACGCTGCTGTTTTTTTACCATTTGGCTGATGAAGGCCGATAAAGTTTTGATAGGAAAGTCACATGATTCACTAATCAATTATCCAATAGGCCTTCAGATGACTTTTTAAAAAAGAGACTTATGCAACACTTTTTTTCTGTAACATCCCAATACCTCACACCTTTTCATTCTGAGTGGTGTACCCTAATACACCCTTTTTCTATATGCAGGATTTGTGTTGAATAGCATCTTATTATGGTACAACTATAAATTTAAATATTAATTTCAACACTGATCCTGAGAATTTGATCTACCAACAGTGGATTGAACAGCAAGTAAAAAAATACCCTACAGCTCACTTTATTATACTGCAAAGAAATTTCTCGTGATCTGATTGGATAATCTGCCCCGAACATATATATCATGTACACTGGCAAAACCAACGTAAAAGCAGTTTCCCTTTCGGGAGCCCCGTAGACATGACTACACTATCAACACAACATCCAAAATGGCGGCGTCGATCAAGATTAACATCAAGATTATGCGCCAAGCTGCACGTTTTAGCACGTATTACCAAGGTTTCAGTGACGTCAGTTCCCAGTGACGTCAGTTTTCACTGAATTAGGGCACTCAGAAGGGAAATTCTACTTTGTCAGCGTACTCAATTTTTTAAACAAAAAAACAGGTAAAATTCGCTTAACAAACGATGGAATGGTAAACCTTTGCAGTATAATAAAATCATTGTACGGTCAGGTGGCAGGGGACTTGGAAACTTGTTCACGGCTGTGGTGAATCATGTCGCCACCTCGCCTTCGGCTCGGGGCAACATGATTCACCACAGCCGTGAACAAGTTTCCAAGTCCCCTGCCACCTGACCGTACAACTAATAATATTCATAATGTCAGCCACCTTGTGCAATATGGTCAGCACACCTAAAATTTATTGAGGGACTATAGGCTAAGCTCAAACTAAAGCTGAAATATACACTGGCATGTTATTTTGATACAGGTAGTGATACATGAAAATGGTAATCCTATGCTTACCCTCAGAAATGAATAAAGAAGACATTTTATACTAATCCAATTAGAAAAAAATTTGGAGACGACAAATCAAATGTTACACACAGGTCATGATGGGATTGTCTTCAAGACAGGATGCATTGTGGGGTTGTTAAAAGATGGGGCTGTTTGGTGAAAGGGTGAAGCAGTCAATGAAAACATAAACAAATAAAAAACTTAAGTACCTTGTTGATATCAATCTTCCATCATGTGACAGGAATTTCCCAACATTCTCATGGTTAGTGTCCATGGAATAATCCACAGAAGTATGATGATCTCCAGCCGACAATAGAAAGTAGATGTCCAACAGTTTCTCCACAACATTCTCAACCTTTGGAAACTTTTTAATGAGGACCTAGATATAAAGATATAAAAAAATAAAACAGTGATTATGCTTCCAAACAGGGGAAGTGCTCAGCAAAACTACTGCTTCAGATATTTGTACATATAGGTAAGTGCTTCTTTATAACATTTTTTCACAATATATCCTACATTTTTTACAACCAAAGCCTGGGGCTCTTGAAATTAGGAAAAATAAATGCATAAACTTAAAAAATAAAAATAAAAAAGAAATGAAATGCCATTTTCAGGCTTGAAAGTGAGTATTATGGTCCAGAAATAGTCTGTATCTATTTTGTAATTATACATGTAATGTTCATCAAGCATATGGGATTTTTTCCACGAGAACGTTATTTTCTGAAAATATCCAAAATAGCTATCCTTTGTAACAATATATTGTCCATAATAATTACGAAATTAGGAGAAATCTTTGTATCCAAAATGCTTTATTATAATTAAGTGAAAACCGATTCCTCTGTTCTCTTAACAAAAGGTCCCCCAGGTCATAACTCATATTGGCTTATGATAAGATGAAATAACTAAGCATGATTCATTATCATAAGAATTCTGAACAATAAAATCGAGGAAAATATCCTGTTTGTGGATTATCAGGGCCCCAGCTTGGCCTAAAATTTAAGATAGGAAAATCCCAGTACTCAATATCCTTTCCTGAAAGTCATTAGAAAAAAATATTTCATCTATACCTGTGCTAGTTCTGGCCTGGACATAGGTTCAACTAATATACTTGTCCATAGTTTTTCTAGCAGAGCAGATGAACCAGTTTGTTGTTTCTGAAAACCAGTACTTCCACCAACAAGCCTGTAAGACAAGAATTTTCACAGAAAACTGACAGCTTTTTGTTTGTCTCCTGAAACAAATTTGCAACAAACAAGTTCAAAATATGGATAATTAGAATATTTTAAAGTTAAAAGCACATATACATGTGAAAAACTGGTAGCCACAGGACCTTATGTTTTATTATTGCCACAAAGATTTTGCACGCATTCATGGAGTGATATCATTATCCGTTCATACTGATTATAAATATGTTAGAAGGATGTACTTTAAGTAGTCTGATCAGGCTGCACAGAAGTAGAATTATCCTGGACTTGCATTAGACTGGTCTATATTATCTGCTATTTCATAAGATATACCATCATAAACAGCCTTTACTCTGCAATTTCAGGGTACTTCTTATAAACATTGCAACCCCCTCTCCTTTTGCTTAACTATTTACCAAATGACAAAATCTTAGACACATTCAAATCGAAAGCACTTGTGGATGATAATTAATATGTTGCTCAAATGACTGGATTTTCTATGAGATAATAGAAAACATTCAGTTTCTTTTTAAAAACATTTTCTCTTCTTCCAATAACATCTTCAAAAAGCTTCTTTTTCAGCGATATTAAAATCTGTGATTGCTTGGCAAAGGGTTAAAGGGGCAAGGCAAAAATACTTATAACCACTATTTTTTCCACAAAGTTTCCACCCTTTCAAAGATCTATCATATCATACAACCTAGATTTTGAACTAGTCTAAACCTTTGCCACCATGGGAAAGAGTTAACAAGCAACTGCTTCTTTTCCAGCAATGTTTTCACACAGTTCTATACATTTGATAAAGTACTTTCATTTCTTTCACATATTTCTTATTTTTGCTCTGGGCTTTACTTGTTGGCAAATTAGCCAGTTCATAAATCAAACTTATATTCATCAGAATTCCTTGGATATACCTCTGAGTAGCAAACAGCTGAAATCCTGGTGCAGCTTTGATATTGTCTCCATGTCCAGGCACTGACAGGGTTCTTGTTTCCAACAAGGGTAAAAGAACAGACACAACTTCCATTGGGGCATAGTCTATGTCCTCCAACAAAACCCAGTATCCTTTAGTAACAGCTTGGGTTAATACACCTGGTTGCCATACAAACTCTCCTGGAACTTCAGTGCATCTGTATGTACCTAGTAGGGCCTGAAAAACATGTATAAGAGATTATGTGTTACATAATTAGGTCAATGAATTTCAAAAAGAACAAAGAAAGTATTTTGTATGAATAAAGTCTCATGCAGCTTTCAAGAGTTTTTCAGACATAGCTACAGTTCATTTCTTCATAGCTTTCCTAAGTTCTAGCAGCGCCAGGCTGGTGCTCCCAGAAACATTCAGAGAATAGCAAAAGCAAATTACAACTAGAACTTGTTTTTCTACAAAAAAACAGATGTCTCCCCCCTTTTTGGTGTCAGAGGGATTAATAATCCATGATAAAGTTAATAACACTTTCTCCCAGATTTCTATTGCGGACACAAAATTGTACGTAAAATGAGTAAGGAAAATAATCAAAGGGACATAACTTGAAAAATATACAAGCCAGAGTTGTGCATAACACTTCGTCTCATGGTGCTTTACAAATGTGTGAAGTTTTATCAAAATATCTTAAAAGGTTTTCGAGTTATAGAGCAGACACGATTTGTGACAGACAGACAGGCAGACGCACCGGGAAAAAACAATATGTCTCCCGACCTTGACGGGGGGGGAAGACATATCATTAGGTTCATAACACTGTACATGCTAAACATGACTGTGTCAAATGATTGGAAATATGGGCAAAAGAGAATATGCTGCTTACAAAAAAGCCTCATTCCTCATGATCATAAAAACAGGGGTAACAGTAAAATAACAGAGTTAGTAAAATAATTTACCTTACTGTCCATCTGATCACCAAGTTGTATTTTGGTTAATTGAGGAGGACCTCCTCTACCTGTCAATCTAGCTAAATGTTCAACTAGTGATGTTTTTCCACAACCAACAACACCTTGCAATAACACCGGGTTTCCTGTAGACACAGCTACTGCCAGATTGTGCAAGTTCATCTCATTTGAAGGGACTGGTAACAAGTCCAAACACTGAAATACAAACCAGGTGCTGCATAACAGTAAAAAAAAAAAAATTATAGTGGTACTTGTTCTATCAGTTGTCAACTGGAAATGCTTTCAAATTAGACAAGTCTAAAATTTTATTGTTTGGTTAAATCTTTACTACACAATCCCGACTTTTAAAGACCCTGAGAAAGAGAAGTTTTGAAAACTTTGTGTGAAAAGGAGAAAATACTGGTTACCAGCATTTTCTCCTTTTCCCAAAATGATTTCCAACCCTCCAAATATAAATTTCAAGTATTGAGGTGTAATTATTTTGTCATAAGCAGATGCTTTCAATTTGGACAAGTCTAAAATTTTGTGGTTTGGTAAAGAGTCAACAGTTTATGATACACTTTCACAAATACTTTACTAGCGAGCAACACAACCTGGAAAAATAATCAACTGAAATTTGATTTAACCCTATAACTGCTAGGAAAATAACAATTTTTTCAAAGTACAGATCAGGAAAAGACTGTACAAAATGTGCAGTTTGGTTTTTGATATAAATTAAATACATTGTAAGTTTTGACATACTTTTGCCAAATGCCAATAAAATTGCCAAATCTGGATATTTTCTACTGGGAGAAAAAGTTTACTTATTTCTTCTGCATTTTTACACTAAGTCCTTATCAAGGGGAAACAATTTTAGACTCATCCATATTGAAAGCTTTCATAAAAAGACCAAATGAAACGTGGCTCATATAATGGTACCTGTATTTGCAAGGGTTGAAATATTGTGGAGAAAGGAGAAAATGCTGGAGATCAGCATTTTCTTCTTTTCCTCACAATATCTTCTAAAGCCTTCTACAAAAGTAAGAGGTAAAAGCATGGAATTCTTTGTTAAAACTTCAAAAGAGTAAAAGACCATGTGAGAACTACATTTTGTTGCTTATAAACCTACAATGATATCTGATGAGTCACATGTCCTTGAGAGTAACACACCATTCACACAGACCACAGTTTCACACAGATCTGTCTGTAATATCATCTGGCTTGTATTTCTGTGTGTCTCGCCACTCAAGTATTCCAGTTTACAACAGTCAAGCTTTTGATGATGTAGAGTATCAGTTCTATTGTGTCTGAAAATAAAAAAAAAAAGTGAGAATGGACATGGAAAAGGACTTGTAAATAGTCATTTAGAACAAATGCAGTTTGGCTCATTCCTTCCTAAACCTTTTACTAGATGACAAAATTTTAGACTTGCCTAATGGTAAGCAGTTGAAGACAACAAATCAAATGTGGCTCATAAGAAAGGATAAAAACCATAGTGGGAGAAGGAGAATTTCCCATATTATTTCAAAATGCCCTCTTCCTCGGGGTCATTAAAATTCAGAATTGTCTCGTAGAGGATTAAACTCACTTATAGCAAAGAACTTTGAGAACACATCAGTATAATAAGAAAAACCAAAGTGAGTTAAGCTTTTATACATGGTCTCAGTCAAAAATTATAAGCAATTTTTCTAAAGCCACATTGTTTCATGAGTGGTATGCAGCAACATACAGAGGGGCCATCAATCTGACCTACTACGATAATGATATAGACATACATGTACATCTAATCAAGTGGAAAGGAAATTAAACCCTAAGAATGCAAATATCATCTTTTATTTCCAATGTTGTAGATTCATATAAAACAACACTGCAAAGCCTGCAGTTCGATTCTGTATCTACATAGTATGACAGGATAACCCTTACAGTGCCTTTCACAACATTAGTTGACTTTGTGGCTAGTGTAGATCAACATCAGACTTCATTAAACATGCAGTCTGATCTTTGATCTACACTACCCACTTTGCTGAGATATTTTGGACATAAGCAGCTTCTAAATTGCAACTATTTGGGTGATTTGAAATTGCAAAATCTTGATTTGGAATAAAATACAGTATGGGAAAAAATCTGAATTACCTGACCAGATTATATCATGTGATAACATGTGAATAATTTCAATACAAATTCCCAGATTCGCAGTTATAAATTTAAACATTCTTTTGTAGAAAATGAACATGGAAAATATGGAAAAACTTACTTCAATTGCAGGTGACTGTAACCATCTTTAAAATGCTTCTTTAACAATAGTTCTCTTTGTTTTGCTGTCATCTTCTGGTATTCAGCAACAGTCTGACAAGCAAACCTGTGACAGAGAAATCATTCAATCGATCCTCTAGCATACAGCATCATTTAGAATCATCCATATGAAAAGCATTTACAGAAGCCAAAGTTTTTCTGGGAAACTGTCATGAAAGACTTGACCAACAGTTGAAATCTGTCTCATACTTTCATTCATTTCCTGAAACACCCTTTTTGCAGCAGACAACATTCTCTGTAACGGTAGAAAACACTGTGAGAAAATAAGAAAATGCTGGGTACCATCATTTTCTTCTTTTCCCACAATGTTTACCAAAGCAATTTTCCTAGCAAAAGTCTTTTTTTTTCCCCTCAGGGTCCTTAAATCATGGGACTGCACAGTAAAGGGCTGTGCCCCGCTAGCTCTATCAGTAACAAACAGGACTTGAGAACTGGAGGCTGCTGGTTTGATCCCCAGCTCAGACGATTTCTCTCCGAAGACTGATGCTGGTCATTTTGCGACACAATTCATTTCTCTCTCACTGCTAATCAATTTTTCAACGATGGTTACGAGGGAAAACAGCCAGTGGCTTGGAAAGACTATTGTGAGGAGTACTGGTAACACAAACTCCTGGAAAGCATGAATAGGTGCACCAGCCACTGCAGTATAACTGAAATAATATTGAAAAAGGTGTTAAACACCATACAATCAATCAAAACACAGGAAAGGTTAAGACAAATACCTAGATCAACAACAAACACCAAAAAGATTTACCAACCATCTGACATCTGGACTAGAATGTGATAAGTATGGTATAATATCCTCCAAACAGATAACAGACTCTGCCTCATCTTTGAGGTGACACATGAATAACCAAGCCGCTCTGCATACATCTTCCTCTTCAGGCTGAAATTAAGAAATATGTCTTGCAAACTAGGGACAGCATAAGGTTTTTTAACAGCGTGTAGATCAGAATCATCAATCTGCACTATCCTAATTTTTTAGAGATATTCTAATCAAAACAGCCTAAACCCTTTACCACACAGTCTTGAGTCGACCAAGACTGAGAGTATACCCAGACAGAAAGCTTTTGAGAACACTGTTGGAAAAGGAGAATATGCTAACAATATTTCATTCTCTTTCAAAAAAAAATCCAGTCATCTGAGCTACATTTTCTTTGTTGTCTGCAAATACATTCAAATTGAACAAGTCTAAAATCTTATTGCATGGTACAGAGTTTATAAGCTCTATGGACATCCTGCCCTTCAAGCTGAAATTACCAATAGTTCCCTGCATTCTAAGGGCAGCAAAAGAGAAAGAGTATGCAATCTTATCTATACTGTTCATCACTTTCAAAGATGTCGCGACCAAAACAGTTTTACATTTGCTTAAACAGCATTTGATCTAATATTGAAAATAAACCAACACCTTGACATTTTCATGCAATAGCTTTAGACAATAAAATTTGGGTTTTCACAGAATAATATCACCATGATTCTTGTAACACCAAAGCCTGTGTTGTTGGTACTCGATAGAATAATTTCCTTGAAAAAGTCAAGAAACAAGACACTCTTTGTCTCCTTAACTACACCATGGTAAATTTATAGTGGTCCAAATTGAAAGCATTTGCAGACAACATAAAAAAAAAAAGACTCAAAAATTGAAATTTGGAAGGGAAGAGAACATTGCAGGAAAAGAAGAAAATGCTGGTTACCAGCATTTTCTTCTTTTTCCACAATGTTTTCGAGTCTTCTTCTTAAGGACAGTTAAATTTGTTTGTTTGTATTGGAATAAAATGCCATTTTAACAGCTTAGGTCAGATCACAGAAGTCATTGCACCTACACCTGTGCTTCCTGGCTTTCTCACACCATTCCTGACACAACTTTTTTTCCAAGCCACTAACTACTTTTCTCACATGCATCAGAGATGCACCAGAGATGAGAAGCAAAAAATCGCCAAAAAGACAGTTTGCCTCTACTGAGTATTGAACTTGCAACCACCAGGTAACATGTCGGATGTGCTAACCACTGAGCTACCTGGCTAGGCTGGGACTGTTAAAACTTGTGATTGTTTGTGAAGGGGTTGAATAGGTATAACCAATCTGAATAAGTTTGTTATACCTGAATTCATGTGAGATATTGAGTCAAAAAGGAATGTCAGATATAAGCATATTTTCCTTTTGCCACAATGTTTTGAAAACAGGTCTGCTGCAGGAGGCAATGCGCTGTTTACCAAACATACAAACTTTTAAGTCCTCTATACTGAAAGTACTGGTATTTGCTGCCAACACAAACTATGAACTCTTTACCAACCAACAAAATTGTAGACTAGTCCAAATTCAAAGCATTGACAGACAACAAATTCAGTGTGGCTCAAATTATGGGCTTTGTCTTTTACCCTTAATCAAACAATCCCATGTTTAAAGACCCAAGGAAATAAAGCTTTTGAAAACATTGTGGGAAAAGGAGAAAATGCTGGTAATCAGCATTTTCTCCTTTTGCTACAATGTTTTCTATCCTATCAGATACAAACTCCATCATTTCAACCATATTTAATGTTGTCTGTAGATACTTTGAATTTGGACCAGTCTAAATATTTTTCTTTTGGTAAAGGGCTAATAGGGTAGAAAAAATTATTGGGATAGAAGAAAAAAGTGCTTATCAGCATTTTCATCTTTTTCAGCATGGTTTTCAAAAGTCTTCCTTCTCGTTTCTCAGGGTCTTTAATACTTGGGATAGTAAATGTTTGGTATAGGATTAAATGTGACTCAAATGATGGTAGTTATCATTTTATGAGTAGAAAATATTCCAGAAAAAGGAAAATGAATACCTATAGTGTCTCTTTATCCCATGTTTTTTAAAGGCCATCTTCCCAAGCATCTAACAAAACACTGGCTTGTTTGACAAAGGGTTAACACTGTTTGGTAGAAGGATTAATCAAGGAGAAATAAAACTGAACATGCAAAAAATGGTTACCCTTGACTTTTTTGCTTTTTTCTTTACAGGTTCACATTTATCTGTCCATTTTGTAAAACTTGGCTTCCCACTTAGATAGTTCAATGTGAATCTGAAAGAAACAAGTTTACACTATAGTTTTATCACACATATAATAAGACTATGTAAAAAACATTGTAACTATTAACTCGTTACTCAATACCAAAATGGTAGATTTATACAAACTGAAAGACAACATACTGAATGCAGCTAAAATGCATACTGAGTGCAGCTAAAATGATGTGACTTGTCTTTGACAGGATAGAAAAGAATGTGGTAGAGTGACAAAATGCTGGTCACCAGCATTTTCTTCCTTTCCCATAATTTTTTAATAACAGCTTCATTCCTCAAGGTCATTCAAACTCTGAATTGGTAGTAAATGGGTCAAAGAACATAGAGTACCCTAAATACATTACAGTACCCTTTTATCAGTAAAAGAAAAGCATATGCTATGTTCTTTGATAAAAAAATCATGTCATGCTTTTTTTCCATTTAGAAAAAAATATATATGCCACACTTTGTCAAAAGGGGGCTTAATGCACCTCCTCCGTAATCCAGTATACCAATCAAGCCATCACATAATTATGGATCCATAATAGCCACTTTTTTTTAACAACCAACTTAATCTTGGGGTAGACTGGTCCTTGAACATACAGAAAAGTGACCAATAGCGAAAAGTTTCGACCCAGGTCAGCCTGCATGGACTGCGCAGGCTGACCTGGGTCGATACTTTTCGCAGATGCATTAAGCCTCCTTTTTACAGAGCATGACTCATATATATACTTTATATGAGTGGCTCTCTGGCAAAAATGGTTGAATTCATCTCCATGGTGCATTACACCAAGCAACACATCATAAAATTATGGTTCCATGAAATCCATTTTGTCTTCCAACAGACTAACCCATAAGGTAGACTGGTTTTTTTCACATGCAGCAAATTTACCAAAAACAGTAAGTTACTTTACAGAAAGTGAAGATATTAGCATAAGTAATTTCTCAATTTGGCTTAACCCTTTACCACACAATCAGGAGTTTTATCGACCCTGAGAAAGACGCCTTTATAAAACATTGTGGAAAAAGGAGAAAATGCTGGTAACCAGCATTTTCTACTTTTCCCACAATTTTTTCTATCCTTAGCAATACGACTTTCAATTTCTGATTCATGTTCATTTTGAAGTCTGCAAATGCTTTGAATTTTGTCAAGCCTACATGTTTTTTGTTTGG
Organism: Hippopus hippopus; assembly: GCA_946811185.2. Lineage (NCBI taxonomy): Eukaryota > Metazoa > Mollusca > Bivalvia > Cardiida > Cardiidae > Hippopus > Hippopus hippopus. The sequence goes on from OX328101.1 coordinate 32,648,953, forward strand.
TAAAGAGTTAATTGTTCAAGGCTACACATTCACTTACAGGGCAGATACCCTACAGTCAAATACTGCGCAAATTAAGAAAACTCACTTTATAAAATGCTAAATGCCAGAGGTCTTTTAACCTAATTAACAAACAGTCCCATATGTTAACGAGCCTGAGAAGAAAGCTTTTAAAAACACTGGGAAAAGGAGGAAATACTGGTAACCAGCAATTTCTCCTTTTTCCACAACTTTTCTCTACCCTTTAAATACAAATTCCATTATTTCAGCCACATATAAAATGTTGTCTGCAATTGCTTTTAGCTTGGTAAAGTCAAAAATCGTGTTACCTGGCACAGAGTTTAACTCTTTACCAAACGTCAAAATTTTAGACCTGTCCAATTTGAAAGCATTTGCAGACGACAAAATAAATTTGATTCTGGAATCGAAATTTGTTTTGGGAATAGACGAAAACATTGTGGGAAAAGAAGAAAATGCTGGTTACCAGCATTTTCTTCTTTTCCCACAATGTTTTCAAAAGCTTTCTTCTTCAGGGTCGTTAAAACTCGGGATTGTGTGGTAAAGGGTTAACTATTTCTCGCATGAACAAGTTTCAGACTTGTACAAATTCAAAGCATCAGCAAACAACAAATGAATGCGGCTAAAAAGATAAAACATGCCATTAACACTATACCACAAGCCAAAATCCTCATCTTATCCAAACTGAAAGCATTTGCAACAATAAATTATATGTGGCTCATAGTATAAAATTTATCTTTGACAAGGTAAAAAACATTGTGGGGAAAGAAGAAAATGCTGGTTACCAGCCTTTTCTCATTTCCAAAAGTTTTCAAATGGCTTCCTCCTCAGGGTCATTAAAACTTGGGATAGGGTTAATTGAGTAGAAAACATTGTGGGTAAAAATGTTGATTTCTCCTTTTCCCACTATGTTTTCAAAAGCTTTTGTTCTAAGGATGTTATGAGTAAAGCCTAAAGGGTAAAAACATTTCGTCTTCTTGATCAATTGGCATTATTAGTGCAGAACCTGGCAATTTCAAGTATCATGTGGTATTGATGTTTGAGAATGTACCAATAATTATCTTTTTTTTTTTTTTTTCTTTTTAAATAGGCTAACCAAAATCATCTACAGATGAAGTAAAATTCAATGCAGCCAGTTGAAAGTTCAACGTATCAGATGTGGGAGACAGTCATGTGGGGGTACAGTGCTAGCATCTTACATCATAGGTTCCAGTTTTAAAACTGGTGATGAGCTGGGTAACCTCTGGAACTATTAAGGTCATCACATACCTTTTTTTTTCGCAATAACTCCTGTCATAATATTTGAATATCACATATAAATATTATATTTTTCTTTTAAGCATGTCATAAAAAAGAATACTGTGGTAAAGTACACATAAGCATACAAAAGTACCTTTTTATATCTGGTCTGTGTAGACAATTACTCAAAGCAATACAGAAATCCTTGTGATTTTCGGTTGAAAATTCGTTCTTTTCAATATTGAACTTGGCACAGCTCACAATATCAAGTAAAACTGGACGAAACAGTTCTGCTACGAGGGTAGTAGTGGTTTTTTGTAAGAAAAGTTTACTCAGTGTTTGAAGTAAATCTTGACGATCTGATGAGCTCCATACCTGTGAAATACAAATAGAGTATAATTTATAACTGATCAACTTGTCTGTACTGATTTTTTTTTCGATTCTCAGGAATGTTTTTCTCAGTTTTTGTCCAGCCTATTAACATCACACTGGACTTTCTTTTGACACATTTGCTACCACAACTCTCTTGGGGCCTCAGAATGAATAAACTCTTTACCAAACAACAGAATTATGGACTGGACTAAATTGAAAGCATTTGCAAACATGAAATCAAATATTACTTAACTGGTGATTTCTGTATTTGATAGGCTAGAAAATGTTGTGGGGAACGGAGAAAATGCTGGTTACCAGCATTTTCTCCTTTTCCTGCAATGTTTTCAAAAGGCTACTTCCTTAGGGTCGTTAAAACTCGGGATTGTGTGGTAAAGGGAGAAGAATGATTCAAAAGAAATGGTAAAAACGTTTGAACATATAACTTCATCAGAGACATTGACATGGTTTTTGTTTTGATACACTGCATGGAAAAATGGTTGAATTTTAACAAAAAAAGTAAGGTAAATGGCCTTATCTCCTGTACTTTATTTTAACAATCAATCCATACATCATTTTTCAGCAAACTTACATATGGATTTAATGATGCCACAGTGGTGTCATAAAAATTCAGTCTTTTTGCAAACACCTTGTCATAGTGAAATGATAAGCAATGAGTACTGAAATTTTTGGTGCAGACACTCATGGCTTAAAATTTTATGGCAAAAAGGTCTGCAGAGCCCACTAAATAATCATGTCCACATCTTTCACCAAAATTAAAAAATTTAATTTTATAATTTATTCATTCAAGATTAATACCAAACAGAAGGTCAAAAGCTAGTTTATTTACTGGTAGTCTGGGTATGTGTTCTCCTTAACAATTCACGATTTACTTCTACAATATAGCTCAATATAGAATAAATTTCAGTATGATTATGGAGAAAATCATTTTCCTACCTCAAAAATAACACTATGACTTAACGAACACCAACACTTTGGACGAACCGTTATGAACTGGTTACACCCTTCAAAAATTCAACTGACTTCAGGTTTTGTAGATTTTTTAATGGCATTCCTGTGATGTCATCATTATTGTAGTTTGACTCAAACAGTCAATATAGACAATTTTTTTAGTACCAAAAAGATTTAATCCCATCACTTTATCATATCCAAAAGAATAATTAAATCAATATGGGTAAATCTGAAGTATTTTCATAATGACCACCAAAACTGAAGGCCTTGATTGTTATTTTTGACAAAATTGATATAATTATAATTCTTCCATTTTTCTTTTAACTCTTTACCACACAATTCTGAGTTTTAACAACCCTGAAAGAGAAGGCTTTTGAAAACACTGTGGGGAAAGGAGAAAATGCTGGTAACCACAGTCCTTTTCAAAGGACTTAATTGACTATTTTACACATATCTAAATTGAGTACTGATGACCCTGAAAGAGAAGGCTATTTACTTTTTAAAAATAATTTCCTATTTGAACATTATTTAGCATGTGTTTCAGATGCAAAGCACAGACAGTCACTATGTAAATTGAGATGCTCTGATCACAACTTGGCAATAGAGGTTGGCCGTCATTATGGTATTCCAAACAATGAAAGAATATGTACAAACTGTAATATGAATGCTTCTGAGGACGAGTATCGGCTTGTTTTAGTGTGTCTGTTTTATCTACAACTTAGATCAGAAATATTACCAAGGTATTACTGCAGATGGCCTACAAAAAACAAATTTATTCGCTTGCTAACCAATACATCGACTGTAGTGCTTAACAAACTGGCTAAATTTGTTTATATTGGTTTTGATCTCTGTCAGACCTCATATTGAAAAAAAAAAAATTTTTTTTAAACATATTTGTACTGATACAATTATCTCTTCTTTTTTTTCAACTGATCTTTATACTTTTCTCGGAATTGATACTATACCATGTGTATTCATGATCTGCCTTTGCACAAGGCAATAAAACATTATAAGCAATGTTTTTCGAAAAAAAAAAAGGATTTGACTTAACTTGAAAAGATTGTGGGAAAAGGAAAAAATGCTGGCAACCAAAGTCCTTTTCAAAGGACTTAGTTGAGTACTATACATAAATGGAGTCCTGGTTACCAAAACCATTTTACAACCCATGCAAAAATATTGTGGAAGTAAACTTTAAACCTTTAAACATGTATTTTGCAGATGATAAACTCTACCTGTTGTTTTGACAAGCTGATATAGCTGTGTTTGCTGGTGGTTGACCTTTTTCGGGGTCTATTATTAGTAATGCTGCTAAATAATCTCATGCAATATGCAAATGAGGTACCTTACTCAAGGATTCATTGAAAACATATAAAAAAGGCAGATAAAAAAAAATATGTTGCTAATTCCCCTGATAATCAGGTAGAATATACTAATATCTGGGCAGCCACTTAAGAGTTCCTTTCATCTATTAAGGGTTTGTTCTTTCCTTTTTTACTATTGTTTTCATACCAGCTTTCTTCCTCAAGTAATGACTTTGTAGGCAACAAAGATTCATTAACCATAAAACATTTTCTGTTCTTTCCCTACAGAAAAAGTGAATACGGTTGTTCTAACCCTTCTACTGTATTGGATAGGTTAAAATGTAAGTTTTGGATTGCTCAGAACTTGCAGTCCAGTTACACTTCTACAAGCACTTAACTCTTTACCACACAATCAAGACTTTTAACAACCTGAGAGAGAAGCCTTTTGAAAACACTGCAGGAAAACGAGAAAATGCTGGTAACCAGCATTTTCTCCTTTTCCCACAATGTTTTTTCTCAATTAAGATAATTATCATCATCTGAGTAACGTTAAAATTGTCTTCTGTAAATGCTTTTAATTTTGACAAGACTACATGTTGTCATGAGGTAAAAAAAGAGTTAAGGTAATGAAATGCTTAATAAGTTGTCTAAAGTCATGTGTGTCACCAAAAATTATTCGCAATTCGCTGTGTAAATATAGATTAAACAGACGAAACGGAAAGTGAGTACAGCGCTGTACATTTGCTAATTTACGATGGTATTGAGACTGTGCTGTGCATAGTAAATGTCCAGATATAAAAAGAAGCTCCATTATTGAGACTAAGTCTAAGCAGCAAGTCTTAAAATTCAATACGCGACTTGCCTTTTTCTTTATATAAAGTTCAAGTAAACGTGCAGCGGATATATTTTTACGGCAGATACACTCCAGAGAAGGTATCAAATGCCATGAGCTCAATTTTTCCACCATGTCGTCTAAAAATGTTTGCAATTCATCTTTCAGAAATAACTGTTAAGTACTGTCGTCTGATTCACTTGTAACCGGAAGCACGTGAAATTGTTTTCGTTCGGTTGTTGTTCGATAAGTTGTTGTTGTTTGAAATATGTTTATTCAGCGGACCTCACTTTTTGTCTCACCCCCGCCCCCCTTACATACAGTTTAAATTAGACCATTCAGCTAATGGTACATGTATATTACTTCTTGAACAAATGACAAGTTCTCTTGTAGATCTAGTTAAATTACAGCTAATATTGTCACCTTTTTTTCTAACCTCTTTTTCCTACATTTTTTTTTTTCTTCTTTTTTTTCAAAAGACTTCTTTGTGGTGGTTAAAAAAGAGTTGTTTGGTACAGGGTTAAACATTACATATTTTTATTTTCAAGACCACTTAGATCAGAATTAGTGGCAAGTGAACTTACAGTGTAGATCTTAAATTTGGCTAGACTTTCTTTCACAATAGTGATCTTCATCAATTAACAGTCCAATATAGCAACCACACCTTTACCACACGGCAAAATTTTAGACTTGTCCACATTGAAAGAATTTACAAACCATAATTCAAATGTCTTTAAAAGGACAGTATTTGGTCTTGAATAGAAAGAAAACATTGTGGGAATGGGAGAAAATTCTGTTTACCAGTAGTTTGCCCAATCCACGCAAAGTTTTCAAATGCCTTCTTTCTAAGGGTCATTAAAAGTCGGGGTTGTATGGTAAACGGTTAAGTCTTTTTTACCCTCCAAGGGTGAAGAATTCGGGAAGAAATGAAAAGACACAACATTCGCGATTTATTAATCATATCTGAACGAGTTATGAACGTATTAAACACGGAATATCATGTTGCAGTAACATTCCTGCTGCTTGTATTTGATTTTAGCCGCGTGAGAAAATTTGATATCGCGCGAGACAGATTATTCTTCCCATCCCACTGGCTGCTTTCCCACAAAACCATCGTCGATATAATGATCAGCTGTGAGAGGAAAGAACCCTGTCTCAATGACTATCGTCAATCCTCAGAAAGAAATTCGCCGAGAGGGAGACTCGAAACCATAGGCCTCTGAAACTCCATTTGTCTATCAAGGGATAACGAAATTTTCATTGTCGGACACTGTTACTATAAATAGCACATTGGGGATTCCCTCTGTATCGTATATAGTAAGACAAGGTGTGCAACGAAATCGAAGAAAAAAAATTGACCCCCGTTCCCTTTCAGGGATAATATTTAACAGAAAATGGAGAAATAAACCTAGTTACCGGTGCAGATGGGTTCACAAATGATTTTTCTTCTGTACCCTGACCCTCGAAAGTTCCAAACGGCTCTTACCATCAAGCCATAGCTCTCATCTCAAAAAAAAAAAAAAATCTCGAAAATAGCTTTTCATATGGCATATTCTGTTGTTTCTTGAATATATATGCGCTATATTTATTTGATTACCATATAACTAATCAATTAATGCCAGTTTGTTCACAATTCAAACGCATACATGAAGTTCGACATGTATGGGTTTTTTTTCCTAGTTTATCTACAGTGTATGCACAGAACATTTATCTTCAGGACTTATCCGCAAAACTACCTCGACTGGACAAAAATAGCTTCTTTAGCGAAAATAGCTTCCTTTAGCCAAAGAAGTCCCTACTAACTTGACCACAGATTTTGTCAACTATAATTATTTTGTATATATTAATATAATTATATTCAGTCCTATTCAAATGGAAACTGACTCGACAGAGTGTGAACCTTATATTCAGTACTGATATCATTTGATGGTACCCCCTCCCAACGATAATAGCTTTTTAACGCCTTCTGTTTGTTTGTTGATAGTTTTTCTTTCTTTTTTTTTTTTAATATCTTATTTTCGATTTATAATTGGAATCTTGATAAAAATGAAACTGATTTTTGGTGAGATACCCAATATTTCATAGACCTCACTTCTACTAAGCAACCCCTTTAGGAAAATAGCTGTAAATCGTTACGAAAATAGCAATATATATTTTCCTCCTAGCAAAAATAGGGCTCAAAGGACGTGCTTCTTTTCCTTTTCAACCAACATAATTTTTGGATCTGTACAAAGCGCTAGAAAATATAGAAAAAGTATCTGCTTTCTCGCTGTGAAAATATCACCCTTTGTATGAAAATAGCTTTTGTCTGAATAAGTTTCTCATCTGACACTACGAAAACAGCTTGTGTATATTTATTTTCCATACATGTTTGTTTCAAAATCACATCTCATTTGCGGACAGCAAAGTTATTATTATTTTTGTTAATATATATTATTATTATTTTTTGTTTTTGTCATTATTATTATTAATATACATATTGATTTAATCATAACTGACTCCGCATTTTGTAGAATCAGTTAATAGGAAACAGTTTTTGTAGCTTTCTCGTGAAAATATCACCCTTCCTACGAAAATAGCTTGTGCTTGAAACTAGCTACCACGTGTTCTCATCTGACACTACCAAAATAGCCTAAAACACTTCAGGATCTGAGTTAGTTTTTATTTACTGACTCGATAAAATTATTCATCTTCATTTTATCAATAATAGATTGCTTTCTTTGGTAGGCTGCAATCCCGTGATCTATTAATCACCTGTAATTATAACTTGTATGCGATTAACACATTTCCTAAGAAGAATTATCTGGTCTAATTGGATTGTAACACCTCAAGTAATGTATCATAAATAATTTAGCACATTCAGTTAATATGCACCAGTCCTTTTCGGTATTTCCCTTGGTTCTGAGGTGTTTTACCTTAACTGGTTTTAAATCTGCTCTTTACCATACGACAACATTTTGGACAAGACCAAATTTAAGACATTTGCAGACATCAAAATAAGTGTTGCTCAGATGATGATATCTGACATTGATATGATGGAAAGCATTGTGGGGAAAAAAGAGAAAGTGCTTGTTAACATGATTTTCTCATTTTCCCACAAAGTTTTCCAATGCTCTCTTCTTCAGTGTCGTTAGGACTCGGGATTGTGTTGTAAAGAGATGATTTTTTCATCTTCCAAGACTGAAAAATGGGCTGATGAACTCAGCATTGATCAAGATTAGACCGCACATAACGTTCAGTCGGATCTTAAATTTTTATCCCGTCCTCTTGTTTAGGCAAGCCCAATGGGGGGGGGGGGGGGGGGGGAAACTTCTAAATGCGTTCATTTCATTTTATATTTGGGTCTGAAAATCTTTTTCCGCTGCTACGAAAATAACTTGTCCCATTCGATACGAAAATAGTAGCTCTGTACGAAAATAGCTTTTGTGAACAGTAAATCACCACGAAAATAGTTCTGTCAAATGAATACAAAAAAATAGCTTGTTAATCAAATTGTTATCAAATTTGATTGTGCATGCTTACATTGATTCATTCGCATTCAACAGGCGTTTTATCTATATCGTAAAAAAAAAAAAAAAATAAATAAAAATAAAAAAAGAACATCGTTATTTTGAATAACCCAAAGCCTATCTTTAGCAACACACATCTGATCGGATTATAACATCTCCGTTAATGATGTATTATCAATGCATAATCAATGTAATACGCTATTTTCGTAAAAGTAATGTGCTCTTTTCATCAGAAAAGCCATGCATTTGTAAGGCTTGTTAATTAACGTTTCCTGTTTATTTTACACTTTCTTGTTACATGATAAATTCATGTTTACAAAAAGTGAAAAAATACAATATACTAAGATTGGAAATCTATTTTCATACAGGGAAACCATGGCATTAATCAGTTATTTTCACCATGACTACATCATGTTTGGTGTAAATCTATATACACACTCATACATGTATATTCAAGTCATATAAAAACTCTATTAAGATTGAATAACACCAATTCTCCTTCTTTCAACACATTGTCTATATATAATTCAAGTTAGTCAATAAAAATGACAAATGAATGCAATATATTCAAAAGTATCTTTATTTATTATTACATAAAAGCTTTTTTCGTAGAGGGAAAGCTATTTTCGCGAAATTAGCCTATTTTCGGTATCTAGTCATACCCTTCTGAAACGATTTACAATAATATAATAGATCTGTATCTCTGTCCCTTTTCTTTTTTCTAGAGCATTGGGCTTGGAGCAAATGATTCTGACGAGAACAGCTTTAAAATTATTGATCATTGAGCAAGCAGCGACAGACAGTGGGCAACTGCAAAAGCTTCGTTAGAATGAAAACTGCAGGACCAGGTGAGCGAAAAAAACCCAGCTTCATTCATGAACGAATTTGGCAAACTGATCTGAATACCACTCCATCAGAACACGTGTGGTTGCTTACACTTCTGTGAATTGCTCGGCAAGAATGGAAGATGCTACCATGAAAGTTTTTCCCTGGACAAACAGGTAGAATTTATGCCCAGGATTTTCTTTATCTAAATGTGTGGTTCATACTTTTCTTTTACTTCGAGAGCAAATTATGAGAGACTGTCTTTTGATACCGCTTCATTCGGCCTAGGGAAATATCGTTCCTTATGAAACGGTGTAACGCATTTTCGCGGTACTTACGGTCGAATAAAGAAGATCACCATTGAATGATTTACTCTTAATTCTGGAAAACTTATGCAAATTTTTGAAAAGGTCATTTGGTGCAAGATATGGAATACACTACTCCCGATTCGGGGTCTAGCTCCGATGTTATTATTGTGATTGTTTCTCCTCTAGCGGAGAAACAATCACAAAAATAAGATCGGAGCTAGACCCCGAATCTGGAGTAGGAATACACAAAACACTGAAATGGTGGACACAATATGAGTTCTAAGAAAATCTTTACTTCTATTTCAGAGGGGAGTTTCAGAGGGTTTTTAAGGAGCTATACAACAGTGACAAAGCATTACAGACACATGCTTTAGGAAGGATAGAAGTTTGGAGAACAAGGTAAAAGTTACCTTTGATATAAAGGGTAGTTCCAACATTATTTTTGGGATTGTTGCTCTGCTGTAACACACAGGCGAACGGCCAGCGATGGTGCCTCAAATCATATATTACACACAAATATACTGAAAGGTAAACAAATCATAATGCATTTTCAATACCCTAGTCACGGATTTCACACTGTTTACAAGTCATTTTACTACCAATATTAACATCTATAGTACCAACTGATAGTGGAAAAATTATTCTACAAAAAAAATCAAATAAAAATTTCAGACATTTCAGACTGCTAGGAAATATCTAGCTTGAAAGTCTAAAACAAACCAACTCGGAAGAGATCTGATTGCATTGATACTTTTCGCAGATGCATTAAGCCCCCTTTTTACAGAGCATGGCTCAATTATGTTTTGCTCTGTCCTAAACAAAAGTTTAAAAGCAGATTCATCTGAAATAAGTTTTTTATGTATAAGAAAGAAGCCATAATATCATATATTTGTAAATATCAAAACAACATTTCAGGGTCACAAAGCTTCCTGTTGCTGTTGATACTACCTCCCAGCTAGTTAGATGCTCCATTCTCAGTGACTTGACGGATGCTGATAGGGCACAGGCATTAGGATTCATGGTCATGAAGTAATGAGTTATTTTGTCATGAATTATGTATAAAAAAAAAATGGATTTCATTTCTTTAGCACACAACAAATTTTAGACTCGTCTAAATTCAAAGCTTTTGCGTACGACAAATGAAAGGTGGCACAAATGATGAAACTTGCCTTTAACCAAGTAGTAAACATTAAGGGGGAATGAGAAAATGCAGGTTACCATTTTTCTTCCTCAAGGTATTAGAACTCAGAATTGTGTGGTAAAGGTTATTTAAAGCAGATATTATCTAGAGCAAACAATATGCTTATAGTAGTAAAAATATTTTAACATATTATCTTGTTGTTGTACAAGTCTTTCCTTGTAAGCTGTGGTGTGTAACTTAATTCTCAAAAACCTGTACAAATTATTCTAGTGACATTTATAGAAAAGAAATGTTTAAAAGTATGGAAAACATTGTGGGAAAGGAGCAATCACCTCTTACATCCAATTATTTTTGGTTATTTTCTCACAATGTTTTCAAAAGCTATTAATTGCTAGGATGTAATGTAATTATAAAAAGAGAAAATGCTGGTTTATTTCACCCACAATGAGTCAGTGTTTTCCAAAGCTGTTATTTGCAATACTTAGCAAAAAAGTTAAAGTTATATTGTAATAAGTTTGAAGTAGCATCTGTTTGCTTTTAGGTTTGTGAACAATATTACAGAAGAAAAGCAACAGAAGTTTCATAAACAGCGTATAACACAGATAGCTGCAGAGGTACCTGCTTTGTATCTCTTAACTCTTTACCAAACGAAAAAATTTTAGACTGAACCAAATTGAAAGCATTTGCAGACAATAAATTATATATTGCTAAAGTGATGATTTTTGTCTATGGTAGGGTAGAAAACGTTGTGGGAAAAGGAGAAAATGCTGGTTACCAGCATTTTCTTTTTTTCCCACAATGTTTTCAAAAGGCTTCTCTGTCAGGGTCTTTAAAAGTCGGGATTGTGTGGTAAAGGGTTAACTATAAATAGGGGTACCAATGATCGTGGGAAATTAGGCTTTTCCAACAAAAAGAAATCTGTTTTTTCCGACCAATTGAAGGTGGCTTAACTTTTTACAAAACAACACCATTCTAATCTCAACTAAATTTAAAGCAATGGCAGACTACAAGTCAAATGCCTCTCAAGTTATGAAATTTGTCTTTGAAAGTATATAAAACATTGTGGGAAAAGGAGAAAATGCTGGTAACCAGCATTTTCTCCTTTTCTGGCAATGTTTTCAATAGGCTTCTTCCTAGGTGTTGTTAAAACAGGATGTTTTTTTGAAAATGCGTTAAATGATAGGATTTGTCCTTGAAAGGGTAGAGAATGTTGTTGGAAATTGACCCCTAATCTTTGATTTATAGTTTCTGTCTGGCAAAAGCTGCTCAGCAGTTTAGTAGATTTAAGTTTGGTCAAAGTGAAAGCACTTGCAGAGGACAATTTGAATGCTGCTAGCATTACAGGATGTGCCTTTGAAAATGTAGAAAACTTTGTTGGAAAAGAAGAAAATGCTGGTCACTAGCATTTCCTTGGTTTTTCCATTATGTTTTCACAAACATTCGGGGGGGGGGTTACGTTGAGATTTGGGGATTTGGGGTGGGTTTTTTTTTGTAAAGGTTTGATTTATCGGAAGAACTGATGGTTGGTAGGGATTCTATGTGGCAAAGTAGTTAGTGGTGGAATTTTAGTCAACGAGGATGCCTTTTACTAAACTGTTTAGATTTTATACAAATTCTTGGGGATTGAATATACACACATATGATCCCTGCTTTTACCCAAGGTTTGAGCTAGTAAAGATATGCAAATATTTACTCAAGTTGTGAAGTTATGCAGTTCAGCGAAATTTGTATTTAGACTTGATGTTTGCTTTGCCAAACTGTGCATACACAGTTTAGAGAAAGGTACTCCAGGTTTTCGGTAAGATCCAGGCCTGTGGTGCTGGTTTGCAAAGTAGAATTCTTTAACAACATTCTATAGAGCTTTTGCCAGGAACAAGTGAAACTAGGAAGCATGAATAAGAGTGGGCTATCACTGCGATAAATCATAACATCACCTAGCAAAATCTTTGTTTGACAACATACATGTATTTATATAACATGTAATACTTGTAACATCATAGTATATATAGCCAGTGTGTTAAATATCTATCCATAGGTGCAAGATATGAAACAATCTGAAGGTGATGGTGTTAAACTCGGTCAATCCTGTACAGCGCAATCCCGAGTATTGACGACCCTGAGGTTGTTAGCTTTTGAAAACCTTGTGGGAGAAGGAGAAAATACTGATAACCAGCATTTTCTCCTTTTACCACAAGGTCTTCCACACTTTCACCATCATTTCATCTTAATTTAATGTTGTCTGCCAATGCTTTCAATTTAGACCAGTCAAAAATTTTGTTGTTTGATAAAAGTGTTAACAGCACAGAGTCATCATCTGCTTCTCTAACAATTCTTTGTCTCTCTTATACCAGGGCCCAGTTTTACAAAAAGAACTACAGTCTCTTATTTTGCTAAAATCCTCTTATGGACTAATTTTCAGACTAAAGTTGAGGTAGCTATTTTTGATGCATTTCACTAACATTAACAGACTTTAGAAACATTTTGAAATCCTGAATCTCAGACTCAGAGAAATAAACAAAATTTAATCAATTAGGTTCATTATTTCACAGAGTTTAAACTCAAACCTTTTGTCAACTCAGCATTTTAGAACATTACTAAAATCTAAAAATGTTAGTGAAATTTGTCACGAAAAATAAAATAACTGAAGTCAGAAACTGGGTCTGTTCGTGGATTTTAGCAAAATAACAGACAAAAGTTTTTTCAAGAAACTGGCCGTAGATTTTCTCTCATGGATCTAGATTCTCATTCTAGCTGTTTCAAAAAGATAGGAAATGATGTTATTAAACTTGAAGCATTAAATCTTATACGACAGAATCAATGACCCTGAGGGCTTTGAAAACATTGTGGAAGGAGATAGTGCTGGTGACCAGCATTTTCTCCTTTTCAAGCAATGATATCTTTTCTATCAGTGCCAAATCCATTTTTTGAACCACATTTTAATTGGTGTCCAGAGCTCCAGATAGAGGGAGTGATTTCGATTTTGAAATTAAAAATATTGATCATTCTTCACCAAACCCTATGTTATGGGTACTCATTAGAATCGTCTCAATGAAACGATTCTAATGAGTATGCACAACATAGGGTTTGGTGAAGAGAAATAATGGATTTAGTATACCATTGCTCCCTCTTATCTGGAGCTCTGGTTGTCTGCAAATGCCTTCAGTATGGACAAATTTAAAATTTTGTAGTCTGGTAAAGGGCTAACAAATAAATATGAATCATGCTCTGACAAAAGGGGGGCTTAATGCATCTCTGTGATGCATTACACCAAGCAAGCCATCACATAATTTTGGATCCATAAAATCCACTTTGTCTAACAACTGACTGAACCATGAGTTAGATTGGTCCTTTGACATGAATAAAATTGACCTATAGCAAAAAGTATTGGCCCAGGTCAGGCTGTGCAGGCTGACCTGCGTTGATTCTTTTTGCATAAAGCTCCCTTTTCACAGAACAGGGCTCATTTTTATTTGAGCCGTGCTCTGTGAAAAGGGGGCTTAATGCATCTGCGAAAAGTATCGACCCAGGTCCAAGAACCAGTTTACCTAATGATTCAGTAGGTTGTTAGACAAAAAGGACTTTATAGATCCACGACCATGTGATGATTTTCTTGGTATCATGCATCACGAAGATGCATTAAGCCCCCTTTTGCCCGAGTATGGCTCATTTTATTTCTACTTCAGATGGGAATAGAAAGATGGATTGTGAATCTACGACATCAGATTGCCCATGGAGACATGCCCTCAATCCACTTGCTGCAGGCTGCAGTCAGCTGGTCACTCAACTGGCTGAAGGTACTCTTTACCACACAATCCCAAGTTTTAATGGCCCTGAGAAAGAAGCTTTTTTAAAAACATTGTGGGAAAAGGAGAAAATTCTGGGTGTTCATTTTCTCCTTTCACACTATATTTAGAAATGGCTTCATCTGTAGACAAGTTAATCCTTTACCACATAATCTTGAGTTTTCACAAGCCATAGTTAGAAGGCCTTCAAAAACATTGTGAGAAAAACAGAGAAAATGGTGGTAAATAGCACTTTTCTCCTATTTACACAGTGTTTTCAACCCTGTCTTAGACAAATCCCATTATTTCAGCCACTTTTGTCATCCGCAAATTCTTTCAATTTTGACCTGTCCAAAATTTTGCTGTCTGGTAAATTGTAAGATAGTTTGGTAAAGGATAAATCAGAAAGTAGTTCTTGTTTCTTTTTTAATGCTTTTATCAAATGTATTTGAACTATGCTATGTGAAAAGGGGATTTAATGCATATATGCAAAAAGTATCAGCCTAGGTCAGTCTGTGTAGACTGACCTGGGTCTAAACTTTTTGTTTTTGGTAAATTTTCTGCATGTCCAAGGATCATTCTAACTCGGGATCCATCTGGTTGTTATACAAAATTGATGTTATGGACCAATAGTAACATGGTGATTTGCTTGGTATAATGTATCATGGAGATGTATTAACTCTTTACCACACAATCCCGACTTTTAATGACCCTGAGAAAGAAGCCTTTTGAAAACATTGTAGGAAAAGGAGAAAATGCTGGTTACCAGCATTTTCTCCTTTTCCCACAATGTTTTCTACCCTTCCCAAAACAAATTTTAATTTTTGAGCCATACTTATTTTGTCGTCTGTAAATGCTTTCCATTTGGACTAGTCTACAATTTTGTCGTGTGGTAAAGAGTTAACCCTTTCCCAAACAATCCCTGGTTTTTACGGTGCTGGGAAAGAAGGCTTTTGAAAGCACTGTAGGAAAAGGAGAAAATGCTGGTTACCAGCATTTTCTCCTTTTCCCACAATGTTTTCTACCCTTCCCAAAACAAATTTTAATTTTTGAGCCATACTTATTTTGTCGTCTGTAAATGCTTTCCATTTGGACTAGTCTACAATTTTGTCGTGTGGTAAAGAGTTAACCCTTTCCCAAACAATCCCTGGTTTTTACGGTGCTGGGAAAGAAGGCTTTTGAAAACACTGTAGGAAAAGGAGAAAATGCTGGTAACCAGCATTTTCTCCTTTTCCCACAATGTTTTCTACCCTTTCATAGACAAAAATCATCATTTGCATTACATTTGATTTGTCGTCTGCAAACGCTTTCAATTTGGTCTAGTCCAAAATTTTGTCGTTTGGGAAAGGGTTAAACCCTCTTTTGCACAAGCGCCACTCATTTCAGTTACATCATAGAGACCAGAACACCTGTCCATGATTTCTTGTTGTGTTTTGATCATCACTACTATTGCCCACAGTTCTTACCCTCATGAAGCCTTTACCAAACAAGCCTGAGTTTTAATAACCATGAGGAAAAGGGAATCTAAAAACATAGTTGGTATAGGAGTAGACCCTGATAACCAGCATTTTCTTCTTTTTCCCAGTTGTGTTCTACCCTATCAAAGACAAATTCCATCAGTTGAGCTTCTTTAAATTTGTTTTGTATGAATGCTTAAATTTGAATTTTGGACAAGTCCAAAATTTTGTTGCTTTTGAGAAAGAATTTACAAAGAGCAATGATCAACAGTGAGAGGGGATAAGCTTTTATAGAACTCTCTTTGACCTAGGGCAAAATTTTTTTAAACTCTACTGATGAAAACAAATTTGGAGTCACTGTAAAAAAGGTATTTAAATAAGTGTATAAAGTAATGAATAGATTGGCAGATTCTTTTAAAGACACTTCGAAAGAATGATTCAAGAATCTCAACTTTCTTGTTTTCTTTTGGATTATGTAGACTCATTATTGGGAAGTACAGCTTCAGGAATATGACCCACCTTATGTACCTATAGAAGAGAGACTTGCAGTGTTAAAAACCCTTCTTGATGAGTACCAGAAGAATAAACTAATGGTATTTGTAGATACTTTCAGTACAAAATACTTTTTGCCAGACAAAACTCTCATGTGAGTTGCTCTTACAGATAGTGTTGACCAAGGGCAGACTCCATAGCATATGCAGTCTCATCTGAGGTTTTTACTGTCTATGATTTTGTAAATTATTCTGGCAAAAAAATGCAATAAATGAATTTGATTTTTTCATACAAAAGGAAAAACTTAATTACTGTACTGTCAAGGCGTATTTTTGCCAGCATATTTTTCAAAATATTAGATGATGCAATTTAACCACAGATCAGAGCGTAGTATTTGTGCTGTTAGATCTTGATCTAAAGTTGCTGCAGAAGGATCCAGTTGCAGTGGTTGGTACCCTATGGGCAAACATATGAGCCATGCTCTGTGAAAAGGGGGCTTAATGCATCTGAGAAAAGTACAGACCCAGGTCAGCCTGCGCAGTCCGCGCAGGCTGACCTGGGCCGAAACTTTTCACTATTGGTCAATTTTCTGTATTTCCAACGACCAGTGTACCTCGTGATTAAGTCGGTTGTTAAAAAATGTGGCTAATTTGGATCAATGATTATGTGGTTGCTTGCTTGGTATCATGCATCACGGAGATGCATTAAGCCCCCTTTTGCCAGAGCTTGGCTCATATTTTTTGACCATGATATCAAATGTGCTGAAACTATCCTTTTGCAATAGAAATGACTGCTTATCATCATAATTTGAAAAAACCTTGTTATCTGAAGGAAACCAGTTTTAAGTATTTGAGACATGCTCTGTGAAAAGGGGGCTTAATGCATGTGCGAAAAGTATCGACCCAGGTCAGCCTGTGCAGTCTGCGCAGGCTGACCTTGGCCGAAACTTTACGCCATAAGTCAATTTTCTGTATGTCAAAGGACCAGTCTATCTCATCATTAAGTCGGTTGTTTAAAAGAGTGGCTATTATGGATCCATAATGATGTGATGACTTGGGTTGATATCATGTTTCAAGGAGATGCATTAAGCCCCCTTTTGCCAGAGCATGGCTCATTTGTACAATGTAAGTTAGTAAATTTGAGGGTGCTCTGACAAAAGGGGATTAAATACATTTCTGTGACGCATTATACCAAGTAAGTCATCATATACTAGTTGTTATGGATCCGTAAGGTCCACTTCGTTTAACAACCAGCTGAATCCTGAGGTAGACTGATCCTTAGACATGCAGAAAATTTACTAAAAACAAAATACTTTTGACACAGGTCAGCCTGTGCAGAATGTGCAGGCTGGCCTGAGTCAATACTTTTTGCAGATACATAAAACCCCTTTTCACAGAGTTTGGCTCTTTTCTATGTAGACTAGTTCATTAATATTTATCATGCACAATATTCCACAAAGTTTTTGCCTTTACATTCCAAATTAATCTGTACTGATAATTTTTGTGGAATTATGAGTTTCTTGTCAGTTTCAGAAATAAAATAAATTGGGTTTAGTAAGCTTCAATTGTAAATTTTTAATTGTAGGAAATCGAAAATCAAGATTTAGTGATTGATACCAGAGTTTTAAGTAAGATTGAGCAGTCTGTGTTTGGTTTAGGGTAAGTATGGCATACATGTACTTTATGTTCTTTTGTTACCATTTGGTACAGTTTTGTTGAATGACCATGATGTTCTAACTGATTTGAGCCTGTAAGAGAAGAAAACATTGTGGGAAAAAAGAGAAAATGCTGGTTACCAGTATTTTCATCCTTTTCCTGTAATATTTTCAGAAGCCTTATTTTTCAGTCATCACAACTTTGAGTTGTATGGTAAAGGTTTAACTCTTTACCACATGAGAAAATTTTAGACTGGTCCAAATTGAAAGCATTTGCAGACGACAAAATAAAGGTGACTGAAAAATTAAAATTTGGTTTGGGAAGAGTAGAAAACACTGTGGGAAAAGGAGAAAATGCTGGTTACCAGCATTTTCTCCTTTTCCCACTGTGTTTTCCAAAGGCTTCTTTCTCAGGGGCGTCAAAAGTAGGGATTGTGTGGTAATGGGTTAAGATACTGAGTATAAAATACTGACTTGAAAATTTGGCTTGAGGCAGAGAAATCCTGACAGTATCAAATATTAGTGTTATTGTATGTAACAAATGTTGGAGCTTACTTTGTTGCCGAGCCTGGTAGCTCAGTTTGTAACAAACAGGACCTGAAACCAGGTGGTTGCTGGTTTGAATCCCTAGCTTTTTTTCCAATCATTGATCATGATGATAGTCATTGCAACAGGATTCCTTCCTCTCTCACTGCTGATCATTGTTTTGGCAATGGTTTAAACATATTTATGTTACTTTGATTGAGAAACAAGTTCTTACAACGTTTACTTATCTCTCTTGATTCTGCTTCCTGGGAACAACACTAGTACTGGTGCTGAATGTGTGGGCCAATGAAAAATCCCAAAGTTGACACCCGCTCCTGGTTATCGAACTTTGGACCTTATGGTTATGAGGCCTATGCTCTACCTCACAACCACAGACACCACACACCATTTGGCAATGATTTTATGGAAAGCACCTGAAGAAAATTGTGTGAAGCACTAGTGAAAAGAAATTTTCAGAAAGCATGGCTAGACACACCTGCTGCCTGAAAAAAAAATTAAAAACAGAATTAAACACTATATAATCAATCTGTCTTTGTATCATAGAGAATTACTGCAAGTTTACTTTTGGAAGCTATAAACCTTTATACTATGAATGATATTTCTGAAATTCTGGCTTTAGAAGGATTTATTTTTGCATTTCTATATTTCAGAGACAAAAGTTTCCAGGTTTTAGCAAGTCCAGGGTATTTAATATTTACAAATGCACAGCTGTCTGAAATCAAAACGTCTTATGAAGGTATGTGAAGCTTTGTTGAACCCTTTTCCAAACAATCCCATGTTTCACGAGCCGTGAGAAGAAAACCTTTGAATACATGCTGGTAACCAGCAATTTCTTCTGTTCTCAAAATGTTTTCTACGTGTACAGGAACAAATCCTTTCATTTGATCCACACTCAATTTGTTGTTGTGCAGATTCTCTCAAGATGAACAGTCTAAAACTTGTTGTGTTGTAGAGAGTTAACCCTTTACCAAACAATCCTTGGTTTTAACGACCATGAGGAAGAAGCCTTCTGAAAACACTGTGGGAAAAGGAGAAAATGCTGGTAACCAGCATTTTCTCCTTTTCCAACAACGTTTTCTACTCTTCCATAGTCAAGTTTCAATTTTGGAATCACATTTATTTTGTCGTCTGCAAATGCTTTCAATTTGGACAAGTCTAAAATTTTGTCGTTTGGTAAAGAGTTAACTCTTTATAAGACACTTGGTTAGCATTTGCAGACAAAAAGTTATCTCTTTACCACATAATCCTAAGATTTAACGACCCTGAGACAGAAGTCTTTGGAAAACACTGTGAAAAAAGAAGAAAATGCTTGTAACCAGTATTTCTCATTTTTCCAAAATGTTTACTCCATTTTCTAAATGCAAATCGTATGTAAATGTTTCTGGATGTAGACAAGTCATTAATTTTGCTGTGTTTAAATGTTTAATGTGGTGTATATGATGGAATTTGTCCCCAAGAAGTAGAAGGCATTGTGGGAAAAGGAGAAAATGCCATTCCTTTTTTGAAAATTTCCATTTGAAATGAGGATGCATTTTGATAATTGTTTATAATGCAGTTGCAGATGGTGTAGATCAAAAAGGTCTTGATCTTTGCCAGATTCAAAAGCTATAAGCCGTTCATACCTTTGAAAGAGCTTAAACTTTCACAGAGATTAGCAAATAAAAAAATTCAAAGCAAGGAAAGGATAGAATGCCACCAAGGGTAGTTTTACATGCTTTACACCAATAAAAATATTGCCCTCTGTGGTACTATATTCAAGCACGGTGACAGTATATTCGAGCATGGTGACAATATTTTTGAGCCATGCTGTGTGAAAAGGGGTTAAATGGACTGCAAAAAATATTGACCTAGGTCAGCCTGAGCAGTCCAGGCAGGCTAGCCTGTGTTGAAACTTTTTAATTTTTGTAAATTTTCAGCATTTCCAAGGACTTTCCTACCTCATAATTCAGTTAGTTGTAAGACAAAATGGATGTTATGATTTACATAATAATTATGTTGTGACATGCTTGATATGATGCATCATGGAGATGCATTTAACCCCCTTTTGCTAGAGTATTCATAGGTTAAATCAAATAGCGCCCAATTAACCCTTTACCACACGACAAAATTTTAGACTTGTCCAGATTGAAAGCATTTTTCAGACAACAAAATTACATTGACTCAAAATGGAAATTTGCTTCATCAAGGGTAGAAAACATTGTGGGAAAAGGAGAAAATGCTGGTTACCAGCATTTTCTGCTTTTCCCACCATGTTTTCAAAAGGCCTCTCTATCATGGTCGTTGAAAGTCGGGATTGTGTGGTAATGAGTTAAACGGACAAACATTTTTAGTCTAGGAATAGGACCCCAGTAACTACAATTTCATGGTTGCTTTTGTCTAAAGTGTTTCAGCAAAGGAGACGTTGTTGATCAAAGATGAGACTGCACATTTTGTGCCGTCTGATCTTGATCTACACTGGCTGCAAAGACAAATGTAGTTGTGAAAGGCACAGGGTTAACACTGACAATTCTTTCTTTTCATAGACTTTGATCATTATATTTTCCTTTCTTCCTTCCAGAAATTTTAGAAGAAACTTCAGGACTACCAGAGAAGCTGTATGATTTTTGGGCACCAGTTTTAACAATTGTAGAGAATCTAGGATTAATGTCAGGCCTAATGCTATATATAGTGTCTATTATAACACAAGAAATGTCATTGAAGAATAGACTTTTGTTTGGTTGGATGTATATGATACTTGTGAAAAATAAGAACACATCTTCTATACCCTGTCGACAACTATTGGAAATTGCCATTCAGATCACTAATCTGTTTGCCTTACCTACTTTATTGCTGTAAGTACATAATGTCTTTTTGTCCCATCCATAACCTCCCCAATGTGATTTAATTCCAAATTATGGTTCTAGCTTTTTATGGCTCTAACACGTGACCAAACAGTTCCCCCACTGTTTTTGTTTACAGCTGCTTTGAAGAACGCTTTCAAATCAGTCTGCTTAACCTTTCAGTTCAGAAGACATAACCTCAACCAACTATGAAACAATCCAGTAGTTCAGTAGTTTTTTATTTTTCATCCTGAAGAAGTAGGCATTTTTTTTGGGGGGGGGAGAGCAAATGCTGGTAACCTGTTTTTTCTCCTTGTTCCAAGATATTTTTTATTTTTCTAAAGATAAATTCATTAATGAGCTATGCTCTGTTAAAAGAGGGTTTTCTGTAAACTTTCTGTATGTCCAAGGACCAGTCTACCTCATGATTCAGTGGGTTGTTAGGCAAAATTAATTTAAAGGATCCATAATTACATGATGTCTTGCTTGGTATAATGTATCACGGAGATGCATTAAATCTCCTTTTACCAGAGCAGGACTCGTTTATTTGACTCACATGTCATTTGCTTTTTGCATTAGCTATGAATCTGGACAAGTATGAAGTTTTGTGTGGTGGAAAGTTAATTCCTTCTGTTGCATTTTAGGTTGATTGAATCTGTGGATGAGCAGTTCCTAGCTAAAGATAAAAAGAAAGAATTACTAAGAGAGCTGGAAAGATACTATGGAATTCTAACTAGTGAAGAAGCAAGAGATGTCTTTGCTTCAAACTCTGAAGCAGAGTCAATAGATGGTACCCTTTTCATTGACCTTTTCCCAAGCAACAGATTTTAGATTCTTTCAAACTGAGAGTGTCTGCTTACGAAAATTTCAAACTTGACACTAATGAGCTGAAACTCTCTTATAAGGCAGAAAAGACTGTGGAAAAAAAAGAAAATGCTGGTTACCAGCATTTTCTCCTTTTCCCACAATGTTTTCAGAAGTCTTCTTCTGGTTCTTTGAAACATGGGATTGTTTGGTGAAGCATAAAATAACTGTCTCTTACAGACAACATTTTTTTTTAAATTGCAGCAGACCTCTTTTGAAAATACTGTGATAAAAAGAGAATTTATTTGTAAAAAGCAATTTTTTTTCTTTTTCCACATTTTTTTCTTTCAACTGTTTCTCTGATTAGACGTCAAGTCCATGTTGATTATTTATTTATTATAGAAAGCTTATTTTTCGTAGTTCTCTTCTGTTATGAGGCAAGTTAAGTGATAGATTTGTTAGATGTTTGCTGTTAATGAATTATTTAGATTGAAATGTACATATCAAAATGTGATGTCTGGGTGTATGATTTAAGTTTGTCAGTTAACTAGTTGTGCCAGTTGAACTCTCAGAAACAGAAAAGAATTTCAGGTCTGGGTCTGTATTCATCAAACACACTTATACCCTCCCACAAGGAAGCTTGGGGAGGGAATGGAATCATGTTGTCTGACTGTTTGTTTGTCTGTCCTACCATCCATTGATACAATTTTTGTAAGGTTCTCCTCCTGTAGCTTTCTACCAACTTGGCTAAAATTTTGATAGAAGCCTTCCTACCATGGGATTGCATACATCTGCAACTTTCATCATGATTGATTGTCTATTACAGGGGGTATGGTCCTTGAAATTTTTTTTCTGCCCTAGTTTATACCGAACACTATTTCTTGGGAACAAGTTCTACAACTTACGCTAATCACTGTTGGAGATTACTTTCTGGAAACCTTGTGAGAACTTGTGTTGTTACATTGGTAATCCAAAAGGTTAACATGGCCTGAAACCTTTGATATGAGAACCTCCTCTTCTCCCTATTTTCTGCTTTCCACTCTGTCTCTTGTGTCTATTCATATTTCAGTATCTTGTTTGGGGACATGTTTCAGACATACAGTCATCAAAAAGGACTTGGAGAAAGTGTGTGAAGCAGATTCATTGGTCGAGTCATCCTTTTGGTTTGTTACCCAATCAGAACCTTTCATACAAAAATCTGGAACTGGATTGGCCAGGATTTGATAAGGACAAAGAGCTTGAAAAACAACAAGATGCTGAGCAAGGAGATGGTTCAGAAACAAGCATTATCTCTCTCATTGAAGACATGGATGAGTTGTAAGACAGTCTTGTTAATTTCATTATTTGTACATAGTTTCGTTACTTCTGTATTTATGTATTAATTATGTGAATTGCTTGAAAACTTCTTGTGAAAAATAAACATGATTAAAAAAAAAAACACCTTGTTAGAACAAGGAAAGAAATTTAAAAGCAAAAAAATTGAAAGGCAGCTGTGATATTTATTGGTATTAAAACAGTTAAGCTCTTTTCCAGACAACAAAAGTTTTGGATTTATCCATAAAATTGAAGGCATTTGAAAGCAACAAATTCAGTGTGGCTTAAATCTTTATCACAAGACAATTTTGAACTGGACCAAATTCAAAGCATGTGTAGTTGACAATAATATTTAATGTAGTTCATATGATTAATTTCTGATTTTAATACTGTAGAAATATTGTGGGGAAAGGAAAAAACTGGTTACCAGTATTTTCTTCTTTTCCCACAATGTTTTCAAAAGCTTTCTCTATTCAGGGTTGTTAAATTCAGGAATATGTGGTAAAGGGTAAAATGGTGGGATTTGTTTTTTAACTCTACTAATCGACAAAATTTTAGACTTGTCCATATTGAAAGCATTTACAGATACCAATTTAAGTATGACTAATATGATAGGATTTGTCTTTGAAAGGGTAGAAAACATTTTGGGAAAAGGAGAAAATGCTGGTTACCAGCATTGTCTTCTTTTCCCACAATGTCTTCAAAAGCATTCTTTCTCAGGATTGTTAAACCTTGGGATTGTGTGGGAAAGGGTTGAAGGGTAGAAAATAGTTTGGGCTAAAGAAGACAATGGTTGTTAATGCATTCAGAGGGCACGTTTCAGTGGGTTAAAGAAATAACAGGACCAAACAAGAATATGTGTGAGGGGTGCTCATGGAAAAGAGGGTTTAGTGAATACTTGTAAGGCATTATACCAAGCAAGTCATGGCACAATGGCACACATGGCATCGGAATTGTCTATAAAACCAGCTGAATCATGAGACAGAATGGTCCCTTGGCCTGCAGAAAATTGACCATCAGCAAGTCTTTTTGCACAAGCACCAAACCACCTTTTTACATAGCATGACTAATGTGATCATTGCCTAATAAACTTCTTTGACTTTGACTTGAGTTGACTTTTATTGTTTTGTAGGCAGCCCCAAATTATGGATGCAGATTATCAAGATTCAACAGACAGTTTACAGCCATGGAGTGACAACAAAGTGAAAGCCATTATTGAAGAAATTGTTTTGTTTTGAAGATGAATAAAGTGTTAAAATATACTAGTTATATAATCAGTTTTTTTTTTTTTTTTTTATGTTCTGTTTTACATAGATTTTATAGAAACCATCAGAGCAAATGTAGAAGTTGCTCTTCTCTTCACTCCTTACAATGATTTCAAAACTTTGCATGTGTATACTTGTTAAATCTGTTCTGTTTGGTAACATAGCAGTTATCTTTAAAATAATTCCAGGCCGTTTTAGGCCAATCAGAGGATCTACCTTTACAATTAGGTATACAAGGGGTTATCAATAAAAATGTGAACCAGTGCCTGAATCAAAATATTGTTATAAAACCAACTTGGAATGTTTACTGTTTTTCAGAGTAACCTCCTTTGTATTCTATGCACTGAATCATTCTTGATTCTCATGCGCAAAAAAACATGTGCAAGTGCTTACTCTCAAGGACAAGGTCATAGCGAAAGTTGCAATAAGGTTTTGTAATTTATGAAGATAGACTGTAAGTTGAGAGCCTTGTACTGAAGGAGATAAGGAGGGAATTCCTTTTTCAGCCCTTCTATTGCCTATTTAAGGCTGTGTACCAGGACTGATGTCATTTGGTCAGTCTATGCCAAAGTGATAGCACTGTATACCAGGCAAGCTACTTTTGCTAAATGGACAAAATGGCTGGCAGAGCAAGTCTGCCATTACCATGGCTGCCATTAACGATTTTGCCTTTAAATTGATTGGGCATTTGCCTGATCTGCCTGCATCAGACTTTCATGTATTTCCAATATTGAAAAAGGCCATTTCCGGTACCCATTTCCAGAAGAATTAATCAGTCTGTGATAGTTCTAGCTTTAGAAGTTAGACTTTATCAGCTTGTGATTGTTCCAGCTGTGAAAGCCATGTTATGTGAAAGGCTTCTCCAAAATGAATACCATTGATAAGCTTGATGTAGTCCTTGCTGGCCAAGTGGTTAAGGCTCTAGTTCAATTCCTACTGGCAGTGCCATTGAGTTTTCCTGATTGCCATTGAATTTCCCTTGGACAAGGGACTGAATAGCTCGAGCCGTACTGGTAAGAGCCAGTAAAGATATGAAAAAGTGAGCTGTCTGATATGACTGTTGAAAAGTGGCATGTTAAAAAAAAAAGAACTTGATAGCTCTGTAATCTTCAAGAAATCAAAACCAATATATAATAAAACTGAGGACACAAAAAATTTCTTTGAATTGGAATCACTTTCACCACACACAAATGAGCCATGTTCTGGCAAAAGGGAGTTTAATGCATCTCCATGATCCATTATATCATAATCATATGGCCTGCAACACTTGAAAAGGGGCATTCAGACATTTGCGTAAAGTGTCGTTTCGGATCAGCCTGCGCAGTCCACGAAGGCTAATCCAAAGCGACACTTTCCGTTTTTATGTAATTTTCTGTTTCATGCAAGTCTACTGTAGGACAAAATCTAATGTAGGCGTAAAGTGCCGTCTTGGATTAGCCTGCGCGGACTGCGCAGGCTGATCCAAGACGACACTTTACGCAAATGTCCGAATGCCCCTTTTCACATGTTGCAGGCCATATCATAATTATCATAATTATGGATCCATAAAACCCATTTTGTCAAACAACTGACTGAATCATGAGGTAGTATGGTCCTTGGAAATGAAGAAAATATACCAAAAGCAAAAATTACTGACTTGGGTCAGCCTGTGCAGGCTGACCTGGGTCAATACTTTTTGTAGATGCATTAAATGCCCTATTGACAGAGCACAGCTCAATATCACAGTAGAGAGAGAAACATTTTGGTCTTTGTGTAGAATAAAGAAGAGAACATAATAGATCCATGGTCAGGCGGCTCACCCTACAGAATGACAGAATTTCAGACTTGTCCAAATTCAAAGCATTTTGCAAATGTCAAATCAGATTTAACTAAAGTGATGTGGTTCCAAGATATGATGCTGGTTTCCAACATTTTCTACTTTTTACAGTGTTTTCAAAAGCCATTATCTTCAGTGTCATCATAACGGGATTGTGTGGTAAAGGTTAAGGGAGGCGTTGAAATATAACATTTAAGCATCAGTAAGTTACACAAGCATCATTTTATTTACAGATAGTATGATGTAGTAACAGTGTTACATACTAGTTCATATAATATGTAACATTCTAACAAAGCAATTCCATAAAGCGTGAGGCAGAGATTTATGTTAGAAGACAGAGTAGATTGAGATCACACTACCAAGGACATGAAATCTGATCTTTGGAATCTACACTATACTACAGTGTGACACAGGCCAAAATAGTTGCAAGTCTTTAGCACAGAATCAGAATCTTGAAGGAAGAAAAATTGGAAAACATTGTAGGAGAAGAAAAAATTGCTGGTTACCAACATTTTCACCTTTTCCCACAATGTTTTCTGACTTTACAGAGATAAATCTTACAATTAAAACCACATTTTATTTGTAATCAATAAATGTATAATGAGATATATAATATCTCCATTTCTTTCAATGTTTTCTACCTGCAGTATTTCCAGAATCAATCTTATTCAAAGTAGTAAAATCGTTTGGATTTTGTTTTTTTTTGCACACCCAAGACTAGAGCCATTTGCATCACCCCTGTTTTTATGAGCCCGAGAAGGAAGGCTTTGTAAAACATTGTGGGGAAAGGAGAAGATGCTAGTCACCTGCATTTTTTTTGTCACGTTTTCAAAAGCCTTCTAACCCAGGGTCTTTCAAGACCGGATTGTGTGGTAAAGGGTGACACTTTACGGAAAAATTTCAGACCTATCCAGACAGAAAGCAGTTTGAACAATGATAAATCAAATGTGGCTGCAATCATAGGATGTGCAAG
The DNA here is from genome assembly GCA_946811185.2 of Hippopus hippopus. Classification (NCBI taxonomy): domain Eukaryota; kingdom Metazoa; phylum Mollusca; class Bivalvia; order Cardiida; family Cardiidae; genus Hippopus; species Hippopus hippopus. The sequence continues at coordinate 32,676,386 of OX328101.1, forward strand.
GTTAGAAAATATTGTGGGAAAAGAAGCAAATGCTAGTTACCAACATTTTCTCCCTTTTCCACTATGTTTTCTAAATCTTTATTACTCGGGTTTTTTAAAACACTTCATTGTGAAGTCAAACTGTGATAATATTTCCTGTGTTACAATGTTTTACAAGACAAAAAAACGAACACACTGATAAAACATTGAGGTAAATGATCTTCACGTGATGGCTTCAACACAATATAAAATACCAACCATATCTGATTAAGCCTCTAAACAATCGAGGTACCAATCAAATGTCACCTTACTGGTGACATAAAAATTTCACTGTTGCCATAGTAATACAAATAATTATTGACAATGACAGACATACGGAAAAAAATAAAATAAATGGTTTAACGGTTTATCAAAGGACATGAGTTCAGACTTTTCCAAATTCAAAGCTTATGCCAACTTAAAAATTAAACCTTGGTTAAATGATGGAATTTGCCTTTGAAAGACCAGGAAACATTGTGGGAAAAGGAAAAAATACTGATTACCGGCATTTTCTCCTTTTTACACGATATCTTCTTTATTAAATGACAAAATGTTAAACTGGTCCATATTGAAAGCATTTGCAGACGACAAATTAAAAGTGTTTCATTTTATGAAATTTGTCTCTGAAAGGATAGAAAACCTTGTGGAAAAAGGAGAAAATGCTGGTTACCAGCATTTTCTCCTTTTCCCACAAGGTTTTCAAAAGCTTTTCTTCCCAGATCGTGAAAGCCAGGGCTTGTTTGGTAAAGAGTTGAAGTCTTATTTCTCAGGTTTGAAAAAATCAAGATTTTGGGAGTAAAGAATTAACTTTCATTATTCTTGAAAAAATATATGATTTGCAAGATGTTGAAGTCAAAAGGATGCAAGTGCATCATAAAATGTATAAACATTTACAGTTTCCCTTGCTGACAGTGCAGCTCAAGATCAGACTGCACAAAAAATGTCTGATTTTTCATACACTGATTGCCAGCATTTTCCCACTATTTTCCAAAGTCTTCCTTCCTGAGGTCATTCAAAGTCAGGGTTGTTTGGAGAAGGGTTGAAGTCCCCTTATCTCTACAGTACATGTATTTTCAACAATAGTATCCAGTTTTTTGCCACTACATGTCGTCAATTTTTCCATATATACATATTACTTATCCCCTCCATTTTTAATAAAATATTTATATAGCACCAAAAATCTACATAAATTTTTACATGTTTAAAGATACATCTTTACAGCCAGAAAGTAAACAAGCCCTGTTAAAACTTGATGGTGTGTAGAATCTAGCCAGCTATGTAAAAATACATCAAACTGAAAACTTATAAAAGGTGTATGGGATAAAGAAACTCAAGAGATTTGTCTTCGATTTAAAATGGGAAACAACCACAGTGATGTCTTTGATAGCCTCTAGAGAATGAAATGCATTTTCTATCCGTTGTAATCTGTGCAACCTTGCAAATATCAGGCACAACATTTGGCACGAAGATACAAGAATGATTATATTTTCATAAAATAAAGATGAAATTGGTAAAAACAACTGGATGAAAACAGTAAAGATGTATCTTTAAAACAAAAAAATGATGTCTTCAAGTTTGATACATAAATCTTGCTTACATCTAAGTTTCATATGAATTAAATCACACCCTCAAGAAGGTTTGAAACAGCATAGTCAAGAAAAGGTTGATCATCATTATATCTTGTGTTACTATGGCAACAGTGCTATACATTGGAGTCTGCCTTAATATGACTCTGTTCTAAAATAAATATAGACCATTCCTGCAACACAAAACTTTAACAACTAGTTTATGTGCAGAACTTCATCAATATCCACCATTTACCATACAAAATACATGTATCTTTAGATATACATGAATATCTAACCAAAATGTTCTCAATAACACAACGACAGGAATTTCGAAATGAAAAACATTGTTCGAAAAAGAGCAATTGCTTGTAACAAGCACTTGCTCCTTTTCTCACATTGTTTTCATAAGCTGCCAATGGCAAGGTTTCTTAGAACTCATTATTGTATGGTAAAGGGTTTTAATATGAGGCTGACACAAACCACACTTTTAATGGTTTGCTACATGATGGAAATTTCCATTAGTAACTATATGAATTAATCCATTGAACACTAAGCACAACTTAGCTTGGTTTTGCAGAAAATGAAGACTACAATCAGACTAAACACAACATGCAGTCTAAACTTGATAGAATAATGAATGGAAAGTACAATAGTTGGGTCCATATTCTGAACTGAAAATGAACATTGCACTTATTTGGTGATGAAGCTTTCCCTATTGCAGGTACCCTTTGAAACCACTGCAGTTTAGGGTATTTGAAAACATTGTGAGATATTGCTAAAAAATCAAAATTTAATTGCAGTGATATTAGACCTTCTTTTCTCCACAAGCCTTCAGAGTGAGGTAACTAAGAAGTCATACAAACATAGCAAATTTAAGGACAACACTGACCTTCTACCACATAACCCTGACTTTTAACAACCTTGAAAGAAGACATTTGAAAACACCGAGGTAAACAGAAATGCTGGAAGTAGCATTTTCTCCTTTTTCCCACAAAGTTTTCTGTTGTATTTGAGACATCTTCTAGAATTTGAGCCAAACTTAATTTGTTGTTTGTAAATGCTTTGGCTTGGGGCGAGCCTAAAACTTTGTTGTGTGGTAAAAGGTTAAACTTTATAGAAGTCATAATTATTGTTTTTTAGTATTCTTAGGAGAGCTAAATAAATACTGATAGGACATTTCCAGTCTTTGCAAAAATCCAAACATTTCATTTTAATGGCGTGATTTTTTTTCTTTTCCAACAATGTTTTCCAAAAGCTTCAAGGTTGTTAAAAGTCTGGATTTGTTTGGTTAAGACTTACAAGGAGGTCTGAAGAAAACAATAAAGTAATCCTCAGATGGTGTGTTACCTCTTTACCATATGACAGAATTTTAGACTTGTCCAAGTTAAAAGCGCTTGCAGATGACAAAATGTGGATCACACCATAAAGTTGTTTTTGAAAGGGCAGAAAACACTGCCAGAAACAGGAGGAAATACTGGTTACCAGCATTGTCTCTTTTTCCACACAATGTTTTCAAGTCTTCTTTCTCAGGCTGTTAAAGCTTGGGATCGTTTTGTAATGGTTTAAATACAGTAATAGAGATTTAAAAAATGTTGACATGTAGTAAATAATCATTCTGTCTCATTTCTAAAAATGTGGTAATGTTTTCAAATTCCGTCTTTCAACAGTGTGATCAAAAGGAATCTGGGTGAGGTATCAGACTGAAATGGCAATCATTACTTTTACATCTCTTTGCTTGTATGAGGTGGTATTTGCTAACATTGTACTAAATAAAAGACATATAAGTGAAAACAGCATGAAAGACTTGTACAAGATATTCTTCTTCTCTAACTATATATATATATTTTATATACAAAGACTTCATGATTTATGTGTCAGAAAAAGCAAATCATGATGCGATTGCAATAACTACACAGCCTGTTAGCCTAAACTTTATCTTAACCCTTTACCACACAATGACGCCTTTTGACGCCCCTAAAAAACAGGCCTTTTGAAAACATTGTGGGAAAAGGAGAAAATGCTGGTAACCAGCATTTTCTCCTTTTCCCACAAAGTTTTCTACCCTATAAAAGAAAAGTTGCGTCATTTGAGCCACTATGAAATTGTCGTCTGCAAATGCTTTCAATTTGGATAGGTCTTAAATTTTGCCGTGTGGTAAAGGGTTAAAGGGCTGTTCAAGTCTACAAATCAGAGAAATTCTAGATCCTGCTTTATTGAAAGCATGTTCACATGAAAAATGTAGCTCATTGATGGGATCTATCTTTGAAATGGTAGAAAATATCATGGGAAAGGGAGAAATTGCTGGTGACCAGCATTTTCTCTTTTTCCACAATGTTTTCAAATGTTTTCTTCCGAGTCGTTAAAACACAGGATTGTTTGGTAAAGGGTTAACAGCTTTTGAAAGTTTAACTTGGACTGTACTTATAGTTTCGTTTATATAATACAAAGCAAAATAGCAAACAACAATTCAACATATTAACAATATATAACAATATATCAACAATAACAAATTACAAGCTTCAATCATATTGCACAGACTATAAAAAAGTGTACCAACGTAAAGCCAATTTATTTCATAGCATCAATTTTATAATTTCCCCATTCTCTTTTTTTTAATGACTTGCAATATTTTCAAAGTTATTTTGTACAAATCCTAACATCCTTCACAAGACAAATGTTATAATGCTTGCTGAAAAGTTAAAGACCATAAAAAATCTGAAATAAACCTGTTTTGCCGGACTGAATCTGACTTTAATTCTAAAAAAAAAAAAGTAGAATTCATCTTCTCTTAAGTTTCAATTGAGAGAGATTACTGAGGGCTGATGTCAAATATGAAACATGACAAATACATAGTAATTTAAGAAATGATAGACAGGAACATATATTTACCGAGGACTGATTACTTTGTTCTTTACCAGACCATAATATTTAACCCTTTACCACACAATCCCAAGTTTTAACTGTGGAAGGGGGAAAGTGCTGGAAACCAGCACTTTCTCCTTTTCCCACAATGTTATCTATCCTTTTAAAAACAAATACTATCATTGGAGCAACTTTAAATTTGTCATCCATCTGCAAAATGCTATCAATTTATACTCGCCTAATTTTTTGACATCTGGTAAAGAGTTCAGATTTGCCAAAATTCTGAGTATTTGCATAGAACAAATCAAATGTGGCTCAAATGATCCAATTTTTCTTTGAGGGGTTAAAAATATTGTACGAAAAGGCAGGTTGTAAGCATTTTCGGCTTTCCCATAAGTGTCTCAAAAGACTTCTTATTTAAGGCTGGTAACACTCAAGATTGTTGGGTAAAGGGTTCACTCGTATCTCCTACAGACTGCTTTTTGTATCTTGCAACAAACCAGGTTTGAAAATATTGTGGTAAAAAAAGTTTATTGACATTTTATTCTTCCTTATCCCGCAAAGTTTTCATTTGTATGAAATTTCTGCTATAAATCCATTTAAAAACGATCCCGAGTTTTAACAACCTCAGGGAAGATGGCCTTTTAAAAAACATTGTGGGCAAAGGATTTTCCACAATGTTTTTTACCCGTTCACAAACAGAAATTTTCTTTTGAATAATGTTTATTTGTCTTCTGCAACTGCTTTCCATTTAGACAGTCTACAATTTTAATGTGTGGTAAAGAGTTAAAACCTTTGAACATTGAGTTATCTGAGTATGCAGATCTGGGTCATTATTCACCATATTTCTTAAGAACCTTCTCAGACTTATTCTCCAGAATTTTCAATATTTGAAAGTAACACAACTTTTGATTGGCTAAAACATTTGGTTTAGTCAATCAGAAGTTGTGTTACTCTCAACTTTTGAAAATCTTGGAGAAAAAGGCAAAAATGTTCTCAAGAATGGTTGGTGAATACCAACCATTGGTGATTAAATATAGAAGAGGGCCTATGAAAACCCGTAATGATCCACAGGCCATCACTGGCCAGTTCAAGGAAACCTTATATGGCTTGCAACACGCGAAAAGGGGCATTCGAACATTTGCGTAAAGTGTCGTCTCGGATCAGCCTGCGCAGGCTAATCCGAGACGGCACTTTACATCTACATTAGATTTTGTACATTAGACTTGCGCAAAACAGAAAATTACATAAAAATGGAAAGTGTCGTTTCGGAGTAGCCTGCGCGGACTGCGCAGGCTGATCCGAGACGACACTTTATGCAAATGTCCGAATGCCCCTTTTCCCGTGTTGTACGCCATGTAATAATTCATTGAAGAGAAGAAATGTTTTTATTTTAATTTCAAAAGGCTCAGTTTGGCTTATTAATTGTCGAAGTATTGTTAAACCTTGTACAAGAGAGTTATATTTCTTCTAGAAACAAATCTAGCAATTTTCCCATTAATTCTAAGCACAGGATGTTGACTAAACCCTGTAAGTAAGAAAAAGTCTACAGCACAGATGCCAAATGGAAACTAGGCCAGGCCCTTTATGGCTGGGTGGTCTAGCCTTTGGCCATTTGAGCTATAAACTAAGTTAATGAGACAGATATAAACTTAAAATTTGGTTTTGCTTCCCACCCCAAAACTATTTTGCTCCAATCAAATAGGCACAAATATCATTGGGGTTGTCTATCTCTGGATGTGAAGTCATCACTTTTCTCACTTTATCCTCAGGGAACAGTTTACACAGATTGCAGTACAGCTCGTACCTAGGATCTGTCATAGATATGGCTTCACTATTACATGGAACTGGGCTAGCCCTGTTAGGTTGTTGCATGGGCATGTTTGAGGCAACTTGCAATGATGTTTGACCATAATTATGGCTGGGCCCTGTGTATCCACCACCAGGTATGTATGTCCCACTGCTACCCCATATCCGTGAAGTTTGCTGATCCAAGAAATGGGGTGGTCCTGGATTCAAACCTTGTACTCCCATTTGACTCTGTCCTGGCATGTGAAGTGGTCCCTGTTGGCTTGGATGACCTACAGAGGGGCTTAGACCAATCACTTGTGGACTGTATAAGGAAGTGTTCATCCCTATACCAGAATATCCTGATCCATATACTGTCTGTGTAGAGGCTCCATATGAACTATTGTTACCTCTATATGGCACTTGTTGCTGCTGGCCCTCATAAACATGTGGGTTGACTTGCTGTGGGTTGATCTGTTGTGGGTTGACCTGCTGTGGGTTGACCTGTTGTCGATTGACTTGATGTCGGTTGATTTGTTGTGGATGGACATGTAATGGGTTGAATTGCTGTGGGTTTTGATGATAATGGTAATTCATTTCCCTTGGAATAAACTGTTGTATGCTATGACTATTAGAACTCATGGGTCTAGTATGTGACATACTGGCAGGGGGCCCACCAAACTGAAAAGAGACAGGTCCAGCTGTACTGGTACCAGCTACAGTCCCTCTAGTGGACAATGAATCAACACTTGGGTTATGCAAGAAGCAAACAGGTCCAAGTGTATGTGTGTTCTCCATACTGTCCAGTTTGTTCAACTGTGTGTCTGATGAACTGTTTTGTCTTGTCATCTTTGGTGGGCTTCCAACCTGCTGTTGTTGAAGCATGTGGGGATCTGGAGCACTCTGCATTCGAGCTAATGGTGTATGGGATGGAATGTTCATATTAAACGGATGTTCATTTGAAAACTGTGGGCCTTCACTCTGCATCCTTGTCAAAGTAGATTTGTTCCCCGGTTGTACACCACTTAACTGATGCTTCTCATAAAATCTCTCTCCAACACCAAAGTTGCTTTGTTGATTGGCAGCACTCTGAATTTGTATGAAATCCCTCATCATGGAATTGATTTCTGCTTCACTTTGCGTATTACCAGTTGACTGCCTGGGGTTCACTCCAAGGGAATACTGTGGCTTCACAAGATTATGTCCCTGCCTAAGTCTAGGATCTTCTGTCCCTTGGAGAGAAAGTTGCCTTGATAAGGCTTGCTTTTGAGGCTGTCGCTGTAACTTCTGTTTTGATTTCTTTGGTTCTGCAACTTTTGAAGGCTTAATTTCAGTGAAATTAAAGGATAAATTGGAGTTCTGGCATGTTACAAGAGGACTCTCCTTCAACTGCTTATCCTTTTTGCTCTTGTCTGTTTCATTAGCTTCATCTGATAACTTCTTGGCTAGAAGTAAGTGTCCACTAATGAACTTATTATCATCATCATCATCATCCAAGTCATGTTCCTGCCCTGGGACAATTAGGTTACTAACAGGAGATGTGCCTCTAGGTGAGGCCCTATTTGGGGAAACTCCTCCTGGTCGAAAATTCCACCTAGGACCCGACTGACTGTCTTTTAGTTTCTTTTTGCCTTTCTTCTCTGGCGTTTTTACAGGGGTTTCTTTCGAATCTTTTTCTTTAGCCATCTTGCGTAGATTTTCAGACAATTTCTGGTTGAAGAGAGCAGACGTCTCATCTTCTCTTGTCAGATTACTGGCACTTCCAGACAGGTTACTGGGCAGAGTGGACCCATCTTGGCCCTTTCCTATCTCTCCTGGATTGAGGGACTTTGTTCGACAGAGTGATGTCCTTGCCAAGGGTTTTTTCACATCTGTAAAAGTTTTGAACAATATTATTTCTTTGGTTGGCAAGTTAGTAATCAAAAATCTAACTCTTATACATTTGCTGATGACTTTAAGCATCTCGCAACACTTTATAAACATTGTGGCAAATGGAACAAATGCTTATTATGAGCAACACTATCTTTACCACAACATATGTATGTAATACACTGTAATTCATGTTGATTATCATCTGTCACAAGGACTTATTTTAAGCGTTTACCACACAATCCAAAGTTTTGACAACCCTGAAGCAGAAGGCTTTTGAAAACATCGTTGGAAAAGGAGAAAATGCTGGTAACCAGCATTTTCTCCTTTTCCCACAGTGTTTTCTCTCCATCCAAAGACAAATTCAATCATTTTAGTCATGTTTAATTTGTCGTCTGCAAATGGTCTCAAATTGGACAAGGCTAAACTTTTGTCATCTGGTAAAGAATTCAGTATCTGTCTGAATTTTGTTTCAGGGGGTTATGAGCTCAGTTTTGCACGCTTCCTACCACTAGAAATAAAATGACACCTGGCACTAATTACATAAACTTTTTACCTGACAAACATTTCTGGATCTGTATTCACAAACCGGTCTTGAAATATTCGTAGTTTTGTCTTCAAGAATTTTCTAAAATTGAAAGTAACACAACTTCTGATTGGCTAAACCAAATTGTACAGTTTAGCCAATCGGAAGTTGTGTTACTCTCTAAATCTAGAATTAGACTTAAAATGAAATTATAAACCAATTGGCAATACGGACCCTACACCCATCCTACACTTATTCATATTGAAAGCTTTTGCAAACGAAAGCAGCCAAAATGATAGGAGTTTGGTATTTTTTTTAACTTAAGAAAAACACTTTGGAGAAGAAGGAAAATGATGGCTAAAATCATTTACTCCTTTTCCCACCATGGTTTCACTGGGCTTTTTTCGCAGAGTAACTAGTAAAACATGAAATCTTTTAGTAAAAGGTTGAAGTCACTATGTTCAGTTTTGGAGTTCTCTTCACTACTATATTTGTAATTGCAGCAAATTTAGATCTAGAATCAGACAGAACAAAATACCTGGTATGCAATTTAGCCAGGTCAAGAATTGTGTCGTCTGGTAGAGAGTTAAAGATATGACATGGTTTACTATCTTTTCTACCAACCTAGTGAAGATCTTTCTTTCACTTCTGTCATTCTTTGCTTTGCTTGTTCAGCCAATTTTTCCGTGACTGTTTTCTGGGGTTGATTACGTCTCTCTGGATGGTAAAACTTGCACTTATTACCATAGGTACATTTTTTACTTCCGTACGGACAGAGAGGAGGCAAGGACTTGGGAAGGGCAGATTCCTTCTGCAAAAATGCATCAAGAGTAGGTCCGTTTCTGCCTAATGGATCATCTGGAGGCATAAATCTGAAAAATAAAAAGGAGCCTAAATACACACCTACAATAAAAGCACCTCTACCAATCCTGAGTTTTTAATGACCCTTCTGAAAATGGCTTTTGAAAATATTGTGAGTATAGGAGAAAACGATGGAATTTACAACATAATATCATTTTTAATAACCCTTCTAAAAATGGCTTTTGAAAACATTGTGGGAAAATTTGCTATTCTGATAGTTAACGTTATAGTTGTAATTGCATAATAAGGAATAAATACATTGTTAACACAGGAAAATATGGGTTAGCCCTATTGCTTAATTGGAAGAGTCAGTGACTACAGTTTTGAAGGCCATGGGTTCAAGTTCCACTAGAAACCCCCTTCCCTAAATAAAATTTCAAAATCTGGTTTGATACCAGGTAAACAAAAACAAGAGAGCACCTGTCATTTACAAAGGAGTACATCAACAGCCTTTCTTCAATAACTTTTTTGAACTCCTCTTTTTCATCTAATAGGTCTCTGTAGTTATCATTCGACACCACAATGCCATCTGTTTCCACAGCCAGTTTTAGAATATACCTGTCGTCATAGCACACCACACGTTTACCACCAATGCGCCGTGCGGGAGTGAAAACCAATACTTTCTCCCTCTCTAATTGGTTCAAAATGGCTTGATCTGTGGACCAAAATCGTAAAATGGGATTATTAGTGTTTTTTCCAGAGCATGTTCCTGCTTTTTCAGGTTTTTTTTTCAATTCATTTGTCCCACAAAAATTCTATAGTCGCGTCTTTTCTGAGGTGCTTAAATTGAAATCCATTTTCCCGACTCTCATAAAACTAGAGGCGCTTGAGCGCCTGTATCGCTCCACAGGCCTGATATTTCTATAATGGCGAAAGGAAGTTTTTAACAATTATCATTCAATCCTGCATTTTAGCTCACTAAGAAACAATTTGGTAGACAACCACCATAGGAACTTACCTGCAAAACAACATTGAAATCCAATGAATAGTTTTAGAGAAGAAATTTTTCAAAGATTTTACTTTATACCATAAAAGGAAAATGAGTCTCCCATAAAAGCCATGTTTTTTGACAGATCTTTTTTTTTTTAAGGAATTCTGTAAACCTGTATCTAAGGAACATTCCTGCAAAATAATAATGCTATCCAAATAGCGGTTTGGGAGAAGATTTTTAAAGGTTTTTTACTTTGGTTGCCATGGCAACCAGAATTCTTCATGGAACACAATTATTTGAAGGAATTTGAAAGAGGACCACCAAAGGAACATTCCTGTGAAATTTGGTAAAAATCCAGTCAATAGTTTCTGAGGAGAAGTTTTTTAAAGAAAAAGTTTACGGACGCACGCACGGACGAACGGACGCACGCACGCACGACGGACACAACGCCATGACAATAGCTCGCTGGCCTTCGGCCAGTGGAGCTAAAAATATCAGTGAAGAATCTGAATGATTGCGGGGACCAGGTTTATTGGAATCCAGTCCTAAACACAAATTTATCAATTACAATGAGGGATAAACTGGGAAATAATTTATGTTTCATTTAAAACGTCGAGGATCCTTTGACTGTTCCTCATTTTTAGCTCAAGACAGCAAACAAGGTCAACATTCCCTAGTACTAAATCCTAACTTTTACATGGCACAAAATGTCTTCCTGACCAAAAAGCAATTATTTTTTGGTGGTGTTTTTGTATGAAGACTGTCATTTTCCACTGTAAGTAATAATGTTCATCATTTGTATATGATGTCAATAAAACAGAGACAAAGAATACTGAAAGTTTGTTAACCCTTAGAGCACCTTATAAACCCAAAAGAAAGTTTCATCCAAGATATATGGTAGTTGTTTTTGTCTACAGTGTTTCAGCAAGAGGACAGTATAGATCAAAGACCTGACTGCTGTTTTGTGCAGCTTGATTTTGATCAACACTAGCCGCAAAGGCAACTAAAGTTGTGAATGGTGCTTTAAGAGTTAATACATCATTTATTTGAAAATCATACAAAGAAATTTGACCCCAAGTTTTGACCTCCTAATTTCAGGAAAGGGGACACAAATGACCCACAAAATATTACATACATGAAAAAACACTGAAACATTTGTTAGGTACCGTTAAATCCTGTCCACTTCAAATCAAAGAAGGAACAAATCATAAAGCCCAATTTATTTTACTCTGTATTTCATCTTCACCTTTTACCATAAAATCCTGTGTTTTCATGAATTTCTCCATTTTTCACACTGTTTTCTGTCCTTTCATTGCCAAGCATCTTCGTCATGGAGAGACAAAGAACTTAGACCCTTGAATTCGTGTGGAGATGTCATCGGTTTATCTCTGTATACATGAATTGTGTAGGATAAGAAATACCTTTCATTTTGGAATCTGATCTCGATGTTTCTTTCCTCCACTGCGGTACAAAAACTGTGACGTCTTTATGTCCTCTGTCTCGGAACCAGTCCACAGCCAATTTGATACCGTGACAAGAAAAAGTTTCCTTGTTACCATGACTGAAGTAAAATATATGTATATAGAACAACAATAATGAAAAAAAACTGCTACAGTTTGATCCATAAATTAAGAGGCTTATTACATAGCTACATCCTACTAGAAGAAACATTTAACCCTTTACTAAACAATTCTGTATTTTTATGACCCTAAGTTATACATGTACACAAAATGCTTTTGAAAACATTTTAAGACAAGAAGAATATCCTAGAAAGTAGTATTTTCTCCATTTCCCATAGTGTTCTCTTCCCATTTGGAAACAAATCCAATCACTTTGGTTACAGTGAATTTTTCAACACAGACAAATCTTAACCCCTGATAGCGCATTTTAGAAATGTAACTGCTTAAGTGCAGTGTAGATCAAGACCAGACTGTACTAAATGTGCAGTCTGATTGTTGATCTACACCATTTGCTTCGCTGTGACATTTTTGACAAGGACAACCTCAAAATTTCAATAATTTAGGTCTTATTTCCAGACCTAAAATGTCTAATTTTGTCGTGGCAAACTCCTTACCAAACAACAAAATTCTAATCTGGACCGGTTTCAAAGCATTTGAAAACAAAATAATGCATGTAGTACTGTACAAATCATGGAATTCATATCAAAAAGAGTGGAAAACACAGTAAGAAAAAGGGAAAATAATGGTTATCAGCCTGATCCCTTTGGCACAATCAGTTCACATTATGCACCAGTGCTAAATTCACGCTGATTACTCTTACAAGGTTTTCAGAGTCTGCTACAGATTTGTTACAAAATGTTACAAGGACATTAAACTCTTGGTATCAAATCTCAAAACAGGTCCCTAAACAGCTGAATCTGAAAAACAATCACAATTCAACTTTTTATCAAATGATCCACTGTCTTGGCAGGCCCTTTAGAAAGCCTTTTGAAAACAATAATGGAAAAGAAAAGAAAATGCTGCAGAACAATTTTTTCTGCTTTTCCAGCAGTGTATTCTGTTCTTAAAAAGAAAAATCCTACCTTTTGAAACACATTAACTCTTTACCACACAATCCCGAGTTTTAACGACCCTGAGGAAATAGCCTTTTGAAAACCTAGAGGGAAAAGGAGAAAATGCTGGTAAACCAGCATTTTCTTCTTTTCCCTCAAGGTTTTCTACACTTTCACAGACAATTACCACTGTTTCAACTAAGTTTAATATGTCGTATGCAAATGCTTTCAATTTGGACTAGTCTCAAAATTTGTCGTTTGGTAAAGAGTTAAGTTTGTTAACTGCAAATGCTTTCAATATGGATGAGTTACAAGCATTTTCTCCATTTCCAACAATGGTTTTAAAAACTTTCATCTTCAGCATTTATACATGATAGTTTGATAAAGAGTTAACTCTTTACCACACAATCCCGACTTTTAACTACCCTGAGAAAGAAGCCGTTTGAAAACATTGTGGGAAAAGGAGAAAATGCTGGTAACCAGCATTTTCTCCTTTTCCCACAATCTTTACTAACCTTCCCAAACCAGATTTCAATTTTTCAGTCATATTTATTTTGTCGTCTGCAAATGCTTTCAATTTGGAAAAGTCTAAATTTTTGTTGTTTGGTAAAGAGGTAACTCTTTACCCACCAACAAAATCTTAGACTAAACTTATTGGAAGCATTTGTTTGCAGACAAAAATTTGTAAGTAGCTCAAAGATGATATCTGTTTATAAAAAAAGTACATGTACAAAACATTTGGGAAAAGGAGAAAGTGCTGGATACCATGATTTTCTCCCTTTCCAACAATGTTTTCAAAAACCCTCTTCAGGGTGATTAAAACATGAGATTGTTTGGTACAGGCATTAAACTAACTAGTCCAAGTAACACAAAGCAAAAAAAATTGAGATGGAAGAGAAAATATTTCATTAAAGCAATGTAGGGAAAGGGAGAATCCCTTCAATCAAACAATTGCTCTCTTTTCCGCAATGGTTTCAAAACCTCTGTACAACAAAGGCATAAAAACCCACATATGGTATAATATGTATTAGAATTTTAGACTGGTCCAAATTGAAGCATCTGTAGACAACAAATTTGGCTCGCATGGTAGGATTTGTCCCTAAAAAGCAGAAAATGCCTGTTATCAGCATTTTCTCCTTTCCCCACAATGTGCTCAACAGGCTTCTTCCAGAGGGTCGTTAAAACAGGGGATTGTATGGGAAAGGGTCAAACAAACAAAACAAGGAAGTGTCCTCTTGCACAAAATATGTGACCCTATCAAATTTCAGTATTGCATGCTTTTTATTTTAGAGCTATTCTCCTCTTACTTACATTGATATCTTGTTGGCAAGACATGATGTACAATTCTAAATAAGAGAACATTAGCTATTCTCCTATTTGTGGCACTACAGATCTTATTGACACCACTTGATGTACAATTCCAAATAAGAGTACAATCACTTTTTACAAAACAATCCTGAATTCTAATGACTTATAAGAAGATGGCTTTTGATAACATTGTGGGAAAAGGAGAAAATGCTGGCTACCAGCATTTTCTCTTTTGTCCACAATGTTTCTCCCTTTAAACGCAAATCCTATCATTAAAGCCATATCTAATTCTTCATGTGTGTTTTTTTTTAAAATTTGGACAATTCTAAAATTTTCTTGTCTAGTACAGAGTTGAATTTTTCCTAGCATTTCAAAGGTTCAAGGGAGTACTTCTCATAATCTATAACAAGGAATGTGTATATTAAGTGCATTCCGCTAATGTGAGTTGACTGACAAGCAAGGCAGTACATATAAGAGGAGCCATTCTGGCAGTTTAATTGCATCTTTACATAATAATTATATGTGATTGTGACACTGGTAATAACCCTGTTGTCATTTTGGTGCTCGACCTGTCCACTTTTTTTACACTCTTGGTCACGAGTATGTGAACAAATATAGCCCCCAAATGGCAGTTTTTAGAACTGTTTCAAAGTAGGTCATTCCTTAAAAGCTTTTTAACTCTTTACCAAAGTTTGAAATGATAATATTCTACACTGCAAGTGAATGCATTTACAGATAAATTTAAATATGCCTGTAGCTAAAATGAAAGGATTTGTCTTGAAAAAATAAGTGTATCAAACACTAGTCACCAGCATCTTCTTTTCCCACAACTTTTTCTACAACTTCTTTTCTCAAGGTTATAAAAACAGAGAGCAGTTCGGTAAAGGGTTAAAACTTTATTCTTATCAAATTCTACACCTGACATTTCACACTGTCTGCCAGAGGAGCTCACGTAGCCCCTATACTACATGATGATTCTCATTTTCTGAGGGTTTCCAAATACAAATTAGACATGCTCTGTGAAAAGGGGGCTTAATGCATCTGCAAAAAGTATCGATCCAGGTCAGCTTGCACAGTACGGCTACACGCAGACTGACCTGGGCCGAAACCTTTCGCTATCAGTCAATTTTCTGCTTGTCCAAGGAACATTCTACCTCATGATTCAGTTATCTGTTAGACGAACTGGATTTTATGGATCCATAATTATGTGATGATTTGCATGGTATGATACATCACAGAGATGCATTTAGCCCCTTTTTGCCAGAGCAGGGCTCAAATGTAGTTTTAATCCTTGTAGTACCTATGCTTTCAATTTGGTCCAGTCCAAAATTGTACCGTTTGGGAAAGAGTTAAGTAAAACAGTTTTCTAAAAATATCGGAAAAAGCTATTGTATTCTTAAATTAACAATTCAAAAGTTAGTAGTTCAACTATCTGTTCCACCTATGATAATTAAAATTCAAGAATGCCGTCAGCTAAAATCTACAAAATTTTATTTAAATTAAAACTAAACTCAGCCTACAAATAACTAAGCTTGATTTACTTATGTCTGGGGAAACTTGAGCTGCAAAATTGTGAAAAATTTCCTCTGTTAGGGAATTTTGTAAGTCCCATATTTGGTAACCAGCATTTTATCCCTTTTTCACAATGCTTTCTATCCTTGCATTGACAAATCCTATCAACTCCTCTTCCAACAAGGTTTTTAGAGGCTTTCTTTTTCCAGTGTTATGGAAACAAGGAATCATTTTGGTGGAGGACAAACTATTTAATCTTTAACATACAATCGCAAGTTTGAATGACTTGAAGAAAAGGAGTTTTTTGAAAATGCTGTGGGAAAAGGAGAAAATAATGGTGACCAGCATTTACTCCTTTCCCACAATGTTTTGTACCCCCAAATGAATTTAAACTTTTGAATCTCTTTTGTTATCTGCAAATGCTTTAACTTTGGACCAATCTAAAATTTTTCCATTTGGTAAAAAGTTAAATACCAGATAACAAAATTTTACACTTGTCCAATTTGAAAGCATTTGCAAAGGACAAAGGTGGCTACGATGTTTGAATTTGTCTATAATAGGGTAGTAAATATTGCGATAAAAGGAGAAAATCTGATTACCAGCATTTACTCCATTTCTCACTATGTTTTGAAAAAGCTTGGTTATTCAGAGTCCTTAAAACACAGGACTGTGTGATAAAGGAATAAAGCAAACAAGACTGACCTCATTGCTATGTTGCTACCATCAATGATGATATGTCTCAGGTTATCTGAGGCATCTACCGCTTTATTTCCTGGTTCACTTGTACAACCTGTAACCTCTGTCCCGCTTTCACTGTCAGAGGGTCGTTCAAAAAGTTCTGTGTCTTCTGTTGAAGTCCCTTGTTTAATCAGCTCTGACAAAAGTTCATTCTGACCCGCATCTAGGCCTAACTTTTTCAATGCTTGTAGAAGATCTACTTCATTGTAACCCAACTTCAAGGCAAATTCCACCTTGTTTTTATACTCTGGGTCATTCTGTATCTCTAGATTTACATCCTCATCATCTGAAGACTCAGATGAGCTATCCTGGTATTGACTAGACATTTGTGTATAAGGTGTTTGTAATCCATGATAACCAAACTCTGAAGCCTGGAGGACCTCATGATCACTCCCAGTCTGAAACTGTTCACTACTACTTTTCCTTAAAATCAAGCTACTTCTTCCCACATTGTTTATGTAGCTAAGATTGTGCGCTACAGCACTTTTTTCTGGTATTTGACTAGATTCATTATGACTTAGGTATACTTCAGGATTGTCGTTGGCTACATATCGGAGTTCTTTCGAATGCAAATGAATCAAATTTTCTATCACATTTTTGGCAAGGAGAATATTATCCAATGGTCCCAGGATTTTTATGTCTGTAGTTTGTTCACCTGATACAATAACAACTGCTGCTTCCTTTTCAATATCATCTTTGTTTGTCAAAATCATCGCCTTACACCTCTGGTCATATCTCACTACTGATGTGCTAAACCCCTTCCCTTGTCCTAGAAGTGTTTGTATGTAAATCTGAAAAGAAATAAATAAAAGTTCATTGACACCTTGTTAACCCTTTATCACACAATCCCGACTTTTATAGCGTCTAGTAACCAGCATGTTCTCCTTTTCCCGCAATTGTTTCTACCCTAACAAAGACAGAAATCATCATTTGCGCAACATTTACTTTGTTGTCTGCAAATGCTCTCGGTTCAGTTCATTCCAAAATTTTGCTGTTTGGTTAACCCTTTACCACATAATCCCGAGTTTTACTGTCCCTGGGAAAGAATCCTTTTGAAAACATTGTGAGAAAAGGAGAAAGTGCTGGTAACCAGCACTTTCTCCTTTTCCCACAATGTTTTCTACCCTTCCCAAAACAAATGTCAGTTTTTTGAGTCACATTTATTTTGTCATCTGCAAATCTTTTCAATTTGGACCAGTCTAAATTTTTGTCATTTGGTAAAGAGTTAAGAGTTTAATGATTAGAAAATTGGGGAGGGGGAGGGGTAATACAGGAAAACCCTAAGACTAAAAGGCTTTTGAAATCATCCAGAAGGAGATAGAGCTGGTAATCACCATTTGCCCCTTTACCAACAATGTTTTCATCCCTTCAACTCTTTACCACACAACAAAAATGAAGACCTGTCCAAATTGAAAGCATTTGTTGGAGACAATAATTAAAGGCTGCTTAATTTATTGAATTTTAACAGGGTAGAAAACATTTTGGGAAAAGGAAAAATACTGGTTACCAGCATTTTCTCCTTTTCCCACAATGTTTTCAAACTTAAAGGCTTCTCTCTCAGGGATTGTGTGTAAAGGGTTAAAAGAAATATCCTGTAACAGTGCTGAATTAATGAACTGGACCTGTTCCATTAGGAAAAACGTCTACAATATTACTGTTTCAATGTTGTATCGGCCAGGATATGTAACAAAGTAGCAGACACTATAGATCAAGGATCAGACTGCACGTTCTGTGCAGTCTGATCCTTGGTCGACACTGTCTGCAAAAACAACTTAACTCAGTTCCAGCACTTTATGAGTTAAGACAAATCTAATCATTACATCAGGCTGCATGTTCTGTGAAATTTTACATATATCTTGAAGGGCAACTTAAGTTCTGATTTTGACTCTTGCGATTTCAGGAATTCAGTTTTCTACCATCAATAATTCAAATATAGTCAACATATCTTGACCCTTTACCATACAATCCCGTACTTTAGCGACCTTTAGAAAGAAGGCCTTTGAAAATATTGTGACAATGAAGAAAATGCTGGTGAATCCCATTCTTAAAGCCTCATCTAATTTGTATGTATGCAAAAACTTTAAGTTTAGACAAGTCATAGCCCATTCTAGGTCTTTCACAACTTAAGCTGCATTTGTGGCCAGTGAAGATCATGATCAGACTGAAAAAAATGCAGCCTAATCTTTAATCTATACTATCTGCTTTACTGCGACATTTGAGATGAAAACAAATTTAAACTGATGTATTTGGATCAAGAGATTACT
The DNA here is from genome assembly GCA_946811185.2 of Hippopus hippopus. NCBI lineage: Eukaryota > Metazoa > Mollusca > Bivalvia > Cardiida > Cardiidae > Hippopus > Hippopus hippopus. The sequence continues at coordinate 32,695,143 of OX328101.1, forward strand.
TCTAGATTGAAAATGTCTGTTACGTTTAACTCTTTACCAAACAGCAAAATTTTAGACTTGTCCAAATTCAAAGTTGTTCCTGACGACAAAAAAAGTGTGGCGGAAAAGACGAAATTGTCTCTATGAGAGTAGAAAACATTTTGGGGAAAGGAGAAAATGCTGGTTACCAGCATTTTCTCCTTTTCCCAAAATGTTTTCAAAAGGCCTCTTCCTCAGGGTTGTTGAAACACGGGACTGTGTGGTAAAGGGTTAATCCTTTACCAAACGACAAAATTTTATCCTTAGACCTAGTCCAAATTGAATGCATTTGCAGATGACAGAAGTATTGTGACTGAAAGTTTTAAGTCTTTACCCAACGACAAAATCTTAGACGTGTCGTAACTGAAAGCATTTGCAGACAATATAAATGTGCCTCAAATGATGAAATTTATCTTTGATAGGATAGGAAACATTGTGGGAAAAGGAGAAAATGCTGGTTACCAGCATTTTCTCCTTTTCCCATAATGTTTTCAAAAGGCTTCTTCCTCTGGGGTGTTAAAACTCGGGATTGTGTGGTAAAGGGTTAATTTGGCTTGGGAAAGGAAGAAAATGTGGGAAAAAATGCTGGTTAGTAGTGGTTATGAGCATTTTTTTCCTTTTCCCACAATGTTTTCAAAAGGCTTCTTTCTCAGGGTCATTAAAAGTAGAGATTGTGTGGTAAAGGGTTAATCAGTGCTTAAAAGTTATAATTTTGTCGCCAGGTAAGGAGTTACTAGTTAAAATTTTGTCGCCTGGTAAGGAGTAATTAGTTAAACAGACATTATGCAATGAATCATCGTAATATGATATATGTCACTTTTCATTATTCATGATCATTATGTTGAAGAGCTCATAACAGGGCCGTAATGAAAATGATCAATGACAGTTATTTTATATATCTACATGTGTAGATGAACATCATAAGTTTCAACATGATCATTGAATTGTTGTAGGATGACAAAATTTTGGATTTCTGCAAGTTGAAAAAAAAAACTTACGACCAAACAATTGTTGCTAAAATAATGGGATTTGTATTTGACAGGGTAGAAAACAGGGAAAAGGAGAAAAAGTTGGTTTCCAGCATTTTCTCCTTTTCCCCAAATGTTTTTGAAAAGGTTTAAAAGGGCTGTTAAAGCTTGCGATTGTGTAGTAAAGGGTCAATAACACTTAACAGAACAGTCAAGACTTACGGTACCACCCTGAGGAAATCAGATCTATAAAAATACCATGAAAAATTGAGAAAATACTGGTAAGAATGTCATCTACTTGTCTAAAGAAAAATCCCACCATTATAAACCAGGGTAACGCCACATTTTGTCTGTCAGGGTATGTTCACAATATTAGCCACATTTTGGAACTGAATTGCTAGTCTCTAAAACAGGCTAGTTGCTTCATAGAGGTGACCACTAAGCTTGGTTGTACAATAGATGACATATTTCTTACGAAATCTAAACACCAAATTAATTCCCCTTTGCTTAGTATAACCTCTTACACAATTTCGGAGCAACTTTGATATGTTACTAGATAACTAAATTTTTGACTAGTCAAATTTGAAAGCATTTGCAGACAATGAACAAAATACATGTATAGCTGATTTGATAGGATTTGTCTTCTAAAGGGTAGAATCCATTGTTGGAATAGAAAATGCTGATGAGCACATTTACTAACATTTTCTTCTTTTCAGAAAATGTCTTCACAAGTCTGACTCTTTTTCTTCAGGGTCATAAAAACATGGGACTGTTTGGTTAAGAAGTAATTAGAGATTTCAGGAGGAGATCCCCATACAACTCTAATTTTACCACAGCCAACAAACACTATGAACACAAGGGAAGTTGCTCATATCCCATTTGACAAAAAGTTTTCAAGACTGTTTTGATCTTTACAAGTATATTATGTCAAAGGGCCTTGAAAAGAGGAAAAATGCAGACATTTTCATATGTTTCCTAGCAATTTAAGATTTAACGATTTCAGACCAAAAACCTGACTGATTCCCATTAGGGTAAAAATATTTTCTTAACCTTTAGGCTGCTAAGCACGACTCGCAAACCTCTTGAGGACAGTGTAGATCAAGATCTGACTGCATAGAACGTGCAGTCTGATCTTGGATCTACACTGTCCGATAAGGCGATATTATTTCCTCCAAAAATACCTTTCAAACAGCAAGATTTGGATTTTTATTATCGGCTTGAAAGTTTCATTTCTTTTATTTAGCAGGATAAGGGTTAACTACGCATCCACAGGAAATTGATAATCTTCTGTACACAAGGATTTGAACAACCCTCTAGTTGGGACTAAATATGTTACCTGCAAATGCTTTCAATTTGGATGAGTGTAAACTTTTGTTTCTTTTTAATGTTTGTATTCAGTCAACTTTCTTTGCCTTCTGTTGGTGTTGTTGCAGAAACAACAAAGAATGATAGACATGTTTTTAGCCAATCAGACAGCAATCCCTAAAATTCATGCTAAGAACTAAATTTAGAATAACATGTACTAGTATTGGTAAATATGGTACAGGTCTAACCATCTCTCAGCAACCTCCTGAATCAAATTTGCAGCAAAAAAATATTGTCCTTTGACAAAGAAGCCCATGTCTTGATAACCCGGTGAAAAAAAGAAAAAATGCCTGGTCACAAGCATTTTCTCCTTTTCCTATGAAGTTTTCTACCCTTTCATGTGCAAATTCCATGAATTTGATCCACATTTCATTATTTGTCTGCACGTGCTATCAATATGGGGCATGACTCAAGTCCATATTTCCAAATTTTGTAGTCTGATACAGAGAACTTAAAAAGTATGCCTGTACTATGGTGCAATCAACACAAATTCATAATCCTAATATGCAAAGGCTTTATACTTGCATATGTGTGAAACCATTGTGGCAAATGGAGAATTAGGTTGTTATCTTTAAAGTTCTACTCTAAGATGAAAAAAGTTGTCTGTCTTTGGCTATGAGCAACAGTAGTTTGCATTCTGCAGAGAGCAACAAAGTCAAAAATGTCAAATTTAAATAGATTCTATACACAAGGGTGTATAAAAAATATGTGGACAGGTTGATTGTATCCAACGATTCTATATGACGACGAAATTTATACCTCACAATAGTACCGTATATTCCATATGCTGCAAACAATGATAACAGATATCTGTCCATAATGATATATTGCCTCTATATAAGTAGCTCTTCAAAGAGTACTAGTGTCTGTTGCACAACACACATTGTTGAGATTAACACTGAAGTCACCTTATGGCTTTCAGTTTTTCTCAGTATGCATCAGTACCATCCTATGAATAACTATGAAGAATATATTATACAATGTTTTTTCTAGTAGACTTGCATATTTTAGCTTTCAAGGGTGGCGTTGGATCTCCACTGGCCAGACTGAATTTTACTTTCCTGCTCAAAGTATGACAACCAGGTCTCATATTGTAATGATTCTGTCTAAGAACATATTCTCTTCTCTCTCAACTCAACAAATAGATTTCCTGGAAGCTTCAACATATAGCATTTTTACCCCATCAGTAAGATGGTGAGGTATCCAACGAGGGCACTTGCAGTTAATATCTAAATTATGGGGGAGTACATGTGGAAATGTGGAATAGTTCCATATCTTACTCAAACAGTCAAAACAAGTTCATGAATCATCACCCAAGAATAATTCTTTACAATGTCATTAATTCTCTTGATCAGCGCTTCAGAAACAATCTTTCCCTTGCTGCTTCTTTTGTCACTCTATAGAGATGTAGTATCATGTACAACCCTCACAAAATCTGTGGTGCCATTCATAAACAAGTGATCTGCACACTTTTTGTTGCATTCCTGCTTCCTCAATCATCTTCATTATCTCTTTAGGTGTCTCTTTCAGTAAAGACACAAAGTTTTATCAACACACGTTGCTCTGCATAGTTAACTGATATTATTCTTTCAGCTGTAAATTTCTTCCGTTACCATCTAGATTTGTTTATTTCTGTGTAATGGTCAACGTAATCATGTTAATATTTCACATGAACATGAGCACTTACATCATAAGATGTTTGTACATTGTTGGGATATTATTTCACTGTTTTAAGGCTTATAAGATTTTCATTTTTTATTTGCTTTTTTGAAAGACTGATGTGCTGCATGCTGTGCTGTAAAAACACAGACTTCTTGTTTTATCTTAAATTCTTGTATTTGTGGTGTAACACACTGATGATTTTCAACAGCACATTTAGGGTATTTCCGTATTTTAGCTGATTTAGATTTTAACCTGAAATATAACTATGAAATTAATTAAACCGTTTTTCTACGTCTTTTTTGATACAGCCTTGTAAAGATGAATAATGAATGTTAACAGACAATAAATGCTACCAATACATTAGCTAGCTTATGCTTTGACTTATATATCAACTACTGTTACACAAAAGCCAAATTTAATTCCTCATACAGACAATGTACCTCAAGATCAGACTTCACAGAAAGTGCAGTCTGATCATGGACCTAGACTGTCCTGTTCCAATTGTAAAGTATTCTGACAAAAACAGGCTTTGAGTTTGAAATTGCAATATAATATATCATCTTTAGAATATGTTCATTTGAGTTACTTAGCACTATATTAGGACAAAGTCTAATTTTAATACATAACGAAGGTTATACACACTTTCGCCTTGACCGCGCTTTCCGATGAAGAAGCAGCTTTCGGTGACAATTCACATAACCACGTTCCTCCATCATTTTTCTTCACCTCAATATGTACACTAAATAACCGTCCAATTCGACGACAGTTTGATTCTATTAGCCCATAATTATCCTCATTTAAATTGATCGAGTCATTTTCCATTGTATGAGAATGCAAAATTCATAATCAACTCCATCAGCGGTTGATTAATGCACGTAACGTCAGTCTGCTCATCCAGAAACTGTTCTGTTTGTTTATTTTCATTTTAGAATGTGCTAGGTGGCGCTTTCGGGCACCTGTTGTTGATAGTAGTGAATAGTTTAAATGAGTGTACCAGTTTAAATTGCTCATGATACGCCATCACAGCACAGCGCTTCCTCATTTTTTTTTTTTTCCAAAGGGTTGCTGCAATTTATATTGACCTGGTTTTGTCAAAATTTTGTCAAACCCAGCTACTTCGAAAAACACACGAAATAAAATTTTGCTGCCTTTTTTTTTTAAAAATCATATTTAAGTAGAACTGTATAGTTTACATCTTTTTATACTTAACAACTAAGTAAAGAACTTTATCTTACTTTCCTCTTATCGTACAAATATCCGGCTCGTATATATTTGACCGATAGTTCTATCTAAAATGTCAATAGGTTATGTACTCACGAACGTCAAATTTTGCTGCGTTTTTTTTTTCAGTTATATTTAATTAGTACTGTATAGTTTACATTTTTTTTATACGTAACAATTAGTTAAAGAACTTTATCTCACTTTCCTCTTATCTTATTGCTCAATAGATCTATCTATTAAAGTGTCAATAGGTTATGGTGTGGATCACGAGAAAAAATTGGCTAACCACAAAACATGTGACGATGTATTCTAGCATTAATCACTGTCACATGTCAATGAAAATTACATATATACCTATATTTTAGCTATTTACCGTAAGTATTTTCTTGAAACCACTGGGAGAACGCACGTTATAAATGTAGGCCTACTCTTTCTTCGGGGAAATCGGATGAAAAAATACATATAATTTGCTTGACAATGGTTGAAAAGAAATATGACGTTAGACTCTCTGTACATAAATTTATGCCAAATAAGTAAAAAGAAGATGTTCCGCCAGTCAAGATATAAGATACAAATACTGCAATTTTGAATATAAAGTATCTCAACAAAATGTGAACATAGATCAAACAGTAATTATACACAAGATGATCTTGTCTACTTCGCCGTGGGGAAGGGGTAAGAGAAGTGACCACTAGGTTGAATGAACATGGAATGACTTACTCCTTACACTTTCACCAAATCTAAAAACCAAACTTTCTATTGCTTAAAATTACCAATGTGAAATAAATATGAAGGACTACTGCTGACGTCATATCCGGTTTTGTAAGCAAAGACAGATTCGCAATGGCGTCTTAAAACCACAATACATTTATTGTATATTACAACAGGTATTGGTTTTTTATACTATATTTTTGAGATTGTTTTGATTCGTTGCGTCTGGAGAAGAAGAAGAAGAGAAATAAAAAAAAAAAAAAAATGCACGACGTTTACGGAATGGGAACAGACATTTTATTCAGACGTACATGTATACATGTACATACGGTACATTGTCTGAAACCAGAAAAGAGAAAATAATAATAATAATAATAATAATAATAATAATAAATAAATAAATAAAAATTGATAAATAAAGAATAAAAAATAAATAAATAAATAAAATATGAAGAGAAATATAATATTAAGAGGGACAGATGACCAAATAGTCAAACCGTTGTAGTAAAAAGAGTCCCCTGGCTGCGAAACCTAGTACCAAAGTAAGTCCCTAACCTAAGTACCTATCTGTCGCAGCCAATCCAGATGGCTAGACTTGGAAATTAGAATTAAGTTATAATTTAAAATTGTTTGTGTATATCTTATTAAAGACCAACACGCTTATTTAGTGTGTAATCGTTCATCACATCTTATTATGTACTGCCATCGGTGTTCAGACTCATCAGAAAGTAGACCTGTATTTTCACCTGAGGCACATTCAAGATAGATGACAAATTATTTAAATAAACGAAACATTATTTGATTAAAGCAGTGCATGATGCACAAAGCGACAAAAATGATAGTAAAACGCATTTATCGTGATAAACTGCTCACGAATGCAAATTAAGCATAATGGCAAGTGTCGAAAACGTGTTTTATATTGTATAGTTGGTTCGCGGTACCATCACGAACTCCAATAAAATCGTCACCCGAGGAAGACGGGCGTGACTGGTGTTAGTTAGCCTTGTTGGCCTGGTTTCCACTCTATTTTTCGGCGTAGCTGAATGTGCTGGCTTTTGACTCCTACTGTTTGGTAGCCTACTGATAACAAATGAATAAATAGAAATTTGTGATTGGTAAAAAAATGTACACATGTTTATTTTAAGGGCCCCTATCTATTTGCCGGCAAATTTTACCTGTCTTTTTAAAAGATATTTATGAGTATATTTATTGTCGCCACCGTGTATGGGCGACGCCCCCGACGGCTGTTATTAATTTTATATTGTGTGTGGAGGGGAAAGTGCAAGATACAGGGCAAAACCAATCCTAAGTTACGCCGTGTTCTTGAAGGCGCTCGGTGTATTGCAACGTCACACGAGTCGCGGGAATCGAACCAACACCCTTACGTATCCAGAAATTACAAATCCCGTGTTAGACCACATAAGCTATTCCGGTCGACAAAAAAGAGCTTTCATTCTGATCATATTCAACCACATAAGCTAATGCGGCCGACAAAGAAAGGTTCCATCCTACCCTTTACCCTTTTTATATATTCTAGCTTTATTTTGTCAAAGATTATCAGATTCATGATTTGCCACAGATCCATATATACCGTGACAAGGAGAGCGCGATAAGGATTGGCGTCCGGACCCAGGCTGAGTATAAGTTGGCCGAGAATAACTGTGAACGAGGAAAAACAGTCTAATCTGCTGAAAAAAAGGCACAAGCCGTTCAATTCTACACAAGACCGAATAAGGGGAAGTACACTGCAAATGACGTCAATAAATCAGTTTGGGTTTTAATCCTTTCAGCAGCAATAGGCAAAAACCGGGGCCTTTTGCGGACGGCATAGATTAAGATCAGGCTGCAAAAAACGTGCACTCTGATATTGAATCTATCCGGCCGCTTGTTTCATCAAGCGTGTAAGACATTAAATCTTTCTGAGTTTCAAAAGATTGTATTTTTAACCGTCGAAAGACAATGAGGTTATAAATTTGGCACTGAAAGAGTTAAAAATATATGAGCCATGCTCTGGCAAAAGGGGGCTTAATGCATCCCCGTGATGCCTTATACCAAGTAAGTCATCACGTTAATATGGACCCATTATATCCATTTTGTCAAGCAACCGACTGAATCATGAGGTAGAATGGTCCTTTGACATACAAAAATCTTGAAGATATCGAAAAGTTTCGGCCCATGTCAGCCTGCGCGGACTGCGCAGGCTGACATGGGTCGATACTTTTCGCAAATGCATTAAGCCCCCTTTTGACAGAGCATGACTGAATCATGAGGTAGAATGGTCCTTTGACATACAAAAATCTTGAAGATATCGAAAAGTTTCGGCCCATGTCAGCCTGCGCGGACTGCGCAGGCTGACATGGGTCGATACTTTTCGCAAATGCATTAAGCCCCCTTTTCACAGAGCATGGCTCATATAGATCTATATTAAATATATAGCTTTTTAAATATATAGCTTTTGAACATAACTGACCCATGCCGGGTAGTGCACCCCGAGCATGCCTTTTCAGTACACGCACGAGCACACTAGTAAAATTATGTAAAATTGAAGCCAATAATTAAGACAGATCAAAAGCGAGGCTACAGATCAAACTTTGTTAGTGAATTACATCAAAATACGAATTATCTCCCTGAAATTAAAGATATACCGATACGAGCACAATAGGGAAAGTACAATTTGACGTCAGTGGAATAGCGAGAGGGTTGAAATTTGAGCTTTTAAGTAGAAATACGTGATCCATGTCGGGTAGTGTACCCTAGGATATTTTCAGTACACGCACGAGTCATCAAGTTACATAAAAAATATAGATATTTCACCTTTATCCTACAGAATGAATGATTCACATTGACTGGACTTTGGCTGAGTTAAGCCTAACTCTTTATCAAATGACAAAATTTGGACTGGTTTAAATTGAAAGTATTCGCAGACGACAAATCAAAGGTGGCTCCAAAACCGACTTTTGCCTTTGAAAGGGTTAAAAACATCGTGGGAAAATGAGAATAATATGCTGGTTAACACCATTTACTCATATTCCCGCAAAGTTGTTCAAAACCTTCTTCGTCAAGGGCTTTAAAACTCGGGATTGTGTGGTAAAGGGTTAAACAATTTTAACTGGGCATCGAAAAGGTCTAACGTACATACAAGCAGTCTTAACTCGGTCCACTCTCTGTACAGAAAAGGATGATATCTAGAGATAGGCAAGGTGTAGGCGTCACATAGGCCCGGTGTAAACATGTGAATTACGTATGTTAACAAGGCGTAGGTGGGGATGGGGGCAGCAAGAGCTGCTGGGTATGGTGTAGAGGTCTAGTCAAAAGGCATTTTTTTTTAACCTCACCAATAGTTGAACTATACTCCAATTTCTTTTCGCGTATGATTTCATCAAGTTCTCCTTTATTGAAAACCTTTCAAAGTCAAGGGTCGTTTCCATAATTTTGAAATCACAGACGCTGCATTTTTCTAAGTTTTCATGCAACAATCTGGAAAGGAAATCGCTTGTCAAAAGAATGAGATTTTAACTTGGCCTGTTTAGTAAAACTAACAAAAGAGAGCTTATCATTGCTTAGAATCAAGTTCATTGACAAGCGTACATTTCGTAAGGCTTAAACTCTTTACCAGACGACAAAGTTCTAGACTAGTCCAAATAAAACGCATTTGCAGACGACAAATTAATTGTTACTCAAATTATAACATCTGTCTTTGAACGGATCGAAAACATTGTGTGAAAAGGTGGAAATAAAATGCTAGTCACTAGCGTTTTCTCCTATTACCATACTGTTTTCAAGTCTTGAACCCTGTGGGTCCTAAAATTAGGGGGTTGTGTGGTAAAAAAAATGTAGACCATTACGTGTACAAGCTTTTTAAAATCGTCTCTCGGTACTATAGATGGGCACATTCAACGTATTTTTATTTGAACATTTTTTGATAGAGGAGACACACAGAAGAGATCTGCTTTAAGCGCATACACATGCCTTTTCAGGGAAGCAGAATAGATGCAGGCAGCATGTTCTTCCAAACCGCAAAATGAGCTCCTTTTAGTGTGTTGGCCCAGCTTTCATTTTCCCGCAAATACAAGCCGGAAAACACTTTCAAATACTCTCCACAAAGGAGTACGTCGCAAACTCACGATAGGGAATTCTTCATGAATTTTGACTTAAAATTCAAACTATTTGTTGTTTTCTTGTCAATCATTCTGTACGAATATTAGCGGCTCACAAAAACATTTCATTCAGCTTACTTGTGGAATAGAAAAGGACAAGTGGTCAAAATGATAAACACAAATATTTCGACCTAGCTCGAAGCAGCGTCTTGTTAAAGTCCGCAGGGCGAAAACGGGGGCGATATGGCGATATAAAAACAATCAAAATGCTGTAAGCGTCCAGGTATTCATTTGGACGTTGTGGACCTGTCAGTGCCATTGGCCAGTTTAAGATGCATTTGCGGATGGTGTAGAACAAGATCAGATTAGAACTTGCAGTGATTGATACATGTATATAGACTGTCAGATATTTGCGAGGAGCGTTTGATAAACTGCGACGAAGATGATACTTGTGTATTCAGTAACACCGTTGTTCTTTTTTCGTTTTGATTTTGTTATCTGACGCCCGAGGCTACAAAATAAAATGTGGCTAAAACGCTGAGATTGTCTTTGAAAGGGAAGAAAAACCTTCTTTCACGGCTCTTTTTGAATTAGAATATTCCTCGGATTGTGCAGCCTGATCACTGACATTCACGGCTTGAAAATAGGTCTACATGTTTCACGATAGATAGTCGGAAAGAAAAAAAGAAAGAAAGAAAGAAAAGAATAAAGAAAGAAAGAAAGAAAAAAGAAAGAGTAAAGATATCAGCAACTGGACGTCCGAGGTTCAGCCGTCGAAATGATAAGGGTAAACATAAGCATAATTATAGACCTGTATATAGTTCCTTATCTACCTGTTTACAAGTAAAATGGTCATTTTCATACGACAAAAAGACCCACATATTTCAGTCAATAGCTCTTTTAAAAAAGAAAAACCTCTCAAAACACCGGAGATTGTAAACACCAGATCGGACTGCATACGCTGTGTAGTATGATCTTAGACTATACTGTTCGCCGAAGCGATTTGAAGTGTCTTTTTGGCTGAAAGGGTAAAATCGGTACACAGGCTTGAAACATGAATTTAAATAATGACGTCATGCGGGTATTTGTAGATCGTGACATTTTAAAAACCAAATTCACCCTTAGGCTGCTAAGCGCGACTCACTGACCTTTTGCGGACAGTGTAGATCAAGATCAGACTGCACAGAACCTGCAGTCTGATCTTGGATCTAAACTGTCCGATGAGATATTTTTCTCCAAAATATAAGTTTGAAGTAGCATTATTCGTGTTTTTTACTGGCGGCTTGAAAGTTTCGTTCAAGTTATTTAGCAAAATAAGCGTCAAACCATATAAATATGAGCCATGCTCTGTAAAAAGGGGGCTTAATGCATCTGCGAAAAGTTTCGCACCGAAGTCAGCCTGCGCGGACTGCGCAGGCTGACCTGGGCCGAAACTTTTCGCTATTGGTCATTTTTTGCATGCCCAAAGACCAGTCTATCTCATTATTAAGTTGGTTTTTAACAAAAGTGGATATTATGGATCCATAAGTATATGATGGCTTGCTCGGTACCATGGATCACTGTGATGCATTAAGCCCCCTTTTGTCAGAGTATGGCTCTCACACACACACACACACACACACACACACACATATATATATACACACACACACACACACACACACACACACACACCGAACAATCCCGAGTTTTGAACGAGCCTGATAAAGAGGGCTTTTGAAAAGATTGTCGGAAAAGGAGAAACTGCTGGAAACCTGCATTTTCTCCTTTTCCCACAACGTTTTCTACCCTTTCAAAGGGAAATCCCCTTAATTCCACCAATTCAGTCTCACATTGTCCTGTGCAAAGGCTGTATATTTCTACGACTATAAAATTGTGTTTGTTTGATAAAAATAGTGTATCTCTTTATTCCCTTTTCTCACAATTTACATAATTGGAGACCAAATTCTTGACTTATTGTTCCGGGCCCGTTTTCATGAAAAAGTTTATGTCTCTTATACACATATCTTATTATACATTATGCTAGCGGAATCTTATCCGACTTAAGTTGAGTTCATTGTTTGACAAATTTCACTGACATTCTTGACAGGCTCAAGAAACGTTCTAAAATCATATAAGTTAACAAAGTTTCAAACTCAACTCAACAAAATGATGGAGTTAAGTCTGTTAAACGAATTTACTCAGTTGAGTCTGCAACGTTGTGTCAGCTGAGGATTTGAGAATTTTACTATAGTCTGTCAATGTTAGTGAAATGCATTTCAAATAACGAATTCAAGTTAAGTCAGAACCTTCGGCAGTTGGTGGTTTTGAATAACATATTATAAGAGTTAAGTTTTTTCGTGAAAACAGGCCCAGACATTTATATATTAAATTTATTCTGGTCGTATAATCGATAAAAAATGAAATGCGGCATTTAACAATACTTTGAGAACAGGATCTTTGTGAGTATTAATCGTTGATCGTCAAAAAACACAAAGATTACATAATCTAAATGAGCCGTGCTCTGGCAAAAGGGGGCTTAATGCATCTCCGTTATACTTGATACCTGCCAAAGTCATCACATAATTATGGATCCATAGGAGCCATTTTTTTCAATAACCCATTCAATCATAGGGTAGATTGGTCCTTTGACAAACGGAAAATTGACTAGTAGCGAAAAGTTTCGGCCCAGGTCAGCCTGCGCGGACTGCGCAGGCTGTCCGGGGTCGATACTTTTCGCAGATGCATGAAGCCCCCTTTTCACAGAGCATGGCTCATATCTACAATTTACGCACATTTTATGCAGTAATTACAAAGTTTTGATTCGTGAAAAAAGTTGCGTTTGGATATAGACTAATGACTGTACTGCAGTTTTAACACATAAACTGTAGACCTCTTTGGGAAACCCTCTAATATTTTTGCTTACGATATGAAACTGAGCCATGGTCTGGCAGAAGGTGGCTTAATGCATCTCTGCAATGCATTATACCAAACATCATATAATTAGGGATTCATAAAATCCATTCAGCCCGACAATTAAGTAGATATGGAGGTAGAATGGTTCTTGGACATGCAGAAAATTTACAAATAGCAAAAAGTTTCGATCCATGTCAGGCTGCACGGACTGCCCCGGCTGACATGGGTCGATACTTTTTGCAGATGTATTAAGACCCTTTTTCACAGAGCACGACTCAGTTAATTGTTATGACCATTGAGCTTGTATGCTCATGGGTCAAATAAAATTTCTGTTCTGTTTTGGTATATCAAGACCAGACCATTCGATCTTTTGTCTGCCATTCTTTGAAGTGGAAGCTCTTCTAAACATTCTTGTTAGTATGGTAATTTGTTCTTTCTCCTTGAATGATATACTTTCTTTTACGAATATTTAGCACTTAAAAAGCCCCTGTCACAAGCACTAGTTAACAAATAATATCCTGTAGCCAGCTATTTGCGTATTGCAGAAGACAACTTCAGAAAACAATGTGGCGAAAGAAGAAATTGCTCGTTACGAGCAATTTCTTCTTTTGCCGCAATGTTTTCATATATCTTTCATGTACTTAACTATACAATAATAATGATGACTAACAATATATTTTACGGAACTGTTTTCCCATATCGTCATCTGGAGATCTCTTTTAGGGGGGAAATGAATGGGTTGTACGCACTTTTCTGGGCTCGAGTGTGACTGACAGGTGATCTTTAAATAACTCGTTTTCTCATTTATGCACATGCTAATGATACGCACGCATTTAGATCAAGGCGATCATTGGCATTGTTGCCGAGTCATATAATTATCGTTTATAGTGCATATTAGCATGGGTTCGTGCCTGATCATTTTTTCCTGATTTGAGCCATGCTCTGTGAAAAGGGGGCTTAATGCATCTGGGTCGAAACTTTTCGCTATTGGTCAATTTTCTGTATGTCCAAGGACCAGTCTACCTTATGATTAAGTCGGTTGTCAAAGAAAGTGGCTATTATGGATCCATAACTATGTGATGGCTTAATTGCATAACGGAGATGCATTAAGCCCCCTTTTGCCAGAGCGTGGCTCATATATATTCTGAAGTGTCTTTGTCAAAATGGTTATAATTATGGAACCGATAAGCTGTTTTGACATAAATCATTCCAAGAAGACCACGTTAAGGTGTGAATAAAAAACTATTACCGCCTGGACCCAGGCTACGAACACGTATTCGTGTCTTATTAATTCTAAACGGTCGTTTAAAGCGTTTTATTTTATACATCTTGCATGGTTATAATTATCGTTTCATGTCTAATTATTTCTCAAATAAGGCTCGTTAAAGACGTTACACTTTATACAACTTTGACAGAATGTTGCGCAAAAACGTGCGGTCAAAAAAGTATAATTTCTGTATTTGCAACGATTTTTTCAGCCCCCCCCCCCATAAGAAAATGTTTATTGTCGTGAATTTAGATTCTGTTTTACCACATTTTAATTATGTGTGTGTTTTTTTTTTAATTATTAAGCCGCAGATTAACATCAATATCGCTTATGACAGAAAAGAAAATTCGACCCTTTTTATTCTGTTAAAGGTACATGGCATTATACTGAGGGAGAGAGAGAGAGAGAGAGAGAGAGAGAGAGAGAGAGAGAGAGAGAGAGAGAGAGAGAGAGAGAGAGAGTAACTCGGGGCTACACAGGCTTTTTAGTGGTAATATTATTATGAAGCATTCGAATCAGAACTCTCCGAAAAAGATCTAGAAATCGATAGGGATTTGGGATCTTCGATATAGTTTACATACCGTTCGTTGCTTATTAGCTCGACTTTTTTTTTCAGTCTGAAATTAGATTTCCATCGTGATCGCAAATGAGTTGTCTTTGGATAAGGAAGCGGGCAGCTTAGGTACAAGATCAGAACGTACGTTCTGTGCAGTCTGATCTTGATCGATCTACACCGTCCGCAAGATCAATTTAAGTCGTCTTCGGGATCAAAAAGGTAATCTATTGGCAAAGAAAGAGTTTGAAATAGAAAAATCTTGATAGAAAAATAGCAACCGCTTACAACTGAATCTCACTTTCCTTCTCTTCTTTTTATGCTTGAAAGTGATACTCTTGAAATTTCGTAATAAAGAGTTCTAAACCATGTTCAGGTATTTTAGGACGCAGAAGAAAAGAAAGAAAGAAAGAAAGACAGAAAGAAAGAAAGAAAGAAAAAAAAAAAAAAGAAAGACAGACAGAAAGAAACAAAGAAAAGACACAAAGAAGAGGTTAAAGAAGAAAATTTTCTCTGGTTCTCAGACTTCTATCAATTGAATCTATAGTTATTTACATGATTGTCAACAGTAATAATAATTATTATAATAAGGATAATAATAATGGTGATTAAGATAATAATAAAGATAACAAAGATAATAATAATAGACACTATTATATAATAACAATAATAATGATAATAATAACGATGATGATAATAATGATAATGATGATGATGATGATGATTGTGAACAGAAATAATTATTACTTACTTAACACAAGTCCAACGCAGATGTCTTAATCCTAACCATGTACATGTATACCAAGTATCATTTTTCATTAATCGAATATATAGATTATAGGCTACCCTAGTGTTAAAACGATACAACACGAAAAATAACCAAAGTACGGGAAATCACCTACTTTTAAATAAATTCCGTATTTCTTTCGAAACGGCGATCATGCGTGTTCTTTTCTATTTACTGCACAATTGAAACCAAGCAAAAAACAGAAAAGCTATTTATCAGACACGGTGTTTGTTCCGAATTTGTATGTTACTGTTTCTAAATATAGCCGCAAACGTGACCAGCGATCTTGTCTCGACGTTCATTACAATTCACGTACCAGATATCGCCCGAGAAAAATATGTACTATTTTTAAAGGTACTTAGCAATTTGCTCACCTTTATATTTATGTGCTGACTGACTGGCTGGCTGGCTGGCTCAATCACTCACTCACTCACTCTTTGCTTAACCCCTTACCAAAACGAACCACGTGAATTTACGATCCTGAGAAAGAGGGCTGTTGGAAATATTGTGAAAAAAAAGTAGATACGATATTTTCACAACTCGGAGATTTGCTGTTGAAAAACTTTGCGGAAAAAAGAGAAATGACGATAATAGCATTTTTTTCCTACAATGCTTTCCATCCTTTCAATGAGAAAATATATTTTAGCAACATTTCATCGACTTAAAATGCTTTGAGATTGGACGAGTCAAAAGTTTTGTCTTTTGTTTACGCTTTAAACTGTTTAAATGAATGGAAAAATTCTACCCGAGAGTATAAATATTTAGATTAGATTAAATAAATACGATTTAATGACTGTTTTCATCGGAAAATTCTCACAGAATCTGACATTGTAGATTTAAGATCAGGCCCTCGTACGATGCATTCTGATCTTGATCAACATTGTCCGAAAAAGTGCTCTAAGTCGTGCTTAGCAGCTGAAGAGTTTCTTAGATTCTGTGCAAAAGGCGAGTTTGTATCATCGAGATCAGAACCTGTTGTCAAATCTGAGATTACACAATCTGGTATTTTGTATTCTGACCTATAGATCTTGAAACTGGCAATAAAGTGACTAGAAACACTTGTTTAGCAAACAGACACGGAGAAAAACAAACTACTAAATTCGGGAGTTTTTCCTTTCCCTTGCATTTCAAAAAAGAGCTAGGGGTCCTGCACGGCTCAGAGATAAAGGCGTAGGGGGCCCCAGGCTGGATCACTTGAGGCTCTAGGTTTGTCGTGGAATTGATACAAGGTAGGACACTTTCGGGTCCCAGGCCAAGCACTGGTGCAGCTAAGTACATACATGAATATGTGAGCTGTAACTGAAATAATGTTGAAAGCGGTGTAAACCAACATTAAATCAACCAATCCAGAGCGGGCTTTGCACAGTATTTCTAAATCAATGGTGTGAATGGTTGGCAATTTAAAGATGGGGTTGGGGTAGGGGTTACGGCCCTTTAACCAAGGCTATTCAGTAAGACTCAATGCTCTTTTTGGGCCCGTAGACCAATAGCAGACTGTGTTAGGCTCTCGCATTTAAGATTACAGGTTAGAATCCCACGATAAGCCGTTTTAATCATCGGAACTGCTCACACACCGGCGCGAGTACTGATTCAGCTCCAGGAAACAACTATCGAAAGCGATTGCTATGTATATTTCAGAGATATAACATGAAGTTAGGAATAAGTGTCATTACTTCAATTAATTATGCAATAGACGGGTCCAAAAATAGACAAATTTTGAAGGAAAAGTTTAAAATGGGAAGTTTGCCGGGGGAGGGGGCAGGGAAAGCAGGAAAGGGCCGGGTAAATATTACGACTCATTATCATTCGAGAAAAAAAGGACATATAAAGTACTAAAAAGATAAAAGTAATTCAAAATTTAACACTGGGAGACTAAATGAGCCCTCAATTTTAGTGGGAGAGGGGGGAAAATGATGCTGGTCCAAGCTACTTACCTTTACTTGGCCAATCTTTTGGGGGGACAAAAATACGAGTCAACTGCAAATGAATAACAAAAGGTTAGTATTGTTTAGAATGGATCAGAGGACCGTGTAGATCTTATATCAAACTGCATGATCTGTGTAATCTGATCTTGGTATTTACTGTCCGAAAAATCTATTGATATCCCCAATGGGCTAGGGGCGTATCCAAATCTGTTACAAGTTTAATTCGAAAGTATATATAAAGATTATAGCCCTGTACTGGGTTTGGAAAAAAAAACAACAGCAGTTGCTTTTGTTTTTATACAACAAAAGAAAAACTTACAATTTTTCATCGTTTTTTTTTTTTATAGTTTTTGGGTATCATTATAAAAGTTTTTGAATTGTTTAATCATGGAAGGACAAAAAATATCCCCTTGTTTTTTATGAAACCTGCACAAAAATAGTAACGATTAAAATACCCCCGAAAAAATAAAAATAAACTCGGAATTTATGTCTAAAAATTAGGCGCTATCGATTTTTTTTTATTCTGTTAAGTGATCATTTACAATACTTCTATAATGGCATGCATTCGCGAAAAGGGGTATTCGAACATTTGCGTAAATTGTAGTCCCGGATCAGCCTGTGCACTCCGCGCTGACTTCTCCGAAACGAAACTTTTCGTTTTCATATAATTTTCTGTTTTGCGCATGTCTAATGTAGGACAAAATCTAATGTAGTCGTAAAGTGCCGTCTCGGATTAGCGTGCGCGGACTGCGCAGGCCGATCTGAGACATTTTACGCAGATGTCCGACTGTCCCTTTTCGCGTATTGCAGGTCATATGTAGTTTCTCCAGGGCCCGTATTCACCAAATGGTTTAGCCAATCAGAAGTTGTATTAGTTTCAAATTTAGAAAAAAATCAGCAGAATAAGGCAAAGGACGTTCTTAAGAATGGTTGGTGAATACGGGCCAGGTTACTAATCACAAATACACAGACTGTTCTAAACTGAACGAAGAAGCGGGAAAAATGGCAAAAATGATTTAAACCCAGTGCCGTCAACAGAGGACTTCTCTACTTGCAGCAGACCACTTTATTCTAAAACATCATAACAAAAGATTAGATGGATCGCTACGAGCAATTTCCTTTACAGCAACAAGATCATCTCATGTTTACGGGGGACCTGCGTGGCTCAGTGGTAAAGTTTAGGAAACTTTCGTATCCTTGAGACCCCGGGTTCGAGCCTCACTGGAAGCAGTGGGCCTTTTTTCGGGAGTGTCTTTTGATAAGATACCTCAGAGCCGTAGCCTAGTGCTGGTGAAACCTGGGACATACTTGAACATGTCACGGAGCTGTCTACGTAATATGACTGAAATAATCTTGAAAGCGGCGTAATCAATCAATCAATCAATCAATCAATCAATCAAACAAACAACAATCATTAAAAAAACAATCAATCAATCTGCGTCAGCGGTTATACGTGTACAAATGATGTAGGAATATTCAGCGCTCAACTAAAATCATCTGAGACATCTAGAGCATCCTTGACATATTGTACACCAATTGCACGACGATACACGCCCCTTTAGTTCCTATACACGAATTTATTCTTCAAGTTCTTGAATCTTGGCTAATTCAATTTGGAAGGGAATTTGCACCACATGAGGATTTTGTCATTTCATTGGTCATTTATCTTCATACAATGATTAGAATTATACTATATAGCCTGATAATTTTTGAAAACTATCGTGATAAAACAAAGTTTCCTGGAAATATTATCTAGATAATAAAAATTTTCACAATAAAAATATCGCGATAATTCTACCTGTTATCATGAATTTTTTTGCTTTCGTGCCCATAACTGACATTCACGGTATCTATAATTAGATACGGTTTCGGAACAACTTCGTCTACAACCTTATGAATTCTCCTTTTCCCTCAATGGATTTAAAGTGTTCGTAGGAGGCATTTCGAGTCGTCTTTGTGATTTTACAGACTTCTGTTCATTTCGAGTCTTGTCAAAATTTACCAATTAAGCTACAATTATTAATTATTTGAACTTTTACTTACTGCAATCTTGTGAAGTCAAAAACTACCGAGTTCATCCAAATGATAAATTTTCTATTTATAGATAGCGAGAAACAGGTAGAACTATCACGATAATTTTAACTTGCATGTCAGCTTCGTGCACGATTGAGAAATTTTGCGTTAAAATATTAAGCTTATCGTGATATTTTTTTCAGGAAACTTTTCACTATCTTGATAAAATTTCCAGGAAACTTTAATTTATCGCGATAGTTTTGTAAAATTATCATGATAGCCATCTCGTATCTCGTGGCAGAAATATGCCACCATAGGTAAGTACTTTATTATTCTAACGTTTTACTCAACAATCCCGTGTTTTAACGATCCCAAAGAATATAGCTGTTGAAAACATTGTTGGAAAAGGAGAAAATGCAGGCAACCAGCATTTTCTCCTTTTTCCGACGATGTTTTCTCCCCCTAGAAAGAAAAATCCAATTATTTTAATCACATTCATTTTGTCGTTTGTAGATACTTTCAATTTGCACAAGCCGAAAACTTTGTCGTCAGTAATAGTAAAGCGTTAACCCTTTGGCTACTAAGCGCGACTCACTGACCTTTTGCGGACAGTATAGATCAAGATCAGACTGGACAGAAAGTGCAGTCTGATCTTGGATCAACACTGTCCTATTAGGAGATATTATTCCCGAAAACATAACTTTGAAATAGCAATATTCGGGTTTTTACTATCGAATTCAAAATTTCATTTCAGTTATTTAGCAGGATAAAGGTTTACGCCTGTCGATACAAGTACCTGTTTGGTATCAACAAGGAAGTCCAATTCTATTGGATACCTCTTTTAGATTTTCGGCCGTAGATGTCTGAAATGTCATTGCTGAAATCATGTAACTAAATATAGAAAAATGATAATTTTACCAATTGAAATTCCACACGTATTTTTTTCACTAAGATCGGTCTGATTTTGTTTGTTCGGATTTTCCTTGTGGAGTTTAAAGCCGTTTTGACAGCTAAGGTCATATCACGGTGGTCAGTGCACCTACGCATGTGCTCCCTGGGTTTCTTACACCAGTACCAAAACAACTTTCCTTCCAAGCCACTAAATGCTTTTCTCACATGCATTAGAGGTGGGAGGCGAAAAATCGCCGAATAGAAAGTTTGCCACAACCGGGTATCGAGCCCGCAACCGCCCGATCACGAGTCAGATACGCTAACCACAGAGCTAACCGGGCGGGCAAGATTGACCTGGATATCGTTGTGCTATCCTAAATCTTAATACCAAAGGATAAGAAGCCAATCTTGTTCAAATTGAAATCTTTCTTGGACGACAAATTGAATGTGGGTCAGGTGGTGGCATTTTTCTCAAAAAGACTAGTAATAAGATAGTGGGAAACGGAGAAAATGGTGGTAACAAGCATTTTCTCCCGTTTCTACAATGTTTTCAACAGCTTTCTTCTTAAGGATCTTTAAAAGTCGTGATTGTTAGGCAAAGGGTTAAAAAAGCTCATATCCTAAATGAAAGACTTTATTGCGTTTTTCAACTGAACACATTTGGAAACATTGTGGCAAAGGAGAATTTACTGGTTACGAGCAATGTCTCCTTTTGTCAAAATGTTTCAACTATAGTCATGGCAGTATGAAGCGTACAGGACTTGAGAACCGGGAATCGCTGGTTCGATCCCCGGCTTGGCTAATTTCTTTTCTAGAATTGATGATAGTACTTCATTGCGACAGGATTCATTCCTCTCTCGCCGCTGATCATTCTTTTGACGATAATCATGTGGGAAAGCAGCCAGTGGCTCGGAAAGAATATTGCGCGAATTAAAAGAAACTCCAGAAAAGCATGGATATGTGCACTGGCCGCCGCGATATAACTGAAATCATGTTGAAAACACACACCATACAATCAATCAATCAACCAGAATGAAGACGTAATTCGTGTTGATTGACAATATTTCACAGTTAATTTTCAACGTCATCCCCTACGGGTTTGTGTCAGAAGGTAACAGGTTGAAAATGCGAATCTACAGATGAAATTCCAGACTGCCACTTCACATTCTTGACTCCTCTAACGAAGCCTTGTACTGGTCATCTCCAAGAAACCCTTGAATAGGTGAGCTGTCGACAAGCTATGACCTGAATTTAGCTGAAAGTGGCATAAACACCACCCATCCCTGTGAAGACGGACCTTTTGACCTGTGGGTTAGGCAACGCCAATTCTTGAGACACAGAGTGCTAATTCATGCAATACTTTCCAAATACGTGCTTCTCAATCCCTATCGTAGACAGCTCTAGAAAACACCGCGAGAAAAGGAGAATTACTTGTATAAAGCTATTTCACATTCATCTACAAAATTTTACAATCTTTTAGATATATATTCATTAAAAAATTAATTGTCTATTGCTACAAAGTAACCTTTTGTGAATTTCTCATCACCACTTAAAAGGCCAACGAATTAGCATGTAAAGGACTCACACTATAAATGATACATATTGTGTGAAATGACGTGAACACCTTGCTAGAAATGTCACAATCGTGGCATACGTTAGGCCTTTATAATATATATAGGATCGTTATCATTTTTAAACCTTTGCCATGTATTCCTTTTTCTTAACGACTCGCATAAGACGACTTTTGAAAACATTTTGGGAAAAGGAGAAAATGCTGGTAACCAGCATTTTCTCCTTTTTCCACAATGTTTTCTCTTTTGAAATGCATCTCCCGTCAACTGATGCGCCTTTGAATTGGTATCTGCAAAAGCTTTCAATTTGGACAAAACTTAGTTATCTTTTTCACCTGGTAAGGAGTTACACATTCATGATATACAGGATCGTTATCATTCTTAACACGATCTCTGATAAATTATGCGCTGAGTATAGATTTACATCAGACTGCATGCCATCGCAAGATTATTTCTCTCTTTCATACTCCATTGATCGCTTAAGATTTTAACAGTTTTGGACTTATAGGATGATTATTTCAATTCTGGTTGATTTTTTTTTTACCAGACAATAAAGACTTGTCCATATTGAATGTACTTACACATGACAATTTCAAAAATGGCTGATTTGATTCGATATGTCTGTAGAAATCGTTGAAAGTACATGTGTTGTGAAAAATATTATCTTACAACTTATCCAACAAGCCTTTTTTTCCAGGGTCGGGGTTGTTCGTGAAGGGTAAATTCAGGTAAAGTACAGTTGTGTGAAAAGTATTATAATCCTTGAACAAATTATTTAATTATCTTTTTACTCTCCAGTAAATATTTTTTCAGTAAACAAGGCAAAACAATCAGGTTACAGACAACAACAACAACAATGACAACGACGACGACGGTGATGACAAGAATGACGACGACAAAAACTGAAGGACTAATTCTTTTAGTTCTCTACAAAACTACAGACAACGGTAGTTGCAGAAGGGATTTTATACATGTTCGTGATACATTACACCTAGCAAGTCGCATGATATGGATCTAATTTGTCAAACCATGAGTCAGTGACGGTCCTTTGACATGCAGAATATTAACCAATAGCAAAAAGTTTCGACAGTGGTCAGCCTTCGCGGAAAGCGCAGGCTGACCATTGTCGAAACTTTTTTTTGCAGACGGGTTAAACTACCTTTTCACAGAGCAACACTCAAAAAAACAGAAAAAAAAAAATGGATAACCTTTAGGGTTTCACAGCAGTGATAGGCGAAGAGAGTTCTACATCGTGTCCACGACCCTGATATCTTGTGGCCACAGCATGCATGTAACTATTATCTCGTGGTCACGACTTAATGAATTCGTGGTCAGGAGGTATTTTTTCTTTTCGGGCAGACCCCCGCTCTAAGCTTCCCTGTGAAACAGTATGAAACAAAAGAGAAATTTCTTTTAAAAAAGATATGAATATTGGAAATTTGTTGTACTTCAATATGAAGAGATGTAATGAAAAGTAAGCAGTTGTCTCTTTTCCTCATTGTTTCGCATATTG
This sequence comes from Hippopus hippopus, assembly GCA_946811185.2. Classification (NCBI taxonomy): domain Eukaryota; kingdom Metazoa; phylum Mollusca; class Bivalvia; order Cardiida; family Cardiidae; genus Hippopus; species Hippopus hippopus. The sequence goes on from OX328101.1 coordinate 32,718,600, forward strand.
TTGAAAAGTAAAATTTTCAAGTACAGATATTTTTCAAGATTAATTCAAATTATCGTTTGAAAAGAAGCAGTTGCTGCTAAAATTGATATGCCTTGGACTGAAAATATATGTAGACATACAGGTTTTATTTGTTATTGAGCAACGCTGAAAAGAAATATAGGAGTACCAATTAGTACAAGAAAATTTATCCCCTGTCATATTCATCTGCTATAGTGTGAATAAGAGCCAAGGAGTATCGATTAGCCGAGATAACGCTTTTATATACAATTATATTTTCCAGTAATAATCGGGCAAAAAGGCCCGAGGGACCCACAGAATGACCACGTTCATAATGTTGACCAATCGTAAATCACTAAGTATTTATTCGAATATAGCGATACCTAGAAATAGGCATTATCTCCCACTAAATGGCATTCTACACATCTATCTAGTTTGGGCATTCTGGGTACAGTACCGGACTACTTTTCAAAACAACAACCGTTACTTTGAATTTCAAAATGAAATATACCTTTGCTCAATAAAACGCTACCTGGTGCGATTCATTCAGCTATTATCGGCTAGCACGTAACCTATGCATCGGCCATTTATTAAAACAGCCCCTATATGCTTGGGAAATAGGCTAACAGCTTCGGTAAAAGCCCTACTTTTCCCAGGTATAAGGGGATGGGTGATGCGTCATAGCAGACAGGTCGAATCTTTGAAGAATATGACATGCGCAGACAACGAGAAGACGGTCAAAGTCAAGCGTATCCAGCTTCGCGGAAGAGACACATATCTGTGGAGTGAACGTCAGCACTGTTGGGACATGCGAGAAACGAAACTTTATTTCGCAACCACGTCTTAATAAATCGTGGCCACGGCTAAATATCTAAACATGGATAAAGGGGTCTTCAGTTTGATTCTTTCGGCCGAAATCTTATGAAGGATTGGTTAAAGCCATTATTACTGAGTACAGAATAGACTCACATCCTCTCATAACGCTGAATGTTTTTCTCTTTTTTGAAAGAGGTTGATGTGGGAAAGCATCCAATGACTTTGAAAGAGAGTTGCTCTTTGAGAGTAAATAACGCAAATTAATGTAACAGGAAACACAAGGAAAGCTTGAAAAGGCGCATACCACCAACGTGAGTATAACTGGACTATTGTTGAAAACTCCTTAAACACATCAAACGAACAAGAGCATTAATTAATAGACTTACTCATTAGTCATTAATGCAATGCTGTTTAGTTATTTGTCTTAGATGTCAAGTGCATTGTGGGATTACAGATATGAAGTGCATTGTGGGATTTCAGATGTGGTATAGAATAAACCACTGTCAATCCAACCCTTACCATGTAACATACTGATATGATTGCTATTGGGGACAATAAAGATCAAGATCAGACTGCAAATAATGTGCAATCTTGAATCTATACGGAGTGATTTTAGTGTGATATTTTGGCCAAAAAGGTTTTGAAACTGTAGCCTGTTCTACTTACTGAACTTTAATACTTGACATTTATTTAGTAAAGCAAAGGATAAACCTTTACCGAACAATCAGGACTACGTTTCTACTGCTTCGAGGAAGGGGCGAGGGTTTGAAAAAATTGTGGGAAAAGGATAAAATGCTGGTAACCGGCAAATCATCATCATTTTAGGTACATTTAACTTGGCGTCTGCAAATGCTTTCAACACGGACGGGTCTAAAAATTTTGTCGTCCGGTAAAGAATTGGGGAATACCGGTTCAAATATGGCTTGCAACACGCGAAAAGGGGCATTCGGACATTTTTTGTAAAGTGTCGTCTCGGATCAGTCTGCGCTGTCCGTTTTGATGTAATTTTCTCTTTTGCGCAAGTCTACTGAAGAACAAAATCTAATGTAGACGTAAAGTGCCGTCTCGGATCAGCCTGCGCGGACTGCGCAGGCTGATCCGAGACGACACTTTACGCAAATGTCCGAATGCCCCTTTTCGCGTGTTGCAAGCAAATTATAATGAGCACTGATTTCGATCACTATTTTAGATACCAAACGTGACATAACATCACGACTTCTTTGAACACATAAATTATAATAAATATACTGTGATTGATTAGTTTCGATTATTTTTTTCTACTTAGTGTATCGTTGCACATCATCCTTTCACAAGCAGAAAACCTAGCTGAATTGATTTCCTTGTCCCTTTACCAAGGTAGGCATACTGTGTTGGCATAGTGTTTAGTCTTTCAGCGCCAAATATTTAAACCCGATCACTTTTGACACCTGAAAAAAACAATCCAGTGAAATTGAGACAGATTTTTACCTTACTGGCTCGACTAAACAAGCGGACGGTATAGATCAAAGATCAGACTGCACGTTCTGTGCAGTCTGATCTTAATCTATGCCGTCCGCGAAAACCCATGTTTTTGACTATGGTGCCGAAAGGGTTGAAGTCGTTTTCAACATTATTCACGTTCATTAATATCGAGACTGCCAGCAAACCTGCCTCTATATACAGGGTGTCCAAAAAGTCGTGCACCATCCTGAAAACACATTCATTGTTACAGATGCTCAAATTGAGCACCATTTCAGTAATACAACGCTGTACTCTCCGCAAAAAGCTGTTTTGAACATTCCGTAGGGTATCCGGTGGGATGTTGTAAAAATGGTGCTCAATTTGAGCATCTGTAACATTGAACGTGTTTTCAGGATGGTGCACGACTTTTTGGACACCCTGTATATGCTGTCTTAGATTTTTTTTTTTCTACCAGTACTGCTGACAATATTCTTCCCAAGCTACTGGCTGATTTCCGACATAAACGTCATCGAAACAATGAAAAGCGGTTTGAGGGGAATGAGTCCTATCGCAATGACTATGATCAGTCCTCGGAAAGAGGAGAGTCAACAAACTACTGAAGTTCCCAATGTAGATTTTTTTTTCCACCTTGTCACAAACAAACATTTTTAAAAAAACTTTCCAATCTTATCCTCTGCTCTTCATGAGCCTAAAAAATGAAGATGTTGGATAACATTGTGTATTTTTTTCCCCCGATGAATGGTGCCCCCCACAACAAAATTTGCAGTTACATATGAGGCATGAGTGTACATTATTCATACGATCTTGCTGTTTTTGTTAGCATTTACTAAATAGTATGAGCCATGCTCTGTGAAAAGGGGGCTCAATACATTTGCGAAAAGTATCGACCAACGTCAGCCTGCGCAGTCCGCGCAGGCTGACATCAGCCGAAACTTTTCGCTATCTTTTAACTTTCTGCGTCAAAGGATAATTCTATCTCATGATTCAGTCGGTTGTTTGACAGAGTGGATTTTATGGATCCATGATTAGGTGATGTCTTGCTTGGTATAATGTATCACGGAGATGCATTAAGCCCCTTTTTGCCACAGCATGGCTCGTATATAGATCTGTAAGATAACTCGCCTAACAACAAAAAGGTTATATTTCAGTCTTGTGTTCAAAAGTTTACTTTTCAGTCTAGTTTCAGTGGTTCATTTTTCAGTATACTTTTTACAGTTTACTAGACACCTACGTGTATTCTCGGTTGACTGGTCGAAAAATTGTATAGGTTTAATTGTCTCTTTAACAGCCGACAAATTTTAGATTAGTCCAAACTGAATTTACAGACGACATATCAATTGTGGTGGCTCAAGCGATGGAATCTGTTTTTGAAAGGATAGAAAACGTTATGGGAAAAGGAGAAAATGCTAGTAAGCGGCATTTTTCCATCTTCTTCAAAGTTTTCAAACGCTTTCTACCTCAAGGATCTCAAAAACTTTGTGGTTTCGGAAAGGGTTAGACTTCTGGAGAAAATCAACCCTTTTAAACAGCTATGTGTTCACAAATTAAATGAAAATTGCGACAATGATAAAAAACTCAATTATCATAATTATAAGGTTCATTTCGCAGTAAATATCTTATCGTAGGTCTGAGAACGTGTAGCCTGACCTTAGATCTACATTGTCCGAAACGGTGAGATTTTTCCGGCAAAAACAATATAAACCTTTAGGCTGCTAAGCGCGACTTACTGACCTTTTGCGAACAGTGTAGATCAAGATCAGACTGCACAGAACGTGCAGTCTGATCTTGGATCTACACTGTCCGATAAGGAGATTTTATTCCCCAAAACATAGCTTTGAAATAGCAATATTTGGATTTTTACTATCTAAGTGAAAATTTTATTTAGTTATTTAGCAGGATAAGGGTTAAAAACGTAGCAACTCGATTTTGTCCTATCTGCTGAAAATTTCCATTTTTGTTATTCAGCAGTTCAACCCTTTATTAAACAACCATGTTTGAACAACCCTGTCAAGGAAGCCCTTTGAAAAGATTTTTGTGAAAGCAAACAGTTTCTCCATTTCCAACAAATTTTCTACTCTTTTACAGACAAGTTCCAATATTTGAGTCGTATTTGATTCCTCTTCTGCAGTTGTCGTCTTTTAATATTGGACAAGCCTGAAGTTTGTCGTCTTGTAAAGAGTTAAGGAGTTAAACTAAATGATCGCAGCTTTTCTTTGTGAATGATTTTGTTTATGGGTATTGTAAATGTTTCTGAGTGATGTGTTACGCCGCTTTCAAAATTATGTCAGTCATGTCATGGCGACAACTTGCCTGTGCGTCTCTTTCCTGGATTTCACTAGTACTTGGCTGGGGTTCTTGCCAAAGGGCACTTCCTCATTACTATTATAATCCATTTCGATCTCTCTATTCGTTTTACGTCTTTTGCCCTTCAATTCGAGATCGGCTTTAAATACATGTATTGCACAATAGGCCTACAAGCAAAGAAACTCCAAGAACCCATTTATAGGTGTACCGAGTATAGTCGTTAAATAATTGAGCCATGCTCTGGCAAAAGGAGGCTTAATGCATCTCCGTGATGCATGATACCAAGCAAGCGATCGCAACATTATTGATCCAAATTAGTCACATTTTTCAACAACCAACATAATCATGAGGTACACTGGTCCTTGGACAGAAAATTGACCACAGTGGGACTAGCAAAAAGCTTCGGCCCAGGTCAGCCTGCGCGGACTTCGCAGGCTGACCTGGGTCGATACTTTTCGCAGATGCATTAAGCCCCCTTTTCACAGAGCATGGCTCAATTGTAATGTGGCTGAATGCGACGTTAAACATGAGTATTACTACAGTAACAACAAGCAACAACAACAATGTGGGTCTCTCACATCAAGTCGTTATGTGTTTTTTTTTTTTTTCTGTTTCGAAAAGTAATTCACGCATTTAAAATGCAAATAATAAACAACGTGCATAGATCTGTTCTTTGCATGACCCTTTCTCTCTGATCTGTTATTACTGGCAATACTTTGATTTTATCAGTTCTTACACAACATACCCCTTAAACCTACGACAAAATGACAGACTTGTTCACAATCGAAACTGTTTGTAGATGACGGATTAGACGTATTTCAGATTATGGAATTTGTCTTTAAAAAAGTTGAAACTATTGTGGGAAAAGGAGAAAATGCTGTTTACCAGCATTTCCTCCTTTTCCCACAATGTTGTCGAAATCTGTCTTTCTTCGGGTTTTGTTTGGTAAGAGGTTAAACTCATGCTCAACAGTGTTCTTGCTCAAACTTGGAGTTTTCTGAATGTTTCAGATAGCCAGAAATATTGAAATTTAGACGTTTATTAAGCTCTTTATTTACCTCACGAAAAACATTTTAGACAATTTAGACCAGTCCAATTCAGAAGCATTTAAGACTACAAATTAGATTTGGTTGAAGTGATTGGATTTGCCGCTGACATTGCAGAGATATTGTGGTAAAAGCAGAGAATGCTCGTTACCAACATTTCCTCCTTTTTCCACATTGTTTTCAAAACCATGGCCCTCAGGGTTGTTTAACTATGGATTGAATGCTCAAGTCCAGAAACGCCTCTCTTTAGATGAACATATATTAGATTACACTTTTATTACTTTAAAATTTCATGCTCAACTGAGTTAAACAAGAAAACAGTTTCATAACCACTGACGAAGATGTTTAAACTCTAAATTTTCTTGTCGGTTAAGGTCAGGCGAAACTATTCAGAACCTCTTCCAGATTGAAACAGTAATTGTTCACCTTTTGAGATAAAGAAAGATAATTTATGTACACTTTTTAGATAAGATGGAAGCAACCACAAGCACATGAATTGCATTCAGTCGCGTTGCCAGTGCTTCAACAATAGCCGTGAAGCGCCAAATGAATTAAGCATGCTTATTCAATTAGGAAAACACATTGAATTAATTCAATTTTAATGGCATTTATTGGCTTAATATTTTACAAAATAGCAGGAGGATGTGATCATAGATTATTCTACGGGTTCTGTGCAGTCTGCTTTTGATCTATTTTGTTCACAAATGTAGTCTGATCTTGATTTACATTATCTTCAAAAACGATAAAACATGTGCTTTGAGTTTTAAACTTTTGAATATTTATTCTTTTTCATGGAAATGGGACAATAGAAAAATTAAAATCCGAAAACAAAAGAACTTTTTAAACTTGTCAGATACAGTCATTTGGAAGCGAAAGCCACTTCCTAATAGACTGTTAATGATGTTCTTGTAAACCTGAAAACTACCTTCCATAATGATATTTAGATTTGTAAAAAAAAAACATTGTGAACTTGTTCCATCAGAACAAATTGCAATGGTTTTTTGGCTTCAGAAAATACACCAGAGGTAGCTTAATTCATACAGGAAATTGTAAGAAAACAAAATACTCAAGTTGCCATATTTAGACACTTTTGAACGAAACCTACGAGTTGCGAAAGGGATTTACTTTTCACGGTTGTTGTACGGTAAGACGAGGGATATCCGCCATGCAGCACTGTCTTAAACTAGAATGAATACATGACTAAAATTACATGAAATATGCATATACTATACCAGTAGAGGGAAGTACATTTAAGGTTGTATTTATGCTCGATTTATCCCTTTACCATCACATCTGTTAACGACAATGCAGGATAATGCCTTTTAAATCACTGAAGAAAAAGGAGAAAATGCTGGAAAACAGTACTTTACGTATCCTCTCAAAGACATTTTACATCTTATGAGTCCATTTTAGATTTATGGCTGCAAAACCTTGAAAATATGGACCTGTCTAAAATTTCGTCATGTAGTATAGAGTATAACAAATTTGTACGTACATTTTAAAAGCCACTCCCGTTTCTTTGATCTGTTTTGGTAAACAAGCTAGTTTAATTGAATGAACATGAATTACGCACGTGGAGGGCAAGTAAACATGCTATTTAAGTTATACTGTTTCTAAAATACATACCGCAAAATATTGTATAACTTCAAAAATAGAGTAATATCTTTTCTGAGCTTTTCGACTCGTTCACTACAACTACCTTAATGAGTCATGCTCGGTGAAAAGGGGCTTAATGCATTTGCGAAAAGTATCGATTCATCTCAGCCTGCGCATTCTGCGCAGGCTGACATGGACCGAAACTTTTCGCTATCTTTCAAAATTTGTTCATGTCAGTCAAAGGATAATTCTACCTCATGTTTTAGTCAGTTGTTAGACAAAGTGGATTTTATGGATCTCTAATTATGAGATTTCTTGTTTGGTACAATGCATTACGTAGATGCATTAAGCCCCTTTTTGCCAAAGCATGGCTCATTTGCAGCAGATGATAATTGGCTTGCAACACGCGAAAAGAGGCACTCGGACATTTGTTTAAACACTATTTCCACTCGGCCAGGGCACCGATCTATACTTTCTTGGAATTTCTGTTACTAATACTTGGCACAATATTCTTTCAAAGCCACCGGCCGCTTTCTCTCATAACACCATCGAAACAATGTCAAGCTATAAAAGAAGATGGAAGTCTTGCACTGACTAGATCATTAATCCTCGTAAAGAATTTGGGGAAGATGTTAAATCGAGCCAGTGATCCCTAGGTTTCAAGCCGTGTAAAGCATCAACCGATTATTTTCTAGAATTTTCCTGTACTTCCCTGACTGCAACAATCTGCAGTAAATTGTCTCTTTTTCACTAACGTTAGGAAAAAAAAATGATACTCAGATCAACAGTTTTAAGCCTTTGGCAGCTAAGCGCGACTTAATGCAATATTTCGGACACTGCTGATCAAAATCAGACTTCACCGAACCTGCAGTCTGATTTTGTATCTACACTGTCCGATACTATGTATGGCAAAAAGAAATTTGAAAACATGTTTGAGTTTGTACCATTGGCTGTGACTGTTCATGAAATGTAGTTTACAGCCTAAGAGTTAAGAAAGTGACGCTGGAATGTCGTCATTATATGCACTAATAAAAATAAAGTCTTATTGTAGTATGGCCTTGAACCTTCCTTTTTTTTAATTATAAATATGATTTGCTCAACCCATTGGCCTTGAAACACCTGCAGACCTAAAAATAATCTGAAATCAACATGTTCCGGAAGGAAACTATTAGAATGGCAGGTCACGTGTTAAGCAGGGGATTGGCGACAAGTCACAAAGATATCCAAATCATTGTCGTCTGCAGATTCCATTCGGGTAGATGCCTCTTTTTAAGTTTCTGTCAAAACCGTGCAAAGACATGGAAATCACGAGATTAAAATACGTTATACAGATTTACGGGAATGAATTATACAATTAGATGGGAGGACTTGGTATTTTGCTGAATCAAACGTGTTTCATAGCCAAGATGTCACCATGTTGCCGTCAAAGAATGGAGCTTTAGCGGCTTAAACAAGACAAATTATTACTGAGAAGAATTCTTCGATGCTGAAAGATTTTCTAAGCTTCGAATTTTGCACGAAAAATTGGCTTTGAGGGTTATGTAACTAAAAGACGTAAATCATTCATGTATTGGGTAAGTGTTTTCGGAGCTTTTTGTCTTGGAATCCGTCGTTTTGTACGAGTCTGGCTGAACTCTTTACCACGGGGCAAAATTTAAGAATTAGGCCTATGCTTTTGAAAGCATTTGCAGACGTCATGTTACATATACGTCGCCCAAATTATGGAAACTGTATTTAAAAGAAGTAGAAAACATTGTGGGACATTTAGAAAATGCTGTTACCAGAATTTTCTACCATTCCAACAATGTTTTCAAATGTCCCTCTCTCTCGGAGTCGTGAAAACGCAGGATTGCGTCGTAAACGGTTAACCCTTTTCTCTGCCAAATTTGCTTCGGTTATTCTTTCAAGGATATCGGAAGATCTAATGAAGATTATTGGCAAATAGATAGAACTGTATGTCTGGGACCACTAAGATGACAGCTAAAATTGTTTATACATATCAGATTGCACATATAGGTGGCCGAATTTGGTCTACAGTCTTCGAAAAGGACAACCATTATCACGTAGAGCAAGACAAAAGTTCATTAAAGGCGCAGAAGCGCTCACACAGACGTATTTTTGTGCTTGAAAATAGTCGGAATAAAGGCACGAATCTGCTAATTATACTCTTATTATGTCAACAAGGGGATAGAGGCGTTCATTGCAACATCGGCTCGTGTTACAGAACCATACAGAAAAAGGCATTGTTCGTTATCAATTCTCCCAAAAGACGTTGCGACGTACTATTCGAAATGATTCTGATGTCCTATTTTTAGGCATCACGTGAATGATAATGATGACGTATTTACACGGACGATGTGCTCCCTCAACGTGAAAGCTAAGTACTGCGAAACCTCGGTAAGATTTTAATTTTCGTGAAATTACTGCGTTCCTTGTATATTGATTGGTAAACCGGAGTTGCAATTTCTTCATTTCGATCAGGACAGTATGAATAAACACCTTATTTCCTGATGTAAAAGCTGTCCAGACGTCGCATCTCGGCCGATAACACTTTCGGCCCATTACTGTTTCGACCAATAAGAAATTCGACGTATACAAAGTGGAATGTGTACACGGGGTTGTAATATGGGCCATGGAAAACTAGTCAAACAAATATTGTGAACGTTTTATAATGAAGATCAGACTTTACATTAGGTGCGTTCGGATCTTGATCATCATGGGTAGTGAATGAGTTTAGAATTTTGTTTTTGTCAATAATTGCTGACGAATTTTGATCCGAGTTTAGCATCAGGTTTCGGACGTTTCATATCAAATGTAAGACTTCTTACTAGGTACAATCTGAACTTGACTACAATGTCAACACAGGATATTTAAGTCTCAACTTTCAACAGTTTGGTTTAACACATTGATTACAGATATCGTAACTGTCAGTTTTTAAAGACAAATTCGATGTTATTTCATCAATCAAGTCATAGCATACAGATGAACCCTACAGATGAACCCTACAGATGCAAGACAGTTGAAAAGCATCAGCATTAGTAGACTGTACTCTAGTAATCTAACACATTGTGTTTGAGAATATTATTTTTCATGTCTTTTTTACCGATCACTTTCCTTTCTAACCCAACAACAATGTATCTTTTTAGGGAGACAGAGAGACCAAGATGTTTGTAAACTGATGATTAGATACCCCAGTCTGGTGTTATATCCAGTCTGAAAGGATTTTTATTTAACAGATTTTAACAACATGCATGTCAACAGGTATTTCAATGATATTTATGTCTGGATCTAAAATACATTAATGTTAGAACTTGCATGTCTTTTGTATTTTGAGCTTAAATACTTGACCAGACAAAGGTTCAGCTTTGTACATCCATACCATAGACTGCATGTGCAATAATTAAATTTCTGATTTCCCACGTAACCATTTTCAAAACAATGATCAGCAGTGAGAAAGGAATGAATCCTGTTGCAATGACTATCATTGATCCTGGCAAAGAATTTTGCCCAGCTTGGGATTTGAACCAGCAACTCCCTGTTCTCAAGTCCTGTATGCTACTGGCTGTACCATTTGGGTTTGGCATGAGTATTTGGTAAAAGTAATGTACTCTCCTCTATACAAAAGAATGCTTGCTGAACCCCTTTTCTGCTAATCTTTTTTTTTTCTATATTAAAAAGAAGAAGACTTTTGAAAACACAGTGGAGAGAGGAAAAAGTTCTACCATTTTAAACAAATTCCATCATTTAAGCAATGTTAAACTTGTTGTCTACAAATGCTTTCAATATGGACGAGTTAAAAATTTTGTCATCTGGAAAAGAATTAATACTCAGGTGGCCACCAGGGCAGTGTTTACAGTATAAAGAAATGAGCATATCTTGTAAAATAGGTCTATGAATACAATTTAAGACTCACATTTAAATAGCCCTTTTTCTGAAATTTTCCGGATTAAAAAAGCATGTGTTCTTCAATCTCATTAAATAGCTGTTTGATTGAATGGTACTTAACATGGTTTTCAACGTTATATCAGTCACTTCACTAGGACAGGTTGCTTGTTCATGTATTTCCTGTCTTTTACCAGTACTAGGCAATGGCTCTGAAGTGTCTTGCCCAAGGATACTCCCATGGAAAACCCAGTGCTTTCACTGAGGCTCAAAGCAGGGGCATCAAAGTGTAAGTCCTACACTTTACCACTGAGCCGGGCAGACCCAATTTAAACTTGTATTTCAGACTGAAAATATGAATTCAGTCTCAATGGCTGTGTTAGAAACAATACATAATTGTTAAATAGCCTTTCTAGTATTTCGTTAAAAGACTCCTGAGAAAGTCTGTAGTGTATATGTATGACATCTCCTCATCATAAAGTATGGAAGAACTTTCAAACTGTCTGTAGCCATGTAATCTGCATAAACCTTGTAAGCATTTTGTGGTCGTACATTTTTGTCAGAGACTTAATTTGTAAAGATGTATGAGCCATGCCCTAGCAAACATGGGCTTAATACATCTCAGTGATGTATTATACTAAGCACCTTATTATGGATCCATAAAACCCATTTTGTATAACAATGGACTTGAACCGATGGTAAAATGGTCCTTTGACATGCAGAAAATTTGTAAATTGCAAAAAGTATTATCCCATGTCAGCCTGCACAGGCTGACACGGGTAGTTTTTGCAGATGCATAAAACACCCTTTTGACAGAGCATGGTTCATATATTACATTATTTATAAGAAACTTATAATCTTGTCATTTCAGTGTCTCATTTTGCACAAAGCCGGCCCAGTAAAGCCAAGCTTACAAGGACACGATTGAACGGCGTTTTATGGCTTGTCAACAGTGGAGGTCATGATGGGCACAAAGTTGGGAAGTGATACTGTGATAACAAAATTAGAATGAAAAGAGACTCAGTTTTAAAAAAAAAAAAAGAGACCTTTTGAAAAAATTGTAATTTAGTTAAAACAGTGTAGGTGGTTTTAAACGATAATCATTTTAAAGGTAAACAGTATCAATGTAGTATATTGAAAAAAAAATCTTATTATTCACTCTTTACCATAAGACAAAAATGTAGACTTGTTAAAATTTAACCCTTTACCAAAGGACAAAATTTTAGACTGGTCCAAATTGAAAGCTTTTGCAGAAGACAAAATAAAAGTGACTGAAAATTTGAAATAGGTTTTGGGAAGGAAAGAAAACATTGTGGGAAAAGAAGAAAATATTGGTTACCAGCATTTTTTCCTTTTCCCTCAATGTTTTCTACAGGCTCAGCCTTCTTTCTCAGGGTCGTTAAAAGTCGGGATTGTGTGGTAAAGAGTAAAAGCATTTGCAGTTGATTTTTAAACAAGGATCAAATGATGGAATTTGTTTTTGATAGGGTAATCTGTTCTGAGACATGCATTCTTTATTAGTTTTTTTGGTGTTTAATTATATCATTCGAGTTACTAGTGTATCACACTGCCCATTGCTGTCAGAGCTTGTTTAATCAGTGTTTCATACACATTATTTTTAAGCCCAATAAGTTAAAACCATGTTTGGGAAGGGAGAAAAATGAATTTCATTGCGGTGGCTATCGTCAATCTGCAGAAAGAATTTGTCTAGTTTATTGGCATACTTTATGGTATTCAACAGCTTGAATCAGTTTGAAAAAGCAAAAAGGACTAGAATATAGGGGGGGTCACTGGTTTTATCCCCAGCTCGGCCCATATCTGTCCGAGGATTGATGATAGTCATTGTGACAGGATTCATTTCTCTCTCACCGCAGACCATTGTTTCAACGATGAGCAGCCAGTGGCTTGGAAAGAATATTGGATGGAGTACTGGTAAAAGGAACTCCAGGAAAGCATGGATAGGTGCATTGGCCACAGTGATATGATTGATTGATTGAATGGTGTTTTATGCTGCTTTCAACATTTTTTCAGTCATATCACAGCAACAGCCCACATATTCATGTTTTTCCTGGGTTTTACCAGTACTAGGCTCTGAAGTGTCATGCCCAGTGACACTCTCACGAAAAACAATATATAACTGAACAAAAATGTTGAAAATGGTGTTACACTACCATATAATCCAATCCTTAAGAAAAGGCCTTTTCACTCCAGCTGCTAACTCGTACCATATACATGTACCAACACTGAACTCTTTACAGACTACAAAATTTTAGCCTTGTTCAAATTGGAGGCATTTGTAAATGATAATTTCAATGTGGCTCAAATGGAGCTATTTTTCTTAGATAGGATAGAAAACACTGTGGGAAAAGGAGAAAATGTTTGTTACCAGCATATCCTCCTTTTCCCACAAGGTCTTCCAAGGGCTTCTTTACCGGGACGTTAAAAGTCTGCATTGTGCAGTAAAGGGTTAACAACCCTAGGAGAGAGGGCTTATGAAGAAACTTAATATAAAAAAAGGAAATAATGATGATAACCAACATTTTCTCTTAGTCATCTTTAAATGCTTTCAATTTGGACAAGTCTCAAGTAGTGTTGTCTGGTAAAGAGTAAATTAAATACAGGTGAATGCTGTGAAACACACTAAAGGAGAAAAAGCAATTGCATAACATAAGCAATTGCATAACATAAGCAATTGCACCTTGTATCATAATTTTTCCATACATTTGAAAAAAGAGAGTCCATTTCTTTCCATGGACTATTTTTCCCTTTTGTAAAGAGGTTTTGTAGGGTTAAGGCTTTACCAAATATTCTCGAGTTGTCACGACCCTAAAGATAGAGACTTGCAAAAACATTGTGGAAAACAAAGCAAATGTTGGTTACCAGCATTGTTTTTTTGCCTTTTCCATAGTGTTTTCAACTTTCAAAAACAAATTTCCATAGTTGAGTCATATATATTATTTTTCATCTGTAAATACTTTCAAGTCTAAAATTTTGTTGTATGTAAAGAGTTTATAAACCATATACAGAAATAGGTTAAATACCAGATGACAGATTTTGGACTAGTCCAAATTGAAAGTGTTTGTAGACAACAGATTCACTGTGGTGGAAAAGGTTAGATTTGTCTTTGAAATGGTAGAAAGCATTCAGGGAAGAGAAAAAAATGCTGATTACCAACGTTTTCTACTCCTCCCGCAAAGCTTCTAGAGCTTTCTTCCTCAGGGTCATTAAAACACAGGATTATTTGCTACAGGGCTATTGCATACATGATTTAAAAGCTTGAAAATGTGTAGATACTTAAAACAACTGCAGTTTGCTCAAACATGCTTTTTATTGGTCTTGAACTTTTTGTAAGATATGTTTTTGTTGCTAAATTCATGAACTTTAAACTGGGTGTAGAGTTTAGTATACTTGAATAATTATCACTTTTGTACCATATACCATACATAGATAGTCACAAAAATGTCCAACTTGATGATCATATCTTATCGGTATCCTTAAGTCAATGTTCAGCCTTGTTGTCTATGGGTTTTGAACTTTCCATCATAGAGTACCTAAGGTAGGAAGAGAAACAGAAACAAGTAAATATATTTAATTGATATGTGGTGCAATTCAATAACTCTATTTTCAACAGTATTTTAACTGTATAGGAGGAGCAGAACACTTACTCATGTTTACTTGGTCAGTTACAGATATTACTTGCTCAAGAGCTAGAGGAGGTTAGTTTTTTAAGGAAACTACATGTACCTCTCTAGCTCCAGCTACAGTTGAATATTTGGAACAATATTTAACTCATTACCAACGACAAAATTTTAGGTTTGTCCAAATCGAAAGCATTTGCAGACAACAAAATAAAAGTGACTAAAAATTTGAAATTTGTTTTGTGAAGGGTAGAAAACATTGTAGGTAAAGGAGAAAATGCTGGTTACCAGCATTTACTCCTTTTCCCACAATGTTTTCTACAGGCTTCTTTCTCAGGGTCGTCAAAAGTAGGGATGGTGGGTAATGGGTTAACAAATCATAACAACCAAAAGGCCATGGTGGACTTGCAAGCACCTTCACATCCTCGGTTATTTCAATTTACTGCCAATGTTTGTTAAGTGTCATTGCAACAGTAATCAACCCTCTATAACTCCTGAACATAATTTGGATTTTGCTTATGGGGGGAAAACAGCCAGAGAATTTTAAAGACTTTGCTTAGGATACTAGTAAACGAAACAGAGGTAAAGGACACATTATTATTTTAACCCTTTCTAAACCAATATAAGTTTTAAGGAAGACACTCTTTGCAAACATTGTGGGATAAAGAGAAAATGTTGGTAAAATGCAGCCTGTGGGAAAAGGAGAAAATGTTAGTAGCCAGCATTTTTCTTTTATTCCCACACTGTTTTCTACCCTTTATAAAGAGACATTTATTATCTCTAGTTACTTTTTCATCTGCAAAAAGTTTCAATTTAGAAAAGACTAAATTGTTGTTCTCAAGTAAATATTTGATTTTTGTTTGTTGGAGCATTTTGTACAACTTGAAACATTATTAGTTCTACAGTCAGAACATGTTTCCAAGTCGCCTGCCACCTGACCGTACAACAAATTTATTATACTGCAAAGTTTTACCATTCCAACATTTGTCAAGCGAATTTTAACTTTTTTTTTTTTTTTGTGTGTAGAAAATTGAGTACGCTGACAAAGTAAAATTTCCTGTCTGCGTACCACAATTCAGTGAAAACTGACGTCACTGGGAACTGACGTCACTGAAACCTTGGTAATACGTGCTAAAATGTGCAGCTTGGCGCATAATCTTGATGTTAATCTTGATCGACGCCGTCATTTTGGATGTTGTGTTGATAGTGTAGTCATGTATACGGGGTTCCAGAAAGGGAAACTGCTTTTACATTGGTTTTGCCAGTGTACATGATAGACTAGTATGTTCGGGGCATATTATCCAATCAGATCATGAGAAATTTCTTTGCAGTATAATAATACTGTATTTCAAATTTTCATTCATGTCAATGTGACAACTCACTAAAGTCTTTTCTGTATTTCATTAGCACAAAGCTGGGGCTCTGCAATGTCTTGCCCAAGGACATCCCTACGACTACTAAATCTATAGAAGAAGTGAAAGTTAATTTTTATGTTAAAATTTCAATGCCTCGGCCCTGTTCTACTGAGGTTTGACAACTCCATGCATGTATGAAATACAATAAAACAAGTTCTGTCAAAATAAAGCAAAAGCAGTTACCAGATTTTTACCCTTCCAAGCAGGATTAAAAATTACCAAAGTGCACAAACCTTTACCAGACGGTAAAATTTTGGAATTGTTCAAATTGAAAACATTTGCAGATGAAAAACTAGACATGACTGAAATGATATGATTTTTTTCTGAAAGAGTAGTTAATGTTTTGAAAAAAGGAAAAAAAAAAAAATACTGGTTACCAGTAATTCTTCCATTTCCAAAAATGTCTTAAAAGCATTTTCATTGTTAAAATTATTAAATAGTGCTTTAAATGGAAACCTTGATGTTTGGGTTAAGAGTTGACAGCAGGCAACAGCTTCTAACATTGCTCTGTATGTATGAATGTATTTTAATTTTTGTCTACAAATTCTTATTGTGATTATATATGTATTTAAAATAATAAACTAATATTTACACCTTATTGCCTTCCTTGTTGCATGAAACATATCTGTCTTTGTATGAGCTGTGATCTGAAGCGGCCAGTTTTATATTGTAACAAGCATACTGAAGGCCAAATATTCCTATGTTACATATTCTTCAGCAACACCACAGAATATGTCTTTGGAAATCTGATTGTTCTGCTGTATACCTTAAAAACGAGAAAAAAAAAAAATCTGTTTTTCAATTTATCTCAATCTGAAATTGTGGGGAAGAAAAAGAAGGAATTACAGAAATGGGTGTAGTTTTACTCCAACTTCATTCCATTTGATGACAGAATAACCTCCAGCATATATCCAGCATATGACTGCTTTAGATCTAACCTGTCTCACTTGCTGCAAGAACACATAAAAGCATAACCTATCAAAATGGACTGTTGGCGCATCTCCAACCCTTTACTAATTTACTTCACATGTTGTTTGAACTAGCATGGAATTGGGGTATGTCATAGTGCCCCAATAGCTGCAAAAGTACACAAAGTAGGTCTTAAAATGCATCTAAATTTAAATAATACCAGTCAGAAGTATGGAAATTATGGAAGGTGGCAATCTGTTATTTTGCAGCCCGTGCAAGTGTTAGTTAACCCTTTACCAAACAACAAAATTTTAGACTGGTCCAAATTGAAAGCACTTGCAGACGGCAAAAAAAAAAAAACGTTATTCAAAAATTGGTAACTGGTAACCAGCATTTTCTCCTTTTCCCACAATGTTTTCAAATGGCTTCTATCTCAGGGTTGTAAAAACCAGGGATTGTTTGGTAAAAAGTTAATGGCAGAAAATGGAGTTTTAAAAGTAGGTCAAAAGTTGCCATGTCGCTCTGTCCTTTGTTTTCTTTTACCCGATTTCAAAAATCTTTTTTTTTTGCCATCAAATTACACTTGCATTGACCATAAAACAACATATTGTCATCTTCCCAATATTTTCCATACTTTTTAAATGGTAAGATTTAAATTCAAATGCATTTTAACACTGGCTTTGTTTAAAGCTGCTGGCCTTTAAAATACAGCATGTACAATCATGGGTACAGGCTATACACCAAACAAATGAATATTGGTTTTAGCCTTTCAGATTCCTACGATCAATCATCCTGTTTACACATACATGTATGATACATGTAGATTAGTTCAAGAACAGTGTAATGCAGCATCTTTCACTGAAATAAACGACACTTTTGCAAATGAAGCCCAGCTTGATTGAATGAGTGATGCATTTGTGTAACTGTCAACATTATATCAGTCATACCAGTTTGATAAATTATTTATTCTTAATTTCTGGAGTTTTTACTTTTACCAATATCTGAAGTAACATGCACATGGACAACCATACAAAACCCAGAGAGAACTGAATCTGAGTCATGGATTACTTGTATTGTGCATTAAATTAACCACTGAGTCATGAAGTAATCCTCAAGCCCTTTATAGCTGTTCAGCTGAATAAAAATCAGGACATTACTAATGTCACAAGTGGTATAGAAGGACTGTAAAGCCCTAAGTGACAATACCAACTCCACTCAACTGTCTATTTTGTCCTACAGAACATTTTCAAGAATTCTGCTCCATTTTTAACCCAGCCTTTAATAATGGGTTCATTCAAGATCAAGATGAGACAGCAAAAACTTCTTACAGTATGCCACTAATCTTATATCTACAATAATTCTCTGGGTAGAAAGCCTGTCAGGTGGGGTTGAGGTGAACCACTGAAACAGTAATACATGCATTAAATTTTCACTACTTTAACCAATCGTGTAAATAAGAATATGGCTGTTGAAAATAATATCTGCTTTACCTAATTCAGTTACCTGAAAGTAGATGGCCAAATTCTGTGTCTAATGGAATGGAATCATGAAAGAGTCAGAAACCAAGGCTGATCTGCATCTTCATAGTATGATTCTATTTGTGTATCACCATGTCGGAGGATCCATTCGCATTGGCCAGAGTAGTGCAAAATAGTTCCCTCCGTACTCTGAAATATCATTTACAAAACAAGTGAGAACTCCAAATATTGATTTTACAGTTTATGAAGGTTAAACCCTTCGGTTAAATGAAAATGACTGGGTAAATGGAAGCGACCTACACATCAGTTTTAGGGCTGTATCTTCCACATTTGAAGAAGTATAGAGTTTACATTTCATCAAAATTACATACATGTAGGTCTACAACCTCCAACACAATCCAACAGTGGCTTTATCTCTGGATCAGATGAAAAAAAATTCATAAGGGCCATACCGCATGTACCGCAATAAGGAGTTCTTCAGTAGTCCACCTAATGTTATGTGTACAAATCGTTATGAAAATTACATAGATGCATTAGTTCTGCAAGAAGGACAATAGTTGACAATTGTCCAAGAAGAGCCCTGAACAAATCTGAGAGTAACTATGGAGAGACCAGCAATCTGATTCTAATCTTTCCCCTTATCATTATCATGGGTATGCCTAGTGACTCAGTAACATACAGGGCTAGAAGCTTGAAGTATTTCTTTTCCCTCAAGCCGAGCCATGGTAGCTCAGTCAGTAGTGTGCAGGACTTGAGAACAGCGGGTCGTGGGTTCGATCCCCGGCTCGGAAAATTTCTTTCGGAGGATTGATGATAGTCATTGTGACAGGATTCATTCCTCTCCCACCTCTGACCATAGTCTTGACAATGGTTATGTGGGAAAGCAGCCAGTGGCTTGGAAAGAAAATTGTGCAGAGTACTGGTAAAAGAGACTCCAGGAAAGCATGGATAGGTACACTGGCTGCCATGATATAACTGAAACAGTGTTGAAAACAGTGTTAAACACTATACAATCAATCAATCAATCTTTTCCCTCAATTTTCATCTGACAAATTTTGCATTGGTATGGAGCCCATGGCTTGCAAGAAGTAATGTGCATACAATTCAGTGCTGTAATGATCCAGAGGCATAAAACTTATTAAAAACATTGTGGGAAAGGAGAAAATGCTGTTGGTGACCAGAATTTTCCATTTTCTTTGGCATTATTTTCCCTTGTTTCAAGGACAAATTATGTAGATCTAATACAAGCTTTGTCGTTTGCAAACACCTTCAATATAGATGACTCCAAAATTTTATCATCTGTTAAAGGAATCACCAGGACCACATTGATATATGTACTGACAAGGGTAAGGCAAATATAATTTGGTTCCAAGTTCAAATTTGTGGCACCCAAGAAATTAAGTCAAACATGGATAGATCTATGAGAAAAAAAGTCTAGTGCAGATTATATTCAGCCCTCATGCAAGAGTATGTAGATCTACAGGGAAACTCTGCTTCACTTATTTTCACTGTTGGATTTTCAAACTTCTCTTGCTGCATTCAAGTTGTACAGCACATTGAGTCTCCATGCTTAAGACTAGTATGGACTAAAAAAAAACCCAAGTTTTTAGCCACGTCCAACACTAAGGTATTTGCAGGAAAAAAATCTCAAGCAGTGAAATTTGTCTGTAATGCAGTAAAAAATATTGTGGAAATAGTGAGAAAATGCTTGTTACAAACATTTTCCCCCTTTTCCTCAAAGTTTTCCAAAATCATTTCTTAATCTCGTTAGAACTAGGGATCAGACTAGATTTATAATTAAATCCTCAATAAATATGTTTTGCGTATAACCGTGGATCAGACTACATTCATGCACATTTAATCTTTGCATTAGCCTACTTGTGCAGAAAATGATCGAGTGCTGAATTCTGGGTAAAAATGAAAGATTGATCATTTTCATCTAACTATCCCATATTCATGGATCGAAGAGTTCTTCATGTCCTGTAACAATAGTAAATGGAGAAATCAACAGGAGGCGACCGATCATGAACGAATGCGAACAGGTTTCCATGCGAACTGAAATCCGCATCTGTTTTCCGGCTTTTCGCATATTCTGTTTATTTGCATGGGGCTTTTAGTTCGAAGCAATTTCTAAAATAGACGCCCCTTTGTTCTGTTGTATCGGTGAATTCGGCGAATTCGGTTAATAAACTCGCTTTCCTGTCGAATTTGAACCTTCACCGTCCTCCATTTTGTTTTTTCGTTTACCTTAGTTTCAGGGTGTCACGTGATCATTACGTCATGGTCATTGATGTAAACAAAAATTAATTCGGCATGGTAGGAACTGTCCTGGATTTAAATTTAATTCTCCAGTCAGCGAATGGAACTTTGACCAATCGCACATTTAAAGAGTGTCATCATCGTATTAATTTACATACTTTTATATGGTATGATATGAATTTACTGCGTTTTAACATCTCCCACTGTTTACATTTGGGCGCTATTATTACTTTGACTCTTTCGGCGCTAAATATACATACACTCACCTCTTTTGGCAGCTGAAATATATAATCCTCCAAAACCAAAAAAGATTTTTAATCTCATAGGCTTGGCTTAGTAAGCTGACGGTATAGATCCAAGACTAGGGAGCATGTTCTGTGCATTCTGATCCTGATCTATGCCGTTCGCAAAATAAAACCTGTTTTTGCCTATGGTAGGATTAAGGGACAGTCATTTTGATGTCCCCTTTTTTACAGATTGGTATGGATGAAAATGGAACAAAACGAGAAAGTTCTATTAGGCACGAACTAATTACAAGCCTGACCTCTTTCATTTCATATTGATATTATTTCATGAAATCGCCTCTGTTGTATCTAAATGAGCCACTCTCTGTGAAAGGGGGGCTTAATGCATCTGCAAAATGCATCGACCCAGGTCAGCCTGTGCAGTCCGCACAGGCTGACCTAGGCCGAATCTTTTTGCTATTGGTCAATTTTCTGCATGTCAAAGGACTATTCTACCTCTGTTAGACGAAACGAAAGGACGATAGCTATGAGATGACCTGTTTGGCATTGTGCATCACAGAAATGCGTTAAGCCCCCTTTTGCCAGAGCATGGCTCAAATGTAAGGAAGGCTATTTCGTAAACTGTGTTTCAGTAATCTTTCGCCCAGACAGAACCTGTGCAATATGATATTTACTAGACGAACTCGTTACATTTGATTGATCGAAGGGTGTGTTACACCGCTTTCATCATTATATCAGTTATAATACGGCTGCAGTTTACTTATACTCATGTCCATCCTTGGCTTCACCAGTGCTAAGCCAGAGCTTAAAAGTAAATTGCCCAAGGACACCCCACAAAAAGCTGTTAGACCAATATGTGACCTAAAGAATTATGGAATGTGTAGAATGAAGGAGATCAGTTGTATGCAATGCAACTCAATGCCAAAAAATACAATATGTTTTATTCAGGAACAAGGCCTCTGGCTTAAGATACATGCATGAATACAATTATCTACATAGTTTTTGTCATTGCCAAGCGTTTATCATTTCCTTACTGCACAAACTGTGAATTCTGGTATTTAGTCTGGTTCGTAATACATTTATGATCAAAATACATCTAGTTTAATGGCTCTAACATCCTGTTTATGCGTAGTTAGCATTGTTTGGGCCACTCGTAAACACTTTAATTGAATCCCAAGTCTTTTATAGAATTCTTTCTGGACCAAGATCGGGACATGAAGATAGTCATTGCACCATGGTTGACCATAGATAACTTGTATTTCACTCGTTGAAAGTTCAACCCAATGAGATGCCGTCGTAAACACTGAAATATTCTTAATGCCACGTAAGACTTAGTATCAGTCCAGCAATACAAGTACTGTTTTCATTTAGTTATAACCATACAGTAAATTAGTTCAACTCAGTGATGTACTTTTATTTTATTTCAGATATTATTTACCAGTGTTTATTTTTTAATGTTTGGAAAATTCATTGGAATCGTGGA
Organism: Hippopus hippopus; assembly: GCA_946811185.2. Classification (NCBI taxonomy): domain Eukaryota; kingdom Metazoa; phylum Mollusca; class Bivalvia; order Cardiida; family Cardiidae; genus Hippopus; species Hippopus hippopus. The sequence goes on from OX328101.1 coordinate 32,741,129, forward strand.
TCTGGAGGCAAAACATGTAAGTAAAAAAAAACCAAAATCACACGTTCAGAATTCATTCCTCGCTCAATCTGGCTGTTAAGGTCAGTCAAAGTTCTCTAGTATGTAGTCTATGACTGGAAGGTGCCTATTGATTTTTAAATATCTTGGAAATTCATTCACATGGATTTTAAACTGGATGAAACATGTATGTGTAAAAGCAGCCAAATCAGGTTTCCATTCTATCATTTTATATAATCAAAATTATCTTTCCATTTCAATGAATACGGTATGTCCCTTCACATGACGTGTGCAGTCATTCCAAAATCTTTCGTTGAATCCGGTAAAAAGAGAATAAAGACGATTTAACTCAGTATCTCTAGAAGCTAAGTTGCAGCAGAAGAATTGTCACAATATTTTCATTAGTGGCAAGACTAAAGGAGTCGTATGCGGCTGGCATTATGGTCATTAACATTTATATGCCGTGTTAAGTACGATCTCTCTCGCCGCCAGCCGCATGGGTCTGGCTTCTCGAGGTATGAGACCACAAAAGGACGGTTTGAAAGTTAAAGATCGGTGACAATTTCGTAATGTAAAACGAGAGGAATGAATTCTCTAGAACGATGTCTTTGTTACTCTTGTTACTCTTGTTTATTTTTAAAGCGGGTCCACATCTTAGTTTCACTTGCAATTTAAGAAAAGAAAACTAACTTTGTAACTTCCACAAATTTATTATGATTTTTTTTCTTTTCGGTGTAGCTGTATAAACAAGCCTTCGACATTCTACTTGGTATTTTTCTCGTGTGAATAAAGAGCAATTTGCGATTTCTTGTTTTCTCTCAAACGACACTCGGCTCAAACGTGTGTTTATCGAGTATATTCAAAACTAGTTGTGGGCCGCTTACAGTATAGAAAATGTTGTTAAAAGTAAGCTTGGATGTCGTTTTGAGCATGGCTACTAAATAGCTTCAACAGTTCCTCTCGTCGCGCATCTGGCGTTGTTTTAACAAGTTACCCAACTGAAACTAATTTACAGACTTTGAAAATATCCATTAAAAAATAATTCACTAGAAGATTGACAGAAGAGTAAAATACATGTAGTCACCTAAGCCGAAGGAGAAAATGTTCTTTACGATCAATTTCTCATTCTGCCATAATGACGCAGAAGGTGATATGTTTGTATAAGGAAAGGGGGACTAAAAACAAGACAGACCAGAAACAGTAGCCTACGTGTATCCATGATGACACTTTCTATGCTACATTTTTAAACCATTATGCTGTTCCATTCTTTTCTAACCTTGCAGCTAAAATCACATTTAACCCTTTACCAAACAATTACAAGATTTTGCGGCCCATACAAAAAAAAAAAAAAAAAACAAAAAGAAAAAAAGAATTTTGAAAATCTTGCAGGAAATGGAGAAAATGCTGGTTTCCACCATTTTCTCCATTTTACCACAAACTTTTCCGACCTGCAAAAGACAACTCCTATCAGCCAGAAATTTGTAAATCTGAAATGTTTCCGATTCGAACATGTCATCTCATAGAACAAATTACCAGACTTAGAAACATTTCAACTCCGTCAGCGCCAAATGTATAGATTCAAAATCGTTCTTAATCTGAAAATACAATCCACTGAAACTACCCAGAAAGATTTGTAGCTTGTCTATTAGGTTTGAGTAAACAAGTGAAGGGTATCGATCCAAGATCAGACAGCACGTTCTGTATTCTGTGATCTCGTGATCTATACTATTCGCAATAACCTCTGTTTTCGCCCATGGCACTGAAAGGGTTACAAATGAAAACCAGCCATGCTCTGGCAAAAGGGGGTTTAATGCATCTCTGTGATGCATTTTACCAAGCAAGTGATAAATTATTGATCCGTAAAATCCATTTTGTCCAACAAGCGACTGAATCATGAGGTCCTTTAACATGTGGAAAATATAAAATTTGGTCTGCGCAGCTTGACCTGAATCGATACTTTTTGCAAATGCATTAACCCCCTTCTCACAGAGCATAGTTCATATGTATGTTGCAGAACAATGAAAGTAACTTAACTCTTTACCAAACGACAAATTTTTGGACTGGACCAAATTCAAAACATCTGCAGACAACAAATTAAATCTTGGTAATGTGATGATTTCTGACTTTGATAGGGTAGAAAATATTGTGCGAAAAGGAGAAAATGCTGGTTACCAGCATTTTCTCCTTTTCCAACAATGTTTTCAGAAGGCTTCTTCCTCGGGGTCGTAAAAACCAGGGATTGTTTGGTAAAGGGTTAACTGAAAATTTATTAAGTTGCAGACGACTTTTTATTTCCTACAGCAGACCACTCTTGAAAGCACTGTGGCAAAAAGAGAAATTTGCTCATTACGTCTTTACGTATTAGATAATATTTCAGGTTAATTATCCATATTCTACAAGTCTGCCGCCAATCCGTTAAAAAAAAAAATCATTATTTAAACCCTACTGTAAACACAACCCGTTGTTTATCGACTCTACCGAAAAAGCTTCAGAAACAATGAGGGAAAAGCAGAAAATGTCAGTAACCTGCATTTTTTTCTTTTCCCACAATGTTTTTTTTTTTTTGTCCTATTCTTTCAAAGACACAAGTTCAATCAGTTGAACAATTTCAATTTGTCGTCTGCGAATGCTTTCTATTTGGATCAGTCTAGAACTTTGTGGTCTGGTTGAAAAATTAACCTAAGGCTGTTAAGCGCAACTGCGAGACGACACTTTCGCAAATGTCAGAATGCCACTTTTCGCGTGTTGCAGGCCATATGATTTTGGATCCATAGAATCTATTTTGTCTAACAACCGGCCAAATCACGAAGTAGAATGGTTCATGGACATGCAGAAAATTTATAACTAGCACAAATTTTCGACCATGTCAGCCAGTATGGACTGCGCAGGCTAATACGTGTCGGTACTTTTACATAAGCTTTAAGCCCCCTATTAACAGAGCAAGACTCAAATGGCTCCAATATGCATCTCACGGTAACAAGCAGTATCTACACAGTGTCCAATCATGTTTCAAATATGGTAGGGGGACCTTTCAAAAGTATTTTTATCTATTACCGTATTCGCATAAAATTGTAGATAATTGCAATATTTTGTTGTTGAAAGTTCTAGGTATATAGTAATATGGAATATTATGTTGTAGTAACTTTCCTGGTCCTAATATTTGATGCGAGCAGCCTGAGAAAATTTGATATCGCACGAGACCGAAGGTCGAGCGAGATGTCAAAATTTTCTTACACAGCGAGAAGCAAATACAAACACCAGGAAAGTTACTACAATATAAGACTCGTTAATTATACCTACAACTTCTAACGATAAGATGTTGCAGATACAGACATTTTATTCAAAAACGGTAAACAACATACAACAAATGATGGATTAGTTGGCAGTGACTTCGTTTTTATGAATGGCGAATGAATAACATTTTGACAAATCAATCTAAAAATCAGTGCATGCCTATTCCAGGCCCGAGATACGTCATCGTACTATATTTGAAACCGTATTTGACAGTGTGTAGATACAGATTTGTTTTCTGCCGTGTGTGTTATGTTATCCGCGTGCGATGCATGTATTTGAGCCGGAAAATTTACTGGTATAATAATAATTGGCCTGCAACACGCGAAAAGGGGCATTCGGACATTTGCGTAAAGTGTCGTCTCAGATCAGCCTGTGCAGTCCGCGCAGGCTAATCCGAAACGACACTTTCAGTTTTTATGTAATTTTCTGTTTTGCGCAAGTCTACTGTAGCACAAAATCTAATGTAGTCGTAAAGTGCCGTCTCGGATTAGCCTGCGCGAACTGCACAGGCTGATCCGAGACGACACTTTACGCAAATGTCCGAATGCCCCTTTTCGTGTGTTGCAAGCCATATAATAAAAAGGAATATTATGCTGTAGTAGTTTTCCTGGTGCTTGTATTTGCCTCTCCCTACGTAAGAAATTTTTGATATCTCAAGATGCTCGAAGCAAATACTTGTGAGCACCAGGAAATTTACTACAACACAGAATTCCATAATTATCTGCTATAGGCGTGAGAAGTGTAAAGATTTTTTATTATCAATACATAAATGCATATTTTTACGAAATTTAGGCTATTTTCGATTCATTGCTTATTTTTTTCACGACCAGGATTCACGTGATCATTTTATCGTGATTTCATTGGTCTCTTGGAAAAACAGAGTATTCTTTTCGCTACCAAATATAATTTAAAGTAAGTGGATATTACTATGTATTTACGTCATTTATGTGATAAAGTTCCTTACACAGATTGATGGACAGACGCACGAACTGATCACATGGATTCTGACCGAGTGCATGCGCATGTGCATGATCTTTTTAGTTACTGTTTTTTGTTCGGTTTCCCATCATTTCAACTGTATATGGAAGGAGATATTTCTTGTGTTCTCTTGGAAGAGTTTCAGGTTCTGGAAGACTTGTTTTCGCTTGAAGAATAAGAAGTAGATCAAAGGAAATCAAACAAATTGTGGAAAAAATAATAGAAACAGACAGTCCTAAGATTCAATTTATTTAACACGTTTTTCCAACTTTCGACGTCTTGGCGCGTGGACACCTTTCAAAACCAATATCATGGCACATAGTTCACATTGATATATTTTCAAATTGTCATTGTTTCAGAAGGGAATGATTTAATCTAAACTCGATAATAATCAGTTTGAGACATGTTCTGAGAAAAGGGGGTATGATGTATCTGCAATAAGTACCTGCACGTGTAGGCCTGCGTAGTCATCGCAGGTCGACATGGGTCGAAACTTTTTGGTTTTTGTAAATTTTCTGCATATCCAAGAAACAATCTACCTCATGACACAGTCAGTTGTTAGACAACATGGATATTTATGGATCCATACTTATGTGATGACTTGCTTCGTATAATGTACAAAGGAGATGCATCAACTCCCGTTTTTCTAGGGCGCCGCTGAGATACTGGCAGAACTCGTTGCGAGATAATTGGCCTGCAACACGCGAAAAGGGGCATTCGGACATTTGCATAAAGTGTCGTCTCGGATCAGCCTGCGCAGTCCGCGCAGGCTAATCCGAAACGACACTCCGTTTTATTGTAATTTTCTGTTTTGTGCAAGTCTACTGTAGCACAAAATCTAATGTAGTCGTAAAGTGCCGTCTCGGATTAGCCTGCGCGGACTGCGCAGGCTGGTCTGAGACGACACTTTACGCAAATGTCCGAATGCCCCTTTTTGCGTGTTGCAATTGTGGTGGTTCAATGAGTCTTATGCAGGTGATTGTGTGTAAATTATTACCAGGTCCTGCTTAGGGTTTTACAAAACACGGAAAGAACTTAACTTGTCTTCATTTTAATTGTTTCAGCTCAAAGTTTACAAACTATATACAAAAGTATGTATACTGGAAAATAAACTCAAACCACAAAATATCACGCCTTTAACCGTGTTACAGCTGTATTACAGACGGGGTTGATATACTTTTGGCGCCACAGGCACAATATTTATTGCTCATACAAACCATGCAGATCACGACCAGACTGCACGAAACCTGCAGTCTGATCTTGGATCTAAAATGTCTTATATTACCTTAGATATAACCATAAAAAAAAAATCCTGAAAATCGGACTGTATCTGTCCTACAGACTGACTGACTAAGTTACACTTCTTTCGCGCTTAACCCTTATCCTGCTAAATAACGAAAATGAAATTTTCAAGACGATAGTAAAGACTCAAATACTACTATTTTGAAGTTGAGTTTTGGGGAATATATCTCCTTATCGGACAGTGCAGATCCAAGATCAGACTGCACGTTCTGTGCAGTCTGATCTTGATCTGCACTGTCCGCTAAAGGTCAGTGAGTCGCGCTTAGCAGCTTAAGGGTTAACGAGTTGAAAAGTTTCTGCAGACCGGTAACTCTTTACCACACACTCCCGAGTTTAAACGACGTGGAGGAAGAACGTTTGTAAAAACATCGTGGGAAAAGGGGAAATGTCGGTAACCAGCATTTTCTCTTTTTCACGCATTGTTTTCTCACCTTTCAGAGTACCATTTTTTTTCATCCACATTTAATTGGTCGTCGGCGAATGATTGCAATTTGAAAATATCTAAAATTTTGTTTTCTGGGAAAGAGTAAATTTAAAACATTACGTAAATGTTTTGTTTTATTACATAAGCCTGTCACTCAAAAACGTTCTTTACCAGTTGTAAACATGAACATGGCCCTCGTTCTCCACAAGTTCTGTTGATTGTTTTACTGTTAAAAAGGGACCAAGTCATTGAAACATATAGCTCCAGGTCTGACAACGACCTCTTTCGTCTCGCAGTAGACTACTATTAAATCGTTGTTACCAATAGACTAATTTCTAGCAAATGGTAATTTCTCCACTTGCCACAATGTTTCCAGATGGATTGATGTATGATAACTGAATTTATGTTAATTATTCATGATTTACGTGGATTTTTACAAAGTCATTAAGTGCGAATTCGTTTCAGGGGGTAATAAGTTCGCTCTATCAAGTACTATTGCTGAAACAAATTGGTCCAAATATTTTTGTGAACCATGCTCTGGCAAAACGGGGCTAAATGCCCCTCCGTGATGCATTATACCTAGCAAGTCATCATAGATTATGGATCCATAAAATCTGTTTTGTCTAACATCTGACTGATTCATGAGGTACACTGGTCTTTTGACATGCAGAAATTTGACCAATAGCAAAATTTTTCGACCCAGGTCAGCCTGCGAGGACTTCGCAGGCTGACCTGGGTCGATACTTTTTGCAGATGCATTATGACCCCTTTTCACAAAGCATAGCTCATATCAAATTAAAGGACAATAAAGTTACAACTTCCTCATAAAGTTATATCTGCGGGGGGGGGGGGGGGGGGGCTCATGCTGGTACACATCTTCGTTTAAGCTCAATATAAGAGACCGGATATATAATGTCTGTAAAAACGATCTACATATTCAAATTTCTAGACTTTTACAGTGAAAATGTCTCATGCCTCATCACTTGTGACAAGTAAATTTAAAGCGACTTGCAACTAGATTTCGTATGGGGAAAATAATATTCTTGCAAATCTGATGACCTTTATTCGCCCGAAAAAACTGCCTTTGAAACAAAAACATTGGCGGAAAATGCACTAAAAACACACAAGATATTTTATTTTTTCGTCATTTATCCTTGAAGTATCATACGCCGTATGTCATGGAGTGGGCAACTATGGATGGATCACATGAAAGTACTAATTACATCTCAGACTTGCCCGATAGATAAATAGCTACAAAGCTTGGTAGGCTTGGAATTAAAGTCATACGAACGAGTTTCCGTAGCGAACTGTTTTGTCGGTTTTTATGGCATTACATAATCAAATATCAAATTTCCTGAAAATAAGTTTAGGTCTACATCTAGGTGTAAGCCCCTTCAAAAGCCCATAATTTGCAACAGAATGATTCAACAATCTGGAAAATTATGTACACGGATGGTAATATATTAAACTGGGATACAAATATCTATATACAAGGTACATTATACAGTATAAACAGACTGAATCTGTATGTCGTCGTATACCATGTGAGACAAGTAACAACCTCTTCGACAACTTGAAACTGTCTTACGATGTGACGGTTATCCATTCAGGCACTGGTTTGGAAGCTATGCCCAAGCAAAGCTTTAGGTCTAAAGTTATTGTTGTCCATGTATGTAAAAAGATATATGGAAACCATGTGAAAACCGATGAAACATCGTTCAGTGTTTCGAACTTTTCACCACTAACAAAATGTATGTGATAATATTTGCTAAAACTTTGCATTTGGTAGTATACGGCGTACATCTAACATTAGACTAATTACACTACACAATTTTTGCAGTCTGATCTTGATGCACGACATCCGCAAAAACTATTTAAGTTGCCATTTGCAGTGAAAGATTATCGCACTCAAATTAAAAGGATTATTCAGGCTATAGGAAGAGCGACAACTCTAGCATATTAAATTGACTGAAAGAGGACTGTTTATCGTTCTTTATGTGAATAAACCCTTGATGGAGAAGGAAATATTGCTCAAATTCACAAGTGAAATTTGTTCAGCTGGTTTTCTTTACATCATCATATAGTACTGACTAGTAATGGGCAGCCCCTGGTTCTTGTATCAGAAACGATATATCAAAATAATTCAATAATATAAGCAAAAATCACGTCCAAACACTCTGTGCCTACAAATCATCAAAAAATCGCAAGTAATGTCTGAAACTGGTGTATGTATGGAAAATGACATATGCACACATTTATTAAGTTAGTAGTCTATTCAAATATGTGATTTTTTTCTTTGCATATGTTTTCGACGATGGTTATGTGGGAAAGTAGCCAGTGGCATAGGAAGAATATTACACAAAGTACTGGTAAAAGAAACTCCAGGAAAGCATTGACAGGTGTAGTGGCCGCCGCGATATAGCTGAAATAATGTTGAAAACGGCGTTAAACACCATATAATCAATTAATCATTTTTGCTAAAGGATGCAGCGGCAGTTCTGATTCCTCACTAGAGTAACCAGGACTGGTAATACACATTTTGCCATTTTAAACGTTCCTGTACTCAAATTATTTAATGTGAGAATACTTGAGATTTTCTGACAGTTTTATCATGGAATGCAAATAAATCTAATCATTGTTGTTTACGATAAACATTCGTCATTCATACTATTCATGCTTTCATGTGCTTTGCCGAGCCCCGGTTGCTCAGTCGGTAGTGTGCAGGACTTGAGAACAGGGGGTCGTGGGTTCGACCTCCGGCTCGGCCAATTTCTTTCCGAGGATTGATGATAGTCATCGCGACAGGATTGATTCCTCTCCCATCGCTGACCATTGTCTCGACGGTGGTTATGTGGGAAAGCAGCCAGTGGCTTGGAAAGAAAATTGTGCGGAGTACTGGTAAAAGAGACTCCAGGAAAGCATGGATAGGTGCACTGGCCGCCGCGATATAACTGAAATAATGTTGAAAACGGCGTTAAACACCATAAATCAATCAGCCAATTTCATGTGCTTTAGGAGAAACAGCCTTAGAACTTAATAATAGTATTTTATATGTCTAGTTCTAAGGTCTGCTTGTTTTAACGATTGATAAAAAAAGTCGAATCGTGTAGAGCTCTTTTGTCAAATATGTAGATTCCGAGACTGTAGTATATAAGTTAATGCTAAGGTTGCTAAGCGCGATTTAAGGACCTTTTGCGGACAGTGTAGATCAAGATCAGACTGCACAGAACGTGCAGTCTGATCTTGGATCTACACTGTCCGATAAGGAGATATCTGTCTCCCAAAAACAGTTTTGAAATAGAAATTTTTTTGGTTTTTACTATCAGCTTGAAAGTGTCATTTCACTTATTTAACTGGATAAGGGTTAACAGAGACCTAATCATCCTTGCGTTTCGACTTATTGTATAGAGTTAACCGTTAACCATATACCACTCAGTTCCGAGTTTTAACGACCCTGTGGAAGAAAGCTTTTGAACTCATTGTGGGAAAAGGAGAAAATGCTGTTAACCAGCATTTTCTCCTTTTTCCACATTGTTTTCTATCCTCTCGGAGAAAAATTTGTATAGAGTTGACAATTAACCATATACCACTCAATTCCGAGTTTTAACGACCCTGCGGGAGAAAGCTTTTGAAAACATTGTGGGAAAAGGAGAAAATGCTGTTAACCAGCATTTTCTCCTTTACCAACATTGTTTTCTATCCTCACGGAGAAAAATTTGATCACTTGAACCAGATTTGAATTGTCGTCTGCAAATGCTTTCAGTTTAGACGTGCCAAAACTTTTGTCGTGTGGTAAAGAGTTAAAGCGCTGGATAAACCAAACAGACATTTTCAGTTTCAAGCGCATTTTCAAGGTTGTTTTTGCTTAGCATGTTTCGGCAAAGCGGATTGTGTAGATCAAAGATAGACTACTGTTTTGCGCATTCTGATCTTAATCTACACTAGTAGCAAAGGCCACTGTAGTTGTGAAAGACAATTTTACCCGAAAAGAGGGTTTTTTTTTTTTTTGCGGACGGCATAGATCAAGATCAGACGACACCTGACGTGCAGTCTGATCTTGGATCTATGCTGTCCGAATGTTTAATCTAGCACGTAAGATATTTTTTTTCTTTGTTTTAGTTGATTGTATTCCCAGGCAACGAAAGAGGTCGAGAATATATAATTGGCGCTTAACTCTTTACCAAATGACAAAAGTTTGGACTGGACCAAATTGAATGCATTTGCATTCGACAAATTGAATGTAGCTCAAATGATGATTTTTGTCTTTGATATGGCAGAAAACATTATAGGAAATGAAGAAAATACTGGTTACTAGCATTTTCTCCTTTCCCACAATGTTTTCAAAAGCCTTCTCTTCCAGGGTCTCACGGGACTGTGTGGTAAAGAGTTAAAAACTTCTGGGTTGACACAGTTTCTTGCAAAAAAAAAAAGACATGTCTTCAGTACACTCATGTCTAGATTATACATTTAAATATAGGATATGCACAAGAGATCACAATTTCGCTGTATATGATAACTTCGGGGTAGAAAACCGCAACACATAAATTTTTGTACATAATTATCAGAGGTTCAGATAAGTGGCGGAATTCGAATTCCTGAAATATTATTTCTTCGCTAAAACCTATGCTGTGGGTACTGGTTACAATTTTCGCATTGAGACAATTCTAACGGGTACCAGCAACATGGTTTTTGATGAAGAACAGGGATTAGTTTTTTCTTCAAACTCCAAAATATTCCACTGATCTGTACCTCTGGCAATTTACAAATAACGCTGTAGAGGTCAAAGTTTATTGTTCTGTTTGTCTGTATATGTGAGAACGCCATCGTCAATATTATCTTTGCTGTTTTCACGCCGTAGTGACCTGGTTGTTTTACATTTTATCATGAAACGTAGCTCCTCCACCATTTCAGACCAGAAACTTTGCTGCAAAAAATATATGTACAAAAGTAGTGTTATACGCTTGGTGTCGGAACACTGGTTTACATCCAAAGCCCTGCTATATCAAGCTAATGAACAAAATGATATCAATAACTCCTTTCTATTTCAAATCGTGCTCAATATTACACGAAAACTTGTACTTTGTCAGGGTAGTCAGAATAGTTCCGTACTGGATCATAGTGTCAGAAAATATATGCAATGTCCCCTTTAACTCACCAGAAATGAAACACTATGCTTTTTTATCAAAACAGGCGAATACATACACACATTTATCCAGTGTTGATATATATAAATGATGAGCTTTAATGCCGAATACCTCCTCGGAAATAGGATTGCAGTTCTAATCCAAGTAATTATGTCCGAAAATTGCTTGTTTACCAGATACCAAAATGCCTTTGCGTGTTATTCGGCGAGATGTAACTATTATGGTGATAAATGGATGTACTGATGACGTTGCTCAGGCCTTTATTGAAATACATAATAAATTTGATCCTCTCATAAATTTACAACGCGTTTACTGGTTCTAGAACCATATTCACCCACCAATTTAAATTCAATTCTAATTTTTAATTCTAAAACTAGTAATCCGATTGGCTAAGGAAAAAAGGTCTTAGCCAATAAGAAGGCTATTCTCTTTGAATCTGAAATAAGAGCAATATTTGGAAAAGTTGATGAATATGGTCCCTCAAAAAAGAAAAATACCCACCCTGTCCACTTTAGCGTTCTTTGAAGTATTCCATAGAAATTCCAGAAATGCCACAATAAGACCTAGCACACTGCCGCCAATGCAAAGCACAAACACCCCACCTACACTCTTTATATCCAGAGCGTTACTATTCTTCTTGTCCTCTCCGCTGTCTGGGCAGACAGTGTCACTCTTCTCCTTCCACCATTTCAGGTACAGAAGTTGAATCTTTTGACTTTCCTGAAGGTGAATTATTTGCTGGGATATGATATCAACATAGGGTGACTCTAAAAAATGAAGAGAAAAATAAGAAATGAGAATGATAACTCAAGAAAAGATCGCTAATACAATCTCACTATTACAACATATCGAAGAAGGAAGGGAGAACATGCGACTACCATGCCGTTTGTGACAATCAAATTGTTAGTCCCCAGAAATACCATGCAGACTAAAGTCTTTAAAGGACACCTATCCATCTTTCACATTAGGACTTGGGTTTTGGATTATTTTAGGTTCTTTTCTGTACTACTTCAAAATTAAGAATTTCGATCTGATTCATGAATTGCAAAGTACAAGAACTGGCTGTCAGATCTAGGCTCCAGACTGTCCGATGTTCTGACCGGAAGAGCATTTAATACGAATATTGTCGATTTTCCTTCAAGACTAAAATGTCAGTTTCGGCTATTCAACGCTCAAAGATTTAAATAACAAAACTGATCCATTTTAAATGCAACTGTCAATGTGCAAAGAAGTGTATGCATTTAATTATGCTTCATTGTTTAAGACTCTACATGTAGATCATAGTGTTTATTAAACTGTACGACTAGCTAGGGTGCATATTTGAGAATCTGACTGCACGAATAGGAAATCAAAGCGGCTTTCGACGCTTTTAAATGTTACGCCCTTAACTGTCCGATGTTCTGACCGGAAGAGCATTTAATACGAATATTGTCGATTTTCCTTCAAGACTAAAATGTCAGTTTCGGCTATTCAACGCTCAAAGATTTAAATAACAAAACTGATCCATTTTAAATGCAACTGTCAATGTGCAAAGAAGTGTATGCATTTAATTATGCTTCATTGTTTAAGACTCTACATGTAGATCATAGTGTTTATTAAACTGTACGACTAGCTAGGGTGCATATTTGAGAATCTGACTGCACGAATAGGAAATCAAAGCGGCTTTCGACGCTTTTAAATGTTACGCCCTTAACTGTCCGATGTTCTGACCGGAAGAGCATTTAATACGAATATTGTCGATTTTCCTTCAAGACTAAAATGTCAGTTTCGGCTATTCAACGCTCAAAGATTTAAATAACAAAACTGATCCATTTTAAATGCAACTGTCAATGTGCAAAGAAGTGTATGCATTTAATTATGCTTCATTGTTTAAGACTCTACATGTAGATCATAGTGTTTATTAAACTGTACGACTAGCTAGGGTGCATATTTGAGAATCTGACTGCACGAATAGGAAATCAAAGCGGCTTTCGACGCTTTTAAATGTTACGCCCTTAACTGTCCGATGTTCTGACCGGAAGAGCATTTAATACGAATATTGTCGATTTTCCTTCAAGACTAAAATGTCAGTTTCGGCTATTCAACGCTCAAAGATTTAAGTAACGAAACTGATCCATTTTAAATGCGACTGTCAATGTGCAAAGAAGTGTATGCATTTCATTATGCTTCATTGTTTAAGACTCTACATGTACATCATAGTGTTTATTAGACTGTACGACCAGCTAGGGTGCATATTTGAGAATCTGACTGCACGAATAGGAAATCAAAGCGGCTTTCGACGCTTTTAAATGTTACGCCCTTAACTGTCCGATGTTCTGACCGGAAGAGCATTTAATACGAATATTGTCGATTTTCCTTCAAGACTAAAATGTCAGTTTCGGCTATTCAACGCTCAAAGATTTAAGTAACGAAACTGATCCATTTTAAATGCGACTGTCAATGTGCAAAGAAGTGTATGCATTTCATTATGCTTCATTGTTTAAGACTCTACATGTACATCATAGTGTTTATTAGACTGTACGACCAGCTAGGGTGCATATTTGAGAATCTGCCTGCACGAATAGGAAATCAAAGCGGCTTTCGACGCTTTTAAATGTTACACCCTTAACTGTCCGATGTTCTGACCGGAAGAGCATTTAATACGAATATTGTCGATTTTCCTTCAAGACTAAAATGTCAGTTTCGGCTATTCAACGCTCAAAGATTTAAATAACAAAACACATCCATTTTAAATGCGACTGTCAATGTGCAAAGAAGTGTATGCATTTCATTATGCTTCATTGTTTAAGACTCTACATGTAGATCATAGTGTTTATTAGACTGTACGACCAGCTAGGGTGCATATTTGAGAATCTGACTGCACGAATAGGAAATCAAAGCGGCTTTCGACGCTTTTAAATGTTACGCCCTTGAAGCGTTTCTCGACACCTTTATCCAGTACCACATAAGCCATCCAACACTTTAACTCTTTATCAAACGACACGGTTCTAGACAGATCCAAATCCAAAACATTCGCAGACGACATATAAAATGTGGTTCAAATTGTAGAATTTTTCCTTGAAAGGGTAGAAAATATTGTAGGAAATGTAGAAAATGCTGGTTAGCAAAATCCTTATTATTAATAGTCGCTAAAATACAGGATTACGTGGTAAAGGGTTAAACCGTTATTCCCAAATGAAGGCTTCAAGACTTTCATTTACTTTACGCCGGAAAGCCTCCGCGATGCCTTCATCGGATATCACGAGTATGCCCCTTCCAAGGCATCAGAATAGAGTCTTTTTTTTTCGTATCGCAAAGGTTAACCTTCATCCATTTATTGTGCCGGAAGTTTGCCTTTTTTAATGTTTTCCTTTCAATGTTCATTTTAAACGCCCTTGTTGCGTGATTTTTTCGACACCAATTTCATTAAAAAAAAAAAAATCAGCGTGGCTGAATATGCTGGCTTTTGACCTATTTTTTGTTACTGATAAAAATGAATAAATTGACACTTGTGATTGGTAAAAAATGTAGACATGTTTATTCTAAGGGCCCCTGCCTATTTGCTGGCAAATTTACGCTATCTATCTTTTTTAAAGATATCTCTTGTTAAATTTGTAATTAGAGTTTTCGTAAATGCGATCTGGGGTCTGACACCCCATATTTAGAGTATTTGAGAAGCAGATGAAACTAAATGACGGAAAACGTACTCAGTATACGGCTATATGTAGTAAGAGCTTAACACAGAATGTCTTAGCCAATCAGATAGGCAGTATTGGAATTTAGAATTAAAGCAATTTTAAGCATGGTTGGTAATCTAAAACCCTAGTACTTTCCATTACATCACAGTCATGATACTGATCTTACCTTTAGGCGCTGCCAACCCATAACCTTTATTGTCCAACAAGTCACCAATCTGCATAAGCTCACAATTTCGCTGAACCTGATAATCAACTGTTGTTGACTCAGCTAAAAATGCATAGTCACTCTCTTTTACTCGTTGGAAGCCAGCCTGATTATTGGCTACCATTACCCTGTCGAAGTTCGCTTTCATATAGGCCCACATTCGTTTGTATGTTGTCACATTGGATGTCTGAAAAATGATACATCAAGCATGTGCAAACAATATCCAGAAAAGCAAGCATCAACATAGAAATCTCTTAAAGCAGTACCATAATTTTGTGGATTTTCAGCTACTTTGTTTTTCATAGTGACCAGTATATCGTCAACAAACCTGGAATCAATTAATGCTTTTATCACAATAAAAGTGAAATATTGCAAGTAGTGATAAAAGTGAAATATTGCAAGTATTTCGTCGCGAGGAGCGAAAGAGTGTTTTTGCCCTTTTACATAGAACTATATTTATCTATTGTATAAAGCGGAAATCGATGTATTGACCAGAAGTTGAAGAAACTGAAAACTTAAGTCAGTGATTGATTGATTGATTGATTGATGGTGTTTACCGTCGTTTTCAACATTATTTCAGTTATATCGCGGCGGCCAGTGCACCTATCCATGCCTTCCTGGAATCTCTTTACCAGTACTCTGCACAATTTTCTTCCCTAGCCACTGGCTGCTTTCCCACATAACCATCGTCGAAACAATGGTCAGCGGTGGGAGAGGAATGAATCCTGTCGCGATGACTATCATCAATCCTAGGAAAGAAATTGGCCGAGCTAGGGATCGAACCCACGACCCCGTTCTCAAGTCCTGCACACTACCGACTGAGCTACCGGGGCTCGGCGAAAACTTAAGTCAAAGCAGGCAAATCATGCAATCACCTCAAAGAACTTCTTTGAAGATCCAGATGTTAATGTACCATATGGTATTTTGAGTTGGTTTGAGAGATCCTCAGCATTGGTAATTGGTGCTGTCATTCTTTTTGTTGTAAGGAAAGCTGCCAGATTCGCAGTATATGATGAAATGATAATTAACGTAAAAAACCACCATACAATTGCAACAGTGCGTGTTGAGATGGACTTCGGAGCTATCTCACTTCCTGAAATAAAAAGTTTGGATAAAAATTATTTTCTCCTGTCATACCATCACCAAACTCATTGACTTCAGAAACAAATTAGTAGCAGACAACTTTCGGGAGATCCTTCAAAAGAAATGACCATCAAAATGAATTATTGTTTATACATGGACACATATGATACAATCATAACAAAAAAAGAATTTTGCTTGTTGCAAGCAATGTTTGCAAAAGTGGTGTTAAAGCCAAGAGATTCTTATTCGGAAGTATCAAGAGACACAGACGTTTTATTCTTAAACTACGAGATACCTCGTATTTCTATTTAATTTAGGACATAAACTTGAAGACCCTCTTTTGTTCAGTGCTTGTAATAAGAAAATCCTGGTTAGGTCCGTTCTGGAAGAACCAGTCGCGACGGAGTGTCCAATGTCAATGCGATACAGATTCATTCCCAGCTATGTGCCGCTTTAAAAAAGTAAGTTTTTGCTATGAAATGATGGAAATACTGATGAAGGCGACGTTAACATTATTCAATTAGGAATCAGAAAATCAGAACACAGTCAACTATTTTATTTCAGAGGCACGGGTTGTTAATAAAGAAAAGGAAAGTCTTAAACATCTTCACTCGTTTTCATCCAGTTTTTTAACCGTTTTTTTTTTTTTTCTTTATTTTATGAAACTATAATCACTCTTGTATCTTCATGCAAAATATTGCCTCTGGTGGTTGCAACGTTGCACAGATTACGGCAGATAGAAAATGCACTTCATTCTATTACGGCTAGCCATAGACATAACAACCACAGTTTCTGGTTTAAATCGAAGACAAACCCCTACAGTTTCTTTACCCCATACACCTTATACTGATTTTTTATCTACGTTTACACAGATGACTAGATCATAACACCGTCAAATTTTAACAGCGTTTGTTTACTCTCTGGCTGTAAAGATGCCTCTTTAATTTATGAACTATTCAATGTTACTGACCTTGTTGCATAAGAGCTCCAATGGTAAACCAAAGACTGTTCAATATTGTAAACTGGTTCTCTACTTCATCCGAGTCTTCATTGCAGGGATGGGGATTTTCCCATTCATAAGGACTAAATCTATGAAATACAGAAAATGAAACTGAGCAGGTTTAATAGTTAAGCTGTACGTTTGTCCACAGATATATTTGAAGCTGAGCACAGGAATAGTACCAAAGCTAATGAGATATCTTTATCGGCATCGCCCTCTATGTACGTTTAATTTTTACAGAATACAGCCTGCAACTGGCGGAAAGGGTATTCGGAAGTTTGCATAAAATGTCGTCCCGATTCAGCCTGCGCATTCGGCGCAGACTAATCCGAGACGACACATTCCGTTCTTATGTAATTTTCTGTTTTGTGCAAGTCTATTGTAGGACAAAATCTAATATAGTCGTATAGTGCCATCTCGGATTAGCCTGCGCGGACTGCGTAGGCTGATCCGAGACGACACTTTTCGCAAATGTCCGAATGCCCCTTTTCGCGTGTTGAAGGCCAATTATAACTTTTAAAGTACTGAATTACATTGCTTAAAAGTTACAGTCATCCATTAGGTCAAATCAGTGATTTGAAATAGCCATGGTAAAGCTGTAGGATTCAATTGAGAATCGAATAGATGACGTATCATTCAATCAGCCTGCACAGATTTTAAGTCAGAACTTTGTTCAAAGTTTTTTTTTTCAAGAAGTCACCAAAGGTCGGGATACGCATCATAGTGGTTATTGAATGACAGATGGGAAAATCTTGTGTTAAGCGATGCAGTGAACTATACACCGTATTCCAAAGATATACACCTTTGGCATTTTATGGTCTTAACTGTTTCTTCTATTTTTTAAAATTGGACAAACGAATGGGACTTGTGGACAGGTATAGAAGTCTGAGAAAGATAGCAGAGGCAATGTTTCATTAAAACATGTACAAGTATTCCACAAAAAGAAACCTTTAACTTTCGACCCTAAGTGCCAATTCATAGAAATTATCAAATTTCAACAAATGCATAATTGTGGTATGACATTAAGTTGACTCATTTTGGGAAAATGAGAAAATGATCGTAATCAGCATTTTCTCCTTTTTTCACAATGTTTCACGATCTTTCTGATACAAATTCTTTCAATTGTGTCTCATAGTATTCGTCGTCAGCCAATGCTTTCTATTTGGACAGATCTGAAATTTTGTCGTTTGGTGAATGGTTAGGGAAAAGAATATCGCGACTTCACCGAAGTGTATAGGCCCGTGTTACCTTGCAATTATGAAGAGCATAAAGCTAACACAGAGATAAGCTGCCATCATGTATATCCACACATCTATTGATAGAGGGTCTGTGAAAGAGAACAGTGAGGGCTCTTTTTTTGATGGTTTCTTGTAGATAATTGTGATGCCAAGATTTAGAAAAGGAGCAGTGAAATCAACGACCTGTGCTCTGGCATAGGTAATGGTCATTCCTGCCGCCGCCAGGTCTGCTCTCTGAAATAGGGGGAAATCATGCTTTACTCAGTGACCATTTGCTGATAATCTTATGATATAAAATTGTACTCCAGCAACATCAAGAAAATTGTATGTCTTTGAAACGTAGTCAGAGTAAATGAGTGATAATCAGTAGCTCTTTGTACAAAGCTGATCGATAGAAATGTTTGAAAATTGGCGAATAATAGTAATAAAAATAATTGATTCAAGCAAAAAAATTATCAACGTTTTAAATGATAAACTGAAAGTGTTCCTTTCAATAACGTAAATATAGTTTTTATGTACAGCAACATGAAAACATTTCCTTATGCAAATACCATATAGAGTTTCAAACAAAGAGAGAAGAAACCAGATTTACTTCTTCAGGGTCT
The DNA here is from genome assembly GCA_946811185.2 of Hippopus hippopus. Classification (NCBI taxonomy): domain Eukaryota; kingdom Metazoa; phylum Mollusca; class Bivalvia; order Cardiida; family Cardiidae; genus Hippopus; species Hippopus hippopus. The sequence goes on from OX328101.1 coordinate 32,760,076, forward strand.
CTCTTCATTAAATCTCCGACCATTCCGTTCCATTTTCCACCTTTGAGTTCTGCGCCATACTGTCTCTCTTCTTGTTGGTATATCTTATAGTCGAACCCAAGGATCTCTTTTAGAGCATCCAGTAAGTCAACAATAAAACCTTCATGCATATTGCCTTTCTCGTCCGGCTCTTCTCTAGGAATTACATATGGTGGATCCTGCAAGGTAAAATCATTTATGTTCAAATTCTATTACCGCCCAAAATTTGCCGCATCTTGTAGCTACGTCGGTACCGTATGGGACCTGAAACTCAGGGCCAGCTGCGTCGATTCTAAATCTTTCCTAAATCGATGGCAGTCCTAGCGAAGCGATCCATTCCTCTCTCACCACTAATCTTTGTTTCAATGATGTTTATGTATGAAAGCAGCAGATGACTTGGAAAATGTGCAGCGCGAAGTACCGACCAGTAAGAGAAAGTACAGGAAAGCATGAATGGTTGCAGTGGCTGTCGAGATAAAAGTGAAATTATGTTGATAATGTTGATGTTACACACCAAAGGAAACCTCGTGAAACAATTTTGCAGTTGCAATTCCAATTTCTTTAATCAGTATTTAGGCCACAAGCCTCTATACAATTACTGTACATAATCTACAATTTACATTAAACTTGGTTACATCTATTATTCTAAAATCATTATACTATCACTAATCTTTACCCTTACCAAAGAATTCCAGGTGTTAATGACCATTAGGGTGAAAGCACTTGAAAACATAATTGGAAAAGGAGAAAATGCCGGTAACCAGCATTTTCTGCTTTACTCACAATGGTGGGCTCTCTATTCACTTTCAAAAAACATTCCACCACCTGATATCATCTAACGCAATCTTAGATAAACTTATGTAAATAACAAGTTTTTGACAAAATTGTCAGTCTAATGTGGTCGTATCATATAGACATGTAAATATTCAGTTGTGAATAAATAACATTTGACGTACACAGTTCTTTGTAGACAAAAAGATCAACGCATAATTTTGGAATGATGTTGATAATGTTTGATGTTAAACACCAAAGAAAATCTCGTGGAACAATTAGCTGATGACTTCGTAAGATGCTTTAATGTGGATAATCAACACGATAAATAAGGCTAAGGTTAAGAGGTTCATAGAAGAATACTAGTGGAACATAGATAATAAAACAGCGAAACTGCATCTGTCGTAGAACGTAGAAGGGGAAAAAATAGTCTGTAGGAGGTAATGTGTAGGCCGACATCTGGCATCAAACCATATCTTGAAAACATTTGTCAATGAAAAATTTCACATTTCATGCTAAGTAATCGGGACAACGAACTCGAAGAACGTGGAGACATGGAACACAAAACAAAATTATTCATTACTTGTATCTTCTAAAGATGCTGGCGACAATTATATAAGTAGGCCTATTGTGTAAAAATCTGTCTAATTAACCATAGGCCACTGAAACTCCATTGGTCTATCAAGGGGTAACGAAATTTTCATCATCGGACCCTGTTACTATAAATAGCACATTGGGGATTCCCTCTGTATCGTATATATAGTAAGACAATGTGTGCAACGAAATCGAAGAAAATTTTATCCCCGTCCCCTTTCTGAGATAATATTTAAACGAAAACGGATAAATGAACCTAGTTACCGTTGCAGATGGGTTCATTAATGATTTTTCTTCTGTACCCTGATCTTCGAAAGTTCCAAACGGCTCTTGCCATCAAGCAATAGCTCTCATCTCAAAAAGGTTAAAAAGCTTCCATATTTTCCGGATCGCCATGCGCTGACGTCACACGATTTGTAATCCTGCAGCGAATAAGAATTAAATTCTTTTTTTCAAACAGAGATCGAACATTTTTTTTGTTGGTATATTGATGAAATTATTAAATTAACATTTCGTCTGATATAATTTATCTTTACATCTAATCCAGTTTCACGATTTTCATCTCCATTTCGCATATTTTCAAATGCGTTTTTAACGTTCATTGGTCAAAAGCTTTGGCGCGTCTTTTGATAGCAAATTCACGTGAGTTAAAATTCGCTGCATCATAACGAATTGTGTGACGTCAGCGCATGGCGATCCGGAAAATGTGGAAGCTTTTTAATGTTTTTGGGATGAGAGTTATTGCTTGATGGCAAGAGCCGTTTGGAACTTTCGAGAGTCAGGGTACAGAAGAAAAATCATTAATGAATCCATCTGCACCGGTAACTAGGTTTATTTTTCCATTTTCTGTTAAATATTATCTCAGAAAGGGGACGGGGGTCAGTTTGTTTTCGATTTAGTTGCACTCCTTGTCTTACTATATACGACATAGAGGGAGTCGCCAATGTGCTATTTATAGAAACAGTATTAATGAAAATTTGAATATATATTCCGTGATATACAGGCGATGCACCAATGTGCTGTAAGTGTTCGATGATCGACCAAGGACAATTTTAGTGTTCCGTGATAGACCAATAGAGCTTCAAAGGCCTGTGAATTAACAGACATTGAAAAATTGAAAAACATCAGCCACTGTTGGTTCATATCACAATGGGACTTGTCGAAATAATGAATCAAATATGTCAATAGGACGTACGTATACTGTTACCACCCGCAAAGTTTTGTTTCTTAGCTGTTCACGAACATCCAATAAATGTGTCTCTTTATATGTAGTCGTTATATTCACACCAACTTCTGTCTGCCATGTTCCGATCTGTAATTAACCAATCCAAGCCTTTTAGAAGAAAGAATACTTCGCCTATAATAAGAACTCCCGTGTTATTTTCACATGCAACTAAAAATATTCAGAGTTGACTTTAATAATTCTCCATATTAGCACATATACTGAATATCATTTTCATTGCAAAAGAAACGAGACCATTCATAGTGATTCCAAAAACAAAAACAATCAGGAGACCATTCATAGTGATTCCAAAAACAAAAACAATCACAAAAACTTGGCATATTGTCTTGGAAGTAATTATATAATAAAAAGCACGCAATGCATTGCAAAATACATGTTTACTTGTTTTCAACAAAAAATATACTGTCGACATTAATCAGCAACTTATGCATTGCCACCGAGAATGATAATCGTCATTAAGCCACTGTACCTACCCTTTTAAGTCCATGACTAGAGAACTCCATGATGTCAAGCTCTATGCTTGTACGTTTACCCTTGTCAAACTCTATCCTGCCTGACATGCCGTTGAACCTCATCTGAAACAAAATAGTTCTTTGTTTTCTTTACTCTTTGAGCGTCACACAGCTAAGTAGATTAGAAACGTATTTTCCTTGAGTCGATTGTAGATAATTTTGCAGAAATCACTCAAAAAATATCAAACAATGAATTTAAGATAGCTCGCCACGTAGTGCAGCATTCTTAAGAGTTAGCCAATCCAAAATTTGTTGCCATATCAAAGTACAAAGTTTTGAAGTAGAGGGAAGAAAGTCAATAAGACTTGAAACTTTCGCCTTACATGAACTTTTATATAAGTTTGGAACTCTACCAGTAAAATGCACAGAACATTCAGTTTGATGTTGGATCTACAATATCCGGTAATTTGTGAGGTATTCTTGACACCATAATAATAATGCAACACAGGAAAAGGGGCATTCGCGTTAAGTGTCGTCTCGAATCAGCCTGCGCACTCCGCGCAGGCTAATCCGAAACAACACTTTCCGTTTTTATGTAATTTTCTGTTTTGCGAAAGTCTACTGTAGCACAAAATCTAGTGGAGTCATAAAGTGCCGTCTCGGATTAGCCTGCGCAGGCTGATCCGAGACGGCACTTTAAGCAAATGTCCGAATGCCCCTTTTCGCGTGTTGCAAGCCATATAGCCTTAGAAATGCATTTATTTAGATGGCTTTTACTGGCTAACGTGTCTGTTTAGAATGTAAAGGTTCTCACAATTTTCATGTAGTTCAGAATACTGAGTCCATGATCCCACGTATCTTTCTTGTTACATGACAAAGATTGAGTGTCAATGTCTCCAGCTACAGATAACTGGCCCATGGCAAGTGCAAACAAATGTACAGCATCATACATCAGCGCTGTTTCTGTCTGAAATATTATGAGAAAATAGTCGAGTAATTTCCTTTTTTTCATTGCATCACCATTATAGGACAACTTACTCAGTGTCTCTCACTATCTCCATATCTCTGGTGCTCATTTTCCATTTGTTCAATTGTGAAAATGATGTTTTGTGTACATGGTATGGCAAAGTGTATGTGTTTTGTTTTGGCCCGTCATTTTATGTTTTATAGAAATAACACTACTGCAAAAATCATCATTGATAAGTAATGGGTGCACTTGTAGTATTATGGAGAAATGGGTGTCTTTTGCACTTTACTTCCTACAGACGACTTTCAGCATCTCTCTGCAGACCTTTATCATCTTCCAGCGGACCACTTACTGCAAACATTGCTGTTCTATCTGCTTTGACAAAATTGTTTCTACATTTGTAAAACTATGTATTTGAATTTTGTTCATCTTGATTATTAATATTTTAAGTTGATGCTTCTCAGTGTCGCGTGCCACAACTTCATTTTAGCAGATAACGATTTTATATATTTAGATATTACCTGATTTCAATATTTTTATTCAAATATGAAAGTTAAGTTTGTAATTCACAGGAATAAAATTACATTAATCGTTAGCTGATACTCCATAGAAAGTAAAATGTACACACATACAGACACACACAAAAGAAAAGCTGAAGTTGAATGCTAGATTAAGAAATCCTGAGCCATAAGAAAAACAACCTTGATGGCCATCTGACCCTGTAGTGGGGACTTCCCAGTGTTTGTTTCCGTGATTATCCATTCAGCCATTACACTGCTTACTTCATCCCTGGACGGATCAATCAATCTCATGGAGGTAATGTTTACACGACTTGTACGATACTTATCTAGATCGACTATCGGGAGATCCTGAAATATGGAATCACAGTTGGATAATATCTGTCAACTCAGATGATTGAAACAAATACCATGGCTTTTAGTTCCGAACCCTGAAAGTAATTCTCACGTAAGGTGTTTATTTATGTAATTTTGAAGCCATTAACAATTACAAGTAGTGACATAGTGACATAACATGACTGATATGTTATTCAAAACGTTTGAGTTTTATCATGTGATTGAAAACAACTCAAAGTTTGCGAATAACTACTTTTCTCACTATTAGTTAACGCAACTATTTCACTATTAGCTAACGCAACTAATACAAAGTGTGGTTCGTACATAAAAAAAGCTATATCTCTGCAAAGTCCAGAGAATGACTGAAACAACAGCGTTCTTCTTTTTAAATTTTACCAGCTGGCGAAGTCAGATATGAAAATTAGTTTTTACTGGATCTAAAGTGGCTACTGTTTATTTTCATTTTGGCATTTTGCAATCGTTTTTTTCTAAACTTGTCCTCTTTAAAAGCGAAAGTCATTTAATTAAAACTCTACGGTTTTGTATTATATAAACACTTTCACGAGCAATAAGGGCATCACTAAGAGACTTTGAGGTTTTCTTTAGTTACACAGAGGTCTCCCTGGCAAGGATTAAAAAAAAATCTTGAAAAGTTATGTTAATTAGTAAATGAGACATGCTCTGTGAAAAAAGGGTTAAATGCATCTGAAAAAAGTATCAACCCAGGTTAGCCTGCGCAGTCTTTTTGCTACTGGTCAATTTTATTCTTATCAAAGGACAGTCTACCTCATGATTGAGTCTGTTGTTACAAAAAATGGATTCTTTGGATTTTATATGATGACTTGCTTGGTATAAAGCCCGTTTTGTCAAAGTGCCGCTCAAATATACGATCCTTCGGTAAGATATTTTCAATGGCAGTTGAATCATAGCATCATCGCATTCATGTCGATGTCCCTTGAAGTATCAGTGATACCATAAGAAATTAGAAATTAAATTTAAAAAAAACTTCTACATAATCTTCATTTAGTCATTCAGTGTTATTTTAGTATAGGCGGCTAAAAATCTGTAATGAGACTGAAGAAGAGAAACACAATGATTCAATCCAAATTACATCTACATGTATATGCATCGTAATGTGTTTGGCCTATGAAACTGGATTTATCTTGGCAGCTAGGGAATTAGAAAACCTGGAAAACTGTAATTTTATAGAACATAAAAACCAATATTTATATCAAAACCATATAATATTTGTGCATTAAAATTGTCCGCCTCAACAATTAAATTGTGATATCAGAGCATGATTTTGGGAAAAGGCTTGAATTCCTTTTCGTCTGGTTGAGTATTCATAACGTCTTTTTTTTTTCAAAACCTCCATTACCAGTTTAAAAATTTCGATGGTACCAATAAAGTATATGCTTCAATCATACGTTTTCATTCACTATGAATAACTTGCATATTATTTTTTTAACGCCTTAGATCGAAGTGAAAATATTTTATAGAAGGAAGTTTATAATCATTTCAATTTAACCCTTTACCAAACAGTCCCTTGTTTATACGACGCCGAAAAATGGGATCAAAAGGAACAAATGCAGCATTTTTGCTGTTCCCTTAATGTTTTCTACCCTTTAAAAACTAAGTTTCATCATTTAAGTCATATCTAATTTGTCATCTACAAATGTTTTCAATTTGGATAAGTCTAAAATCTGTAGACGGGTAGAGGGTTAAAGGAAATCATTAGACATGTATACGGTATATCAACGTCTACACAAGGATTCGTAATTACCAATAATCCTAAATATTGTTCTTTCTCTAAATTAAAAGTCGATCCTTCAAATAAGCCATGAAGTTTCGTCTCCTTCAGCTAGACGACTAGTCTTTGAATTTAGCATTGAACCTGATTATGATGGTTGGGGAAAATGACCCTTGGTTGAAGGATATACTTTATCCTTTAGGAAAGCTTTTGAAAACATTGTGGGAAAAAGAAAAAAAATGCTAGTTTTTTTTTCTACCCGTTCACGGACAAACTATAATATTTAAGCAACATTCAGTTTGTGGTCTGCAAGTATTTTCGAATTAGACTAAGTCTGAAAATGTGTCGTCTAGTAAAGATTTAAGTGTACACTGAAGTGTAAGCAGACAGACTTACCAAGGAAATGAAATGGTAGTGATAATACTCTGACAGCATGCTCAGCTGAGATGCCTAGAAAAAGAAATACAAAATAAATGAGTTTGTATATAAAATCACACTGAATATCCCATTTAGCCGCCGAAAAATAAATTCGATCATTTTCGAAAGGCAAGGCACTGTATGTGCTGTCTGGTCTTGATCTATGCTGTCCACAAAAGTGCAAAGCTTGGGATCGAAGAAGCTGATAGTGCATATCAAAGATACATCTTCACGTTTTGTGGAATCTGATCTTAACCCTTAGGCTGCTAAGCGGGACTCATAACGTGCAGTCTGATCTTGGATCTACACTGTTCGATAAGGAGATATTTTCCCAAAAAACAAGAATAGCAACATTTATGTTTTTGTTATCGCCTTTAAGGTTTTATTTGAGTGATTTAGTATGATACGGGTTTATTTACCCGGTCCACAAATATTAAATTTGAGCCGTGCTCTGGCAAAAGGGGGCTTAATGCAACTCCGTGATGCATCATACCAAGCAAGCCATCACATAAATATGGTTCCATAATAGCCACTTTTTTTAACAACCGACTCAATTATGAGGTAGACTGATCCTTTGACATGCAGAAAATCGACTAATAACGAAAAGCTTCGGCCCAGGTCAGCCTGCGCGGACTGCGCAGGCTGACCTGGGTCGAAACTTTTCGCAGATGCATTAAGCCCCCTTTTCACAGAGCGCGGCTCATTTAATATTCTTTCAAGATACGTCAACAACTGTTAAAGGACACATACTGGTTTGGAATTGGGCTAATAATTTTTGAGTACTTTTTATGAAACTTTAAGGCAATAACAAAGTGTATTTGCAGACACTGTAAAACAAACGCAACCTTTTATCTAATGTATGAGTGTGCCCCAGAGCTCAGAGTTACATAAAAAGATAGTGAATTTCATGGATGAATAAAATGATCCAGCTTTCGTAAACCATACTGGACGTGTAGGGCTTCAAAAAAAATTAGGAAAAGCTTTGAAACTTTCTGAAGAGTGCATTTTTAAGCACATTTCGCGCGTAGTTGTTGATAACACAAACATCAGACATATTTTCCCTCTAATTGCACCCCAAGGGAAATATTCAGTGTAGTATTAAAGACTGATAAGCGGGTGAGCCAGAGGCTTTCATATCTTGTGAAGGTGGTGAGAGTCTTGCGATCCTAATTGATTTAGGAGAAAGTGGGGTCGATATGCATTCGTTCTTAACCCTTAGGTTGCGAAGCCCGAATCAACGCACGTTTACGGACAGTATAAATCAAGATCAGACTCCACAGGACAGGGATTTTTTATTGACGAGAAGAACTTTTGAATTCCAAATATTTGGGTCCATATTTAAAGCTGGGAATTTTCATTTAGTTAGCATCTAAGGCTTGATAAGGTTTAGTTTTGGTGATGACAATAATTGATTTCAAGGCAACGAAAATGGAGACTGCAAATCTTGTAATGCTCACTCACCCATTACCACCTGAAGACGACTTTTGCTCGTTTTGCAACACATCGCGTTTAAAAAGAAAGTGTTGCAAAAGAAGAAATTGAGAACAACAAGCAAATTATCCTTTTGCAACAATGTTTTAACCCTTAAGGCCATGGAACCGACTTGTTTTTGTAAACGGAGTAGATCAAGATCAGACCGCACAGAACGTGTAGTCTGATCTTAGATCTACACTCTCCGCCATTATGTTACAACTTCTAATGGAAACAACCTTTAATAGCAATATTTGACCACAGACTATACATTGCCCCTCTTGAAAGGTTACCGTTGGACTGAATTGTTGAGAAACATACAGAACCCCATTGTCTTTGTATGAACTTTTTTTCTACCATAAAAAAGGCCCGCACGGGTGGCTCAGTGGTGAGCGCGTCGGACTCATGACCTGGTGGTTGTGAGTTCGATACCCGGTTGAGGCGAACCTTCCTTCCGGCGCATTTTCGCCTCTCACCTCTGCATGTGAGAAAAGTAGTCGGTGGCTTTGGAAAGAAAGTTGTGTTAGTACTGATGTGAGAAAGCCAGGAAACACATGTGCGTCACCGACCGCCATGATATGACCTTAGCTGTTAAAGTGGCGTTAAACCCCAATACCAACCAACCAACCATAAAAAAGTAGCTTAAAGTTTTTAAATGATTTTCAGCTGTCCACGGATATTGAACAATTTTTCTGAATTTGAATGACTTTAAAATCTTTATAAATATGGTTTGCACCTATAGAGTATGGTAATCAGAAAGAAGGGAACCGCTGGCCCTAAAGCGCTCACCTGAGTAAAGTCATCTGGGACTGATAAAGCTGAACACATCCTGGTTGTGATGATGTAAACACATGAGTGTAAGTGACCTACTTCTTTGATTCGACATAACCCAGTTTAAAACTTGTTCAAAATATTATCAAGACAAACATTCTGATCAAGTTTCATGACCCTCAGACTGAAAAGATAGCTTCTAGAATGCGCACAATATTTTTCTAAGATTTTTTCCGATTTCGAACTTGTCCGAGAAATCATCGAGATAAACATTCTGACCAAGTTTCTGACCAAGTTTCATGAGTACCAGAAAAAAGATGTGGCCTCTAGAATGCACACAAGGTTTTCATAAGATTTGTCGAAGTGACCTATTTTTTGAGCCGATATAACCACATTTCGAACTTGTGTAAAATGTCATTAAGACAAACATTCTAACCAAGTTTCATGAGTATTCAAATGAAAATGTAGTCTTTAGAATGCGCACAAGATTTTTCTAAGATTTGTCTCAGTGACCTACTCTTTTACCTTACGTAACCCAATTTCAAAGTGGTCTGAGATATCACCAAGACAAATATTCCGACCAAATTTCATGAGTACTGGACTGAAAATATTGCCCCTAGAGTGCACACAAGGTAATTGCTCCTGTTTGGACGACGGACGACGGACACAGCACGATCACGAGAGCTCACTTTGGATAGAAAACACTGTACAAAAGGAGAAAATACTGGTTACCAGCATTTTCTCCTATCCCACAATATTTTTCAAAGCCTCCTGTCTTAGGGGGGGTTAAAATCTGGAGCTGTGTTGTAAGGAGTTAAATAGTTTTAAAAGTGACAATTTAGATCTAGATGACGAAGTCACACGTACCTGATCTAAAAGTAAAGGTATCTGTTCCACATCACAGTCTATGACCATTTTGTACTCGTTGTTATCTTTGACGTCTTTTAGCATGGATACGAAGCTTTGTCCGACAGAATCCAGCTTACGTATAGTCACCTTGTAGTTGTCACCTTTCGTCGTCTTTAAGATATCTTGAAGTCTGATCAAACCTGCAAAAGTATGGGGAATGAAACATGAATTTACAGCTTTGGAGAATTACTTAAAACTCTTGTAAAACATCGACTTATTTCCTGCATATCATTATGTTCCTTGTTTCCATGAAGTCTGGGCTTCGCTTAATATCTTCTATAATCAGGGGTGTGGAAATCTTGAAATTTTCTACTTGTCCATGGACAAGTAAATCTAAAAAATCTACTTGTCCGTCAGGGAAGTTTACTTGTCCAAAACAAAACAATTTTAAATGGCACACAAAGACCTAAGTGAATGTAGTTTGTAGATAATAATGTCCTTTTAACCATTTAAATTTGCTTTGTTTGGGTTTTTAATAATAATGATAAAAATAAATCAAGCAAACCTTTATGGGGCTTTTTTCCCAAAAATTGGGAAGGGGCCTTAGCCTTTCATTTTTTTTATATTCAAGTGCGATTTTGGCCAAATTGAGAAAAGGCAGACTGACTTTCAAGGTACATCAATAAAACAAATTAATGGCACTGTACATACATACAGTAAATAGACAGGTGCAACAATTTAATAATTGAAAAAGATTCAACAGTTACACTATAACTGCTTAAACCATGGCGAAATATCTCAGTGTTTGTCCTTACAGCCCTTTTTAACACTACTGTGGCACACCCATGCATGCCGGAGTTAATACTTCAGCAGAACTGCTTACCAGTCATCATATGATTCAAGGGAATCATTATCTGTGGGAGTTAAAAGGCTAGGCTTGGTTATTGTGTCTGGAGATGTAGAGTTTGCATCATGTGCAGTGAAAATAATTGTTTAGTTTTCAGACAACGGGAGATCGGCGATGTCCGACAGACCCGGCACTTCAGATTGAGACTCAGTATGCGGAGATTTGATTACCTGTAGATCGATGTGCAAAGAATTTAAACGTTTTACGCCGAAAGTAAAAAAGCTGCGCTCGCCTTTATCGTCTACAGTCCTTTTAACAAACGTTTTGTAATGTTTCCCGGTTTTTGACATGTTTTACTTGGATACAGCGTGTTTGGTTTTCTTTCAAATACGTTTACTGCAACCGAGTAAGAATGTGTTCCACAGTGTTAAATTAAGACTTCTTTTGTCAGCTGTAAGTTTTTGCGAACGACAAAAAAGAATTTTATATTGAATGATTGGGAAATGACAACCGCGTCAAGTCTACGTGCGGTGTTATAAAATGCAAAAAAACAACTCGTTTCGGTTATTGTTACCTCCATTAAACAAACCAAATGGCGCCAAGAAACCACAACATTTCGGCCGTACTGCAGGGCAGTCAAAATTAAAAAAAGCCTCCGTAGGCGATAAAATCAGAGTCGGCCAAATTTTGTTTTTGATTCCAGGTATCAGGGCATAGTTTATCATAATTCAATTTAAAAATGTTCTTGTTTACGAAGTGAGACGGAGAGAACATTTCCATTTCACAAGGATAATGTTATATAATACAGATCTTTACTTTCAATTTCCCCCTCGTTTTCTACTTGTCCGCGGACGAGTAGATTGCAAAAAGCCACTTGTCCGACGTCAAATTTACCCGAGTCGGACGAGTCGGACGTAGGATTTCCACACCCCTGATAATATTTAGTTTTTATGTTTCAGTTGTACTGTAATTGAGTAAAACAAAGAAGTAGGATTCTAACATGTTGTTTTAGTTGATTTTTGTAATTCATCGGGATGTATGTCAAAGATAAGCAAGAGAAAATTATTATGAAATTTTCATAAATCTTTAGTATCACTTATTATCATTAGCGGTCTCTTGAAATACAGAACAATTTGAATAAGTTTTTAAAAGTGCACAGTTTCTTCGAAGATACAGATTTTTTTTCTCAAAATTTTGATGCTGAGCCTCATCCTTTAGTCCGTGTTAACGTTCAACGCTCTTCGTCTTGAAAGTTCAAGTCACAATCAGGCCAAAAACTCTTTGCAGAGATTGATAAAACTGTTTGTGATTATGACTGACTGGTTGTATGATGTTTAACGCCGTTTTCAACATTATTTCAGGTATATCGAGGCGACCAGTGCACCTATCCATGCTTTCCTGGATTTTTTTAATCAGCACTCAGCACAATATTCTTTCCAAGCCACTGGCTGCTTTCCAACATAACCATCAAGGAAACAACGGTCAGCGGTGAGACAGGAATGAATCCTGTCGCAATGGCTATCATCAATCCTCGGAAAGAAATTGGCCGAGCCGGGGATCGAACCAGTGACTCCCTGTTCTTAAGTCCTGTACGCTACCGACTGAGCTACCGGGGCTCGGCTACTCTGTGACAGGATCCATTCCTATCTCACCATGGACAGTTGTCTCCATTCAATTCATGCTGGAAATCAGCCAGGTGCCTTATCGACCTTTTACCAGACATCCGCGTAGTTTAACGACCTGTGGAAAAAAGGGTTTGTGAAAACATTGTGACAAAAGGATAAAATGCCGGTAACCAGCATTTTCTCCTTTTACCAGAATGTTTTCTACTCTATCAAAGAAGAATTTTTCATTTGAGCCACACTGAATATATCGTCTGCAAAGGGTTTCATTCGGACCAGTCTGATATTTGGTCGTTTGTTTGAGAGATACAGCATATTTTGTGGAGTTGTGGTTAAAGAAACTCGTCGGACCTACGAAAAAGGGAGACAAATTGCACTAGTTATTTCATGTCAGGATAACAAAGCCATGTCTTATTAACTAATATAGAGGCCGTTTTCATTTTGGAAAAAAAAAGAATCTCTTGAGGATACGGAAGGGAACATCGTCTGCCCTGCTCTGCGATCCTAGCATTAACGATTAATAAATTTCGAGTTAAAGTGAATTATCTATTTATCGAACTTAACTAGTTTCCTAGGCAACGGGCCTTGCAAGTAAATCACCATGGACTGATCATTTTGATTTCAGTCAATTGTAAAAGACGAGTCTGTTTTTCATTAATTGGACTTTTCCCAGTGGGTGTCGCAAGTTATATAAATGCGTTTTTTATTCTAAATTGGGGTAATAAAACACATTATTCTTACTTGTTCAACTCTCTTTGATAAATCCTTTTGGGGCACGAAGAAAAAATAAGTGTAGAATATAAATGAGCCGTGCTCTGGCAAAAGGGGGCTTAATGCATCTCCGTAATCCATCATACCAAGAAAGCCATCACATACTTATGGATCCATAATAGCCACTTTTTTTAACAACCGACTCAATCATGAGGTAGACTGATCCTTTGACACGCAGAAAATCGACCAATAGCGAAAAGTTTCGGCCCAGGTCAGCCTGCGCGGACTGCGCAGGCTGACCTGGGTCGAAACTTTTCGCAGATGCATTAAGCCCCCTTTTCACAGAGCATGGCTCAAATAGAAGTTCATTTGAGAGAGACAATATCTTATTTCGGTCGAATAATGGCTTATTTGTTTGAAATGGACAGGTGCGATATTTGCAGGACAGGTCTGTTTGACTTTTTTCCCAGCATAAAAAGGTACCCAGATCTGGGCCATGAATGGGTTATATAGACCAATAATACTTGCATCAGGCGACATTTTATTCTTTCACACGTTTTCATAATGAAAAGATTAGGATGTGCCTCAAATGATGACATTTGTCGTTGAGAGTGTGGATACCGGTAGCATTAGGGGAAAAGGTTACCTGCATTTCTCCTCTCCCACGTTGTTTTCAAAGGGCTTCCTGGTAATGGTCGTTTGTTTTGAATTATATCCAAATTAAGTTAATGAGTAAAATTAATGATATAACCACTGTGTCTAAAAGTGGATGGAGTGTCAGAAATTTAAGGCTTTCACTCACTTGTATAAAAAAAACTCTATACCCCGTCAACAAAATTAGAGGTAAAACTAGAATCTAGTTTGACCATCCTAAGACGCAATTTTGTGTCCCCTTCCCCTCATACAGTTTTCAACCAGGCTGGATGACTTTTGTATGGAAGCCTACTAACCATGAAAGCTTGTGCATCTGCAGTTTTTATTGTTATTGGTCGACTTTAACAGGCAACGACTGTATTGTTTTCCTGATCTAGTGACATGGCAGCTCAAGCAACAGTTCAAGTTTCATTATGCAAGGATACCCAGGAAAGATTTCATAATGATATGGTGTACAACACAAAATGGCATAATAATCAAGCATTTACATTTTTTCAGTGCCTGTTTGTTTGTTTTGTATTTGACTTTAACGCCGTTTTAACTGCTTTGCTTATATCAAGGTGGTAAATGCACCAACGCGTGTTTTTTTTTTTTGGCTTTCTCACACTACTATTGACACAAGTTTCTTTTCAGGTCATTCTCAAATGCATCAGAGAAGAGAGGCAAAAAAAGAAAGCTTTCTTCAACCGGGAATCGAACCCGCAACCACCAGGTCACGAGTCAGTTACGCTAACCACAGGGCTACCCGGCTGGGACTTCAGTGCCTGTAGATAGTAGTCTGCGATAACATACTTTTGGTAGGATTTTTATAAGTTAACACACACACATATGCATATTCACAGACACGAATACTGCAGCTTATTTAACCCTTAGGCTGCTAAGCGCGACTAACTGACCTTTTGCGGACAGTGTAGATCAAGATCAGACTGCACAGAACGTGCAGTCTGATCTTAGATCAACACTATCCGATAAGGAGATATTTGGCGCTAAAAGATAAGTTTGAAGTAGCATTATTCGGGTTTTTACTATCGGCTTGAAAGTTTCGTTCAAGTTATTTAGTACGACAAGGGTTAATGGTATAAAGAATTATCTTTTTTTCTCTAAAAATTGTCTTGAAGGGTTGAAAATGAGATAGGTATAGTTAGCATAGAGACGAAATAAGAAATAGTTAATTGAAGTTAGTTGTATGCTAATTATTACTATTTTTGTCACATTACATAAATATGTAAATTAAATACTGGTCGCTGGATTATCCATGATGCCAAGTAGTCTGATAGACAACGGGTTTGCATGAAACAACTGCATATTTATTAGAATTTGAATCTCATCATTTGCCTTGAATGTTTATTTATTACAAAAGAAGCATGCCTTGTATAAAATAGCAATCCTTTCACCTTTTCCCAGACAATCCCTTGTTCTTACCACTCTGAAGATTGTTTGTGTTGCGTTTTCAATATCAATTCAGTTATATCGCGGCGGTCAGTGCACCTATCTTTCCTTTCCTGGAATGTTTTTTACCAGGACTTGGCACAATATTCTTCCCAAGCCACTGGCTGCTTTCCCACATAACAATCGTCAAAGCAATGATCAGCGGTGAAAAGGGAATGAACCCTGTCGCAATAACTATAATGAATCATCGGAAATGAATTCACCGAGTGGTGGGTTCGAACCGGTGACTCCCTGGTCTCAAGTCCTATCACTACCGACCGTGATACCGGACTCGGCTTGACCCTGTAGAAGAAAGCTTTTGAAAACATTATGAGAAAAGCTTTCTTTGTGTGTTTTCTAACTTTTAAGAGACAAATGCGATCACTTTATCCACATTTCATGTGTCGTTTTGAAGTGCACTCAATATGAACGAGCCCAAAGTTTTGTTGTCTGATAAGGAGTTAGTGCATATATACAAGACCTATCAAATGGCTTTGAGCTTTTGACATATATAAAGGTTTTAATTCATTTCAGCATAAACAAGAAACATTTCGCTAAATTTTTACTTTGCGTTCACTCCCCCCTACTTCCTGTGCTTCTTGTTCATACTACAGAAAGGAATCTTCATCTTGGTGTCAGTATTCTCTAACTCAGATCAGAATTGGCATTCGCATTTTGCGCCGTCTAAATTGAATGTACAGTGCTTGCCATAGTCCACTATAGAAGACATCAAGCATGAATGGGTTTAAAGCCAAAATCACACTGAACTTCTTTATTTCAAGACAGATTTAGAGGTTGAATTTCTTTTACATTCTTTTCGAGCGCGGCTGTTTTCTAAGAAAACGTCGAGGTTTTGTCATAGCCCTGTCGTCATCTGCGTTGCATTGCGAAAATTTTGACATGTTAAAATACTCGTATCTCTATTATTATTGAAGATATTTTCTTCAAACCCGGGTTAGTTGTTAAGTATCCAAAGAGAAACGCATACCAGACGGGCAGGTAACCCTAAATTTTTCTGACACAGTTTTCCCCCTTTTTCGACTAAAAATTTTCACCAAGTAAACAACTGCAGCCGAGCGATGGCACCGGCATACGATTTTCTTATTGCATTGCTGACAGTTCATTTCTTATCATTTTCTACCAAGTGTAAGTTACCTGCATTTTTTTCTTATCCCACAGTGTAATCTAACCGGGGGTCCTGCACGGCTCAGTGGTAAAGTGTAGGACCCGTGACCTGTAGGTCACGGGTTTGAGCCTCGTTAAAAGCACTGTGCTTTTCGTGGATATGTCCTTGAACAAAACAATTCAATCCAAGCCTAGTACTTGTGAAAACCAGCACATACAAAATATGTGTTGTTGTCGCCGTAATATGACTGAAATAATATTGAAGGAGCGTAAAACAATCAATCAATCAGTCAATCAGTTAATAAATCAATCAAACACTCACTCACTCACTCAAATCTGCCTACCCACCCGCCTTTCCGATCAAAGACAAATCAGTTCGGCCACATTTAATTTGTAATCTGTATATACAGCTTTCAATGTGGACGTGTCTTAAATTTGTTGTCTTAGTAAATGTTATTGGTTAATCTAGATCTATAATATTTGACCCATGCTCTGTAAAAAGGGGTTTCATTGATCTATAATTATGTGATGACTTGCTTGAGACAATGCATCACGGAGCTGCATTAAATCCCCTTTTACAAGGGCACTTTGGTGTTGTTAAGGGGGAAAAAAATAAATTGGTGTAAAGAAAAGTTGTTCAAATGCCTAGTGTCGGTAAGTTGTAATCTAAATGCTAAACATAGGGCTCCAGGAAGTTTTCCAAGTTGATTTATGGCCCTTTGTGCACGTGTTGTTTTAAATGCATGAAACATTATTCCAAAGACTTTCCGATCGTTTTATTTACATTAGCAACACTGTTTTAATTACGAGAATGTAAATAAGTAAATTCTGTCAGCATGTGGGTTTGAAGTTGAACTGCAGGTGTGATTTCCACTTAATACGGTTCACAGACACACCACCCATGAGATTATGAATAGTTAACTGTTTCAGCGCCTGAATAATCCACAAGTTTTCGTTCGACCGCTACAAAAAACAGTTTAATGAATCTCGCAAAAAATCTGTTCATCACATAGACCCGACTTACACTTCTGCGAAGTCTGATCTTGATCTATGCCTTCCCTTAGTTTTCGCCTATGGTGCTAAAAAGGTCAGTTTGAGAGGGCGGGGTTGTAGTGCAAGGGTTGAAAATCAGCCTCGAAAATTAGAGATTCTGGATTCGGATCTTGTGAGGAACTGGACCTTTGACCAAACCAACATCACTACACGAGCACTGGATATATACCGGATATGTTTATGCAGAAACAAAATATTGTAAGCACAAAGTGTTGTACATAAGCTGAACACCGTTTAAGATAACATACAATTTTTGTGTCAAAAAAAGAGGTCTTACCAGGAAAACATTTGATCGAAAGATGTGAAAGAAAGTGCTGTTTGCCTTACTTTCGTGAACTGCTCAGAAAGTGTTTTCCAACGCTTTACCGTACAACGAAACTTTAGACTTTCCCAAATTGAAAGTATGTATGATATTTCAATAATATAGAAAACAAGAGGACCATGATGGCCCTGGAGTCGCTTACCTGAGCCTTTGGACCAAACATGACCCATTTCCAATCTCTTCCGAGATATTATGACAGACATTCTAATTAGCTTTCAGAAGTATTGGACTGAAAATTTGGCCTCTAAGGTGAACACAAGCTTTTTTAAAACTTTGTCTCAGTGACCTACTTTTTAGCCCAACATGGCCCATTTTACAACCTGTTGTACATATTATCAAAACAAAAATTCTGACCACCTTTCATGAGTATTAGACAGAAAATGACGCCTCTAGAGTGTACACAGGGTTTTGGAAAGATTTGACCTGGCGACCTACCGTTTGACCCAATATTACCCATTTTTAATTTTATCTTATTTATCATCAAGAAAAAGATTCTGACTAATTTTCATTGGTATTGGACAGAAAATATTGCCTCTAGAGCGTACACAAGGTTTTTCAAAGATTTGACCTAGTAACCTAGTTTTTGACCTGAAGTGACCCATTTTCAGACTCATCAGAGATGTCATCAAGACAAATATTCTGACCAACTTTCAATAGGATTAGAGTGAAAATGTGGCTTCTAGAGTGTACACAAAGTTTTACAAAGATTTGACCCAGTGACCTTGTTTTTTATCCGACTTGACAAATTTTCAAACTGCTCCAAGATGCTGTCGAGCCAAACATTCTGATCAAGTTTAATGAGTATTAGACTTAAAATGTTGCTACAGCATACACAAAGTTTTTCAGAGATTTGACCTAGTTTTTGACCAGACGTGACCCATTTTCAAAAATATCCGAGATACCATCAAGACAAACATTCTTACCAACTTTGCAGGGTATTGGACTGAAAATGTGGCCTTTAGAGCGTATACAAGGTTTTCCTAAGATTCGACTTAGTGACCTAGTTGTTAACCCGGCATGACCCAGTTTCAAACTCGTCCGAGATATTATGAAAACAAACATTCTGACCACTTTTCAAGAGTATTAGAGTGAAGATGTGGCCTTTAGACCGTATGCAAGTTTTTTCTAAGATTTTACCTAGTGACCTAGTTTTTAACTCGACGTTATCCATTTTCAGAATCTTTCGAGATATCATCAGGACAAACATTCTGACCAAGTTTCATGAGTATCGGACTGAAAATGTGGCCTCTAGAACGTACACAAGCTAAAATTGTCGACGCACGACGGACGCCGGACACAGCATGATCACAAAAGCTCACCTTGAGCACTTCGTGCTCAGGTGAGCTAATGAGACATGATCTTACTTTCGTTGTCCTTGTAGATAACGGTAAACGTCTTCCAGCCCCAGTGCTGCAGGAGATCGGAGTAAGCCTTACTGAGAATCTCAGCTTCAGGGTAGATGTTGACCGAGTAGTCATCCCGTTCTTTTCGGGAATCCCAGTGAACCTGAATGTTGGGTATTTCGAAGGCGTTGCATAGTGACTGAATATGGGCTCTTGGTATTTCAGAAATTGGAGCAAACACGGCTGCTATACCCTCCTTCATGTGCCGACATACTGAAATGATACATCATTAGTTTAAACATATTTATTCTACATCGATTTAGAAACAAGTTCTTGCAACTTATACTAATCTCTCTTGATTCTGCATGCTTCCTCGAAACTACACTAGTACTCGCGCTGAATGTGTGGGCCAATGCACAGTCCCAAAGTTGACGTTCACTCCCGGGTATCGAATTTGAGAACTTATGGTATCGAGGCCGGCGCTGTACCTCACAACCACGGACACCACGTTACATCAATGTTGTAAGAAAACGAAGTATTAAACTTATTATGTGCAGTGCATTGACGTATGCAATGTTGACTCTGTAAGAATTTGGTTCGATTATAACAATAACATTATCTACATAGGAACGATAAACAATCAATTCCCGATTATACTAGTAGGTCGGGCACATGTTAAAAAAGTTAAAAAAAAAAGAAGAGATGGCTATATTATATGATGATGATATAGTTAGTTTGATATTTCAACTATAAAATTGTTAAAAATAAAAACAGAGTGCTACTTTAAAACACATAAGAATTTAGGCTGTTGGTGAAGCCTTGAGGACAAGGCTATCACTGGCCTTGATCATCAGTTGATGTTTTAAAGCAGGGCATTCCAATACCTGACTTTGCGCGGAAAAAAAAAACGAGTTTATGTGATACCGAGTTCTTGCAAAAAGTATCATGTAGTTCAAATTTCTTGTAGTATAAGGTGGTTGTAGTCTACAATGACATGATGATTTACTGTTTTATTCAACTAAATAACAGAATCTTCTTTTCGTCTTTGTTCGAGTGTTCTTCATTTAAATTGCTCAAGATCCTCATGGGCTCAGAGATTAAACGGTTTGATGTGTGACCAGAAAATCCTGATTTGATCCCCGATAGCAGCATTGAATACCTGAGATGTCCCTTGCCAGCGCACAGCCAAGCTATAGCATGGTTACAAATGAAACAAGAGAAGACAGGGATTAATGAGCTACTATCGTAATATGATTGAAATTCTAGATTGCAATCGGTTTTAAATCCTATTTTGTCAGTCAATCCATTTGCACCACACTTTGATGCATGAACGTTTTGAACTGATGCCTAAAACATAAGCATAAGGTCTAGTTTAAAAATAAAAGAGACAGGGAGAAACATTTGAAATGAACTCCTTTGAGAAATATGAGAAAAAACATATGAAGAAAAAGAGCTAATTGCTTGCAAAAAGTAATCACACTCTTTTTTCCAATGATTTCAAAAGGCATGGACTTAAGAAACAAAAAAATATGCCATGTTATAGTGTTTTGTCAGTCACAAATACCTTAACGACGTATATCACAAATTTTTCTACCAGACAGATTTTTTTTAAACTTTGCACATACAAAGCTCATCATGCCTCTAGGAGATTTCGGTAAAAAAAGATACAGGTTACCGTGCTCGTTTCTGAGAAATTTGCCTTTAGAAAAGGTATATAAAGGTCACACACACACACACACACACACACACACACACACACACACATATATATATATACACACACACACACACACACACACACACACACACACTTTTCTTTAACCCTTATCCTGCTAAATAACTAAAATGAAATTTTCAATTCGATAGAAAAAAACTTAAATACTGCTATTTCAAAGTTATGTTTTTGGGAATAATGCCTCCTTATCGGACAGAGTAGATCAAAGACCAGAATGCACGTTCTGTACAGTCTGATCTTGATCTACACTGTCCGCAAAAGGTCAGTGAGTCGAGCTTAGCAGCCTAGGGGTTAACAGTTAAACAGGAAAATTGCCGGAAGAATATACAAATATACATCATTTTAATGAAAATTCATTTAGTTTTGCACAAAAAAATATATAAAAGCCTGGTTTGAGCATAGTTAATGTACAAATATGCATGTGTTATATATATATATATACATCATTGAGTTAAAAAGGGAGCTAATTTGACCAAATTAAGGGTTAATCTTTAATAAATACATACTTTCTAGCCGAAAGATTTTTCTTGAAATTTCCACACTTATAGTATTAATAATTCTTAACAATAAGAAAAAATAAAAATGGCACCTATCAATGCCTATTTCGTCAGAAAACAGGGATGAAGGTCACTGTGAAAGTTAATTTTTTCCAAGGGAAAAAATATGATAAAAGCTCAGCAGACGCAGTGGGAAAAGGAGAAATTGCTCATTAGGAGCGATTTCTCTTTTTCCCACAATAATTTTTTAAAGTGGAATCAGCTATTCTTACACAGCTTTAAATTTCCCGCTTTTGTTTGCTTATTTGGCGTGTAACGCTGTGTCAACAGTACATGTATTTTGATTATTTGACGGTGACAGTTCACAGATTCATTTTTTTTCTCTAATCTAATGCTACCCGAAGAAAGTGCTACTTGTTTCAGTGCACCAGTAGTATTACCATATGTGCGAAAAATACATAGGTGCACTTTTGATTCACTATCCATGACAAAAATACATGCGCAGCGAGATGCGCGCGAACATTTATGATATACGTCGTTAACTCTTGTGGAACAGTCGCTATTAACATAATCCTAGCCACAAGGGAAACCACACGTAATTGCCTACTATTATTTAAAAGCTTAACCCTTGGGCTGCTTAGTGCGACTCAGGCGCTATTGCGGACAATGTAGATGAAGATCAGACTGCACAAAACGTGCAGTCTGATCTTGGATCTACACTGTCCGATACGGTATTTTTTCGCCCTTGAAATCAACTTTGAAATCGCAATATTTGGGGTTTTCAGAATTGAGTGAAATTTTTCTTCCAGTTATTTTGCAGCTTGAAGGTTAATGAATGAAGCGTCAACATTCCACCAGAACCATCTGTTTCTGATTTATTATCACCAGAACGGAAGCGAGGCTTTCTTCCGTCTTGATGACTTTAATTGATATAATCTAATTAATGCTGCTCAAATGTCTGTCTCTTTAATCATTACCTCCTAAAACAAATACAGCAGAAGACTTAAAAGTCTGCATAATCAACACTACTTATCCCTCTACCAGACGGTGATATTTTAGACTTACCCAAATTGAAAGCATTTACAGACGAAAAATTGAATATGGATGAAATGATGAGATTTGCCTTTGCGAGAGTAGATAACATCGTGGGGAAAGGAGAGAATGCTGTTTACCGGCATTTTCTACTTTTCTTGTTTTGTTTTTACAAAAGCCTGTTTTACCCTTGTGGGTTAACACTCGGGATTTTTTGTATAAAGGGTTGATGTATAATATACTGCTCAAAATTTGGTAGGGATCACCATTTTAGATTCAGCCGATATGTATGCGTGGCATGCATTAGGTATGGTTTTTCAGTATGTAACATTGTCACACTGATGAAATAAACTATCTGAGGAAATGAATGTTTTTTAAGCAGAACAGTATTTTTGTAACGTATACCCGTTTTGAAATATCTACATGATCCCTATCAAAGTGTGAGTAGTATACTTGGATGCGTATGAAAAACTGTTGTAACATGATAACTTCTGAAAAAGCAGTTTTCCATTTACCACAATTTTTTTAACAGTACTCGGCTGCAAGACAAGAACGTTGTATGCAGGGTGCAGTTTACTGATGTTGAACGGTAGTTGTCATTTCTACTTTTCTTGGATGTTTAGCCTAAACCAATTTGTTTTGCATGGGTAAGAAGTTCCAATGAAGAGATAGGTGCCAGTGTATCACCCTGCAGTGCACCGTGCTATATCAAATAAACGTTCTAAATAAATCAAGTAACAAAAACGCAACATTTTTACAAAAAGCCGTGCGTTGCCTTATCAACGTTGATTTTGCCTGTATATCACAATTATTAGAATCAAGATCTGACTGCAAGCTACAATACCCGCAAGTGTATTCGCAGTGTTAGAATTATTCAATATGTGGGAGACAGTGGTAGAAGGGGTTGAGCGTTGGACTCTCATATCAGATGTTCTTGTTTCGAACTCCTTGGTGAGCGGAGTCTACTTTCGCACATCATGGCGCAAGTATTCTAAGGTTTCTTGGAGGAAAGCATATATTGAAGTAAACGATAAATTGTAGAGCTTGTTTCAAAAATGGTTTGAAATAAACAGGTTGTATCTACAGTGTGCTAACTTGAACATTTTCACTCACAGCTTATAATTCATACGAGAACTGACAGTCTATAAATATATCTCGAGATCTGAAGTTCCGCTTCATTTTTATCTATAATCAAAGCAAAAAATACATAATTACTGACGACCATAACATTTAAGATACATATCAGCCACATAAACGTCTATATCTAGTTATAACTCCACGTGAAATGTACTGAAATGACGTCAGCTATGATACGCGATCGACATAGTAACGGTTTTCTTTATTAAATTTGCCAATATAAACTGACAGATTGCTATGTTTATTACGTTTCTTAGTAACATGTCAGAATTTCTGATACACGAGTAATTGGAAAATCGCTTTTCTTGATAGATCTGTCACAGTTGTAATAATATGGGGGTTGCAGGGGGTAAGAAAATGGCTTTGCACTGGTATTTAAATCATATACATAGAGTGAATATTCAAAAATTGTAGTAGTTAGAAATAGTAGTAGTAATAGTAATGGCGAAGGTTATGATAACGATGACGGTCGCCGCCAGAGAGAGACACACACACACAGAGAGAGAGAGAGAGAGAGAGAGAGAGAGAGAGAGAGAGAGAGAGAGAGAGATGAATTTCACAAGAGATGAAAGATAAAGAAAAGGCGAGAATTACATTTCTAAAGTAAGCTTCAATGGCACATTTGATGAACTTTCTGCATGCTTAGAAGCACTGGAAGACGAAGAAATCCGAGATCATACTGCAAAGAACGGAGCATTCAGTATGACCTTGGGGCAACACTGCCCGATGTTTTTGCAGCTCTCTAAGTTCTAGTCTGTGCAACTTTGAAATTGCCAATATTTAAACATTGCTGCGGGTCCTATGTTGCTAAGTGGATAAGGTGTTGGATTAGTAATCCAGAGCTACTGGGTTAACCGCTGCGTTCGACTCTTACCGGCGGCGCTGGATTGTCATTTTGGATGTTGTTCGGCAACACACTGCAGAACCTATTCCTAGTACTAGTTAAACCAAGGAACTATGTGAGTATGTGAGCTGTCGCTGTTATATAAGTTTTACGAAGTCGAAAACGCCGTAAAACCATTCATTCGTACTTAAACTGTCCAGTTACTCATTCGACTAGCAGTGTTAGAGCTAAATGTCTGTTAACTGTTCCTGCGTCTGTCACATTCCAAAGACCAGATGGCATAAAAAGTAAAGTCTGATACTGGATCTACATTTTTTTCTATATAAATATATTTTGTGAACTATTATGCCCCCCCCCCCCCCAAAAAAAATCCCAACCTTCAAGTCTTAAAGATGACTAAGAACCTTTGACAATAGTTCATACTTATGTACTGTGGAAAGAAATGCGTCTCAAAACTTTGTCTTTGTAAGCACAAGAAATAGAAAACAAGTATCTGCATTGTTGTCTAAATTCATTCAGTATTCCCAAAGTAAATGAGCTGTAAGATGGATCTAGACAGAATCGAAAGCAGTCCGTTTCTTTCCATACGTCAAAGGCTGATTTATATTCTGCAACAACGCTACATTAACTTTGAAATGTTGATTTTTATCGGAACGGGAAGCCCCCAAAAATAACAATGGAAATTTCAATTTTCCTCGAGTCGCTGCCGTTGTGATGGCCAACATTTCATGTTTTCTATCTTCCTCAGATGATTGATTAAATTCATTATATCGCGGATTTTGGAATAAGTGAGCCTCATAAACCCGTTTTTAACCCTTTATAAAACTAGTGCTTTGCTTTTCTGACCCCTGGAAATAAGGCTTTTGAAAATATTGTGGGAAATGGAGAAAATGCTGGTATACAACATTTTTACATTTTTCATTATGTTTTCTGTCAATTTCAAAAACGAATCCTATCATTTGAGATGTTATGTTTTAATCTTGGACAAGCCTTAAATTAGTTGCCTGGTAAACAGCTAAACGTTCCGTGCCAAACCAATAAAGAAGAAGTCCAGACATTACAATATCCACACTGTTTCGGTTGAAATATTTCATCAAGGTACCTGATAGAGTAGATTATAGATCAAACTGCACGCCCTGCTTTGAAACAGAATTTTAGACTTTCGGCTTTACTGAACCGTTAACTCTTCACCATACGAAAACATTTTTAGAATTGACTGAACTGAAAGCAGTTACAGAAGACAATATAATATTATAATGTTACTCAAAAGTAGAAATTTGTTTCAGGAAGGGTAGAAAATTTTGTGAGAAAAGGGAAAAATGCTTGTTACCACAATTTTCTCCTTTTTCCCACAATGTTATCAAAAGTCTTCTTTCTCGAGGTCGTTGAAAGACAGAATTGTGGTATAGCCTGTAGAACAAATTTTTATTTTACAACCTCATAAAGACAAGCATTTAAAAACTTTTTGTCAACTGAATGTAAGTATTTGAGTAAATCACAGCAAAGTCTGCCAAGAAGTCTGTATAAAGAGTCAGCGTTAAATTTTATGCTTTTTTGTTTCGCTGTATTTTTCCTTATCTGTCAAGCACCAAAGACGAATTTATTTGTTTTTGCAGACTCTATAGAATAGGATCAGAATGCAAAGACCATACTGTCTTATATAGATCTAGACGGTCGTTTATTCCGTGAGATACTGGTATTATGTCCGAGACAGAAAATCAAATATCCTTATCATCTGAGCCTGATGGTTTTCATTTCGCTTTATTTGGTTCTCAAGGGGCTAGGTACACAACTTGACACTTCTCCAAAACATCCCCTGTTTCAACGAACCTAAGAAGTCCTTTGGAAACATTGTAGGACAGGAAGAAAATGTTGTAAACCGACATTTTCTCCTATTTCCACATTGTTTTTGTATTTATTTCAAATGCAAATTTCATCATTTGAGCCACATTCAATTTGTCACCTATAAGTACTTGCAATATGGACAAGTCTATATGAGCTATACTCTGTGAAAAGGGGACTTAATGCATCTGCAAAAAGTATCGATTCATGTCAGCCTGCGCAGTTTGCGCAGGCTGACATGGGTCGAAACTTCTTGCTATTGGTCTATTTTCTGCATGACAAAGGACCAGTCCACCTAATGATTCAGTCCGTTTTTTGAAAAAAGGATTTTATGTATCTTTAGTTATATAATTACTTACTCGGTACAATGCATTATGGAGATGCATTAAGCCCCTTTTTGCTAGAGCACGGCTCATATCTTGTCGTCTAGTTAAAAGTTGATATCATTCAAAGAAAATTGGTCATTTATTACCCCCCTTCTCCCCTCCCCCGTGACAATTTCGCAGAAGACGACTTTGAAAACATCCCTGTACAGTATTTTGAAAGAAAATGGAATAATTGAACGGCGCTTGGGGAAAGAGGGTTTATTTATCTTCGCAATGCATCATGCCAATCAAGTCGTCGATAGATATGGATCCATGTGGTCAAAAAACCGGCTGTGGTCCTTCCTTTGACGTGCAGATAATTTACCAATGACAAAAAATTTCTGCATAGGTTACCATACGCGGACTGCGCAGGCTGACGTGGGGTCGATACCTTTTCCAGATACATTAAAACACTCTTTCACGGAGCATGACTCATGTAAATGAGCCGTGCTTTGGCAAAAGGGGGCTTGATGCATCCCCGTGATCCATTATACCAAGCAAGTTGTCACATAATTAGGGATCCATAAAATCTACTAAGTCTAATGAATGACTGAATCTGAAGGAAGAATTGTCCTTTGACATAGAGAAAATTGACTGATAGCGAAAAGTTTCGGCCCAGGTCAGCCTGCGCGGACTGCGCCGGCTGACCTGGGTCGATACTTTTCGCAGATGCATTAAGCCCCCTTTTCACAGAGCATGGCTCAAATGCATTTAGCAAAAGGTCATATTTCCGCCACAAAGTTTTCAAAATTGTCTGCAGCACGACACAAAAATGCTTGTGCACAGGTATCGGAGATTATAGGCTTTATTAGCCTATTTACTCTGTAAACTACTAAACGAATGGATTAAAATCATACAAAAGAAACATGGATACACTGCACTGATATCAAACAAGCAACTTATTCATTGGTTCTTTCAAGCATCTTTTTATTTTTACAATATTTGAAAAGCTCTCAAATGGACCTTGGTACGAGGAAGGAAAAGTTTAACCTATCTCTGTACTAGTTTCCTGTTTACTTGCCTGCCGTAGACATCTTTCGAAGACATGTGTGAAAACTTCTCGTTTTAAGCAATGGTACCTTCCTCACATTGTTTTCCAGAATGTTGAAAAATCTGGTTTTCTTTCTTTCAAATACACGTCCTTTGGGCAATTTGTACGGTTTAGGCAATGCTATAGAAGGACATTACAATCAATTTGAAAAGATTCACTTACTTCGTTTATTGGCTTCAAAACTGTCCTGTGCAGGTGTCATCTCCACATAAGGCAAAATGGTTCTATCTGAGCCCATTACGTTATGTACATTCATCTTAGAGACTGCATAGTTGAAGGCTAGTTCTAGAGCGTCCTGTCCAGACTCAAATAGTCCAGCTGGAAATATGGAAATATAATTGAGCCATGCTCTCTGAAAAGGGGGCTTAATGCATCTGCAAAAAGTATCGACCAAGGTCAGCCTGCGCAGTCCGCGCAGGCTGACCTGGGTCAAAACTTTTTGCTATTGGTCAAGTTTTCGTATGTCAAAGGACCAATGTACCTCCAGATTCAGTCAACTATTAGACAAAATTGGTTTTATGGATTCATAATAATGTGATAACTTGCTTGGTATGATGCATCATGGAGATACATCAAGCCCCCCCTCCCCCTTGCCAGACCATGGCTCATATAGACTGTATGATTGAATACTAGGCCTATAATTACATGCTCCTTTAGCCTTTTGTCAAACAATCTTGAGTTTTAATAACTCTGAGAAGGAAGATTTTCTAAAACATCTCTGCCAGCATTTTCACCTTTTCCCACAATGTTCCTACCCCTTTGAAAATCAGGCAGAGAGAGAGAGAGAGAGAGAGGTGCGGGTGTTATTGGTATATCAGGTGCACCAAAATGTTTCTATATCTGAGGAATGAAAGAAGGGCAAATTTCTCGTCGATACAGGTAATCTTCGGCGATTACTTATTTGATAAAAACAGACCGAGGTGCCAAGAATAACATAACTGATCGAGTTTAATCTTCGATAAATACTTCACCAATGGCAAAAACAGTTGCAGGATACAGAATGTAAAATAATTTATGTGCATTTTTCAGTAAACTTATCCCCCCTTACGACAACTGCAGACTTTGTGCCTCATAGAACTTCATGGATTCGAAGTAAAAATGACATTTCTTATCATGTGGTGTGAAAATGGAAAATCCTTATGGCATGGGCCAAGAATGTTCGACATTTGTAACATGAACATATTTATTTAGTTAAGCAGCGTTGAAATACATGATTCTGAATAGAAAGACTCGTTTTTTGACCCTTATCCTGCGAAATAAAAGAAATGACAACGTCAAGCCGATAGTAAAAACCCAAATATTGCTGTTTAAAAGGTAATTATGGAGGAATAATAATTATCTCCTTATCGGACAGCGTAGATCCAAGATCAGACTGCCCGTTCTGTGCAGTCTGATCTTGATCTATGCTGTCCGCAAAAGGTCCTTGAGTCGCACTTAGCAGCCTGAGGGTAAATGGATCCTTGTTTTACTTTTTCATTGCAAAGTAAATACATTCGACTTGTCACAAACGCGAAAAGTTAACCCTTAACATGCTAAATAAATTAATGGAAACTTTTCAAGCCATAATAGGAACGCAAGTTCTGCTATTTCAAAGCCATTCTTTTCATCGGACAGTGTAGATCCAAAATCAGACTGCACGTTCTATGCTATCTGATCTTGACCTACACTGTCCGCAAAAGGTCCTTGAGTCGCGCTCAGCAGCCTAAGGGTTAACCACCAAAGTTAAGATGATTCTGGACACAGTTTAGCATTAAATAACGGACGGCGAAGATTCACGATCAGACTGAACAGAGCGTGCAAAAAGGTATTTTAATGCCATTGCCGGTGAAAGAGTCAAAATTAAATCTAAATTATTGAATACTGATTACTAACGACAACTTCTTTTGATTGGAATATCTTCAAAAATGGCGATGGACACCGTACAATGCAATACCTTTCTAATGAAATCATAACCTATTAGACGGTATTTTGTACATTGTATTGGAATTCCGTTTCAGTCACATCTTTTTCCAAGAAAGATGAAATGTACTGCGTCTGAAATCACTCGCAAACCTCCCTAAAAAATGGTCAATGATTTCTATTCACTTTGCGAAGAAAAGTAAAGCTTGCGGCTTTGAGAGATAGCTGTGAGTAGTTCTAGTTAAGAAACACTCGTGCACAATTCAGTGATAAAACTGAAATACCATTGAACGCAGCGTTTAACACGAAACAGAAACTAATGTTGAAAACGACACCAAATACGAGAAATGCGCCGATTAGACTAAATCTATCATATCATTATAAGGTACAAATTTTATCACAAAAGCACAGAAGAAACTAATTTTGATAACATGCAATCTGACAAAATATGCCATGAAATGGCAATGTTTGTGCCTTTCTTTTAATCTCTGACTGACAATGTATTATTTGTTTATTTAGCACCAAAATGGTTTTGAAAAGAAAATGTTTCAACAGAAGGTGTGTCACAAACATGAATTGTGCAGCATAAAATTATATATATGTTTGAAACACTTCTTGCAAACTGCCGTATATGATCGAGATTTCGTGTCGCCATTATGTAATCTTAGGAAGTTATGTTTACACACACCAATGGCTTGCACGGATTCGAGTGAAACTGTGTCACCACAACGAGAAACCGTAAATTTTTAACAATATTGCAATATTTTATTGTCGGCATCCCCTCCATGAAGATTATAGTGGAATCCTGGCTCAATAAATTAATGTTAAAATGTTGAACAAGAGAGTGTCTTCCACGCTTTTCTCTAAAACCTGCCATGGAAATGCCGAGGACAACCTTGGTACTTCACTAACAGTTTAGCTCAGTACCAGAGTGCAGAACATGACCTAGTTTAATCTAGAAACTGCAGTGTTAGCTCTTTTTGAGGGATTCTGAAACAGATTAGTCTTGGAAGTGCAGCAGTTGAGTCCGTTTACTACTACTTTAAATTTTTTTTCAAGCATTTTAGCTGTCTGTAAGTAAATGCCATTTCATGTATATTGAATGATTTGAGCAACGATTTGGGAAAAAGGGGTTTAATGCATGATGCATGCATTATACTAAACAAGTTATCACATTTGACAGACCCATTCTTCCTTAAACCTAAAGACTGCCTGAATCATGAGGCATCATGGTCCTTCGACAGAAGAAAATTTACCAATAGCAAATTGTTTCGACCCACGTCAACTTGCACGGAAGGCGCAGACTGACCTAGTCGATACCTTTTGCCGATTTATTTAACCCCATTTTCGCAAAGTATGGTTCTAATAAATCTTGGTTTATATGAGAAATATAACCATTTTCACGAGATTTCCCAATGTCCAGGAGCTGTAATTATTCGTCGAAAAAGCTATCTAAAATTAAGACCCTGCTGCTTTCAGAACTTGATGACACCAAGTTGATATGTCACAAATGAATATGGAATACGTAAGGATACATAATCAGGGATCGTTGATCTACACTTAAGTTCCAGAATCGTCAAGGAGCAAAAGTATGAGGGAAAGAGCAGCCCTGCTTTGAACTTATAAAGCAGATTACACGAAAACTTCTATACCTAAAACGTATGATTCTTTGTCGACGTTATCCGCAGTGTTGCTTTCAAAAGCAACTGAAATTGCCCCGGGGCAGTTAGAGTTGTCCCTGAACCTGCTAATAAATAAATAAAAAACAAAAACGGGTCGAGAGAAAAAAAAAAAAGAAAAAAATCCAAATATTGCAGTTTCAATACTCCTTGCCGGACGAAATCTCACCGCATCCGACAGTGTTGATTCAAGATCAGATTTAACGTTCTATGCAGTCTGATCTTAATCTAGCCTGTAAGCAGCAGTGCAGCAGTGAACTAAGTCTCGCTTACCAGGCTAAGGGTTGAGCATTGAAAGTTTGGCCTTGGCATTTTTTTAATCAGTCTTCACTTTTCTTGCTTTTTTGCTTATTCACGGAAGACTGAGAATGTTTGAAATGAATATGTGTCAGAAATGTGCAATACTCATTATAGGAATTGCACAAGGTGCCAAAAATGTTTATTACTATCCGGTTTAACGATTTTGCATGTTGATAACTTTCATGTTTGACTTTATAAATCACATCTTCTGGATCGAAAAGCCATACATCTGAATGATGAAAACCTCAAATCTGCTCCTTCCTTAGATACCGTCACTTCTTTGGCGCCAAAATGATATGATTCAATTTTCATTGGCTGAAATATAGTTTCACAGCAAATAGATATTTTGAAGTTTTCAAGTATAGAAGTTTACCGTGAAGATTAAAGTCAGACATATAATGCATATTCTGTGCAGCCTGATCTTGACTAACACTGTCTGCGAAAGCTTCCATAGGAAGGCACTCAAAAGTTTAAAAGAAGATATTCACATTTATGTCAACACTTTAAATTGGAATATTACAAAATGTTTTTTTTTTTGCAGAACAAACAGTACCTTCTCACTGGATAAACGTTATAAAATTTCTTTGGATTTATATGAAACATTAAAGTGACCGTTTAATGTTTTATAATGAAAATTAAGACGTTGGAATTGTAACTATATACTGGTTTTAACTACTGTTTAGCAATTCTTACTGCGGTTTTTGTAGATCAAAAGCTAGGAAATGTACATTTTGCCCCCCAAAAATCTAAAAAAAAAAGTCTTTAAGGTCAGAGGGAAAATTTATTGTATATGCATGTGTTTGTGTAATTGGACCAGATGCAGATAAAAGACGAATGTGGCTATTCTTGCTTTTCAAATCCCAACCACATGAGAAAAGAGAAGAGGAAACATAAAATGGATATCCAATTGAAAACAAAAAAAAAAGGCTCGTAGCATTATGAACAAAGTACCGAGTAATAAAGACCAAAGAAAACATCTATACAATATAAGCCGTTGGATTACTGCCATTCGTAAAGCAATAATATACAGGATGCTCGGCATACAAATAAGAAGCAGTCATAGGAAAGTTGGATAATTACCGAGGAGGGCAGACAGAAAACTTAACCCTTTTAGCGCCATAGGCAAAAACGTAGGCCTTTTTTTGGCTGTCACAGAACCGCAGAGGTGTAACTGGTTGACCTTCTTAGGGCCCTGAGTTAATGAAAACAAGGGCTTTTGCGGACAACATAGATCAAGATCAGACTACACAGAACGTGTAGTCTGATCTTGAATCTATATCGTCCGTTTGCTAAGTCAAGCCTATCAAATATTGAAAAATCTGTCTCAGGGTTGTATTTTGATCCGTCGAAAAAGGTCAAGTTTTTATATTTAGCGCTGAAAGAGTTAATATAACAAACGGCTGGCTTTCCTGAAAGCATTTTCTATATCATATATTTCTTATAATTGCGAACTGGCGACCGAGACATGACTTATTTACCGTCACATTCATGCCTATATAGGTTTTCACTAAAGGTTAATTTCAGTTCGGTAGGAGTCCTACGAAATTGAGCGTCTGTTGATCAAGATAAATAAAACATGAATTTAGTTAGAGTAAATGATTCAGTTTCGAGCCTTTTTTTTTGTATCAAAAAATGACCCGGCAAATGTGATGTAGGTCAAAGATCAGATTGTATGTTCTGTGCAGCTTATCCTGAATCTATACTGTCTGCAGTTCAGATCGTCTATGGCGCTTAAATGGCTAAATAGAACTTTTTTTAAAAATCAAGAAATATCTTTTAAAAAAGATAGACGGCGTAAATTTGCCCGCAAATAGGCAGGGGCCCTAAAAATAAAC
Source organism: Hippopus hippopus (assembly GCA_946811185.2). NCBI lineage: Eukaryota > Metazoa > Mollusca > Bivalvia > Cardiida > Cardiidae > Hippopus > Hippopus hippopus. The sequence continues at coordinate 32,793,553 of OX328101.1, forward strand.
ATGTCTACATTTTTGACTTATCACAAATTTCTATTCAAAGTAGGTCAAAGGCCAGTACATTCAGCTACGCCGAAAAAAAATTCCGCTGAGACGATCAAGATTGTTTTTCAAGGTTTCCAATTTGGAAACATACAGCGTCTGAAATCACAGTCAGGATATATTAATCTTATGCAAATTATGTACAGTGTCCCTTTTACCGAGGATGCGGCTGTGATAAATCAAAACACAACGTTTGAAGTCTAGACCGAAGATTCCAATAAATTTGTAAAAATATACAAAATCTGCTACGGATTAATGAGCTCCCAAACATTCCATTTCCTCTCAGCAGGTTTGCTGTTTAGTTCTCCTTCAGTGTCTGGCAGCATGAAACCTCCAAAACGATCGCTTGAACACGTACCGGTCACGAGAACGATATAGGACGAAGCCATGCAAATTAACCGAGAACGGATCCTGGCAAGAACGAAACTTTTTCCTCATTCTCTGGGACGGAATTGTTTTGAAACTTGTTAGAAAAGCGCAGATCGAACATACAGTGTTGGAAAGGTTGACTTGGTCATAACAGACATTTAAAATCTTGTCTTTTTGTTGTAAAATAATGAGATTCATGTTAAAATTTTGGGTTCATTTTTACATCTTTGACATAATTGTACTTAAAAAGCCGAAGACACGGAGTTAAGTGATCCCTTAATGAGCTCAAGATGTTGTTAAAAGAGGCTAATGTGTTTTGTATAACACCTGATAAACAGGTCTTTGGGGTTTACTTGGTAACATGGCACGCTAATAGAGCTTAAACAAACCCTTTTTTATCTTAACTAGGTAAATAAGCTGTCTCCGATGGAACTAACGCAAAACATGATTCTTGAAGAAGACAGAAAAGTAAAAGAGGTGACGCCTTGATTCTGTATGGATTGGCAGGACTTCTCTCAACATATTTCGTCGTGCCATAAAAGAGACTTGATTTAACGTTTTGAAATAGGTTTCAACTTGTTGTTACGTTTGCATTACAGAACTTTGGACCACGAATTAATTCTATGCACAAACGTTACATCTAGGGTCGTATTAAGCATCTCTTATCAATTAAATTCTAGTTGTAAAGTCTAAGGTTAATCATCTGATAGGATGAGACTTTTATCTCAGCCCAATGAATTACGAAAAAGAAGATCTGTCCGACTGATTGGTGAATATGACTCCTGGTATAAGTGACAGATTCACCAAGTAGATAAAGTTGATCTACTATTATCTATGTCATGGAACTATCTCAATTCGACACTGCAATTTTCTTCTGTGTAATTCATATGGCAGAACTCGTGACCCCGTTTTATATGTGAGCGAGTCACTAAAATATTTTTCTTAGATGTAGCATGATTTGGCATTAAATTAGCCTGTACCAAGGTTAATTCAAACAATTGAATTGAGAAAATCAGTGTTCAAGATCTTACAGTCGAGTCCGCTGGGGTATTGTACAGCTTAAAGCACTGAGTATAGAAAAAAGTAGAACAAAGTAACACTGCATGGACGTGCACGCTGATATTTTTCTACTCTGTCCGGAAGCAGTAATAGGGGTCGTTATCAATAGTTATGTCAGGGCATGGTTAAGTTTTGTTCTACTCTGTCCGTAAAACGATATCAGAAGTTATTGTTACCGGATACGGGTTTAGTTTTGTTCATCTCTGTCCGGAAGCTATATCAGAAGTTGTTAAGGAAGGGTATGGGTTTAGTTTTATTCATCTCTGTCCGCAAAGGAAATCAGAAGTCGTCATAGCAGGGTATTGGTTTAATTTTGTTGTAGATTTTTTGAAAGGGAAATAAGATACCGTTATGGCAGGTTATCGGATTAAATTTTTTTTTTCCTACTCCGACCGCACGGGATATCAGAAGTCGTTATGGCAAGGTTTTGGTTTCGTTTTGTGCTACTCTGATCGCAATCAATATGGCCTTCAACACGTGAAAAGGGGCATTCGGACATTTGCGTAAAGTGTCGTTTCAGATCAGCCTGCGCATTCCGCGCAGGCTAATCCGAGACGGCACTTTACGCAAATGTCCGAATGCCCCTTTTCGCATGTTGCACGCCATATCAGATATCGTTATGGTAGGGTATCGGTTTAGTTTTGTTGAAGCTTGTTCGCAAGGGAAATCAGATGTCGTGATGTAGATTAACGGTTTAGTTCTGTTCTACTGTGACCACACGGGATATCAGAAATCATTATTGCAGGGTTTGAATTTAGAGTCGTTGAAGATTGTTCGCAAGGGATATCAGAAGTCGTGATGGCAAGATATCAGTTTCGTTTTGTGCTATACTGCCAGGAAGTGATATTAGAAGTAGGTTTGGCAGGGTATGGGGTAAGTGTTATTCTGCCCTGTCTCCAATGGGATATCAGAAGTCGTTATGGAACGATATGAGTTTCATTATGTCCTACTCTGTTCCCATGCAATATATGATGTCGGTTTGACAGGGTATGGGTTTAGTTTTGATTTGCCCCCTCTCCAAGGAATATCAGAAGTCGTTAATGCAGGTTATAGGTTTACTTTTCTTCTGCCCTGTCCCCAAGGGATAATAGAAGATATTATGGTAGGATATAGGTTGACTTTTATTCTGCCCTGTCCCCAAGGGATAATACAAGTCGTAATGGCAGGATATAGGTTTACTTTTGTTCTGCACCGTCTTCAAGGTGAAATAGAAGTCGTTATGGCAGGATATAGGTTTACTTTTGTTCTGCCCTGTCCCGAAGGGATAATAGAAGTCATTATGGTAGGATATAGGTTAAGTTTTGTTCTGCCCTGTCCCCAAGGAATAATAGAAGTCGTTACTGCAGGACATAGGTTTACTTTTGTTCTGCACCGTCTTCAAGGTAAAATAGAAGCCGTTATGGCAGGATATAGGTTAACTTTTGTTCTGCCCTGTCCCGAAGGGATAATAGAAGTCGTTATGGCAGGATATAGGTTTACTTTTGTTCTGCCCTGTCTCTAAGGGATAATAGAAGTTGTTATGGCAGGATATAGGTTAACTTTTGTTCTGCCCTATCCCGAAGGTATAATAGAAGTCGGCTGGATATAGGTTTACCTTTGTTCTGCCCTGTCCCCAAGGAATAATAGAAGCCGTTATGGCAGGTTATAGGTTTACTTTTGTTCTGCCCTGTCCCCAAGGTAAAATAGATGTCGTTATGGCAGGATATAGGTTTACTTTTGTTCCACCCCGTCTCCAAGGTAAAATAGAAGTCGTTATGGCAGGATACAGGTTTATTTTTGTTCTGCCCTGTCCCGAAGGGATAAAAGAAGTCGTTATGGAAGGATATAGGTTTAGTTTTGTTCTGCTTCTTCAAGGAATAATAGAAGTCATTATGGCAGGATATAGGTTAACTTTTGTTCTGCCTTGTCCCGAAGGGATAATAGAAGTCGTTATGGCAGGATATAGGTTTAGTTTTGTTCTGTTCCGTCTCCAAGGTAAAATAGAAGTCGTTATTGCAGGATATAGGTTTACTTTTGTTCTGCCCTGTCCCGAAGGGATAATAGAAGTCGTTATGGCAGGATATAGGTTTAGTTTTGTTCTGCCCTGTCTCTTAGGAATAATAGAAGTTGTTATGGCAAGATATAGGTTTACTTTTGTTTTGCCCTGTCCCGAAGGGATAATAGAAGTCGGTATGGCAGAATATAGGTTTACTTTCGTTCTGCCGTGTCCCCAAGGGATGATAGAAGTCGGTATGGCAGAATATAGTTTTAATTTTGTTCTGCCCCGTCTTAAAGGTGGAAAAAAAGTCGTTATTGCAGGATATAGGTTTACTTTTGTTCTGCCCTGTCTCTAAGGAATAACAGAAGTCGTTATGGCAGGATATAGGTTTACTTTTGTTCTGCCCTGTCCCGATGGGATAATAGAAGTCGTTATGGCAGGATATAGGTTTAGTTTGGTTTTGCCCTGTCCCCAAGGGATAATAGAAGATATTATGGCAGGATATAGGTTGACTTTTATTCTGCCCTGTCCCCAAGGGATAATAGAAGTCTTTATGGCAGGGTATAGGTTAACTTTTATTCTGCCCTGTCCCCAAGGTATAATAGAAGTCATTATGGCAGGATATAGGTTAACCTTTATTCTGCCCTGTCCCGAAGGGATAATAGAAGTCGTTATGGCAGGATATAGGTTTACTTTTGTTCTGTTCTTTCTCCAAGGTAAAATAGATGTCGTTATGGCAGGATATAGGTTTACTTTTGTTCTGCCCTGTCCCAAAGGGATAACAGAAGTCGTAATGGCAGGATACAGGTTTACTTTTGTTCTGCACCGTCTTCAAGGTGAAATAGAAGTCGTTATGGCAGGATATAGGTTTAGTTTTGCTCTGCCCCATCGCCAAGTAATAATAGAAGTCGTTATGGCAGGATATAGGTTAACTTTTGTTCTGCCCTGTCCCGAGGTGATAAAAGAAGTCATTATGGCAGGATATAGGTTTAGCTTTGTTCTGCTCCGTCTCCAAGGTATAAAAGAAGTCGCTATGGCAGGATATAGGTTTAGTTTTGTTCTCCCCGTCTCCAAGGGATAAAAGAAGTCGTTATTGCAAGGACTCTGTTTAGTTAGTTTCAACCTTTTATATGTAGCTGACTTTGTTTATGAAAAATGATGTGAAAAAGTTCTGCTCTGTATATCACCTCTTACAACTCAAAAGTACTTAAATAGTTTTCGTCAGGTTCTTTCGATGATATTGCTGAACAAACAAAATGAAAAAAAAATCGTGATGAAAGCAGAAATATATTTGGCAATTATAATGTGCCACGGCAAATTAGAAATACGAACTTTTGGGATCGAGACAAGAAAATATGATGTAATGATGATCTTTGGTCGATCAAAGTACTTTTTTGCCAACTTCAGTGTCTCTTTTTCCCCTCTTCGCCACAACGGAAATTTTAACACAACTTTACTATAGATTTAAAGGTGATCTATTTATTCAGTTATGATTTTTTCCTTGTAGTCTAGCATGACTCGATGGTTAAGGTGTTGGATTCGTGTAAAAGAATATCCTGCTTAGCCCTGGCTTGCGGCGTTGGCAACATGGGAGTGCCAGATTTGTACGGTGGAAATCAAGAGCCCATATTAAAAACAATATTCGATTTTAAATATTATTTCGTCAGGGAAAAATCATCATATCGGACAGAGTCAAAGAATATGCTGCAAGTTCTCTGCAGTTTGATATTTCTATCCCTGTCCGCAAAAGTATACTCAGCCGCGCTAAGCATCCTAAGGGTTAATTTATCTACCTTTACGTGTCATTTTTTAAAAAACATTAAACAGGTTGTGCAGAACTTTTCTACACCCCTAAAGGGTGGTTCAGATCAAGATAAAACAACACATAATGCACAGTCTAACCTTTGATGTTGCCAGTTAGCTGCTAAAAAGCCTTGGAAATTGCAAAGTTTCGGGAGTTTTTTGCTTCCAAAGAATTCTTCTTCACGTATCTTAGAGGTATATAAAGCGCAGACATATCTAAAATGCACTGCATAACCGTTTGGTTTGATGTACGAGCGTTTGTACCTGATATCCGTAGTCTTGCGACTGGAGAAACAAAAGAAGCTAAGATATGAGCCATGCTCTGTGGAAAGGGGGCTTAATGCATCTGCGAAAAGTATCGACCCAGGTCAGCCTGCGCATTCCGTGCAGGCTGACCTGGGCCGAAACCTTTCGCTGTTGGTCAAATTTCTGTATGTCAAAGGACCAATCTACCTCAATATTTAGTCGGTTGTTTAAAGAAGTTGCTATTATGAAACCATAATTTTGTGATGACTTGCCTGGTATTATGTATCACGGAGATGCATTAAGCCCCCTTTTGCCAGAGCATGGCTCATATATGAGTAATTCTCTACGAAAAGGTGGTTTAATGCATCTAAAAAAAAAAAAAGGTTCGACCCATGTCAACCTGTACGGTCCGTGCAGGCTGACCTGGGTCGAAACTTTTTGCTATTGGTAAGTTTTTTGGATGTCAAAAAACCTCTCTCCGTCGTGGTTTCGAGACCGAATGGATCCATGTTATACGATGACTTGCATGGTATACAACGATACATTGAACCCCTTTTTCCCAGAGCGCCGCTAATATATGGGCCATGCTCAGTCCGCGCAGGCCGACATGAATTGAAACCTTTTGCTTTTGTAAATCTTAGGTATGTCCAAGGATCATTCTACCTTTTGGTTTAGTCGGTTGTTAGACAATGGGTTGCATTGATCCATTATTATGTGATTACTTGCATGTTACAATGCACCACGGAGATGCATCAAGCCCTCTTTTGCCACAGTATGGCCCATATCATATTTTTACATCGAAATGTCTCTACTTCAAAAGCAATTCTTTTTGTTCGAAATACCCAAGACACCTTCAGTATCTTTTCCGATATCTTTTCTTTGATAAAAGTATGGAACACTGAGAGAATGAATCAAACTTTGATCATGGAAAGTGCAACGTCTTTCTGATTCTAATTCCAGATTTCAATAACACCCCCCCCCCCCCTTCTCATAGGGTGAAGCGACTCCGTAAAGGCTAGTTTATGTCCGATTATATCACCTCTGGTCATAAAAGGAGAGTGGATCTTTATGTTGACATATAAGTGTATTATGTCTTATGTATCCCCCCTTCTCTTCTCTCTCTCTCTCTCTCTCTTTCTCTCTCTCTCTCTCTCTCAATATTTTCTGAAAACTTTTATAGTTGCTGAGAAAATGTTCTTACACCGTGTTATTGACCTATACAGTAGAGATTCATTTATAGCATATATTGTAAACGACAAAAACGGAATCGGATCTCACACCAATAAAGCAATTTTGTTCTACTCCATTCATAAAACCCCAATGGGAAAAACTTAAATTAAAAAGAAGGAACATCGTTTGAGATGTTTTCGTAACGAGACCTCTTACTCTATTATAAAATTGTCTTCTTGTCAAGCATCAAGTAAGTTTGTCACAAAGGAAATAACGCATCGTTCAAGATAATAATCTTGACACGCTTTTATAGAAACCTGATCTAGTGAAGTTCCCAAATGGGCCTAGGCTCAAATACTATAATCAATATCAATTACGAAAAACAAAGATAAAAAACCAGAAATATTTCTTCCCGCATGCAAATATTCAAATTTCCGCAACTCGAACATTTAAAGGACAAACCTAAATTGCCAATATTCCAAATTATAATTTCTCGTCATTAGAGGCGCTTTATAGTTACATTTTTCCAGATTGTCTAGACCCAACATGATCTACTCGTTCCGTAGGAGCCAATAGTCCTCGACGCTGTAACGGTAAAATCTTTATTACCAGCTGACACTTGCAGACCTACTAAAATCATTTCGGATGAAAGAAAAAAAAAATGCATTTTCATTTTTTTTTTATCCAGGCATCGTACCAGAAGTTCCTGGTTGAAAATACAATACCTTAATCCTTTACCACAAAAATCTGACTTTTAACGACCCTGAGGAATAAGGCCTTTGAAAACAGTATAGGAAAAGGAGAAAATGCGGGTAGCCATGTTTTATACCTCATTAAGAGCAATTTTCGTCATTCAAGCCACCTTTTATTTGTCGTGTGCAAATGCTTTCAATTTACACACGTCTAAAATTTTGTCGTTTGGTAAAGAACTAACTCTTTACCAGACAGCAAAATTTTAGACTTGTTAACATTTGAAGCATTTTCAGCCGACAAATTATAATTACATGTATGTGTCTCAATTGATAGAATGGTAAACCTTGTTGAAATAGGAGAAAATGCCAGCTTTTTTCTCCAAAATGTTTTCATAAGCTTTTTTTCTCAAGGTCGTGAAAACACTGGACTATTTTATAAAGGATAAACCACAGAGCCTCGCACGAATCCATTGAATTTAGTGTAAGATGAACTGATGCTATAAGCGTTTCTCATGCAATCTGCATCTATTTATACAGGGATCGTATATACATGTAGACATGTGTACGATCCCTGTCTATAAACGATCCCTGGCAGTTAGATTATTTATATCAAAACAAGAATTCGTCTGTGCTCTAAATGTTAACTGGTGTCTCTTTTGCTCGTGGGAAGACCTTCATGACTTTTTCTTTATTTCAGAATTCATGTCATTCAGTAATTGACAAGTCGTATCATGATTAACCCCTTAGAGGCAAAGCGAGATTTAAATTGCTCTTGCAGACAGTAGTTTGCACAAAACTTGCAGTCTGATCATGTCTCTACATGGTCTAACACGTTGTGAATCTTTTGGCAAAAAGAACTTTGAAAATTACAACATAATCTTGAGCTTTTGCAGTTGGACAGAGATTTTCATTCAATAAAATGTAGCAGCTTTTGGGTCAAAGGAAATGGTTATGTCCAGCTCTTTTTAGGGACAAAAAATAATAGAGGTTATGCAACGAGCCTCTCTGTATTATGGAAAGGGTAAGATAATGCTGTATGAGCCTTGTTGTCTGTTCCATAACACAGATGCAATACCATTACAGATAAAATCGTGAATTGATCACTTTCCAGTCTTGATTTCGTGCCGTTTGTCAGCGTCATTTAAATTGATTGACTCCCACTCTCTTACGACTGATGGTCGTAACAAATGCATCCAGTGCTGCTGGAAGAACCGAGCCTTTAAATAAGTGTTGTCACCTAAATGAATCACTTAACACTTAGGCTGCTAAGCGCGACTCACTGACCTTTTGCGGACAGCGTAGATCAAGATCAGACTGCACAGAACGCGCAGTCTGATCTTGCATCTACACTGTCCGATAAGGAGATATCTTACTTCCAAAGATACCCTTGAAATAGGAAAATTTGGGTTTTTACTATCGGCTTGAAAGTTTCATTTCTTTAATTTAGCAGGATAAGGGTAAATGTAGCAGTGAATACAGACAAAGGAACCAGGAATATAAACAGAAATTATGTACTTCTCAGTATACCCATCACTCCAATATTTCGAAACAGATTAACGCTTTAACCCTTATCCTGCTAAATAAGTGAAATGAAACTATTAAGCCGATAGTAAAATCCTAAATTTTGCTATTTCAAAGGTAATTTTTTCGGGAAAATAATGTCGTTATCGGACAGTGTAGATCAAAGATCAGACTGCACGTTCTGTGCAGTCTAATCTTGATCTCTACACTGTCCGCAAAAGGTCAGTTAGTCGCGCTGAGCAGCCTAAGGATTAACACACAATCCCGATTTTAACGAAGAATGCTTTTGAAAACATTGTGAGAAAAAGAGAGAATGCTGGTCTAGTATTTTCTCTTTTTTCTAAACTTTATGAGGGAGGAAATTTTTTTTAAGTCACTCCTACTTTGGCGTCTACAAACGCTTTCAGTTTAGACAAGTCTAAAATTTTGCCTTCTGGTATGAGGAAATATCCCTGGATATTATGGAGCAATGCCTATTCAGAAGGTCGGAGCTAAATGCCCCAGAAATGCACATTGATTTCAATCGTCGATAAATGCGCCTCATTTATGCGTCTTTGAATTTGTATTACGAATAGTTTTAAAGCAACAAATAAGAGAATATGTTAACTTTTTGGCCACTAAATCAATAGATATATTTTCGTGGGCTTGACAAACTGCTCAAGTGCATACTGAGAACCACTCTAGTCATCGGCAGCATCGAGTGGCGGTATGATCTTGATATGCTATATTTAACCCTATACCAAAAAATCCAATGTTTTACCGACCTCTAGGAATACGGCTTTTGAAAACATTGTGGAAAAAGGAGAAAATGCTGGAAACCAGCATTTTCTCATTTTCCTACATTTTTTCTACTCTTGCAGAAACAAATGCCATCATATGAGAAACTTTAATTGACGACAAATTAGATGTGCAACTTTGATGCTAATCTTATGTTGTTGAAAGTTAAGCTTCAGTAAAGTCGTCGATTTATACCCTGTAATTGTTTATAGTTTTGTCTTTGAAATGAAATTTGGAACGCAACTCTCATTTTTTCTCTTGCAGAAGTTCAAAACAAACTTGTTGTAATTCTCACGTTTTTGTAGTGACAGTGATAACCCATTGAGTTGAAAATGGAGTTAGAGAAAAATGGAAACTTACTTGTGGATAAACGCTACAAACCAAAGAAAAAACGGCCTCGATTTACAGATTTTGGGTGGATGCCTACAATCATTAATTTGTAACTGTGCCTGTAAGCTGTTCTTTTTTTCGCTTTGTCTTCCCTTTTCTTAGAGCTTCGAGTATTCTTGAGAGAACGCTCGATTCAAATGGAATATTTCTCTTTTTAAAGGTAAGGAAGGTGATCAAATATCGGCTGTTACATGATTAGACAACTGCAATACTAAGTTAATATTTTGATCATCGTAGGCAATAACATTTGAGACGGCATAGATCAAGAGCAGATTGCACACAGAACGTACAGTATGCTATTGAATCTACACCGACCGCCTCTTGCTTCTATAACACGAGCAAGAAATTCAGTTTTGCAAGAAGTAAATAAAACTGTATGATATACCCTGAACAAGTTAAATTACAGCCATTATTTGAAATGGAGTAAAAAAAAAAATAAAGGTAATTTGAAACAAACACTCACGTCTGTATTAAAACTCTACCACACCTATTTTACCCTTGAATTAAAATTAAATATGCCTACATACACTTCGAATTTGAGGATTGTTTTATTTTTCTGCAAACGATAGTCGAATCTCTACAAATTGTTACGAAATATTGTGCCATTTTCTTCGAGACACTATATAAACGAGGTCCCATTAGAGAAATAAAACAGAACCACATATGCTGCACTCGGAAGAAGGTAAAAAATAACCATTCATTGTTTTTTTTTCTCATTCCAAATCCCTTTGTTTTCAAATCCACATCTGGATAGGAGTATTCCTTATTTATAAACAAGTAAAAGCTAAATTTACGACCCAACAGTATGACCTTGATCTTTAACCTTCTGAGTGGAATAATTCCAAGATACTTCTACTCATAAAGTACAAAAACTGTAGAATATTCAATCAAATGACCTTAAACTGTGTCCCTGACATTGGACCTACTTGAAAAAATGCTTCAAATGATACTAGTACTTCTTCTGACCTCAAAAATTGTGCCGAATTATTTGGAAAGCCATCCGTGAATATAGAAATTATGGCTCGGACAAATTCTTATAATGAAAATTTTATTATGTTACCTTCAAGTGTGACCTTGACCATGAAACTGCATAAAAATGTTTCAAATAATTGCACTGCTACTCGTGAAAATGAATCGTTTTGTCCAATTGTTTTGAAAGCTATCCATAGATTTAGAGGTAATGGTTCGGAGAAATCCGCACGGACGCACGCACGAACGCACCCTTGCATGCAATAATGCATGCAAAAACAACCGACCTATAGCCTGAAGTTGTGGCAACTGTGTCTCGCTTACTGCAAGCGAGCTCAACGAAAAAAAAAACAGTAGAGGAAACACGAAACAAAAGATAACTGAAAGATTAAAACTAAAGTAGAAACAATGACACGTCCAATCTCTTCAATCTCAAACAATACATTTTAAATAATGTGCAAGTCGATGAGAGAAAAAAAACAAACAGAAAAGAGATTAAGAATGCTATAGGAGAAGTATACAAGCTCTAAGAATTCCCGCGATGCATGTAATTCTGCCAAACGTCATGTAGAACGGAATCTTAGCAATTTTTTCATCTCAAATATTCATGCCTTGGCGTAGTTTTGTTATACTTCAGTTTGCCTTGTATCTTTCTCTAAAATTTATCCGGAATCCTTCTAATTGCTTCAACTGATGTCATTTGAGACAAAGATCAGCCTGAAGGTCCGTGCAGTCTGATCTTGACCTGCTCTCTACAGCATTCAATTAACTGTAAATGAGCGCTTAGCTTTAGCTTCTTCGGTTATTTTAATTCAGCAGAACAGCTGTGAGTTATCTGTTGATGATTGATTGCTCGATTGATTGGTGTTCTACGCCGCTTTCAACATTATTCCAGTCATATCACGGCGAGAGCTCACATATTCATGCATTTTCTGGGTTTCACCAGTACTAGGCTAAGGCTCTGAACTCCCACGAAAAGCCAGGAGTTATCTGTTACTACAGCACAATTGATCGAATCATTACTGGCAAGCTCATTGTATATGGCCTACAACACGCGTAAAGGGGCATTCGGACATTTACGTAAACTGTCGTCTCGGATGAGCCTGCGCAGTCCGCGCAGGCTAATCCGAAACGATACCTTCTGTTTTTATATAATTTTCTGTTTTGCGCAAGTCTACTGTAGCACAAAATCTAATGTAGCCGTAATGTGCCGTCTCGGATTAAGCCTGCGCGGACTGCGCAGGCTGATCCGAGACGACAATTTACGCAAATGTCCGAATGCCCCCTTTCGCGTGTTGCAAGCCAATAATTATTATATTAATCTTATCGCTGTTATGTGTAATACAGACGTTTGTTGATTGTAACAAATAGTTGGTTCTACCCATAGCTTAGGCCAGGCTTTCTGAGTGGTCAACACAGAACAATCTGATGACGCTGTTTTAATTTTTTTAGATCAGAAATAAATCTATAAATAATTGTTAAACACGACTACTTGTGCTTGTTTCCGAAATCGAAGAAAACTCGCCTTGTGATGGAGTTGTGTAATTTTGTTCGTGTACATATAATGTCTTTCAAGGCGATGTACTTTGAATAAAATAAGCTAAAATTCAATTCAACCGAAAAAATCAGGGCTCTCGATAAAAATCAACTATCCGATATTTTTTCCGCTAGGTATCCGCCTAGTTATTGAATTATACGTGGAATGGTACCGAAACAATAATTGATTTTTAAGCCATTCTTTATGATGAAAGTGATATGGTATCATTTCCGTCTGCTCTTTCCAGATTAATCTTTTCCCCAATACTCTTCCGGTATTAAACTTCCGGTTCATGTTTTCCGGAAGGCTGCGTAATTTCAGAGTTAACGCTTTATCAGACAAAATACTTTTTGACTTGCCCATTACGAAAGAATTTGAGAATAAAGATATGAATGTTGCTTAAATGATTAGACTTGTCTCTGAAATGGTAAGACATTGCTGGGAAGGATTATCAGCATTTTCTTCTTTTAACACAATATTTTCAAAAGCCACCTTCATCTGATTCGAAAAGTTACGTATTCATTTTATTAAAGGTTATGTTGCTTAACGACCAATCCGACACTAAAAAGAAGGCAGGGGGTGTCTCTAACTATCTTTCTTCATCGCAAGAGTAAAAGAATGGGGTAGAAATGTTTCAGTAAGAAGGGCCAAGATATTCCGTTTTCAACAATAGTTTTGTCATCGTACGTCTGACAACATATTGGAAAGTAGGCCATCAAACTGCGTATCCAATGGAGTATGGTCTTGATCTAGACAATATCCACGAAAGCATGTAAAGTAGCTCTTGGTGTTATAAGGCGTAAAAAAATGGAAATCCAGAGACAATTGTGGTAGATGAACAGTTAGATAGAAAAATGTAATGGATTAATTGTGATGTATATAATTTCTGATACACTACTAAAATTGTATTCATGACAAGCAACATAGCGCATGTATTTCCTGGTTTTAATTGCAATCATTATAGATCTATTATGCACAGTTAGTTCCCATCGAAAATTGCATATACACTTACGTAATCTTTCAACGCTGTAACCTTATGCTTAGTGGTATTTTATTCGAGTAAATGCTAACCGCAGGAGTGCCGATAAATGGCGATGAACATTTAGATACAATAGAAAGGCCTTATCAATGCAACTTCCAACTGTTTTTAATGGGAATATCTCCAAACAATATCGGACACTGTAGATTCAAGATCAGACCACACGTAGGGACACAGACTGATCTTGGTTCTACGGTGGCGTTCGCAAAAGTAACAGATGCTATCCATGGCATTTTAAGGGTTTAACAAAAAAAAAGATTGGTGATAAGATAAACTATCGTTGATGTATCAAGCAATGAATTACAGGAACATGTGTGCAGGCATATCCAAGAGAGAAGCAGATTTTGCAAGGATTTTGTCGGGGGCGCTGAGTTTATTTCTCCCTAGTCATTACTTTTGTAACCGGTTCACACGAAAATGCTGTCGTGATACTTAGTCGTTCTTTCATACATAATATCTGGTATTAATAAAAGCTGAATCCTAAAAAAAAAAAGGGGGGGGGTGAATTATACATAAAAATATCAGGAGTTAGAGTTAACAATGAATTCAGAAATCGGATATTACTTTGATTATGTTACTTATTACAAATTCATGTGCATTAAAGGCTTTATTTGCGAAGGAAACTTTATCAATAAGCGTGCAGAAACTGTTGCAAATGACTATAATAACAAAATAAAATGAATGGTAAGACTAATTACTTTACAGACAATGACTGTCTGTTTCGAAACAGCCTTAAGAGACACACTTTTGTTAAATATTCAATCCATAGTCGTGATAGACATGACAAGTCAGGGAGCGATGTAGACATAGGTCTAATAGCATTTTCACGAAATTTCATACATAATTGTCTTGTTGAAATAGGTTGCCTCGATTTAAGCATTACCAAAGTATCCAAGATTCAAGCCTTTAATCAGATTCGGACATAAAGGTAACGTATTTCAAAACGCATGCAATAGACAGGTTTTGATAAGTAGTTGGTAAAACCAACAGTTTTCTTGTTACAGTTACAAGCAATCGCTCTTTTCTCATTTTTCGATACCGCTCAATTTATTACAAATTTTTTTTTTTATTTCTCAAATTAACATTTCTTATTTATTTTCCACGTATAGTTTGTGGTATGGGCTCGTGTGTCTAAATTTGCCTGCATTTTAATGGTTAGGCTGTAGCACAGCGCCTCAAATTGCTTATTTAAAACTCTTGGGCTAAACGACAAAATTTTAGACTCGTCCAAAAACAAAGCAGACGACATATGAAATATGGTTCAAATGATGATAGTTGTCTTTGAACAGGTAGCAAATATTGTGGAAAAAATGAGAAAGCATAGCAACCAGCATTTTCTCCTTTTTCCAACAATGTTTTCTAAAGGCTTCTTCCTCGTCGTCGTTAATATGCGTTAATATGCGGGACTATTTTGTAGAAAGATACTTGTACACATCATAGAAAACGACTGATACTGCACTCACTCACCTCTAAATATTATTTTTTAATTCTAAATTCCAAGAATAATGATTTGTTTGGCTGGGAGGTTTTGTCTAAGCCAATCAGATGGCACGTGTTGGAGTATGAACTCAGTACTGGATTAACAACGGTTTGTGTTCAAAAACCCTGACGCATTTTTTTCAAGGTTTAAAAAGAAAAATGGGCAATTCTTGTCCAGAACGATAGATACATGTGAGCCGTGCTCTGGCAAAAGGGGGCTTAATGCATCTCCGTGATGCATGAGACCAAGCAAGCCACCACAGTATTATGGATCCATAATAGCCACTTTTTTTTAACAACCGACTTAATCATGAGGTAGACTGGTCCTTGGACATACGGAAAATTGACCAATAGCGAAAAGTTTCGGCCAAGGTCAGCCTGCGCGGACTGCGCAGGCTGACCTTGGTCGATACTTTTCGCAGATGCATTAAGCCCCCTTTTCACACAGCATGGTTCATGTATATTGCTTTCATATAGTTAACCTTCCTTATCAAATCTTTGTCATTAACACTAGGCATTATCTGTCTGACCATGCCATGGCACCAGACTTCAAGACTAGAGTAAACGAAAATGTGGCTGTCTCTAAAATCCGTATCTTAATCTTCTATGACTGTTTAAGTTTTCTTTCGACAAGAATTTAACCTTTATCGAAAAGGATAAGCTTTACTTCTGCCGGGTCACCCTGTGGGGGGGGAGGGGGGGACATGCACTCTGAAGTCGAATAAATTGGCATTTCATGCAAGGCTGCTGAAAAATTACTCTTTTGATTTTTTCCCAAAGAAATTGGATATATGCTAAGGTTCAGTGGAGGTGGGCAAATCATGCTTAAAAAAATGGCGTTACCGGGCGTCCCAGGTCCCTACTGACTAGAAAAAAACGCTTTGTAAGAATGGAATGCATTTGAAATGTGTATACTTGCTTCGCGAAAACTGCTGGTCCATGACTAACGGAAAAAAGAAGTTTGTAACAAACATAAAGAATAAATGGAACGCCCGTCGTATTTCCTACATTTTTTTATGACAAAAGTTTAATTTGAGGGTCATCTTTGCTAACGGATACGGGCATTCAGTTTTTGCGAGGATAAAAATAAAAGAAAATGTGTTTTCGTGCAGCTTTGAGCAGTTAAGAAAATGTTCAGTATACCCACAACGTGTATTCCGCAGAATGTGCCTATTGCGTTTAAAATTCTGGGAAACTCGAAGGTGACACGAGTAACTACTCTAACATGTCGTAAATAAGGTCTATCACAGGAAAATGAGCCATCGGAGGACAAGAATCAGAGAAAGCCTGATAAAAGGACTATTCATCTCTGTCAGAAGCTATTGTTATTTCGGACAACAAAGGGTGATTGCTATAGTAAGTGCGAAAGTAACATGTGACCGCTAAAAGGATTAGAGCATTCCACACGCGGGGTGTTAAAAGACATCTCGCTGGATTTGCCGCTACATAAAAAACATTTTATTTACGATCATTGTTACAACGGTTTTAGATACGCCTTGATAAGCACTGAAGATTTATGCCATTTATTTTGTCATTACAGTAAAGGTGTATCCATTATGGAAGATTGGGTTGTTGTCGCTTTGAATAGGACTTTTTAACATCTGACATTGTTGTAGGAATAGGAGCAACTGCTCGTTGCACAATTTTATCTAATTCCGATACTGTTTTACATATCTGTAAGATGAAAGTTTCCTTTTTCTTCAAACCTATATGCATTGTTACTGGAATTAGCATTTCATAATGGCACGTTAATAAACCCACCTGTAATGGGTAAAAGTTCTTTGCTCATTTTCCTCTATTTTTTTTCATGTTTTTGTAATAAAACTGTGGAAAGGTTGCAGACCGCATAGACTAGTGGTGAAAACACCGTTACACACAGTGTTACATAATTTTTGTGGTGTATTTCAGTTGGCGTACCCTTTCTGTATTCTGATAATGGAAAGTGACAGTTGTTCCACTATCTCCGTCTCTGATGTAAACAAGGCTATCGGCCCAAAATACACACACGCGTATCATGATCAAAGACGCGTCCAAGAATTGTGTAACATTGAATCATCATTATCATTTCTCATTACTATCCGATCATCATCATGATCATCATTAAAGTTAGGTTTTGGCCACCGCTCTCGTTCAGGAATGGAATAACATTCCTGATGCAGCGATTTTACGTTATGTAAGGTCTATGCGACGTCGAATAATTGCCTGTATCGACAGCAGAGGTGGCCATACAAGATATTGATTGAAAAATTACAAGAACTTTAAGAAAAACCTAACTTTAATGTTACCTTAGTCTTTGAGTACTTTTGCAACTTTGGTTTTAGTACCACCTTCATTTAAACTGCAAAATCCCAACTTAAACTTTCTGTTAGTCAAAATCTGATTAGCCTAGCATTTTCTACAGACTCTGAACTAAAGTATGATACCAGATTTGTTGGTCTTCAATAAAACATGCCACGATAAATAAAAGAAAATTATGTGCACACTTACTTATGGAACTGAGTATATTACAACAAGAGGCGCCCCTGTTACATATAATTGGCACAATGTCCATTGGAAACACACAATTAACTACAAATTTGAGGTCAATCCGGCCATAAGATCTCACAAGATATCCAACTGCGTAGATTAATGATTAGGCTGCACGTTATGTGCAGCCTGATCTACATCTGCATTGTCCATAAAAGTACATAAGTTGTTCCTGCATCCTGAGATACAAGGTAATCCTTCTGTATCGTAACAACAAAGTTTAGCACTACCTCATATTAGAAACCTAAAAGGTTTCGCGGTTGGAAATGTTCGCGTTGTCTGTAATGGACTTAATTATCCGCGAAAATTTAACTTAACGAATTTTAGGTAGTCAGAAGACTATGAACAAAAAAAAAACATCAATCTGTTTGGTAACCAAGAAAAAACTCTTTACCTCAGGAAACAAAATTTTTACTCAATGACTTTGAAAGCAAACTGCAATGTATGGATAATCGGCATAATTTAACGTTTAATTCTGATACATGTATGATTACATACGTACATTTACCGATAATTGAAATAATTGCTTGATACGAGCGATTTCTCCCTTTCCCAAAAGGTTTTCAAAAGTGGTTTGATGTATTACAAAAGTATAAGTCTTCGGAAATATTTTGCTTGAATTCTGTTAGCAGTAAGAAAAAGTTAGCTAATTGATTAAGGTCTACGGCCCCTAACTCATCGGTAAACATCGACGTTTTCGTAAAGGCTATTCGGCCAATCTCGGCAGCTTCCGTCTTTTAATATGAGAGTTAGGGGCCGTAGACCTTAATTGGAGCTTTTCCAGAGCGATTTAATTTTGCGATTTTTGTCACAGTCGCGATATTCGCCGATTGAAAATGCACAAAATAAATTCTGGTTTTACAGTAATTCATTCTACATAATGTCTCTATGCACGGGCTCCCAAGCTCGGAGAACCAAAAAACAATAGAACAGCACTGAGATGATAAGGATGTGCGAATATGCAGTCTGATCTTGATCGATCTGTTCGTGAAGGAGTTTAAAGACCGTAATTCACAGGCTTTGTGTGGTGGATCAATACTCAGGGCTTTTTAACTTCACTAATTATATTAAATGTCGGTAATAAAAATGTTTCCAAGGGAGATTAACATGAAAGAGGTCTAATTAAAAGCCTTTTAACAAACCTTTGAACGCCTGATCTCTTCATATTTGAGCCATGCTCTGTGAAAAAAGAAGGATTAAAGCATCTGCTAAAAGTGTCGACCTTGGTCAGCCTGCACAGTCCACGCAGACTGACCTTGGCCGAATCTTCTTGCAGTTGATCAGTTTTTTGCAGCTCAAAGGACCAGTGTGCCTGATAATTCTGTCGGCTGTTGTATAGAATGGATTTCATGGATCCATAATAGAGTAATGACTTGGTTCGTATCATGCATCACGGAAATGCATTAAGCCCCTTTTGTCAGAACATGGCCCATTTATCATCAAATAATATTAAGTGTGTGATCCTTGTCCGAATAACTTAAAATGTCACGCTTGGTTATGATTCTTATACATGTAACTCGAAGTAGCTGATGGGACTCATCAGCCACTTGTATGAATACAATACAATACAATACAATACAATACAATGATTTATTTGATATCAAGGGTCTCCGGTCTATAAAACTTTACAACTACAGATGTAAGAAACACCGGGAGAGACGTATTTATTACACTTCACATAAACCATTTGTAAAGACTTAAAGATTTTGTAGCTAGAAATCTCTCCTTTTCACACATTATTTTCTACCCTTTCACGTTGTCTTTCGTCTGCAAATGCTTTCAGTTTAGTAAAGTCAATTTTTTTTTTCTACCTCTGGTAGAGTTGCTTATGGCAAATTTTCCGACAATCCACGAAATCATTATAATGCTAGTTTATGGATGGCAACGGAGATTAGTGTTGCTTTAAAATGGAGGAAAGATGTTTGATACTATCGCATCGTAGAAATGTGCCTTGTTTGAATAGAGGATTCTCATACCATTTACATCATTTTTCATTTTGTTGAACAACTAAAAGGCAAATATTTTTTGCAGAAATGAAAATAGGATACCAAATCTTTGGTAATTCTTTTTATTGTAGCACTTCCCTCGGGTTAAAAAAAAAAAACAATAGCACTCATTTTTGTAAAATATTGATCATCTGCATAAATTAATTTCTTATACAAAGATACATGGGAAAAATGCCGGAAAGAGAAAAGTTGCTTGTTACGTTCAATTTCTCTTTTGCCACGATGTTTTCAAAAGCAGTTTGCTGCAAACGTAAAAAGTCGTCTGTCAGGAGGGTGATCCTGCACGGTCCACTGCTTCAGGTGGTGGTTTGTGATTCAGAGAGTCTAGACTAGGTTCGATCCTGACCAGCGACGCTGGTTTAAGATGGAGGGTCCTACAAAAAAGTTTGAAGGTTTTAGCCGGGTAAAAAAGACTTGTGAAACACACGAGCCATGGTCTGTGAAAAAGGGGGTGGGGTTGATGCACATGCACAAAGTATCGACCCATGTCAGCCTGCGCAGTCCACGTAGGCTGACATGGGTCGAAGCTTTTTGCTATTGGTTAATTTTCTACATGTCAAAGGACCATTGTACGTCATGATTTAGCCGGTTGTACCACGAAATAGATTTTATGGATCCACAATTATTATGTAACCACTTGCCAGGTTTAATGTATCACGGAAGATGCATTAAGTCCCCTTTAGCCAGTGTATGGCTCATTCGAGTCGCCGTTAACTGAAATACATGTATGCGGAAAGCAGTGTAACATACCTTTTAAACAAACAGGACAGTAATACAGACTATGAGCATCAATGTACAATCAGTATATTTCTCTTATTTACACCGGAAGAAGAATAAACATCCCCAAGATCAATAGGTTCTTGATAACCACGTCACGGTCTGCGATATTTGTAAAATTAAGACAGAGATAGTGTGTACTTAACCAGATTTAGCATGCAAAGATCATAGAACTTTATCATATACGTTGGACATGATTTGTAATAAACCTTTTACGATTAGTTGTCATTGTTTAGATCGTCTTTTTTGTGCAGAAGATGGTATGTGATCTAAGCTTTGGGGCCTGAATTTACTTTCATCATGTTTTATATATCACAATGATATAGGGTGTCCATGTATCTACGTTTGTTTTACTCTTCGTCCCAAGATTCTCTTGAAGATTACGTAGAAATGGCTTTGCCATATAAATGTTTTGTATGTAAATGGCTTTCTGGGAAATGGGGCTTAATGCATCTTTGCTGCACATTAAACATGTACCAAGCAAGTCGCAAATTATGGATCCATTTTGTCAAAAAAAAACCCAACAGTATTCAGCAGCCTGCAGTAGGCACATTTGGAAGAGTTATATCGAAACTCTACTCACTTATAACTGATGGGTCAATGTTTGTCAAGTCGGGAACCAACGCATCTCATCTGTTGAGGCAGACCTTCTTAGACTAAGGATATGTTAGTGAACGTGACGCTAATTTCACAAAATGATGTTTGGATTTGCGAGAATTGTCAATAAGTGTGACAGCTGATGTAAACTAGTCTATAGAAATGCATACTATCTATAGTATGGCCAGGAAATCCCTATCAGTATCGAAACAATAATAGTTTTTTGGGGGTATGATTTAAAACCAGTAGATCTATACCAAGATGTACATTACCACATTTAAATCAGTGCTCCGAAAATTAAACCAAAGTTGCTGCTTAGCAAACTTTTTCATGCTCAACTCAGCTAAGCACGAAATTTCAAAATTATACGGAATTGATTCGATACGCCACAGAACAACTTTTAACGTTTTCTCTTCCTTCTTTTTATTAAATGAAAGTACATGTATCTATTTCTCACTGTCGTACTATCAGAAGCACTAATGAAAGTAAAAGTGTTCACCATGAGCACGAACATAGTTAAGCATGAAGTCAAGTTTTAGAAGCATTGGTCCAGTACTCCATAAATGGCACTTAAGAACACTAGAGCCTGTATTTAAACACATTTAAATATCAAATAGTGTTATTTTGGCAGATTTTTATGAGTTTTATGTAGAGTTTATTTTACAACAACTAAGCTACATGTAAAACCTCTGCAATTTCCCCTTTAACCGCATTTTTATTTTTCAAAATTCGTCTGCTGCAAGACATAAAGACTCGTCCATCACAAGAAATGAGTAAGATATGGTATGACAATATTCATGGAGCATAGTTATATTTACAGTTATTAATCATTTGGGTACTGCTTCTTTGACAGTCATGGCATTATGAGTACAAGAAAATACTCTTTTGTTAAAATTTTGTATTGTAAGAAGAAGACAGAGAAATTTCTTTCTAAGCTAAATCCCTTATCAAACAGTCCTGTATCGTATTAATTATTGTACTAATGGAAAAGGCTTTGAAAATATTGTTGGAAAAGGAGAAAATGCTGGTAGCCAGAATTTTCACCTTTTCCCACAATAATTTCTCTGAATATTTCAAATACACACTCTAAGGATTTGAACCTCATAAATAATCATCTTTCACATTCGAAGAGTCTATAATTTTGTCGTCTTGTGAAGGATTAATCGGTCACGCAATAAACGTGCTATCAATCACTGTGGAACAATAGCAAATGGCGGGAGAAAATCATTGTATTTGGCATCATGGTTGGAACGCTTATCTGTTCACCAAGAAATGTGCGCGTGACTTGAATTGATTTGTCAATAATCTCAAGAATTCTTCTTTCTCATTCATTGGGGTCAAGTTTGTGTGGAAGCAATTTTGTTTCATAGTATCCCAATTTAGAAACTGATTGCTAATTTCTAATATTATTTTAAGAAATAAGTGATTCGTGTTATTTAGTCCATACAAGAGAACTATGAAGACCCTTCATCGCTCACCTGTCTATATAAGAGCTAGAAATTTGCACAGTAAGCTATAAGTTACCTGTTAATTTAGGGCCTGGATCTTGTTTCTTTCTGTTTTAAAATAAATAAAAGTATCAGTGCCATCTAAAATTTAGGTCCAAAGTCGGAGAATGTTTTTTTTTTAAAAGATACAATGACAGACGTTATCGTGGTCATGTGACCTGGACCAATTGAATTGTATTTTTTCCATGTGCCAAGGAGTCCAAACACGAAACTTGATTTGGTTTCATTCAGTAATCTCCAAGGAGAAATCTGAAAGTGTTTGTTGGACGGAGGGAAAACCAATTTATATTCTCCTTCGCAATCTATGTTTTTAAACCCTTTACACCCAATGTAATTATTGTACTGTATCGATTTTATTTTATACTCGATGTGCTCCACTATTACCCTGTCGTTACCTTTGAGTCACTTGTCACTTTCTTCGTTTGAGAAAACGTTTTTACCCAATACCCCTCCCCTCACAAACCTCCTTTTTGATCTTGCAGCAAACCAAATTAGGAGTAAAACATGTTGCAAACGTGAATCTTGCTTTTATTCAACCATAACTGTGTTAATTATCATGTTTTACAAGGGTGCTTTTTCAAGTTATCTACTGCAATTTTGTTTCAGGAGGTAATGACTTAAAATGAGTAAATCGTAATTTTAGACGAACAGCCACACAGCCGATCCTATATTCTTGTTTCTTAATAAGTTGGACATAACACCGATTTGAAATAATCTCAGTGTTAGCACTCTTATGTAAAAGCTAAACCGAATACACATTCCTAACCGTAGATGATTGCAAAATATTTATTTCACTTTTTAAGAACATAGATTTTGTTTTACTTTTTAAAACATCGATAAATTCTATTTCGACCTGGTTCGAAAGTTTTTTGCTATTTGTAAATTTTCTGCATGTCAAAGGACCACTCTGCCTCCATATCCAGTCGATTATTAGACTAAATGGCTTTCATAGATGCATAATTATGTGATGACTTGCTTCATCTAATGTATCACAGAGATGCATCAAACTCCTTTTTGCCAGAGCATGGCTCATACGCAATAGTGGCGTTCACTGTGATCGTATGTGGCCTTGAAGGCCAAAGGTAAAAAGTTATCATCGGAAGCTACAATTAATTTCTCTTCCTTCCCACACACCCCACATATTTGTCACAGACTATAAAGTAGCACAAAGTAATCACAGGCACGTACTTAAGATTGTTGAACACGTACAGAAAGATTAGATTGCAAACGTCAGTCATTTATATGACAATTTTGGCAAATCTCCCCTCCCCCCTCCGTTCGGGGTTTTCTTTGAAGTTGAAAAGGTTGATTTAGTGTCATTCACTCTTGTGTCTCCAAAAAAAAAAAAAAGTTAATTAATTCATAAAAACTATGTTCGTTTGTTTATACGGACCTTCATTAATTTTAATCATATTAAGTAGGTTGATATTTATATAGGGAGTTGTAAGCAAATACATAATCTTTTAACACTTTCACTACAAATGGCGACCTAAATAGCTTATGCCGACGACGTAGATCAAGATCAGACTGCACACAACGTGCAGTCAACTATTTATCTACCTCGTCATTTAGCTATTGCTCAACTAAAATTATAATTCGATTGCACTGGACACAATGATAGATCTACTGATCAGACCTCAAGAAAAGTTGGATTTATTCAGTTGGCAGAGAAAAAGTTAAAATTAGTACCAAAACTGTAGCTTAACTCTTTACCAAACGACAAAAACGTAGACTTGTCCAAATTGAAAGCATTTGCAGACGACAATTTCAATGTGGCTCATATGGTACAATTTTTCTTTGATAGTGTAGAAATCATCGTGGGAAAAGGAGGAAATGCTGTTTACCAGCATTTTCTCCTTTTCCCACAATGTCTGCAAAGGGTCGTTAAAAGTCGGGATTGTATGGTAAAGAGTTAAAGCCTCCCATGTCGTAATTACCCTGGTATTCTCAGGGTATTTCTCAGGTTATCGAGCAGTTTAGATTCAAGATCCGACCATGTAGAAAGTGCATGCTTATCTTGATCTAAACTGCATGTACAATCACCTAAAGTCGTACGCAGGTGTTTCGAAATTGAGCACCCTAAGTTTGACATCGACCATGAGAAAGAAAGAATGACATAAAATAAAAAGAAATAAAAAAGAGTAAAGAACTAGTGACCAAGAAAAGATAAGCAGACAGACAAAGAGAAAAGAAACTCTGTACATGTATAACGATCTCGTGCAAAAACAATTACATCAGAACGTTTTAAACAATTACATCAGAACGTTTTAAACTATCATAAACAGAGAAAATTTTGACCATGGTCTTTATACTAACTGTATCCATATGCTGGCAGTCGCAACAATAGGTTAAGACAGGTCTATTTGTATTTGATAGGAATTGTGACTGAAACAAATAGCAGTAAATGATACTATAAACAAGATCAGACTGCACTTATATGCGGGCTGGTCTTGGACTTCACTGTCCGCAAAATACACCGGTGGTCACACATGGCAGGATAAGTGTTAAGTCGGGTGTAAGATATTTAGTAGATTAACCCTTAGGCTGCTAAGCGCGACTCACTGACCTTTGGCGGACAGTGTAGATCAAGATCAGACTGCACAGAACGTGCAGTCTGATTTTTGATCTACACTGTGCGATAAGGAGATATTTCTCCACCCCATAAAAAACTTTGAAATAGCAATCCTTGGGCTTTTACTATCGACTTGAAGATATCATTAAACTTATTTAGCAGAATAAGGGTTAATATCCGAAGATCTACTTACCGACTCTAAACGTTTTAGTCTGGGCATCCACATTCGATATATATATTCCAACAGCCATGACTAAAATCCTTACGGAATACATTTTGAAAAATAGCACCAGTAAATCCTCGTCGTCTCCACACACAAATAACACAATCGCCCTCGAAACTTAGAAAAACAGAACGACAAAATATTCCCTTATTTACATCATTTATATACACTTCAGCTATGTACAAATAATTCCCAAGTCTCTTTTACTTCTCTGGTATTCTCCGCGGGTGAAAAAGCTTATATCCTGCAATTAAAGTATGTAAACACGGTCATAATGCGACTACAGAGAGGAGAAGAGAAAACGAGACGGATTGGCTTGGCTATTCTAGAGCTATGTTTATTACCGTCGAGACTAGACTGCCATTTTCATTTCTTTAGACAAAAATCATTGAAAATTTTCGCTGCAGCGAACAAATAATCCGGATAGCGTAAAAATACTAAAGACTTGATCCAATTGTAGATTTTTTCCCGTTTGGTTTCGGTCTATCGAATATTACGGTCGCGGCAGGATAACTTGTCATCTTTTTAATGGGTTAAAAACTATTTGATTGCTTATCCATTTAGCATGTTTTTGTCAGTGCTAGAAACTAACCCATTACTATACACGCTATTTCTATACGAGTACAGATGAAAAGGGAAAAAGCCGCGACTTGGAGGAATTAAAACTGTGGTAATGATGTGAAAAACAGCATTCGTTTAAAACCATTAGCTGCTGTCTGACTAGTAACAAAGTCAGAACAAAGCTCAGCACTGAGATATGAATAAATCCTGTCACAATAACCTTCGCTATTCCTTGAAAAGATACAGTTTATTCGAACCGGGATATGAAGACAACAATATAAGGTTTATCAGCCTTTCGTGCCACAACTCCACTACCGGAGCTTTGCATGCTTTCGTGTCTTTTTCCCCTAGAATTGTACAGTTCTAGTAGAATGAAATGTCATGTTGTGAAATGGCTTTCAAACCCCCCCCCCCCTCTTGTCCTCATGATATTTTCCAGAATCAATTTCAGCGTTTTGGCGTAATATTGACTTAGATGCAGAAATAGATAAATACTGGAAATGAAACTTACATAAATGAGAATTCAACAAAATGTGTTTTCCAATGTCTGCAGTTGTAATTGATGTTATTGAAAATTATCTGTCGGAGTTGAGAAAACTGTTGGATAAGAAAAGAAAATAGTTGCGTAAATCTGTTTTCTTGTCAGAGGAACAAAAGGTTTTGAAATTGCCGCACATTTTTTTCTTTATAGCAAAAACTAATTCACACCTGCCGGTGAGCTTTTTCACGATTTACAGCCGTGCATTTATGAAAACACTATGCAAAAGTATAAATTGCAATTCGTCTTTTGTCAACTTGAATGGTAATACTTGTGTTAAACCTTTATTAATTCATACTGAATACTAATACAATGTACAAGGATCCTTTAAAACCCGTCTGATGCAAATCGTGTTGCATGAAGTACAAAATTAATTAGGAATTATTATTCTTTGTAAAAAGAATTAGAAAACAAAAAGGCACAAGTTTTTAAGGTAAAATGTATACACCTAAATATTACCTGATAACGATCAATTATACACAAAAAATCCTTACGACGATTTCATTCTGAAATTAACTTTATGATTTCCTTTGAAACACGAATCGACCACAGCGTATAAAACAGGAATATTTATAAATATGAATAATACTGCTATGTATAACGACACAGTAACAAGTAAAATATGAATAATACTGTAATGTATTACTACACAGTCACAAGTAAGACGAGTTTCTTTCATCTGAAGGCCGGTTTTCTGCATACCTTTGTACCCCCGTCGTGTGTTCTCATTTCCATTCCAGTTTACCATAGAAACCATGTGGAAACGGCACGGGTCGCAGACTGCGCTACTAATTAGAAACAGAACTCTGGTGATGATAGGGATTGTCAAATATACAGCTATCGTCCATTTATCTCCGAGCTATATAACAACCCACACTAGATCCTTACCAAACTATCCCGTGTTTTGGTATTCTTGAAGAAGAAGGCCTTTGAAAACATTGTGGGAAAAGGAGAAAATGCTGGTATCCAGCATTTTCTCCTTTTCCCACAATGTGTTTACCCTTTCGAAGAGAGTTGAAACTTGTCATTTGAAGAATTACCGTATTTTGTATAGGGAGATTTACCTTCATCTTTGAGAAAAGAGACTAGAATGACATCAAACTAATGGTAAGTTTTCAAAAGAATTGGACAGTGTACGCTGAAGATCATACTCCAGTCTGATCTTTATCTGTATTGACTGCAAATGCAACTAAAATCTGTGATCGACGCGTTAAGGATTAACCTTTTTAGAACCTTCTATTTAAACTCGACGGCTTAAAAAACAATCCACTGGAAATTGGAAAGATGTTTATCTCAAGGGCTTGACTAAACAAGCGGACGATATAGATCCAAGTCCCTTGCATAGTCTGTGCAGTCTAATCGGACCTATTCCATCCGCAAAAGCCCCTGATTTCTTCTATGGTGCTGAAAGCTTTGAGGATTACAGATTCAGAGAAGGCTCAATAAAGGGATCGGACATTTTCATTCAGGAATATACAGATTCGAATACCGCATCTCCAATGCTGTGTTTCCCAAAGTTGTCTCAAAATGTATTTCTCAAATGGGAAGACCGCCCGTTTGTATTTTTAATCATTTTACGACATGTACGTATATTTCTTTCTTTAACCTGACCTTTAATTACAAGTAAATGTATTGTGTGTATATACCGGTGGGATTTCGTATCAGTGATACTGAAAGGAACCAAGAATGGTTGATTAATTTCAATCACTTGTATCATTCTTCGATTCCTGTAACTAATGTTTGATTTTGTAAACAGTTCTGCCACATGTGTTAAATAAAATGAGTCATGCTTTGGTAAAAGGGGGTTTAATGCATATATGTGATGCATTACACGAAGCAAGTCACCATAATTGGCCTGTAACACGCGAAAAGGAGCATTCGGACATTTGCGTAAAGTGTCGTCTCGGATCAGCCTGCGCAGTCCGCGCAGGCTGATCCGATACGACACTTTCCGATCGTGTGTGATTTTCTGTTTCACGCAAGTCTACTGTAGGACAAAATCTAATATTGACGTAAAGTGCCGTCTCGGATTAGCCTGCGCGGACTGCGCAGGCTGATCCGGGACGACACTTTACGCAAATGTCCGAATGCCCCTTTTCGCGTGTTGCAAGCCATATAGTCATGGATCTATAAAATCCTTTTTGTCTAATAAGCGAATTGACCATTAGGTAGACTGGTCCTTTGGCATGCAGGAAATTGACCAATAGCGAAAAAGTTTCGACTAAGGTCAGCCTGCGCGGATTGCGCAGCTGACCTTGGTTGATACTTTTTACAGATACATTAAACCCCCTTTTCACAGAGGATGACTCATTCATTATTATTTTCTGTCGCCAAGGTAATGTTATATACTTTTGTGGGTAGAGTACAGTAAGATTAGATTGCTAAGCCTTGCAGTCTAATATTAAATCTTCACCTTTAGAACGATATTTGTATTATGCTGGAAAAACGACCCACCCCCTTCTTGAAATATTAACGTATTTTTTTAAGGTTTTACATATCTTTGTAAAATTATTTGGTGCCTAAAAATTTAAAGGGTTAAAAGTTAAATATATGTTCCTACTTACACGTTAAGCTTATTAACTCTGTACCAGACGACAATAACTGGAAAAAGGGCCTTTGTGCAGACTACAAACTGAATGTGGCTAAGATGATCGGGTTTGTCTGTTATAGGGTAGAAAACATAGTTGGAAAAGGAGAAAATGTTGGTAACGAGCATTTTCTTCTTTTCCCACAATGTTTTCAAAAGACCTCTTTCTCAGGATGGTGAAAACTAGTATAGAGATCGTGTGATAAAGGGTTTAGCGTTTGAAAATTGTCGACTGTGTTGGGACAAAACGTGTTTCATATTAGTCAGTATCAGTAAAGTAACAGAGATTGGATTGATTGATTGTATGGTGTTTAACGCCGTTTTCAACATTATATCAGTTATATCACCGCGGCCAGTGCACCTATCCATGCTTTCCTGGAGTCTCTTTTACCAGTACTCCGCACAATTTTCTTTCCAAGCCAGTGGCTGCTTTCCCGCGTAACTATCGTCGAAACAATGGTCAGCGGTGGGAGAGGAATGAATCATCAGTCCCGGGAAAGAATTTGGCCGAGCCTGAAATCGAATCAGCGATCTCCTGTTCTTGAGTCCTGTACGCTACCGACTGCGCTACCGGGGCTCGGCAGAGGGATTGGATAGGAATTTAGATCAGACTGCACGTTCTGTAAACTGTTATTTTAATCTACTATGTCTGTAGA
Source organism: Hippopus hippopus (assembly GCA_946811185.2). NCBI lineage: Eukaryota > Metazoa > Mollusca > Bivalvia > Cardiida > Cardiidae > Hippopus > Hippopus hippopus. Next base: position 32,823,172 of record OX328101.1, read on the forward strand.
AACTCTGATTGTGCAAGGAACCCTTAGGCTTACCTCTTTACCACGCGACAAAATTTCGAACTCCTTTTAATACTGAAAAACACTCGCAAGCTACAAATTAAGTGTGGCTCATGCGATGATTTTCGTCTTTAACAGGTTACCAGCATTTTCTCCTTTTCTCACCATGTTTCAGAATTCTGCTTTTTTCATTGTCGTGAAAATACGGGATTATGTAAAGGCTTAAATATCGCAACTAACATGACCAGGCACTTCACCGCCTGGAAAATTGTCCATTAATTACCAGAGACTCGATAATTTATTCTAGATAAACACCCTCGACAACGTTACTGGTACAGATAATATAATCACCCAAGATAGTCACATGTCTCAAAGGAATTTTGTGCCCGCCTTCGACTTTTGGACCAAGGCCGAAGTTGAAAACATAAGGGAACCCTAATTTTAACAAGTTTAGGTAAAAATTTCCCACGAACAGTTAAAGAAAAGACCATTTTTCCCTTGAAAATTGTCAAAAAACTTTCGACTTTTCGAACCTGAGTTTATTTTGATAAAGTAGAAATTGTCGAGTTCTAGTTTCGACCAGGTAAAAAGGTGGGTCGAAAAGTTAAACTAAAATACACAAAAAAAAACTTCGATTTCTACATCCGCATAGGTCAGAATATCGATGGCGGGTACTAGCTTCCGTATATCTCCCTGACTGAATCATTGCAGTGCTGAGAACGATTTAAGATGGTTTCTCAGACAGTGTAGATCTAAGATAAGACTGGAAAACCTGCACAGTCTAATCTGAAGTCTAAAATTTTTGATATTTTGTGAGATACTTGAATCACTGCTGAAACCACTGATAAATCGCCCTCGTATTTAGGTCTTATCTCTTGGCTGAATACGGTAACCGAAATGTCTTAGTGGTTAAGGATTGGTACTGATAAAGGACTGCTGAGATCGATTACGTCTGGCGGCTCTGGTCACTTAGAAGTGTCCTTCAAAGCTTGTCAGACGACACACTTATTGTGTCCTCAGATTTGGCACTGCAGTCCCAGCATTGTACCAGTGCAACCAAGGACGGACAAATCATATGATTAATATAGTTATCGACTTCAAAAGCCTTCTTCTCCAGGGTCGTGAAATCACAGGATCTTTTGATAAATGGTCAAGCAGACTTAAGGGTTGACTTCTTCCCATCAAAACCGGTTTTACAGAAGTTACAAAAATTTTCTTCTTTTTCGACAATGTAGTTAAAAGCCGTCTCTGGTCACTTAGAAGTGTCCTTGTCAGACGACAAACTTAATGTGTCCTCGGATTTTGCACTGCAGAGTCACAGCATTGTACCGGTGCAACCCAGAAACTAATTATATGATTAACCTGTATCCTGCAAAATAACTGAAATGAAACTTTTAGGCCGATTGTAATTACCCAAATTTTGCTATTTCAAAGTTATTTTTATGGAGAAAATATGCCCCTATCGGACAGTGTAGATCAAAGATCAGGCTGCACGTTCTCTGCAGTCTGATCTTGATCTACACTGTCAGTAAAAGGTCAGTAAGTCGCGCTTATCAGCCTAAGGGTTGAGATAGCTGTCGACTTCAAAAGCTTTCTTCTTCAGGGTCGTGAATCACGTGATCATTTCATAAAGGGTCAAGCAAAATTTGAATTCTTCCCATCAAAACCGGTTTTATCCTTTAAAATAGAACCTACAAATATTTTCTTCTTTTTCCACAATGTATTCAAAAGCCGTCTTCTCAAGGACCCAGAAATCGGATGGTTTGATATGGAGTTAACAATACTAAAGGTTTATATTCCTCCCATCAAAAACGGATTTTTCATGTAAAATAGACTATCATACACTATCAGTCGTGATTATTTCCATCGATTTTCACAACTGCTATATTATGGTTTCTTTGATGTTGAAGCCTCTCTCTCGCTCGCTCTGATTTATGTTTCAGCATAAGGGAAGAATGCAGTGACGGTTTTGCTTTCGTACAGAGGATATTTTTCAGAGATTTAAAGAAAACCAACTGCTTCTTGCATGATGATATTGTTACATATCTGTAAACTCTGTGAAACATGATTTAATAAGATTTCTCATTTTTTAGGCTTGTGTTTTTCACTATTAACTGACATTTCGATGTCAGTTCTATTGAATACGTTTTTAGCTTAGAGCAGAAATTGCTCCTAGTTTAATTCACAAAAATAAGTACAATTCAGACAGACGGGTCTGACACGCAGTTTCTCACAGCTTAGATTCTATCATTCCCTATGAAGTATCTATTATACTGCAAGAGTCCTCTGTGATCGGAGTAGTATAACAAATGTATCTCTGATCTTTTCTTGCAAAAAGAACAAGGAAATACTATGATGCTCAAGCTATGAAATAAAATCTGTCTGTGAAATATTCCTTGAAAGACATTGCTTCTACAGCATCACATTTAAAAGTTTAATTTGAATGGATTTTTACACCTCTTTTAGTGCTAACGTTATACCAATTATATCACGACGACAGCTTAGTCATCACTGTCCTAACTCTCAACAGTACTAGAGGTGGTTGTGGTGGTCGCAATGTCCGTGGTTGTGAGATAGAGAGTCGGCCTCGTAACCATAAGGTCCCCAGTTCGATACCCTTGAGCGGGTGTCAACTTTGGGATTGTTCATTGGCCTACACATACGGCGCGAGTACTGGTGTAGTTCCCGGGAAGTAGAATCGAGAGTGATTATAAGAGCTTGTTTCTCAATCGATGTATGCAAATACGTTTGAACTTAAACTAACAATACTAGGGCACAGCTGCCAGTAGTCTAGGATAAGGCCCTGCAGTATTTTGCACAAGGACACACCCATGTGAGCAGCGCTGAAAGCGGAGATCTAACCCAGAATCTCTCGATTACAGATCCAACTCTTTACACCTTCACTGAACCTTTAGTATTTCCTTCGATTAAACCTTCACCGAACATTCCTTTGTTTTAACGACCCTTAGGGAGAAGGCTTAAAAATACTTCGGAACTGGAGAAAAATGCTGGTAACCACCATTTTCTCCTTTTTCCACAACGTTTTCTACTCTACCAAAGACAATTTTTCATTATTTAAGTGGCATTTAATCTTTCGTCTGAAAACGCTTCAAGTTTCAGTCTAAAATTATATTTTCTGGTAAAGACTGTTAAACCACTCAATGCTTGTTGTCGATAAAAGTGGACAATGGCAAACGCTGTAGATTTAGATTAGACACTGCAAAATGCGGCATCAGGGCCCGTATTTGGTTTAGCCAATCAGAAGTGATGTTATTTTTAAATCTATAAAATCTTGGAGAATAAGACTAAGAATGTTCTTCAGAATGGTTGGTAAATACTGGCTCTGATCACAGTCTAAAGTAATTACTGTCTGAGAAGAAATATAAGTCTGAAGAATGCTTAAACTATGAAGGAAGTCAAGGACGGATGATGCTTCAGTCATAGCACAAAGACCCGTCGGATTTCAAGGAAAACTTTATTATTCAGACTTCAATAGATGAGGGGGTTATTGGCAGCAGACGAATTTGCAACCATCCTTGTACAGTACGTATGATAAATATAAATAAGGCGTGCGTGCCCTGGCAAAATAGAGCTTAACGCATCTCTCGTGATACATTATACCTAGCATGTCAGCACACTGTTATGGTTCCATACAATCCATGTTGTAAAACATCTGACTTAATCATGAGGTACAACAGTCCTTTTACATACGGAAAATTGACCAATAGCAAAAGGTTTCGGCCCAGGTCAGCCTGCGCGGACTGCGCAGGCTGACCTGGGTCAAACCTTTTAGCAGATGCATTAAGTACCCTTTTCACAGAGCATGGCTCATATAAATCAATAAAGCATGAATGTAAGAAACATTGTACTATAGGTGAAATCGCTCGTTACGAACAATTCTCCTTTTATCACCATGTTTTAAATGTTGTCAGCTTCAAAACGAAAAAAAGTCGTCTGCAGGAAGTAAAGCGTTAAAGAGAAAGCCATGGGCTTTTGCTACAAAGACTGGTTTTGTTCGCTTGCCAAATTTCTTACGGGAAAAATGGTCTTCAGAAATTGAATCTGCCAGTTACAGATTTTTTTGTCCAAGGAACACAGCTTCTTCGACATACTTCTTGTAGGGCTTCGTTACAAAAAGAATCTTTGATTTATGGTAGAAGTAGAGCTTTCTTTACAATCAAGTTGTCACAAGTGTATTTTAACGCCATTATTGCATCTTTAAAGTTCACTTCAGCACAGTTGGAGATAGTTGCAAATATTGTAGTAAAAGAACAGTTGCCTTTTCTAATCAACTACGACTTTTTTCACGATGCTTTCTCATATATCATTAGCAAAGGACTTCTTTTCCTTTAATTCAGTTTTTTCTCCCATGCTTCACTTGTATTAGTAACTTCTTCAAAAAATACGTGAATGAAAATGGCACAATGGTGCAAAAAAACATCACGTACTTTCTATTTACGTTATTGAAATGCAATTTCGTATTTTTAAAATGTTTTCAGTTAAGTTCTGTGCTATAAAACAGAAAGAAAATATATAGAAATAATTTAATACATACAGTATGTGGAACTTATATATACATATGAACCGTGCTCTGTGAAAAGGGGGCTTAATGCATCTGCGAAAAGTATCGACCCAGGTCAGCCTGCGCGGACTGCGCAGGCTGACTTGGGTCCATACTTTTCGCTATTGGTCAATTTTCTGTTTGTCAAAGGACCAATCTACCTCATGATTAAGTCCGTTATTGAAAAAAGTGGCTCCTTTGGATCGATAATTATGTGATGACTTGTCTGGCATCATGTATAACGGAGATGTATTGGCCCCCCTTTGCCAGAGCACGGCTCATATTTAAGCCATGCTCTGGCAAAAGGGGGTTTGGTGCATTTGCAAAAGCATCAACACAGGTCAGCCTACGCAGTCCGCGTAGGTTGACCTGGGTCGAAACTTTTTGCAACTGGTCAATTTTCTGCATGTCAAAGGACATGTCTGCTTCATTGTTCAGTCGGTTGTTCGACAAAATGGACTTACTGAATCTAGGCTTTTGTAATGACTTGCTTGATCTAATGAATCGTGGAGATATATTACACGCCCCTTTTCCAGGGTGTTACGGGAGACCACTCCTTCATGCATGGCTTTGTCCCGATTTAAATACAATACCTGACAGCTGTGTTAGGGAGATATCTCTTTGGCTCAGTGGTTATGGTTTTGGTCTTTTAAACTTCGAAAAAACGAGGATCTTGTCCGCCATGGGTTCGAATTTCGCCAGATGGCGGTTTATACTGCCATGCATTTGTTCATTTGTTTCTTTGTTACGGATTTTGTTCGTAAGAAAGGCATGGATCATTAATATGTTGAGTTATACGGGATAATAATTTGGCTTGCATCACGCGAAAAGGGGCATTCGGACATTTGCGTAAAGTGTCGTCTCGGATCACTTTACGACTACATTAGATTTTGTCCTACAGTAGACTTGCGCAAAACAGAAAATTACATAAAAACGGAAAGTGTCGTTTCGGATTAGTCTGCGCGGACTGTGCAGACTGCTCTGAGACGACACTTTACGCAAATGTCCGAATGCCCCTTTTCGCCTGTTGTGGGCCATATCATAAGTCTACTTATTCTTTTAAGGTAATTTGTAGTTTGTACACTGCATAAAACTCTGAAAGTATTTTACTCTATACCTTACGACAAATTTTATACTTGTCTGTGTTGAAAGAACTTGCAGGCAACAAACTTGTGTGGCTCAAATGTTAGAATTTTGTCTCTGTAAGAACGGAAAACATGGAAAACATCGTGGGAAAAAGAGAAAATGCTGGTTACAGAAGCCGTCTTTCTCGGAGTCGATAAAAAAATGGTTTCATAACATGTTGAAAACTCCATGAAAAGCTAGATAATGGTATTTTTGTCAGCCGATTTAATGTTATGTGACGCAATATATATTTATGGTATATCTATGATATATAAACTTATCGAATGTGATGAAAACGAATGGACTCTATAAATTGACAACAGGGATCACAGGCATGGGGCGACCTAGGTGTTATAGCTATTTATTGTAACAAAGTTACAATGTAAGGAGAAATCTACACTTACAAATATTTATTGTATTCTGGTTATATACAGACAAAACACAATAGTTTCGAACTTTGATCCGTTTTCTCTTGTTGTACACCGTTGCTTTGATCTTTTATGACCTAAAAAATCGATATACATCTTCAACCTTTGTGCTGCTAAGCACTATTAAATGGCCTGCAACACGCGAAAAGGGGCATTCGAACATTGGCGTAGAGTGTTGTCTCGAATGAACCTGCGCAGCACGCGAAGGCTAATCCGAGACGGCACTTTACGACTCGTACATTAGATTTTGTCCTACAGTAGACTTGGGCAAAACAGATTTTTTTTACGGAAAGTGTCGTTTCGGATCAGCCTGCGCAGACTGCGCAGGCTGATCCGGCACGACAGTTTACGCAAATGTTCGAATGCCCCATTTGGCGAGTTTCAGGCCAAATGGGCATTCTGTTCAGTGCAGGGTACCATCAGCTTGCGTAGAACGGACAGTCTGATCTTGAACTCGCTGAGATATTGGGCAATAGTAATATTTTCTCAAGGGAATTTAAGTCACTTGAGAAAGGGAAAATGATACATTTGGTGTCGACACGTCTTAATGGAAAACTAGTCAACATTCGAGTTAAAGAAATGTTATCGAAAGCTGCCAAGTTTTTTCTAAGGGATAATCGGATTTGTCTATATTAAGACTTGGGGGCTATTTGTTGAATCTTTTACCAAACAACCCCGTGTTTTAACGACCTTGAAGAAGAAGGCTTTTGAAAACATTGTGGGAAAAGGAGAAAATGATGATAAATAGCATTTTCTTCTTTTCCCATAATGTTTTCTTCTCTTTCAAAGACGGATTCTTTCGTTTCAGCCACATTTGATATGTCGACTGCAAATTCTTCCAGTTGGACTAGTCTAAAATTTTGTCGTTTGGTAAAGAGTTAATATTTAAAGATCTCACCATATCAAGCAGTGTAGATCCTAGATCAGACTACTCGGTTTGTACAGTGTGATCTTGATCTACAAAAAAGTGCATGAAGTGTCGCTTAGCTGCAGAGGATGAAGCTATTGAGGCTAAATCTGTATTTGTTTATCAACCTTTATCGTTAACTAGCACAATAAAGAAATCCGTTGGCATTTCAATGTACACGTAAATACCTAAAAACTAGAAAGATCCGAAAAGAGCAGATCAAGATTATACTGCACCTATGAGCAGGTTGAAATTGGTCTACACTTTCGGCCATGTGCAATGCCGTATACATCAGGATAATTATATATTAACATTTTAGTTTTTGGTTTTCTCTTTAAGTCTATGACAAAATTTAGATCAGTCTCAGCCCGTTATACTAGTCGATTATCGGTTTTGTTGTAAATATCAAATATTTTGTGTGGGGCAACCTTTCATTATCATGTAAAAACTACATGCCATATTTTGTCCTCTGGTCTATTATAGATTTCTAAAGGTTCAAATAAAAGGTATGAGCAAAGAGGGGTCAAAAGGCATCTTTGTCCGGACTATGATAGGTGCAGATAATATAGTTAACCCGCAATCTCATAATAGAAATTCGCACCCTACAACTTCGAGACAATCCACCTAAACCCTTTCGGCACCATAGGCGAAAACCGGGGTTTTCGCGGACGGCATAGATCAAGATCAGACTGCACAGAACGTGCAGTCTGATCTTGGATCTATACCTTCCGCTTGTTCAGTTAAGTCTATAAAATGAAAATCTTTCAGGGTTTCAGTGGACTATACTTTCAGCCGTCGAAAACGGTCGAGTTTAAATGAGCCACGCTCTGGCAAAAGGGGGCTTAATGCATCTCCGTGATAAATGATACCAGCCCAAGTCATCACATAATTATGGATCCATAAGAGCCACTTCTTTAAATAATCGACTTAATCATGATGTAGACTGGTCCTTTGACAAACAGAAAATTGACCAATAGCGAAAAGTTTCGGCCCAGTTCAGCCTGCGTGGACTGCGCAGGCTGACCTGGCTCGATACTTTTCGCAGATGCATTAAGCCCCCTTTTCACAGAGCATGGCTCAAATATTTGGCGCTGAAAGAGTTAAAACATGGATAATCAATTTGGATTGAGGTTTTGAACGCGAATAGATGAGAAAAGATTGTGACAAAGGGACATATTGCTCGTCATGAGTAATTTCATCGTTTTCCACCATGTTTTCAGTGTACCAAGACAAAAAAAGTTCCCTAAAGAAGGCACTATCAACCTATTGCTAAGTACTTCTAGAGATGATTATAGGTCTTTTAGCGTATGGACAAGTGTGATATCTCTGAAGACGGTGACAGTCATAGATCTGCATGCCTAACGTATCTTAACATTTTATCTTTGTAAATATTCCTTTTCAGATAATCATCTTACACTAGTAGAGTCAGTCTTCAAAGATTGATATCATTGTTCAAGACGGTGACAGTCATATATCTACACACCCAGCGAATCTTTCGATTATTTTGTAAATATTACTTTTCAAATAGCGGAGTCAGCTCCTCACAAGATTGATATCACTGAAGACATTGACAAAAATACACACCTAATAGGCTAATAATACCTTTGTGAATATACCTTCTCAGACAATCATGTAATTATGATTAAGTCATCTCCAAGAGGTTTGATACCACTGACAACGATTTTTTTCAGTTATCTTTTTAAAGAGGCCCTGATACTCATTTTCAGCCAGTTTTAACTCATTTTGTCTTTATTTTATCAAACTATAGTCATTCTCATATCTTCATGCCAAATATTGCGCCTCACGGTTGCAAGGTTGCTTAGATTACGGTCGATAGAAAATGCATTTCGCGGAGTTGCGGCCTTCCATGTAAACAGACTCGTCGTTTCCGGTTTTTGAATCGAAGATTTCCATATGTCACTTATACACTCGGGTAGATTCGTATGATGATCATGCATTCTGTCACGTGACTATATTTGACCTTCGCCCTGTGTCTAATGAGGTAAACGAAGGAAAATGGAGGCTTCTCTCAGACTCTGTTGCAATACACCGTATCCTACTCCAGGCGGAAACCAACGATAAATTTCCGTGACGCACCGCCATTGTTTACAGCTCCGATCGTCAGCCAGTTTTTTTTCTGATCTATGTTCGGTTTCTAATACAAATCTCTCTGTTTCTTTTTTTCAAGTACACCAAGTACACCATATATGTCAGTTATTTATCCATGTTTACACAAAGGACTGATTTCTGTACCATTCTAAATTGTTTGAAATTTAACAGACCTAGAATAAAATCAAATTATTTACAAGGTGGCGCAATAGATAGACAACGATCTTGTTTACAATCTGTTATAATCAAGTACTTGAAAACATTTAATGGCTTCGGGAAACCAAATCCTTTTCCCCTTTTCGTTACCCTTATAAAAATAATACTACTGATATAAATATAGCTTGTCCATTTCAAAGATGTTTTAAGCCCCTTTCAACAATATTTCAGCCATATTACGGTGACAGTGTACTTAGAAATCATGGATTCCCTGGTAAAACCATGGCTTCTGGTTGGCATGCCATGTCGTAAGCAGCGGTTAATGCATGATTTTGTCGTTAGGTAGTTTTTGTTTCATATAGAGTGTCTAGTGATTTGCATGATCATTTGAATGGGTGTTTTTACGAGTAAGTTTTGACTAAGAAAGAATGTTATGCGGGTGCCTGTAAGGTGTAAGGTGAGATCATTGTGGCAGGTACATGTGATTTAACTAGAATACTATTGAAATGACCGTAAGTCCTTGTTCATATAATAATGGGTTCCACCTCATTTTCACGTTGTTACAATCAAATCAAGCTAATGCTCAACTTATATATTCTAGCACTGAGTTGTTCGAATACTTGGTTGTGGCTCTCTTTTTCTTTGCCAATGGACCACACACCTCAATAGCGTTGCCAGTGAAGCTCGAACTCAGGTTTTTTTAGTACAAATCCAACTTCTTGACCTGTCGTAGCCAGGGAAGACACATTAAAGTGTTCTTATAATCCTACTTTCCCCATCTTTCCTTATTTTTCTTATACCTCATTTACATACGAGCGTTATGCTGGTAAAAGCGGGTTTAATGGACCTCCGTGATGTTTTATACCAAGCGAGTCATCATGTATTGTACCGAGCAAGTCATCATAAATGCTTGCAACACGCGAAAAGGGGCATTCTGACATTTAAGTAAAGTGTCGTCTCTGATCAGCCTGCGCAGTCCGCGCTGGCTAATCCGAGACGACACTATCCATTTTTATGTAATTTTCTGTTTTACGCAAGTGTACTGTAGCACAAAATCTAATGTAGTCGTAAAGTGCCGTCTCGGATTAGCCTGCGCGGACTGCGCAGGCTGATCCGAGACGACACTTTACGCAAATGTCAGAATGCCCCTTTTCGCGTGTTGGTAGCCAATTATAATCATGGAATGTAAATCCATTTTGACAACAGACTGAATCATGAGGTAATCCGGTCCTTTGGCAGCCAGAAAATTGACCGACAGCAAAAAGTTTTGAGCTAGGCCAGCCTGCGCGGACAGGCTGACCTGGTTTAATACTTTTTGTAGACACACGAAACCCCTTTTTTACCGAGCATGGCACATATCTATATCGTCTTACTGCTATACTTCCAAAATTTATCGAAACTGAGGCTTTGGCACATTTTGCTATATACCTCTAAAATGGATCGAAATCGAGGCATTTGTACATTTATTCTTATTTTAACCCTTTCAGCCCCACAGGCGAAAACAATGAACGTGCAGTCTGATCCTGGATCTGTACTGTCCGCCTGTTCAGTCAAGCCAATAAAAATCTGAGTTTCAGCTTCAGCCGTCTAAAAAGGTCAAGTTTATTCGTACATTTGACGGTGAAAGAGTTGACGGACTCTCCAGAGAAGATCAATCAAGTAGTTCCAATAATCCGGCCCGACTTTTATCCCTTATATGTCTTATGCCCTATTTACATATTTATGTAATGTCTGACTGTTTTTCTTCCTAAATGGATCGAAATTCAGGCATTCGTACTGATATTCTTGCAACTGTTTTAAGGCTCGCGTGATACACTTGATGAATGACGAATCCCCAAAGAGCCTTGCCTAATGTCTTTGTTATGATGTCTTTCCTGGTAAGAAGGAGAAAGTAAGTACACGTTGCAGAGAATGATTGATGTTAACAATGCACGGTTCTGACGTGCAGCTATTTCAACAAGGGCGTTCGAGGCGTTAGTCCTTGTAAGCAATCACAGAATACAGACGTAGGCTGCGAAAATAAACAAGATCAAACGAAAGGTTTGATGTACGAGATGATTCTGTGATCAGAAATAGGCGAGAAAATATGGATATCACTCTGGCAAAAGGGGGTGTCATACATAGAGGATATTTTTTTTTTTCGGTGAAAGATCGAAATTTATTTCATCCAGTGAACATCATCGGTAATATTTTCACGAGTGGCGCAGCCACGAGTAAAAATATTACCGATGATGTTCACGAGATGAAATAAATTTCGATCTTTCACCGAAAAAAAAGAAAACAAATATTCTATTTATTTCATGCTTTAAACTCTTTTTGGGAGGAACTTAATCAAAATCCATTACAGTTCTTTTCGGTTATTCCCCGTGGCGTACCCCCCTCCGCATAACAACGCATTACAATATTACGTCAAGCGCGAGAAATGTAAGCACGCGCTTTTTACCTAGGTAACTAGTGCGCGGGAACAACTGTTTCCGCCTTCAATTGAAGAGTTAGAATATAAAAATCGGTATTTTCACTGGTCGTAAGCATGAAATATCGAAAAATATTTCACCGATGTTTCTCGATAACCTACCGGAAAGCATGAAATAAATTTTCGTAATGCATTATAACAATCAAGTCATCGTCTTATATGGATCCATTTCTGCTCTAAAAACTGTCGGCTGAATCATGATGTAGAATAGTTCTGATGCAGAAAATTGACAAAAGCAAAAAGTTCCGGCTCATGTTAGACTGCGCAGACTGCGCAGGCAGACATGGGTCGATACTTTTTGCAGATGCATTAAACACCTGATCACAGACTACGACTTTTTGTTCTTTATCTTTTATTTATCTTGACAGATGATCACTTACAACACTGTTTGTGTGATTTGTTGACCTGTACTGCCACTTTCAATTTGATGAAATTGTGTAGTGTAATTGTATTTGCTCACCAAAAACACGCGTAGTAGGTAACCTTTTCAGCGACCTATAGGCAAAATAGAGGCTTCGCGGACGGTATCGGGATCAGACTAAATGAACCGTGCAGTCTGATCCTGGATTCATGCAGTCCGCTTGATTAGTCAAGCCTTTAACCCTTTCAGCACCATCGGCGAAAACATTTTTTTTTTAATTTAATTTTGCGGTCGGCATAGATCAAGATCAGATCAGTCTTATCCTGGATCTAGGCCATGGACGAGCTTGTTAGTCAAGCCTATAATCCTGTCAGCGCCATTGGCGAAAAAAAAAAAAAGTGTTTTTTTTTTAGCATACGGCATAGATCAAGATTAGACTACACAGAACGTGCAGTCTAATCTTGGATCTATACCGTCGGGTTGTTTAGTCAAGCTTGAAGGATAAAAATCCATCTGAATTTCAGTGTAATGTATTTTCAGCAGTCAAAAGTTGTAAAAAAATTACATTTTTCGCTGAGAGAGTTTGAGAAATAGAGTTGCACTTGCGTAATTATACTTGTCTAAATGATAAATTCGACAGGATAAAAATTATCAAGTCATACTGGCGTCAAACTGCATTTTAATCCTTAGCCTGCAAAGCGCGACTCACTGACCTTTGCAGACAGTGTAGATCAAGATCAGACTGCATAGAACGTGCAGTCTGATCTTGGATCTACAGTGTTCGATTAGGAGATAGTTTTTTTCCCCCAAATATACCTGTTAAATAGCAGAATTTAGGTTTTTACTGTTGGCTTGAAAGTTTCATTTTACCTATTTAGCAGGATAAGAGTAAACTTATTTCTTCCTGAAACAAATTTACAGCAGATAACTTTTTGAACTAGCCTTCTAAAAATTTAAATGATCAACAGGATTTAATCTTAAAACTATTACAGCATGTGAAAACACTATGGTAGAAGGAGAAACTGCTTGTGATTAGCAAATTTTCCTTTAACCACAATACTTTCAAAAGTGGTCTGCAGAAAGTCGTCACGAGCAAAAATTATTGAAAATAAAAGGTTACTGTACAGATTACTTTTAGATATGCGGCAGCAACTTCGTTTGTATGAAAAAGAAGAAGAAAAAAACCCCGAAAGCTAGACTGTTTTCTTTGAATGATATTGAAAATAACGTGGAAAAACTTATTGTTCTCACCAGGGAATAGCTCCTTTTCCAATATTATTTTCGACAATTTTGCACTGAACGGACATTAAGTTATGTTGCGATACGATTTTAGAGTTGTTAAGAATTTCCCCAAATTCATTTCGTTCTAGAATAAGAGAGAGATACTTGGTCCCAACAAAACACTTTGTTCGTTTGGTGTTTAACGCCGATTTTAGCATTATTTCAGTTATATCACAACGGCCAATGCACCTATTCATGCTTCCCTAGAGTTTCTTGTACTTTTTGCATAATATTCTTTCCACGGCACTGGCTGCTTTCCCACATTATCATTGTCGAACTAATAATCAGCGGTAAACAGGAATGAATTCTGTCGCAATGACGATCATCAATCCTCGAAAAGAAATTGGCCGAGATGGGGGTTCGAACATCAGGTAAACGGTATCAAAATGTTGAATTCGTTCACACAAATTCAGTGACCTTTTTTCTAGTGAAAAAAATAGCATCTTTCATCAACCCTTGATATCCGAGTCCTGTCCGATCGATTAATACTTCGCCAAACAATCCCGGATGTTAACGATCTTGAGAAATAAAACTCCTCTTCGCACTATAACGATCTTCTCTAGCCGCAAATCACCTGAACATGTGAAGACGTGACGGAGATTCTAAGTGGACATTTCATCATGCAGAATGAGGCCTGATACTAGTTTCAGAAGAGTAGAGGTAGTAGTAGATGTAAACCTTGCACAGTTGATTTGCTATCGAACGGAGAAGGAAAAAAGATTAGACTGCATAGACTTGTTATTTGATTGTGGTCACCTTTCCTCGTAAAGGACATCTAAGGTTGCGATAGGCAAAATATAGGCGAAAGCTTTCGAATTTTGGCGGTCGTAAAATCTGTTTTCGCTCTGGCTTTAAGCCTTCTTGACTTTTATTTCGATACGAGTCTGTCTTTTGTGCTAGGATTTATTGCAGTCGGGTCGCTATGGTGACGATTATACCATTAATTATTACGTTTTCTTGACTTTAAATGGCCGTAGCTTTCTGCTGTTGACTTACCCGTCATTTATCGCACAATGTAGAAAAATCTGTCAGTCTGTCTGTCTGTTGGTCTGTCCTTTTCTTTGTTTCTCCGTACGTCCGTCTGTCAATCGGCATGTCTGTCGATCAATCCGTCGATCAATCTTAACAATCTATCAATTGACTGGATGTCCGCCAATTCCTCTTTTTTCTCCATTTGTATAGCTTTTTTTTTCTCACTCAATCATGCTTTGTGACATCTGCGCAGCGGACAGCCTTAAAAAATGTGGCGACGAATAAACTCATTGCTCGAAATGAGCATTCTTTGGGCCTAAGCCCTTTCTTATTTCTTGAGATTTTCTGTAACATTTCTGATCAACGTTGAACAGAAGCAAGGTCAAGATATTGCATAAAAGCTTGCAGGTTCGTAATCACGATGGATATAAAGCCTTGTCTATACTAAGCCTTGTCTTCCTTTTTTTTATGTGTCAGGTTTACTTTTCAGAGGCCACCAAAATAAACTTCACTTTTATTTAAGCCACGCTGTGGAAAAAGGGGTTTAATGCATCTTCAGAGCAAGTAATCTTATTTCCTTTGACATCCAGAAAATAGACCAGCTGGCTAACCTTGGTCGATACTTTTTTTAATTGCATAAACCCCATTTTACCAGAGCATGGTTTTTTTTTCAAGCTAAATGTAGGTTACTACAGTAATTGAAGATGATTATTTTAGTCGCAGTAGTGCATCAGGTAGCGAACAGCATAGATCAAAGATCAGACTGCAGGTTCTGATTGTGATCTACCCATTCTGCATTAGCTATTAACACTTTACCAAAGATTCCGATGTTTTAACGACTCTTAGGAAAGAAACCTTTAAAACATTGTGGAAAAAGGAGGAAATGCTGGTAACTAGCGGTTTCTCCTTTTCTCACAATGTTAATTTCTCTCCATTCAAGTATAAAGCCTCATCATTTGAGCCACATAAATTTCATCTTGAACAGCAGACGTTTTTAACTTAGTCATATCTGAAATTTTGTGGTATGATAGTGGATTAGTTATAATAAGCATTGAGAGTGATAATAGATCTGACTCTTTACATCAACGATAATTCACACATACCGTGATAGACCGTCTTGCAGTTGTCGTCAAGTTGTAGCGTTCCTAAACAAGACACCGCATAGCCCTGCCAAAGACTGGAGCTAAGTTATTAAGTAGTAAGGTGTCACCGTAATATGACATCCAAACAAATCTATACAAAGAAATAATTTTTCTCCCTATATAAATCTCAGCTACTGGTGCGAGTGGTCTACCAAGGGAAGCTACTCTTACACCTATTGTTTTTGTAGTAGTTCAGTTATCGACTTAAAGAATGACCTCGGTAACATTGCCCTATCAGTGCGTCCAAATAATTTTTGAATCCAATTAACCCTTGAGCTGCCAAGTGCCATTCAAAGACCTTTCGCGGACAGTTCAGATCAAGATCAGACTGTACAGAACGTGCAGTCTGATCTTGGACATAGCCTACACTGTCCGTTAAGAAGATATTTTTACCACCAAAATGACTTTGAAATAGCAATATTTGGCTTTTAACTATCGGCTTTAAAGTTTCTTATCTAGCAGGTAAATTGTTAACAGTATACCAGCGTGTTTGATCAATTTTTGATACTTAGTCAAAGTGACATACCTCACAGCCGTAAATGATCACATAAATACAGAAGTTTATCATGACTGTTAATTCCAAGGACAAATGTTGTTGTTTCTATGTATAGCTTCCATGGCCCAATTCAAACTTTTACAATACATTATCGCCTTTTTTACGGCCGTTTGAGGTAGACAGGTTGGATAAAAAATTGTGGAAAAAAGGAAGAAATGTTGGTAACCAGCATTTTCTTGTTTTCATGTCGCTACAGTATTCTCTATCACTTCAAAGCCCCCAGGTTTTTTTTCACAAATCCCAGTCACTAGTCTACAATTTTTCTGTTTCGTAAAGAGACGATAATTGTGCGATAATGTTCCTAGATTCTTTATGATTAGTCTATTATACTACAAATACAATTTGTAAACCAAGCAGCACCGTTAGAAAATGGTCAGAAAAGAAGTATATGTAGTTGCTTGTCACAAGGAATTTCTTCTTTTTCTCCGACATCATATTCCCTTTTTATATAACTTAATAAGACTTTCTTTTCTTTCCCTGCGATATTTTACTTTTGTGCAACGTGCACTAGTAGATTATGCAGCTTAACCTTCTACCAGAAACAAAATCTAGACTTGTCCATATGGAGACCACATGCAGACGACAAATGATTGCTATTAAAATTCATGGATTTGGAAAATTTGAAAACAGTGTGGAAAAATGAGATAGTGCTGATGACCACTGTTTTCTCCTTATCTCGCGATGTTCTTCAAGGCCTTTTCTTTCAGGGTGGTGAAATCATTGAGTTACTAGATAAAGGATTTAGTTGTGAATTTATTAAAACAAGATATGTACTGAAAAGGAAACCAA
This sequence comes from Hippopus hippopus, assembly GCA_946811185.2. Classification (NCBI taxonomy): domain Eukaryota; kingdom Metazoa; phylum Mollusca; class Bivalvia; order Cardiida; family Cardiidae; genus Hippopus; species Hippopus hippopus. The sequence continues at coordinate 32,840,029 of OX328101.1, forward strand.
CTATCAGAAATCCGAGTGCACATTTATAAATAAAAAAAAACGTGCTTCAGAAAAACTAAATCCATGACATCTGCTGGTTTTTCTTTTACACAGTGTTTGCGAATCATTTACTAAGAACGTATGTGTGTCAACCAGAAAAGAATCTCAGAAATACTGGCACCAATTGATTGTATTTACCGGTGTGAGAGGAAAATAATACATTTATCACTAGTGTTTACGTTTTAGTTTCTTCCTTTTCATCTTCAATCGTATTCCTGATGGCGTCAAAGTAACCTTCCTTTAGCTTAACAATCATAAACTCAAACATTCGCTTCCATACTTGGCTCACTTCCGGAGTAAATCTTGCTCCAAGTTCATTTTGCCAGACCGCCATGATTGACGGAACAAATATATCAAAATAGTTCACATCAAATCCGGTAAAATTGACATGCTGTTGACCCAGTCCAAACAAAAGAGGCGCCATGGCTTCCTCGAGTTTATGTAAGTTATCCACGGTGGCTCCAACTGCCTGCATAAATCTTGACGCGTGTCCTTTGAAATGAGGATCGTTCAACATTGCTTGACCCGTGACGTCACGAAACGGGAAAATCTGTTTAATTTGTGGAGCCCGAGTAAATATCTCCAAAAATATCTTGGCACCGATTGTTGGCATATTGTTAGACAAAATCTTCCATGTTTTCCTCACAATTCGAATTTCACGCTCATTTATCAATAAGTTAGAATCTTCATGCGATTTAAGATTGAAATTTTTAAATCCGTTTTTATCCTGAACCGACGGTGAGCAACCCATCTTTTCCAAAAAGTTACATCGTGCGCTCCCAGAAGATTTAGAAAGTGTCACTAGTAGGAATATAAACCACTTCAATATAAAACTTTCGATCGTCTAATCAACTCAATTCTCTTGTCACAGCGCCATTTCGCTGTATCAAAGACAAGACCCGGGGCTGATTGGCGATTATCGCTGACACCTTTTTCCTCCAGAGGTTTCTCAGGTAATCGACTGTTCTCCATTAGCCCTTTACTCTCTCCCAGATAACAAATTATAGATCTTTCCACATTGAATGCATTCAAGATGGCAAATTCCATGTGAGTCAGATGATGACATTTGTTTTTGAAAAGGCAGACAAAGTTGTAGGCAACGGCAAAAATACAGTTTACCAGTGTCTACTTTTATTACATTTTTAAAAAGAAAAGTAGAAGAAAAAAAAAATAGTCTCTTTATCAGCTTTGTTAAAACTCTAGACTGTTTGGTAAAGATTTCAAACTGCTGAATAGATTTAATTAAATTTTTTCAGTCAATAGTAAAAAGAAAAATCCTGAGTATTGTGATTCCTAAGTTCTTTTCGTCAGTAGTAAAGGAAGGGAGACCGCGGACACACCCAAGCCCTGGGTGTGTCCGCGGTCTCCCTTTCCTGAGTGCCCTACATCACCGTCCCTGACAAAAATGTGTCCCTAGTTGCCGTCCCGAAAGAATTTTTTTTAAAAAAATGCCCTAGGCTCTCTTCCCTGAGAGGGATTTTTCTGCAGTTAAAGCAGTAGATGTCGGCCAAAAATGATACATCTTCGAGTGCTCTATAGTGATCTGCCAGGTCTGGTCATTGAGTTGGACTTAGTTTTTTTACCCTATGAATGATTTTTTTCTCTTTCTAAAAGCCTGATCATTGAGTTGGACTTAGTTTTTTCTTCACCTATGAATGATTTTCTCTCTTTCTAAAAGGTTGACCATTGAGTTGGACTTAGTCTTTTTTCTACACCTATGTATGATTCTTACTCTTTGCAGTATAACTCTCTGGAGTATAACTCTTTTGGAGTGCATCCCGGCTCACGTCCCTGAGTGGAATTTTTCTGCAGTTAAAGCAGCAGATGTCGGCCAAAAATGATACATCTTCGAGTGCTCTATAGTGATCTGCCAGGTCTGGTCATTGAGTTGGACTTAGTTTTTTTACCCTATGAATGATTTTTTCTCTTTCTAAAAGCCTGATCATTGAGTTGGACTTAGTTTTTTCTTCACCTATGTATGATTTTTCTTTCTAAATGTTTGATCACTGAGTTGACCTTAGTTTTTTTCACCCTATGAATGATTTTTTCTCTTTCTAAATGTCTGGACATTGAGTTTGACTTAGTTTTTTTCACCCTATGAATGATTTTCTCTCTTTCTAAATGCCTGGACATTGAGTTGGACTTAGTTTTTTACCCTATGAATGATTTTCTCTCTTTCTAAAAGCCTGACCATTGAGTTGGACTTAGACTTTTTTCTTTCTAAATGCTTGATCACTGAGTTGGACTTAGACTTTTTTCTTCACCTATGAATGAATTTTCTTTTCTAAATGTCAGAACATTGAGTTGAACTTAGTCTTTTTCTGCATCTATGAATGATTCTTACTCTTTGGAGTGTAACTCTTTGGAGTGTAACTCTTCTAAAAGAAAGAAGTTTGACAATTTGAAGAAAGATAGAACTTTCGTGGTAGATGGTTAGTCCTGAAAAGGACTGTTGGGTTAGCTCTGAAAAGAGCTGTGACAATTTGAAGAAATGACAACTTGAAGATAGAACTTTCGTCTGACATCTTGAAGATAGATCTTTCGTCTGACATCTTGAAGATAGAACTTTCGTGGTAGATGGTTAGTCCTGAAAAGGACTGTTGGGTTAGCTCTGAAAAGAGCTGTGACAATTTGAAGAAATGACAACTTGAAGATAGAACTTTCGTCTAACAGCTTGAAGGTAGAACTTTCGTCTGACAATTTGAAGAAATGACAATTTGAAGAAAAGATAGAACTTACGTCTGACAATTTGAAGAAAGGTAGATCTTCCGTGGTAGATGGTTAGCCCTGAAAAGGGCTGTTGGGGTGGCCCTAAAAGGGACCTGGTTTTGGAGGTTGTGTTTTTAAGCACAACCTCCAACCTTCCTGCAGGCTGGGCAGCTACTCGCTGCCCGCCTCTTTAACCTTTTCAGCTCCTGAGCGTCTAGGTTGAAGTTCAGCGAGAACGGTGCCTCGTTGTCATCATCCCAACTTTCTGTTTTTGGTACAACGACCTTCTTCTTCTCCGACAGTTGGGCAAGCTCCCGAAAATCCATGTCCCTAAGTGCAGTCTCCATCTTATCTGCAACTCGAAGAAATGAACAATGTGCGGGAAATAACGCTGGGTTTTATAGCTTTACAGGAGGATTGAACTAGTTGACCCATGACGTCATTTTCTTCTATGTTTTTTCCCGCGTCAGCGTTTCATGCTGTTTTGGCTCCAAATTAATGTTATCCAATCAGATTCACCGTTGTTTTTCTAATACTAATTGTTTTACTGTTGACCAACCCGTGGGTTTGTTACATTTTCTTGTTCGGGGATTTTATTGTTGGCCAATCCGTGGGTTTGTTACATTTTCTTGTTCGGGTTAGAAAAAAACTAGAGTTTAACTAACCTATGACTTTTTTTGATTGTGAATCTTTGGAGTGTAACTCTTCTAAAAGAAAGAAGTTTGACAATTTTGAGTTTTTTGACAATTTGAAGAAAGATAGAACTTTCGTGGTAGATGGGTAGTCGTGAAATGGACTGTTTTGTTTTTGGAGGCTATGTTTTTTCCCACTTCTAATGACAACATCCGAAATTCACTTGGTAAATGACTAAGATGATGCCAGACGTTGTCTTTAAAAATAGTTGAAGTAATCTTTCCACTGAGATCTTTGTAGAGCTGTGTTATACGTTGCAGTTGTTTTTATTTCTCCACTCCTACGAGATGAGTGGTTAGTTGCAATAACTGCTGTCCGGCATTTAGATACTCTTGGAGAGCCTCACGTAGTTGATGATTTACCTCTTCCATATTGATATTGCTTCCGAATATTGACACTGCTTTCGAAGTGATCGTTAGCTGAGAGTCAAAGAAATGGTGAATGTGTGAAAAATAACGCGGGCTTTATGCGTTTACAGAGGATTGAAATTTTTTAAAGAGCTCGGACCTAGCAGAAAGCACATACATTTTTCCATGCTACGTTTCATGCTAATATAGCAAAAAAGTTATGAGACGTTGTATGGGAAAAATGTAACCAGAACAAGTCTTTTGGGGGGAAAAACAGAATGAAGAACTCTATTGTTTTTTGAACTTTTATTTATTGAACTTTTATTTACTGAACAGAACTAAACATTGAAACATTTTTTTGCAATGTATCATAAAAAATTTCTTGACAATGAAAAAAATTTCTTGACAATGAAAAAAAATTTCTTGACAATGAAAAAATCACAATGAAACATTTTTTTTGCAATGCATCATAAAAAATTTCTTGACAATGAAAAAATTTCTTGACAATGAAAAAAATCACAAGCAAACATTTTTTTGGAATGCATCATAAAAAATTTCTTGACAATGAAAAAACATTTTCTTAACAATGAAAAAATCGCACTGAAATATTTTTTCGCAATGAATTATTTACAATGAATTAATCGCAAAAAACAGTATATAACAAATTTTATGCAATGTAAATTCGCAAACACCACGAGTTTCATATTTGTTTTCATATTCCTACCGTTTTGTTGTTTTTTCTTGGTTGTTTTCGCTCTGTCTTTGGTTTTTTCGGGATCTTGAAATCAACGTGATTGTCAATGTTTTTCCCGTATTTGCCCTGCCCTGTCAATATTGGCATAGTTGGTTTTTGATCAACTCGCTGCTTCTTGTGGAGAGGGTTACCATCTTCCTCAGATTTCCGCTGTGTTGTTTTTCTTGGTTGTTTTTCCTTTGGTTGATTTTTCTTTGGTTGATTTTTCTTCACAACACTTACGATAGAGTCCACTAAGTTGTGAAGATTGGATTTATCAAACTCGAACTCCACAGGAATCTTCACAGGAGTTGTTGAAATGCGCTGATCCTGTTGATGTAGTACCTCGATATTTCTACTGAGCTGATCAGTACTTGCGGTTAAAGTTTTAATTTCCTCCAAATGTCTGTTTAAAGTCTCCAGCTGATCTATGATTCGGATCATCATGCTATCGTGTTTCAAATTTAGCTGCTTTACCTCTTCATAAATGTTATCAAACACTGTCGCTGGAATGATGGTTGTCGAATTTAACTCCGGTGGTGGATTGATAATTGTCGAATTCATAACTGATGAAAGAACGTCTCCATTGTTTTCCACTGATGGAAAATCGCCCAAGCTGATTTCATCTAAGTTGTGCTTCATATTGTAACTGACTCTGAATATTGATACTGCTTTCGAAGTGATCGTTAGCTGAGAATCAAAGAAATGGTGAATGTATGAAAATAACACCGAGCTTTATACGTTTACAGAGGATTGAAATTTTTAAAGAGGGCGGACCTGGCGGAAAAAACCGGTATTGTACTGTGTGACACCGAATTAGGAGTGGTAAAAAACACCGATATAACCGTCGATTTGATTGTACAATGTTAATGAAACGCCAACGCGGGAAACCATAGGAGAAAAATGACGTCATGAGTCATCTAGTTCAATCCTCCTGTAAAGCTATAAAGCCCAGTGATATTTTACATAAAATCATATTTGTTCCAGAATGGTTCGAATTCTTGTATGCCCTCACTGTGCAAGCAGATGTCTGATAGAGTGTGGGAAATGTTTTTCCATACTCGAGTATCTTGGCCAGAAGCATAACTGTCCAGATACAGATGAAGGATTTTATGATGACGATGAAGGTTCGACGATTTGCTGCGAACACTGTGGATGTGAAATCATCCCAGTGGATCGGTCGGAAGAATCGTAGAGCTGGATGTCAATGTGAGATCCTTCAAAAAAGCCCTTTTCAGGGCTAACCATTTAGCACGAAAGATCTTTCTTCTCAAATTGTCAAAAGTAAAAAGACTTACAGTCATAACTAGAAAAAAGTCAAAAGTAAGAAGTAATTATTTTATATTTTTTATTTCAAAAAGAACTTATGTACAATGAAAAAATCAAATCATGAACTGTAAAGACAAAAATGAATGAACTGTAAAGACAAAAAATGAATGAAAAAATCAAGTCAGTCTTTTTTGTTTATATTCATTATTGTATTGAAATCTTTTTTTCACTCAGTATGTTTTTTCTTTTTTCTTTGAGATGTCAGATTCACATTTGGTTTTACGTTTTCTTTTCCTATCGTTGTTTTTTAATTCCACATCTGGACAGATTTTGTCCTCATGTTTTGTTGATTTGTAAAAGAAATAGTTCTTTGTTACTCGTTTTTTCTTCTTTTCGATGTTTTGCTGTTTTTCCTTTCCGTACAAACAACCCGGTTCTGCAGAAAATTCGTTGTTTTTTAGACCCGAAGTTTGTTGATTTCTTAGATTTTTTCGTAATGTCTCTAAATCATCTGCTATTTTGCAGATTTCTGAATCGCTGTTAGCCGCTGTGTCGCTCTGCATGTCTACGGTCTGAGTTTCAACCGATGAGGATGTAGCTTGTGGTGAACTTTTTTTCCATGTATTTTCACTGCAGAATGAATTTAGTGTCCCGACGAATTTCATATCTTTGAAACCACCAACGTTGTAAAATGATGGTGAAATCTCAATGTCGTGACTGTGTGGATTCGCGTAGACAAAAACAATTGTTCCTAGCTGATTTTCTTTTTCTGGACATTCTTTGGCCCAATGTCCTGCTTTGTTGCATGTGAAACAAATATTTGTTCTCACACCATTCGCACCATATCGTTTGTCAATCATCGCTTGATCCAAAACTCTGTAGCTGGTAGTACGGTAAACATCTTTTTCTTCTAAATGTTGCTGGGATAAAAATGATCACACATAGTTTCCGATATGTTTAACATTATACTTTGATGGTATATTGCTGATCTCATAATCGTGGGTGTATGGATTAACATACAGATACACCCTCTTTCTAAGTGGTGATGTATTTTGCAGCTTTAACTCACTCATATTTTTTATCAGCTGTACTGACTGAGATCGAGTAGGAGAATGAATAGATTTTCACAACTAACGGCTTATTTATACACTGTTACAACGGAGAGGCTATATAAATTGCTAGTTTTTTTCTCACTTCTGCATTATTGTCTTTTCACTCAGAGCTAAAACGATGGGTAAAAGAAAAAGAATAATAACCTATTCAGACAGCGAAAGTGACGATGAGGTGTTTCCACCAACAAAAAAGAAAAAAACTAGACCTTTGAAAGAAGAAAGTGACGATGAGGTGTTTCCACCAATAAAAAAGAAAAAAACTAAACCGTTGAAAGAAGAAAGTGACGATGAGGTGTTTCCACCAACAAAAAAGAAAAAAACTAAACCGTTGAAAGAAGAAAATGATAGCGACGATGAAAGTACCAACTCTAACTTAGACATGAAAAGTCTATATGATTTAACAGAAAAGGGTAATAAGAAGTCAAGAAAATTTAAAACAGAATCACATGTGCTGATGCTGAGTTTTAAGAAATTTGAAGAATTAACACCTCAGAGACTCCTTGGATTATTTGACGATGTTACCCGTGAAATCATTCGAAAGTTAAATGCTAGCCCTACGGACATGATTAGAATTACCATCAATCATCCTTCGTTGGAAATAGGAATCCATATTCCTTTTTTAGCTGCAGACCAGTTACAAGGTGAAACTATGCTGAATGAAATTGAACGAGTTTTACAATCGAATACAGATTTCGTCTTGAACGATGGATTCATGACATTTGACATCACACATACAATACCACCAAGTGGTAGCGGAAAACCAAAATATAGATCGTCAGAATTAGATTCAAAGTTTTTTGCCCAGAAGAAGCAATCTATTATTCAAATTGACAATCATGACCAACTATGTTTTGCAAGAGCTGTTGTTGTGGGAATTTGCTACAGTGAACGTGAAAACACCGAAGTATGGAATAGAAAATGGGATCGTATTTGTCGTTCAAACCGCCCTCTTCAAAAGACTGAAGCTGAGAAATTGTTACATGAAGCTGGAGTTTCACCAACACAACCTATAGGAATTGACGAATACAAAAAAATTCAAGCATTCTTGTATGAAAAAGGCTATGTCATTAAAGTTCATCAACAGCATTCAAAAGTGGAAAAAATATTTAAACATCCAGAAGTGAAAACCAATAGTAAGATCATACATTTGTACTTTCATCAAAACCATTATGACTACATTAAATCTATCAAAGGTTTTCTTAGTTGTGCATATTATTGTGAGTTCTGTGATGTGGGTTACCCTCAGCGGGAAAGTCATGCTTGTTCAAATATCTGTAAAGGTTGTTATCGCAAAGGAAAATGTCCATCAGAATCAAAAGAATATGTTTGCAGTGATTGCAGTAGACGTTTTTTTAGTGCTGAATGCTTTGAAAATCACAGAAATGTTCAAGGTAAAGAAAAGAAATCCATTTGTGAATTAGTGAAACTCTGTTCGAAATGCGGTGCACAATATCATATCAGAAAGAAAAATCATGTTTGCAATGGAAAGAAAAGATGTCATATCTGTAAGAGAATTGTTAACTTTTCTCACCAATGCTATATTCAACCTTACCAAAGTAAGTTGAACCATGACAGCGATGACAAGACGAGTTCTTCTGTAGTCAAAAAACCACAGTTTATTTTCTTTGATTTTGAATGCAAACAAGACACAGGTGTACACATCCCAAATTATTGTATCGCACACAGAGCGTGTGATGAATGTATCGATAAATCACTTGATTTTCATTGTTCTACATGCAGTGAATTTGAAGAGGGTAGGGAAGTTATTTTTCAAGGTGAAAAAACTTTGAGTCAATTTTGCAACTGGCTCTTTTCAAAACATCATAAAGGGGTTACGGCTATTGCCCATAATTTCAAAGGCTATGACGGGCAGTTCATTCTTGACTATATTGTCAAAGTTGGGTTAAAACTTCCAAAATTGATCATGAATGGAAACAATATTATGAAGTTAGAACTGAACGGTGTACGTCTGATCGATTCTTTCAATTTCATGAGTTTTGGTTTGGCAAAATTTCCATCCACCTTTGGCCTTCAAGAAATGAAAAAAGGTTACTTTCCTCACTGGGCGAATACAGATGAATTTTGGAGTTACATCGGACCCTACTTGGATATGTCTTATTACAAGCCCGACTCAATGTCTGAAGAGGCTAGGTCGAAATTTATAGTTTGGTATAATGACAAAGTTCGAAATGGTGAGGAATTCAATTTTCAGAAGGAGATGGAAATGTACTGTAGGTGAGACGTTGATATCCTCAGACGAGGGTGTGCTGAATTCAGAAAGCTGTTTATCGAACAGGGTGGTATTTGTCCATTTTTAGAGGCGAATACCATCGCAGATGCCTGTAACAAGGTGTGGCGAAGCAAATATTTACCAGAAAATCAAATAGCTATCATTTCAAGTAAAGACTCATCCAGACGTCGCTTTTCTATGAAAGCGATACGATGGGTTCAAAGCATTGCTCAGGAAAAAGGTATTAATATTCAGCATGCAAAAAATGGTGGTGAAGCTCAAATCGGGAAATATAGTGTAGATGGTTTTCACCATCAATCAAACACTGTTTATGAATTTCTTGGGGATTTGTATCATGGTTGTCCTGTATGCTATACAGATCGAAAACAGATCAATCCTATTAATGGAAAACCCATGTCTGAATTGTACGAACGTACTTTTGAACGTATAGCAGATATCGAAGACATGGGATATAATGTAGTGTACATTTGGGAACACGAATTTGATGCTAAGATGAAGGATAAAGAGTACAAAAAACACATTGAAAAGTTATATCCACATTGGGACCCTATCGATCCGAGGGATGGTTTGTCCGGGGGAAGATGTAATGCAATAAAAATTGGATATGATGTTGATGAAAAAACCAAAAAGGAAATCAAGTACATCGATATCTGTTCTCTATACCCTTATGTTTGTAAACACAAATCCTACCCTGTAGGTCAGCCAGAAATTTTGTCTACTGAGAATATTGATATGAACAATATTCGTCAATATGAGGGATTAATCAAATGCAAAGTTTTGCCTCCAACTGATTTGTTTCACCCCGTTCTTCCAGTTCACTGTAACAACAAAATGATGTTTCCCCTCTGTATGAAATGTGCAGAAGAAAGCTCAAACATTTGTAGACATGGTAAAGAAGAGAGGGCTTTGGTCGGAACTTGGGTTACTTTTGAATTATTCAAGGCTCTTGACTGCGGTTATCGATTATTGCAAGTGTATGAAATTTGGCATTTCAGTTCTGTGTCAGATCAGTTCTTTAAACATTATGTGGACAATTTCTTGAAAATTAAGCAAGAAGCCAGTGGTTATCCAGATAGCTGTCAATCAGACTCAGAAAAAGATCAGTTCGTTTGTGAATATGAGAAGGCAGAAGGTGTTCGTCTTGATCCAAGTTGTATTCAAAGAAATCCTGGGAGAAGATCATTTGCTAAGATTATGTTGAACTGCCTTTGGGGAAAATTAGCTCAGCGTGAAAAAATGATCCAGACGGAATACATCAGTGATCCGTCTAAATATTTTGAATTAGTCACCAACCCCAATTTCATTGTAAAGCATGTAGAAATCTTTGATGAGAACTGTTCATTCATCTTGGTTAACTATGAATCAAAGTTGGAACATATTGACACCCATGCTACAGCCAATGTGATAGTAGGTTCTTACGTAACAGCTTATGCAAGGTTGGAATTGTACAGTGTTCTTGAAAAGTTAAAAGATAGAGTTCTGTATTTCGATACAGATAGTTGTATGTACATTCACGACCCCGAATTATGGAATCCCCCTATTATTAACAGCCGGTTAGGAAAATGGACTGATGAAGAGCCTGCTTGTAAAATTACTCAATTCAAAGGACTTGGACCTAAGAATTATGCTTACAAAATGAAAACAAAAGATGGAAAAGAGATAAGCAAATGTAAAGTAAAGGGGATTACTCTGGATTACAATACAAAACAGGTGGTAAATTTCGATACATATTCGAAATGTGCTTTGGATCGTACAGTAGAAATCAAAATTCAGTATGATTGTAAAATTAAAAGACACAGAGATAGAACGGTTACCAGTGAACCACAAACAAAAACGTTTCGTTCTGTATACACCAAGAGAGTCATTGTAAATGGTACTGATACTGTACCCTATGGTTATAAAAGCTTGAGAAAATAATTTCATATCACATTGTTGTGTACCAATCACTCAAAGTAAGTCGGGGAAAAAATATTAGCAACTGTTCAAAAAAATAACAATCATGTTACCGCTACCAATAGAACTACGTGAAAAAATTTATGGAGAATTTGTTCGACAGCATACGCTTGATGAACAAACACAGCTTAACATTAAATTTTTCTGTGTGAAAATTTGGATCAAAAAAATGTTTAAATGGGTTGCAAAAGGAGAAAAGTCCTACAAAGTGTATGCTATATTCAACTTTATTGCGATGATGGTGGACGATTCGGGGCTGGATCTCGTTCTCAAGACTTATTTAGCAGATAGCTGTATGAAAGACAATGTTATTAGTAAACTGTTTCGATCCACAAGCCGATGGACATTTTTTATCATAGGAACAACAGAAGAAAGTTTTCTTAACGTTGTGAAAATGAAATCAGTTCTATTTGACTTTTACTTACGCTACAAAAAAGGATCTGTTCATGATTCCTACGGAGAAACAATGGAAACCATGTCAGGGTATATTCTATTTGATAGAGATGTTACAGAAGAAGTAGTAAATTCAGCTCTTTCAACAAAAGACGCTTATAGACATGTTGCTCCATTCATAGGACTACGAGATTTCGACGATATGGACAGTGAGTATACAATGTTTTTTGGGTATGACCAATTGCATAAAGACATTACGGAATATGAAAACAAATGTGAAACTCGTGGTGTTTGCGAATTTGCATTATAAAAATTTGTTATATACTGTTTTTTGCGATTAATTCATTGTAAATAATTCATTGCGAAAAAATAATTCAGTGTGTTTTTTTCATTGCGAATAATTCGTTGTGAATAATTCATTGTGAAAAAATATTTCAGTGCGATTTTTCATTGCTAAGAAAATGTTTTTCATTGTCAAGAAATTTTTTATGATGCATTGCAAAAAAATGTTTGCTTGTGATTTTTTTCATTGTCAAGAAATTTTTTCATTGTCAAGAAATTTTTTATGATGCATTGCAAAAAAAATGTTTCATTGTGATTTTTTCATTGTCAAGAAATTTTTTTCATTGTCAAGAAATTTTTTATGATGCATTGCAAAAAAATGTTTCAATGTTTAGTTCTGTTCAGTAAATAAAAGTTCAATAAATAAAAGTTCAAAAACAATAGAGTTCTTCATTCTGTTTTTCCCCAAAAGACTTGTTCTGGTTACATTTTTCCCATACAACGTCTCATAACTTTTTTGCTATATTAGCATGAAACGTAGCATGGAAAAATGTATGTGCTTTCTGCTAGGTCCGAGCTCTTTAAAAAATTTCAATCCTCTGTAAACGCATAAAGCCCGCGTTATTTTTCACACATTCACCATTTCTTTGACTCTCAGCTAACGATCACTTCGAAAGCAGTGTCAATATTCGGAAGCAATATCAATATGGAAGAGGTAAATCATCAACTACGTGAGGCTCTCCAAGAGTATCTAAATGCCGGACAGCAGTTATTGCAACTAACCACTCATCTCGTAGGAGTGGAGAAATAAAAACAACTGCAACGTATAACACAGCTCTACAAAGATCTCAGTGGAAAGATTACTTCAACTATTTTTAAAGACAACGTCTGGCATCATCTTAGTCATTTACCAAGTGAATTTCGGATGTTGTCATTAGAAGTGGGAAAAAACATAGCCTCCAAAAACAAAACAGTCCATTTCACGACTACCCATCTACCACGAAAGTTCTATCTTTCTTCAAATTGTCAAAAAACTCAAAATTGTCAAACTTCTTTCTTTTAGAAGAGTTACACTCCAAAGATTCACAATCAAAAAAAGTCATAGGTTAGTTAAACTCTAGTTTTTTTCTAACCCGAACAAGAAAATGTAACAAACCCACGGATTGGCCAACAATAAAATCCCCGAACAAGAAAATGTAACAAACCCACGGGTTGGTCAACAGTAAAACAATTAGTATTAGAAAAACAACGGTGAATCTGATTGGATAACATTAATTTGGAGCCAAAACAGCATGAAACGCTGACGCGGGAAAAAACATAGAAGAAAATGACGTCATGGGTCAACTAGTTCAATCCTCCTGTAAAGCTATAAAACCCAGCGTTATTTCCCGCACATTGTTCATTTCTTCGAGTTGCAGATAAGATGGAGACTGCACTTAGGGACATGGATTTTTGGGAGCTTGCCCAACTGTCGGAGAAGAAGAAGGTCGTTGTACCAAAAACAGAAAGTTGGGATGATGACAACGAGGCACCGTTCTCGCTGAACTTCAACCTAGACGCTCAGGAGCTGAAAAGGTTAAAGAGGCGGGCAGCGAGTAGCTGCCCAGCCTGCAGGAAGGTTGGAGGTTGTGCTTAAAAACACAACCTCCAAAACCAGGTCCCTTTTAGGGCCACCCCAACAGCCCTTTTCAGGGCTAACCATCTACCACGGAAGATCTACCTTTCTTCAAATTGTCAGACGTAAGTTCTATCTTTTCTTCAAATTGTCATTTCTTCAAATTGTCAGACGAAAGTTCTACCTTCAAGCTGTTAGACGAAAGTTCTATCTTCAAGTTGTCATTTCTTCAAATTGTCACAGCTCTTTTCAGAGCTAACCCAACAGTCCTTTTCAGGACTAACCATCTACCACGAAAGTTCTATCTTCAAGATGTCAGACGAAAGATCTATCTTCAAGATGTCAGACGAAAGTTCTATCTTCAAGTTGTCATTTCTTCAAATTGTCACAGCTCTTTTCAGAGCTAACCCAACAGTCCTTTTCAGGACTAACCATCTACCACGAAAGTTCTATCTTTCTTCAAATTGTCAAACTTCTTTCTTTTAGAAGAGTTACACTCCAAAGAGTTACACTCCAAAGAGTAAGAATCATTCATAGATGCAGAAAAAGACTAAATTCAACTCAATGTTCTGACATTTAGAAAAGAAAATTCATTCATAGGTGAAGAAAAAAGTCTAAGTCCAACTCAGTGATCAAGCATTTAGAAAGAAAAAAGTCTAAGTCCAACTCAATGGTCAGGCTTTTAGAAAGAGAGAAAATCATTCATAGGGTAAAAAACTAAGTCCAACTCAATGTCCAGGCATTTAGAAAGAGAGAAAATCATTCATAGGGTGAAAAAAACTAAGTCAAACTCAATGTCCAGACATTTAGAAAGAGAAAAAATCATTCATAGGGTGAAAAAAACTAAGGTCAACTCAGTGATCAAACATTTAGAAAGAAAAATCATACATAGGTGAAGAAAAAACTAAGTCCAACTCAATGATCAGGCTTTTAGAAAGAGAAAAAATCATTCATAGGGTAAAAAAACTAAGTCCAACTCAATGACCAGACCTGGCAGATCACTATAGAGCACTCGAAGATGTATCATTTTTGGCCGACATCTGCTGCTTTAACTGCAGAAAAATTCCACTCAGGGACGTGAGCCGAGATGCACTCCAAAAGAGTTATACTCCAGAGAGTTATACTGCAAAGAGTAAGAATCATACATAGGTGTAGAAAAAAGACTAAGTCCAACTCAATGGTCAACCTTTTAGAAAGAGAGAAAATCATTCATAGGTGAAGAAAAAACTAAGTCCAACTCAATGATCAGGCTTTTAGAAAGAGAAAAAAATCATTCATAGGGTAAAAAAACTAAGTCCAACTCAATGACCAGACCTGGCAGATCACTATAGAGCACTCGAAGATGTATCATTTTTGGCCGACATCTACTGCTTTAACTGCAGAAAAATCCCTCTCAGGGAAGAGAGCCTAGGGCATTTTTTTAAAAAAAATTCTTTCGGGACGGCAACTAGGGACACATTTTTGTCAGGGACGGTGATGTAGGGCACTCAGGGAAGGGAGACCGCGGACACACCCAGGGCTTGGGTGTGTCCGCGGTCTCCCTTCCTTTACTACTTTCGTCGCGGAAAATCTTACTATATTGGACAATGTCAATTCAAGATCAGACCTTCCGCAAAATCGCATCGAATGACGCTTAGCACCTGAAGGGTTAAAACGCTACATCAGGAAGTAGCGAGCGACTTTAACATCATCCTCGCAAAATGTTGACGATCGACGTGACTTTAGGTCTCATACATACATGAAACAATGTCGGAAAAAGAAGTTATCTGTTTTGGGGAAGAATATTTTTAAAGATTTTCAATATTTTTCACGTTTGTTGCAATGGCAACCAAACTTTTCAATGGAATAAAATTCTTTGACAAACAAAAAAAAAAAAAAAAAAAAAAAATCTGAGAGGGTTCATTGCAGGATCACTTCTATGAAGTTTGGTCAAAATTGGGGGCACAGATTCAGAGATGATGTTTGAAACAAAATTTAAGGCACGCATACACGGCGGCAGCGCCATGACATAAGCTCCTTGGCCAGTGAACAGTGCAGCTACGAGGGGTGTTCAATAAATAATGAATTATTATCTCAAGTGTTTGTAAATCAATCTCATTTATCTTTTCACAGTCCCTCAAAGTACTCTCCTCCTCTCTCTATGCACAATTGCAGTCTTCTACCCCATTTATCAAATGCTGCCCGGTATTCTTCTTTAGGTATACCCCTTAACTCTACATTTACAGCTTTTGACAGGTCTTGGTCACGGGTATGTTTATTTCCTGCTAGTAGTTCCTTCAGTGTAGGAAATAACCTGAAGTTACAAGTTGGGGCTAGGACAGGGTTGTAGGTGGGATGTGGGAGTGTGATAATCCGGTTCTCTGATAGGTACTGAGTTACAGCCCCTGTTTTATGGACACTGGCATTGTCATGCAAAATCATGATTTGAGAGGTTCCTGTGAAAGGACGGCGGTCATTCAATTCAGAAACCACTTGAGGCAATACTTTTTCTCTGTAATATTTTCCAGTCATAGTAGCTTTCTTCTGGTAGAACATCTACTGCCACCGGACCTTCATGAGTGGAAAAATTGCCTCTTCCGACTCTGAAAACCTGGTTTACAGACCACGAGTCGACGGCCATCTTTCGTCAGTCACATCATGTTTGAACGTTTGTTGGGGATGCCGTATAACGTTAGTATATTAAGTTTCATCCCCAGTGGTTACATGTCCGATGCCATTTATGACCATTAGGCTCGAACATGTCTAAAAGTTGTTTGGCACAAGAAACCCTATTTGCCTTCTGTTCAAGGATCAACAAATGAGGTACCCAACGTGCGGATATCTTTCTAAGTCCCAATTTGATCCTTCATGTTGCACAGTATGGACAGTACCAATTGAAACATGAAAGTCAGAACTTATTTCACGCACAGAAATATTAGGATCATTTTCTACCTTTTTTTTTTTCACATTTGCAACCAAAGTCTCGTTCGCCTTCGATTCTGATGCTCCTGGATGTGGCTTATCAATAAGCATCTTCCTCCCCTCTTTCAATGCCCGGACCCAACAGTTACTGGTACAGGTGTTACATGGTACAGCTAGATCTGCATGTACTCTGAATAATACATCATGAATTTTCTTCAAGTCGTTTTAAAACTTCAGCCTTGTGGATGTAAAATCTTTGATTTTCCCTGCCGATATCCATTTAGAACCAAACAGGAAGTGAAATCATTTTTGATGACGTCATCATAACATGACGTCATCATTCCATTTGGGGCCAAAAGTGACACTGATGTCTTGTATTTTGTCATGCTTATGTTTCATGAAAATACCTGAAGAGGTTTATGATGTACAAGACTGTTTTCATTGTTTACTTAACACTCCTCGTAGTCGTCTGCAAATGCTAATGTCTTAAATCTTTACAGCGACTTTTTTCACGTTACTTTTTTTTTTCACATTACGTCCTACAGAAAGAGGCTTTTGAAAAGAGAAAATAGAAGATGTTTTTTTTTTTTTACAATCTAATGTAAATTCAAAGCATTTGCAGACGTCAAACGTATGGGGCTCAAATGACGGGATTTGGCTATGAAAAGGAAAATTTGTCCTTGTAACCAACAGAACTAACTTTTCCAGCTGTGTGTTACTTGTAATCGCTCATTTTCCCGCAGTATTTGCAAATACTGTCTACAAAAGGGCAAACAAAGTCTTTTGTTTACAACTAACTCTGTCTGTCTGTCTGTCTGTCTCTCTCAAGTGCTTACGCATGTACCGATATCCATCTCCGCGTCTAAGTTTTGTTGCTTATCATACATGTACATGCTAATGGGAAAGCCATTACATTCTCTTCTACCATTGTCTGTTTAAATATTGGTTTTATAGCTTCTATACATTACACGAGCATTAACCTATAAAACAAATAACTGCCATGGCTTCAATGTACCACTTGTTAATTGTTATGTTATATTTGAGCCATGCTCTGGCAAAAGGGGACTTAATGCATCTGCGAAAAGTATCGACCCAGGTCAGCCTGCGCAGTCCGCGCAGGCTGACCTGGGCCGAAACTTTCCGCTATTGGTTAATTTTCTGTATGTCCAAGGACCAGTATATTTCGGGATTAAGCCGATTGTTCAAAAAGGTGGCTATTATGTATCCAGAAGTATGCGATGGCTTTCTTGGTACCATGGATCACGGACTTGCATGTAGCCACCTTTTCACAGAGCATGGCTCATTTATAGTGGCATTAAACTAGATTTCGTTTCGCATTTTTACCCTTGTCCTGCTAAATAACTAAATAACTAAAATGAAATTTTTAAGTCGATGGTAAAAACCCAAATATTGCTATTTCAAAGTTGTGTTTTGGGGGATAATATCTCCTTATCGGACAGTGTAGATCCAAGATCAGACTGCACGTTCTGTGCAGTCTGATCTTGATCTACACTGTCCGCAAACGGTCAGTGAGTCGCGTTTACAACGTAAGGGTTAACAAACACGGCTAATTTCATTCGCAAGCAGAGGCAGTTTTGAAAGTAGAACACAATTACAAATGCACATGGAAAAGACAGGGAATTACCGAGATTTTGCGTATATTTACCGTAAAATTTTCAACACTGTTAGTAATGGGATAACCGTTATTGTATAACAAGGAATGAATAAGCCATGCACTGGCAAAAGTCGACTCAATGCATCTCCTTGATGCATTATACCAATCAAGCCATCACATAATTAGGAATCCATAATAGCCACTTTTTTAACAACTGACTCAATCATGAGGTAGACTGGTCCTTAGACATACAGAAAATTTATCAATAGACAAAGGTTTCGGCCCAGGTCAACCTGCTCGGACTTCATAGACTGACCTGGGTCGAAACTGTTCCCAGACTCATTGAGCCTCTTTTTCATAGAGCATGGCTCAAATATATTTAAAACATTTAATGAGCATTTAGTTTGCTTGGTTGGTAGAACGGCCGATTCTGGTTCTGGAGGTCGTGAGTTCGAGTCCCAGCGGAGGCATTTTTACCAGTACATTTTCTCATCTAAAAGTAAACAGTCATGTCCATATGAATTGTCCTTTAAAAGCATCAACCGTCTATCTCCCAAAAAAGAATTTCGGGCCAAAATCTGGTTTTAATTCCCTTTAAGATACAATTAAACTGTCACATAAATCCATTTTATTCAAATGATGGTCCGTTTGTTTTTCGTGAGCGAGCGAGATAGAGACAGGAGAGGGTAGAGAGAGAGAGAGAGAGACAGAGACAGACAGAGACAGACAGGTGAGGGTAGAGAGAGAGAGAGAGAAAACGAACCGCGACCTACTATTGTATATCTAGATCTACATGTATAACAATGTTATGACAAAAGACTTCTTAAACATAGCGCATTAGAAATTTATACAGTTCATTTTCTCCGTAAGCAAACTATGAAGTGTTATACAGCTATACAATAACATAAAACCTGTATGCCTGGAAAAAGAAATGCATGTGCATGTATATGCACTATTTTTAATAGCATTTTTATAAGTAGTTGCCACGCCTCCAATAAATTTGAAAGGGACTGGAATGAATGAGCGCTTATCATCTTCGCTATTCCTAACCGTGAAAGTGTTCTTCATAATTATAGTTGCCTTTTAAGTCATTGTATATCAAGATCAGACTGCACAATACATGCAATATGATGTTTGATGTACAATGTTGGCTTCTCTGAGACATTCTGAGCAGAAACAAACTTGAATATATGATTTGTTGGGACTTACTTCTAGAATGAAAATGTCTGTTAGGTTCTTTTGGCGCTCTAAGGCTTAATTTATCCAAGCATAGTCAAAGAACCCATTTTCTAACCAAAACTCACACTGAACGGGATGATACCCCAAAATTGCTGTTGTTTCAAACGAAAGATCTGCAGTCACGTCCGGGTACTGTTTCCATATTGTGCTTCTTGGTTCCCCTTTATGAATGAATGACATGATCTCGTTTTGTACGTTTTGCTGCCATTCTAAATCTTCAAACGTTGGATGTTCTATATAGTTCGGCATGAAACCAAAAAAGGCAAAAACATCAATCATATGAAATGAATACCTAGCCGGAAATGGAATGCCAACTGGATGTATCGGGGCAGACGGAGTGTAAGTAGCAACGTATCTATACACCGGTGACGTAAACGTCACAGCAGCTTGTATTGCCAAAATATCATTTGGACAGTTGACCCTTATATCACTAGCCATGCTGGTAAACTGGTACTCTGGAGTAATTATGTGAGGCGGATAAAACTTCATGGCCGTTTGAGATATAGACTTACTAAAAGAGCCAAGATTTTCTTGGACATGTTTTTCATAGTCTTCCCATGTCCATTTGTACAAGTCCATATACGATGGATCGTAATCAATCTCGTTTGCTGTCGTTCCTGTAATGATATAATAACGAAAATATCATAATTCATTACGACTTTTTTAGTCTTGCAGTATACTTTCTTGAAAACAATGCAGCAATAGGAAAAAATGCACTTACCAATTTTGTATTCATTAAACCGTGATTCATACTGTCTATAAGTATTTTAATGTGGAATGTTTCCATTCTGCAAGTCAGTTTGAAAGGGTTAGGAAGATGTAAAGAAAGCGATCTAAAATCTGGTTTATTGAACATGTATGTTTTTAGACTTTTTACAAATTGCATTAATCTACCTTTTATATCAACCGTGTTGACGACAATTTATACAGACAGTGTATTCAAGATTAAAAAAAAAGTATTTGTGAACATATGCCTATGTGCATTAAGTTCAAATTACATGAAGCCTGGAACATTTTACATGTAAAAGGAGTCTCTTTACGTGCAAACAAAACTGATGTAATCAGCAGCCATTTTGTTACTATTCACAGTTATTCGTGAGTTACTTTGAATCGTAACAAAATGGCTGTCGATTGTGTCATCTTTTTATGCACATAAAGAGACCCCTATGCTTCTTGTAACTTTGAATAATTAGAGAGCCACTTGCAATCCTTTCTAAATCGAGCATGTTAATGTTTTAGATCATATTTTAAGAAATATTTATTTGGTAAACCCGCAGAAGACGAAAGTTCGTGAAAAGCTTCTTCTTCTTACGGGCATGCCCAACGTTAAATATTGTCCAATTTCATTATATTTCATTAACCTGATAGCACAATCACATATAAGTTTCATATTAGTATCTTAGTTCGGTATCGTCTTCAAGATATGATTCTGAGGAAATCAAATAGTGTATATATGTAGTGGCACTCACCTATCATTAAAGGCACGTCAATCATTTGGCCACTTTGCCATGCATCAAATGGTGCCTGTGTTAGAACGTAACCTTTAAATACAAAACAAACGACTAACTTCATCGGAATTAAAAACTGTATTTTTTTTTATTCAAATCACAGAAAACTTTATAATGAAACACGAAAGAAAAGTGCACAGTATTCAGCCAAAGAGTATCCAAAGCATGATCAAGGATGACATTTGATTCAGAATTTCAAAAGGACATGTCTTCAATTACATTGTATGATCTATAAAAACAACTTCTAATCTAACAGTTTGTGTATAACTGTTAGAAACTTGAAACATCATTCCACACTTCAGTTTTACTCTTGTTATATGATCTATAAAAACAACCTCTTACCTAACAGTTTGTGTATAACTGTTAGGAACTTGAAACATCATTCCACACTTCAGTTTTGCTCTTGAACTGACGAAAACAATTTCGACGTGTCCATATCTAAAGCATTTGGAGACAACAAATAAATCTTGGCTCAAATAATTGGATTTAGCTTTGAAAGGCTAGAAACATCGTTGAGTAGGAGAAAATGTTGGGTTGAAAAGACGAATTTACGGCAAGATTCCGGTGCTAAATACATGTACTTGCATATATTGTTAAGTTATTTAAATCACATACATGTACATAATCCAATGTTTCATGACATACATGTACATGTAATTGGTAACTTAAGAATGATCTATTCATATATTTGTGTTCAACAAAATAGCCCCAACTTCTTTTTGCAATAGATTATTTCGAGTTAGTTAAATCGTTTTTACGCACACATTGTATTTTGTACTATACTGATATCGTATTTCTTTCTGGCATATGCCGTATTTCGTGTATTGTAAATGGCTATTATAAAGACACGTGCTACATGTATGTCGATAGTACCAATAAATGAAATGAAATCTATAATATTACATTAAACAGTTTTTTTTTTTTTAGTCACGTACAAGAGAAAGAAAATAATACATTATCCGAACGACCATCAGCGAAAATAGGTGAACAAGTGGGGGAGAAATAATACGGTTCGTTAGAAAATTTTGTCTAAATTACATGAAAGCTACCTTCAAGCATGACTTGCGAATTTCATTAACAGAAACTATTTTACGACCTTCTGATAATTTGCTGACACAGTTTCTAATCGCAGATGTAACTTGTTAGAATGTTCTTGGAAAGATTTGCTCAAGACATGTTTTGCTTTTGATTGACAAAGGTCACGGGCACCTTGACATTGAAATGGTACGTGTAATCAGTATAAAAACTCGACATAACTTATTGCATCGATAGTTACTGATAATTAACCCTTATCAAATAATCCGGTGTTGTAACGATCTCGAGCCAGAAGCGCCAACGAAAAAGCACGGGATCAAGCGGTCAGTAGATAAATTTTGTGTATATCATTGCGCCAATAGAAGGCTATGAGCGGATGAAGCTATTTTCAATCAAAAAGAAGTATTTCCACGATCGATAGCCTCACCCAGTGTAATTTAACATGCCATTTCCATTTATATATCTAAGTGCTATCGAAAAATTCATTTGTCTGGGAAAAAATTAGTTTAATTGGGTTTATTTCCTTCGGCTTTGCACAAAATACGATACATGGTCTTCAAAATTCAATATTGAACTCATAGTGGCATTGTCTTCGACAAATGCCACAAAAACTGAGTAAAAAGGGCCAATTACACGGTTTTTTTCTTGGCTAAACAATAAACAGTGCCTACAAGGTTACTGTTTTATAATAGAATTTCCGATAAAACCATTAAATCTCTACCACGCTGCAGAACATAACAATTTTCCCAACCGAAGTCATTTGCAGACAACAAATTAGCCATGCCTTAAATGATTGGATTTGTCTTGTAAAAGCAGAAAGCATCGTTGTAGAAGGAGAATAATTATCCTTTTTCTAAAAGAAGGTTGTCGTTTGGTACAGGATATAGCAATAAAGCTAAAGGCATTAGTTCGTGACGTTATTTACGCGCAATACATTACCCTACATGAAGTAGTATCCGACATGACAATAACAACTTCTACAACCTCATCTTTAATCATGCCAAGTCTAAGCCTATATCAATCAACCATTCTTTTTCATTTTCTCAGTCTAATTATCGATAACTTTCTCTGTTCTAAAGTAACACAGTTTCTGATTGGCTAAACCATTTGGTTTAGCCAATTAAAAATTGCGTTACTCTCTAAATCTAGAATTAAACTAAGGATACAATTTAGAACGGTTGTTAAACTTTACACAGTTGTTTTCTCGAGCGCGCGAAAAGAGAAAAACAA
This sequence comes from Hippopus hippopus, assembly GCA_946811185.2. Taxonomy (NCBI): domain Eukaryota; kingdom Metazoa; phylum Mollusca; class Bivalvia; order Cardiida; family Cardiidae; genus Hippopus; species Hippopus hippopus. The sequence continues at coordinate 32,862,953 of OX328101.1, forward strand.
AACTTATCTGGCAGAAAAACGATTGATTGAGTGATGTTTTACGCCGTTTTCAACATTTTATTTCAGTCATATCACGGCGACAGCTCACATATTCATGTATTTCCTTTGTTTCACCAGGACTAGGCTAGAGCTCTGACGTGTCTTGCCAAACGATACTCCCACGAAAAACCAAGTGGATCCAATGAGGCTCGAATACAGGGCCTCCATGTCACGACTCCTACACTTTATCACTGAGCCACCCAGGACCCTAGAAAAACAAAATCGCATCAACTATGGTACAATACACCAGTATGTGTATTGCTTATAAAGATAGTTTCTTTTTTAATTCGAAATGCCATTTTCAACAGTATTCTAGTTAAAGTGCCAGTACACATAGTCTTGCCACGATATAGGAATAAGCTCAGCACCAGTCTTGCGAAATGATAATATCGAATACATTTTGGCTGAATCTCGAAGTATACAGAAATCAAACAGAAAAGTATGCTTACCGTCGACAATAGCAATCGCACCGTCAAACTGCCCTTTAATGGGAATATCGCCTTGATCAAGCATGGCCCAGCTTGGATATGTGTTCCATGGAACAGACATTGTCACTTTTTCAGGCGACAATGCATATAAACAAGCGATATCTGTGCAGTTTGTATTTCTGAGGAACACTTCGTTGTCCCGGAATGCCGCAACGGCTGTCTTGTTCAGCACTGGTGAAGCTGACAACATCCATGCTTTGCTGAAAAGCCCTTGGCATAAAGGCGATGCCAGAAGCGCAAATATCGCCGTTCCACCTGAGCTCTGCCCGAAAACAGTAACCTAAAACGAGAGTAACAACTTTTTTTCATCCTGTAGGGGAATGGTCAATGCTGCAGTTGTAGAATATAATATATTTGATGTCTCGGCAATAGCCCATCGTACAAAAAAAGCCCTTGTAACCGTAGTTTGACGAAATAAGGCCGTACACCTTTTTTCCTGTCTTCTACTGATTCTATTCATAGAATTTCAAACAGTATGATGTTATTGTTTCGAGGTTCTGACAAAGAGAATTGTGCTTTGGAAAATTAAAATTTCTCAAAAATTAAGCTAGAATACTGAAAACGAAGACGTTGCAATCAAGGAACTTATTACCTTTCATTACAAGACTTACCTTAGCTGGGTCCCCTCCAAATTGTCGTATGTTTTTCTGAACCCACTGAAGTACTGCAATCATATCCATAAAACCATAGTTACCCGACGTTTTAGTTGGAGAATCATCTGCCAAGGCCTGTAACGCCATAAATCCAAAAGCATGTAACCGATAGTTGAAACCAACATAGACAACATCAGTGTCACGTGACAAATTTGACGTTGGGCTATACAAGGGCCAGTTTCCGTTCGCAAATTGTAGACTGCCTCCATGTATCCATACCATTACATGTTTCTTCGCATTTACATCCAGTGACGGAGTGATTACGTTCAGGTACAGGCAATCTTCACTTCCGATCAAAGTTTTGTGGTCGTCTGGACTTATCTGATAGCATGTATTCCCATATTTCTTTGCGCTAATAGTACCCGACCAACAATTTCCAATATTGGGTGATAGCACTTCCGGTGGCCGCCATCTTAACTTCTTAACTGGCGGAGTCGCGTAAGGTATCCCAAAAAAGTTGTACACGCCATCACTTTCAAAGCCCTCCACTGGGCCACAGTTTGTTTTCACGATTGGACTGCACGAATAGCCCAAGAAAAGGAGAAACGATTCGAGACAGGACAGTGTGAGAAGGTGTCTCAGCCATGTGTACTGATACATATTTCCTGTATGTGGCAGCAATGACGCAAAAATGTTTTGCTGGCTGAAATGAACAAATTATAACCGTATGTCATTCTATCCTGCTGACTTTTACCCTGTCAGTGACAAATTCCACCATTTGTCGTCTGCAAATGCTTTCTATTTCGACATTCCTAAACTGGTAGAGTTTATAATCCGTAATCTTGAGCGCTGTAATGTTGGTTTTGCAGACAATGCCGATCAAGATTAGACTTTACAGCTTGTGCAGACTGATCGCTTGTACGCTTTTGGCAACTTTGTAATACATTCATGGACAAGAATTTGAGTTTCCCTGGGTTTTCAGAGCTTCATTCCGATCGTTGACAGCGTCGTATCTAGAATGAAACTGCTAGAAGTTTTGTTGCTAAGCTTAAGTGCTGTACTAGACAGACATTAAATCTGTTAACATATTACAAAAATGTAGACACTTCTGAATTAAAAGTACCTGCAGATGAAAGAGTAAACAAGGTTCATACGGTTTTTTATGGGAGAAAATACTGTGGAAATAAGAGAAATTGCTTGTCAAGAGCAATTTCGCATTTTCCCCAAAATTTTCAAAACGCATGACTGTCAGGTCGTTCATTAAGGGTTAAAAAGTGACATTACAATGGGAAATGTTGCGATATTGGCAGCTTGAATACTGTAAGAATTCTAAATTTGATTGTATTCTTGTAATCATTTATATTACAGCGCAAGTAATGTATTTCGGTTTTGACTCAGACTCAGATAAGCTATTTACATGTAGAATAGGCCCAGCTTCCCTTTACTCTGGATCTGCTTATGCACCACATCATGATGATGTTTTTTCATATATATGTTTTATTTCAGATTCGTGTATCAAATGTACACTGAGTACATTTAAAAACGCACACCTTGGTTTTAAATTAATACCTTCGACAAAAATGAATCCACGACAACGAAAATTCACCATGTCAAACGGTCATATTTAATGGCTCAGTGCCCAAAATATCATAAAAATCAAATGAATAGTTTATCTCATATCAAAAGCCTTAATCTGTGTGGTCGAAAATTGAAATTCGCAAAGTGAATAGTGTGACCGCCGCAAACATCAACTGAATATTGACATGACTGATGCATAGACAACACCTGGGCTGCTATACACTGGAATATTTTTCTACTCTTAAATCAGTGCCTGACGGGAGTTGGATCGCATTTTGAGGTTGATGAAGTCACATGAGATGAGTACCACACACACTTAAAGCATCAAATGATGCTCAAGGTGGTTACACTCAATATTAACTTCGTAAATTTCAATTTTTGACCACACAAATTCAGGCTTTTGATTTGAGGTGAATTATTCATTTAATTTTTATGAAATTTCGGGCACTGAGCCATTCAATATGGCCGTTTGACATGGTGAATTTTCGTTGTCGTGGATTAATTTTTGTCCGAGATATTAATTTAAAACCAAGGTGTGCGTTTTTAAATGTACTCAGTATATTTAATGTATTGCACTTCATTAATTTACAAAAAAAAAAAAAAAAAAAAATTCTGGGCCTGAAAAGTAGTGGGGTAAATTAATACAGTATCGTAACAATTAACTTCTTGTTAATCTTGTATTAATCTTAAAACAAAAGATATAGAGAGAATACTCGTGAAGATCACGAATACATATTTATGGATTGTTACGGATTTATCTTTGTGATTTCTATAATTTACTTACCTTGCAAGTAGGTATTTGAATGCTCCATATTAAATCGCTCCTTTTCCCGCTTGTTTGATGACTTATTGCTCCTAATTTTTATATGTAGAATAATTGCTCCTTATGGTATTTGCTCTACTTGCTGTTTCATAGCTATGATTCTTATACAAACAACAAGATTGCCATGATATCAACGGTATGCACGATTCTCATGTTGTTTGATATTTTGGCGGGAAAATGGATAGAACAGCAAAGTCGCAAGGGTAAGTTTAATTTTTTTTCTTTTCCCTTTTACGAAAGTCAATGAAGTTTGTTGTTTGGATATAATGTGTAATTCTGATAACAAAGGAAGAGTAAAAAGGATCGATGGTTTTCTAGTTGTTTTTTCCTGAATTATATCCGATGTAGCATTGTCGTCTTCGCTACAAAAATAATCTTTCCTGCAATAACACTTTTACAAATTAGGTGAAATAACATTTTTTTCCATTGAGTACCTAGCATAAAATGGAATTTTGTTGAATGACGGGAAATTTATAGTGGATCTAATCAAGGACATTTTTTGACGAGTTCAGACTACACCTTTTTCTTGTGATTACTGAGGTATCACATGAAACAAAAATGACAAAATCATTTCCTTTGCAGTAAGTTCCAACTTTGATGCTGCTGTTGGTTAGGTTGACTGGCCTAACTCCCTTTAACGTTAATATTTTTTACTTCAGTTTTTGACATTTTTCAAAAATTTTCTTCCTGAGAAATTTATCATGATGCTAAAAATTGTTAAAAATTGATGATCCCGAGGTCGAATGCTAGAGCTAATTCTCCAGCCTCGCCTCATAACTTCTGAATCGTGTAAACTTTTGCCTGCATTCCTTATTTTTTCTAATAAGAGTTGTGAATACCCCCTTTTTGTTCTTTTCATCAAAGCAATTCTGACCGTCCTCTTTGTGTCTGTGATCTTCAACTAAATGTTTCTGCAATTTTTCAAAGGACCATTCATAAAACAAACAACAAATCGCCTGCTCTGTAATCATTATTGCTAGTTTTTGGTAACATACAAATTTTTACTTGATTGATTGTCGCTATCTTCTGTTTGGTATTTTTCTAAATGAATGATTAAACGTTTTTTTTTTTTCCATGTTATTGTCTTAATTTTCCCGCAAAATGGCAAATTTAGGTGCATATTTCTTCGGCAATATTTCTCTTTCTATATATCCAAATATGTAACTCTTGACGGGCTAAATAAGTTAAATCTTGAGCCTGGTATAGAGTTGAAAAGTTGCTATTTCAAAGTTATTTTATGGGGAAAATTATCTCCTTATCGGACAGTCTGATCTTAACTCTTTACCACACAACAAAATTTTAGACTGGTCCAAATTGAAAGCATTTGCAGACCATAAAATTAACGTGACTCAAAAATTGAAATTTGTTTTGGGAAGGATAGAAAACATGGTAGGAAAAAGAGAAAATGCTGGTTACCAGCATTTTCTCCTTTTCCCACCATGTTTTCATAAGGCTTCTTTTTTTAGGGTCGTTAAAAATCGGGATTGTGTGGTAAAGGGTTCCGAAATGGGCCCCTTAGTCGCACTTAGCAGCAAAAGGTTTAAGGTATCTCGAATTCATCTGATGTATCACTGTTCTTTGAAGGTCGTAGCCATTGTCTCTTTGTCACTGTTTGGAGATATACTGTAAAAACATAGTGACCTCGTGTTTTAATGATTCTATATAAATATCTAAAAGATAATATAAAGGAAACAAAATATGAAGATAAACTCTGTGTGTGTGTGTGTGTTTTTTTTTTTTAATTTTTCTAGAGCTTGGAAATTCATTTCTTTTTATTTTCCTTAATGTTTCAATAATAACAACAACAACAAACCTGAAAGGGGTTAATTCGTTTTTTGTGTATATCTATGAAACAAGAAATCTGCCTGGTCTAACCTAAAATCAAGATTTTTCCTGTGGAATTTATTGCCCCTGCACTGCTGAAATTTGTGTCAACTTTGTTTATGTGGAAAAAGAGCCGGTGCTTTACTTGCTAAGAAAAAAAGATGACTTTCAGAACGGGTGTATACATAGCATAAAACTATCTTGTAATCATATTTCTTTAGTTTCTTTGTTTAGGTGGTCGATGTGTTTTGCACTACTTGGACCGAAGTCATTTTAGTTTTCAGCATAATCTTGTTTGAATGTATAAGTACAAAGATGATTCATTTGAAAACAATGAATATCTTAGCTTCCTGCATTTTGCTAATCTGCTTTACCGTGTGTTCAATAGGGTAGTGGAAATTGCAGCAAATTGTGAGTTTTTTAATGGCACAAACGAGGAACTACATTGACAAAGTGTATGATTTTTTTACCGCACAACCGGGCAGATACACACACAAACTCGCACCATGTCAGAATATCTGTACAATGTGTGTGTGCTGCTAACCGTCCTAATGGGGAACGTGTCGGATTACTAATCTAATTTTGACATCTTGATAATTAGGGGATCTGGAATGCGAATTTGAAATAAAAACCACAACGTGTCAGATTACTAATCTAATTTGACATGTTGATAATTAAGGAGTCTCGAATGCGAAGTTGAAATAAAAACCAAACAGGGACTTACCCGTTTGGTAGGTGTTCCCCGGTTGGTTGGTGTGCATTCTCACAAAGTTCCCCGTTTGGTACGTTTTACACCCCCCCACACATATATTCTTGTAATAAATCTTTTTTTTTAATCCATGTAATTATTAAAATAACTCATCTTCTTCAATGTAGTCGGTTGCGTTATTATGTCAAATGCTATTTCAAGATTCAAAGTATGGGTCGGTAGCTCGTGCTGTCTTGTCCGTGTCATTCACTTTCAGAAAATATAACTGGGTTACTAGTGCTTCTAAAAAAAAAAGAACAGCAGAGTGTAAAAGATAGTATACTACTCAAAGTTTGCTAGGTGCCAAGATATCCTAGCACCATAGCAGAGTCTGTATTCTATATTTTTGTGATGTTAATATTTAAAATCATTCAGAGGTGTATCGAGAAGGTCTCCAGTAAACACATTGCTTTCTATGACAGGCAAATTGCTCTTGCAAGTCTTCCAAATTCAGATACCCTTAAATTTCGTTGTGTTTTGAGACTCTGCATACATTTATCAAACTTGTTTACATTTTTTCCCTTCACTTTATTTTGAAAGGCTGAACATTTTTGGCATTATTATTGCAAATGCAAATGTCAGAAGAAATTTATCAGATGCAGACATAGGGCCGGCAGTTGGAATGTTGGAACTAGGGGCTTTTCATCGTGAGGTTGATGAGGCACTTGGTGTACTCCTTACTGTTATCACCAGAGCCTGGGCGAGGTACCAGCAGTATGGTATACCTATCAGACGACATGGTGGTGGCAGTAGAAGGGCTACATCTGCAGCTGATGATCATATTTGGTCATCCAGGCTCGGAGAAACCGCTTTGCTACTGCAACTCAACTGCGTTCTGACCTTCAAAATGCTTCTGGGGTCAGTTTCGACTCAAACCGTATAATATGCACACGGTTGCACAAAAGTGGCCTCCGATCGAGAAGGCCATGTACTCGTATACCCCTATCTCCAAACCACTGTCAGCATCGGTTTGCTTTGGCGATGGTCCGATGGACCATGTTGGTTGGAGAAGAATGGACTGGCGACCTGTCCTCTTTACAGAGGAGTCTCGATTCTGCTTTGACTACACGGATATATGCGTGTTCCAGTTTGGAAAAAGTCAGAGGAGAAGTCTTATGCAGCAAACATTGCTGAGCATGATAGGTATGGGGGCGGCTCTATCATGGTATAGGGAGGGATAAGCTGGGATGGACGAACTGACCTGGTTGTGCTCGATCGAGGCACATTGACTGCCCAGCGGTATCGAGATGAAATTCTTGACACAGAGGTAAGATTATATGCTGGTGCTGTTGGGGATGAGTTCATTTTAATGGACGATAATGATCGTCCTCACACGGCCCATGTTATCCAGGAGTACTTGCAAAAGGAGAGTATCCAGCGTATGGATTGGCCATCCCGTTCCCCCGACTTAAACCCAATTGAACACATGTGGAAATGGTTACAGATCCGCATTTCAGCGCGTAAGGTCCAGCCACAAAGCATTCAGCAACTTGGTGCATTCCTTGTCGAGGAATGGAATTCCATTCCACAAATGGTTATCCAAAACCTAATTGGGGGCATGCGAAGACAATGCCAAGCTGTCTAACTCCACAAATGGTTATCCAAAACCTAATTGGGGGCATGCGAAGACAATGCCAAGCTGTCTAACGTGTGTGTTTAACTTGCTTGGAGGAAGATGGCTTTTGAAAAGTTTCTGTATAAAGGAGAAATGCTGGAAAGCCGACATTTCCTTCTTCTCACACAATGTTTTCTATCCTTCAAAGACAAGTCCTGTTATTACAAACGAAAATTTATCGTCTGCACGTGCTTCTATTAGACATGTGTAACCCGAGGTGGAGATGAGTTGGTAATCGGACTTCGTAACTTTATTAGGGGTTGTCTCAAAATTGGCATACACTTTCATTATCCATTATTGAATGTCGTCAAATATCTTTCATGAATACCTACAAGAAAATGATCCGAGAAAACAACATTTTTAAGAGAATTTATCGTATCTCTAACTTGTAGAAACCGTTAAGATCAAGGGGTACGGCTGCTAATGAATAATGAATAAGAATAAAAAAAATAGGTTCCCATTTCATTTTTGACAGGTTGACCCGGATTTGAAGATTCGCCGGGTCCTGCGTGGCTCAGTGGTAAATAGTAGGATTCGTAACCTGGAGGCCTCGGGTTCAAACCTCACTGGATCCACTGGGTTTTTCGTGGGAGTGACCTCGGGTAAGATACTTCAGAGTTCTAGCCTAGTCCTGGTGAAACCCAGGAAATACATAGATATTTGATCTGTCGCCGTGGTATGACTGAAAGAATGTTGAAAGCGGCGTAAAAAACCATTCAGTCAATCAATTCAATAAACATTCGCCACCACAAACAGGACAATTGTCAGATTTCGAACTGCTTATGCTGCGTTTAAAGTCAGTCACGATGTCCACGATATCCACGATTTAAAAAAAAACATAGCGGGGAACTACACGATTTATTGCATTATTTTTGTATTACTATAATTATCAGCGCTTCTATGCGCTTTCGGTATGTTCAATTACGAGTTCAGCGATTTCTCACAAAACTTTAACAATTCTGGTCAAGCTCTGCCACGATTTTCGTTACGCTCTCTGAAGCTGTCTTACGATTGCTACGATCTGCTATCACGTTTTTTCACATTCCCTTCAGATCCCTCATGAAATCAAGTTCTGTTGAAATCTGCCACGACTTTAAGAAAAAAAATGTCAATGAAAATCGAAATTGTCACGTGTGGCACATAATTTTGGCATAAACAGCAGGCATGGATCACCCATCTTCTCTTCAGAGACTCGAAATAGAAGTAGCCGTAAGCAACCGGCGGCTCAACCAGCAGTTCGGCAGGCGGCTGTGCCTGCAATTCAACCGGAGTCCGTCTATCAGCTCAACGAGATGAATTGCGGCAGGTAGAGGAGGCACCAGACTTCAGGGCGTAGGCCTTGTTTAGCCATCTTCAGAGGAAGATACTGGTGAATCACACAGGCACGAACCTGACCGGACAAGAAAGAGATCCCTCTCTCTATTTTAACGGGAAAATCATAAACTATATTATTGACGAAAAACTGTCAAATGTTCTTACAGAACTAGAAATAAGCAGTTCCAATTCTGACTAAAATATTTTGTTGGTAGAGGCGAGTCTTTAAATCCGGTCAAATCTGTCAATAATAAAACAAGAAAACATTGATGCATCGAGGTCGCCGCGAAATGAACACCTGAAAAACTTTACAGCCCTGATGACACAGACTAAAACTGCCCGTACTGTGCTATCAGTGGAGACGGCAAATTGTGTCTAATTTTAAATATTTACGACTATGTTTCATTGATGAATTAAGTTTTGTATCTCTTGTTTTCCTATAGTTCCTTTCTCTTTTTTCCTTGCGGCAAACCTAGGGTGATCCGCTCATCAAGTCTCTCGGCTGTATCACGTAGCTTGGTATGCACCGACAAGGTACATATCTTCGCAGGAAATACACCGTTTTACTGTTCATAAAATCATAACACTCCACTTTGAAAAGAAAACATTAGTTACAGTTTCCCTTGGGAATCTTTCTGGATGCATTTCCGATCACAAAAATTTTGTTCATTTATTTTCTTACTCGGTCTATTAATTTCGTAGGCATTTTTCGGTGCCAGGTTGCTTGCTTATCGGGACGGCTGTTGTTGCCGTTGCCAATGGATTTACATGGGTGCCGCCATCTTTAGGATCATGAGACTGGCAGTATTTTTATTGGATACTCCCTTGGTACAGACGCGGTTGGATGATGTTATGGAATCGGCCGAGTTGTGGCGAGTGGCTTAATTCCCAGGCAAATAGAATACTGTCGCCACATCTGCAGCGACACAATCAGAACCTAATATCTTTTATTCTTAATCATTGGACCTTAAACAGCAATCGAATCCTTTGATTTTAATAATTTCTGCATTATTCTTGGGGAAAAAAAAGTTTTTTAATCATTGGTTTCTTCTAGGTATTAATGAAAGGTATTTTGTCGCATTCAGAAATAGATAATGATTGTATATGTCAATTTTGAGACAACCCCTAATAAAGTTACGAAGTCCGACTTCAACTCCGATCTCCACCTCGGGTTACACATGTCCATTATGGGTCAGTATAACATTTCATCAATTGGTATTTTGGCTTGAAACCTTTAATAGCACTGGGTATTTCTCATGCAGGGCTCTCATTCAAAGTACCCGGTTCCTAATTATGGCCGGCCGCTCTTCCACCCCTGGTTACGTCGGGCGAAATAAAAGTGCATGTGTACTTAAAGATATGTAGGATCTGACATTAGTTGGCGTTTGAGATAAAATTTAATTAAACGAGTCTAAGGAAAATGTTATTAAGCGAGCCTTTGGCTAGCTTATAGATCTGACTACACTGGAAACAAGGGAGGTTATGTGATAAAATGTACTTTGAATTGTAGTTGATCAATTAATTTGATGTGATCGTAATAATAAAGATGAATACTAGTGCAAATTGTGTATAAACAAAAATACACCCTGTTTAAAACTTTACTACAAAATCCCAAGTTTAACGACCCTGCAATGGAGGCCTCTTGAAATTACTGTGAGAAAAGAAGAAAATGCAAGCAACCAATATTTTTTTCTTGTTCCCGCAATGTTTTCTCCATTTTCAAATGCAATTTCAATCATTTTTGGGGCATTTGATTTGTCGTCTGCATATGCTCTCAACATACACAACTTCAAGATATTGTCCTCAGATAAAAGTTAAGGAGAAACGCCACCTAAAGATTTGCAACATCTTACTGTAATTTGCTTAACCCTTAGGCTGCTAAGCGCGACTCACTGATCTTTTTGCGGATAGAGTAGATCAAGATCAGACTGCACAAAACGGGCAGTCTGATCTTAGACCTTCATTGTCCGATAAGAAGATATTTTTCTCAAAAAAGTAAGTTTGAAATAACTTTATTCGGGTTTTAACTATCGGCTGTGGAGTTTTGATTAACGGTTATAAGGCAGGATAAGGGTTAACTTAGTATATATGAAAGGAGTCATCACATGCATGAGAAAATAGTATATGAAGCTTGGTAGTTTGTTTTACCCGTTCCAACACAGTCTCGACTTTTAAAGACCCTGAAAAAAAGGGGGTTTTTGAAAACGTTGTAGGAAAAGGAGAAAATGCTGATAACCAGCATTTTCTCCTTTTCCTACAACTTTTTCTACCCTATCAAATACAGAAATCATTATTTCAGCTACATTTATTTTGTCGTCTGCACATGCTTTGAATTTTGTCGAGTCCCAACATTTTGTCGTTGGGTAATGAGTTTAAAAAATATATATGACTTACTTGTATGAAGTAGATTGAGAGTCCTTTTTCGTCCCACTATCAGTTCGTCTACGATATCAGACAAAAGGTAACAGAAAATGGGTTGATCAAACAGACACATGTACATAGCCAAGTAGCTGATCAGCTGCTTGACATAGTTTAATGATTATCACTTAGATTGCAGATCATGAGATTTAATCTCAACATCGTTTTACAACACACTAGTATTAAATCGTAAAGTATAACACTGCCTATTAATTCTTAACCCTTTAGCCGAGCTCTGGTAGCTCAGTCGGTAGCGTGCAGGATTTGAAAACACGGGGTCGTTGGTTCGATCTCTGGCTCGGCCAATTTCTCTCCTAGGCTTGATGATAGACATTGCGACAGGATTCATTCCTCTTCCACTGCTGACCATTGTCTCGACGATGGTTATGTGGGAACGTAGCCAGTGGCTTGGAAAGGAGATTGTACAGAGTACTAAAGAGACTCCAGGAAAGCATGGATAGGTGCACTGGCCACCGCAATATAACTGACATGATGTTGAAAATGGCGTTAAACACCAAACAATCAATCAATCAACCTGGACCCTTTACCGAAGAAGTTTTCAGAGCCACGTAAAACATACTTTTTGAGACATTTGTAGGAAAAAGGTGAAAAGGCTGGTAACCATCATTTTTTCCTCCAACTGTTTTTCCTTTCCATTTCAAAGACAAATCCCATTATTTGAGCCAAATTTAATTTGTCGTCTGCAAATGCTTTCAAGTTTGGGCAAGTCAAAAATTCTGTCGTCTGTTAAAGTGGTAAATTGCTGAGTAACTATTGCGATTTCCAAGTTCTTTTAATCGCCGGAAAAATCAGACCCTACACAGATTTGGACGGTGTAGATCCATGATCATGCTGCACGTTGTGTGCAATCAGATCTAGAATGTGCCCTCTGATCTTGATCTACATTGTCCGCAAAATGAGCGAATTAACTTTTACTTAGCAGGGTTGAATTGATTCGTATATTTTTTTTCAGGGGTGTAAGAGACCTCTTTGTCAAAGTTAACAGCTGCGGCACTGCGAAGGACGGCCGCTAGATCGGGATAAAAACGCGCGTTCTGTGCAGTCTGATCTTGATATAGGTCTTCCTTAATAGCTACATATCTCGCAAATGATAGTGAAAGGATTAAATGGTTGGTAAAAAAAGTCAATAAATGTGTATCTATTGTATGATCTTTTATTCATGCAATATATGACATGAATGCGTATATGCAATGAATACGAGCCATACATGTATATACTCGTTTATGTTTTTCGACAACTTGCTCTCTTCGACATTTATTCCTTAAGTCAAAACACTTTAAGTGCTGAAAAGACGGAGAGAGAGAGAGAGACAGCGAGCAACTTCTTTCCTATGAAATCCATAATTTGTTTTCTCTTTTGAAAGATCAATATTATCATTTTAACAGTCACTTTTTTTTAAAAATAATCGTCTTCAAGGGCTTCAAATTATGGACAAGTCTGCAATTTTGTTGTCTGGTCGAGTTAAGACCTACGACCGGGCAGTTTAAAAGACTTAAACCATATCATATAGGCTACCATGTAGATCTACCTTTAGATCTACGTTCTCAAAAAGACCGCAGATGCCGTCAAAACACATGTCCCTGTGAGCTAATAGTTACTTGTTGCCAGCCGATGGCCAAAATTCCCAATATGAAAAGTATCTAGTTGGTCTGACACATGCATTTGTCGCGATCAAAGACAGCATCATATAAAATAGAACTGGTTGGCTTTTTCAGGCTTTTTCATGATGTACATCATGAAATCAATTAACTAGAACATGTAACATGATTGCTTTTGTTGCCATAGGCAAGGAATCATTTTACCCATTACTTAACAACAGAGTTTAGAGTGATCCATTTGAGAATTTTTGCAGACGACATTAAACAAGACCAACGTAATGAAAATAGTCTTCAAAAGAACAGAAAACGTTGCTCTGTGAAAACAGGTTTTAATTCATCTGGAAAAAGTATTGCCTGCACAGTCCTTGCTTGTTACTTGTAAATTTTATGCATGTCCAAGGACCATGTTTTCTCCAGATTCAGTTAGCTTTTAGACTAAATGGATTTTATGGATCCATATGGAACATCTTGCTTGGTATTATGAATCAAAGAGATGCATTAATCTCTGTTTTGCAAGAGAACTAACCAAATAGAAACTGCACTTTCTTCTTTTGCTACATTGATAACATGTGTATTCATGTATTACAATTACAATGTATATAATATTGATTTTCCTTATTTCACATTGATGTTTATTGCAGCTGTGTGGCGCATATGTTTTTAGGAGGTAAAAAGATTAATTTAATGTTAAAAAACTTGAGAAAACAATGTCACAAATGAAGACATTTGCTCATCAACAGCATTTTCTCTACTTATCTCTATATTTTATAAAGCCTTCTACTACAGGTTTTCAAAAAAACCTGTGTGGGGAAAAGGTTTGATATATACGTATATAAAGAGATAACACATGTATTAAACAACGAATGAAAGAGAAATCTAACTAGGATTACATATCACATATATTTATTGCACTAGCATTTCCCTATTACAGTTAATGAAGATGATGACATTACACAAATATTTTTACAGAAAAAAAAAGCTGACTCTGAATCGAACTTTATCCAAAGCAACAATACAGAGACTTTTTTAAAATACATCTATACACAATAAAGCCTGTTTTAGTGGCTGTCTCTACTTAAAAGCAAGCAACCTGTACTATGCAAGCTACCACTGTGTTCCCAAAAAAGACAAATAGGTCCTGTCAGTCAACATGAGAGCTCTTATTGAAGCGTCTTCTCTCTAACTGCGGTGAAAAGTGGCCCTAAAACAGAAGAAACCATCAATAAACAACTTGTAAATATTCATTTACATGTTATAGATATCCTACAAGTTAGAAGACTTAGTGAGGAAGCTTTCTTTAGCACCAGTCTGCGCAAAATAGTGCATAACACATAATATCTGGTCCAATAAAAAACGAGTTCCTCACTGCAAGTTGACCATACCCACTTTTTTTTAAAATCCCAACGTTTCAATTTCCAATTGAAAGTTACTAGTACTAAGCCTTATTGTTAGTTTTCCTCAAAGTAACAACAGCTGCCAAAAGTAAACAACGTGGATTTTAAAATGCTTCTGAATTCAAATCATACCATTTAAAAGTATGGAAATTATTGTGAAGATGACAAATTGTTATTGTAAGGTTGGCCCAAGTGTTAGTAGCTGGCAGAAAAATTAATTTCAAAAGTAGGTTAAAAGCTGCCAGGTCACTCTATCTTTTGTTTACTTTTTGCCTGATTTTAAAATCTATTTTTCTGCCAGTGACTAACTCTGACTTATCACACTATAACAGATTGTCATCTTCACAATATTTTCTTTATTTTGAAATGTTATGATTAAAATTTAAATGCATTTTAACACCTGCATTGACCTTTTGGCCGCTAATGGACCTTTAAATAACTTTGAATTACAGTAATAGGTCTCATGTCCCCCTTTAATGTATTCTCCAAACAATTCAGTTTTAAGGACCCTGAATAAAGCCGTTTTTGAAAATTTGGGAATTAGAAAATGCTGGTAACAGGCTTTATCTTCTTTTTCCATGCTATTATCTATCTTTAAACAAGAGGGCCATGATGGCCCTAAAGTCGCTCACCTGAGTCTTTTGACCAAACATGACCCATTTTCAATCTCTTTTGAGATATCATGACAAACAATTTACTAAGCTTTCATAATTATTGGACTGAAAATTTGGCCTCTAGCATATACACAAGCTTTTTCTAGAATTTCTCTCAGTGACCTACTTTTTATCCAACCATAGCCAATTTTCCCATTGTAGATATTATCAAAACAAAGATCCTGACCACCTTTCATACGTATTGGACAGAAAATGTGGCCTATAGAGCATACACAGGTTTTTTCTAAGATTTGAACTGCTGAACTAGTTTCTGACCCAACATGACCAATTTTTGAAGTCATGTGAGATATCATCAAGTAAAACATTCTGACCAACTTTCAAGAAATTTGGACCGAAACTGTGACCTCTAGAGCGTACACAAGGTTTTCTTTAAGATTTGACCCAGTGACCTAGTTTTTTGCCTGACATGACCCATTTTCAAACTTGTCCAAGATATCATAAAGACAAACATTCTGACCAACTTTCAAGAGCATTGGACTGAAAATGTGGCCTCTAGAGTGTGCACAAGGTTTTTCTAAGATTTGACCTAGTGACCTAGTTTTGCCCAGCATGATCAATTTTCGAACTCGTCCGAGATATCATCAAGACAAATATTCTGACCAAGTTATATGAGTATCTGACTGAAAATGTGGCCTCTAGAGTGTACACAAGGTTTTTCTAAGATTTGACCTAGTGACCTAGTTTTTGACCTGACATGACCCATTTTCGAACTCTTCTGAGATATCATCGAGAAAAACATTCTGACCAAGTTTCATGAGTATCGGACTGAAAATGTGGCCTCTAGAGTGTACATAAGGTTTTTCTAAGATTTGACCTAGTGACCTAGTTTTTGACCCGATGTGACCAATTTTCAAACTCGTCTGAGATATCGTCAAGGCCAACATTCTAACCAAGTTTCATGAGTATCGGACTGAACATGTGGCCTCTAGTGCGTACACAAGGTTTTTCTAATATTTGACCTAGTGACCTAGTTTTTGACCCGACATGACCCATTTTCGAACTTATCCGAGATATCATCGAGACAAACATTCTGACCAACTTTCATGAGTATCGGACTGAAAATGTGGCCTCTAGAGCATACACAAGGTTTTTCTAAGATTTGACCTAGTGACCTAGTTTTTGACCCGACATGACCCATTTTTGAACTCGTGCGAGATGTCATCGAGACAAACATTCTGACCAACTTTCATGAGTATCGGACTGAAAATGTGGCCTCTAGAGCGTACACAAGGTAAAAGTTGACGATGGACGACGCACGACAGACGCTGGACACAGCACGATCACAAAAGCTCACCATGAGCACTTTGTGCTCAGGTGAGCTAAAAAGGCCATTTTCATCATTTGAGCCATGTTTGTTAAATGCAAATACTTTCAATGTGGTTGAAGCAAAAATTTGTTGACTGGTGACAAGTCAAAAGTCGGCATACTGCTTGTTGTATATGACTCATTCTCACAAAACATGACCATTGGGCATATAAAAATCCGGAATTTTTTATGTCGTATTTTATTGCTTTGCTTTATTTCGCCAGGTAGTTCCATGTTTAAAGCTACCAAATTTTGAATTTCACCAGCCTTGAACTTATTTTTAAGGAATTTTCATCTATGTTTATGTATATACATGCATTTTCAACCCTGCATGATTTTAAGAACTACCGTTGCACATAATAGATGCCACTTTCCAAGCTTAATCAGCTTTGGACAATTTTGAATGTTTCTGTCGTAATTTTGATAAAATTTCCCATCGACTGGTATATAATATGTGTATGTTACCAAGAAAAATATGCACTATGCTGGGCTTGAAAAATATATTTCTATGAAAATGATGCAGTATATGCTTGAAAACTATTCTATTTTTTTTCATAAAATATGTCAATGGTGAAATAATTTTCAAGAATCCTATGCTTTCATACAGTAAACATGTTTACTCAATATAGCCAAAATTTTTTCATCCTCGAATGAATACTGAAAATTATATTAGAACTTTTCCCACTGTCCCGTTTATTACTAATGATTGTCCCGTCTATTAGAGTGTCTATAAAAAACTAAATGAAGGCTAATTCAACGCAATTTACCCGAATTTATGAGGAAATCCAACAGAGTTAAGAACCAAAAACCATTTCGACATACAGCTGTGAAGATTGAACAAGGATCATATTTGTTGACTTAATCCTTTGTCCCGTTTATTACACTTAGAGTGTTAACGTTATGAACACTTATAAAAATCTTTAAATCGGTAACTTTTCAAAACGTCATCTTGAACTGTGAAAATTCGACCCAGTTTCGTTGTTTGTTCAAATACAATCATCATTGGACCCAGTGACATCTTTTTTTCTGCATCTCTTTATCATTTCACAGCTTCACCTTTTTCCACTGCTGAAATATCATGTTTTCACCACTGTCGGACACCTTATAGCAAATCTTTGAAGTTAATCTGCGTTATCTTTGTACATTTCGATTATTATTGGCGAAGGAATATCGATCCTAGAGTATATGTAACATGTTTTTAGTAAAAAAGAAATACACCACTTGAATTCACCTTAGACACTCCCCCTACCCCCGCACACATTGGCAAAGGTCTGATTTATGATAATCATTTCTAAGAACTAAAGAACAAACATTGAATAAATACATACTTGGTATCAATTTAAATGAGCCATGTTTGGCAAAGGAGGGTTTCGTGCATCTCTGTGATGTGTTAAATCAATTAGTCGTTACATTGTAATGGATCCTTAAAATCCATTTTGTCAAATCAAGAGGTAGAGTGATACTTGACCCTGTAGAAAGTTTGCAAAAAGCAAATCGTTTCCACACTGGTCAGCCTGTGCGAACTGCGCAGACTGACATGGGTCGATACTTTTTGCAAATGCATCAAACCCCTTTTCACAGAGCATGGCTAGAATATAAATTACAACAGAATAATATGCAATATGCAGTCAACGAGACCCTTTTAGAAAGACATCATAGTTTCCGACACGTAACCTCAGAATCAGGATAATTACGTCATAACCAGGCACAACATTCACTTAAATCAAAGGGATTTTAACAACTGAAATAGAACCGAAGATAAATAATGTTGAATTACATGATTTTGTTATCATGATTTTGACATGATTGATGTCAAAGGCTCGTTGATTACGACTCGTTGATTACTTTTTACAAGTGTGAACCAGCTTTTTCGCTATATTTTGAAAAGGTCGAGTGTACTGGCCAACAGAATCACTTTGCACATATCCCGCACGTCAGTTCTGGTCTCGAATATGCATTCATTTATATTTCGTAGTTAGATGCACTAATTTTATTCAGAATCTTTGACAAGACTCGTTGATTACTACATAATTATTACGGTTCCACTTAGGTGAATTCTTCATCTTTTTCCAATCTTACGAAGTGCAATGTGTTAAAAAAATGGTAATGGTGTTAAATACAAGTCTTTAAGGGAGCTATCTGTTATATCAAATGGAACAAAATTGGATTCTTCTACCAAATCTGGGGGACTTATTGAGATTGTCCTGTTGATTACAGAGAATTGGCGTCACAACTGAGTCTCGTTATCATTTTAGCTTTCCTTATATTATGTTAGATTTTTTGTTAAATGTTGCAAGGCTTCCATCAAAATTTTGCGTAAAAAGGTTTTTTACCATGAAATACTTGTTTTAATTGGTGGCATTAGTCTACATCAATAATGATTATTTCTTGGTGACATGATGATTTCAGTGACCAAGCTACACATAATGTGCATGGGTGTTGATTGGACGGCATCAGGAAGGGCAAGATACTTCTGAATTTTGTCTTTGCATGTAATAGTTGGTAAGTTTGCTTACCATAATCCTGTGGAGGTCATGAATCTTTTTTATTTTTCATTAAAAGTATGGCGACATTGAATGGTCAAACAAATTGAGAATGAGTCATATATGCCCTTTGAAAGACTAGTTTCTGGAAGTCATGTTACTCTTTCAGATGTACAAAAATGACTGAAATAATTATTTCAAGGAGAGATTGATTACAGACACTGGCATCTTTTCAACAGCATTTTCACAGAGGCCTTGTGCACAGTATGTGTCCTCATTGTGATCTATCTTTCTTTGAAGTTTTGAGTCAATAGCATTAATACTTTGGAAAATATGCTCTTGACAAAAAAAAAAAAAAAAATACCTAAGGGCAATAACTCCAAAAATAATGAAGACTGAGTTATGGATATTTTGCACTACACTTGTCCTCAATGTGATCTAGCTGTATCTGAAGCTTTAAGTCAATAGCTTTCATACTTTGGAATTTAAGCTCCTGATAAAAACCAAAATGTAAAATAACAAAGGGCAATAACTCCAAAAGATACTGAAGAAAGAGTTACAGCTCTTGCAAAGCACTTGCCATTAATGTGATCTATCTGTATTTGAGTTTTGAAGTCAAAAGCTTTGATAGTTTCAAAGCTATGCTCCAGACACAAAAAAAAGAAAAACAACTAAGAGCAATAACTCCACAGCTTGAAATCAATAGCTTTAATTCTTTGGAAGCTATGCTCTGGACACCCAAAATGTAATAAAAAGGGAAATAACTCCAAAAATAATGAGAACAGAGTACTAAATCTTGTGCACTGCTCTTGTTGTCAATGTGATCTATCTGTCCTTCAGGATGAAGTATGAGGTCAATCCCTTTAAACTTTGAAGTTATGCTCCAGACAAAAAAAAGGGCAATAACTTCTAAAATAATCTAGATAGAGTTATGGATCTTGAGCACAGAACTTTATCTCAAAGTAATCTACATGTAGCTGTTTCTGAAGTATGAAGTCAGTAGCTTTGATAATTTGGCAGTTATGTTGCAGACAAAACCCAAAATTTAAAATGACAAAGAGCATAAATACTGTGGAAGGAGTTATGGATCTTGTGCACTGCACTTGTCCTGAATATGATCCTGTCGTATATGAGTCTGAAGTCAATAGCTTTTTCATATTGAAAATCATGCTCTGAACAAAAACCAAATATGTAAAATAACTATGGGCAATAATTCCAAAAATAATTTAGACAGTTCCGAATCTTGTGTACTACACTTGTCCTCAATGTGATCTAGCTGTATATAGAGTATGAACACAACAGGTTTTATACTTTTGAAGTTATGCTCCAGACAAAAACAGAAAATATAAAATAAGTAAAGGCAATAACTCTAAAATTAGTAAAGACAGAGTTACAGATCATATGCACTGCCCTTGTCCCCAACATGATCTTATCTGTATATGAAGTTTTAAGGCAACAGATTTTTTTATTTGGAAGTTAATCTACGGATAAAAATCTGATATGTAAAATAACTCTAGGGCAATAACTCTTAAAATAATGAAGACAGAGTTATGGATTTTGTGCACTGCACTTGTCCTCAACGTGATCTACATGTAGATACTTTCACAGTAAAAATGTATTCTCCCACCACCCCCCCTTTCAAACTCTGTTTGTTGGGATATAAGAAAATGTAATTTAAATCATTAAATTGGGTCTCAAAACAATGCAACATGTCGCTTGAGATATATTTTACATTTAATTCAGAGGGGATTATGTAGGTTATCTTCATCTTACCAAACTTTGAAAAAGAAGATATTCTAATATCAAGTAAAAGAACCATATGTCAATACTTGGTATCTATCCCTAAGTCAAAGAAAAAATTAAGACTGAAAAAAAAAGTCCTAATGTGGTTATTTCCTTAATGGAATATATAGCCTATTAAATTACCGCTCATTTTTGCACTGATATTTAGCTAAAGCCTGCAGGAATGTAACACTAAACTTTACAGAAGACCTTGAAACATAGCCAGTTTCATTGGGAAACAGAGTAAAGGATGTAGTACATGGGATATCACTAAAAATTAAATGCCCACAGAGGTGAAATGACCCTGAATACATTGTGAATATTTAAACTTTTACCTTCGCTGTGATGCAGTAATAAAATAATATTTTTTTTTTCAACAAGTTAATTCTTAAAAATAAACTCTCATAATCAAGGCACACCACTGTCTAGTCATAATCTGGTTTTACTACCATTCTGAGGTCTAGGATCCTACCTTAACAAATGATAAAGTGTTGTAAACAATTGAATTACTTAAAAAATGCCTGAGGGACAAAATAATTAGGCCATAATTTCAGTGTACAACAAAACCATACAGCCGCAGAAGAATAAACCAATTTTGTCAATAGAAGGTTGACTGAAATTTAGTAGAAATTCATCAACAAAGAGAGTCCATGTAATTATTTCAATATCCATCAATGACTTCTTTGTTTCTTTATTTTAAAACCAGAAGGCAAATCCACACATAGACTACTGCACAGTACATATATTTTATTCATTTATCTTTTTATTTCCTTACTGTAAAAGTACATGCACTGATGACAGTGATTATTAAAAGCAACATTGCCTTTTGCATGACTCTAATAAGTGAACTTAATGATGATAAGACAGAATGAAGAAAAATATGTAAAAACGGAAAAGAAACAGTCTCTATCTACTTACATCTTTTGAGTAATACCTTCTTTCAATAACCTGAAACAAATGTGTCTTTTATAAATAATACCACAAAACCAATCTGCCTACTCTGCTTTCCTCCAACTTGAGCTCTCTCAAAACATCAGCTGACATATTCATGCACAAACAAAACACCAAGTTTGCAGTTTAAACCTCTACCTCTGGAAACATCATGGCAAAAGTAGAAATTACTCATATAGCGCAATTTCTCAAATAATCACCATGTTTTCAGTAGTAGTATGCTGGTAAAAGAAATAAATGTTGTAAATAAAAGGAAAAGAGTTGATTTCTGGGGGGGGCTATGTTGAATGAAAATTTTAAGTAAAATGTTAAAATAATGAATGAATAATGAAATAAAGTATGTGCAAATGCTAGGACTGCACTTTTTTATATTTAATATTATGCCAACAACCTTTGCAAATAAGGTGCCTACTGTAAAACTACCCACATCCTCTAATCTTTTTTTCAGAACCATTGAGCACTTTTTCCAGTAAACACAAGTTTTCAAAAGTGGTCTGCTTAAGTGGAAGAATTTGCCATAAGTAGGTAATATGTTAATCCTCAGAACAAATAAGTCGAGCAGACATCTTCAAATTAGAAACTAGATACATGCAAAATCAGGGCTGCTTGTGTCCAGAATGTCTAATCAAAGCGAAGAGTGTGAATCAAAGATCAGACTGCAAATTTTGTGCAGTCTCATCTTGATCTACACTGGCCAAAAAGGCATCTATAGATGTGAAAGGCATTTTAAGTTAAAATATGAGTTAAAATAGTCTCCAAACAAAGATCTAT
The DNA here is from genome assembly GCA_946811185.2 of Hippopus hippopus. Lineage (NCBI taxonomy): Eukaryota > Metazoa > Mollusca > Bivalvia > Cardiida > Cardiidae > Hippopus > Hippopus hippopus. Next base: position 32,885,372 of record OX328101.1, read on the forward strand.
ACTTACTTTATCAAAAAATCTAGACAATTTTACAGCATTTGTTGACCCTGGTGCCAGATACTTCACTTGTTGGCAATCCTGAAAATTACAAAATAAACCGTTAAAATAATGTATTTTAGATTACAAAAGTAGAAAACATTGTATTACAGAACTGTTGTCAAAAAAAACCTAACGGTTATGTTTTGATTTGAAAACAAGAGATGAGTGCACCCTAATGTTCATGTAGAGTCTAACAAAATATCTGATATGTTTGGTTTGTCTGTGGCATTTGAGTGTTGCAGCTAGTGCACCTAGCACACATATACTACATGGATAAATATCAACATTATCTGATGCAAATTTGTGTCAGAAAGTACCAAGTGATATAAAAGGGTCAAAAGCCTAGATTAGAACTCTGACTGTCGAAATATTACCAAGTCAAACTGGTCGGCACCAAAATCTTCTGCAACTGAAGACAATCTCTTTTTGTTTTTTTCCCTGATACCTTCTGCTTGGTCCAATTTTGTTCCCACAACTAGTAAAGGAATTTGATTTCCAGCAAATTCTTCTGGGTCATAATCATACCTGAAGTGAAAATCCATAAATGAGCCATGGTCTGTGAAAAGGGGGCTTAACGCATAGATCTGCGGAAAGTATCGACCCATGTCAACCTACACAGTCTGTGCAGGCTTACTTGGGTCGAAACTTTTCACTATTGGTCAAATTTCTGTATGTCCAAGGACCACTCTTTCTCCAGATTCAGTCATTCATTAGACTAAGTGGATTTTATGGATCCCTAACTATGTGATTACTTGCTTGGTATAGTGGATCACCGAGATGCATTAGGCCCCTTTTGCCAGAGCATTTAGTTTTTTGTGAACCTTGCACATTTTTTGTTTTAATGTTTGCAATTCTGTAACAGATGATATATCTTTCCACATTTACAGCTGTCCACATTTAAAGAATATGAAGTGATGGCAATTGTCTTTGAAATGGTAAAAATCATTGTGGTGGAAGAACAAAATGTCAGTAACCAGCAATTTCTTCTTTACCATCTAATTCAATGACAAATAATTCCTTGTTTTAAAGTCTCAACAGAGGAAGCCCTGGGATAAAATTGTAGGAAATGAATAAATTGATTGATAAAAGCAAATTTTACTTTCATCTTCTCAAGGGATATTTGAGTAATCAATACTTATTAATCCAAACATGAGTAAAACATGCAATTCTTTATAAGCACAAAATCTAACCCATTTGTTGTTCCCTTATTGTCTTTTCTAAGCACCTCTGCCAGCCATATTCTCAGATTTGATTGCGATTTTCTGTTAGTTAAGTCATGTACAAGGATTATACCTGAAACAAAACAAAGCAGTCTTTTTTATGAGCTCTGTAGCTTTACCACTATAACTGTAGGACAAAAATCTTTTTGCTTTATACTTTTTCAGGTTTATTGAAAGATTACAAATTACTTTGGATACTTAAAATTGCTATAACTACAATACTTTGTCCTCAAATAAAAACTTCTTTAGAACACAAAATCAGTGTTAAATATCCAGATTACAAAAAGTAAGGTGTGGTTTATTTGATTCCTAAGTCTTGGACATGGTCAAATAAAAGTCTGAGATTCAACAAATTAAGTTAAGTTTTCAGACATAAGCCCTGTGAATATTGAATATTGAATGTATTTAACACATCTTAATTCAAGGGCATAGATAAATATAGGCTACAGACAACATTTATAGGTAAATTCATATGTAACTTTGACTTGATGGTTTTGCCTACCATTAACTGGCTGATAAAATATAGATCTACTATTCTGATGTCCTGTGCAACCTCCAATGTCCCAAAGTTCAACAAAGTAAGTTTTTTCTGATGCTGTTCCTGCTTTATATTCATGTAGCTGTGAATAGAAAGAGCACAACTGACACATCAATACAGGACATTTTATTAGAATCAGTATTAGATTTTATGCCGGGTCCGTAAAGTTAAAACTATATATCAATTAGTCATTGCACTCAACAATCAATTAGTCATTGCACTCAACACCATCTGCAAAGTCATTGCACTCAACACCGTCTGCAGATAATTTTTCATCTTGCAGAAGATACCTTTTGAAGAGACGGTGGCAAAAAAGAAACTACTCTCCTTTGAACTCTTTACAAGACAGCAACATTGGAAAGAGGGTCATTTTAGTTTTATATGTGATCCCTGATTTCAGACTTATTATGATCTTTTTTATATCATGTTGTTTTCGTGATCATCTGCTAAAAATTTGTCTCATTAATTCTTAACCACACAATAAAAATGGGGACTTATGTTATGCAAGTAGTCTGATAAAAAAAACACATGAGGTGTGGTCTCTGAAAATCATTTAACCCGTAGGGGGTACATCCACAATATGGAGTGAATTTGGGATAATTGCATTTTCCAACATGACTTTGCGTGTTATGATATAGATATATAAATAATACGATAATTGAACATGATGTCCCTCTATCACGTTTCAATACTGGATCAAGTAGAGGGACAGCATGCATTGTAAAAAAGGACCATGTTGAAAGTATCATGATGATACATCAGGTATATCACTTACCTTTACATCAACAGAACATCCAATGGTCCAGTTGGGGTTTGATGTAGGCTCATTTTGACATATGAGATGGACCAATGATGTCTTACCAACACCTACAGCATTAAAAAATCATTAATAAATATAACATGATTCACCAAAATGCAGAAATTAACATTACAGTTGAACATTACAAGTGTTTTTCATTTGATAAGACTCAAAGATAGTCAGTACAGCACTATTCTCATGCTTCATGAATTTTCTGGAAGAAAAGCTACAGAGCTGCACTGACTTTCTATTTCATCAATTCAATCTGTATTGCTAAAAAATGCAGACATGTGTGACCAAGTACAAATTATTAATTAAAAGTTTCATTACCTAATGCATATTTAGAGGTCTTTAATAACCTTTAAATCTAAAAAAAAAAACTAACGAAATTTACTGTGTTTGGCAGCCACTTTTTGTCAATTTTGGGAAATGTATAAATTATCTCAAATAAAAGACAAATTACAAAACTCTTTTTCTTATGTTTAGCATCTAAATTAAAATAAATTTGTATTTTAAAAAAAAGTGTTATAGAATACACAAGTGACAGGTATGTTCAAATTCCAGTTTTGTCTTCAATTTTTGAAAATATGCAAGTTTAAAAATGTGCACAAAAACTGCTGAAATGTCTCCCATTTTTTCATGATAGTCTCTGTACCCTGATGCAATCCATAAAATATTATAATCACACTCGAGGATAGTTATTTGTACTAACAGGGCACTAACTACTTGGATTTGCTTTAAAGTTAATTCTAGCGATTGCTTCTTTGCTACTTATTGGGCCACCAATACCTTGTGTGCATGCAAAGTCTACCACTTCTGGCCCTTCTACAAATTTATAAATTATAAACAAAATAAAAGCCAAATAAATGGGACATTTTCCATACAAAAAACAGATTAGCTGTTGAAATGATTGTTTTCAGGCCAGAAAATTTAAAGTTTGCATATTGTTTGTATTTTGATATTTTGCAATTTTTATGCAGTCTTAAAGTGAGCACTTGATCTAGTATCCTGATCTAATCTACAAATTGCAATTCTAGTCAGGAGTAGGGTTTATTTTTGGGTTCGTATACCCCTGGTTCTGTGGTAAGCTGCGCTGTTAGTTTTGTAAAAATGCGTAAATCACAAAATAACATCGGAGCTTCCCTTCGGAATCGGATTGAACGTAGGGTTCGAACTTTACTGGGTGTGAAAGAACAAATGACTAAATTACTGAACACGCTATATTCTCTTGAAAATTAGAAGCACATCAGTAATTGCTAGTCAACTCTTACAAAGTTACAATCAGTAAATATGCAAACCTGAGTCTCCGACTACGAGAATTTTCACCTTCTCAATGCCACCGGCCATGTCAGCAAAAGCGTCTGCTTGGTATAGAGTTACTTCCCTTGACTCTTGATGACGAAAGCTGTCGTTACAAAGCTAAGATCCATTTCGAGAGCAACTAAATTATTGAAATGCAATAAAATTCGCGTCGTCGTCTTTACAGAAAATGAATTATAAAAAAATATGAAGTTTTTTGTTCTATTACTGAAATGAAAGATTAGAGGTAAAGACAGAGGGAGAGAGTGCTTACGAAGGGAAGTAACGCTTGCAGATCTTTCTCAATTTATTTCACACGGGTTACTTCCCTTTATTGATTTTTTTTTCTGGCTGTCATGCAGTCAGCAGAAATTCATGTATCTTATTTCACTTTTTTGTTCTCTTAAAAGATGGAGTAATAAATTAAGAATTAGAGATAATTATTTATATATGCGTAAGCGGTTACTGTTTTGTCTTCTAACACTGCTTTTGAAAAGTCTCATATTTCTTATGACATCAAATAAGAAGGTGCTTTTGAAAATATTGTGGAAAATGAGAAAATACTTTTAATCAGTATCTTTTCTACTCTTTCGCACATAAATCACATCATTTGAGCCACATTTAATTTATCACCTGCAAATGCTTTTAAAACTGATGTTTCTTCAATCCTGTCAAGGTGATTATTAAGTACAGAAATATTTTGCAGCAGATTACTTTAAAAGCACCCATTTAACCCTTTTCCATACAGTTTGTGTATTTAAAGCCCTCAGAAAGAAGTCCTTTGAAACAAGCTCTTACAAGGTAGTTTTATCACGCTGGTAACCAGCATTTTTCTTCCTTTTCCCACGATTTTTTCTGCCCTAACAAGTAACAAGGATTAATTCCATTATTTGAGCTACATTTGAATTGTCTGCAAATGCCTTCGGTTTTAACAAGTCCAACTTTTTGTGATGTGGTAAAGAGTTAACCAGTTCTCATGCTGGTCATGTACAGTTGAAAAGGTTGACCATACTCATCATGGGATTTAACCCTATACCACTTGTCAGAATCTTAGAATTGTCAAAATTGAAGGCATTTGCAGATGACAATTTATATGTGGCATAAATAGTGGAATTTGCCTTTGACAGGGTAGAAAATATTGTGGGAAAGGGAAGAGAAAATGCTGGTTATCAGCATTTTCTCACAATTTTTTTCAAAAGCCTTCTTCCTTAGGGCCGTTAAAACTCTGGGTTGTGTGATAAAGGGCCAGACCTGGAACTTCTGATGGGAGTGGCTGACACTTTACAACCACACCAGTCTCTAACAGATGATAACTCTTTACCAGACAAAAAAATTCTAAACTTGTCCAAATTGAAAGCAATTGCAGACGACTAAATGAACACCATTAAAACATTGAAATTTGTTTTCAGAAGGGTAGAAAACATCGTGAAAACAAAAGCACTGCATGCAGGTGCAAATGCTTGGCTGCAAGTGCTCGATTTTCAATGAAAATTCTAAGTTGGAAAATGGGCAAAACTGATTAGAAAATACTTTGATAGCTACCTGCCCCTGTTGAATGAGTTCCCCTTTTTATAATTAACACCTTGCCCAAATTTGAAGTAAATAACTTCAGTAATAACAGAGATATTACGCAATGTTTTTACACGATGATGACGATGACACCAGGGCTATGACAATAACTTGTCGTTTTCTTCCAATACAGCCAAGCCAAGCTAAGAATTATAGTTACCAGCATTTTATCCTTTTTCTGAAATGTTTTTTAAAACCTTTATTACTAGGGGTCATTAAAACTGAGGATTGGTAAAGGGTTTAATGTGGTTATCATCACAAGATTTGTCCTTGAAAGGGTACAAAACATAGTTGGAAAAAGAAGAAACAACTGGTTATATGAGCTTTCTCTTTTTCTTGCAACATTTTTGAAAGCATTCTTCCCCAAGGTCATTAAAACTTGGGTTGTTTGGTAAAAGCTTAAACTATCATTTGGGTTAACGGTCCTTTCTTAATTTGGGAAAGTCTATTCTATTCACAGAGCAATATAATGATAAATCTGTAATTAAGTGGTCAGTACCTGTAGAAAAGGACCTCTGATGAACCATAATGTTACCTAATAGAGAACTATAGATATACCACATGGACTTAATAGACAGCTCCAAGTAAATAGGTTGAAAGGGTATTTGTTAAATACAAGGGCATGAATAGAACTAATTTCTATGATTCTAAATGTTTCAGTGAGTCATTCTAGCTCACTCAGTATATTAGAACACAAAATAAGCCTTTGCTTCAGGTTGAAAATCTCAATTTTTGTGACCCACCATATGCTTTGCAGCTTTTCACTGTGGACAAATCAATTGTTTCAAGTACCCATGTGTCTCAGTACATGTTGTACAGCTATAAACTTACAGGTTTGTTTGAAATCAAAACAAATACTATCTATTTCCATTTACAGTTTATTCAAACTGACCACAAGGTCACAAAATGATGTACATAACCATTTGTAAAACATAAAGGAGAGAGAAAATACTAAGTTAATGAACTGTATAACTCTTTACCAAACAATCCCTTGTTTAACCCTTTGCCAAACAATCCTTGGTTTTAACGACCCTGAGGAAGAAGCCTTCTGAAAACATTGTGGGAAAAGGAGAAACTGCTGGTAACCAGCATTTTCTTCTTTTCCCACAATGTTTTCTACTCTTCCAAAGTCAAGTTTCAATTTTTGAGTCGTGTTTATTTTGTCGTCTGCAAATGCTTTCAATTTGGAAAAGTCTAAAATATTGTCGTTTGGTAAAGAGTTAAACAACTTAAGTTGAAGACTTTCGAACACATTGTAGGAATAGGAGAAAATGCCGTTAGCCAGCATTTATCTTTTTCTACAATGTCTTCTACCCTTTTAACAACAAATCCCTTTATTTAAGCGATACTTAAATTCTTGTCTGCAATTGCTTTTAATCTGGACAAGTCCAAAATTTTTACATATGGTAAAGAGTTAACACAATGCGCTATATGTACATTTCAGAGACCTTGACATAGGTATGGACTTTAATGAGCCAGTGCACCTAATTCAAGTAAATAAGAATTTTATCAACATTTACAAAAAAAAAGGAAAAGATTTTTCTTAGATCTTTATCATGTCAAAAGGTTATGATACAACCGGACCAGATATATAAAACAAATATTTTAAAAAACTAAATTCATCCTGTTATTTGTATTGATGTATTTCAATACATCTTCAGAGGACAATTTTTGAAATATTGAGACAAATGACAAATACATGATTTTTCTAAACACTATCTTAGAAAATCTGCAGACCTTTTTTTGCAGGGAAATGACTTAAATACAACTCTTGATGGTGGTTATAAAATTTTATGAGTAAAATAATATCAAAACCGTTTCATAGAACTATTCCATCAACAAGGGACATTGTACAAGAGCTTCTGAAATGTACATCATCGAAAATATGTTAAATAAACATTGATATGAGTTGTTAGGTGAACAAGAAACAAAGATATGACTTTTATTTACCCATAACTGTACTAATATACAAGTACCAAGTTAACTTTTCATGCCCCAGCTGAAGATGGCTTTGAAGAAAACATTGTTGGAAAAGGTTTTTCGCTTGTTAGAAGCAAATGCTCCATTTCCAACAGTGTTTTCCATATCATTCAAGACAGAATGTAGTATGATGAATGTAATAGAATCATCAAGGTACTTTTGAGATATAAAGCTTTATTGTCTTTTGCGGACATTGTAGATCAAAGATCAGACTGCACGTTTTGTGCAGTCTGATCTTGGTCTACACTGTCCACAAAAGTCTGAATGTCAAGTTTTGATGTTCTTTTTTATCCTTCAATAAAATCCAATACAAAAAAGTAACAGTATAACCTCATGCTGACTTTAAAATGCTAATTATCAATGTTTACTATGATTTAAACAGATCAAAAGCCGACTTTTGACAGAAAATATCAATATCTTCCTGAAAGAAGCAATGGTTCCACACACATATCTGGACTATGATGGAATATAATTTTCTAGGTGATTATTAAGGTTTCATTTCAAATTTTGTTAGACTAGAGCAGACTAGAGATCAAGGTGAACAAAACACGTAGCTACATAGTCAATTAACTCTTCAGCACACAATCCTGAGTTTTAACGACCCTGACATAGTGAGCTTTTGAAAACATTATGGGAAAAGGAGAAAATGCTGGTAACCAGCATTTTCTCCTTTTCCCACAACATTTTCTACCCTTCCAAAAACAAATTTTAATGTTTGAGTCACATTTATTTTGTCTGCAAATCCTTTCAATTTGGAATAGGCTAGAATTTTGTTGTTTGGTAAAGACTTAAACAAGCTCTAGTGATTACTAGTTGACAAGATTTGGCTAAGGTAATCTGCCTATTCTACGGTCTCAGCTTCAGTAAGGCTTGTCTTCTATACTGATATAGTTCTTACAATAACTATTGGAACAACATACTGTCTCTGACTGTGGTAAAGTACCACTGACCCTTTTACCACACAATCCCAAGTTTTAACAACACTGAAGAAGGAGCCTTTTGAAAACAATGTGGGAAAAGGAAAGAATGCCTGTAATCAGCATTTCCTCCTTTTCCCACAGTGTTTTCTATCCTATCTGAGACAAATTACATCATCTGAGCCACATTTAAATTGTCAACTGCAAAAGCTTTCAATTTGGACAAGTCTACATTTTTGCCATTAGGTATAGAGTTAAATGGATCTTGACTGATACATAGTTAAGAAGAGTGTGCCAAAGTATAATTTATCTCAGTTCAATAATGCTTTTCTTCATTACAAAGTAGTGCATTTCATTAACCTTGTTCAATGCTACATGTATTAAAATTTGTAACAATATGTTTGAATGGCAAAGATTGTTTAACCCCTAACCAAACGATAAAATTTGAGACTCGACCAAATTCAAAGTATTTGCAGAAGATGAATTAATTGTAGCTAAAATAAGAATTAGATAGGATAGAAAACATTGTGGAAAAAGGAGAAAATGCTGTTTATAAGCATTTTCTCCTTTTTCCAATGTTTTCAAAAGGCTCCTTCTTCAGGGTCGTTAAAACTCTGACAGTGTGGTAAAGGGTTCACTCTTAACCAGACAACAAAAATATGGATGCATCTAAGGTGAATAGTTTTTCAACCAACATATTAGGGATGATTTAAATGATGAAATTTTTGTTTGAAAGGGTAGAAAACTTGTAGGAAAAGGTTAAAATGCTGCTTACCTCAATTTTTTTCCTTTTCAAACAATTTTTTCCCAAAAGTTTCTTTCTCAGGGTTCTTAAAATCTGTGATAGTGTGGAAAAGAGTTTATATTGAAAAGATGGTAAATATCAATATCTAAATCTTGTTTGATAAGTAAATCAATCATAACAAACACATACATTATGTACAACAAAATCTCATTTATCCAAATACATGGAACATCAAAGTTAACACAGTTCAAATGATAGATTGATGCTCATAAGACAAGAAAGTTGTCTAAAGGTCATAATGAATCAATCAGCCATACACTAGTAATTTAAACAAAATGGCTTAAGCTTGTGTAATTTGTATACCGTAAATATTTACTTTATATGACATCCCATATATATCTTTACTTTACATGACATGCCATATGGATAAAATTTGAAACCAACAAAAACAAAAATATCCATATACCTGTATCCATATTTATACTATGTCAAATGCAGTCCAAACAGATGTATGGCATGATGATGTAACTCACATATGGACTACTTTCAGATTAGTTTCTGGTTTGCTTTGTTAAAATTTTACATATTCACATATCTATCCTTGAGAAATCAACTAAATCGGTATGTCTTTAACTTTTTACCATTTTCAAAAAAAAAAGAGAAGTCCATAATTGAAATATTTTATTCTTAAAATTTGTGAGAATATCATAAAAGGGTTATGTTGCAAATAATGTTGTGGGAGCTTTCCTTGGCTTTGTATATGAGTCTTAGTGCAGACAAAAATTTTGGTCAACCTTTGGTCCTGTGATACATGTATACTAAAGTTTCCCACACTGCTCTAAGAAATACAAGCCCTAAGAAAGTTACTACAACATAAAATTCTATATCTAGTTCAATCATCAAGACTTCCAAACAACATATCCAGACATGTAGGCTCAGGGATGTAAAATTATTTTTTTATCTACTCGCCCGCCTGGCGGCAAGTAGGTGTTAAAGGTTACTCGTTCTGCAGAGTTTTTCACTCGCCCCCCCCCCCCCTTTTTTTTTTCGTGAAATATTCATCTAATAGAATTAAAAGTCATGTGATTAATTATACTTACATGTAATTTTGATCTAAAATGAATATCAAGAAATGTTATCATGTCTGGTTTTTTAGCTTTTTATTCAACTGCCTGTTCATTAACATCATGCAAAGAGAGGAATTCATTTTCTAAGGGTAATATAAACAAACAGATGGTGTTCCCTACACCGCTACTAAAACTAGGTTGTCTGAACCATCAAATTTTCTGATCAAATGACTTAACGTTCGAGCCCAAAATCAACCTTTTTTGTTTACATAATTATCTTCTTACATAACCTTCTTTGTAATGCATCTGTAGTGATTCAGTCAATTTAATGAAAAATGGGTCATGCCACGTCTTCAGAATATTTTTAGAAAACCACTGAACCAGTTTGGAATTTCTTGGCTATTCCCGTAAGTAAAGAAATAAATACTCGGGTGTAGACAGCTGGATTTTCTCTGAGTCGTTTCAAGGTCGTTGCTAAATACCCAGAATATAATGCAGAATCAAAGCGTGGTTTTTAGAAATTATGGGCAGTGACTAAATCACGTATATGATACCTGATTGGTTCGCTGTAGAGATTTGATGCAGATTGGGCGTGGCAAAACTGACATTGTATTGTATGTATGCATGTAATGGTTTGTAACTAGACAAAACCTCAAGTAACTGATGTAAACTTCTGTTTGATTGGCATTTCTCCGACTGAAATTTTGCCGAATTTAATGGACTTTAAGCGCATGTAATATGTCAGAAAATGCACTCACCCAGTCGGGCGAGTCAGATATTTCTTGTACTCGCCCAAAGTCACAGATCACTTGCCAATGCGAGTGGGTGAGTGGAATTTTACATCCCTGATAGGTCTATATAAATGTAAAACACATAACTAGTTATCACAGGCTCCTAAAGTCACTAAACACTTCTAAACAACTGATTCATTAGTTAGGGTAAGCACAATTCCCCTTGCAGGCAACATTCTTTTCCTTACAGTAAAGTGTGACGACATGTGGGAAAAGGAGAGATTATGGTAACAACCATTTTCTATCTTGCAACAATATTCCAAAAGTTGTGTTCCTGTTGATTATCCTTTTTTACAAGAATGTTTTCAAAGTTGAATGCTGAAAATTTGTGTAAGACAACAATAAGTTAACCAAAATAACCAAATAAAACACACAATACATATTTACCATCCAATGGAGGTTTTTCTGGAATGACAAACAATAACTTGGGTAAAATAAAAAAACCCAAACACCGTATGTCTGTGAATGCTGCTTATAGACAAGGAATGTTTAATGTCATCTTACTTCATTAATACAATAACATGGCCACTGCTTTACCTTTAACCTCAAATCTCAAACAAAATGAAGCTATTTTAGACAAATCCATAATGATGTAGACAATGAAATAAATGTGACTCAGTTGTTTGGATCTGTCTTATCTGTAGGAAAAGTAGAAAATGCTGATTAACAGCATTTTCTCCTTTTTCAAAAATGTTTACAAAAGCTTTACTTGTAAAACAGGGCATTGTTTGGTGAAGATGCAAAGGACAGCTTCAAATGCTTTTTTTCAAATGATAAAGACTTAGATTGATTAGACTGTCCAGAATGATCAAATCTACACTGTCTATTACATGTACATAATGTTTTTAAAGGCCTTACACCTCTGGGTCATTAAAACATGGTATTGTTTGCTAACAGCTTAGCACAGCTTCAGATACTTTTTCAGACAATGAACACTTAGACCAAGCTGTCCAGAATGAGAGAATCTACACTGTCTGTTGGTTTTTGGAATATTCTGTCCAAATTTTTGTCTTTTTAAAACACTGCAACTGCCAAACTCTTCTATTTTTTTGCATTAGATAAATTTTGAAGCTTAATCAACAAAATTATCATCTAGTAAAAAGTATTCTGGCTTTGCTTTGAATTTGCTCGATATATTTTGGCTAAAATACAGAATTTCTCCAACAGAAAGGTTATTTCTTTTTATTTATTGCAAGTTTTTTTTTTTTTAAATCAAGGTACACAAATGTGATAGAGCAGAGCAAACTAGAGCTGTCACTGAATGTGATTTAATACCCCCACCAGCGCTTTGACAGAAACAGGCAATTATTTGTACACAGACGGACACATGGACGGACACACGGACGGTCGGACAAACAGGCTGATTCCAGTATACCCCCGAAAAACATTTGTTTTGCAGGGGTATAAAAATTTGAATCAAAATAATACAAAAAACATGATTTATGCATTACATCACCAAAAGAAATTTATAACTTCAACAGAATTCTTCCACAATTTCAATATTTGAAACATGGTTTAAAATATACCTATTACAACACAAAAATAATGCTGTGTATTATGTAATTGTATCATTATCATCATATATTTCTATTTTATAACACAAAATGAATATAATATGTAAACAATAACAGTAAATGAAGCAATTTCGTAATGCCTGACACTGTTCAGTATTTCATATCCTGACCAGTTGACAAAATTTTGACATGCCCAATTTGAAAGTGTTTGCAGGTAACAAATTAAATGCTCCTTAAATGATGAAATCAGTCTTTGATTGGACAGAAAACATTGTGGGAATAGCAGACAATGCTGGTTACCAGGATTTTTTTTCCCATGTTTTCAAAAGCCCGCATCTTGAGGGTTGTAAAAGTATATGATTGTCTTGTAAAGGTTTAAAGATCTATTTTTTTTGCAAAATGGTTTCAAAAGATGCATAATCTCAATAGCAATATTCAGTTACAAAGCTTTTTACAGGTGTAAATGCAAAATTCTCAACTTGAATGCCACTTTACACCTAGAGTAATTTTGACTAAAATATTACATATCTTAAATAAATAAATAAATAACATTCAAAAACCTCTATGGATATAATGAATATAACGAAATACTTGTGGCAAAAGCTGTAAAGCTCAAGTGAAATTTTAAACAAGTTTAAATAAAAACATGTATTTCCATGTGATTGAAGTAATGGTTTGTTTTTTTTACCAAACATGTGAAATTTTAGTAAGTGTTGGCACATGCAAGATAACAAAGTGATGTTGAATGCAACAAGGCTAATGCCCAAAATGAGAAACAGGCTTAAACCTTTACCATCAATCCAGACTTTTGACAACCTGCAGAAGCAACCTTTTGAAACATTTGTGGAAAAGGAGAAAATGCTGGTTTCTATCTTATCGAACGCCAATTTCATCATTTGATCCTCATTTAAAATGTCATCTGCAAATGCTTTGACTTTGGAATAGTGCAAAATTTTGTTGTTTGGTAAAGAGATAATCGAAAACCAAACAAATACGATTTTTCATTACTGCAGCTCTTTCTAGACAAAACCATTAAAGACTAATCCAAATTGAAAGTGTTTGCAGATCACACATAAAATGTGGTAAATTATAAGATTGGTCTTCGAAACTGTAGAATACATTGTGGAAAGAGGAAAAATGCCAGTTGCTTTCGCAGTGTTTCAAAACTGAATTGTTTGCTAAAGGGTTAATTTCTCAATTGAATCACATGATCTTGAACAATTTCACACTTTATAAACCATAATATATTACAAATAACACAATTACCACATGTTTCTATGATATTGTCAGGCTAATTATAGGATATCAGAAACACTCACTGTATGCAACTCTTTTATCATATAAGGAAATTCTGGACTTGTCTACACTGAGAGCATTCCCAAATGACAATTTAAAATTTTCTCTGAAAGGGAAGAAAACATTGCACAAAACGGAGAGAATACTAGTCATCAGCAATTTCTCCTTTTCCCATGATATTTTACAAGCCATATTCCATAGAGTTGTTGAAACTTTGGATTTTATGGCAAATGGTTAAACCTGCAAGAAATTTGCAGAATAACTGTTTTACCAGCAACAAGACCACTTTGAAAACACTGAATCAAAGGGACAAAATGCCTGTAAAAATGAATTTGTCCTCTTGCCGCCTTTTTACACGTATTTATGAATTAAAATATTATGTTCAAGCTGATGATTTTTACGAGGATAGGCCAAAGTTGTCTGTCGCAGATTTGTTTAACCCATTACCACACCATCCTGAGTTTACTTTGGGATACTGTAGATACAGAAAAAATGCTGATAATGAACAAAATTTTTCCTTCTACCATTTCATTGATAAATCTCATCTTGTGAGATACATTTTATCTTTGTCTGCAAATGCCTTCATATGCTTTTACTATGGTCTGGTTAAAATTTTAATAAGGTAAAGAGTTCACAGAGTAATGATTTGACACTATAAATCTGTAAAATTTTCACAACCGATACAGGTGTACAGCAATATACATACATTTGATAAGATTCTCATATATAAAATGTAAGACAAAATATACAGAGTAGTGACATATCTAAAATAAAAGCTACTGTTTCAGAGTAACTCTAAATCATTTACCATTAACAATAAACAATACAAATGTAGTGATTTCAAATACCTAGGGCAACAATGCATCTGGACTTGAATATAACAAAAACAATCAAAACTTTCTAGGTCTTTAAGTCACAAACTTCACACATGCACATGACATAAGTATAATGATGTAATAAACATGACATTTTTTATAAAATGGTCGAGGTTAAAAGCTTTTTCCATGTGAAGCAATCAGGGATGGCAATGGTTAGTAAAATTGCTAACCGGTTAACCGTTCAATCTTTCGATCGGTTAACCGAACGACCATGTAAAAAACATTTAAGATGAAGGTACCTGCCATTTGCTCGATATGTCAACATTGATAACCGATGCATGAGAAATGCATACCCGTGACGTTTACTGTTTCTGTACTTTGGCGCAGAAGACGGCCAATCTATCGACGATCTCTTCTCTCTCTTGGCAATATAATCAATTTTTCACAATGTTTTCTTTAGAGGACTAGAAATTAATAGGCTATTTCAGTGTTTCCACTCTGACACGCAAATTATTGCGTAAATCACGTTATAGAACTGCAATTCGCGTAACAAAGTTTGGTTACACGTGAGACCTCATGTTAGAAAAAAACTTAGAAAAAAAAAAAGCCATTATCCGCTTAACTTGTGTAAAATGACAGGATTTGAAGTTACTTGCTACCCCTATTTATAAATTGTCAAATCAGGCCGAAATACCTATCCATAAATTAACACACATGAAAAAAGAGTCACTTCAGACCATCTTTTCAGCTTTTTAATGACTTTAAGCAGTGAATTTCCATAGATATCTTAATATATCAGACTTTTGTGCTGCAAATCGTCAATATTGATTGCTTTACCTCCAGTTGAGAACCATTACTGTCATACTCTCTAATATGAAATCTTAACCCAGATTTACAGCGGGGGGTGGTAAGTGTACCCTTGAAATAAAAAGCTAGTGGGAACACTGCTATTTACAACTTCACAGAATCCACTAACTGAATCATGCAAATGATGCTATAGTTATTGATCGTCAAACGAAGGGGCCATCGCTAAGTGAATCGGGTTAACCGTCGCCCAAACGACAGGTTTTAATTTTAGACCCTCCCAAATTCAAAGCCTCTGCACTATATTACGATTTTCAAGGATACTTATCAAACTGATACTGAACGAAGAGTAATCGCTGTGCGTGCTTGACCACAGATTGATTGACTTGTTAATTTCAATCCCTCTTACGCTGATAGGTCAATCTATGCATATATTTGATTGGGGGCGGGCACTTAATGAAATAATCCAAGCAAATCAATTACGATAAGCGAGTGCCTTTGATTCGAAAAGGACACATGTTTTTGATTCACGGTTTATTATCGGAGACTGGGGACTAATTAGCGGATTAACAATGTTTATTGCATAGACATGTCAAACTGTGTATCACACCTTAGCCGCGTCTTTGTGACATGAATGCACGTATGATGCAGTTATGGTTGTCAGAACCGGCAAAGTTAATTTTGTAGGCGTATTTTTTCACTATAATATTTTGGTAAAATATATATTTAATTCTGGTTAACCGGTTTCCGATTTCCTAACTGGTTAATCGGACATTCGATCGGTTAACCGGTTAACCGTTGCCATCCCTAGAAGCAATATGAATTTAAACTCAAGGTCTGGTTGGCAACTCCTGTTGTAAACACTCATATTAAGAAATAAATTAGAATTTAGACCAAATATAACAAGTAATACGCTAGTGTAGTACTGAAAACGAATATGACAAAAAGGTACCTTGAGCAGGAGGAAAAAGTGTGGTAATGCATTAAATAATTGCCGTATCGTTTCAGCTGCTTGATCATTGATATACTGACTAGAATTTACATGAAACAGCTGACAGCTAGGTTGGAATACATTGAAAAGCACAAAATGTAATCCCATACTGATATTGTTTGCTCTTAAGAAAGTTCGGTAAATAGTGTCAAGTACAGAAAACAGCCTTCCTTCATCAAAAACTCCTTCTGGGTATTTTGTTTGCATAATCAAAAATCAATAGTTTCTCTGCAGGAATGAATAACAGAATTCTCTTGCAGGCCGCAACAGGTAAGCAAAGAGATAATTTACAGCAAAGGTTGGTCTTTTTAACCCTTTACCACACAATCCCGACTTTTAACGACCCTGAGGAAGAAGCCTTTTGAAAACATTGTGGGAAAAGGAGAAAATGCTGGTAACCAGCATTTTCTCCCATTCCCACAATGTTTTCTACCCTATCAAATACAAATTCAATCATTTGAACTACATATGAATTGTATTCTGCAGATGCTTTCAATTTCGACAAATCTATGATTTTGTTGTGTGGTAAAGAGTTAAATTATGTTTCTCTTCTAATCCATCATGCTCATGAAATGTCAAAAACTGTGCTAAATCTTGATTGAATGTTATCCATGCCTGATTTTTTTTCTGGACTCAACAATGATTCTTGCTGTTAACTACCTATAGTGGAAATTTACATGCTTATGCAGCTGAGATTATCTTTTCTCTCTCTATATATATGCACCCTCATATCATCATACAACTGTATACAAATGCAATGCTTAAGCTAAAAGTACTGGCCATTTTCTTACGACCAACAGTCACAAAATATGCATAGCATAAGAAGCTACGGTAATCTGCAAAATACAATGACACAGCTTAGAATGAGTAATGAATAGAGACAAGAGACTCAGACATGAAACATCTTATTAATGCCTCAACAGTAACTGTATACCAACAGCAAACAAGGTAAGAAAAGGGGTCCCTGACAGCAGGTTGTCTTTTATTGCAAATTAAATTAAGTTAGCTAAAAAAAGGGGTATAGAAACAGAACAGTGGTCTCATAAAGCAGTGGGTTGCCTAATGTAGAACTGGTAGTGTCTTAGACAGGTTGGGTAGTACTTACAAGGGTTCACCCCTCTATCTCACATAACTCTTTACCCCAAGACAAATTTTTAGATTTATCCATATTGAAAGTATTTGTGGAGCAGACACGAAACATACGGTAACTCAAATGATGAAATTTGTCTTTGAGAAGAAAACATTCAGGGAAAAGAAGAAAATGCTGGTTACAAGCATTTTCTTCTTTTCCCATATATTTTTCAAAAGTCCTCTTCCTAAGGATAGTTAAAACTCTGGATTATATGGTAAGAGCATTTGTAGATAACATAGAGCATGAGCCTCAAATATTGGAATTTGTCTTTGAAAAGGTAGAAAATACTGTACGAAAGGAGACACTCTCTGGTAACCAGCATTTTCTCCATTTCCCACAATGTTTTAATGTCTTCTTCTACAGAACCATTATATTAAAACATGGGATTGTTAGGTATAGGGTTGAATACTATTAATTTATGAACACATACAGAAAAGAGGTAGGAGCATAGCCTATATCATTTTGGGGAAAAGAACAAACAAATATATCAGAGAAAAACAAACAATTCTAAAGCTAAAATGAGATTCATTACTTCTCAAAATACTAAATGATTGTTTTTACTTTTTTGATTTGATATCAGCTACATATTTTTCCCCAATTTTCTTACCAAAAACCTGTTCACTGACGTATTCTGTAATTCTGTGCATAGATAATAGTTAACATTTTGCGTCCTCTTTTATAATTATTTCTCATATTTTGCAATGGCAGTAACTTGACCTGAAGAGTAAACATCAACTCTTTATGTGATGACAAAATTTTAGATAATGATTTTCAATGTGGCTGAATAATGGGGTTTATCTTTGAAAAAGGTAGAAAACATAGTGGAAAATGTAAAAAATGCTACTTAACAGCTTATTCTTCATTTTTCAAACATGTTTTCAGAAGCTTTCATGAACAATTAAATAAAGCCTTTGAATTACCATGGACTAGATGAGTATAAATACAACCTTTTGATTTATGATTCATATTTTACTACAACATGATATTGACATATCTTACCCTATAATCAGGCTATTTAACAAGAGGGCCAAGATGGCCCTGGATCGCTCACCTGAATTTTTGAGAGGACCATAACCAACTTTTTTTAAAGGATTGAAATTTTGGAAACAAAATCAGTATTTTGCCAAGCAATTATAAAAAGGTCACCTGTAAAAATCATTTCAAAATCTGTCACCACCCCTACAATCATCACCACAGCCATGTTTTTGACGAATCAGAATTCTGCAAATAAATATTAGGATAGGTCACCCAAAGACCTTATCTTGAACAAGAGCACATGCCCGATAGTGGCTAAAAATATTAAGTTGAAAAAGAGCACCTCATGAGAGTGCCAATGATTGGCTGTTGGAACCTTGCTGGATAGTAAAATAAAATTCCAAATCGCAAAAGGGGCATAATTTGGACAAAACAATTGTGGAGTTAACTGCCCTTGTTGTATGGGTTGCTTTTTACTAGTGAACAATTATTCCGAGTTTTAAGTACATGTGTTGAGTGGAAGCCGAGATATAACAAAATGTCGAAGTTTTTGCAAAACAACAACAACGCAGATGACGCCAACAGGGCTATGTCAATACCTCGATGTTTTCTTTGAAAACAGCTAAGCTAAATATGGGGTATAATATAAGGATCATTTCTGTGAAATAACTTCAAAATCTGAATAGTGGTTTCAGAGAAGACAAAATTTTTAAGAATTTCTTCATGTCCTCAGAGAGCGAATAGCTTCCACCCACCACAGCCATGTTTCTTGACAGGTCAAAATTTCACCAATAAATTTTCAAAAGGGGCACCTAAGGAACATTTCTGTGAAACTATTTCAAAATCTGACAAGTGGTTTAGGTGAAGAAGAATTTCAAAGAATTTCTTTAAGTCCATACAGTGCAAAGATGCCCATCCCCACCCAGGCCATGTTTTTCGACGGATCAAAATTACACAAACAAACTTTAAAAAGGGTTAACCAAGGAACATATCCGTGAAATTATTTCAAAATCTGACCAGTGGTTTCAGAGAAGATTATCAAAGAATTTCTTGGAAAATTCCGTTTGGTTGCCATGGCAACGAGAGTTTTTGATGAATCAAATTCTGTGAACAATTTTCAAAGGGGACGTCCCAAGGAACATTCCAGCCAAGTTTGGTCTAAGTCGGCCAAGCGATTTAGGAGGAGAAGATGTTTAAAGAATTGTTGACACCGCTGGACGCCAAGAGCCCCCCTCCCTCCACAACGGCCATGTTTTTTAACGGATCAAAATTTCGCGAACAATTTTTGAAAAGGGTCACCCAAGGAACATATCTGTGAAATTATTTCAAAATCTGACCAGCAGTTTCCGAGAAGAAGATTTTTAAAGAATTTCTTGGAAAATTCCATTTGGTTGCCATGGCAACCAGAGTTTTTGATGAAATCAAATTCTGTGAACAATTTTTAAAGAGGACCTCCTAAGGAACATTCCAGCTAAGTTTGGTCCAAATCGGCCAAGCGGTGTAAGAGGAGATGTTTAAAGAATTGTTGACACCGCTGGACACCAAGAGCCCCCCCCTTCACCACGGCCATGTTTTTCGACGGATCAAAATTTCACGAACAAGTTTTGAAAAGGGTCACCCAAGGAACATATCTGTGAAATTATTTCAAAATCTGAACAGTGGTTTCAGGAGAAGATTTTTATAGAATTGTTGACACTGATGGACGCCAAGAGCCCCCCTCTTCCACCACGGCCATGTTTTTCGACGGATCAAAATTTCGCGAACAATTTTTGAAAAGGGTCACCCAAGAAACATATCTGTAACATTATTTCAAAATCTGACCAGCGGTTTCCGAGAAGAAGATTTTTAAAGAATTTCTTGAAAAATTCCATTTGGTTGCCATGGCAACCAGAGTTTTTGATGAAATCAAATTCTGTGAACATCTTTTAAAGAGGACCTCCCAAGGAACATTCCAGCCAAGTTTGGTCCAAATCGGCCAAGCGGTGTAGGAGGAGAAGATGTTTAAAGAATTGTTGACACTGCTGGATGCCAAGAGCCCCCCCCCCCTCCACCACGGCCATGTTTTTCGACGGATCAAAATTTCGTGAACAATTTTTGAAAAGGGTCACCCAAGGAACATACCAGTGAAATTATTTCAAAATCTGACCAGCGGTTTCAGAGGAGAAGATTTTTCATAGAATTGTTGACACTGATGGACGCCAAGAGCCCCCCCCTTCCACCACGGCCATGTTTTTCAACGGATCAAAATTTCGCGAACATTTTTGAAAAGGGTCACCCAAGGAACATATCTGTGAAATTATTTCAAAATCTGACCAGCGGTTTCAGAGGAGAAGATTTTTAAAGAATTTCTTGAAAAATTCCATTTGGTTGCCATAGCAACCAGGGTTTTTGATGAAATCAAATTCTGTGAACAGTTTTTAAAGAGGACCTCCCAAGGAACATTCCAGCCAAGTTTGGTCCAAATCGGCCAAGCGGTTTAGGAGGAGAAGATGTTTAAAGAATTGTTGACGCCGCATGACGGACGACGGACACAGCGTGCCCCTACAAGCTCCCCTTGAGCACGTTGTGCTCAGGTGAGCTAAAAAGGATTAACACGTAATAATTCCTTCAAAAAGTCTGCCAACATCATGGACAAAGATAAACAATAGGGCAATAATTGCCCTGATCTGTATCACTCCACTGGCTTGTAAAGTTAAATCATGATCTTTAGTCTTAAGAGCTTTATTTTTCTTTTTACAATATGTATTCCTTTACTCTTTAAAAACTAACAAATATTAACCCTTTAGCAAACAATCCCGAGTTTTTATGACTCTGGGTAAGAAGTCTTTTGAAAACACTGTGGGAAAAGGAGAATATGCTGGTAACCAGCATTTTCTCCTTTTCCCACAATGTTTTCTACCCTTCCCAAGACAAATTTCAGTTTTTGAGTCGCATTAATTTTATAGTCTGCAAATGCTTTCAATTTGGACGAGTCAAAAATTTTGTTGTTTGGTAAAGAGTTAAGAACCAGCCATAACAAGCGCATTTCCAGGCCACAAATAAAACACGGCTCAAATGTTGGGACCTGTCTTTGAGATAGTTACCAGGATTCTTTTCCTTTTCCTATAATGTTCACAGAAGCTTTATTCCTCAGCCTTTTTTAAAAGACAGGACCATTTGGTTAAGGGTTATAATCATTCTGAAGAGAGCCGTGGAAGCATTTTTTTCTATAGAATTTGGTTCAAGTTTGTTCACAAGTTTCAGATGAAAATGCACTGACAATGAGCCATGAATAAGCCAACTGAAAAATGTCCAGTGGAACTAAACATTTATTGCATCTACCTAAAAAAAAGGCCACCTTTTTTTCAAATTTGAATAGTCTAAGAGTGACTAAAATTACAAGGCTTTGTCTTTTTGTTGACAAAAGTGGATTTTCTTGTCTGAAAGTTTTTGAACAAAAGATTCAGAAACCAAAACATGTAAGAAAATCATAAAATGAATTCTTCAGGGCTTCATAGGTTTTCTTCATGTTTTGACCAGATGAAAGACATGACTGCCAACGAATTAACTAGCTCTAGGTTTCAAATTAGAACAAAAATACTTAATAAAATACTTCTTCTGAAATCAGAGCATGATTAACCCTTTACCAAACAACCACATTTGAGACTAATCGATATGAGTTGTAGATGAAAATTCAAATGTAGCAAAAATAGTGATTTTGTCCAAGAAGACTTTTGAAAATATGGAAAAAGGAGAAAATGCTGGTTATCAGCATTTTCTCCTTTTTTCCCACAATATTTTCAAAAGTCTTCTTGGTCAGGATTGTGTGGTAATGGGTTAAGAGATGTAAAGAAGGTTTCATAACAACAACAATGATGTACAATTACAAATAATACTACCAGTATTCTTCAGTTCTTGGTTGAATGTAAATCTTGATATTACATAACATTTCATTTTCTTTTGAAGTCATGGTAGCTCTGTCTATGCCGTAGGGTAGCCTAGAAGGTATTCTGCAATGCCCAGATAGTAAACAGTCTGTGCTATACCAAACAGAGGCGCTATCACAAGTATACGGCATAACGCTCCTTTGAAGAAAGCCTTTGGTCCCTCGTTGGTCATCACTTTCCTAAATCACAAAAAAAGAAAGTTTTACTGATAAATCTTAGGATGCCGAGGCCAACTGCAGAAGTGTTTAAGATCTAACTGAAAAAATAAGCATTTGATAGATATTAGTCATTAATTTTGTTGTATCTCTTTGTATGTTACTTTGTATGCATTTCACTACAATCATCTGCTTACTTACTTTTTCACTTGTGAAGTTTAACATGTACATGTATACTGAAATGAAGATGAATTTCTCTTCAATTTTTGAACACATTGTGGCAAAGTAGGAATTGCTCTACATGAGCAATTTTTTCTTCTTTTTCCACAAAATTTTACACATCTTATTACATGTTAAGCCTCACCATGTTTTACAAGGATATTTTTTAAGGACATATAATTCAATATTAATTTTTTAATGAATACTGGCGAGTTCTGATCGGCTGAAAAAATTTTTTCATAGCTCCATGAAAAAAAAAAAAAATGCAGTGCTGGAACTACTTTTGCTGTCAAAGTAATGTAAACAAACATGTATACACGATTTAATAATGTTTTTCTCTCTGATTTTATACCGGGTCCGAGTTCAAATGCTAGCCAAATTCATTTTCCCTGAATGTCATAAATTGAAAAAAAAAAAACCAACAAATTCATAGTCTATGAGAAAATTTAAGCTCATTGTAAGTTTACTGAGTATGAATTAGATCTAATTTTCAACTTCCAGTATATTAAACTTCTAACAATAGATTGACTAATTCTGCAATGTTTAATGCTACGATGACGTCGTGAATTACGCAGTTTGACGGTATGAATGAGCCATTATCCCTTGCTATGAAAATTTTTATCAATGAAATGCACATTTGAAAGTAGAAACTGCACTATAGGATTTACAAAAAAAAACGCAGTTAGTAACATTATCATTTATGTGCGTTTTTGTTGTCAGTGATATTGAATTATACAGAATGAAGATAATTTTTTTTGTTTTGTTTTCATGGAGGTATGGAAAATAAACCTAATCACACTTGAGTATGAAACCGCTTCGCATTTTCATAGTGTGATTAGGTGTTGTTTTTTTTCATACCTCCTGAAAACAAAAAAAATATCTTCACTCCTTAAGTGCAGCATTATTTTTTTCTAGCAAGTATTGAGATAACTGAACTTACCTAAAACAATCTGCAATGCCTTTATATGATTCCTCCCCTTTCCCTTTGTGCAATGTTTGAAGTCTGGTCTTTACAACTGTTAAAATAAAATATTTTATGTAAACAAGTGGGCCATGATGGTTCCATATTGTTCACACGAGCGCATCATAATTGATCAAAAGATATGAGCAGCACTCTGGGAAATGGGAAAAATGATCTTTAACTCTTTACCACATGAGGAAAATTTAGACTTGTCCAAATTGAAAGCATTTGCAGACCTCAATTTAAATTTGGCTTGAATGATGGAATTTGTCTTTGATAGGGTAGAAAACATTGTGGGAAAAGGAGAAAATGTTGGTTACCAGCATTTTCTTCTTTTCTCACAATGTTTCCAAAAGACTTCTTCTTCAGGGTCGTTAAAACTCGGGATTGTGTGGTATAGTATTAAATGCATCTCTGTGATGCATTAAACCAAGCAAGACATCCCACAAATATGGATCGATCCATAAAATTTAGTTTGTCTAACAACTACGGTAACTGAATCTTGGAATAGAATGGTCCAATATCTGTCTGTGCAGGCTGACATGATTCAATACTTTTTGCAGATGCATTAAATGCCCTTTTCACAGAGTATGTGTCTTATTTCAAATTTCTGTAAGAATTTCTTACAGAATTAAGAAGTTTTCACTATATAAACCTATGTAAAAGTTGTGACATCTGGGTTAGAATTTGAAAAAACTTGGAAGCGGTCGATTAGATAAATATACATGCAAATTTGGTGGCCCTAGGTCTTAAGGTTCAGAATGAGAAGATTTTAAAAGTTTTCACTATGTAGGCCCATGTAAAATGAGTGATTGCCATGGCTTGGCCAAATTTGAACCCAGGGCTATAATTTGGGCTCTCTTGGTAGAACCAACGAGATGAGACTAAATGCAAGATCTAGTAGCCCAAGGCCTTACAGATTGGAACAGTAAGATTTTTAAAGTTTTCATGATATAAGTCAATGTAAAAATTGTAACTGCTAGGGTAAGGCCGATTTTGACCCCTGGGCTATAATTTCAAGAATCTTAGTAGAGGTCCATTAGATGAAGCTACATGCCAAATTTGGTAGTCCTAGGCCTCACGGTTTAGAACCAGAGGATTTTTAAAAGCTGTCAATTAATAAGCCTATGTAAAACTTGTGACCCGCAAGACAGGGCCAATTTTTACCCCCTGGGCTAAAATTTGAAGAGACTTGTTATAGGTCCATTAGATGAAGCTACATGCCAAAGGTCCTTTGGTAGCTCTAGGCCTTATGGTTTTGGAAAAGAAGGTTTTCAAAGATTTTCAATATTTTTCAAGAATAAAATTATTTCAAGAATCCTGAAGAGGACTATGGCACATCATTTCTCTTAAGTTTGGTTAAAATTGGATCGGTAGTTTCAGAGAAGAAGCTGTTTGAAATTAAAGGTAACGCATGCACACACGCATGGAAGCACACACAACAGTCACAGGGCCATGACATAAACTGGCTGGCCTTTGGCCAGTACAGCTAAAAAGCAGAAATAATATAGTACTGATAAAAGATTTTATGAGAAAAGCAGAAATAATATGGTTCTAGTAAAGTATACCATACAAGGAATTGCAAATAAACAGCAGGATAATGTTTTCTCAGCTTGAATAAGGGTATTCATACAACTTTATTTAACTCTTTAGCAAATGACAACCTTTTGGACTGTCCAAATTGAAAGCATTTGCAGGTGACAAAGAAGACTAAAATGACAAAGGTAGTCCTTGATAGGGTAGAAAACACTGTGAGACAAGGAGAAAATGCTGGTTACCAGCATTTTCTCCTTTTCTAACAGTGTTTTCAAAAGCTTTCTTCATCAGGGTCATTAAAAGTCATGACTGTTTGGTATGAGCTTCAACTCATTTCTAGTCTGTTGGTTAATATAACATACCATCAAAAGGATTGACACTGAAAGAAGCTACACAACCAGCTATACAGCCAGACAGGAAGGAATGATAAAACACAGCTTGATTACTACCCTGTTTTCTCTTGCCCTGAAAAGTACATCAAAGGGAAAATTACCTCTATATATCCTGCAGGGGACTTTATTTTTATCTTACTGACTGATTTGAGATAAATATGGGAAAGAGTGAGATCAATCCTTTGTTTTATTGCTAAGAAGAACAATGTGCAATACTGTCACCGGGTAGGACGGTAAAATTTGATGCATGAGAAAAATTCCTTTCAACTGTAACAAAGCCCCATCTGAAGATTTAAATGATTCTGTTGTTTATTTCTTGGGAAACTATTACAGAAAGGGACCAATAGCTTGTAAAAAGTAATTACTCCTTCTTCTCCAATGATTTCCAGTTACAAGCAGTTGCTCTTTTTCTCACAAAAGCGTCCATA
This sequence comes from Hippopus hippopus, assembly GCA_946811185.2. Taxonomy (NCBI): domain Eukaryota; kingdom Metazoa; phylum Mollusca; class Bivalvia; order Cardiida; family Cardiidae; genus Hippopus; species Hippopus hippopus. Next base: position 32,911,483 of record OX328101.1, read on the forward strand.
CTTTCTTTCACGTGTTCTTGCTTACTGTAACTTACCAAATTTTGGGTTGGGCTAAATCTAATAATAATAATAATAATAATAATAATAATATATATGTGTGTGTGTGTGTGTGTGTGTGTGTGTGTTGTGTGTTGTGTCTGTGTGTGTGTGTGTGTGTGGCCGAGTTGAATTTTAGTTTTCCTTCTATCAGTCTTTGTCCATCATGGCTAAGTATTTGTGGATTTGTAATCAGATAAACCCTGGTTGCTCATGAGTGTACTGGAGCAAGACAATGCTGTCTGGTGAAACCAGGAGAAACATGATTATGTGACTTGTTGCATTAATATGACCAATTGTGAGATAAAATAATTGTTGAAAATGGTTTTAAATGCCATCAAAACAAGGAATGTCAACCATTGTAATGCTTAATTTATACAATGGACATTCACATGCAACTATTGCTATTCCAAGGCTAGTTAGACAGAGTGTCTGGCTGTAAAAGTGAACTGTGAAGATTTAAGATCTGACTGCATGTTCTGTGCAGTCTAATCTTGTTCTTCACAGTCCACATAATGACTGTAAATTCCAGTTCAGCACTTCAAGGGTTTGGATTCCTTATAATAGATGCGGCAGATGGCTCAGTTTACACTACCATTGCATTCAGATGGGCAAATAAAGGGAAGTAAATCGCTGAAAATGTCACATCTCTAAGCATGGTAGCCCCACATCCTTGATATAACCCGAAAAAGCCCTTCTTCCGTAGTAGATCTAAGCTAATCTGTGTTGCTGACAATCTAGGTGCAGTTTTGGCTCCTATTGCAGCTGAACCAGAAGTTCCAACTAGGTCTACTGTGGCTGTAATGTTAAAAGCAGAAATTGGTTTGATGCATGCTCTTTGTTGAACCCTTTGACGAGCAATCCTGTCTTTACAACCCTGAGGAAACAGACTACTGAAAAGATTGTGGATAAAAGAGAAAATGCTGGTAACCAGCAAATTTTTCTTTTTTTTTTCTACAATGATTTTTATCCTTTCAAAGACAAAAATTTATCTTTTGACACTATTAGAATTTTCTAAATTATTTTGGAGAACTGAAAAACTAAATGGAAAGCACTCTCCCACAAACAAGACAGCCATGATGGCCCTGTATCGCTCCACTGGCTTTTTAACCCTTCACCACACAAATCGAAGTGTTAATGAACCTGAAAGAGAAGGCTTCTGAAAACATTGTGGGAAAGAGACATGTCATCAGCCAGTATTTTCTCCTTTTCCCACAATGTTTCTTACCCTATCAAAGACAGAAATAATCATTTTAGCTACATTTAATTTGTTTTTGCAATGGCTTTTAACTGGGTCATGTCAAAAAATTTGTTTCTTAAAGAGTAAAATTAACATATCATGCGCTTAATTGGCATTGACAGAGACATACAGCATAAAAAGTCTGTATGGTAATAAACTTACATAACACCCTACCCTCCCACCCCCAACAAAAAAAAGTCATATCTTTTTAAGTAAAAAGATAATGTCAGTGAATCAGTGAATATAAGCAGGTTTATTCATTGGCATGAATGGTAAAGTTCTGAAAAAAAAAAAAACTGAATGATAGAAACCTTACTTCAAATTAAATATGCTGCTCATGTGAGCATAACTATTAGCATCAAAATAAATCACTCTCCCTGAAAACAGAACATTTTCTATCCAAAAAACTTGAATACCTAGCTTCAATCATATATACATGTAACTGCAGTTTGATAATCAAGGGAGGTAAATAGTAACAAACTTTATCTTTTATTACAGGAGTTATTTCCCTTGATTACTATTTAAATCGAAGTAACTACCTTAGCCCATGTTAAACTTGTAATCCCCTGGATGGGGCCATTTTTGACCCCAGGTCTATAACATGATGAAACTTGTTAGAGGTCCAGTAGATAAAGCTACATGCCAAATTTTGTAGCCCTGGGCCCTATGGTTTGAGACAAGAAGATTTTCAAAGATTTTCAATATTTTTCAGTTTTGTTGTCATGGCAACCGGAGTTTTTGAAGGAATCAAATTCTTTCAAGAAATTCTAAAGAGGATCATGACTGTGAAGTGTCATAAAATCTGGATGGGTAGTTTCAGAGAAGATGTTTGAAATAAAAGTTAACACACGGACAGATGCACGCACACACGCACTACGGACACCAGGCCATGACATAAGCCTGCTGGCCAGTGGAGCTAAAAAGCCCTAATAAACTCAACCTTGAGGTCTGTCTCTGACAAATTTTTATCCAATGAAATCCATTTTCACACCTTATCATTTCTTGAGTAAACAGGAGAAACCTTAAGGTACTGAATCACTCTCCTGAATATCAAACTAGCATCCACATTTGATACTTGTATTTATTGCCACAGTATTCCCTTGCTGGGCCTTGTCGAGATACATAAAGACCAGATTTCCAATTTGGTTGTTGACCTCAGTAGACACACATTCAAAGTTGTCTCTGACAAACAATTTCAATGAGTTTCATTAAGAGCATGGTATAACTGTAGCCTCTAGAATCAATGAACACATTGTTTTTGATGAATATATTATTTTTTATGATTAAAGCCATTGTCCAAAGCTTCCACCAAAGTTGACCCAATTTTACATTTACCTAGAGTAATATCAAGACACATCATCTTTAATCAAGATTAGAAGAGAATTGTAGCCCCTAAGATAAAAACACTTGCTTTATCAAGTTCACTTTTTTTAACTGACCAGTTATAAAATATTAGATCTGGTCTATAGTGTTTTTGTGACAAGTACCCCATCTAAGTTTCAAGAGGTCAAACGCAAAAATGTGGTCTCTAGAATGAATAAACTGAGCACATTAATTTTCTTATATAATTCATGATCCAGTGATTTTTGATCCTGGAATGCATAATTTATACTTTGACTGGCTATGAAGAGACAACTTTTTCAATTAGCTTCGTAAAAATTTGAACAAAAATGTGGAATCAAGGATTTTTCTAAAATGACCTAGTTTCAGGACCTTGGTGAACCATGTTCAAACTTGTCCTACATGTTTTCATAACAAACATTCTGTGTTTTTTTAACTCTTTACCAGAAGACAAAATTCTGACCTCATCTAAAAGGTAGGCATTTGCAGACAACAAAATAAATGTTATTCAAAATATTTTTCTTCCAAAATATAGAAAACATGGTGAGATAAGGTCAACAGAAATTTCTCTTTTTCCCCCATTGTTTTCAAAAGTCTTCTTATCTAGGGTCAAAAAAAAATTGGGGCTGTGTGGTACAGGGTTAAACCAACATTCAAGTAAGACTGGTACTCTAAACACAATATAATGTTGACAACAAACAAGAGAAACCATAGCTCAACTTTCATTGGTTTGTTCATATGGTGTAAAACACAGTTTTCAACATTGTACCAGTTACATATTGGTGGGCAGTGTACTTCCATGCTTTCCTGGAGTTTCAGCACTTTGCACAATATTCTTTTCAAGCCACTGGCTGCTTTCCGACTTAACCAATCTTTAAAAAAATAATCAGCAGTGAGTAAGGATAGAATCCTGTCACAATCACTATAATCAATCCTCAGAAAAATATTGGCCCAGCTCGGTATTTGAACCTGCAACCCTGTAGTTTTAAGTCCTATTTGTTACTGACTGAGCTACTGGACTTGGTAGCTCCCAGGCTCCATAGCTCAACTTTGAACACAAAGTGTACATGACAGCTGAAAAGGGAATTTATAGAGATGTAACTGATGAGAGGAATAAAAAAGATTCAAAGCTTACCACTCCTTCCAGCGTCTTGCAGCTGGATCTTAAGAAGCTCCATTGGTGTTGTTATTGTAATCTGACATAGTCCAGCACCTGCCCCAGCTAGTAACTCTCTTGGAAGTGTCAGTGAATTTCTGTCATAATTATACAAAATATTTATTTTATAATCCCCACCAACTTCTAAAAATCAATAAATGTTAATTTGACCAATTGATTACTTTGTCATTTGTTACGATGTCTTCCAAATTTTTATAGTTGCTTCCCAAAACAAGAACCTCTGGCGAAATGTTATTGCAAAGGAGGAAACAAACATGACAGTGAAAGGTCACAAAATTGGACCTGCTGACCTAGTTTGAGATCTTCATTGATCTAAACTTAAAATTCTCCCAAAGTAATTCAGGCAAACAACTTGATCAGGATTCATTGCAATTGGAGCAAAACTGTAGCCTCTAACATGAATACAATATTTGTAAGATCTGGTCCTATGACCTAGCTTTTTTAACAAAGATGACAATTTACCGTAACTTGATATATAATCATGTGATCTAGTTTTTCACTTTTGGTGACCTACATTTCAACTTGTCTATATTATGCCAAAGCTTTCTTGTAATTTTAGGCATGGCTGTGGCCTCTTCAGTGTAAACAGGGTTTGTCTTACATTTGACCAAGTGATTTAGTTTTTCATCCAGTATGATCCCAAATTGAACTTGTCCAAGATTTCATAAGAAAAAAAAAAATCCTTCTGACCAAGTTCTTTTGTGGGGCCAGTGATGACAAGGGTTTTTTTTAAAACTTTACCAACTGATCTTGTTTTTTATTTTCGTTTTCATCCCTGTTACCAATATTCAAAATTCTCTGAGATCTCAACAACAATTCCAACCAAGTTTTATCAACACTTGTTAAAAGAAAAAATGTACAGTAGCCTTTTAAGTTAACAAAGGCAAACCTTGAATATGAATTACGAGAGAGAGACTCTTAACCCTTCACTACACAATCCCAAGTTTTAACGGCCCTGAGCATAAAGGCCTTTGCAAAAAATGTGGGAAAATGAGAAAATGATGATAATCACCATTTTCTCCTTTTCCCACGATGTTTTCAACAGAAATCATCATTTGAGCTACATTTGTCAGCAACAGATGCTTTCAATTTTGTCTAGTCCAAACTTTTGTTGTTTAGTAAACAGCTAACCATCACAATTTAGCTCTTTATTGGACATTTGTGCTAGGTTAAAATGGAAAAGATAGAACAGGCAAGGGTAAAAAGTATTAATCTTTTGTGTAGACAAAGTGAACAAGAAAAGCCTACCTGTACAACAACTAAAAAATTAAACAAGAGGGCCATGATGGCCCTGAAGTCGCTCACCTGAGTCTTTTGACCAAACTTGACCCATTTTCAATCTCTTTCAAGATATTATGACAAACATTCTATCAAGCTTTCATAATCATTGGACTGAAAAATTTTGCCTCCAGCTTGTACACAAGCTTTTTCTAGAATTTCTCTCAGTGACCAACTTTTTAGCCAAACATAGCCCATTTTCCCATTGTAGATATTATCAAAACAAAGATTCTGACTACCTTTCATAAGTATTGCACAGAAAATGTGGTCTATAGAGTGCATACAAGGTTTTTCCAAAATTTCACATGGCGATCTAGTGTTTCACCCAATGTGACCCAATTTTAATTTCATCATATTAATCATCAAGAAAAACATTCTGACGAATTTTCATAAGTATTGGACAGAAAATGTTGACTCTTGAGCTACACAAGCTATTTTAAAGATATGACCTGGTGACCTAGTTTTTGACCCGATGTGACCCATTTTCAAACACATTTTCAAACACATACAAGATATCATCAAGGCAAACATTCTGACAAAGTTTCATGAGTATTGCACTGAAAATGTGGCCTCTAGAGCGTTCATCAGGTTTTTCTAGGATTTAACCTAGTGACCTAGTTTTTGTCCAGATGTGACCCATTTTCAAACTCTTCAAAGATATCATCAACATCAAGACAAACATTTTGACGAAAATTCCAGAGTATTGCACTGAAAATATAGCCTCTAGAGCGTACACAAGGTTTTTCTAAGATTTGACCTAATGACCTAGTTTTTAACCCGACATGACCTATTTTCATACTTCTGAGATATCATCAAGATAAACATACTGGCCAAGTTTCATGGGTATCAGATTGAAAATGTGGTCTCTGGAGCGTACACAAGGTAAAAGTTGATGACGCATGACGGTGGACGGACACAGCATGATCGCAAAAGCTTACCTTGAGCACTTTGTGCTCAGGTGAAAAAAAAAAAAAGCAAGAACAACAAAAAGAAGCATCTGTATGAAGTATCGACTAGATATGTAAAATCTCGTCTTGACTAAAACGTAACAAAATGTAAATTCTACTGAACTTCATTAGAGAAAATTTTATATTTACAGAGTAGATGCACATAAATACATGGGAACAGTGGCTACGAGGATAATCATGTACTCATGTGCAGAGATTATCTTTATCAGACAAAAACAGTTTTAGACTGGTCCAAATTGAAAGCATTTGCAGACTTAACTAAAATATAAAAAGGGATCCAAATGATTAGATTTCTGTGTGAAAGAGTAGAAAACATAATGGACAAAAGGAGAAAATGCTGGTAACCATCGTTTTCTCCTTTTTTCAACAACATTTTCAAAAGCTTTATTTCTTACTGTTGATAAAACACAGGACTGTTAACTTAAGGCTCAAATACTTAGTATAGTAAGAACCCATATCACAATTGTAATTGCTTTTGCATTGCAGATCATGATCAGAGTGTTCAGTCTGATCTTCAGTATCCATTTCCTTATACGAGACATTCTACCCTGAAACACAGGACACTGCAATAAATGGTTCTTTAAAATTCTGAAAATACCTGTCTTGTCAAATCATCCTTGTTCACATTTAAAGCATTTGCAGAAAACAAATTAGATGTGGCTGAAATGATCAAATGTGCCTTTGAAAGGGAGGAAAAGAAACTGTGGAAAAAGGAGAAATTGCTGGTCACCAGCTTTTTCTCTTTTTCCAACCATGTATTTATCCATTTACCACACAATCCCGAGTTTTAATGCTGAGGCAGACTTTTGAAAAAATTCTTGGAAAAGGAGAAAACACTGGTTAACAGCATTTCCTCCTTTTCCCATAATGTTTTTTATCCTTCCAAACAGAGATTCAAACAGCAATTTTAATCTTTGATTCACATCTATTTTCTCCTCTGCATGTGCTTTTAATTTGGACAATGCTAAAATTCGGTCTTTTGGTGGAGTATTTATGGCCTTCTTCCTTCTGGGGTAAAACCATGTGTTTTTTTTTTTTTTTGGTAAAGTGACAAAGATAAAGTTGAAATACTTTTTATACCGACACCTAATTCTCCTAGAAAGCAACCCTATGACTTTTTTCTTTCACATTTAAACTGTACAAGTCACCATGGAAAGAAAAGCATTTTTTCTATGCAAAGTGATTTCTTAACTAATAAATGTACTATTTTGTGCAAGCATACCAAATTGCCCTAGCAATGAGACACTTTAAATATAATTGATTGAATGAGTAAGAAAAAGATGAATGGATCTCATTTTATTTTCATTTCACATAATATGCAAGCCATAAAAGAAATATAGTACTAATTTTTTTCAAGAAGAGGATATTATGTTTAGTGAAAAGTAAGACAAAAACAGTATTGATCAAAGGTCATAGGTTATGTTCATAAGAAGAAATCATTATCAAATTACAAGCAAAGTGTAACAAAATATAAATATTAGTAATAAGCTTATAAAAAGTTTTCTGGTTCCTCAAATCAAAAGGATATTTTCTTTTACATTACCTCCCTGATGATAAAGGCTTTGAAAACATTGTGGGTATGAAAGAGAATGTTGGTAACGAGACTTTTCTCCTGTTTTCACGTTTTCAACCTTTTCAAAGATAAACCCAATATTTGAGCCTAATTCATTTTTTTTTTTTTCCAAATACTTTCAATTTGGAAAAGTCTAAAATTTTGTTGTCTAGTAAAGATTTAAGACTGGTCAAGCTATTTTAAACATACTAGTAACACAAGTATGAGGTGTTTCAAGGAAGGAAACAGACCTTAAAAACTGCAGAAAACACTGGAGCAAGCAAAATCTCCTTTACCATTCATAGTTTCAGACACTAGAATGGCGTAAAAAGTCACATTTGCGGGGAAATGGACTTAACAAATGCATACATAAAGCAAAATAATTTACATAAGCCCTTTTAAAATTACCATACTCATAAATGTGAAAGGACAGTATAATATGGTAACAGTACCACAAAATGACATACTTACTTTTCATTTTTCAGTATATGTCTAAAGAAGTCATTTCCAACTAGCTTTATGACTTTTTCAGGAGTTATCAACAGTAGATTCACCCCGGAACCTTGGTGTGGAAATACAAGTAGAAAGGATTATTTTGATGGTGCTATCTATAATAAGCTAGAGAAAAATGTGCTGAAGCTGCAGAAAGAGCTTTTGTGTATGTAGGTTGTTTTGTTGCCCCCTACTCAGCTGCAAGTAGCCATTACCCAGCAGTTCCTTACAGTGTTTTTACAGCAGTTTTTCTGTACAGTGTATTGGCCTATGGTGTACTTGATAAATGAAGCAGATGTTTGCCATCACCTAGGTCTTTGAGGGCACTGTGACCAGAATACATGTATCTCTATATAAGACAGTGCAGATCTAAGATCAGAATTGTCCATACAGTCTGATCTTGCTCTCCACTGTCTCAAAAAGCATCAAAATTTGTGCAAGAGTTTAACTAGCTTGGAGGCACAATATATCATCTACAAACCTTCCTCAGGCAAGACAAATCAATTTCAATATGATATCCATAAAAACCTTATATCATCTCTGTAAAAAACTAGAGTTAGTAATATAAATAAATAAACACAACATTAAACCTTAAATCAGCACAAACAAAAACAAGCAATAAAAAGATAGTTAACTACAGTAAAATGCAATCATACAGATCAAATTGAAAATCAATAATTTATTAAATAGAACTAGAATTGTTGCAAGATGACAAATACCCCTAACTGGTTGCCTTGTAACTAGGTCAGGAAAAAAATTAAAGGGCCATAACTCCTGTAATACTTTACCAATCATAATGAATCATGGAGGTGCATAAGCACTCATAGTAAGAAGATTTCCATTAGAATTTCAGCAAAATTGGTTGAAAACTGTAAAAAGGACAAGTGGATACAAAATTGCACCAACTGAATGATGCATGCGCATCTTGATTTCAGCATAAACTCACTCTTCAAATTGTTGGTTGGGCTTAGTTATTAACAAAGCTATCTTAAGCTTGAATTTTGAAGCCAGTGGTTCATGTGCACTTATAACTTTTGAAAGAAGTTGAGAAGCAGCAAGGAATGCTACATGATTTTTGAGCATATGAAAAAAAAAAAAAGAGTTATTTATGCAAATATTGCTGTTAGTATCCGACAGATTATTTATTATTCAAGCACATATTACTCTCATTTGCAGATAATGATAGAATACATACTTTTTATTAACATGTTTAAGTTAAAGAACCAATAATAAAAATAGATCTGGAAAAAAAAAAGATGTGGCCATTCATGAAAATCAACTCTTTACATAATGACAAAATTTTAGACCAGTCTAAATTGAAAGCATTTGCAGACGACAAAATAAATGTGACCCCAAAATGGAAGTTTGTTTTGGGAAGGGTAGAAAACAATGTGGAAAAAACAGAAAATGCTGGTGACAAGCTTTTTCTCCTATTCTAAAACTGTTTTCAAAATCTTACTTTCAAAGGGTCATTTGAAGACAGGACTGTATGGGAAAGATTTAATTGCAAAATCATAAAACCATTTTACATACATGTATATTTTTCTGACACATGTAATGGTAATAGCTTTACCCTTTGTCAAATAATCATGGATCTTTAGAAACCTCAGAACAAGAGGGCCAAGATGGCCCTGGATCGCTCACCTGAATTTTTGAGAGGACCATAGCCAATTTTTTTTGAGGTATTGAAACTTTGGAAACAAAATCATTATTTTGCCAAGCAATTTTGAAAAGGTCACCTGTAAGTCATTTCAAAATCTGTCACCACCCCTACAATCATCATCACAGCAATGATTTTGATGAATCAGAATTCTGCAAATAAATTTTTGGATAGATCACCCAAGGACAATTTCTTGAAGAAGAGCACATGCTCGATAGTGACTAAAAACATAAGTCGAACTAGAGCACCACATGCAGGTGCCAACATATGGCTGTTATTTTCTATGTATAAAAATTTCCCTACCACTTTTTGAAAAGGGTCACCCTAGGAACATTTCTGTGAAATTATTTCAAAATCTGACCAGCCGTTCCAGAGAAGAAGAATTAAGAAATTCCTCTTCATGTCCCTGTAGTGCAAATAGCCCCCACCACCAGAGCCATGTTTCTTGACAGATCACAATTTTGTGAACAGTTTTTGAAAAGAGTCACCCAAGGAACATTGCTGTGAAATTATTTCAAAACCTGACCAGCGGTTTCAGAGAAGAAGAATTTTTAAGAATTTCTTCATGTCCGTATAGTGTAGCGGTTTCAGAGAAGAAGAATTTTTAAGAATTTCTTCATGTCCATATAGTGCAAGTTGCCCCCCCCCCTTTCAGAGCCATGTTTCTTGATGAATCAGCATTTTGCAAACAATTTTTGAAAAGGGTCACCAAAGGAACATTTCTGTGAAATTATTTTAAAAGAATTTTTAAGAATTTCTTCATGGCCATATAGTGCAAGTAGCCCCCATTCACCGGAGCCATGTTTCTTGAGGGATCAAAATTTCGCGAACAATTTTTGAAAAGGGTCATCCAAGGAACATCTCAGTGAAATTATTTTAAAATCTGACCAGCGGTATCAGAGAAGAAGAATTTTTAAGAATTTCTTCGTTTCCGTATAGTGCAAGTAGCCCCCATTCACCAGAGCCATGTTTCTTGACGGATCAAAATTTCGCGAACAATTTTTGGAAAGGGTCACCCAAAGAACATCTCTGTGAAATTATTTCAAAATCTGACCAGTGGTTTCAGAGAAGAATAATTTTTAAGAATTTCTTCATTTCCGTATAGTGCAAGTAGCCCCCATTCACCAGAGCCATGTTTCTTCAGGGATCAAAATTTCGCAAACAACTTTTGAAAAGGGTCACCCAAGGAACATCTCTGTGAAATTATTTCAAAATCTGACCAGTGGTTTCAGAGGAGAAGATTTTTAAAGAATTTCTTAGAAAATTCCATTTGGTTGCTATGGCAACCAGAGTTTTTGATGGAATCACATTCTGTGAACAATTTTAACAGAGGACCTGCCAAGGAACATTCCAGCCAAGTTTGATCCAAATTGGCCCAGCGGTTTAGGAGGAGTTGATGTTTAAAGAATTGTTGACGACGGAAGACGGACACCAGGTGATCCTAAAAGCTCCCCTTGAGCACGTTGTGCTCAGGTGAGCTAATAAGGCTTTTCAACACATAATGGGAAAAGTAGAAATATGCTGGTGACCAGCATTTTTTCTTTTTTCCCGAAAGTTTTCACTTCCAAGACAGGAATTATCTTTTTGAACAACAAATAATTAATCATTAGAATATGCATATAATTTGGTCCATCCTACAATTTTGTGGTTTGGTCAAGAATTAAACAAAGAAAGTCAAACAAATGAAACGGTCAAATTAGCTTGTAAATAGGATCAAAGTATTGCATAGCTAGTAAACAGGATCAAACTGAAATCTCCTTTATTCTTTAGCTGCTTTATTCTTTGCATCCCATAACATACCAAATAGTGGACATCAAAGATAAAACTGCACACTCTCCAGTCTGATTCTGATCTTCTCTCGTCACAAAAGCAGATGAAGCAGATTAGTTTTAATGTGGGTGAAAATCTATATACATATATAAGGGGTATGATATCTTTACTGTGCAATGGAAATACTGTAATGGTGAAAATAGACAAACTATACCTCTGTACATCCCAAAAAACCCTTCATTTCTTAGTGTCTTCCGTCCACAGTCAAAACTGAAATATACATTGTTTGTTTCAAGATATTATAATTGGTTAACGTACTTGAAATCTAACCTTAGACTTACAGTTACTGGTTACTACTGCATGTCACAGACAGGAAAAATATTCCCAGGAAAACGACAAAAATATTTCATGGAATGTTAAGGTAAACTTCGTAGGAGATGAAAAAACTGTTTATGTCAAGCTCCTTTTCCCAGAACTTTTTCTAAAGCTGTCTACTGCAGGGATATAAAAAATGTATCAGATTTGTCCTTTAAGGGTTAAAATCATCATGGTAAAGGAAATGCTGGTTACTAGCAGAGGTCTTCGTTTCCCACAAAGCCTTCTTTCTCAGGGTCATTAAAACATGTAATTGTTTAGTAAAGGATTAAATTCATAATTAAAGCTTTTCCACGGAATTCAAAATTTTATTGACTCTGAAAAAAAAGCCTTTTGAAAACACAGTGGGAAAAGGAGAAAATACTAGTAACCATTATTTTCTCCTTTTACCACACTGTTTATAACCTATCAAAGACAAATTTCGTTATTTGAGCCACATGTTAATTGTTATATGCAAATGCTTTCATATTGGACAATTCTACATTTTTCTCACAATCATGATTTAGAGTTCAGTACAAAATGAGAAATACTGTTTCAACAAAAGAAGCAGAAAATCCTAAGAGTAGAATGTTCTATTATCCAGGGGTCATCATTCACCTACTTTTTCAACCCTTTAAAATAAAATGTTCTTATGACTAAGACACTGAAAATATCCATTGAAAAGCAGAAAATGCTGGTGATCAGCATTTCCTCCTATTCCCACAATGTTTTCCTTTTATTCCTGCAACATTTTCTAATCTCTCAAAAGCAATCCCATCAGTTGGCTGATATCTTATTTGTCACCTGCAAATGCTATTAATTTGGAAAAGTAAAAAATTCTGTTGTATGGTAAAGAACTAAATGTTCTTTTAATTTGAAATTCCAAGCCATTTGACTGGACGAGACTTTCTGCTTCAGTCTTGGAATTCAGAATATGAAGTAATTTTTAGAATGGTTGGACAAGACAGTTGAAGGTCAAGCCTAGGCTGTCCAGTCAGACCCCATGGGGTTTGTAATACTGTGCATGTATGCCCAATACTCAATCAAATATAGCAATTAATACAATGTATTTCTCAGCACTTAACCATTTACCAAACAACAAAATTTTAGACCTGTCCAAATTTAAAGCATTTGCAGATGACAATATCAATGTGGCTCAAGTGATGCCATTTTTGTGTTTGATAGGGTAGAAAACATTGTGGGAACAGGAGAAAATGCTGGTTAACAGCATTTTCTCCTTTTCCAACAATGTTTCTGAAAGCTGTCTTCCTTAGGGTCCTTAAAGTCAGCATTCTGTGGTAAAGGGTTAACAACGTGTATGTGTTTGGTTTGTGTGGAAAAAATAAAAAGAACAGTTAAAAACAAAGGAGTCAATTTAACAGGCTAAAATTCTGATACAAAATTTATATTTGATTTGTCAACCCAAAGTCTAAAATTAGACATTAACAAGAGAGGCAAATTGTCTCAAGATATGCCCGTCCCACCGCCAGTTGTCAAGGGGGAATAATAATCGTAAAGGGCAGGTAGAGGAAAATAGTAGTGCAGCAGAAATCATGTAAGTGATTGAAATAATCATGAATGTCTCCTCTAATGTTAAGGAAACATGCATATAAAGTTTCAGGTCATTCCAACATGAAAAGACAAAGTTATATTGTAGAGAAGCATGAAAAGCTGTAAAAAAAAAAATAATGAATAGGGAATTATTCCAAAACGGCATTAGGTAAGGTTACGACTCCAGTGCATTGCACTTTTCGTAATGGCAACAAACATGTTTACCAAGTCTCAAGTCAATTTGACTTCAGGTGACAAAGTTCCCTTCCGGACAAGCAAGAAATACTGTAAAAATGAAGATCAAAGTGGAATTACTCAAAATCTGTGCTAGGTAGAGTTAATGTTCTTGCGCACTGTACTCCGTAATATTGCAACAAACATGCATACCAAGTTTGAAGTTGTTCTGACTTGAGATGACAAAGTTATATTCTGGACAAGCACTAAATGCTGTAAAAATGACGATCAAAGGGAAATAACTCAAAGACAGCACGAGGTAGAGTTACAATTCTTGCCCACTGCACATCCAAATATTGCAACAAATAAGCATACCACATTTCAAGTCATTCCTACTTAAGATGACAAAGTTATGCTCTGAACAAGCAAGAAATGCTATAAAAATGAAGATCTAAGGGGGAATAACTCAAAATTCGTGCTAGAAAGAGTTATGGTTCTTGTGCACTGCACTCCGTAATTTTTCAACAATCATGCATACCAAATTTGAAGATGTTCTGACTAAAAATGACAAAGTTATATTCCGGACAAGTAGAAAATGATGTAAAAATGACGATCAAAGGGAAATAACTCAAATACAACACAAGGTAGAGTTATGGTTCTTTCGCACTGCACTCCGTATTATTGCAACAAACACAAATGCCACGTTTCAAGTCAATCGGACTGGAGATGACAAAGTTAAGCTCCGGAAAAAGAATTGGACTGTAAAAATGAAGATCAAAGTGGAATTACTCAAAATCCACGCTAGGTAGAGTTATTGTTCTTGCGCACTGTACTCCATAATATTGCAACAAACATGCATACCAAGTTTGAAGTTGTTCTGACTTGAGATGACAAAGTTATATTCTGGACAAGCACTAAATGCTGTAAAAATGACAATCAAAGGGAAATAACTCAAAGACAGCACAAGGTAGAGTTACAATTCTTGCACACTGCACTTCCAAATATTGCAACAAATAAGCATACCACGTTTCAAGTCATTCCTACTTAAGATGACAAAGTTATGCTCCGAACAAGCAAGAAATGCTATAAAAATGAAGATCTAAGGGGAAAACTCAAAATTCCTGCTAGAAAGAGTTATGGTTCTTGTGCACTGCACTCCGTAATTTTTCAACAATCATGCATACCAAATTTGAAGATGTTCAGACTAGAGATGACGAAGTTATATTCCGGACAAGCAGAAAATGCTGTAAAAATGATGATCAAAGGGAAATAACTCAAAGACAGCACGAGGTAGAGTTATGGTTCTTTCGCACTGCACTCCGTATTATTGCAACAAACACAAATGCTAAGTTTGAAGTCAATCGGACTGGAGATGACAAAGTTATGCGCTGGACAAGCAGAAAATGCTGTAAAAATGAGGATCAAAGGGAAATAACTCAGACAGCACAAGGTAGATTTATGGTTCTTTCTCACTGCACTCCGTATTATTGCAACAAACGCAATTGCCAAGTTTCAAGTCAATCGGACTGAAGATGAAAAAGTTATGCTCCAGACAAAGAGCCGGACGCCGCCCGCCCCCCCCGCCTGGATGCCATGGGTGATCCCATAATACGTCCCGTCTCCGACGGGCGTATAAAAAAGAGTGTATATGTACCATGATACCATTGGTATATGTGAGTTTATTTGCCCCAGTAACCACAGATTTGACTAAGGCAGCAAAACTGCTAAAGAGATTTAGGACACATACATGTATATACCTATCTGCATGCCCAAAGACAGACAGATGGACAGACAGATGAATGGAAAGGCAGAAAGAAAGGCTAATTCTATTATTCCCCACAAAACATTTTTTGTAGGGGCATACATTACATCAATGTAAAAAGAAAGATCAGAAATGAGTCACTTACAGACTATTATAAAGTGGTTTACCACTTGGGCTTATCTGTTGGTTCTGTAATCTTGTCTTTACAAGGTCAATGGGAAAAACACAAGCAACCCCAACAATACCAGCTATACTGCCATTAATTACTTTTGGAACTGGTCTGTAAAACAGTATGATATACCTGTAGAACTTAATTTTCTTCATAGAATTTGAACTAAATAATCTTTTTCCAATGACAAAAAGCTTATACAGCTAGGAAAAAAAAAATCCTTTAACATTTTGGTGATTAATAATGATTAATAATGATGACAGAACTTGAATTTAGTTGACTCAAGCAGTTTGCAACTTTTATCACAGAAACAAGGTTTAGCCCTTTACCACACAAGCAATGGCTTTGGTGATCTTGATGACAAATACTTTTGAAAACATTGTAGGAATCAATATTTGCTCCTTTTCCTACAGTGTTTTCTACTGTATCAAAAACAACTTCTGTCATTTCTTTTACACTGAATTTACATGTCTGCACATTTTTTGCAAAATAAAAGAATGTGAAATTCTGTCAAGATATTAGAGTTAATGATATTTTCTTATGACATACTGTATCAGTCATTTGCGAAATGTGTCAAGTACAAGAGCTGCATTCTCATTAAATGATGACAGAACTTGACCTTAGTTCAGTACACTTTCTTTTCACATTTTAACTTTTTACCAAATGAAAAATTTTTAGACTGGTCCAAATATAAAGTATTTGCAGACGACAAAATAAATGTGACTTAAAAATTGAAATTTGTTTTGGGAAGGATAAAAAACATTGTGGAAAAAGGAGAAAATGCTGGTTACCAGCATTTTCTCCTTTACCCACAATGTTTTCAAAAGGCTTCTTTCACATTAAAAAAGTCAGGATTGTGTGTTAAATAGTTATAATTTTTTTATAATTGATAGTTTTATCAGGTCTTAACTTCATACAAACATAAAGATTGCTTTTAAGAAAAAAATTATGATTCATGTTTTACCAAATAGCTCTATGAACATCATGTCTTCTTGACTCTCTGGGCATCAGAATTACAGACATCAACATATATTAGATCTATATTAACAGAAATTTCCTTGATGTGGAATAACCTAAATCCTGCCTATATAGACTTTTATTTTTCAATCCTTTAACTCTTTACCAAACGACAAAATTTTGGCCAAATTGAAAGCATTAGCAGACGACAAAATAAATGTGAATCAAAAATTGAAATTTGATTTGGGAAGGGTAGAAAACATTGTGGGAAAAGGAGAAAATGCTGGTTACCAACATTTTCTCCTTTTCCCACAATGTTTTCAAAAGCTTTCTTTCTCAGGGTCGTTAAAAGTTGGGATTGTGTGGTAAAGGGTTAAGAGCCGAATAAACCCAAGAGACATGTTCAGTCTAAAAATAAAAGCTCAATACTGCCAGTCTCATGGTTCCTTATGCCTATAGATAATATTTAAATAAAGCTGACAGAGTAGATCAGACTGGGCATATTGTACAATCTGATCTTGATCGATACTGGCTTCAATGGGTTAAGATGTCAAAGTAGATAAAAAAAGCTCCATCATGATGAGTAAAAAGATGCAAACATTTCCTATACTCATAGGATAAGAATCAAGTTCAATTGCTGTCCTTCAGATTTCAAGATCCTTATGTTGTTACTCACAAATCATGATCCTTTGGTACAAGGGTACTAACAACCTACTCCTAGAAAACTTCTTGACCCTTTATCACATAATAATCCCATCATTAACAACCCTAACAAAAAAAAGAAAATGTTGTGGGCAAATGAAAAATGAATGGTAATAAGCATATTCTTTTCCCAACATGTTCTCTGCTGTCAAAGACAAATATTACTTGAGCCTTATTTGATTTTTTTTTTTAAACAAATCTAACATTTCATTACCTGGTAATGGAAAAAAAAAGCTAAACATGAGTTACAAAAGTTAAGTACAAATACTTACATAAATGAAGTATCCATTGGAAATCAAATGGATATAGTGCAACTCTGTTTTATCTTCCCTTTTCTTTATTGTCCAGTGATACCAAAATCTAAAAAATAAAATTTTGAGAGTGAAATCCCAATCATCACCTTGAATCGTATTGTCTGTAATGAGCTTGCAGCATAGTTGGTTTGCCACATGCAGCTTGAGCCTAGGTCTGCATTCTTATGTCATGGTTTAACCCTTCACTACACAGTGACGACTTTTAACAACCCTGAGGAAGAAGCCTTTTGAAAACATTATAGGAAAAGGAGAAAATGCTGGTAACCAGCATTTTCTCCTTCTCCCACAGAGTTTTCTACCTATCAAAGAAAAATTGTGTCATTTGAGCCACTATGAAATTGTTGTCTGCAAATGCTTTCAATTTGGATAGGTCTAAAATTTTGCTGTGTGGTAAAGGGTTAAACCAATCTCTGGCAAAACTGATAACACTTTACCACATAATCCTGATTTTTATTGACCACAGGGAGGGAGACATTTGAAAACATTGTGGGAAGAGGAGACACTGCTTGTAACAAGCAAATTCTTCCTTTCTCACAGTTTCCTACTCTTTCAAGGGCAAATAGTCATCTCCAAGACAGTGCTTTCAATATCTATAGATAAGTACAATATTTTGTTGTTTACAATGAGCTTATTGGTTTTGTGTTACTTTTTTTGACAATGCAGAATAACAGAAGAAAATGATCAGACTGGAACCAAGGCTACATGCAGCATGAGAAGGACTGATACAATAGGCATTATGATACAAATAATCACGAAACTTTTCAATGGTATGAGTGAAACTTACTTGTATTTTTTCACACAGAATGTTTAACATTTGGCTTCCATCGCACCTTGGGTAATGCACATGACTATAATATGTTTATGTTTAACCCTTTACCACACAACAGAATTCTAGACAGATCCAAATTGAAAGCATTTCCAAAGGACATAGTCATAGAACATGAGGCACAAGTAATGGGATTTGTCTGTAAAAGAAAAGAAAACATTATGGGAAAAGAAGAAAATACTGGTTACCAGCATTTTCTCCTTCTCCCACAATGTTTTCAAAAGCTTTTTTTCTGAGGATCATTAAAACTTGGGATTGTGTGGTAAAGGAAACAGATCGAATGGCTTTAGATAGTATAGTATACAACTAATAGTAACAAAAAGCAAAACAGGAATGTTTTAGAAACAATAGTGAGGTACATTCTGTCTACTCCAATGACTTAAAAGTTTTAAACAATGGCACAGCTTTAGTTAAATAATCCTCATTTTCAAAGTGCTTTGTCGTTTTTGTATATCCTATACATTTGATCCAGGAGTAGGTTAGTAGGCAAAATTGATGTATACAAGGGCTGTTCGATATGTAATGTGTATTGTACCACAGCGCGATAACGCTTTCAACGATTTCATGGATGATGATATGCTTGTATAGCTCTATTCAATACCTTTCCAACGGTATAAACACGAGCCTTTAGCTCCACATAGTTTTAAACTTATAGTCATTTCATTAGAGCTAGTCGTTGACCACTGTTGTAAAAATGGTTGGGAAACGGATTAAGAATATTGAAGAAATTAGAGCTTATATAAAAGTTTGCATGAAACTCGGTCATTCGGTAATGCAGATTTTTACTGAACTGGGGGAAGTTTATGGGTCTGATAAGGTATCTTATGAGACAGTTCGTAGGTGGAGAAAGAAATTTCTGACTGGCACAGAGTCCGTCAAAGATGCAGCAAAATCTGGCCGACCTGTGACTGTAACAGGCAAGGCAAATGTCTCAAAAGTCAGGGAAATAATTGAAAGTGATGGCAGATACACGATTCGTGATATTGCCAACGCTGTTGGCAAATCGCTATTGCGGGTGCATTTCATTTTGAAGCGTATTTTGAAAGTACAAAAGATTTCTGCCAGATGGATACTGAATATATTGACAGATGACCAAAAACGGGTATGAGTACAAACCGCTAAGCAATTGCTCAAAATGTTTCCCAAATTCAATCAAAGACAATTTGCAAACATTGTTACTGGTGACGAAACATGGGTTCACTATTTCGAACCAGTAAGAAAAATTGGAAACAAAATATGGCTAACTAAACACGGTAGAAGGCCTGTATTCGCCAAAAGAAGCATAAGCACAAAGAAGGTTCTTTATTGCATATTCTTCTCATGTGATGGTATAGCCGTACAAATTCCGGTGCTGAAGGGCAAAATTGTTACAGGTCGGTATTACCGAGATGTTATACTCAAAAATCTCAAGAAATACTATCTTAAACGACGCCCTGACTCAGGATTTAGGCATGTTCGTCTACATCATGATAATGCTCCATCACATACATCTGAGCTTGTGAAGCAATTTTTGAAGTTGGAGAAGGTTACTGTCTTGCCACACCCACCATACTATCCAGATCTAGCCCCATGCGACTTTCACCTTTTTCCAAAACTTAAAAAGTTCTTATCTGGTCGTCGTTACAAGTCCCGACAAGCCCTTGGCTCAGCCATCAGTCAGTGCCTCAGAGGTCTACCTAAATCAGCGTACCGTGACGCATTTCAGGAATGGATTCAGAGATTGAAATTATGTATTTCAAACTGCGGAGAATATTTTGAAGGGATGTAATGTTCATTTCACTATTTGAGTCGAATGCTTTTGAGATATCGTACAATACACATTACATATCGAACAACCCTCGTAAAATAACCACCATTGCCAAAACCAAAATGAGTGTGCTTTTCCAAATGCTCTCCTCTCCCAATTTTCAGCTGATTTGCTTAGCAAAGTCACTTTCTGTGATTGTTCTGAAAGGAACCAAAATACATGTACCCCAAATAAACAGTGCATGCTCTTTTATAAATTTTACTTTCAAATTTTGCTATTGCAAATTAACTCCATTGTAATTGCTACCATACTAAACACATAACTATATCTGATCCTACAATAATTCTATTACTCTAATACCAGCAGAAAACTATGCCACACTAATACTTTGGCTCATCAGTCCACTGTGTAAATTCTTTAATAGTAAATACTAAAATCACTGACTTGACCAACTCTGAATTTCCTTGCAGGCCTTCTTGTTCTATCAAGTATTTCATAGACATGCATTTTAATAAATTTGGTGTAAAGCTTCTTGTAAAGCAGCAGTTCAGTTATTCCTATGAAAGATATTTGGTTTCATTGACATAAAAAAAAAAAGCACACCACTCATAAGCACTTTTGTTTTGTGATACTAGTGCACAGAAAAAGGTTATATTCATTATTCTGAAAGACATCCCCAAATATTTATTTTTCAGGGGATCTGGGTGGCTCACGGTAAAGTGTAGGACTAAGTAACCTAGAGACCCTGGATTTGACCCTCACTGGAAGTGCTAGGTTTTTCATGGGACTGTCCTTGGGCAAGACATTTTAGAGCCCTAGCTTAGTACTAATGAAACCCTAGACATACATGATTATGTGATTAGTGACTGTAATATGGACTGAAAGCGGCGTGAAACACCAATTTCAATCAATCAATAATTATTTTTTTGAACTGGAAAATCCAATTACATGCTGTTAATTCATGATCACTCATACCAATTATACTCTTAGTTGCTTTGTATTTAGTTAACCTTTTACCAAACAATTCCTTGTTTTCACGACCCTGAGAAAGAATCCATTTGAAAACATTGTGGAAAAAGGAGAAAATGCTGGTAACCAGCATTTTCTCCTTTCACCGGAATGTTTTCTACCCTGTCAAAAAACTTATGTTCATTTGTTCTAATTTCAAATTTGTCGCCTGCAGATCTTTTCAATTTGGAAGGGTCCAAAATTTGTCGTTTGGGAAAGAGTTAATTAAAGATATCCAACTTGGAAATAACTTAAGAAAAAATATTCACAAACTGTAAGATGGATTTATTTGGCTCTATACGAACTGAAATTTTACCAGATGACAGCAATTTCAACTTGCCCAAACTAAAAGCATAATTACAGATTGCTCAAACACTTGGATTTATCTTTGAAAGAGTAGAAAACATTGTGGATAATGGAGAAAATGCAGCAGTTGCCAGCACTTTTTACCTTTCCTATAATGTTTTCAAAAGTATTTTCATTGGGGTCTTTATAACATGATTGTTTATTAAAGACTGAATAAAATCTGATCATATTAAAAACACAAAATTTGTAACATGAATGTGAGGGAAAAAATAACCGCAAAATAAGAGACTAAAGGTTACAGTGTTGGTATAAGTATAATATGGTATTTAAAGCTTGTACAAAGGTTATTTAAAACCCAAAAGATTAGAGGTACTGCAAATATTTAACAGAAAAACAATGCTGTAAATTTTATACATGTACATTAAGTATGATCTCTGACCTGATCTACACAAAAACTATACAAATTTGACCCTTTCATAATCACACTATATATATACCTCTGTGTTTAATGTCCATTGGAACAGAACATTTTTTTCCTTTTCCTGCAGTGTCTCCTGGTCTTTCAAAAACAAAACCCATTATTCTGCTAGTTTAAATCGGAATCCTATCAATATGGATGATTATCAAATCTTGTCCTTTGGTAAACATTTTTAATATTTAGATTTTAACTCTTTAACAAAAAAATTTTGGACTGTAACAAATTCAAAGCATTTGCAGACAAAAAAATAAATGCACCTTAAATTATTTCTGTCTTTGATAGGGTAGCAAACATTGTGGGAAACATAGAAAATGCTGGTTACCAGCATTTTCTCCTTTCACACAATGTTTTCAAAAGCCTTCTTCTCCAGTGACCTTTGGTTTCAAACCCTGAACCTTACCCATAGAGCTAAGGGGCTTGCCTCGATGTTATTAACCCTATACCAGACAATAAAAACTTTTCATGACCTGAGAAAGCCTTTGAAAACATTGTGGGTAAAGGAGAAAATGCTGGTAACCAGCATTTTCTCCTCTTCCCACAATGTTTTCTACTCAATTACAGGCAAGTTTCATCGTAAGAGCCACCCTGAATTTGACGTCTGCATATGCTTTGAATTTGGACAAATCTAAAATTTTGTTGGGTGGTAACTGACAGTTAACCAAGGGATAACAAGAGGTTGTTTTGGGTTAAAGCCATGGAAAGTCTTCCATGAATGAATCCAAAGTCCATTTAAAACTGAACCTTTATCTTTTATGCAAGGCTAACTAGGGCAGTGAACTACTTTCAAGACATAGGTCAGGAGATAATATGCGAGTCATGTTCTGGCAAAAGGGTGCTTAATGCATCTCAGTGATCCATTATACATGTACCAAGCAAGTCTTCACATAATTAGGGATCCATAAAATTCACTTAGTCTAATGAATGACTGAATCTGGAGGAAGAGTGGTCCTTTGACATACAGAAAATTGACCAATAGCGAAGAGTTTTTACCTGGATCGATAAGTTTCCGCAGATGCATTAAGCCGCCTTTTCACAGAGCATGGCTCATATCTATAATATGCACTGTAACATATGGTTTATATTTGTCTACCATAGGCACAGTCTTCTCAACCATTTCCTTGCCATTCACATATGAAGTAGCATACATGAATGGTGTAGATCAAGGTTAGACTGCACAAAACCTGCAGTCTAGTCTAGGTTCCATACCATCTGCTACTCTGAAATTTGCAACATGCAGATCTTTTTCAGTCCTAGATTAATTTATTTAGCCCATGCTGAAACGGTTATCAGATGAAGAAAGCCATACTTTTCTAATTAAAAAGCTTTACAAAAAGCAAAGTTAATATGACTCCAAAGAAAAAACTTACCTCCAAGAGGACAGAAAAAACTGTGGGAAAAGGAGAAAATGATGGTTACCAGCGTTTTCTCCTTTTCTCATAATGTTTTAAAAGACCTCCTATGTGGTAAAGGATCAAAAAGGATCTGGGATTATGTAACAGATCTTTGCAGACAAAGTTACCTGTACATGTATCTGACTGCAGATAAATGCAACTCCAACACCACTGCAGCAAATAATTATTATACCTACATTTGCCCAACCCTTTTCACAATGATTTCCTTCAAACAACTTTTTTGTCTTTCTGATGATCACTTTTTAAATCTATACAACTTAACAAAAATGTAGACTTGTCCAAATTGAAAGCATCTGCAGATTACAATTTCAATCTGGGTTAACTGATGAAATTACTCTTTGACAGGGTTGAAAACTGTGTGGAAAAAAGACAAAATGCTGATTACCAGCACTGTCTTCTTTTACCCACTATGTTTTCAAAAAGCGTCTTTCTCAGGGTCGTTAAAACTTGGGATTGTATGGTAAAGGGTTAAAAATTAACTCATTTTCACTGCAAGGACTTTTAACCCTTTACCACACAATCCTGACTTTTAACAACCCTCAGAAAGAAAGCTTTTGAAAACACTGTTGAAAGGGAAAAATGTTGGTGACCAGCATTTTCTCCTTTTTCCACACTGTTTTCTACCCTCTCCAAAACAAATTTCCAATTTTGAGTCACATTCATCTTGTTGTCTGCAAATGCTTTCAATTAGAACATGTCTAAAATTTTGTTGTGTAGTGTAGATTCAACACTATCAAATAGTAAAGTTTAAGCATTGTCCAAATTCAGAAAAGTTGCAGACAACAAGCTTAATGTAGCTGAAATGATCATAAGACATTTGAAAGGGAAAAGGACAAAAAAATGCTGCTTACCACAGTGTTTCATTTACCTGTGCGTCCTGCGTCAGGGACGCAAAGAAATTGCCGAGGACGCAAAACTTTGAGATATGTGTATTTTCGAGACGCACTGATTTTGATATCAATGCCTTTTGCAAAATTTCGTTTGATCCCGATCAATTAAAGTGTTTACATTTTCTATCGAAACACTGGTAATTTTTCTACTTTAGACTGGTACCTTCATTTTCCGGTCTATTTTTAGCCTAAGTAATCTAGTCTATGGAATGGTTTCCGTTTTTCTTTTTATTCGGGTACACGGAATATCGACATCCAGCACGTACGTTATAGATCCTCTCCAAGGCATATTCTTACTTAATTGCAGAAAATTGTAGTCAATATGAATGAACAACTATCATTTCAT
Source organism: Hippopus hippopus (assembly GCA_946811185.2). Classification (NCBI taxonomy): domain Eukaryota; kingdom Metazoa; phylum Mollusca; class Bivalvia; order Cardiida; family Cardiidae; genus Hippopus; species Hippopus hippopus. The sequence goes on from OX328101.1 coordinate 32,935,993, forward strand.
GTCCTCATCGGCAAATAATTACTTTTTGAATCTTTTTTATACCCGGGCGATTTAGATATCCTCAGACGATTTCCATTTCGTCGAAAAAATTCCAGTGCGTAGATCTATATCTAAACGATGTAATGCGTAAGCAATGCCACCAAAAAAGAAGGCAAAATCCGATGACAAACAACAAACTTTAACTAGTTTGTTTACGAAATCACAAGAGTCTGACCTGCCGATTCATAGTGACTTACATACCGATAAAAATGTCGAGAATAATGAGAAATCATCGGCAGTTCAATCGGCGTGGATTCGGCCCCGGCCAGTTCGAAACCGAGAGAATTCAAGTCACACTGGCTTAAACTTTTTAGTTGGCTAACTTACGAAAGTGAAGAGAATTCATGACAGACAAATTCATAAATCAGACCATACAGATTTTTTAACAATTTGAACAATATTTTTTTTAAAATGGGGTTTAACTCATTACCACACGATCCCTAATTTTGACGCCTCTGAGAAAGAAGCCTTTAGAAAACATTGTGGGAAAAGGAGAAAATGCTGGTAACCAGCATTTTCTCTTTTTCCGACAATGTTTTCTACCCTTCTAAAAACGAATTCTAAATCTTCAATAACTTCAATAACTTTTATTTTGTCGTCTGTTAATGCTTTCGATTTGGACAAACCTAAAATTTTGCCGTTTGGTAATGAGTTAAAAGGTGGGACTCGTAAAGTTGGTTTCAGACTCATAGTTTTTCATCCCAGCGAGTCCCAGGACTCACTTATAGCAAATTGTAAAAAAATCACTGTTACCAGCACTTTCCCCTTTTCCCGCAATGTTTTATTAAAGACTTGTCCAAATTAAAAGCATTTGCAGGCAACAAATTAAATGTGGCTCATTCAACGGAATTAGTCTTTAAAATGCCAAAATATAAGGTAGGAAAAGGAAAAACAAATGGGTACCAGCTTTTCTATTCTAACATTGTTTTCAAAAGGCTTTGCGTCCTTAAAGCTCGCCATTGCTCAAGGTAAAGTTGACAGTTTCCTGATTTGTATGTCTGTCTGATTGATCTCTTAATTATTATATTGGCTCATCTGATCTTATCATGTTTTGTGTATTTTTCTTATCTTTGGATATCTTTCTCTTCAATTTGTAGTCTGAAACTGAGATCCACACATAAGATTGAATTTTTAAACATATTATTTCTTCACTAAAATCCATGGTTACCGGTAATTAGTTGGCATTAGAATACAGTACTCTAAAAGATATTTTAACCTTTCAAGGTCTCATACTCATTTCCAATTACTGTAAAATATCTGGTTAATAGAACTTTGAAATTGCATTACATTTTTTCATTATATTTTGTAAACGGGTAAGGGTTTCTTACTATCAGCAGTTTTTTCTTTTTCGAAAATATATAATAGAGGATATTTTTTTTCCCCGTGAAGGATCAAACAATTCCATAGAGTGAACATCATTGTTAATAATTTCATGAGAGGTGCAGGAGAAAATACTGGTACCAAGAAAATCCTTCTTACTAATATTTCATCCCTTTCCAAAAGGTTTTTCTCCTGTTCCAAAACATTTCCAACCATTTCAACAAAAGCAGTAATCTTTTGAGCTACTGCGATTTAAAGTTTTGTCCTCTGCAAATGCTTTCATGTTGGTTTAGTGCAGAATCTTTTTGTTTGGTACAAAGTTAAATATATGCCATCCTGATTGGATCACACCAGAAGGCTACCTGGTTTATATTCTACACTGAACTGACACAGAAGTACAGATCCTATATTCTAATGGTGTCATATTATAAATTACTGGATGCAGCACTCCACAGCTACTAGTTCAGCTTGCCATTAATGTGTTGTGCACAAGTACTAGTATTTGGAAACCATTACTAAAACGATCTGTATTATGTAAATCCACAGCATGCACCTAAACAATTCAAACTGCTTGTCAACATAGTCCTATTGATTTAAACAAATGAGCCATGCTCGGTGAAAAGGTGGTCAAATGCATCTGCAATGAATCACAAACCCATGTCAGCCTGCACAGTTCGCTGTGCTGACCTGGCTTAACTCTTTACCACACGACAAAATTTAAAGCTTGTCCCAATTTGAAAGCATCTGCAGACAATTTAATGTGGCTCAAATGACGAAATTAGTCTTTGATAGAATAGAAAACATTGTGGGAAAAGGAGAAAATGCTGGTTACCAGCATTTTCTCCTTTTCCCATAATGTTTTCAAAAGGCTTCCTTGTCAGAGTCGTTAAAAGTCGGGATTGTGTCGTAAAGGATTAAAAGTTTTTGCTATTGGTAGATTTTCTGTATGTCTGAGGACCATACTACCTCATGATTCTGGCAGTTGTTAGGCGAAATGGATTTAACCCTTTACCAAACAATCCCGGGTTTTCACGACCCTGGGAAAGAAGCCTTCTAAAACATTGTGAGAAAAGGAGAAAATGCTGGTAACCAGCATTTTCTCCTTTTCCCACAATGTTTTCTACCCTTCCCGAACCAAATTTCAATGTTTGAGTCACATTAATTTTGTCGTCTGCAAATGCTTCTAATTTGGACTAGTCTAAAATTATGTCGTTTGGTAAAGAGTTAATGGATCCATAGTTTAAACATGTGATGACTTTCTTTGTGTAATACACTACAGAGATGCTTTTAACCCCCTTTTGCCAGAGCATGGTTCAAATAAAATGTGTAGTTCATCCATGTTTAATTGTTTACATGTGTTCAAAGATTTGGAATGAAACAATGCTAAAAACACATAGAGTCACAGACTGACTTATCTGTCTTATATTCTCCCTAAGCACCATTGATTTTCACCGACCATCGATTGCAGTTTCTCCTTCAAGCCAAACAGACAAAGTAACACTCCCTGATAAAATAATTGAATTTAATCAATGTGGTTACGGTATGAGACAAAAATACAAGTCCGGTCATTTTAGCAATAATTATCTTGTGCTTTGAGTATCTAGTCACATATCCTATGAAACCTCTCTTCTCACATTTCTAGCTGGATAAGATATAGGAATACATTGTGGCACCTGAAAGAGGAGAAATTGCTCCTCAAGAGCATTTTCTACTTTTTTGCCATAAAGTATCCATAGGTATTGAGTTTGATCTTCATGAAACAATCTGTGTATTAACAACCATGTAGGTACAGGAGAAGACTGCAGTGACCAGCATTTCCTCCTGTTTTGACCTGTCAGACTATATCCATCATTTGGGCATTACTAAATTTGTGAACTGCTATACTTATTATCACCAGTCCATTAGAATGATCTCTCTTTGAAAAGTCTTCTGCATACTTGGTAAGAAAATGAACAAGTCTCGTGAAATAGCTCTATATTATCAGGTCAGGTAGAGTGCCAAATGTAGATAGAACATTAACTTACCCATAATAAGAATAACAAGTGAGAAATAAAAGCTGGAATATACTTATGAAACAGTTACACTAAATCACAATGCAATTTACCTCTGTTACTGTTAGTAAAGATAATAGCATTTGATTGTATTTAGTGTGTGTTGCCATTGTTTTTTGTATTCACATGGTCCTAGTTCATGTAATACCTGTAGGTCTAAACCCGCCATTAACTTGAATATTTTCCCATGATGTTTAACACCCTTTTCACATTATTTCAGTCATATCATGGGGGCCAGTGCCCCTGTCTATTCTTTCCTGGAGTTTCTTCACTAGTACTTCACATAATATTCTGAATCTTGTCAGAAAGATTGTTTGGAAAAGGGTCCATACAGAAATCTCTATTATACTACAAAGATATTCTCGTAATCTGATTAGATAATATATCCCAAAACATATATTCCTGTACACTTGCAAAATCTATGTAAAAGCAGTTTCCCTTTCTGGAGCCCCGTATACATAACTACACTATCAACACAACATCCAAATGGTGGCACTACAAGCCACCCACAAAGCAAACATATTGAGTAGCCTGCACCATCTTATTAATATATTCCCTTGATGGTTGTCATTAAAGCTGACAGAATGGATTATTTTTTAAAATAAATGAATACAGTTACATGTATATATCATTGTTTGTTGTCATTCTAAAACAAAAACATGGGGTTAAAACGAGCCATCCCTTAGTCAGGTAAGCAAATGGAGAAATGTCGAAACTCATAAACTGTAACATTAAAAGGATAACTTAATGCTTATTTTTGCCAACAAATCATTAAAATGCATAGTTACTTACCTTGAAGTTGCTAATATCCATTTTGCATAAAAATATGTTGAATGGCTATCACAATGACATCATCAAGTTCATGCATCAAACTGCACATTTTACCAAAGTTTCAGTGATGTCAGTTCTCAGTGATGTCAGTTTTCACTGAATTTGGGCACTCAGACCCGAAATTCTATTTCTTCAGCGTACTCAACTCGTGAGACCATAAAGCAGGGAAGTTTCGCTGATTACACACTGGAATTGTTGTATGTTTGAATTGTTGTATGGCCAGGTGGCAGGGGACTTAAAAACTTGTTCTTGCCTTTGGCTGCAGGCAACATGATTTGCCACAGCCTTGCACAAGTTTCCAATTCAACTGCCACATGACCGTACAGTTAATAATGCCTTCTATTTCCTGGGCTTTGTACTTCAGTGGTGAAGAACACTTGTGCTGTCCTGTAAGCTAGGGTCCAAAGTTCAAGTCAAGTAACTTGGAAATGATCACAGTTATCGCAATTAAAGTACAGACATTTAACAATTCTCTACTCAACCCTAGTCAGGCTAGTGTTCATTCATTATCATACAAATCAGGAACCAGTTTCACGTAGTGAAAGCCAAAACAGTTGAGTCTAGACAGGGACTCGATATATATCAGCATATATATAGAGTCCCTGGTCTAGATGAGTAAAAGAATCATCCTTCAATATTCTTTCAACGTCAAGATCTTTTTACCGAGCTAGATCTAGACTTAATCATCTACTGCATGGCTATGCCAAGATAACACACACGTAGCAAAGAACTTGGCCTATTTATCGTTTTCTCGAAGCGCAAAGAAATGTTACAATAAAACAATCTGTAATGGAAAAACTGTAAAATTATAACTGAACTACGTTGGAGAAAAAGATAGATACAGTCACAGAATTTAGACAAAATCAATTAAAGCCTTACCAGGAACAGTTGTCGTCTGTGGATCGGAGAAGTCACTATATTCAGAATCCGTTGGAGTTACTTCCCTTCAAAAAAGTCTGACCCTTTGACCTTTTATATAATATCCCAGGTTAACAGGGAATGTTTGTAACTTCTAGAATGTATGATTTCTAGTTATATCAGCGAAAAATACCATTCACAGAACCTAAGTTCTGTGTGCTGATTAAAACTTCTGAGAACAATCTTGTCCTCAACGCACTGATTAGATTACAAACCTTTACAAAATGATAAATCGGTCAAGCGCATCTTGTGGCGTTACTTTAACCAATCGCGTTAACACAGTACCACACACCTCTGACTTTCGCCGCAGTCAATAGTATCACAGGCGCTTGACTTTTGACAAACCTTGTTCTAGGGCTATATTTCTAAATATGTATGCCTACCACACAATCCCGAGTTTTAACGACCCTAAGACAGAAGCCTTTTGAAACCAAAAGCCTTTTGAGGGAAAAGAATAAAAGCTGATAACTAGCATTTCTTCCTTTTCCATGTACAACGTTTTAGAACTAAGAAGAAAAAGGCAAAGCCTCAATACGAGCGACGTGAATGATTTGTTGAACAAATAGATCTACATAGATCTAGTAGATCTAATTCAAATGACGAGCTAGATTTTGAAATCATATGGTTTTGAGTTCAGGTCCCGGCTTTGCCAAAACTAATTTTAAGCGTTGCCAAAAGTAGAATGCATTCTTCTTTCGTAGCTGCATACATGGGAAAGAGGGCGAACGGTCCCTGATCCCCTAAGCAAAATACAGTTCTCCGACAATATTGTTAATTTAGGTTCAGAGTCAAACATCTATGGAAGATTATTGTTTCACACACTTTTCAAGAATACTTTAAGGAGAAATTTCTTCACGGCATGTAGATCTAGATCGAAGAAAAGGAAGAAATTCACATTCACATTTTCATATTGCACGGAAAAGGGAGAAGAAAAAAAAAAAACTTCACTTTTTATAGCTCTAACCTGTTACATGTCTATATAATTCCATGGAACACTGGGCACTGCCTTTCTGCAATACCCCCAGTGGCTTTGATCGCCAGAGAATCATATTTGACAGCCTCATTTTGAAGGGTTTAAATAGTTGGTGATTTAGGTCGACTGCATTGTATCATCCGCTACCCAGGCGCTACTGCAGCGACATCCGTTCATTCTCGGACCTGATTCATCGTTGAAACAGTGATCAGTGTAGAGACAGGAATTAGATCCAATTCTGTCGCAATGACAAGATCTATCATCAATCCTAGGAATGAAATTTGCTAAGTTATCGGATAGATATCTTAGCTATCTAGCTTATGGATATAAAAAAAAAAGGCTGTTAGATTTATCAACAAGCTTTCAATACATTTGAATAGACTAAATACATTTGAGCCGTATTCTGATGAAAGAGGGTTTCAACGCATGTCCGTGATGCATGATACCAAGCAAGGCATCACATAGTTATCTAGACCCATAAAATCCATTTTGTACGATAACCGACTGAATCACGAGGCATACATACTGGTCCTTTGACATGCAGAAAATTGATCAATAGCAAAGAGTTTTGACTCAGGTCAGCTTGCGCGGACTGTACATGTTGAACTGAGTAGATAGTTTCTGCAGATGCATTAAGCACCCTTTTCACAGATTATTGCTTATTCATTAAGGGGAGAAAATTCTTAAAAACATAAATCCGGCTTTCACTGTAAATAACATTGTTTGAAACAATCAAATAACTAATTTTGTCAGGATTTCTTCGACACAATGTTTTTCCGCGAAAAATGGCTCGTGCATGATGTAAAAATAGTATGATTAATGACGTCATCATTTTCTAGCATAGATTATTGCGTATATTTATACAAAAATAGACGTTTAATACGATGAAAGTAAGTAGGAAATTAGATAATCTTTATTAAAAAAACTGACAATGATTTTTTTTAGGAATCATCCGATCGGTAGATAATTTGTGTCATTTTGGACCAATCAAGTAAATGTGCGAAAGATTGTGATACGTGTGACGCTGTGCGACCAATCGGAAGACACACAAAATTTAGTCATCCCCTTCTAGATTTAGACTAAAACCCAGAACGAACTGGGATTTTTATTTTCGAAAATCTAGAACGGAGTTACCGCAAAACGAGCTTCGCTCGTTACAGACTTCGCCCGTAACTCGCTGTCGCTCGTTATAACCTATCAAAGACATAATCGTTGTCAAAACCACATTTAAATTGCCATCTTCAAACGTTTTGAATTCGGACTCGTCTTTATCATATGGTGTGGGAAAACTCGTCTTTATCATATGGTATGGGAAAACTCGTCTTTATCATACGGTGTGGGAAAGAGTTAACATACATTGTAGGTTCTATCACATCAGGGATCATATACGATCCCTGATCACATGCATGGTTTTAGAGATCGAATGTCAGAAACCAAGTGCCAGTGAGTAGTACACTGTACAGGGTATCATCGAACTCGTAAAAAGTTAATAAGTTTTATCGAATACTAAACTTACTAAAATTGTTTTCTTAAGTATGTCTGTTTCATAGATTACCCTACGTCATTTTCAACTTTTCAACACTGTTTCATTCTCATTTAGATCTATATCGCGACGGCCAAAGTACCCGCGAGTAGAAATTTGATCAATACTTTCATGGACCTTCATTTTATCACTTAGATCTATTTCGAACAATTTCCTTCCCCAGTAACTGGCTGCACCGTACCATCGTCGAAACAACGTTCTGCGATCAGAGAAGAACGAGTCCTGCTGCGATGACTATCATCAGTCTCAGGAAATAACAAACGGCAAGGCAAGAACTAAGCTGGAAATCAAACTTGAGCCTGGGAAAAGACAGAGCCTGGGAGAAGATAGTCGTTGAATTATTTATCTCCAATACGAACTGAATGGGAAACACTAATTACAGAGTGTGAGCAATTTTAAGACGCCCACACTAAATCCATTTGAAAACTAGACTAGATTAAGATCCAGATTCTCAAAAGTAGACTAGATACGCCTTTCCTTTTCTTTTTTCAATTACAAAAAACAAAAAGTATATGTACCTTTCACTTTTCGACATGACTGACTTTTTATTCACAATATAACCAACAATGCACATGAATTCCAGAGAACACGTTTTCTGTTCATCTAAAGCTACACTGGCGGGAAAAAAAGAAAAAACTTTTTTGGAGGTGAACCTGGCGTTCAACCTTGAGCAACACATAAGGGAGATAATTTCAGCAGACTGGTAATATACCGTTCATTTCCAGTTATGTTTCTTTATGTGCTCTCTCTCTCTCTCTCTCTCTCTCTCTCTCTCTCTCTCTGTCTCTCTCGCTCTCGCTCTCTCTCTCTCTCTCTCTCAGATGTGGGATTGAAGGACTAGAAGTAGAGCTCAGAATTACTGATTTTGATAAAAATTCCAGAATCCTCTTTGAAAATTTGCTGATAATTCATCATCTGCAGTTGCTTTCTCGGACGAAATCAGGTTTCACAGAAAATAAAGCCTGAGCCTGTACCTATTCACCCTGGGTTTATTTGTGCATTTTTTTTTTCAAAAGAGCATTAGAATTACTATATTTTTTGTAAACCTTAGGCTGCTAATCGCGACTCGAAGACCTTCTGCTGGCAGGGTAGAAACAGAACGTACATTCTGGTCTTGGATCTACACTGTCCGATAAGAAGATCATTTTCCCCAAAACGTACCTTTGAAATAACAAAATTTGGGTTTTTACAATCGGTTTGAAAGTTTCGTTTCACTAATTTAGCAGGTTAAAGGTTGAATTTATTTTACCATAGCCTATTTAAGTAGACAATACACAAGCCTCTGCCACGCTCAAACACACTATCACCTGCACAGGATAAATATATATACAGTGTATATTTTTTTGTCTTGAACCGAAATACTTCTGAGAACAACATGACAACCCGAGGAAATGCTCGTTTCGAACATTTTCTCCTTTTGCCACAATTTTTTTCTCAAAGGATCACGTATTCATACTTAGCCTAATTTCGCGTTGGCTATCATTTTAAAAAAGAAACAACGATTTTGGAGATCATTTGTCAAGATTTTCTTTCGAGGAAAATCAACCTTTTATGGTGAGAGAAAGAAAAAAGGTTCAAGACAGTGGAAGAGACTCAGAAAGTCGACCTTTCACATTAGAGAATCTGGATACGAATGCCGTGAAGAGCGGTAAAATCCTCGTCTTCGCAAGCCAAGGTGACGATCACTACGTAGATTTTGTCATAAGACCTACAGTACGTAGTGATCGTCACCTTGGCTTGCGAAGATGGTCAACCCTTGGCACTACCCACATTATGGTGCGAATACTGGTTAAGATATCAGGGATGCATTCATCGACAGAGGTTAAACAGATTCCGTTGTCTGCGCATGTCATATTCTTCGAAGATTCGACCTGTCTGCTATGACGCATCACCCATCCCCCGATACTTGGGAAAAGTAGGGCTTATACCGAAGCTATACCCAAGCCTGTAGCGACTGTTTTAATAAATGGCCGGTGCATAGGTTACCTGCTAGCTGATCATAACTAAATGAATCGCACCAGGTAGCGTTTTATTGAGTAAACGTTTGTTTTATTTTGATATTCAAAGTAACGGTTGTCGTTTTGAAAAATTAGTCCGCTTCTGTACCCAGAATGCCCATATTAGATAGATGTGTATTTGTAGAATGCCATCTAGCGGAAGATAATGAACAGATTCATGAGAACAGAGCAAGATCTTGATTCGACGTGTACACAGTACATAGTCATAGTTAATCAAAAGTCACATAAATTACAAGCTCTCTCTCGTCCTCTGTCAATCTCACTCAAGACATGTAAACTACATATTCAACAACAATGCTGGGTTAGCATTCGCAATAAGTATAAAGAATAAAATGAGGATGATATCATAGATATTATGTATCTGTAAAGTTTTGTTTAGACAATATATTCATTATAAAGTGAGTTGAATTGCAATTAGAAGGCTGGCACCAGATAATTACCGAGCATAGACCGTTACTCGACAGTAAAGAGATGCGTTTACACAGACTAGGTTTTCTTTAAAAACACTTATCTAGATACTTCTAGCGTAAGTGTTTGCATTTCGGGCAAACTAGCGAGAAATGAACTCATCATCAATTTCGCCAATTTGACAAATTTGATATAACCTTTCATTTCTCGGTAAACTATTTCTCGAAAAACCTTCCAGTCCGAATATGAAGGAAATTGGCTGAAATCTTTAATTTACAGATGTACGAATGGGTTTAAATGGGTAATCTGTCTAAGTACTCTTCACTTTGAAAATTTGTCTTAATATGTTTGTAAAGAGTAAGTATATTACTGTTGCTGAGAAAATCTTCAGAAAAACCAGAATCATCAAAAACAATCTTAAAGTCTGAAACCATTTTTTTCCCTTCGTGATAATCGCAATATGCGTAATTTATAGACATTTTGTATTGTTATGTTATCTGAATTCATAATTTAAAGCAGTATTTTACAATTCGTATGTATCTGGTAATTTACAAAGATTTCTAGGATGCAATCAAGTTCTTGTTTCACAATCAGTGTACACATACATTTAATCTGCTTTAACCCTTATCCTGTTGAATAAAAGAGATGAAACTTTCAAGCCGAGAGGAAAAACTCAAATTTTCCAATTTCAAAGGTACTGTTGGAGGAAAGATATCTCCATATCGGACAGTGTAGATCCAAGATCAGACTGCACGTTCTGTGCAGTCTAATCTTGATCTACACTGTCCGCAAAAGGTCAGTGAGTCGCGCTTAGCAGCCAAAGGGTTAAAAACAACTAAAGGATAGGTATCCAATAAAATTTTAAACTGTCAACCAATGTGGCCATTTCCTTTAATTCTATGCACAATCTTTACAATAGGTGAATTAAAGGGACGTTTTTCAGTAATCTTAATTTCTTGTTAAATGATTAAGAAGTAAAATGTTCCGTTGAATGAATACCCGAACATAGCTTTCAAGTCTGTACTGGAAAGGAAATATCGAAATCTGACAATGTGGATCCAAGACCAGGCTGCACAATCTTTTAACCCTGATCTTGATTTATACAGTCAGCAAAATCAACTGAAGTGGTTTCAAGCACTTTACAAAGCTTTAACTATTTAACACACTGCTAAATTCTTGAATTATCCAAATCGAAAGCATTAGCAGATGACAAATTTAATGTGGCTTAAGTGACAGTATTTATGCTTCAAAGGGCAGAAACATTGTGGGAAAATGTTTTCAGAAGCCTTCTTACTCAGGGTTGTTAAAACACAGAATGTTTGGTAAGGCGTTTAGCAACACGTTGGCGCTTCTGCAAGTTTGATCGATCAGTTTTCTTCTGCAAGAATGAGTTGTCAAGTCAGCAAGATACACATTTAGTACAGAAAACATTTATTTCTGACGACAAAATTTTAGACTGTTTACCAGCATTTTCTCCTTGTTTCCCACAATATCCTCAAAAGCCTGTTCTTTCACAGGGTCATCAGAGTGCGGGGTTGTTTGGTGAAGGTTGAACAGATATGTACTAAACAAGAAACCGACTGCTACCATCACATTACGCCAGAGACTTCATGCATCATGCCGATTTTTCACCTGAAGACCACATTTGTCATTTTGCAGCAGACCCGGTCTGAAAACATTGTCACTAAAGTAGAATTTGCACAACAATCGGTAGCATGCCCTAAGTAATCGTGAAAGCTTTCAGGGACAACAGTAATCTCTCTTGGTATCTAAAGGCACCAGTACTTGTACAGAGCTTCTCTACAACACAGATCACCTCTTGTAGACGACGTTTTACACCTCGCAGCAGAATTCATTTGTAAAAGTTATATAACAAAAGGGAAAAAAAGTACATGTAACGGGCAACTTCTGCCTTAACGCAATGTTTCCACATTTTCTTTGGTATTTGCATATTTAATCTTGACCTGTACATGGAATCCACATATGAGAGGAGTTTCTAAAGTCATCTACTGCAAGTTTTGTTTCAGTTGGTAATTTTGCAAGTACTCGAATCTGTACACGTATAAATTTGCCCTCTCGATTAACGTCCAATTAGAGGTAAAAGCTAACAATATTGTTCAAGGACATTTTGTCTTTATGCTAGGCCATTCGGCACAAGCTATCTAAATTTAGCCTGATTTAACTCTTACAGCGCCAAATATATAAACTCGACCTCTTTCGATGGCTGAAAACACAATCCAGTCAAACTCAGAAAGACTTTTATCTTATAGGTCTGACTAGACTCGCGGACGGTATAGATCCAAGATCAGACTGCACATTCTGTACAGCCTGATCATGATCTATGCCGTACGCAAAAGCTTTTATTTTCGACTATGACGCTGAAAAGGCTTATATATCCAAATTTAGACTGGTTTAAAAGCTTCTGAATGGGAAATAATAATTTGTTATGTCGCGCACTACAAGGCTACTTCTGAATGATTCATTTGATTCTTGGATGAACCAAGCCAAATAAGAATGGATATACCCGTAATAATCATTTCATATTAATGAATTATACATGCAGACGTTATTTTCTGCTTGCATAAGACCACTTAATACCAAACATGGTTGCTAAAGAGATATTGCTCTTGACGAGTACTTTCTCCTTTTACCACATTTTTTTTCCACATGTATTCATTTATCAAATCTTAACTATTTACCAGACCACAACAAAAACGACTGGTCCATATTGAAAGTATATGCAGACGACAAAATAAATGTGCTTCGATGATTGAAATTTGTCCACAAATTAACATGGTAGGAAAAGGAGAAAATGCTTGTTACCAGCATTTTCTCCTTTTTCCCCACATTGTTTTCAAAAATCCTTTCTTTAGACAGTCGTGAAAACTTGAGACTTGATAAAGGTTTAAGTCATGTTGAAAAGTCCATATTCACAAGGATATTTTCAGTCATTAACAGTAGGTTTGTTTCCGGGGTAATGAGTTTGAAAAATCGGTAAAATGAAGTCTTTCAACGGATACTATCTTTGTGGTGATATTTTTTGAAATTAAGATTCAGCACATACATGTACTGTCATTTTACAGCTACAGTAAGGGTCAACTGTAATAAGGGATGAGCAATATTCTGCCCAAAAAAATCTGATCTGAGATGTACCATGTCCGATTACTTTTATTGACAAAGGCTGTCCTAGAAATTAGATTATCGATTTACAAAGTATAATATTTTTGGAGATTTTCTGTCCAGAAAGGCTTAAATATACCGTGTCCAGTATTTTGAGATAGATCTATATTTTGCACAAGAAATCCGAACTTAGATGTACCCAATCCGATATTTTGAGATATTCTGCACTAGAAATATGATCTTAGATGTAATCTGTCCGATACTTTGAGATATAATTTGTGCAAGAAATCTAAACTTAGATTCACACAGTCCGATATTATGAGATATAATGTGTACGAAAAATCTGATCTTGAATGTAACCTGTCCGATATTTCGAGATATATTTTGTTCAAGAAATCTGATTCTTAGTCTACACAGTTCGATAACTGAAAGACCCACGTTCTCTGATAGAAAAAAAAAATCTGCGATAACACAGTCCTTACACCATGTTTGTTACATTTTCGTAAAAGATCAATTTGTCAAGTTTCCAAGCAGCCACTTCACGTGATAGAATGATGTCTTGCATTCAATTCTTTGAGTGCTTTTAACAACAGAACTTGGTTTTGTGACCAGTGCACAAAATTTGCAGTCTGATCTCGGATATACTTGTACACTATTTTCTTGCACAGGGATATCCTGGTCCAAATCATTGAAATTGCGGTATATGAATATGCAATTCTTTTTCTAACTTAAAATGTTTAGTTTGTTTATTCGGCGCTCTTGAGTTTCACTAATAAAAGAAAAGTCACCTGATGACGTATTAACATTTAGTTCTATATAGATCTACATGTAACGTTACTTTTTTCAACCATTTTAAAGCCATTTGCAAAATCAGGGCTTTCGCAAACGGCTCAGATCAATATCAGACTGCCCAGAACACAATACGATCTCGGATTTATATTTGACAAATATTTGTCTGTAAGAGTCGTCTGAAACTAACATCGATAACTTGTCGCAATACATTTATAAAAGACCATAAACAATAATTACTGCAACATAATATTTAGTCCATGAGAATGAGTGTAATTTGACATTGAAAAGACCTGTAAATACATACTTATTTTTTCCCACATTTTGGAAAGTCGGTACTAGTTTTTTTTATTATGATGTGTTGATTTATTTAGTGTTGAAAGCGTTTTGTAGATTATACCTGTACCAGTATGGCGGCACCAGACTCCGCTTTCCGCCCCCATGTACAAAGCGAAATATTACAATATATATAACGATCAATTCTTCTTTCATATTTTTGGTGTAAATATTTGATATTTTCACTATCAGTTAAAATTTTGAACTTTATCTATTTGATTTTGATTTGATTTAATAAAGCTGATATATGTCGTGACTATTTTAGGGAGTGGAACTGTATTAGCTTTTATGCTTTCGTTCCACGGATTTGATTGTTTCGGAAAACGTTGAGGAAAAAGGAATTAAGAAGCACTTACTCCTTTTCCCACAATATTTTTGTCAAGTTATCAACTACTTGGGCATACAAAGGTGTATTTATATGATTATGTGTTTCAAGCTTGATCTAGACAGATCTCTTCAATTGACGAAATATCCGGCAAGGCAGAAAATAAGTTTATAATAGAAAAGTATTCAACGCCAAGTGCATAGTAGCTCAAGGCTTGAAAACTGACTTCGATATCAATGAAACAATGCATTATTAGGAGGAATTTCTTCTGACCCTTCGATAAACGATCAAGTGCTCTGACGTCACTGGGGAAGAAGGTTATGACAAGATTGTGAACAAAAAACTTAAAAAGTAATTCCTTCATGGTGGCTGGGTAGAGAACCAAAATTCGTTTAGTCCTACCCTCTGAAATCATTCAAGGGTTGGGATGGGTTGTACCTGAGGTCTACTCCCTGTTTTTAAGCTTTTGTTTATAGCTACGTCAACGGACTAACCTCAGATGTGTAACATCAAATTTATCTACAAAAATAATCATATGCGTGAAATAATAGCCTTAATCCATGTCGTAAATTTTAACTTAATAATCTCAGATGCCACCTATCACACACATTGTCAGAGCTTTTTCTTGAAGGAAGATGGTTCCTCAATAAACAGCGCCTTCTTCTCTTTCTTCCTTCACAATCGGCGTATGCCTTCAGAGTAACTTTCGCTTCACTCGATCATCGTTGTCGTTGGCAGGTTTGCGCCAGGTCTGCGCCATTACGGACGTTTGAGTGTTTGTGTGTGGGGCGGGGGAAGGGGAGGGGGGGGGCTCCAACGTTTTAACCATTCACCAATCGTTCCTGTATTCACAACAGGAATACATTTGAGGAAGACGACATTTGAAGAAAAAGGTAGAAAATGCTTCTTACCAGCATTTTCCCAAAAATGCTTTTAATTCTTTAGAAGGCACTTCCCATCTTTTGACTGTATCTAATTTGTCGTCTCAAAATTGCTTTTAGTATGGACCAGTCTAAAATTTGTCATTTGAAAAGCGTTTAAGACATGTCCATTCCTGCTTGAAGGAATATTTTAATGTATTGATACGTATATCAAAAAAATACTTTGGGCGGGGGAGGGGCAGAATAGATTTTGGTCTCTGACCAAAACTATTGCAGGCCTTAACCTTGCAGCCCCCACCCACGTTCATGTTTACGCCTATGTTCATGACTACCTCCTGAACATGATCTGCGTCGGTGAAATGCGATGGCCTAATGACGTATTATACCAAAGTTTTCCACAAAAATACGCGCATGCACTAAAAATTGCCTAAAACCATTTCGCAAATTTTCACTTGATAATCTTGGCTGCCGTCAAGTCACACATGTTTTTAAAATTTTCTTGAAGATCCAGGACGGATTTCCCAATATTTTAAGCTTCCCTCATTATCGTTCCTTGGGCACTCGACCCTCGCCATCGGCATAAGCTTCATGCACTACAAAATTTACCACATTCGTCATAGACGAATAACAGTTTTCAATACAGGGGAGGGGAGCGAGTTGTATCCCTTCACCAAATGTTTTTGTGCTTTCACAACCCTGCAGAAGGGGCTTTTGAAGGTAATATGGAAAATGCACAAAATGCTTGTTAGCAATTGATTTCTGTATAGACGAGTTTAAAGTTTTGTTGTAATGTAGAGAGTTAAGGACATATTCAAAAGCGAAAAGGGACATTTTTACTTTAATAATACCAACATTATCCACAAAACTATTCTAATACATGTTGTACCGGCCTAAATCCATAGATAGATGAATGATTGGTTCGGGACCAAAATAAACTCTTCCTTCCCCCACCCCTGTATGGGAGGGGGCTGGGCTGGCCCCTTCTTCCCCTGCATATCCTCCGCCTATGTTCAGGGCCGGACGTGATCTGTGCCGTTGACATGCGATGGCCTAATGACCTTAAATACCAAAGTTATCCACAAAAATATTCTCATGCATGTAATACCAGCCTAAATCCATATCGTAAATTTTACCTTAATATCCTTCTGGTTTCAGATAATACGATTTATCAAAAATTTAAGACCATGGAGAGAAATTAAATAACTGCTTTTTTCTGCCACGGGAAATCAACCCCTCTCTTGCCTATTTTATTTTAATTTTTATGATTTACCATAACAATATTTGATCTAGTTATTATTATTGGCAATTGGAATACTATGGATGAAACGATTTAAGGAGAAGCGATGAGTCTGGACCAAGATCAGACAGTGCAGTCTGATCTTGGTCCACAGTCTCCGCCAAATACATTTATGTTCACACTTTGCAGGATAAAGGATATAACTGTTGCATTCCACCCACCTAATTCTGACATGAATTTAGAATGGAAGAAAAACTATGGGATTTCTACAGGATGCCAGCTTTAAAAGGTTTCAACGTCCTTGAAACACAATGCTTCAACCTTTAGACTGCGTAGTATGCACATGAAAAGTATACATATTTTAACGATAGTCAAAAAGCCAATTGTGGGCCTGTACCGTTGTACCATATCTCATGCAACATCTGTATTTGTAGATCACAGATCAAAATGCACTTTCTTTGGAGACTGATCTTTGTCTTCATTGTCTGAAATAGCATCTAAAATTATCTTAAACATTTTGAAAATTGCCAAATACCGAGATGACAGGGATTGAAATAAAGGAATTACACGTTACCACTACCCCCAGACGACCTTCTTCGTCTAATGGCAGTTAACTATTGAAAACGTTGTGTCAAAAGGACAACGTGTTCTTAATGCATATTTATCCTTTTTGTAACAATACTTTTACATGAACTGATTCACGAAACTTGAATTTCAATAAAGAAATATTCAATTTCGACTGAAAAATCTGTGATGCAGCCTTGCAGATGTAGATGCGATCTTAATTGTTTGCCTTATGTCTGTCTCCTATTAAGTGAAAGATCATCGGTCTACCGGTGAAGCCTCTAAACTTTTGGGATCGAATTCGATTGTCTGTTTGAACGATTTCTTTCGCCACATTACGGTAAAAGTTAATTTGACACTGTTTTCACCGGGTTGTCCAGCGCTATAGCTCTCCACAGAATTTTCCAAAGCACACTCCCAATAGATGGACCTTCGTTGACAGAATTAACTTGGTTTCGAATCTGATTATTTTTCCTTTTATACATTCTAATATTACTTTGTCAAAATTTGGTAATTCCAGAACAGATTAACTAATTACTGCCAGAGATCTGTATAGAACGTGATAAGGAGACCGCGATAAGGACTGGTTAAGAAATTATTAGCGCCTGGACCCAGGTTATGTCAAAAACAATCATATTTGAAAGCTCTAGATTACAAATCCGATGCCTTAACGACTCAGCCACAGTGGACCACTCTGTTTATTTGCTTACTGTTGTTGTTGTTTTAAAAAAAGAAGCTTTTTATTTGTAGTCCAAAAGTTCAACGCGTTAAACGGTAAATCTAATTTACCACATGATAAACAATACAGAAACCATGCAGGACAACGATTTAAGAACTTAAGTCATCTGTCGTCCATATTCTTATCACGGACAAACTGATGATTTCACATCAATGAATATATATTGACATAAAACATTAAACTGATCCTTGGGTTCGCGTAAACACAGTCATCTGTCTTATACTTCATCATATAGTACTTAATCATTTCCTTATCGTGGTCCAGCGGACAGTTCTTCAACTCTTTACAAGATAACAGAATTTTGGACTCGTCCTCATTGAAGGCATTTGCAGACCGAACTTATGCAAGGTAAAGGCTACTTTCAAGTTACAAAATGTTCTGCACATGTACAGTAGGAGACTGTTTAGTTCTCATGGTAAAGCATCTGCCGTTTTCGATAGGTCTATTCAGTGTTGACGGGGGAATGGATCATGAAACAAATGCAAAAGATTGTTGACGCCGAATCATAATGATTGCTACCAATTCATGTTTCGATTCTTGTAAGTCCTGTAAGGGGTAAATTTGCTTTTGCTTGTATTGTTTTTTGTTGTAGATCACGTAATAAAACCAGAATTAACATCGATGACGTACTTTCTTTGTAATTTGCTACATTAAAATTTTAACGATTCAGTTTCTTTGTGATTATGTGGGCACTGATGTCTTAGAATACCAATTTATTGGATTTACTCACACTGCACAAGCACATATTGCCTCTCACCTCTGATGCATCTGAGAAAAGTGGTCAGTGACTTGAAAGGAACGCTGTGTCAGTACTGGTGTGAGAAAGCCATGCGTAAGTGTACAGACCACCGTGATATGACCTAAGCTTTTAAAACGGCTTTAAGCTCCAATACAAACAAACAATTTTACAGAAACTCTTAATTCAGTGCAGTTCTATACTAAAATTGTAATTGTGGCAGAATGCTGCAGCTTAGCCTTCTTGCCGAATTCATTACAAACGTGTACTTTAGGTTGTCTTTATCACAGAAGACAAACGATCGGGAAAATGGCGCTCACATAGGCCTACACTGGTTCCATAGAGTTAATCAAAAATGTAAATAAAAAGATTATGTAGAGTATTTTGATTTTTAACTGTCGTTAACTAAAACATGTCAACCCGTAATAAATCATGGACAGTTCTTGAGCTATGGTTGTCGGAAATAATTTCCTGTAATACTTTTTCCTGTTAAACGTTGCTTGTGAAAGTTACTCAGACGTATCACTTATAGAAAACGATCTCGTTGAAGGTGAAGTTAAAGTTTCATATCAAAATGGCGGGAAGTTGTGGACTCATTTATGTTGACCCGTTACCATAGTCCCGAGTTTTAACCACCCTGAAAAAGGAACCTTTGAAAACATAGCGAGAAAAAATGAAAATGCTGGGAACCAGCATTTTCTCCTTTTTCCCGCAATGTTTTCAACTGTATCGAGGACTTATTTCTTCCTTTAAACCACTTTTAAAATGTTATCTGCAAATGTTCTTAATTTGGAGAAGTCTAAAATTTTGTCGGTTGGTAAAGAGTTAAAGAACAAACTCGTGGGAAGTAATGGTTCTATGGCTTTTCTTTTAATCGTTCAGAATCAAGTGGACATTTGAATGGCTGTTCCACCTGCTTTAGAATAATTTGACCTATGAAGCACTTTTTCAAAGTAGAATAGGAAGATAAATAGGTAAAGTAGCATCGTAATGTTAATGAAACATCGATGATGTAAGAAAAACACCTATTGGTAGGAACGAAACGGTCACGCGATAATCACTGTTTAATTTGACATAAGTATCTCCTGCAGACGAATTTTACGTCTTCTTTCTCTTTATTCTATAATGTTTCACTTGTATTCATGAATTAAACCTTAATTTATTGCTAGGGTGTTTTTAAATTTATCTACTACAGAATTATTTCAGGTGGCAATGAGTTTGCAATGAGACTGCATTATTATTTAATACTGATATGTCGATGTCCAATTGACTCAATCATATACTTTTATCTTCTATAAAAACTGTCATAAAATCGATGCCTTGTTAACTGGGAATCTAGACCTGATTTAAATAAATGTATGAGTTATGCTCTTGCGAAAGGGGGTTCAGTGCATCCTCGTGATGCATGATACCAAGCATAGATCCATTAAAGCTGTTTTGTCCGCGCAGGCTAATCCGAAACGACACTTTCCGTTTTTATATAATTTTCTGTTTTGCACAAGTCTACTGAAGCACAAAACCTAATGTAGTCGTAAAGTGTCGTCTCGGGTCAGCCTGCGCGGACTGCGCAGGCTGATCCGAGACGACACTTTACGCAAATGTCCGAATGCCCCTTTTCGCGTGTTGCAGGCCATATGTAATACTTGACAAAACTCACTCGATTACTTTAACAGACATTGCGTGTGGCAGGAGGTTATGTAATTTCAGGACTGTTCAATTTGGTGACATTTTCATTTTATTTGCTTCCTTCAATTTTTTGCAATCCTTTATTTGGCGTTCTATATCGCCGTTCTTTTTGTCTTCCAATTTATTGTCTTTTTTTTTTTTAATTCATAAAAGAAGATAATTCCTACTTTTTAAATTGAATTCAGCATTAATGATAGAATGTTTGTTAAAAGTCTATAATTTAATGAGTCTTCATTTCTTTATGCGAACATCATCTTTCATGACGAATATCTCTGTTTCTATGGCACTGGCTTTACACTCAGATTAGGTCCGATTAGTGCAACAATACTTGCTTTTGTCCACTTCTGTGACCGATACGTCTACATAAAGGAGACTCATAACTAGATTTCGAGTCAAACCTTTTTTTGAAGAAATTGTATGTTACATAGATTAAGATGAGGATCATCAGCTACTTGCACTTGGGCGTAATTGTTTCAGTTTAAATATAGACTAAATTCTATATGAAGAATAAAATTGAACTACGATATAAATGTATAAATTTTGTAATAAGATGTGGCGAATATAATGAATAACGTGAAATGTTCAAGTGTTGGAAAATGGATACAAGATTTTACCCAGAATATCATACCATCTCCCTGTTCGTAACAGTACAGCTGTCGAAGTAGCTATGCTATGTTCTAGAATCAAGGACTTAAATCCCTAGTTCTTCGCGACTAAGAATTTGGTGATGAAAAATAACCAAGGAGACAAATGACCTTTCCCTCTTTTTAATCTCATTTAACTAAACATTCTATTTCAGTTGCTTGATCAGAAAAGATGAGTTTTACATGTACGTAAATCATTCGTAAAGATGATTTTATAGGCTTAATAGCAGCCATAAGTAAACGATGCGGATGTTAAAATGCAGCTGAATTTGAATCATACAATTCAAAAGTATGGAAATTGTTGTGGGTCGCTCTGTCTTTTGTTTACATTTTACCTGGTTGTGGAATTCATTTTACTGACAGCGACTAATACTTGAACCGACTGAACTATGAAAGATTGTCAACAATAAGGTCTACACTTTTAATTGAAGTATGATTTAAATTCAAATGCATTTTAACACCTGCATTGTCTACTTTTTGCCACTACTGAGCCTTTCATGTAAATGCAGGGATAGACCTGAACAAAATGTACTGGCTTGATTACTCGCAGCTTGGCCTCTAAACTTCCAGCTTTTGGTTTTGGTTCGCCGGAAGTCCCCGTGAGTTGGTAAACATTCTTCAGCATAACGCATCACTGATGACACGTCTGTTCTGTTGCGATTTTCTTTTTTTTTTCTCACCGTTAGAATAAAAATTCTATACAACTTTATTCGTAATTATCTGGTCAAGTTGCGGTATTCTGAAACCATGTGAGTTCGACAAGAATTTTCTTGTAAAGTACGCAACAGAACCCTACTAATTCATCCGCAGTCAACCCTATGACACTCTTCTCACCATCGCGTTGATGATATTCTGCCTAATTGGTTTTCCATACAAAAATATTGAAATGAACCGTATGTGTGTCAAATAACAATGTATGGATTTATGGACTAGTTATCATAGACAGGTTTATGCCATAAAAATGAGCTTCTTTCGAAATTGTTTGGAATTAATTATACCATCGACTCGGGGATTCAGGTTATCTCGCGAACGTCCATTATACTTCCAGTAACTTTAATCTTAGTTAACTTCACTACTGGGACTGCTGCTTTATTAAAGTGATAGATAACTTTTCTCTGTTTGACAGTTTTTCATGATTTCTATTGGAGCTAATATGTTAGGATGAATTGATCTAGTACTATCTTTAGAATTCAGTTCTCGAACGAAATAATTTATCTAGAAATGACACAAAAATGTTATTTTCTGGCTGTTTATGCACTTTGCTATAACTTAACTTTTTTTTCTTTTTATTTTTCTTGCCAGAGCGACAGTCTATTACGCCTAAGATCCAGATAGAAGTTTATTGCATAGATTTGTCATTGTTTGCAAGTTTACAACACTCTCAGAGGGGCTGCAGAACTCTCTTAGCCGCAAGTTTATAAACTCGACTTCTGTCGACGGCCGAAAATGCGGTTGACAGAAACTCAGATTTATTATCTAATAGGCTTGAGTATATAAGCAAGTGAAATATATCCAAGATTAGAGTGCGTGTTCTGTGCAGTCTGATCTTTCTTCATGCCGTGTCATTGTAGTACGAAAGCGGAGAAGAAATTTTCTACAATGGTAACAGAAGTAAGCGTTTCTAACGAAGTAACCTCTACATAGAGACCTGTTAATAATTAAGCTTGCGTTGTGATTTATGTGTTAAGAATCATTTAAAGGCAGCAGAAAGCAAACCCAGATGGTATTTGACTGGTTTGGCTTCGTTGTTTTGATCTATGTCTTTAATCATTTTACAGAAAAAAAAAAAAAAACCATCTCAATATCCTATCGAAACTATTTATCTTTCGCGTACAGTATAGACCCGACAGCACAGAGCGCCAATTTTCTAGATATTTTGACAAAAACCAATTTAGAAATTGCAATATCTTTTTATACTGGCTGTATATTTGGTACTGTAATTGTTAAAAAGATAACTTCGAATGAAAAACATGCGAAATTCATCTTGTATTTGGCCCTTGATATGAATGGTTATGCACTAAGACATTCATTTCATAAACGTACCAGGACGTAATTCAAAGTCGTTTCCAAGGTCATGTAAACATGTATTTTTGACACGTGAGTACCTCTTGTGGTACTCAGATTGTCCACTATCCTAAACCGTAGGGACCAGGCCAAATAGGCTAGGTTATGATAGGTTGTTTACAAAAGTTCGTACAAAAATACTTCGATGATGTGAAATGTTACGAGTAAATATTACATGGTTTCTGCTCTTGTAGAACAGAACTTTTACACTCTATAATTGGTATTATTCTGAGTTGGAAGCCTAGCCATCGGATTGGCTGTGACAGAGCGTCACTATGACAGAGCGTCTTTGAAACAGAGAGTCGCCGTGACACAGCCTTCCGGTGGTTAGTCTTGGATTTAAGAATAAGAATCGAACCTAGAATGGATGGTAAATACGGCCCCTCATTTTGTTCTCTTAACGTGTCATACTGTTGTTGATCTTTGGTACACAAAGTACAAATTTGCAAGGCTTTGTACTTGCTTTTGCAGGCACTGAAACGTATATAAGAATATGGCTACACAGATCTCAGTCAATAGTCTTAAAACTGCAGCGACTTACGAGGTATGATAAAAAGTTCTCGGCCTCTTGTACTTTGGAACACCAAGGAATGAAAAGTTGGTCATTACTTTTCAATACAATCTCCCTTTATCTTGATGCACTTTGTCCATCGCTGTTCTATTTTGCTTATCACATCAGAATAAAAGTCTTTATCCTTGTCCCCCAAGTACTCATTTACTGCAACTATGACACCTTCATTGCTTCCGAATCGTCTATCACGATGGTCAGTTTTCAGCTTTGGAAACAGATCTAATTTAGAAGGGGCTAAATCAGAAAATTATGGGGGCGAGGAAGAAATTTGAAGCCGCATTCAGTCACAGCAGCAATGACAACGTGCCACTTGTGAGCAGGTGCATCGTCCTGCATGGCCAAAACGCATCGAGTCAGTTTGGCACACCCTTATCCTCTATACTAACGTCCTGGTGTAATCAAAAGCATCGAATCCTATTGTCTCAACCTATAACCTGAAATAAAATCAAAGTATAGACAGCTCGGGATTTTGTGTCAATATATTGAATTTCAGTAATTGGGCCGAGAACCTTTCGATCGTATCTCGTATTGCCCAGCGATCGAATGTTCCACTTTCATCCATTTATCAGTCACAAACATTTCGATGCGAATAATTCTTGCAACATGAGTTTGTGTAGACATAAGGTCTGATCTGACACTGCCGTTCAAAGTTCTGTTGCATGTACATGTAGACAGGATTGATATGACATATTCCCTAGGTTGGCCATTCAAACCAAGATAAAATATAGTAAAAGTTTTAATTTTCATTTCTACTATTTGCTTCATATAATGTAAAGTAGCCCATGTGAATGTGAATTCTATTTCATTTTACTGAAGCAATACATTTGTGTATGTCATGTTGTTGCTAGCCCAACATTGCTGCATGGGAAGTTCCTTTCACAGTTTTAGTAGTGGCTCTTATTTCAACGATCTATTACAGACAATCCAAAATGTATCTCCTGTTTGGATCGCCCTTTTTTCATCTGTACTTTGCATCTCTTTTCCTTTCTGTCTCGAAATAGCCTCTTCCAATATCGGTAAGACATCTTGATGCGCCCAGTTTTCCTCGCTGTACACCGACACATTGGTCTAATTTTAATAAACTGCAATAGTTCAATTTGGAATAACTTTCGTCACGTTTTATGTTTTCTGTGGAATATCTGACTGTTCGTGGATTCTTATATATTTGGTGATAAATTAGCCAAGTTTTATACAATAAGATCGACCAGTGTGAAACTCGGTATCGGATTTCGTTTCGGTTATTACTGGCGTGACCAGCTGTCTTCCTGGAGGGGATTTATTGAAATAAACTTCCATTTGAAGCAATCATTTCCCCGGAGACTCGATCCTTTTTTATACATATCAACTCTTCTCAATTAGACACACGATTGTACGGCGTGGGATGTATTAGTTTCCATTAATATATTTGCACTTTATCCTGTAGGTGTATACGCCCTTTCGTCAGTCCCGGGAAAAATGACAACTGTCGTGTTTCCAATTTCAGTCCATACAACACAAAAGAATACGTTACTGTGTGTTCGAGAGTTGACTTCAACATGTAGTTATTGTATTTTTACCCTTTCAATTTTTCATAATTACAGCACAGTCCGATGCATACAAAGGTATTGCTACATTTTACTATACTCTGAAATTAAAATGAAAATTAGAGAGCGAAACATTTTTTTTTTTGTCTTGAAATGCAGTATATTGGCATTGTATATTTAACTACAGTTAATTGCGATAGGCTTTGTGAATCCTTACTCTCATGTACATGTAGAAATTATATATACATGTACTTCAGTTAAACCGTCTATATTGTGTCTCACTTGCATGCACACGAAAAATCCCAAACCACAACAAAACAGAGTGGGTGTTATTAACATATGTATATTTAAAAATGCAGTTTAGCGTTCCTAAGATTTAAGTAAGTTTTAGTTTATATAATTCTGCCGAAAAAACACGCATGGTTTCACCGTTACCAAATGACATACTGTTGCCGTTACAGTATACCACATGTAATGATCTATGATTTTAAAAGTTTGTAAACATTACATTTGGCCTGGTCCCTAAGGTTGAGGAAAGTGGGCTACATGAATGGCACAAGTCAGGTTTTTGACGAGTTTTTATCTGATGTTGGTAACGGTTTTGAATCCGACTATCTAACCTTTATGAAATGAATGAGCGGCGCTCTTGCAAAAGGGGGTTTAATGCATCTCTGTAATATAATACCTGCAACACGCGAAAAGGGGCACTCGGACATTTGCGTAAAGTGTCGTCTTGGATCAGCCTGCGCACTCCGCGCAGGCTAATCCGAAACGACACTTTCCGTTTTTATGCAATTTTCTGTTTTGCACCAGTCTATTGTGGCACAAAATCAAATGTAGTCGTAAAGTGCCGTCTCGGGATTAGCCTGCGCGGACTGCGCAGGCTGGTCCGAGACTGCACTTTACGCAAATGTCCGAATGCCCCTTTTCGCGTGTTGCAGGCCATAATATACCAAGCAATTCATGCGATTATCCAGTGTCCAACGAAGCCATTTTGTCTAACTACCGACTGAGTCATGAAGGAGAAAGTCCTTGAATATATACTCAGTTCCATAAATAAGTGTGCACTTTATTTTCTTTTATTTCTCGTCGCATGTTTTACTGAAGACCAACAAATTTGGTATCATACTGTAGTTCAGAGTCTGTAGAAAATGCCAGGCTAATCAGATTTTGACTAACATAAAGTTTTTTTAAGTTAGGTTTTTGCAGTTTAAATGAAGGTGGTACTAAAATCAAAGTTGCAAAAGTACTCAAAGACTAAGGTAACATTGAAGTTAGGTTTTTCTTAAAGTTCTTGTAATTTTTCAATCAATATCTTGTATGGCCACCTCTGTTGTCGATACAGGCAATTATTCGACGTCGCATAGACCTTACATAACGTAAAATCATTGCATCAGGAATGTTATTCCATTCCTGAACGAGAGCGGTGGCCAAAACCTAACTTTAATGTTACCTTTGTCTTTGAGTACTTTTGCAACTTTGATTTTAGTACCACCTTCATTTAAACTGCAAAAACCTAACTTAAACTTTCTGTTGGTCAAAATCTGATTAGCCTGGAATTTTCTACAGACTCTGAACTAAAGCATGATACCAAATTTGTTGGTCTTCAGTAAAACATGCGACGAGAAATAAAAGAAAATTAAGTGCACACTTATTTATGGAACTGAGTATACATGTATGTACAGACAGTTCACACAGACACCAAAAAACCGACCAATGTCAGCCTGTGTAGACAATCCCAGTCATATCTCGTGCGAAATACGTAATGAATTTCGCATTTTTCAGAAACACGTTTTTATTTAGTTTTAAGCTGTAGCCTCATGATGAAAAGCAAGGGTTTATTTTTCATATTTTTTCTAAGACTCTTGTGCTAAGATAAGCTGGAAAACATAAAATTATGTCAAACATATTCCAATCGGTACCTTATTTATTAAAAGCCGATCTCGAAATAGCATCATATTTTGTCCGCTATGCAAAACACAAAGTTTGTAGAATTTCGGCTATGGCTAGTTAGGCTATACGTGTATATGGTATATATGGACACACACAGTCCGATAACAGCGAAGAGTCTCGTCTAAACTCGATGACTTTGGCAACATTTTTACCTTTGAAGATAACCTTTTAGACCCATTTATTGAATTTTCACCACTGTTTTCTACAAGTTAAGAGACTGTCTGCATGTGCATATGAAAATGGAACACTTGTGTTTATTCTGAACGTTATACGAATGAATGAAATTTGCACGAAATAGACAACAAGAATCAACAGCCGTAATTGCTGAAGTCGTCTCTACAAGGTACTAAATGTTACATGGCTTGTACATGTGAGCATAACCTAAATGTATTCACACTATATGCATGTTGGCAGGTGTCCGATCGATTTGAGTGATTGTATGGTGCTTAACGCCGTCTTCAACATTATTTCAGTTATATCGCAGCCGCCAGTGCACCTATCCATGCTTTTCCGGAATTTCTTTCACCAGTACTTCGCAGAATATTCTTTCCAAGCCACTAGCTGCTTTCCCACACAACCGTCGTCGAAAAAATGGTCAGCGATGAGAGAGGAATGAAACCTGCTGCAATTACTATACATGTATATCATCAATCTTCGGAAAGAAATTGACCGAGCCGGGGATCGAACCAGCAACCTCCTGTTCTCAACTCCTGTATGTTACCGACTGAGGTACTGAGATTCGGGGCAGATGTACGAACACACACAAATGAAGTTTATGAAATTGTGCTGGTAGCTCATATAGTAGAAAGTCTGATATTATGTAAGTGTCTCAGTCTGTTTTAACCCTAGGCTGCTAAACGCGACTCACTGACCTTTTGCGAACAGTGTAGAACAAGATCAGACTACACGTTCTGTGCAGTCTGATCTTGGATCTGTTCTGACCCTTAAGAAGATGTTTTTTCTCCAAAAAATAAGTTTGAAATAGCATTATTCTGGTTTTTACTATCGGCTTGACAGGTTCGTTTTATTTATTCAGCAGGCTAAGGGTTAACATTTTCCACATGCAGTCGATACGATATAATCCTATCAGATTTCTAAATATAGGTCGCTGATGATTTCACCGAGGACAAATCACATGGTCCAAGATAAACCACTGTTTTCTCTCCAATCAGACATCAATACATCAACTTATCAGCAATATTGAGATCCGACCCGGGAAAATGGTCAATCTGGAATGAAACCTTCATATGAGGGCTGAGCAAAAAGTTCGTGGAATTTGTTAAGTAAAACAAAACTCCTGGTGCTACTTCACTTTAATTTTTTATATGCTTAAGATCCATTCATAACGGACAAAATTGGAAAGTTTCAGACAAACTGATCTTAAAACATAGTTGCTGTGACTCTTTTTACAACGATCATAACGGGTACCCGGAGCACGCCATGACGCTAACGTCATTTAACTACGGCGTTGCGAAATATCTTCGCCCGTCCACTCCTTGGATCAACTTCAATACTCTTTCTTCCTTTCTTAAACTGCACTTGCCACTTGAAAATTGCATATTTTTTTTTTCGATAGTGGCTTTATCCCAACTTCTTCTATAAACTAAACGTTTCAAACGGACTATGTCTTAAGTTTACACAGAACTTTATCGCTGCGCGAGTTTCTACCACTTTCGAAACTACCATTTTTTACCTTATTTTCCCGCCAATAGGTCACACAGAAACTATCGTCCTAACGGTGTTTTTTTTAAATGAGGTCAGAAATTTCGCACAGAACGTTAAATGGCGCCATCCATTACGTTGACGTAATTTCATGAGATTTGAATCAGACGATTTTGAAATATGATCATTTTTAAACGCATGACAGCAGGGATTTTACGGCCTGCTCCAGGGTAGCAGACCTTGCACTTTTAAAAGGTGAAAATAAATATATTTAAAGTAAAATTAGACCGGTGATTTTTTTGTACCTTGAAATAGATATAAGACCATGATTACACAAGTGAAAAGCTGAAAACAATCGGATATCAAATAAAAAAGTTGTGAAGAAATTCCGCAAACTTTTTGCTCAGCCCTCGTAGAATTGATAATTTGCCAGACGACAAAATTAGACTCATCCATATTGAAAACATTTACAGACGACAAATTTAATAATTATGGCCCAGAAGATTGGATTTGCCTTTGAAGGGACAGAAAGCATCATGGGAAAATGCTGGTTAACACTTACCCTGCCGGTTAAGTTTAATGAAACTTTCAAGCCGAAAGTAAAACCCTCAATATTACTGTTTTAAACTTACTTTTTGGAGAAATATATCTCCTTATCGGACAGCGTAGATCCAAGATCAGACTGCACGTTTTGTGCAGTCTGATTTTGATCTACACTGTCCGCAAAAGATCAGTGAGTCACACTCAGCAGTATTGGGGTTAAAGCATTTTCCATTTTCTCGCCATGTTTTCAAAAGCCGTCATCCTCTGGGTCATAAAAGTGTGGTTGGTTCATAAAATGGTGAACAGGCTTGCTGCTAAGTAAGGGCAGAGAGTTTGTTTCTTTTTTTACTCAGTAGGAATGTTGCTCAAATACTGTAAGTTCAAAGCCACCATTTCACCAAAATATAGATCAGCTTAGAGTTAATACTTTCTGTCAAGTAGATGATGCGATGTGGTCTCATAAAGTGACTGATTACTTGCAGTATTATCTTCTACTCGTCTCAAAATTCACAATCTTGATCGTCCGCACTACAACAAGAGTGAACCCTTTTGCAGACGACAAAATCTCAGATTTGTGAAAATTTAAAGTTTTTTTCAGATGACAAGTTTAATGTTGCTCCAATGGTGGAATTAGTTTCAGGATAGAAAACATTGTTAGTAAAGAAGAAAATGGTGGTTACTTGCAATTTCTCCTTTTCCCATAATGCTTTCAAAAGTCTTCTTCATTTGGGGCCGTAAAATCTAGTGATTGAGTGATCAAAGTTTTAAGGGAGAGTTCAAGATTTTTTGGTCCAATTAAAATTTCCTTTTAACCAATGTTCGCAGTCAAATGAAGCTTCTGGTATGTACAAACAGCAACAAAACTTGCTGAATAGTATTTACTGTTAACCGTCTTAGCGCCCAAGGCGAAAATTATAGTCTTTCGCGCACAGAATAGATCAAGATCTGACTGCACAGAACATGCTGTCTGATCTTGGATCTATACCGTCCGCTTTTCCAGTCAAGAATATAGAATAAGTTATTTCTGAGTTTCTTTGGCCGTCAAAACAGGACGAGTTTATATATTTTCCGCTGGAAGTGCTTATACGTCGTTAAACAATCTTTCATACATTGACAAGAAAATATCAAAACGCTACATTTATCCTCTGTTATTGCATGGAAAAGAATAGACAGATAAAGGATAATTGGTTTTTTTTTCGGTGAAAGATCGGACTTCATTTCATCGAGTGAACATCATCGACAATATTTTCACGAGCGGCACAGCCACGAGTGAAAATATTACCGATAATTGCGCCACGAGTGAAAATATTACCGATGATGTTCACGAGATGAAATAATATGAGGTTATTTAACATGCTTGGGTACAATACTGATTTCTATTGGATGAGTACACTGCAGAACGTGTCTATGTTATCGCCTCGTCCAAAATATAGACTGGTTCTGCAGTGTACGAATCCAAGTGAATTCAGTATTGTACCAAAGCATGTTAAATGACCTCTTTATTTGACACTTCCGTATTGACTTTAAAGTAAACGACAAGTCTAGGGCGATTTCAATTTTAAATAATAATAAAAAGAAATCAAACCATATCAAAAGAGGGTTTTTAAATTGCTTTTTCGACAACGTACTTTGGTAGACTACTCTTCCGGTCAAATATCGATATTCGGGACTCTAGCCTCGTTTTGAAAAATCCATATTTGACTCCTGCCTCGTTCTGAAAAATCTATAATGGACTCTACAGTGTCCAATATGGAATAAGATATTTCGTACTACGTGGTAGTATTAAAGCGATTTCATTGGACGTTAAATTGTAGGTGTGAAATAAATTTCGATCTTCCACCGAAAAAAAAAGAACAGGATATTCTATTTATTTTATGCGTCTAAGCCCTTTTTTAGGGGGGACTTACATCAAAATCCAGTACAGTTGTATTCAGTAATTTCCCGTGGCGTACCCCCTCTGCATAACAACGCATTACAGTATTACGTAAAGCGCGGGAAATGTAGGATAAATTACGTCATAATTATTTCCATCTGGTTGAATGGCACGCACTGTTTATCTAGGTAACTAGTGCGAAGGAACTACTGTTTCTGCTTGCAATTGAAGAGTTGGAAAATAAAATCGGTATGTTTCACTGGTCGTAAACATGAAAATATCGAACAATACTCCACAGTTATTTCTCGATAAACTGCTGAAAAGCATGAAAAAAAAAAAGTATATTGCACAGGTTTCTGCCATGATCTTGTACGTATTTTGAACTAAACTCGACGTCAGCGATAGAAAATTTGAACGTAAACCGAATTTCCCGCAATGGAATTGGAATCTTGTTGTCGTCCGTGAAATTTTGTTGAAATATTACTTCTGTTATTGATCTACAGCTTCAATTTGTTAAGGTTACAGTGCTTTTTAACAGTTTCTTACCGTTCAAAGAGAAAATGAGACGATTTTGATATTAACCCTTATCCTGCTAAACAACTTACATGAAACTTTCAAGCCGATAATAAAAACCAAAGTTTTGCTATTCCAAAGATATTTTGGGTGGAAGTTGTCTCCTCATCGGAAAGTGTAGGTTCAGGATCAGACTGCACGTTCTGTGCAATCTGATCTTTATCTACTCTGTCCATAAAAGGTCAGTGAGTCGCGCTTTTCAGCCTAAGGGTTAGAATGTTATTTCTTGTGTCTAAACTATCCGAGGTTATTGTTCTCTGTGTACTTTACTGCTGTGTCACGCAATGTTCCTGGCGATAGGACCTACGCTTTTAAAAAAAACAAAGCTGATCCACATCCTATATACAGGGACCTCAAGTGACCTTTCCGAAAAATCGAAGTAAACAAAGCTCTGCCTGCATGTGCATGCAGTCTGACTTTGGCATACTATATTTGATGCCTTGATAATCGTATAAGCTTGTGTTGCCTGTGTGAAATCAGCAAGTGTCCATAGCTTTGAAGTCGACCAAAGGATCCTAAAACAATGGCCAGTTTCGTGAATTGTTTCAATTTAGCGGGAAAAAGGTGTGATTTTGTAACACATCCTATCGTGTCATGGTAAAATAATTCTTTGCATAAATCTTTGTAAATGGTTCCAAATGTGATTAGGCTAGATATCATTCCTGAAATGATGAGGGATTGGTGGATGGATAACTTTTCCTATAACAACGCTTGTTTATACCTTTAGTGTGCTTCGGAATTATTTTTCATGTACAGTACATCTTGAATCAAGCAAGCACATATGGGGCACCCAATGTGCATGTTCCAGTGTAGGTCAATTCGGCTGAACCATGAGGTACACCGGTCCTTTGAAATGTTGTAAATGGACCAAGAACAAAAAGTTTCGACCCATGTCAGCCTGCGCTGACTGCGCAGGCTGACATGGGTCAATAGTTTTTGCATATGAAGTAAGCCCCCACTTCATAGAGCATCGCTCTATTACCATGTCTGCCTCTTCCCTAGGAACTTTGTATGTTACTTCATAAACTGGCCGCAAAGACAGATTTTAATGCCTTTTGGGAGAGTGATGTTGAAGATTAGCCTGAATGTTCATGTGTCACAAATTTATCTTGAAGCTCCACCATCTAATTTATTGTGAACTGCTCTAGAAAAGGAAACCTTGATAAATTGCAATATCTCTATGTTTTTGCTTCACTCTTTCAGCGCAAATGTATAACTTCTTTCGACAGCTGAATAATACAATTCAATGGAACTATAAATTCAAGATCAGACTGCACATTCTCTACAGTCCAGCCTCTGTGCTCGGCTATGGCGCTGTAATGTGTTAACCCTCTACCCACCAAACAATCTCAAGTTTTGACAAAAAAAAAAAAAAAAAGGCTTTTGAAAACATTGTGGGAAAAGGAGAAAATGCTTTCAAAGGGTTAACTAACATTTATTTCGACACAATACAGTAGAACAATTGCGATTCAGTCGCTAATGCTGATGGCTGCATGTGTACTTTATATTGGCTCTCATGGTATACCTTTCATTTCTAAACTGAGTAGATTTATGCAACTATTTTTGGGATTGAATATACCCACATGTATACGATTCCTACTTTACCCAAAGGTATGAGCTGTCGTAAATTTATGCAAAAGTAGCTCATATCGTAAAGTCATGCAGTTTACTAAAACTTATTTTAAGATTTGATGCTTGCTTATCTAAAGTGCGTACGCATATTTTGTGCATACGCAGTATATTGAAAGGTACCATGGTCTCCAGGCCTGCTCCCATCAATCAGGGGTCATCGTTCAGGTGATAAATGTTGATCGCATGTTTGTGTCACAATTTCACTTCTTTTTAACTCTTTACTCGTCTTTTAAGGACCCTAAGAAAAAGGCTTCTGAAAAATTGCGGGAAAAGGAGAAAATGCTGGTAATCCCAGTATTTTCTTCTTTTCCCAAACCGTTTTCTACCTTATCAAAGGCAAATCCTATGAATTGAGCTATATCTGATATGTTGTCTGCAGATGCTTTCGAATTGGACTGTTTCAAATTTTGTCGACTGGTAAAGCTTTAAAAGTACTTTCACGAGACAGAGTGAGGTTATGTTAATCCTGTACTGAATGACCACGTGCTTTAAAACCCTTAGTAAGGAGAATTTGAAAACAATGTGAGTTGAGAAAAGAATGCTAGTACCAACATTTACCCCTACAAAGTTTTCCTTGCATAATAAAACAAATCCCATCTTTTAACTCTTTACCAAACGACAACATTCTGGTCTTGTCCAAATTGGAAGCGTTTGCAAAGCACGGTTACTAAAAGCAAGGAATATCTCTTTTAGAGAGTTGAAAACATTCTGGGAAAAGGAGAAAATGCTGGTTATCAGCATTTTCTCCTTTTCCCATAATGTTTTCAAAAGTCTATTCTCTCAGAGTTGATAAAAGTCGGGGTTGAACGGTGCAGGGTTAGTAACGTATGCTCCCTGCAAGTTGTTTATATATGGGCAAATTTGAAACTTTATATAGTATGGTGTGAAAAGTAAAAGTAATGAAAAGACGTCTCGCTCGTAAATATTGCTTGCACGAAAATGAGAGATACAATGTTCGCTCGAACAATATCGGGCATTTCCTCTGGAATCAATGGAACGAAAATGAATTTAATAGATCTAGTTGATTTAATAATCTTATCATATGATTTTAGCGTATGCCAAAATTTAGATTTGGTGTTACACGTATGTCTGGATTCATCGGTCATATAACAACTTTAAAGTTTTGAGGCATCTCTTATATTTTTGGGTGGGTCAGGCTTTTTTTCCCCACAAAATTTGGACAGTTGCAGTGGACACGCTTTATGCTACAGGTTATGCAGCCACTAGACGGGAGGGTTAGTTATTGTACACACTTGTCATCTCCATAAACGATCTTTTCTATCTAAATATAAAATGGTATAAATCAAGAAAAAAAAAAAACAAGTCCTAGCAATCGCTCTCTAGCATTGTCGTACAGCTATTGGACGTTGTCACGTGTTAAATATCCCTGTGTGGTTGCCTTATTAATCTGAACAATATGGTGCTTTACTTCGAACTGTCGTGATTTTCAGGAGAGAAACATACTGTCGTCTAATTAATACTTTTTGTTTACGTTAATTACAGGCATTATCTTTTCTTCTATGGCAAAACATGTAATTATTTTTACCAAGGATTTGAGGGACTGTCTGTTTATAGGAACTTCGGTCTTATTTGTTCCTTTTCAAAATGTTAATTGTCTGCATATGCAGAGCAATTAAATGTTGTTCAAATGACGAAGATTGTATCTGAGGGAGTAGAATTATTCAAGTAGTGTGTTAATTCGTGGATGAAAATATGGATATGTTTCATGCCAAATAAAGATAAAAGTAGGAAAAAATATTGTCAGGGGAAAAATTCTTGGTTACCAGAATTGTCTCCTCTTCAGCATTCACAGTTTTTTCTAAAAGCCTCTCCTTCGTGGTTGTGAAACACGGGTTCTCTTGATAAAAAGTTAGGAACAATTTTTAACTAGATAAAAGATGTTGATATTTTATTTGTTGCGCAGAAACTCGACTTATCTCAGAAAATGGTTCTATGAGACACTGAAGTGACGTTTGTGTAAGGAAACAACATAATATTGACTTGCAACACGCAAAAAGGGGCATTCGGACATTTGCGTAAAGTGTCATCTCGGATCAGCCTGCGCAGTCCGTGCAGGCTAATCCGAGACAGCACTTTACGACTACGTTAGATTTTGTGCTACAGTAGACTTGCAGAAAACAGAAAATTACATAAAAACGGAAAGTGTCGTTTCGGATTAGCCTGCGCGGATTGCGCAGGCTGATCCGAGACGACACTTTACGCAAATGTCCGAATGCCCCTTTTCGTGTGTTGCAGGCCATATCTCACCCCAAGACAATCTTGCCCAATTTGACACTAAAAAGTAAAGAAAGCTCTCTCAACAATGCAAGTTATTTTTCTTCTAGATCGATAATAACACATATCAAAAACAGTTTTTGTATCAAATCATCGTATTTTACAAATGTTGATATCAGAAAACAATATTTTAACTCTTTACCAAACGACAAAATTTTAGACTTGTCCAAATTGAAAGCATTTGCAGACGACAAAATAAACTTGACTCAAAAATTGAAACTTGACTTCGGAAGAGTAGAAAACATTGTGGGAAAAGGAGAAAATGCTGGTTACCAGCATTTTCTTCTTTTCTCACAATGTTTTCAGAAGGCTTCTTCCTCAGGGTCGTTAAAACCAGGGATTGTTTAGTAAAGGGTTAAATCTTTATGTTCAAGGTTCACAGATAATGCGCTACGTGCTTTTAGGTCAGTTTTTCGACATGTCTTGGAAAGCTGCCGTAAAGTCGGAATATGAAGATTATCTATTTTCCCAATTTTAATCGACTCTATTTAGGGTAACTTCACATCTACAAATATAAAACGGTAAAGATCTGGAAAGACAATCCATGAAAGCGCCCTCTAGAATGGTGTCATACAGTCACGTGTCATCACGTGTTTTATCCCTGTGTGACTTTCTTATCAGTCTGAACAGTGTGATGCTTCATTTTGAACAGAAGCTAAATTAGGGAGTGAGAAAACTATCGCTGCATTGATTGTTTACGTAAAATACAACTGTAATCTTTAATAAAGTGGATGAAATAAAGCGTTATTAGCTTCCCCAGATCTTTAGTCTTTCTTAACTCTCTTAGTAAATCGGTAGATATATCCATATTTAGAGGCTTCGTAGACGAAAGCCTAAATGCAGAACAAACAGTTGGGTCTTTTTCTGAATAGACTTGTACCAGCATTTTCCTTTCTCACGTTTTCACAAGCCTTCTTCCACAGGATTGTAGATACGGTATGTTATGATGAGGGGTGAGGACCCATGGTCTAGATGAAAGTTGGTGAATACTTGCTTTTTGCACCGAAATAAGCGCTCTATCTTAAAAATACTTTCATGAGACAGCATGATGTCATACAAACGGAAGGAATACATGCTTCGCTTGCACCCATTTTTGCCCAAACTAGCTCCTAAAAGCAGAAACCAATAGTTTCCGCAAATGATGTCTGATTTTTTCGCCAGAACTTATACTTATCATGACAGGTTGTTTGCAAAGAGTATTAATTTTTATGACACCATTATGGCATCATGAAATCCCCACATAGGTTCGCAGTGACATGATGCATAGATCGATGAATGAAACTAACCCTTAGGCTGCTAAGCGCGACTCATGGACCTTTTGTGGGCAGTGTAGATCAAGATCAGACTGGACAGAACGTGCAGTCTGATCTTGGATGCACACTATCCGATAAAGAGACATTTATCATCCCAAAACTACCTTTAAAATAGCAAAATTTGAGTTTTTACTTTTGGCTTGAAAGTTGCATTTCAATTATTTAGCAGCTAAAAGGTTAAGCACGCAAGACATAAAAGCCACGTATTGAAGCATTTCGTCAAAGTTAAACAAGAAAAAGTCCGTGAAGTGTATCAACGCATGTCAGTGTCGCACCAAAAATAAAGATTTTTCTATTGTCCCACTCATATCGACTCTATAAAAGACAATGTTTGATGAATAAATATAAACTGGTTTATCAAAGAAGATAATTTGTGCAGTCGCCCTCAAAGTTGTCTAGGAGCAAACGTCCTCACGTGTTTTATCTCTGTATGGCTGTCTTACCAGTCTGAACATTTTTGAACTATCATCGATTTCGAGAGTGAAACAAACAAACAAATTGCTGTCGCGTTGATTTCTTTTGTTTTCTTTTCTTTGGTTGCAGCTAGCATCTTTGTCTGTGATGCAAAACATGTTATTACTATAACTAATGAGTTTGAGGATTGTCATCGTTAGAAAACTCTGTTCTTATCTTTCAAGCTCGCTAATTCTGAAACGGGGTTTTCGGCGGACGACTGTGAAATCATCCTAGGAATTATCAGCATGACTTAACGCTTATCTTGCTAGATAAGTTAAATGAAATTTTTTTACCGATAGCAAAAAACCAAATTTTGATATTTCATAGGTATTTTTTGGGGGACAACATGTCATTATCGGACGGTGTAGATCAAAGATCAGACTGCACGTTCTGTGTAGTCTGATCTTGATCTTCACGGTCCGCAAAAGGTCAGTGAGTCGCGCTTAGCAGCCTAAGGGTTAAGGTTAAAACGTGATACGTGTAAACTAGTTTTGCCAAAAGGACAATTTGCCACGGTCATTGACAGTCTAGCGGAAGCAGCTCACAAGAGGAAAGAATCGATATTCCGGCAAGCAATACTATAATTTCAAATGAAATAAACTTTCTTTTGTAACTAGCAAATTCCATGTTACAATTACTGATACCAGAAAACATTTGATATATTTATGAACAGTATTCTTGGGTAAATTTAACATGATGTTTCCTAGGTCACCATTTCCGACAAAACTTGGGAAACTGACGTTAAAACGGTTTTTACGACAAAAGAAAGAAGATTGTCCTTTGTCCTCCCCCTCCTATTAACTTTTCACGAATGACCATTTTATATGAGCCGTACTCTGTCAATAGGGGGCTGAATGCGTCTACGTGATGCATTATACCAACCAAGTCATCTCGTAACCATGGATCCATAAGATTTTTTTTTCTAACAATCGACTGGATCTGGTGGTAGAATGGTCCTTTGATATGCAGAAAATCGATAAATGGCGAAAAGTTTCGACCCATGTCAGCCTGCGCGGACTGTGCAGGCTGAGATAGGTCGATAGTTTTTGCAAATTTATTAAGGCACCTTTTCACAGAGCATGGCTCATCTATAAATTGAGTAAATCATGGACGACATTCTGTGCAGCCGTTCTCTAAACTTTTCATGTCATCACATGTTATTTCCCCATGTAGCTGTCTTATCAGTCTGAACAATGTGTTGCTTTATTTTAAACTATCTTTAACTTTTAATCAGTCGCGTTGATTTCTTTTGTTCGCGTTAACTGCAGCTAGCATCTTTTGTTATATGGGGGGAAAAAACCACCCCAAAACATTTAACACATTTCATCCATGAATGCAACAGTTCGATACCTTTGACTACTATTACTAAGTTCATAAGTGTTCACTCCTAGGTATCTTAATTACGGATACACAATTGTAACGAGCATTGCAAGCTGTATCATTCTGTGGTAATTTCTTCAAAATCGGGCGCCCAGCTCCTGTAGCGCAGTCGGTAACGTTCAGAACTTAAGACCAAAGGTTCGCTGGTTTGAATCCCCAACTCGGCAAATTTCTTTCCGAAGACTGATTATGATTGTCATTACGACAGGATTCATTTCTCTTTCACTGCTGATCATTACTGCTGATCATTGTTTCGACGATGGTTATGTGGAAAAGCGACCAGTGGCTTCGGAAGAATATTGTGCGAAATAAGAACTCCAGGAAAGGATGGATAGTTGCACTGGCCACCACAATATAACTGGAAGAATGTTGAAAACGGCGTTAAACACCATACAATCAATCAATTGAAATTCGGACCACGTTATATTGACCAAAAGATTCGCCGAAAACGGTTGTTATTGAAAGGCATAATACACTAACTTTTTTTTTTTCAAGTTTTCTCAAAACTGTAGGCCTACTTTTTTTTTAAACAAAGGAACTTGCTTTTTTAAGGCAAGAATTTTTCATCATATTCAATGAACTTTGCTCTTACATGTATCTATTCTTTCGTAAAGTTTGATATTTCTGTCTACTCGAAGCATTTGCAGACAAATGTTGCTCAAGTAATGGTGTTTGTACTTTGACAGTGGGAAATATTGTAAACAAATAAATGCTTACCATGCATTGCCTATTTTCTCCTTTTCACATAATCTTTCTGAAAGCCGAGAACTTACTCGGGGTGGTAAAACGTTGCGGCCCTTTAAAGTGTTAGGAAACCATCTCTGTTGAAAAACGTTTACCCGATCGGGTAGCTCAGTGGTTAGCGTATC
Source organism: Hippopus hippopus (assembly GCA_946811185.2). Lineage (NCBI taxonomy): Eukaryota > Metazoa > Mollusca > Bivalvia > Cardiida > Cardiidae > Hippopus > Hippopus hippopus. The sequence goes on from OX328101.1 coordinate 32,975,858, forward strand.
TGACTCATAAGCTGGTAATTGCAAGCTTGATACCCGGTCGAGAGAAACATTCCTTTCGGTGATTTTTCGCCTGTCACTTCAGATACATGTGAGAAAAGTAATCAGTGGCTTGGAAAGAAAGTTGTGTCAGAACTGGTGTAAGAAAGCCAGGAAACGCATGCGTATATGCACTGACCGCCGCAATATGAGAACTGAGTTAAACTCCAATATAAACAAAACAAAAAGTATTTCTTCTGCTAGAAGTTCGACGTGTCTCAGAAAAAGCATGTATGATGCAGTCCGAGGTTTTGCTTGTGTAAGGAAAGTTTAACTTGTCCGAAGACATTTTTGCCTGACTCTTACCCTACAAAAGGCGAGAAGACAATATTCTCCCCAACGATATTAGACATTTTATTTTCTGGATTGAGGAAATCAACAATAATAATTTTTTTTTCAAGCCATTTACTTCAAAATCGTTAATATCAGACCACATTCGACATTTTTACGAGCAAGCTTCTCGGAAAATTTGCAACCGTGTTCCGTCAAGGTCACTAGTTCAAAGACAACGTCAAATGCTGCCAAAGCGGTTTATGCAGACGCTAGATACGAAGATTATCTATTGTCCCCACTTTTATCGACTCCATAGATGATCATTTTATATCTATGAATATAAATTAGTATAAAGCAGAGAAGACAATCTGTGCAGTCACTCTCTAGAACTGTCATACGGCCACTGGACATCATTACGTGTTTTATCTCTGTGTTGCTGTCTTATCAGCCTTACCATGTGCTGGTTTATTGTGCACTGTTGCGAACTTCAGGGGTGACACTAACTGTCGTCGCGTTGATTCCTTTTGTTTACATTAACTACAGCTAGCATCTTTAGTTCTTTACTTGGATGGCAAAGCATTTTTTTTTTCATAAATGAGCTAAGCCCTTTACCACTCAATCCCAACTTTTAGTGAATCTTAAAGATGGGCTTTTGAAAACAACGTGGAAAAATGCGAAAACGGTGGTAACCAGTATTTTCTCCTCTAATCACAATGTTTCCAATCCTTTTTAGCTCACCTGAGCACAACGTGCTCAAGGGGAGCTTGTAGGATCACGCTGTGTCCGTCGTGCGTCGTGCGTCGTCCGTCGTGCTGCGTCAACAATTCTTTAAACATCTTCTCCTCCTAAATCGCTTGGCCGATTTGGACCAAACTTGGCTTGAATGTTCCTTGGGAGGTCCTCTTTAAAAATTGTTCACAGAATTTGAATCCATCAAAAACTCTGGTTGGCATGGCAACAAAATGGAATTTTCAAAGAAATTCTTTAAAAATCTTCTCTGATGAAACCGCTGGTCACATTTTAAAACAATATCACAGATATGTTCCTTGGGTGACCCTTTTCAAAAATGTTCGCGAAATTTTGATCCGTCGAAAAACATGGCCGTGGTGGTGGTGGTGGGGAGGGGGATCTTTGCGTCCAGCGGTGTCAACAATTCTTTAAACATCTTCTCCTCCTAAACCACTGGGTCAATTTGGACCACACTTGGCTTGAATGGTCCTTGGGAGGTCCTCTTTAAAAATTTGATTCCATCAAAAACTCTGGTTGCTATGGCAACCAAATGGAATTTTCCAAGAAATTCTTTAAAAATCTTCTCCTCTGAAACCGTTGGTCAGAATTTGGAATAATTTCAAAGATATGTTCCTTGGGTGACCCTTTTCAAAAATTGTTCGCGAAATTTTGATCCGTCGAAAAACATGGCCGGGGTGGGAGGGGGCGTCTTTGCACTGTATGGACTTAAAGAAATTCTTTGAAATTCTTCTTCTCTTACACCACTTGTCAGATTTTGAATAATTTCACAGAAATGTTCCTTATATTATACTCCTTATTTAGCTTGGCTGTTTTCAAAGAAAACATCGAGGTATTGACATAGCCCTGTTGTCGTCATCTGCGTTGTTGTCGTTGTGCAAAAACTTTGACATTTTGTTATATCTCAGCTTCCACTCAACACATGTACTTGAAACTCGGAATAATTGTTCACTAGTAAAAAAGCAACCCATACAACAACGGCAGGTAACTCCAAAATAGTTTTGTCCAAATTATGCCCCTTTTGCTACTTGGAATTTTAACTTACTATCCAGCAACCAACAGCCAATCATTGGCACCCTCATGAGGTGCTCTTGTTCAACTTAATATTTTTAGCCACTATCGGGCATGTGCTCTTGTTCAAGAAATGGTCTTTGGGTGACCTATTCGAAAATTTATTTGCAAAATTCTGATTCGTCAAAAACATGGCTGTGGTGATGATTGTAGGGGTGGTGACAGATTTTGAAATGATTTTTACAAGTGACCTTTTCATAATTGCTTGGCAAAATAATGATTTTGTTTCCAAAATTTCAATATTTTAAAAAAAGTTGGTTATGGTCCTTTAAAAAATTCAGGTGAGCGATCCAGGGCCATCTTGGCCCTCTTGTTTAAGGAATACCATCATTTGAGTCAAGTTTGACATGCCGTATGCAAAAGCTTGCACTGATATACATAACTCAAAGATTTTGTCGTTTAACAAAAGGTTTAAAAACTGTCAGTTTCAGAGAACTTTGTTCTGGCTTAATTTCGAAACAAATTTTATAGGAGACAACTAAGAACGTATCCAAGGAACTATCAATATGAATGATTGTACCGCATTTTTTGGAGTTTAATGCTGCTTTAACAGCTTAGGTCAAATCACGGCGGTCAGTGTACATATGCATGTGTTTCCTGGCTTTCTCACGCCAGTTCTAACACAACTTTCTTTCCAAGCCACTGACAACTTTTCTCACATGCATCAGAGGTAAGAGGCGAAAATTCGTCGGAAAGAATGTTTACATCAACCTGGTATCGAACTCGCAACCAACAGGTCACGAGCCAGATATCGTAACCACTGAGCTTCCATGCCAAGTGTCAACATGAATGAAAGTTAAAACATGACTACATGCGAAATCTTTGTGGCTATTGAAGTAGGCTTTTGGTTCATAAAGTCTTGCCCAAAGCAGCCTTTACTGGGAGTAGAGAACCGAATGTTCTCTCAACTAAAACTGAAATATCAAACAAACTTCTTTTATAACTTGTCATTTTATTTTACTATCATTGCCATCAGAAAATATTCCACATATGTACGAGCAGGCATCTCGGAATATATGATACAGTAAAATTTGCTAGGTCACTTGTATCGACAAAGCTTGGAAAGCTGCCATAATTTTAACTGGTTTAGAACACATTAGATAAAAAAGATTGTCCCTTATCCCTCTGTTGTCGACTCTATAAATTATCAGGTCATATCTATGAATATAGATGTGTGTAAATCGGGTAAGACAGTAAAGTCGACCCCTGAAATTGTCATACAGCCAAGACGTCATCACGAGCTTTATATCCGTGTGGTTGTCTTATCAAGCTGAACAACGTGCTGCTTATTTTGGTCTTGCGTGATTTACAGGAGAAAGAAAAAATGTTGTCTTGTCGATTGCTTTTGTATACGTTAATTACAGGCAGTATCTGTTCCTGTACGGCAAAACATGAAATTACCCATATCATTGTCTTTACGGATAGTCAGTTTCCAGTGAACTTTGTTCTTACTGAAGTGTTACCTCCTGAAATAAATCTTTCTACTGACGACTTTGTAAATACCCTTTCAAAATGTGAATACTCCTTAGGATTACATGTGTAAACCCGGTACTAACTCACTTACTGCTTGCTATACCCGTTGGCATGTAGGGCAGCAACAAATGACTTCCACGTCTGTCGACCAGCTTCGCCACCATCCTCCAGATAAGGTTCGGGTCCTTCATATACGCCTGGACTGTCCGGCGCCATGTACTCTTGTTATACTGCTAAGTAATTTCTCGCGATCTGATTGGATATGCCCCGAACATATATTCCTGTACACTGGCAAAGTCCACGTAAAAAGCAGTTTCCCTTTCGGGAGCCCCGTATACTTAACTACACTTTCCACACAACATCCAAACTGGCGGTGTCGATGGATACAAGTCGCCCACAAGACAAACATATTGAGTAGCCTGCAACATGACTATTACTAGTTTCCCTTGACGGTTGACATTAAAGCGGAAAGAATAGATTATTTTTGAAAAGGCTACATATGTATCATCGTTTGTTGTCATTCTAAAACAAATACGCGGGCTTAAAAGTTAAAACGAGCCATCCCTTCGTCAGGTAAGCAAATTGTGAAGTGTGGAAACTCATATATTGTAACGTTTAAAGGATAACCGAATGGTCGTTTGAGGCAACTAATGGTCGTTCACTCTTGCCAACAAATCATTATTTAAAATGCATTGTTACTTACCTTGAAGTTGTCTAAATCCGTGTTTAAATAAAAATACGTCGAATGTCCAGCGCAGTGACATCATCAAGTTCATGCGCCAAAGAGCACTTATTAACAAGGTTTAGATGACGTCAGTTCGCAGTGACGTTTGTTTTCATTGAATTTGGGCGTTGTCTGCGCATGTCATATTCTTCGAAGATTCGACCTGTCTGCTATGACGCAACACCGATCCCATATACTACGGAAAAGTAGGGCTTATACCGAAGCTATTACCAAAGCCTGTAGGGCCGGTGTATAGGTTACATGCTAGCTGATCATAGCTGAATGAATCGCACTAGGTAGCATTTTATTGACTAAACGTTTATTTTATTTTGAAATTCAAAGTAACGGTTGTTGTTTTGAAAGGTAGTCCGGTTCTGTACCCAGAATTCCCAAATTAGATGTGTATTTGTAGAATGCCATGTAGCGGGAGATAATGCGAATTTGGGCACTCAGAAGGGAAATTCTATTTCGTCACCGTTCTCAATTCGCGAGACTATAAAACAGAGAAATTTCGCTGAATACGCGTTGGAATGGTAAAACTTTGCAGTATAATAAATTCGTTGTACGGACAGGTAGCAGGGGACTTCGAAACTTGTCATGGATGTGGCGAATCATGTCGCCACCTTCGGCTCGGTGCGGCATGATTAGTCACAGCCGTGAACAAGTTTCTAAGTCCCCAGCCACCTGACCGTACATTAATAATGTACTTTTAGGCCTTCCATGCTTCCACTTTCCCCCAGGTTTCCAGTGTTTAAATGTGTTATGTACGTGGGGTGATCAAAAAGATCGTGGACCACCTCGTTATTTTAAAAACTACTCCACGGAGGATTACAAAAATTTGCATCTAGATGAGCATTAATTATCTGGTAAATGACTCAAGCTTTCAAGTGTCGTCATAATCAAGCAGGTAAAGTATGACGTCATTTTCATGACGTCATATAGTGCATTAGTGGTCCAAAATATCGGACGACGTTTTATTTGAGTCGAGAGTAATCATAAAGTTTTACGTTAAACTCGGAAAGTATTTATCGGAAATCAAAACCGATTTAGAAACAGGTGAAGGGGACTCTGCACTCAAGGAATCTGATATTCGTACATGGATCGGGCCGATTTAGACAAGGGTGCGATACTGTTAAAGATGACCATAAATCTGGCCGTCCATCAACATCAGTCACAGACAAAATCATAACGGATGTAGAGCAGCATGTAAAACGAGATCGCCGAGATACTGTCAGGAAAATAGCTGACACATTCAACATTTCATATAGAAGTGCTCAGGAGATTCTGACAGAGAATCTTGGAATGTCGCGTGTTTGCATAAGGTGGGTACCTCGGCAACTGATGTCCGAGAAAATGGGGGTTACGGTCGAAATCTGTTAAGAAATTTCAGAAAGCATTAGGGTACAGGGGTCAAACTTTACTTATCGTATTGCAACATGCAATGGAACATAGGCACACTTTAACGAGACTGAATCTAAACAACAAAGCAGTGTATGGAAACATCAAACATCGCCTTCCGCTGGTAAAGCCAACCTTTCGAAGTCACTTGGTAAAGTTATACATCATGTATCTCTATTCTCCTTTTTTTCTTCTAAATCATGTTGTATCTATACATACTACAGTCAATACCGAGTTTTATGCCCACATTATTCAAATGAATTTCACAAACACCATACGAAAAAAAACAGCCGGAAGTCCTGCGGAGTGACGTCACTTTACACTAAGATAACGCCCTAGCTCACAAAGCCGCACTTGGACAGGAAACTTTGCAAAAACTAAACATAGAAACACTAGCCAACGCCCCTTATAATTTAGTTCTGGCTCCATGTGACCTCTTACTAGTACCTGTTTTGAAAGATTCTCTTTGTGGCACGCACTACGAGAGCAGAGAGGAGCTAACCCTCGCTATGACCGGGTCCTTGAGAGTAATGTCACGTGACGCGCTCGCACACGTGTTTCGCGCGTGGAAATCAAGAATGAATTAGTGCATAGAACTCAAAGGACGTTACTTTCAGAAACAGTAAACACTCCAAGTTCTTTTTTATTACAATATTCCGATACCAGCACTGGTCCACGTTCTTTCTGATCACCCCTCGTACTGCGGCCGGTCTGCATTCAAAAGATCTGTCCGCCAAATACCCCCTTTGCCTCGTTATTATGGTGCTAATTAATGCACTCCTGGCTGCCGTGGTCAACTTTGTGCCAAAAGGAAAAAAAAAAAAAACTCATTTTGAACAACTTCTCATTTCCACTTTCGCCACAATGCCCACGAAAGTAGTTGGTTGTGTGGTGCAAAACGGATTATCTGCAGCAGGCAAGAGAAAAGTATCAATGGATTATACGTGAATTATTGCATGATAAGACCCTTCCATCACAAGGACAAATCATGAATGTGTTAAACATTTCTATAAACTCGACCTCTTTCGATAGCTAAAAAACTGGCTCTCAGAATGATTTTTTTTTTTTTATCTAGGGTTTGACTGAACGAGCGAACGTCACAGATCCAAGATCAGACTGAACATTCTGTGCGGTCTGATCTTGGATCTATGCCATCCGCAAAAGCCACGATTTTACTTACGGCGATGAAAGGGTTAGGTCACGATGCTGTTCACAGGTGTCGAATATTCATTTACTGCATAGGTGTTCTGGCCACAGACCTTAACCACCCGATAAATGCGTAATTCTTTACCAAACGACAAAACTTCGGACTAGTCCAAAGAAAAACCATCTGCAGTCGACAAATTAAATGGAGCTCAAAAGATTATTTCAATGTTCTTCGCCGTCTGATCTTGATCTGTGCCGTCCGCAAACGCGTGTATTAATACTCTTGGGGTTGAAAGGGTTAAACCGCTTGATAAAAATCTGCTAAAAATTCAATATTTGAGATTTCAAAGTTCTATTCATCGGAAGTCGCAGAGAGCATAGATCCATAGTAGGACTGCGCGTTTTGTATCGTTTTGCAACAGAGTACTCTTTGAAACATCGCGGGGTCAACCGTATATTGGGACCTTATTTGGATACACTTGGTCATACTATAGCACCCTGCTTCTAAAATGTGGTGAAACCAGGGTAGCATCAGGTGTATGAAAATGTGAAGAGTTCCATTCCAAGTCATCCCGGTTTGCTGGGTACTTTTTCCTGGAGGAATCGTAGCAATTCTGTCTGAAAAAGGGGCTTTAAGGTTCTTACGGTATGCTAAAGGTTAATGGTTTGTGAAATAGAGCGTATGGCTTTGTACAATCGAACAGACGTTACATATCTTTCTAGACGCTGGGCTGTGCAAACCGTGGACAGATATGCAGCATTTAGATACGTATGTATCAGCGAGAGCGACGAGTGCGGGGAATCAAATATAGACGTTTTGGATAAAACGATGGCACAACACAGAAAGTTACACCTTAATTTTGTTTTGACGATATAGAATTGAATTTCCTTATTCAAATGGGAGAAGATAAAACACCGGGATTTTGCAAGCATCAATAGAAATCTCAAACTGCCAGAGGGATTTTTATCTAACTGCTTTTTTCTTCGTTCTAGTGACGATGGGAAATTCTGTCAAATTGAGGAGCGGACATTTAAACGCGCTTGTTGGATGAATTTTAAACCAGCTACTTGTCAATCGGGTTCGGAGAAAGATGGATAATAAGAGTGGAATGTATAATAACTATAGAATTTTTTTTTTTTTAAAATCGTGTCACGCATAATTAAACTGCGTGATAAGGGAATGTATGATAACATTAGTATTAAATTTTCAGTACATATTTTTTTTTATATTCTGATTTGTATTTTAGTGCGTTCAGGTGATTTTGAAAATGAAATATTTGAAATTTCAAGTGAATAAAAATATAGTGAAAAATTAGATGTATACTTGAAATGGCGAAAAACGAAACAGCGTTTAATCATACACCTGATGAGTATTTTAATACTTCAGTATCACATAACGAAAACAACACTAGGTATTTAACTGCAGACGAATTATTGGAATTAACGTTTGGTCCCCGTTTTCCGGATTTGTTTACGGCAGTATTATTGACTGTTATTTATGTGATAATCTTTATTTCGGGAACAGTTGGAAATATTTGTACATGTATCGTGATTGTGCAAAATAGCTACATGCAGACAGCCACAAATTATTACCTGTTCAGCCTTGCGATTTCGGACGTCTTGATATTAATTCTAGGTAAGTTAAAATACTTATTGTTTTTCGTTATCCACCATGACTAATTTATATAAAAGTCTGAATCTAGTCAGAAAACCAGTGCGATCCCAGCAGACAGCGTCGCACTCGGGGGAGTGTCCTTGGGCAAAATTTTGCAGACTTCTAACCTAGTTCTGGTAAAACCCAGGAAAGAAGTGAGGAATTGTCTCAGAGCTTTTGATCTTCTCGTTATTTTCTTTAGCCCAGCTGTTAATGTTTTCCATCCGAATACAATGCCTTCTTTTTCAATTGTCTTTGTACATGTAGTTCAGGGCGCATATTCACTTAGCATTCTAAATTGTATTCTTACTCTAATTCTGGAAAAAAAGTAACGCAAGTTCTGATTGGCTAATATGAATGGTTTAGCCAGTCAGAAATTGCATTACTTTAAAATAAATAAAACTCTGAGAATACGTCAAGGAATGCAACGTAGAATTGTAAGTGATTAAAGGTCCTTGACCTTCCTACCTTAAAGGATAGATGAATGAATAAATAGATAATAAATAGAGAGAGAGAGAGAGAGAGAGACTTATTCATGGAAATGATCACGTGTGCATTTATAGTTTTACCTACTCTGAACTAGAATTCGCGAGATATTGTTATATGATAAAAAAAAATCTGACAGTCGTTGACTTTTGAAACATTTTTTTTTATTAAACTCGTATGCAAAAATGTTTTTAAGCTCGCCAGAAATTCGCTCAATAACATTTTTCTGGGCTCGTTTAACAATTTTTTATCCCAAATACCAACTTATGTCAGTTCCTATAGGTCTATATCTTTCTTCAAACGTTGTCTGTATGATGCCTAAATGTAACTTAACCCTGATGCTGCTGAATAAGTTAAACGGTAACTTAAAGTCGATGGTAAAAGCCCAAACGTTACCATTTTAAAGTTATTTTTCGAGGAGAAATATCGCTATATCGGACAGTGTAGATCAAAGATCAGACTGCACTTTCTGTGCAGTCTGATCTTGATCTATACTGTCCGTAAAAGATTCTTGGGTCGTCCTTAGCAGCCTAGGGGTTAAGGAGAGAAAACTGTTACTCATTTTAAGTATATGCATGCATGAAGAAGTCACATGTACCTTTGTTTAAGAGGTTAGAGAGGTTGTCGATGCCAAGTTTTAAATTGTTTGTAAGGTTTCAAAAATATTTCTATGTTAAGAGCACTTTGTTTACTCTATTGAACTTCATAGTCTTCTTTATATTTGTCGTAAGTTTTAACTCTTTTACTCTTTACTGAAAGCATTTGCACATGACATATTGGATATGGATAAAAACAAGGGATGTGTCTAGGAAAGGGTAAAATGCATTATGAGAAAAGAAGGAAATGCTGGTTACCGGCACTTTCTACTTTACTTGCGATTTTTTCAGAAGCGTTGCTCCATAAATCGTTAAAACACGAGTTGTTTAGTAAAAGGATCGAAGTATCTTTGCTGTACGGCATAAAGCCATTAATCGAGCACAATGTTTACTCTTAAAGCAGTAGTCATAACCTAAGTTCTTTTTGAAGACCTGTAGACCTACACCATGTTGCACAGAATGTGCTGTGTGATCTTTGATCTATTGTGAAATACATAGCTGGATCAATTTTGTAACATATACAGGTCCTTTTTTCCTGATTGTAAATGTTTGATCAGTATTTAAATACGGTTTTAATATTGTTTTGTTTATAAGACAGCAGCAAGTGCATCTGTCCATGCGTTCTTGGACTTTCTTCCTCCGGTATTTCTCACAAAAATCATTACAAGCCAGGCACTGACTGCTTTCCCGCATGAATATACGTGTAGTCGAAACTGTGTTCAGCAGTAAACGATGAATGCATTTTGTCGCAACGACTAAATCATTCCTCCAAACGTGTTTGGTCGAGCCGAGACTGAAAAACTATGTCTCATTTGTAGAGCCTTCACCAAGTTGAAAATTTTTAGATAGACTTGTCCAACTTAAAGCATTTGCAAACGACAAATAAAATGTGTCTCAAATGATTTGATTTGTCCTTCAAGGAGAAGAAAATATTAAAAAGAAGAATGCTTTTACTAGCACTTTCTCTTTTTCCAACAACGTTTTCAAAAGATTTTACCACAGAGTTAAAGGTCGGAACTCTTCGATTAAATGTTCTGCTTTCTGAGAAAAAAAAATCTCTTTTCGTGACCGGATTACTACAATCCTAGTTTCAAAATTAGGACAAAATCTGCCGGATATCGAATCACCTGACTCAATATCTTCTAAAAGAAATTTGTATCTGACGACTCCGAAAACGTTTCTGAAAAAAAAACCCCCAGAAATTATACGTTTTAGTTAAGGTTGAATACATGGACGTATTTTGAAACCGACGGGGCAAAAGGAGAAATTGCCCGATACGAGCAATTTCTCCTTTAGCAACGTTGTTTTCAAACGTGATTCTCTCCATGACGAAGAATTAGTCTGTAGAGGGTCATGTGCTAGGCTAAATGTGTCATGGCTCTTTTTATTGGCCATTACTGTAAAAACTGCGAGTATTTTACAGCCATGGAGTAGACAGCTGTTGAAAGCACTTTGGAGAAAGGATCTTGTCTCTTGCAAATCTCCTTTTCTCATTTTATTTTTCTTATTATCAGAAGAAGGAGGAGAAGAAGAAACGGAAGAAGAAGAAGATTCCCTTAAGTGCTTCTTCGTACATCAAAGTTATATGCGTGAAAATGAACCGTTTGGGATTTGATTTACGAAAATCAGAAAGATTGGAACAAGTCACTAATTTTTTCCTTACAACTTTATCCGTTCCTGAGCTTGACCCAAATACAACCACAATTCACGCCTCTTAATTTTAACGCTTTTTTGCAAGTTGTGGGAAAAGTTGCAATGGCTTGCAACAACTGATCGTCGTTTTTTTTACTAGCAGTATTTTCCATTTTGTTGGAAAGAAAAAAAGGCTCCCTTCTTTTAAATGGATGCCTATTCTTTAATTTTCAATATTTTTTTAGTTCTGAAATAAATCTTCAGAGAACTACAGACACTGGCCAAGTTCGATGCCATTATTACCAAAATGGATAGAACCGTTCCTTAGAAAAAATTGGGCTTTTTGTCTGAAAGTTTAAAAATTCAAAATCAGTCCAAATAGACATGGAACAGCACACTCCTGAGAAAGACAGAAAAAAAGAAATGGGCATCCTACAAAAATAGTCTTATTATTATGCGAAGAAATTTCTCGCGATCTGATTGGATAATATGCCCGGAATATATGTTCGTGTACACTGGCAAAATCCAGGGAAAAGCAGTTTCCCTATCGGGAGCCCCGTCTACATAACTACACTTTGAACATAACATCCAAAATGGCGGCGTCGATCGATACAAGCCGCCGACAAGACAAATATACTAAGTTGCCTGCACCATATTAAATTACTAGTTTTCCTTGATGGTTGTCATTAAAGCGGAAAGAATCGATTATTTTTGAAAATAAATTAATATAGTTACATATATATCATCGTTTGTTGTCATTCTAAAACAAATACACGGGGTTAAAACTAGCCATCCCTTCGTCAGGTAAGCAAATTGTGATGTGTCGAAACATACATTGTAACGTTAAAAACATAACCTAATGGTCGTTTAAGGAAACTAATTATGATCGTTTACTTTTGCCAACAAATCTTTAAAATTCATAGTTACTTACCTTGAAGTTGTTTAAATCCACGTTTAAATAAAAATACGTCGAATGTCTATCGCAGTGACATCATCAATGTCATGCACCTAACTTCACGTTTTACCAAGGTTTCAGTGACGTCTGTTCTAAGTTACGTCAGTTTTCATTGAATTGGGGCACTCAGAAGGGAAATTCTGTTTCGTATCTAATCCGTGAGACTATAAAACAGGGAAATTTCGCTGAATACACGTTGGAATGGTAAAACTTTGCAGTATAATATTGGTTGTACGGTCAGGTAGCAGGGGACTTGGAAAATTGTTCACGGCTGTGGCGAATCATGTAAGGCGAGAGGGGCAACATGATTCGCCACAGCCGTGAACAAGTTTCTAAGTCCCCTGCCACCTGACCGTACAACTAATAGTGTATCAGTTCATTACCAAGTGAAATATATTCGCGGTAGTTGCATTTGTATAAGATCCTTTAAAAATAGATTTTATTAAAGCAACATCAATTTCAGCCATGTAGATCTATATGCATACATATTGAAACATTGTGACAAAATAAGAAATTGCTCGTAACGAGCAATTTCTTATTTTGCCACAATGTTTTCAAAAGTGGTCAGCTTCGTGACTGAGAAAGCCGTCTGCAGAGATTGGTGCCTTAAGAAACCGTGTGGGCATAGATTCAGGTGCATTACCGCTGTTTTTTTTTTAATGGAGGAAGAAAGCACTTGAAAGAATGGTAGGAAGTTAATTGAATGAAAACTATCAAAGTTCGAGGCCCACTAAATAAGGTCTGTAGTAATGATAATTAACAATAACGAACAATAAAATTAATTATACGGTTATTTGTTCTTCTTATATTTGATCTTTTATTTTACATTTCTGCTTAATTGTTGTTAATCAGACGACAAAAAAATTAAACTTGTCCAAATTTAGAGCTCCTGCAGATGATATATTAGATAAGATTTAAATGAAGGGGTTTGTCTTTGAAAGACTAGAAAACATTGTGGAAAACAGAGAAAATGCTAATTACCAGCATCTTCTCCTTTTCCCACAATGTTTTCAATGGTTTTTTCTCTTAGAGGCTGCTATTTAAAACTCGGAATTGTTCGGCAAAGAGTTAAAATTCTTGATTTTAATTGGCAACAGACGACTTTGAAAATGTCCTTTTTGAAACTAGAGTACTGAAATTCAACTTGATTCTTAGACTGTCACAAAACAAATTGAAAGAAAATTCCAGCCGGTGTCTAAACCCCAAATATTCAGATTTCATCCGTATATTATACTATAAAAAGCTCACCAAGTCGTACACTGTAGATCAAAGACAAGGCTGCAGTCTATCTTCTACACTGTCCGCAAAGAAGAAGAACCCTATTGAATCGCACCATGCAGCCATAGGATTAGAAAGCCGCCTACAGGAGGTATTGTGTGAAGCATCGTTTTCTCTAAAATTATTTTGTCGTCGCAAATATTCATAGTCATTGTCAACAAACCTATGTTCTTAACCCTTAGGCTGCTATGTGCGATCCACTGACCTTTTGCGGACAGTGTAGATCAAGATCAGACTGAACAGAACGTGCAGTCTGATTTTGGATCTACACTGTCCGATAAGGAGATATTTTCCCCCCAAAATAACTTTGAAATAGCAACATTTGGGTTTTCACTATCGACATGAAAGTTACATGCTATTTAACATGATAAGGGTTATTCGACTAAGATATTGTACAAATGTTTGAGCCACACTCTGTGTAAAAAGAGATTAATGCATCTGCAGGAAGTATCGACCAAGGTCTGCTTGCACAGCCAGTACAGGCTGCCCTATGTCGAAACGTTTTGCTATTGGTCCATTTTCTGCATGTCAAAGGACCAGTTTAATTCATGATTCATTTAGTTGTGAGGCAAAACGGATTTTATGGATCAAGAAGTACGTATTGAATTGCTTCGTATAATGAGTCACGTAGATGCATTATTCTCCATTTTGCTAGAGCATAGCTCATTTTAATATGATCCTAAAGTAGCTGAAAAGAATTAAGACGTTGTTTTTGTTTTTCTTCCAATACCTCTCCCAGCGATCAATAAACTTAATAGTCAATTTAACGATTAACACTTTCCCCACCGCCTTCCCGGGAATAATTTTTCAGAAAAGGCCTCTTGCACTGTGTCTCGTATGAAAAGTATAATCGGCATATACCGTGGTTTAGCCTTTTGCTGAACGACAAAATGACAATTCTAGATTCTTCTTAATTGAAACTTTCTGCAGACAACAGTTTCGAGAGTGATACAAATAGACTGAAATTCTCAGACAAGTAAAAAAACATTGTGGGAAAAGGAGAAAAAGCATTTTCTCCATTTCCCACAATGTTTTCAAACGTGTTCTCGTATTCGGTAGTTAAAATTCGGGATTGTGTGGTAACTGGAAATCCATGAATACGTTAAAAACATTGTGGCAGGATCTTCGCCATTTGTTACAATAGTATCAAAAGTGACCCGCTGAAGGACGAAACTCCTTGCCAGATTGAGATAATAAGTGGCTGGAAGAGATAATTCCAGTCTGAAGAAAAAGAGAAAAACAAGAAATTAAAATTTCAAGGCTATTTCGGTCGAAATATCTTGGAAAAGAGCGGACAGTGTAGATCCAAGATCAAACTGCACGTTCTGTGCACTTTAGTTTAATTTAATTCAAACATATTTATTTTACATCGATTGAGAAACAGGTTCTTACAACTTATACTAATCTCTCTCGATTCTGCTTCCTTGGAACTACACCAGTACTCGCGCCGAATGTGTGGGCTAAAGAAAGATCCCAAAGTTGACACCCGCTCCCGGTATCGAACTCGGGATTTCATGGTTACGAGGCCGACGCTCTACCTCACAACCACGGACACCACACCTGTGCACTTTATTGACACATACGGCGCGAGTACTGGTATATAGTTCCCTGGAAGTAGAATCGAGAGAGATCAGTTATAGAGTTGTAAGAACGTGTTTTTCAATCGATGTAAATAAATACGTTTAAACTTGTTCTGTTCGCAAAAGCAACTTTAGTTTGGTTAGGAGGGTTAAGTGTTTAATATTATAATCATTTATCTAATTATATTTTCATGGCTGACTCGTCAAATGCCTTTATTATAACACTAATTGTGTTATTTACATGGTGACCATTTTTCTTATTTTGTAACTTAATCCGAGAGGTTGAAATCTATGTCTTACACGGTCTATTAGTTTTGTTTACAGATTCTGTCATTTCAGCATTTAGTACAAATGTCCGTCGGTCCGTCAGTCCGTCTGTCCACCCGTCTGTCCTTCCTTCTTTCCGTCCGTCCGTCTCAAGAGCATACGTGATGTACATACCGCTGTTCGTTTCCTAAATTGATATTTTTGACTTGGAAAACTTCAATTTGCTTGGAAAAATCATGTGTTTAGCACAATTAAAAGAGAGACAGAGAGAGAGAGAGAGAGAGAGAGAGAGAGAGAGAGAGAGAGAGAGAGAAAACTGATATAAAACTGGCCGCTATGATGAAAATTAAATTCTGTTGAAAAAGGCGACAAACACTGACACAGCATACAAAACGAATTACTCTTAATGATTTTTACAGACTGAGTGACTTCACCTTATGAGACCAAATAGGTCGAATGGACTTTTTGTAGGTATAACATCCGGATAGTTTAATTAAGATTTTTTTTTTGGTCAAAGTATCCCGCGAAATATCGCCGGACATAGATAAAAGATCAATCTGTA
Organism: Hippopus hippopus; assembly: GCA_946811185.2. NCBI lineage: Eukaryota > Metazoa > Mollusca > Bivalvia > Cardiida > Cardiidae > Hippopus > Hippopus hippopus. The sequence goes on from OX328101.1 coordinate 32,991,736, forward strand.
CGTCTTGTTTAGTTCTATCTCAATCTACACTTTTTTCCGTAATAATTAAGATTACAATTATCGACGGTGCTTTACGATTTAATATCAAACAATCCGAGTTCTGCCGAACCTGAGATTCCATGCTTTTGAAGACGCTGTGGGGAAAAGTGAGCAACTTTTTCTATTTATCGCACAATGTTTTCTTCCCTGTCACAAACTCCACTATGTTAACCATGTTTAATTTGTCGTCTGCGAATGCCTTCAATTTGGACACGTCTTAAAAGTTTTTCCGTGTCGGTGGCTTAAAATTACAAACGGCACTTAATTAACCCATTACCACACAATCCATACTTTTGACGACCCTGAGAAAGAAGCCTTTAGAAAACATTGTGGGAAAAGGAGAAAATGCTGGTAACCAGCATTTTCTCCTTTTCCCACAATGTTTTCTACTCTACACAAAACAAATTTCAAATTTTCAGTCACTTTTATTTTGTCGTCTGCAAATGCTTTCAATTTGGACAAGCCTAAAATTTTGTCGTTTTGTAATGAGTTAAAGGATCAAAACGTGGTATTCATGAGTCAGAAAATTCATAAAATATCAGACAGTCAATATACAAGATCAGACTGCACTTTTTATTTAGTCTTGTCTTGATACAAATACATATATACACTTTCGATATGCTTAACTTACCTTTGGCGTCGAAGAGGTTAAATCATTCAAAAGTGAGATGGATTGAAGCCCCGAGAATGTGTTTTTGTTTGAGATTAATTGTTTGAGTATATAAAATTGACGTTAACCAAAAAGTGATTCATTCAGTTTTTATAGAAAAATGCTTTATTAGCGACACGAAAACTATCACCCTTTACCATTCGGCAAAATTTTGACCAAAGCCAAAGCATTTGCAGATAATAAATCAAATATGGCTACAACGATGAAATTTGTCCTTGAAAGGGTGAAAACATTTTGAGAAAGGAGAAATACATTTTCTCCTTTTCTCAAAATGTTTTCAAAAGCCTACTTCTACAGGGTCATTAAAACTCGGAACTTTGTGGTACAGGGTTAACCTTTATCATTCTTCAAGGTTGAAGCTGAAGATTAAAACTTCGCTCCAAGTTCAGTCTGATCTTAGATCTTTACTGTCAAATAACCCAGAGACATTCTAAGTAGCTTTTAGCAGCGCTTTTTTTTAAGCAATGAATGAGCATTGCTTTGCATCTGCAAAAAGTATCGACCCATGTCAGTTTGCGCAGTCCACGTAGACTGAATGGGTCGAAACTTTATGCGAGATGTAAATATTCTTCATATGGCTTGCAACACGCGAAAAGGGGCATTCGGACATTTGCGTAAAGTGTTGTCTCGGATCAGCCTGCGCAGTCTGCGCAGGCTAATCCGAGACGGAACTTTACGTCTACATTAGATTTTGTTCTTCAGTAGGTTTGCGCAAAACAGAAAATTACATAAAAACGGAAAGTGTCGTTTCGGATTAGCCTGCACGGACTGCGCAGGCTGATCCGAGACAAGACTTTACGCAAATGTCCGAATGCCCCTTTTCGCGTGTTGCAGGCCACATAACTTAAGACCCATTCTACCTCATGATGTAGTTGATTTAAGTTGATTATTTATGGGTCCATAATTATATGATGAATTGCTCGGTATAGAGCATCACGGAAGTGCACTAATCACCATTTGCCAGGGTATGGTTGAAAATTTTTGTTTCCATTTCACACCATCAACACACACTCGTCACAACTCGGCCGATTCCGTACCTACATCTAACCTCGTCCGTATAACGGTCGTTTCCATTTGAACTGCGAACCACTTGATCTTATACATGGCGCGCCTCTGTCAGTCGTTTAGCAACGACATAAACAACCTCGATGAAGTTATTCACATCTGTTTATCTGTCGGTGAAAACTTCAATGGGAATTGATAAACCACGTTAAGTAATGAATGTAAGAACTGTTTGTCAACTAAACTGGAATATAGTTAGAAAGATTTCGATAGAAAATTGAAACTCAAGTTTTCTCTTGTAAGAGGAGCCTTACAATTTTCAGAACGGTAAACCGGTGTATTTCCGGGTATGTACCGATCTGGTGCATATCAATCCACCAGATACAGCCGAGGGATTTGATGGCTCCCATCACCCGAGGTATACCGAATGCATCAACACACTATCTTCGGAACAAAGCGATAAGGAATGCTCAGACACTGTGGACAGTCAAAATCAGACTACATAGGAAGTGCAATCTGATTTTGAATCGATAATGTTGGACATTAGTGCAATATTCTAGTCTGTAGAAATTTTTCTTTAAAAAAGAAAAAAACGCAACTTGTGCACTGGCACGTTTAAATCATTCTTATTTTCCATTCTCAAAATTAGCACTTAAATTAAACCTATACTAGACGACAGTTTTAGACTTGCCCAGATTGAAAGCATTTGCAGACGACAAGTTAAAAGATTTTTCTTTGAAGAAGTAGTAAACATCATGGAAAAAGGAGAAAATGCTGTGACGGGTTAATACATTACGCCTAGAAGAAGACAATACGGAAATCCTAGGATCGCTTAAAATGCAACATCATACTGTACATAGTGTTCAGTCTGATCTTGGATTTTATTCGTCTTATTGTGCGGTATTCTTGCCACAAAACATTAATTATGGGCTTGCCTTTTATTTCTGACCGCAAATGTCACATGAACAAATTAACAAATTACTGTTTACCAACTACATTTTTCGTCTTGCAGCAGACAGCCTTTGAAAATAGTGTGACAAAAGGAGAAGTTGCTTGTAACACGTGATGTCTCCGTTTGCCACAATACTTTCAAATATTTCACTGTATTTTACTTTAATTCATGGTTGTAGCCCAAACCCTTTATAAGTATAAGTACTATTTTTTCAAATGAGCGTTATTCAGGTAAGCAGCCAATGGTTTGGAAAGAATATTGTGTCAAGAACTGATAAAAGAAATTCAAGGAAAGCATAGATAAGTGCACTGGCTGCCATATAGCCGAAAAAATGTTGAACCGGCTATGCTTCAACACCATACAAACAAAAATAAACATTTATTTTTTAACGTCATCTTTAAGAAATTTGTATCAGTAGGTTAGTGAGTTAAATATACAATACATCTTCATTTATTACATGTAGCTGTGAATGATGAAGAAGTCGGATCACTCCACCAGTGTACTGCTGGGTTACGGCAATGAACAGACTGGTTTTATTATCTTCTAACAAGTATTTTATTCGTCCTACACGTGTTATTACTTTTCTTTTGTTGTCGTTCAATATGATTTATGATTGCCTCTAGCCTCTTTGATAATTGCAAAACCTGAGTTCACGAAGAGAACCAACCTATTAACCGTTTAGATGTAACGGAAACAGTTCAAGTATTGCTGAACAAATAGTTCTTGCTATGAGTGGAACGATTATTATAGGATCACTTTGCATAAATGCATAGTAATTGTTGTACGGCTCTCAGACAATTTTTTGAAACCATTGTTAGAAAAAGCAGAAAATATTGATAAGCCGTATTTTCTTCTTTTACCACATTGTTTTCTACCTTTTCAAAAGACTATCTTTTAAGTCGCATTAAAATTTTCATCAAAGCTCGTGTATCAATTCAACTTCCTCTCATTTCGCTAGTAAAAACAGGGATCGTGTCACTTAATTTAGAAGAAAATGTACTTGGAGAAGTGGCTTGTTCAAAACGTGTCAATTAATTGGTGAAAATTTCCGCAAAGTGCTATAACAGAACCAATGAAATACTTTATTAGATATGTCTGAGAATGAAATTTTGTCAGCCAAATATCACATGATACATATGTCTTATATAGTTAAAGTTTAATGAAGTCAATACCGTAGGTAACTGCCGATGATACTAAGGATACGTGCGGATTTTCACCATTTACCAAACAATCCTATGATTCATGACCCTAAGGAAGAGGGTTTTCTAAAGCATTTTTTAGAAAAAGAGTTACTATCATTTTCTTCTTTTCCCACAATGTTATCTGTTGTGTGAAAGACACATTCCATTATTTGAGTAGTATTTGATTTGTGGCGTGCAAATGGTTTCAGATAGGGCAAGGCTGGTAAAGAGTTAAGAGCTACACTGTCCCTAATTTTCTTCCAGAAATAAAAGGACGGAACAAAATCAAATGCAGTTATGTTGCTTTTTTTCTTTAAATTGATCGGAAAATCTTAAATACTGTGTTTTTGGTACGCTTTCCGATAACCTTGTTTTCTTAGAATTAACCATTTCGGCGCCAAATATGTACAATCGGCCTCTGTCGACGGCTGAAAACACAATCCACCAAAACTCTAATAGAGTGGTATTTTATTTGCTTGACTAAACAAAAGGACTGTATACATACAAGATCAGTCTACACCTTCTGTGTAGTCCGATTTTGATATATACTGCCCCAAAAGGCCCCTACTACTCTGAAATAGTTTACACAAGCCGGGCAGTCAAATCGTAATGCTGTTTTGAAACTAGCTGCTCTCAACCTACGATTTCGTAATGAGTACAGCGTTCCAGTTTTCAGTATACAAGCTTGGCCTTGTAACAGTTTTGGCACATACGAAACAAGAAATATCTTTAAAAAAGATTCACGGCGTAAGATATATATGTTACTTGAATACGAATATTGTAACCCTTTTGTGGCTCGATATTAAGTAAAATAATGAAAGGTAACTGCACGGGCAATTGTCTGTTTTTTCCCTCACAGTTCTTCATTTTGTTGAAAAGTAGTATTTGGTTATTGGGTGACACTAATGAAAATATCAATTTTCCAAGTATAGAAAAAGGATCAGCTTAGCGGTAGCTACGCTTGTAAATATTGGTTTCATAAACGCTTGAGCAAATATGGCAGCAGGGACCCGCCGAATAAAAATGTGGACATTTTTTTACCAATCGCAAATAACCATCTCTTCATTCTGAATCAGTACCAAGAAGTAGGTCAAAAGCCAGCGCATTCATCTACGTCGAAAAAGAACGGTGAATTAATTTGGTTTGATTGTTACCACAGATTTACGATTTAATGAAGCATCCAGAAATAGATTTCCTATGCACTTTTGGATCAAGTAAGAAAGTCTGTAACAGTAAGAATGTTATGTGAACACGACTCTACTTTATTGAATCAGGTAACTTTCCTTTGATCAGACCAGGTGCCGTTTGTTTTAACTCTTTAACAAACAATAAAAAAATTTAGACTGGCTGATATTTAAAACATATCCAGACGACTAATAGAATGAGTCTCAATTTATAAAAATTGTCTATGAAAAGGTGAAAAACATTTGGGGGAAAGGAGAAAATGCTGGTTCCCAGCATTTTCTCCTTTTCTCTCAATGTTTTCAAAATCCTTTTACATCAGGGTCGTTAAAGTACATGATTGTTGGACAAAGGCTTAAATCAGGTAACTTTTCCTCGATTGGACCACGCGTAAACTCATTTAAAAAAGCGCATTTCACAGACGAGGTTATTTCATGTCTATCTCATTTCAATGGATTGACAGAAATCCTATAATTCCTTTTACAAAAGGTTATAGGTTCCGTGGGGACCAGACGACATTGAAGTATGCAACTTTGTCTTCTTCCTCTAATCTTCGACGCAGTCAAAATCACAAGGATATGTATGTAATGACGAATCCTTCAAAGATCTTTTGGGGTCCTGCGTGGCTCAGTGGTAAAGTGTAGGACTCGTAACCTGGAGGCCCGGGCTCGAGCCTCACTGGATCCACTGGGTTTTTCGTGGGGGTGTCCATGGGCAAGACACCTTAGAGCCCCAGCCTAATACTAGTAAAACCCAGGAAATACATGAATATGTGAGCTGTTGCCGTAATACGACTGAAATAATGTTAAACACCATACAATCAATCAATAAAATATTTTTTAGTAGTAACCATGTTTCTGTGGTGACACATAGGCCCAAGAGGCCTGCTGGTGTTTAAATATTATTCTAAATTTGTTTAATACTCGTATTTTTATGTAACAAATGTCACTATTAAAAAAAAAAAACATGCATGATTATTTAGCCATTCAAAGCCAATTTCACTCCCTTTTATTGAATAAAAGACCCAGTGGCGGTCATAAGTAAACAATGCGGATGTTAAAATACATCTTAATTTGAATAATACTATTTAAAAGTATTGGAATTTTTGTGAAAATGACGATCTTATATCGCACGGTCGGTCCTAGAATTTGTATCTGACAGAAAAATGAATATTAAAACTAGGTAAAAAGTTACAAAGTCTCTGTATCTTTTGTTCACTTTTTACCTGGTTTTAAATTCCACTTTTCTTCCAGCGACAAAGACTGACCGTACAATAACAGATTGACATCGTATCAATAATGTCCTTATTTTGAATGTTATGGTTTAAATCTAAATGCATTTTAACACCGGTGTTGTTTACTTTTGGCCGTCACTGGACTTTTAGGGGTACCCCGTAAACACAGCTGCGAAAGGAGACATTGCAATCATAATGATCAGCTTCTCAAAATATTTTGAAACGTATTCATGATTTGGTATTAATTTCACGTTTATTTTATACAGATCTATGTTTATGAGTTATGCTCTGTGAAAAGGGCGCTTAATGCATCTGCAAAACATATCGACCCATGTCAGCCAGTGCAGTTCGCGCAGGCTGACCTGGGCTGCAACGTTTTGGTATTGGTCAATTTTCTGCATGTCAAAGGACCACTCCTTCTCCAGCTTCAGTTAATCGTTAGACTAAATGGATACTTTGGAAATGTTGCATCCTCCATCTATTTACTCTGGGATGCTTGGCTGACGGACAACAGCAACAACAACCACCAAACATTGCTCTCGTAAATTATAAAGCATTTCATTTTGTCCATGATCACATTTTCCGGAACTTTTGACCAGTAAGTTGACGCTTTACAAATCACTAGAGTAAAAAGGGATTTCCGGTGTAGTTTTAGCAACAAAATCCCCAGTTTACATCATAGCTAGACTCCATGTTAAAGAGTTTTCGCATGAAATATGAGTCTTGGTTATGTAAACAGTCGCTTTTTGTAGCTCATGAATGTGGGTGAAAAAAAGATTTTGGTCTGATATGCGATTATGATTCGAGTGTACCCAGTAACTAGCCTAGGAACCTACATTATTGGCGACTATATATAAACCGCGATAGGGTTTACGCCGCTTTTGACATTTTTTAGCTCAATTCACAGCAACAGCTCTCTTATTCATGATTATCCAGGGTTTCACTTGTGCTTGGCTCGGATTCTGAGGTGCCTTTGAATAGTACACTCCATCGTAAAACTCCAGCCGCTAGGCTGAGGATCAAGCTAAGGACATCTGACTTACTCATCCAGCACCCTAACCATTTAGCTACGCAGGACCACCATAAGTCCAATGAAAAGATGTAATGGAATAAAGTGGAACTAATCAGATGGGTTCCTCCAAAGCTATACACAAGACACGAGTCTTAATGAATATGCTCGTTCTTTCACATACAATGTCAAAATAGCAGACAAAAAAGTGAGATAAATGTCTATCATGTGAGCGATTTTATGTTTCTTAGATATCGAAAAAAACTTATCCATTTACCCTTCTGGTTATTTTTATTATTTATTTGTTTTGTATTCTGACGCCTTATGGACATCATTGTAGCCAAATTACTCCGGCAGATGTTCCATGTATCGATGCGTTCATAGACATCTGATTTTTGCTATTTGGAAAATAATGTTAGAAAAGCAGACCTTGCTTGCCACAAGCCATTCTTTACCCCTTTTTTCCATTTTCTCCCGAAATTTGTGTAGAGATAGGCGTCAAAATCATATTTTTTTCTATTTCTATGGTATGGGTAAAATCAGACTGGGGATGATTATGTAATGTTGTATGCGTGCTCTGACTTGTTTTATATCTATAGAAAAAACACACCAAAATGTCTGAACAACAAATTAGAATATACTTCAACCCTTAGGCTGCTAAGCGCGACTTACTGACCTTTTGCGGACAGTGTAGATCAAGATCAGACTGCACAGAACGTGCAGTCTGATCTTGGATCTACACTGTCCGATAAGAAGAATCTTTTCTCCAAAAAGTAAGTTTTAAATAGCATCATTCTGATTTTTACTATCGGCTTGAAAGTTTCATTCAACTTATTTAGCAGGATAAGAGTTAATATCTCACAAGGGAACGTAATCTCTTTCTGTTTCGATTCTGGTCAAGACGGTTATTTGTACCAAAGGTTATTGGTTGGAATGAATGATAATTCCTGATTGGTTCGTGACTGAAGCTCAAGTTCCTGCATGATAAACAATGATAATTGAAATAGAAGCCTCCAGAATAGAAATTTTGATGAGAAATAAATCAACCATTATCCCATAAAGGAGAACAATTAATACATCATAATTGATTTGTTTATTGTCTTATTCATAATTTCCTATTCTCATGATTTTATCATTTTCTTTTCAAAGCTGCTTTGGAAACTTGCGGGTGTTAGATGCTTTTTATGAACATAAACAGTGCCAAATGAAATCCGGTGAATAACAGGCACTTTAAGTCACAAGAGAACGGGCCTCGTAGCTTAATGCCAAAAACAGTTTTGGTAAGGTGTTTCTGAAACAAAAAAATACAGTGCAGATACAAGACCAGTTTACATGTCTCGTGCAGTCTGATCTTGAGCTTTATTGTCCTAAAATAGCTGAAAAAATACTGAAATATTTGCCTAGTATCTGAAAGAGTTAACTTTTTCGTTATTAACTCAACAAATTTGACTAATTTTTCGAGACCATAGAGAAGATTTCTACTGCAGTTGAATAGGATTTTGACTCATTGTATTTTTATTCGGTAAGGGACGGTGTAGATCAAGATCAGACTGCACGTTATGTGCAGTCTGATCTTGATCTACGCCGTCCACAAAGATACGAGTCGCCATTGTTGGTTAAAGAGTGAACACAAAAACCAAAAGATAAAAGTGAAATTTCTCCCTCACTCATCAATAAGATCCCCGTCGTTTGAAAGCACGCAAATCGTCTGCGAGAAGTAAAATACGCAGCATGTGATTGCTTCTTCATCCTAGCAACAGCATGCAGTCTTGTTGTTCTTTAACGCCTTTTACCCATTACTTTACTGGCTGATTTCGAACGTTTTTATGAACTTGCATAAGAAGGTGTCAAGAAAGAGATGTGTATGAGGGAAAGGAAAGTTTTTTTTTTCTATTGAATTATTTTGTGATTTTTAGAGAAAAGAAGCAATCGTTTGTTATCGGTAATTGATCCGCTTTCTACAGAGTTAGAGTAAAACAAAATATGTACTTCTCGAGAGTCGTGAAAAAGACACACTTATGTGGTGGTGGGTAAGTTTTAATTGCATGTTGTCATATTTTGAAGTATAGTCTTATTTTGATGTACACTGTCCACAAAATCAACGAAAGTTGCATTCAGATTGACAAACGGTTGAAAGAAATCGGCCGTCGAAATAGTGTTTCCTGAATATAAAAAACAGCATCATTGCGCCATTTGATAACCTGAATCCTTATCCTGCTGAATAAGTACAAGGAAATTTTCCAGCCCGTAGTAAAAAAAAAAAAAAGAGAAGTTTCCTTTTTTAATTTCAAAGTTATTTTTGAGGAAAAAAATCTCCATCTGTGCAGTCTGATCTTGATCTACACTGACCGCAAAAGCGTCCTGAGTCGCGCTTAGCTGCCTAAGGGTTAAAGCAAGTTTCCCCTGTCACTGTATGAAACAGAATGTAAAAATTAAATCGGGATAAGATGCGAACAAGATTCCAGGCTCAGTTTTAAACTTTTTAATACCGTTGTTTATTTATTTGGTTTATTCAAGACCACAGGTCCTTGTGTTAGATAAAATTCGCTCCCTTTAGTCCTACATAGATCAGACAGGAACACAGCACTTGTGTCGCAGATAACCATTGTTTGGGTTAACTTTTTCTTAAGAAATTTGTTTTTACATAATGGTTTTCACAATTAATGACCAAAAAATGTCATTTTCACAAATGATGCTGTAAATTTTGATGCTACATCACGTCTAGATAAGAATCTTGGAATGCGGAATGACTAGATGAAAACAACCCGTAACGGCTTTGCGCATAAGTGGTTAAAATCCTGTTGGCATCATTTTGCAGTTACGTAACAGGGCTAGTTTGGTGGCCGCTGTCGAATCAAATTAATCATTAGCTGCCTACACACAATCAATATTATTAAAATGATATTAAATGAACAACAATGAATACAGTTTTACGAAAAACATCTATAATCGTTTTGTTCAATGTATTAAATTTTATTCATTTACACTTCTGTCAGCATTCGGTTAGAAATATTTCTGGGGGTCTTTTCATGAATATCTACGATCGCAAATATTCGTCATTATATTGCGCATGTAAGTCTTCAATATTGTCAATACACGTTTAATATGATAGACAATGTGATGTATTGACCATATATTGACAATTCATTTGATCGCCGATGTGGGAGCCGTTTTCTACTGAACCTTTGAACGGGTGTTTCGGGCCAGTAAAATACGTTGAAATGCTTTACAGTATTAACGACGTATATGACAAATGTTCGCGCGTATCCTACTGCGCATGTATTTTTGTCATGGATATTGATCCAAAGTGTACCTATGTATTTTTTGCACATAATAGTAATACTATTGGTGCACTGAAACAAGTAGCACTTTCTTCGGGTAGTATTGGTGAAGAGAAAAAAAATGGATCTTTGAACTGTCACCGTGAAATAATTAAAACGCTGCTGACACGGCGTTAAACACCAAACAAGCAAACAAAAGCTGGAAATTAAAAGCTGTGGAAGTATAGCTGTTTCCACTTTGAAAATTTATGTTGGAAAAGAGAAATCGCTCCTTTTCTGCTGAGCTTTTATCCTATTTTTTTCCTTGAAAAAATAACTTCCACAGTGACCTTCAACCTTGTTTTCTGACGAAATAAGCACGGATAGGTGCCATTTTTTTTCTTATTGTTTAGAATTATAAATACTATAAGTGTCGAAATTTTAAGAAAAATCTGTCCGTTAGAAAGCATGTATTTATTTAAGATTTACCCTTAATTCGGTCAAATTATCTCCCTTCTCAACTCAATGATCTATATAGTAACATATATATTTGTACATTTACCATGCTCAAAACCAGGCTTTTATATATTTTTTGTGCAAAAATATATGGATTTTCATTAAAATGATGTATATTTGTATATTTTTCCTGTAATTTTCCTGTTTAACTGACTGTTAAAGAAAGGCGCTTTAAATCCAATATAAGCTGGATTTTGGAACTGCATTTATCTCAGAAACGAGCACAGTGACCCACATCTTTTTTTACTGTAATCTCCTAGAGACACGATGGGCTTTGTATGTGCAAAGTTTTAAAAAATCTGTCCATTAGAAAAATTTGTAATATACGCAGTTAACCTGTAAGAAGCCTTTCACAATTACTGTTGCCCTAGCGACCAGCGCAGAATATGATCTCTGGTCCACACTATTCTCTTTGCTGAGACATCCCGTAAAAAGTAACATTTGAATTACAATTACTGGGGTTTTCTTTCTAGAGTGAAAATGTCTGGTTCATTTGCCGCTCTAGGGGTTAAGACGGAACAGCTGGCCCAAAAATCTGATTCTAGATCAGGCTGCAAGTTCTCGGCAGTCCGATTTTTATACACTGTCTGCTAAAGTTGCCCGTAGCATTCTACTGGATTACAAACTTTCAAACTAACATTATCAATAACAATTTGGCGTTCTCTGTCGCGACGCTTTCTAATGCAACGAAAATTAAATTCCTTCGGGTCTACGTTTTGTCTTAGGATTCATTTGAAGTATAGACATCTTTCTCTTCCGAGAAGACCTTAGAAAAAAAAAAAAAAAATCGCAAAAAAAAAAAAAATGCTGTGACACCTTACAAAACTTTTGCTGTGGTTTAACGACCCTGAATATGATGGTTTCAAAGAACATTGTCAGAAAAGGAAAAGAATATCGATAACCAGAATTTTCACCTTTCCCACAATGTTTTCTACCTTCTTAGAAAATAACTCCCATCGTTTTAGGCTAAATTTGTCGTCTGCATATGCTCTCAATTTTGACGACTCTTATATTTTGTCGTCTGATAAAAAGTTGTTAAAATGTAACTGTTGTAGCATTCAACCGGAAGCTCCCTCACTACCTTGTTTTTTTTAATCCTTGATCAGACGACAAAATTTTAGACTTGTCCGAATTCAAAGCATTTATCGACGACAAAATGATTGTGATTCAAATTTTAGAATTTGTTTATAAAAGAAAAGAAACCAATTTGGGGAAAGGATTAAATGTCTGTTACCAGCATTTTCCCTTTTCTTCCCAAAATGTTTTCAAAATGCCTTCTTCAACATAGTCGTTAATATACAGATTGTATGGTAAAGGATTAACCCAAATGCCAGAGAAATGATTGTATATCTGGAAAAATAGTGAGGTTGTTCTTGAGACATGATGTATTTCACGGTTGTATATTTCTTAAAATTACACTGTAATGAGATGTCCCGCATTGCAAGAATTCTGTGCTGATTTACTTGAATAATGAAGATAGATGTGCTCGAAATATTGATCCTGTTTGGTCGGTAGCTAGCATGGGTTCTAGTCTGATCGTTTTTTATTTTTTTCCTTTAATACTATTTTAATATTACTGTGTCAAAAATTGGCAAAAGTTACGATCGAGATCAACAGATTAATTCCCGGTATAGACCTGAGAAATAGCTCCGGTATATTCCAGCAGGTTAGGGACATCTCTTTGTTGTTAGTAGTTTGAAAACCCTGCACAAATTCCGTCCAAGGATTTTCGGTAGCCAACATTACTCTTGAATACAATAGGGCTTGAGCATGGATCAGTGCTTAAGGTGTTAATTTCAGTGAAACCTATGAAGAATAAAATTGTAGGTGCTTAGATGCATTCATTTTTGGACACTTCTCGTATATATATAGGTATCGAAATCTCTATTTGGTGTAACATTTGATAAATACGTTGGTACCGAATACACCATCTACTGTAACCTCCGATAAATGAATTGGTACCGAAAACATATTTCATATATGTTACCGAAAAGAGGATCTATTGTATCGAAAACAGAATATATGTTATATATGATATATGTATCAAAAACAATTATAACCTTTGCTATATACATTTTCTAAAACTATGTAGAAGTAACCTCTGATAAACACGTTGGTACCGAAAACACAATCCAAAGGGACTTCTGATGAATATCTTGGTGTGAAGCTATATTCTAAATACTACAGAAGTGACCTCTGAAAAATATTAGGTGCTGAAAATATGTTAAATGAAAGAATGGGAGTGAATATATTAATACATAAAATTTTTGACCCGAAAACGCCTTCTAACAATTTATATATCCCGCTGCATCATTTCCCATTCATATAAATGGAACTTTTCTTTATTTCTATTCTAACCATCTGGGGTAAAAAAGAGAGAGAAGAGAAAAGCAGTGATTCTGTGTTAGAGGCATTTGGTTCTTTTCCCCACAATGTTTTTGCTGCTGTTCTAAAACCATAATTATACCTTTTCTTTAAAATGGCTGTCCCTCCCCTCCCCCCCTTTTTTTTGTAAGTTTAAACTATATCGAGAAGCAGCCAAAAAAATAAACATACAGTAGAATAGGAGATAATTAGCGATCATTGCTTTCTGTGATATAATCAAATGTTCCATAGATTAATCTTTCAGGTACGTCTATATACATTGTTTAAACTGGGATAAGATGCAAACATGGCTCCAGGCTCAATTTTAAACTTTTTAATACCGTTGTTTATTTATTTGGTTTACTTAAGACCAAGGGTCCTTGTATTAGACAAAATTCACTCCATTTAGTCCTTCATAGATCACACAGAAACACAGCACTTGTGTCCCAGACAACCATTGTTTTGGTTAACTTTTTTTAAAGAAATTTGTTTTTACATACTGGTTTTCACAATTAACAGGGTCCAAAAAATCCACTCGTCCGCTCGTATTTACGAGTAAGGAATAGATGAGGACGAGTGAATTATCCGTCATGGTCGTCCGGCTGGACGAGTGGTAAATAGCTGTTAAGAAAAAATAAGGTTTTCACATGAATGCATTAGCTTACAAGCTGCTAAACGGCCATCCAGCGCATTGAGCGGATTATAACTCTTGAAGCCGGATGTACACAGTGCTGGTCACTGCTTTACTGGCTTCATGTTATCGATAAATCGGACGGATAATACGGGTACCAGTTTTGTTCCCGTTCTAAATATAGACCGATTTCAAGTCAGCCTACAGATATAACTCGGTACCTTTCATCGCCAATGAAAATGCTTTATTATGATTTGGGAATTTAAGTACGAGCGACTTTTCCCATTATCTAAACGAAAAATATAAACGCACATAAATTTTCGAAATCAGTTCGATAAACTTTGTCGGGTTTATTGTTTTCTATAACTTGACCGGATAGATGGTACCGGTTATTGAAACCCGGTATTTAAGATTCGTTACCACGGGAGACGTAATGATCATTTCCGTTTCGTCTGTAAACGTCAGAATATCGGAGTCCGATATTAGAAGGTTTTTCCAGGGAGGAGGAGACAGCGAGAGGCGAGAGGTTGAAAAAAAGAAGTCTGTAGAAAATAAACGGTTAGAAAAAAGAAAACAATCACAAAAAGATTATGACACTTGTAAACGTAAAAGGCTCACTGTTGAGTCGTGGTTCGAGGAGTTTCCCTGGCTCGAGAAGACCGATACAGAACTTTTTTATTCTGTCTGTAGGAAATATCCTACACTTTCGGACCCTGAATCTACTTTAGTAAAGGGCATAAAAGAAAATTACAGAAAAGAAACACTGAAATTCCATGACAAAAGCCAAAAACATATTAAATGTGTGATGAAAGACCAAGTTTTAAATAGGCCAAATCGGGAAACAGAACTGACCAAAAGTATTAAAAATATTGACAAGAAAAACGGCGTTATTTATGAAAAATTATTCAGTACTGCATACTGCATTGCAAAAGAAGACGAACCCTTCAGTAAATAGCCAAAATTACTGGAACTTCAAAGAAAGAATAGGGTGACTGTTGGGACTAATTATCTGAATGAAGTGGCTTGTAAAATGTTCATAAACTGTATATCTCAAGTGATGAAAGAAGAAATGGGTGAAAGTTTTCGAAATGCAAGGTTTATCAGTATTCTTTTTGATGGCTCAACAGATAAAAGTATAGTTGAACAAGAGATCATTTATGTCAGATACGTAAATCATTTAGGCATACTTCAAACTCAGGTGGCTGATATTATCAAATTAGAGCATGGTCATGCAGTTGGTGTAAAGAATGGTGTATTAGAAGGCTTGAAAAATGTTGGGATGTCTCCTGAAATATTAAAACAAAAACTTGTTGGAATTAATACTGATGATGCTTCAGTGAACCTAGGAAAAAAAAGTGGTGCTGTAAAACTGTTGAAAGACGTCATCAATGAGCAAATGAATGATGGAGAGACTTGTGATGATTATATTGCAGTTGTTCACTGCATTGCCCATAATTTAGAATTAGCAGTGTGTGATGCCAAAAAGGATATTGGGTATCTGAATGATTTCGAAAATGTATTGAAAGGAATATTTCAGCTGTATTACTATTCTCCCAAACGTCGAAGAGAATTATATGACATTGCAACATCTTTGGATAAAGATTTAGAACACTATGGAGGTCTTGAAGCAGTTAGATGGGTTGCAAGTCAGAATCGAGCCTTGAAATCATTATTAGAAAACTATGAAGTAACCATTATTCATCTGGAAGAGATCACAAATGGAAGAGATGACAATGCAAATAAATCAAGGTACTATGTTAGGCAAATGAAAACTGAACGATTTCTCATGTTTTTACACTTCTTAATTGATTGGACAAATTTGCTAAGTGAGGTGTCTATCTTATTCCAGAGTACAAAAGCACTAGTTTCAGAGGTTGCAAGGCCAGTGAGAGAGCTAAAAGAAAAAGTGGTCCATATGAAGGTTAGACGAGGCAAAATGTTGAGATCATTTTTGAATGAGTCAGCTGATGGTCTATTCAAAGGTGTTGAAATAACTCAACGTGCTAGACAAAGAGATGAAGTGGACATTCCAGACCCAGTACAAATTTACAATGATAGACCAAATTCTTTCTGCAACAGAAACTTTCCTTGACGAGAGATTTATCAAGCATCTAGGTGGAGAACCACACTCTCTGTTCAATATCTTTGATTTCCACCAGTGGCCAGATAGTGTGAATAACCCAGAAACATTTCGGCAATATGGTCAAGAAGAAGTTGAACAACTTGTTAGAGTGTACAGTCCTCTGTTGAATGATCAGGAAAGGGAGAATGCAGCAGAGGAATGGCTAGATTTAAAGATGTATATCGACAGAAACAAGAACAGGGGCCTCATAGATGTGTATGAGTGTCTCCTGGGAAATAGGGACATAGATAATATGAAACACATATTAACAATAATAAATATCATGCTCACTATATCTCCAACAACAGCAGAATGCGAACGGGGATTCAGCCATATGAACTTGATTAAGAAACAATCCCGGGTAAACTTAAAACAGGATACACTCTCATCATTAATGACAATCAAAGTAGATGGTCCCTCAGTTGACAACTTCAATTAAAGTAAAAGTGTTGTAAATTGGCTTAACTCTGGAAGAGGTACCAAGCATATTTTGGGTCATAAGTGTCATGTTAGACAAGAACCTCAACCAGGGCCAAGCAATGTGATTAATGATACAGATTCTGACAGTTCTTCCTAGTGAAAAAGTGAAGCCTAAGAGACCTGTAGTTGTTCAGTTTTTTGCTGTTATTCTAGTGAACTTTTCACTTTACTTGGACTTCAAATAACAATTGATAAACATTTATAACACATTACATTCTAAAACGAAAGCTGAAATCGTGAATATTTGCTTCACATTGAGTGTAACAGTGAGTATATTAAAGATTCCCCTAAATGTTTTTTTTTGTTGTTTTCCCCATGACTTTGTATTACCTCCATCTAAGTAGGACAAGTGAGGGTTAAAGCAGGGCAAGTGCTTTTTTGAAGTCACTTGTCCTGCAGGACGAGTGCCTTTTCTGGAAATTTTTGGACCCTGAATTAATGACAAAAAATGTCATTTTCACAAATGATGCGGTAAATTTTGATGCTACATCACGTCTAGATAAGAATCTTGGAATGCGGAATGACTAGATGAAAACAACCCGTAACGGCTTTGCGCATAAGTGGTTAAAATCCTGTTGGCATCATTTTGCACTTACGTAACAGGGCTAGTTTGGTGGCCGCTGTCGAATCAAATTAATCATTAGCTGCCTACACACAATCAATATTTTCAAAATGATATTAAATGAACAACAATGAATACAGTTTTACGAAAAACATCTATAATTGTTTTGTTCAATATATTAAATTTTATTCATTTACACTTCTGTCAGCATTCGGTTAGAAATATTTCTGGGGGTCTTTTCATGAATATCTACGATCGCAAATATTCGTCATTATGTTGCGCATGTAATTCTTCAATATTGTCAACACACGTTTAATATGATAGACAATGTGATGTATTGACCATATTATTGACAATTCATTTGATCGCCAATATGAGAGCCATTTTCCACTGAACCTTTGAACGGGTGTTTCGGGCCAGTAAAATACGTTGAAATGCTTTGCAGTATTAGCCTGTAAGGAGCCTTTCACAATTTGTCTTGCCCTAGCGACCGGCGAAGAGTATGACCTCTGGTCTACACTATCCTCTTTGCTGAGACATCCCGTAAATAGTAACATTTGTATGTTTGTACACAAATGGAACTTTTCTTTATTTCTGTTCTAACCATCTGGGGTAGGCAGTTAAGAAAAAAGAGAGAAGAGAAAAGCAGAGATTCCGTGTTAGAGGCATTTGGTTCTGTTTCTCACAATGTTTTTACTGCTGTTCTAAAATCATAATTATACCTTTTATTTAAAATGGATGTCCCTCTCCCTCCTCTTTTTTTTTGTAAGGTTGAATTATATCGAGAAGCAGCAAAAGAAATAAACATACAGTGGAATAGGAGATAATTAGCGATCATTGTTTTCTGTGATATAATCAAATGTTCCATAGATTAATCTTTCAGGTACGTCTATATACATTGTTTATTTACTCAAGAGAAAAAGGCGATGATCTTCAGAAATCTGCATATCATATGCTTATTATTAGCCATTTATAACAAATTATGCAAAACAAATGACATACCGGTAAAAAACTGATATCTTATTTCATGCTTTCCGGTAGGTTATCGAGAAATATCTGTGAAATATTTTTCGATATCTCATGGTTACGACCAGTGGAAATACCGATTTTTATATCTAACTCTTCAATTGAAGGCGGAAACAGTTGTTCCCGCGCACTAGTTACAATTCGCGTGCCTCACAACCAGATGGAAATATGACGTAATTTACCTTACATTTCTCGCGCTTGACGTAATATTGTAATCCGTTGCTATGAGGATGGGGTACGCCGCGGAGAATAACCGAAAAGAACTGTACTGGATTTTGATTAAGTTCTCACCAGAAAGGGTTAAAAGCATTAAATAAATGGAATATTTGGCTTTTTCGGTGAAAGATCGAAATTTATTTCATCTCGTGAACATCATTGGTAATATTTTCACTCGTGGCTGCGCCACTCGTGAAAATATTACCGATGATGTTCACTCGATGAAACAAATTTCGATCTTTCACCGTAAAAAACAAATATCCTCTATATCTCTTTTTGAAAATGTGATAGTCTCACCAATGACAATATTAATTGTAGCAACCATAAAAAAACTAGTCGACCCTTTACCATGCAATTCCCGGTTTTCACGACTCTGAGGAAGAAAGTCTTTGAAAACATTCTGGGATAAGGAGAAAATGCTGGTAACCGGCATTATCTTCTTTTCTCAAAAGATGTTCTACCCCTTGAAAGACAAATCTAAAAATTTGAGCCACATTTAATCTGTCATCTGCAAATGCTGTCAAAGTGGACCAGTCGAAAAGTGTTGACGTCTGGTAAACAGTGAACATGGAAGTTTATAAATCGTTTTCACAGATTGTTTGTATAGTTTTAATCCTAAGTCATACTTTTATTCGTGGTACATGTACTTACAAAAGGGACTTTGGTTCAATGGTTAATCAGTGAAATCGTCACATTGTCGAACATTGTTAAGGATTATTATATTGTTTTTGGAATAAATAGGCTTTAAACTGCTTTCTCCCCCACCCCCTAGAGAAAACAGAAATACAGCTTTAGTCTATCTTAGCACAATTTAAATCTAAATAGGATAGAGTGTCAACATACGCCGATTCAACCAACAAGACCATTCAAAGTTTAGAATTAAATTTTTTTGTCTTGCAAAAAAATGTTTAAAATTGTGAAGCTATATTTATGACCTTTTGGGCAACATTGATACATGATTATTATTTTAGGGAGTTCTTTTCGTCCGCACTTAAAAAATAGCGTGCACAAATCTTACTTCAAAGATCAAAGAAACGTGTGCATGTTGTTACTTCTGGAAAATCAGGGCCTGTATTCACCAACTATTCTTAACAGCATTCTTACTCTAATCCTCTAAATTTCTAAATTTCACAGTACCCTCATTCTTGCTTGGCTAAACCAGATGGTTGGGTCAATTGTGTTTCTTTTTACATCTTGGTGCGTGGTAGTGCGGAGACTTTTTGTTAATTTTTACTATCAAATCTTATCTATTTTTTGCGTAAGATACATCTCATAACTATAAACAACAAAAACTTAGATTCTTCGATTTAAAGTTTATCTCTGAAGCTTTTATTGAATTACAGGAACAGAGTCACTTTCGTATTCGCCATGCATTATGAGGTATTGAATTTTTACTCCATTATGTATTTTTCCGGTAAAAAGTGTAAATGGATAGATTTCCAACGAGTCTTTTTCCAGTTCAAAGAAATAGTTAAATCCAATTGATTTAATTTCAAAAAGAAGATAAAAATATATATCTTATCAAAATCTGATCGAACTTTTATCTACTCTAGTGTTCACGATACTGTGTTACTTACTGCGATGTATATCTTCCCATTTTTGCAGGATTCAGTAACTGCGATCTCCAGTTTTGTGTATATTTCCTAAAAACCTATAATGCAGCGCTTTTTTGTCTTGCAACGCATGGGAGAAACACGACAAAGGTTGCACAATGTACGAAATTATAAGTTATAACTTTTACCACAAGCATCATTATATGGTTATAGTTACCTAAATTAACCTCAGTTAATGGAAAATATAACTCGATTTTCTTCGGGATTCCTTAGTGTTTTTAGTGCTTTTAATTCATTACAACATGTGACCACTTTGAACTCTTTTAACATAAAAATGGATGCAAGTGTCAAGAACTGAAAATTGAGATTAAAAGTCGGGTATTGAAGAGGGAGAGAGAAATAGAGAGAGAGATGTTTAATTTCCAAAAAAAAAAAAAAAAAGTCGATCGATCTGTGATCAGATTTGCTTCATTATATTTGATATTGCACGTTTTATGTAGTCTGATCTTTATCTTGCCACCCGCAAAAGCTCCTGATTGCGCTGAAAGGATTGATAAGATAACAAAGAGGGAGAGCTGAAAGCTTATTTACATGTATCGTCAATGACGCAGTACCATTTTATAAATATCAGTGGAGCTTACCACTGCGATCTTTTGCTAAAAAATCTTATGACATGTAGATATATAACAGGAAGGAATAGTTTAAAAAATATTAAAACCGCAGGATAGTCGAAGTGGCCTTTTGTTGATACGTTCGGTAATTGAAATGAACGTATCTCTGTTAGCGGACCAATCAAGCAATGAGCTTGGCGGAAACCGAGTTTTCCCCTGGCAGTTTGATAGTTCCGGGCCGATAACGAGAAATCAGATCTTTTCTGTGATGCCAAATTACACTGTTTGTACTTTGGTGTTGCGGAGATAATGTACGATTTAGAATTTGTCTAAAATAGAGCACAAAACGTTGTTTGAGACAGACAGACAGACAGAAAGACAGACAGACATTTGCTCCCGTAGCTAATTCGATTACACAATAATGCACGGATCCTGTGATTAGAGATATAAAATTAAATCCTGAGTCAGCCTATATTTTTTTCCAAAAGCTCTAATCCATTTCTTCTCACCGCCTAATAATGTTTCCAATTAGTTTACATGAAAAAGCAGCCGAGTGCTTGGAATTCGAAGATGAAGAAATATAAGTAACATAAATGCGTTGATAGGAGCGCTGAGATACATGTATATCCGCAATACTTGTGAGGCGGAGTAACCACCACTAACCCTTATATCAGATATTCAGATATTCAAACTTTAAATTGAAATATTCCAAATTGTTTCTATTCTTTTTCATCTCATAACTCCGCATGATACAAAGGGTATCATGCACTAAGATCTCTGAATTTATGTTTTCCAATTAAAAGGATTAGTGTTACAACATTGTTGAGCTTTAAATACTGTTTAGATATGTTTTTACAGATTGTTATCACAGTAAAACGTCTAAAAACAGGAAATAATTACTACTGTATTTTTATTTTTGTAAAAAAAATTCAAAAGAATCTCAATCAACAGAGGAGTTCCCCATTAATGTATACTGTGTTGTCTAATAACACAGTCAAGGGATTTGACTAGATGGTAATTTTAATCGTTTTACTTCATTGGGTTTTCTTTCAAAATCAAAATAAGGAAACATAATGCTAATTTTATCTCGATACTTTAAAAAGCAATTTAACTCTTTATTAGACAACTAAATATTTGACTTGTCCAAAACGAAAGCATTGGCAGACATCAAACACATGCATTGTTGTTGAAGGGGCTGAAAACATCGTGAGAAAAGAAAAAAATGCTGGTGCTGGTTACCTGCATTTCTTGCTTTCCTGCAGTGTTTTCGAAACCTTCCTCCCACAGAGTTGTTAAAACACAGAACTGTTTGGTAAAAAAATAAAGGTAATCATCTAATTTAGAAATTTGTTAATATTTATTTGATGGCATTTTTTTCTATAAATTCCACCATAAACCTATATCATACAGTTGTATATATGAAATAACTGTGGCGAAAGGAGAAATTTCTATATACAAACATGTTGTTACTCATCTACAGGTGCATTCATTTTTTATTCGTTTTAAGGGCTTTTTTGGCCCTTCTATCGCCAAACTTAATTTTGTATGCGTCTTTAGTGAGTTTTTTTTTAACTGTTTACATACACTGTTTTTTATAGACTTCTGATTTAGTACTTCACAGTATCACTTTTCATCTTCGTATATGCGCCCAGTATGACCACCGCTGTCGACGGGCCATGAAATTCCATTCATTCATTCTGCAGATGGTTATGAGTAGAAGATATAGCAACATTGACCCAATGCCAAACAAATGTCATAATGCTCTGCCTCTCGATTACGTGACGATCACTCTGCTTTTGATGTCGTTTTCACCCTACATTCTATCAGTACAAAAAAGTTTTATGTAAAAATCATGCGTTTATGCATTTTTCATTGAGTATAAAGGAACTTTTAATATCGTTGATTGAGATGCTCTAAAAAAGTTTACAACCAGGTATAAACACTAAAATGGTTGATTGATATTATCAAGTGTTTCAAAGTTAAAGCATGTTTTAAACTGTCCAGTAAGTCTGGACTATTAGACATTGAGATATCACAATAGGACCAAAGCAAGGAGACCCTTTTTCACCATTTCTTTTTAAAGTATTTATACATGACCTTGCAGAAAACTTATATTTTGATTCTTTAAAAGATTTAGACTTTAAGCTACTTTAAATAACGGCACCTGATTTTATTTGCTGATGATTCAGTCAAGTAACTTTTCAAGCTGAAATTGAAAGTATTGGTAAATACTCTGAAGAACGGGTATCAGAAATAAATGTAGATAAGACAAAACCGTAATTCTTTGAAAAAGTAAGTCTTTGTGTGATATCAACTTTTATGTTGATGAAAAGATAATTGGAATATTTGACCCATTACTTAGTTGGGCAATTCTCATATACGGGTACTGGCTCTGCATAGTTTGTACACGAACAAGCAATAAAGGCTGACCATGAGATACTCCTTTTTTTTTTTTTTTTTATAAAGTTTCAATCTTTACGTACAAAAATCAAAGTTGCAGCTTTTTTAACTCTATTGTTATTCAATTTATTGTGCAGAAGTCTGGTGTCTCTAAAATTTTAGAAATATTGAAAAAAGTACATATTATATTTTTTAAGTATCCTCTTGATGTAAACACTCAAACACCATACTATGCAGTTTTGTTTTTTATGAGTTTTTGAGACTATGGATACTGTGCTGGGGATATGTTGGAAACAAATACCATACTCATTTACCTTGTCCGAAACACTAAGTTCTCACAAATGTATATTTGAAAAATACATTTACTCTAAGTGTCTATAGATCCTCTGACCTCAAACGGAGAAAGGAATACATTGTATCTCATATTATGTGTTATAATACGTCGTTTATGTTAATAAATGAAACTGAAATTGTCTTTATCATAGGTGGGCATTTCAATTACCAGAGAAAAAGTTTTTCAAACATTTTTCATTAAAATTTCTAAGACTAACATGAATCTATAGGGATACATTGCAATTGCAAATTTCTAATGCGGCCTCTTTCAAAGAGACAGACGTGGTAAACAAACCATCATCTTAACAATTTGTGCATAATTATATCCAGCCACTTTATAGGACATATTTGTGTTTTCAATCGGATATCATCGTAACGTCATAAAAATTCAGCCTTTGATAAACGACAAAATTTTAGACCTGCGGAAATTGAAATTATTTGCAGACAACAAAGTAAATGTGAATAAAATGATCGGAAATGTCCTTGAAAGGATAGTAAGTATTGTGGGAAAAGGACATTATACTGGTTTCCCTCATTTCCTCCTTTTTCCATGCAATGTTTTCTAAATCCGCCTTCCACGTGTCAATAACACTCGGGATTGTTTGGTAAGGGTTAACCTATATGTATTACCTACATGTTTAAGTTTAGATGTACCAAAACCTAGTGCAGTAAACACATCGGAGAATTATTTTGAAGGGAAAACAATTATTTTTAGATGCACGAGAATCACCTAGGGAGTAGAACCGACTCTGTCGGCCAAAGACACTCAAACGTGAACAGTATCTCCAGGGAGGATTGAACAAGGATTTCCTGATAATCAATCAAACACCTTTTTAAAAAATAAAAAAGTCATAGAAAATCCCTTTGTTACTATGTACAATTACATGTTGCAACGGTTACAACACAACATGGATGGATTTTGACAACCTAAACGAAATGACAAAAATGTAGACTTGTCCAAATTAAGAACACCTGCAGACAACAAATTAAACGTGGCTCAAATGATAGATAAATCCTTAAAAAGGGTAGATACATTACTGTGAACCAGCAATTTCTCTTTTCCCCAATAAAGTTTTGGCTTGGGGTTGTTAAAACACGTATTGCCTGGTAAAGGGTTTTCAAGTATCGTATAATGCCTCCTGTTTGTCTGCCACCTGTTTGCCTGTCTCGAATTTCTACAGCCACTTTTTCAGTTTTCGATTATAAATCTATGATTTAACAAAGGACTGTCTATATGCCCGAAGTATTTGTAGGACTACGCCAGTCTGAATTTTGCAATAATTTAGACCTTTGACAGCACTCTATAGTTTCATATAAACACTTACTGCGGAACCTAAACCACCACGTATTGCCCCACAGGCCATTGCAAGACAATTTCCAATAAAGATAAACTCATTTGCCGAACAGAGAATAAGATCCAGTCACGCTAACACGTTGTACTTAACAAAATCTGACCTTTGAACAATCTGGTGAAATTAGATTTTAGTACATAGACGATATTAAAGATCAATTTAAGTGTTGAAACTTTGTTTAAATTGATAATGAAATATATTTCCTTAACCCTTAGAATGCTGGGCATGATATCAGGTGCTTAAATTGCGGACAATTTTCACCACGATAAGACTGCACAGAACGTACATGGATTCATCGTTGCCAGTTCCAAAACTTGTTTCTGCTGGTGACGCTGTAATATTATATAGTGCATTCTTCCACTCTTACCAAAATAAACTCATGAAAACATAAAAATTGCGTGGTATAAATTGGAGGTAGGGGTATGAGTGTAAGAATGACTCAGTTGATAAAATACTATTCTTAATAATTCAAGTCACTGCTAACAGATTACGCTCTAAATAAGCCTAGCATGAATTAAAATTGAAATTCAAATCAATGCCAATAGGATTTAGAAAGAAGAAACAGTCATTACGACAAAATCTGCCTACTTAACTGATATTTAATCAGGACGTTACCAGCGAAGAGAAAGAACCAACCAGGCTGAGCATTTAATGCTTACTCAACCTTCTTCGATTCTCATTACAATCCCTACCCGTTTCATCAGAGGGAACTTCGCCAGGTCCGTCCGTGAGTCTGCCTACCCATCCCTTTTTCTGCCTATTCTTTCGTCTGCAGGTCAGTTAGTTTATCTATCTGTCTGTCCGTTCCTTCAGTTAGGACCCTGTGATAGATTAGATATTTATGAGGCCGACTGTGAAGAAGCTTCATCTAGGGATACTTGAAAATATGCGAAGCTGAAAGTTGAGCCAGATTTAGAGTGCAGTCAGGAAGATTTTTACATAGCAGCAGAGTCTGCAACAGCTTCTTCATTCTTTGAGCTACAAAGAGGAAACTTGGCATAATGATGTATCATGATATGTGCATTAGGCACAGTTCTTCTTAATCTTTTTACGGCTAATATACAGGTCGATTTCACAATTACTTAACTCTTTACCAGATGACAAAACCTTATTCGTGTCCATTTAGAAAGCATTTGCAGACATCAAATTAAATCACGAACCAAGACCTAAACCGGTAAGTACAAATGTAACTCTCTTGCCGTGCAAAAACACAACTCTTGTAGTTTATGCTTAATCTTGAAAAATCGGAATCAGTTACTGGATCCCGGGCCACGAATGGTTCCGTTCACTATTTTAGACTCGGTAGAATAATTTTTAGTCGGGAATTCGATCCGAAAAGGCTTATATTAGAAAACGTGTGTGAGAGATGTTCATTATGACAGCAAAATAAAATGCGATTGCCCTTGCTTCTGGGTTAAATAGTCTGCAAACAATAGTAAACAGATTTTCAATGAAGTTTGAAGTTATGGATAAATAAATGTAACGAAAGCAGCCGTTCTCCGTTTATATATACCATTTTGTTTCGGTGAACAGATTATCCGATGTAGCGTTAATTTTTGGCGTAGATGACTACGTTGGCTTTTGACCTACTTCTTGTTGATGAAAAGGAATGAATATATAGTAATTTGCGGTAAGTAAAAATATGGATATGTATATTCTACGGGACCCTGCAGATTTGTTTGTGGGCAAATTAATGACAACAGTTTTAAAGCGTTGTTAACGATAAAAAAAAAAAATGTTATCCTATATCCCATTTCTGTTTACAAGTATTTTCAAGACGCATCAATTTTAGCAGCAACTCTTCCTCATCCAACGATGATTTGGATTAACATGTAATCTTAGAAATATTTATAAATGGAAATTTCACTTTTCAAAAATATGTAAAACGATGAGGAAAAAGAAGCAGTTTTTGGTGGAGTTATATTTAATTATTTCTCTTCATAGTGAAGCACAAAAGAGTTCCAATATTCATACTACAGTACTTTTTACGCCGTCTTGTTTTTTTTTAAAGATATCCCTTGTTTTTTCTGTTGTTTCTTTTTAATTCACTATGAGTGGGTGACAGCCTCTCACATCAAAGGTTTCGGGCTCGAATACCGTAATGAGCGGGGTCAATCTTTGGAACTACCCACATTGCAGTGCGAGTACTGATTAAGGTTTCCAGGTCGCAATCATCGGGAGTCAATTATATAAGTAGACAGAACTTGTTTCACTATCGACATAAAATCAATAGATTTAAACTAAACTAATTTACAATGATTCCAGTTCTCTGTTGTAGATTGTTTATCTTCTGCTACTTGATTTCAATCATACCTTGCAAATCCTAAGACAAAGAAGATTACCAAAATGTGACTGCATATCTCCCGTGTACAGTCGCTGTTTTGAACATGTTGAAACCTTCATAGCTTTCTTCTTCATCTAACAACAAAACAAAGGATATCACTCTGAACAGATGATGTTTTCAAACGTTGATAATTCTAGGTTGATGCAAGGGCTCGTAAAATGCTTTAACTCTTTACCAAATGATATAATTCTAGACCAATCCAAATCGGAAGCATTTGCAGACGACAAAATTAATGTGACTCAAAAATTGAAATTTGTTTTGGAAAGGGAAGAAAACATTGTGGGAAAAGGAGAAAACGCTGGTTACCAGCGTTTTCTCCTTTTCCCACCATGTTTTCAGAAGGCTTCTTTCTCAGGGCCCTGAAAACCAGGGATTGTTTGGTTAAGGGTTAAAGAAGTATGCAGACTGTTTTCAATATCACAAGAAAGTTTTTATGTCGCAGGAAACAATGTTCAAGCTCTCGTAGCGAATCAATTTGTTTCTTTCAGCGCTCACAAGCGTTCGTTTAACTGGCGTAAAGTTTTGCAATGCACTGTGTATACACGCCGTTTCACTCAAATTTATGTTTACGCTTATTGGAAATTGGCTTGCAATGGCCTTTCCGGCAATATGTCGTGGTGTAGCAGTTACTTAAGCTATCAAATCGAGACCACTAGCCATATCGACGGCATGCTTTCGAAGAGTAAAAAAACACCAAAAAAGAAGCCAACGGCTTCTCTTTTAAGGAGGTGGTGTACGTCGATGTCCAGAACGCCGGTAGATGAAGCATTTCTCCCAACGATGGAGAAGACGCTTATTATTATCTCAAAAGATGATACGTCCTATTCCTGCTCTAGTGAAGGTGGAACGAGCTGGAGAACTTGTTGGAGCTCCAGTTTTGGCATCAAGAGTCAAGGAAATGGTAGTTAATTTCTTTGGAAGTATTAGATATTGTCTCAAAAGATGATACGTCTACTTCCTGCTCTATTGAGGGTTGTACGAGCAGCATTTTTTGGCATCTAGAAGCAAAGAAATGTTAGTTACTTTCTTTTGAAGTATTACACGTTCTACAATTTTCATTCTCTCGGTGATTCGCTTCGTACTTAATAAGAGGTTGGCAAACGGGTTAGTAACAATAACAAGCTAGCAAAGAGTTTATAAATGGTTGTGAGTCTAAGCAAAATGTATTGGCCATAACGTTTTCTTATGTGCCTAGTTTCGGCAACGACAGGCAAGCACCGTTTAACGACAATATGTAGTAGTCGACCTTTTGTTTTATGACGGTCACGACATGGTCTTTGAGTTGTCGCCAATTATAATTAATCGGGGAAGTCTTTTCGATGATAAGGTTGAAATTAATCCTAACATAAGAAATTGCAGAAAAGTTTAAAAAACAATTTTAACTTCTCGAAGAAAAAATTCGTGACTTAATGGCGATTAAAATGCGATCATAGAATGGGAAGGAGGAAACTTGTGCGAAAAATCTAGAACGCTGAAGTTATTGCAATTATCGTTTCCGTCGCTAATTAGTTGCAATCCGATCGGTAAGTAGTCGTAGGCTCTTTGGGATCGAACTTTTATAAATTCAAAAAAAAAAAAAAAAAGATGAAATATTAGTAAACAGACCTTAAGTATGGAGTTTAAAGTAGGGATTGGTTTGTCAATATGTAACTAGGGCACCCGTGGTTGTTATCAGAAAAAAATGATTGACACAAACTAGATATCAGCGACTCACATAAGTATAGAGTCTGATAAATACTTCTATGTAATGGTGGGTAAAGTATACGTCTGTAACAATTATTTTCTGATGTAATGATCTGCAGTTTACCAAAGAGCACTGAATTTAATAAATCGTCATTTTCATACAATAAACAGCAGATCAGACACTGTTACTGCAATTTATAAACGTCTTTGAAAGAACATCTCTTATGTGCAAGCGTCGATTTAAGATCAAACTTCACATTCTGCGCAGTTTGATCTTGGATCTACAATATTCATTAAACGCAACTTAAGCAGCCAAAAAGCAAATAGTTAAGTTTTTGTGGCTATTCTATCTCCACAAGAGATGTTTCATTTCCCTGTATTATAATCGGGGCTTTTTCCGATTGTTTTAGATTATTTTCCAGGATTTCGAGATAGTTATCATGCTCCAATTTTGATTCATATGTTATAAGGCACGTGACGTGTTTAAGGCTAAACTGCTTGGAAATGTAAGTCGTATACATATCGGTTTTCAATTCGCATGATACTAAAACAGGTCTATGTAGAACAAGTGGAACAGAAACCTATTACTGAAGATAAGCATGTTCCGGTTTGATTCATATGTTTTTTCAAAGGTATACATTTATCATGTATCAAATTAAATTATTTTCAATGGAAAAATTATCTACAATGCAAGCCTTCAGTATGCGTGTTTTCGGAACTGTTTTTGTTTTATCCTTCACAAAACAATTCTGTGTTTTATGACCGTGAGGAAGATGACATTTGAAAACATTGTATGGAAAAAAGGGAAATGCTTATAACCAATTGATCTTGAAATGTATTATCGTTCATTGTAAGTTACTCGTACACTAACCCTTGCAACGATAAAAAGAATGTAGGGCTTATTTGGCAGAGGTTAATTGTTTGTTGTAACTGTTCGTGTTCATTCGTATTTGTGTTCACTTTAGAAATAGTTTCGTTTTTTCCCTCCCTCTCCCGTCTACAATACAGGGAGCAATCTTAAAGCGTGAGAAGCGAAATGTTCCAAGAGAAAGGTACATTTTGTAAGGAATATCAATGTGAAATATAAATTAGGGCGCAAATGCGTTTTTAAGTGGCGGAGTGGAAAGACCTTATTGGGTAACATTGGATTAGATATTGAATGTATCTTGACTTCTCTTTGACAAGCCTAGCAATTCCCATATACAATATTATTACAAATCTAACCGAAGGGGCTACTTAGCCCGCGTAATTATCATTTATATTGAATAGAAAACTCCGGCTTTGAAGCCTCTAAATGGCACCTCCATTCCAAAATGAATGGGAGATGATTAAGTACAAATGATTGGAGGCCTTAGGACGATTGATGGAGAAATGAGATTTTTTAATAAGCAATGTTGGCTCAGTTGATAAGGTTTTGGATACGTAACCAGGAACTTTTGGTTCGATCCTTGGTGGCGGCCGATAAATAAGTAGGTTCAATATTAGGTTCTAGTAACTTCCCCGAGTCTTGCATTCGCTATCAAAGAGACAAATACGGCGTAGATTTAAGTTAGGCATTCATTTGGACTTACTGTTAAAAACTGTAGTGTTGTACAGTGGAGGAAAAATATTGCTTTAGATAAAATGTGACTTTCCTATTGTAATTCTGTTTTTGACACATTTCTAAGGTGTAGAGAGCTTCTCTGAAATGCTTGCGTATGTAAAAGTTTGACAGGGGGCACAAAAATAGATCGTGCAGCAAAATATCACTTGCAAACATAGATTCGCGAATATATGAAAATTCACAGAGTAATGGTAATCGACTATACAACATGGTATTCCTTTTCATTAATACCTAGAAATCAGTTTAACCCAGAATATTGCGATGATTGATAATGTTATTCGAAAAACGCCAGAATAAAAAAAAAATAGTTTTGTTGATGATAACTTTTGTTTCGAATTAGGGACGGATGAATATCATGACATACATTTTGACCAATAAAATCTGTAATCCAGGTGAAAGTAGTCATCATGCTACATTTGGAACCATTTTTGATACCGTTAGAAAGGTATTTTTTTGAACTTTTTTTTCGTCGTATCTGATTTTATCTAAAGTTACATGCGGTGTGTGTATTTGAGCTGGAAAATGTAGGTGTATAATAATTGAAGTTTATCGGTTGATCCGCACATTTTTGTGTAGCCTAAATGTGGCACGGAATCTTGTTAATCAATTCAAATTTAATGAGTCGTGCTGTGTGGAAATGGGGATTTATTCATCAGCAAAAAGTATCGAACCATTTCGGCCTGCGCAGGCTTGAACTTTTGATGCAGATGCATTAAACCCCTTTCCCAACAGCATAGCATAGCATAATTGGCTTGCAACACGCGAAAAGGGGCATTCGGACATTTGCGTAAAGTGTCGTCTCGGATCAGCCTGCGCAGTCCGCGCAGGCTAATCCGAGACAGCACTTTACGACTACATTAGATTTTGTGCTACAACAGACTTGCGCAAAACAGAAAATTACATAAAAACGGAAAGTGTCTTTTCGGATTAGCCGGTGCGGACTGCCCAGGCTGATCCGAGACGACACTTTACGCAAATGTCTGAATGCCCCTTTTCGCGTGTTGCAGGCCATATGATTGAGCCATATGAGAAAATATAAAATTCAGTGTCAACGGTAAGAGCGCCATTGGGTAATATTTCTGTTTGAGCCGCATTCTGGCAAATAGACCTACATTATACCAATTACGTCGTCATATAATTACGGGTCCTAAATATCCATTTAGCCTAGAAACCAACCGAATGATGAGGTAGAATAATCCTTTGACATTCAGAAAACTGACCAATATCAAAGAGTTTCGACCCAGGTCAGCCTGCTCGGACTGCGCAGGCTGACCTGGACCGATACTTTCTGCATATACACCAGACCCCCTTTTCACAGAGTATAGCTCATTTATAAACTACTAGCTTTAGTATACAACGAGACTAAACAAGATCATCTCGTATTGTCTCCCATTTTATGTTGTCACGAATTCAAACAGCCTCAAGTAAGGCAACATCCCTTGACGGATGTTGTAAATTGATCGTTTGACCTTCAATCAATTATTGTTCTACGTGATCTTGTTCACCAATTAAACATAGTTTTCGGGGACATTTCAAATAACAGTGACCTAAATTATTGGTATGTTACACAGACATTTTTCAAAAAATGGTGTGTAATTTTGCTCTCGTTAGAAAATGCAATAAAAACATAAAGTTTTCCTTCCATAGAGCAATCCATTTACAAAATGAAAATTTCCATTTCTCTTATAAGAGGATGTTTTCCAAAGACGCATGGTCCGAAAGAGAGAAGCTAAGACCGTCCAGTATGATGTTGGGTCCACAATGTCCGCCTTGTTAATCAACCTGAGCACGAAGTGCTGAAGGTGAGCTTTTGTGACCGTGCTGTGTCCATCGCGCGTCGTCATGTCGTCAACAATTACCTTGTATGCTAACTAGAGGCCACATTTTCAGTCCAATACTCATGAAACTGGGTCAAAATCTTTGTCTTGATAACATCTCGGACAAGCTTAAAATCGGGTCACATTGGGTCAAAAAGTACTCCACTAGGACAAACCTTAGAAAAACCTTGTGTGCACTCCAGTGGCATTTTCAGTCTGATACTCATTTAACTTGGTCAGAATTTTTTTCTTGCTAATGCCTCGGACAACTTCGGAATTGGTTCAATTCAGGTCAAAAGTTAGGTCACTGAGACAAATCTTAGAACAACTTTGTATGTACTGTAGGGGCCACATTTTCTGTACAAAACTCATGAAACTTAGTCAGAATCTTGGTGATATCTCTGACGAGTTCGAAATGGGTCACTTAGGATCAAAAAGTAGGTCACAGGGCCAATTCTTAAAACATAAAGAATAAGAATAAAAGTATGCATACTAAGAAGCCATATTTTCAACCACGTACTCATGAAACTTGGTCAGAAAGGTTGTCTTGATGATATCTCGGATAAGTTTGAAATTGGGTAATATCAGATCAAAAAGTAGATCACTGGGAGAAATCTAAGAAAAACTTTGTTTGTAGTCTAGAGGTCATATATCAGTCTGATACTCATTAAACTTGTTCAGAAAGGCTTTTCTAGATGACATCTAATGCAAGTTCACGTCAGATCAAGAAGAAGGTCACCGGGACAAATCGTAGACAAACCTTTAGAGGCCATATATTCAGCCTGATTCTTATGAAACTTGGTCAGAATATTTTTCTTGATGTTATCTAGTTGGAATTCATATTGGGTCATATCAGGTTAAAAAGTAGGTCATTGGTACAAATCTTAGAAAAACATTGTGTGCACTCTAGAGGCCACATTTTCAGCCCAATACTCATGAAAACTGGTCAGAATGTTGGTCTTTATTATATCAGAAGCATTCAAAATTGGGTCACGTCGGGTCAAAACCTAGGTCACCGGGACAAATCTTAGAAAATCTTGTGTGCAGTCTAGAGGCCAGATTTTCAGTCTGATACTCTTAAAACATAGTCAGCATGTTTGTCTTGATGATGTCTCTGACAAGTTAAAAAAAATAGGTCACTTCGGTAATGAAATAGATTAACACTCATGTTTTTTACATCATCACGACCAGGATCTCTTCAGCTTTATCAATCCTAGATGACTTTACTCAGGTTAGCGCTTTAGGGTCAATGGCCCCCTCGTTTGTAAGGTACTTCAGCAAAATAGAGAAATCATAAATTGCAATATTTAGGAGTTTTTTTCCCTTGAAAATGACAATATATTGCAGTATGCAGTATCCATTCGAGTTTCATTTTCTTTCTAAATTCCGAGACTAGTCGACTGATTGGCTAAACTAGAACATGTTACAAAACTCCAGGCGTCCTAGAAATGGTATGTGGGCAGCTCACACCCCTTACTGAAAACGTTCACGAATCAGATATCAGCCTTTTGAGCAACACTTGTTTTCAGTCTAGATACAACACCCTTATAGTTGCAATTTCAAGGTTGCTGTTATCTAGAATGGTTCAGCTATGCGGACAGTGTAGATCAAAGATCAGACTGTACATTTTGTGCAGTTTGATCTTGATCTACTTTGGCCGCAAAAGTAACTTAGGCCTAGATCCAGCACTTAAAGGGTTACAGATAAATTTTGGTAAAGCTTCTTACATGTCGCGTTGGAATCGTTCAGCTGTTAATTGACAAAAGGCTGTGTGTTCCTTTTCAGGCTATTATGAGGTTCTCTTTTGGAAACGTTTATTAACGACATTTAGAGGGTGCAATGTCCATTTCGAGAGAGAATTTCAGTAATGGAAAGTAATTTTAGAAAATTCATGACAAAAATATATCGAGTCTCCGGTCTAGCCTTTTAAGATATTTTGACTGTCTCGCTTATTTGTTTTGGAATTTTGCCCAGTTTTGTACAGATGAGATTTTTAACAACCGGACTGCAGTTGAAAGACTTTTGAAAACATTGTTAGAAGTGGAGAAATTCCTTGTGACAGACAATTGCATTTTTTTTCTTCCAAATGCTTAGTAAAATCAAAGTTTTTCTATCCTTAAAATCTTCGTCTTATGTTGGATTTCGTCTTTTGGCTTGCCTGAAAGTACCTTGTAAACAAATGGGTTCAGGGAAACCAATAAACAAAGCGAAGATAATACGAATGCAAAACTTTGAAGGTTTATACATATGTATGAGACTGAAAATTCAGTCTTTAGAATGAAAAGATATTCGTCGCAGTGGCTTTTTCAAGAAATTAATTGCTGATTTTGTAGAAGCAGTGAGGTTATCAGATTTCATCTATTTAAAGACAAGCGTAGTTTTCACTCACGCTAGGTTGTTGATTTAGTCAGCCCCAAAATGAGCTCATAGAAGTACTTTCATGTTATAAATTTTTGTATAGAAAGCAAACGACATACATCGATCATTTTGACCAAACAAGTGTTTCTCGGCCTCGATTTAGATACAGAGTATTGTATCGCAATCCATCTTTGTCCAACTAAAACATTTACAGACAAATTGTGAACATTGTTAAGACTGTATCCTAGATCTATATATTGGTCGGAAATGATCGAGGATGAAGTGGACCAGGAAGATTCTGTTTTTATCACACACCTACCCGTTTTTCCAACGTAATACTGCCATTACAAATTGACTTATCTCACAGGCACACTTTTGATATAAGCAAAATGTGCCATTTTTTAATCAAAACTCATCATACGCCGCATTTTTAGACTAGCGCTGATAAGATAGCTAGCCTATTGCTATTGGAAGTGACCCAGATTCAAATCGCGATTTAAACGCAAAACGATTGTAACTCACCTAAAAATATTTTACTGGAAAAGGAAAAAAAGAAAGATTATTTCTTTTTGATGAAAGGTGGTTTTGATTTGAGGTATATGTACAACCTTTACATTTTCTCTGGTTGTTGCAGTAATTTTCAAGAAATACTTTGAGAGATTATGTGTTGATGGATATAGATTACAAAACTGTCAAAAAGTATTTTTTGATTTAAAAAAAAAAAAAAATTCTTTATGTCAGAAATCGTAGTTCTGTTCAATATTACCAACGTCGAAACGAACAGCAAAATCTCTACCACTCTTATTTGGATGATGTCTGCTTACAATGTCATAAGCTGAACAAGATGCCATCGATGAGGTAAAAGACGTTCGCGTATGTAACTAAGTCAGTAACTGCTTGTATGTAATTAAGTCAGTAACCTTTGCAAATCAAGTTCATCTTTACTTATCCCAAGGTAATCCTTTTCATCCTCGTGTTGTTGGCAGCTGAATGCCCAAGTGGAAAAGTATGGAAAGTTCATCTAAAACTGATCTGTTGAAAGTATTCTAACTCCAAATCATCAAACTGATATGTTCATTATTTTTCTCTCTTTTTTTTTCAGTTACATGTAAAGGTTAACAAACATACTTTTTTACAATATTTCTTAATTTGTGACAAGTAAATAGCTATGAGCTATGGATAAAGTTAACAGATCCAACCAGATCAGACTTGATAACCGGATGGACCGGGCCGAATCGGATCGAACTTAATGTCCGGATTGGACCATTTTTTTTTCAATTTTCTATGGATAAACCAAGTTTTATCTTCACTAAAGTCGCTTATTCTACATCCGCTAGTTTTTCAGTACTTTCAGTATTTCGAATAAATCATTGCTGACCCAGATTTCTCCGTAAAAATAATTTTCAAATTTAACGATCGTGAAAAAGATACACATTTTAGCATCTTTAGATTCAAACAAAATTATTATATAGAAGTTTGTTTGGAGCTATTTTTCGTCCGCGATGTCCATACCTGTCAAAGAAGCGAGTAGGTTTCATGTGAATTTCAATACATCTGTACACGAAGGCCTATATTTTAACACCTTGAACTTTAATCCTTTAGATAGAGTTATGTGATCAAAAGAATCTGTCATTCGTTGGCTCTTTTTATAAAATCTCCCTTATCTCATCCGCAAAAAAAATGTCACTAATCCCGCCAGAGGGTCCCTAAATAACATTTTTTCCAGGCACGTTTAAGAAAAATTTTATCTGAAATGCCACCTCATGTCAGAACCGATATATACCACGGAACCCTTTTCCCGCCTCTTGCCAAACGAGACGCGATATAGCGATAATCTATAACTGCATCGCCTTTCTAATCATTTACAGTTTGGAGAGAGTTGCTATTCATTTCGTTATCGAACTGTCCCGAGTTATGATGACCCAGAACAAGTAGGATTTTCCCACAGTGTTTGCTACAATAAAAAGAATCAATCACTTAAGCTAAGCCTAATTGTCGTCTGCGAGCGTTTTCAACATTGAGAAGTCTAGTACTTTGTTTTAAGGTCAGGAAGAAAATCTCGTCAAACGAAGTGCGAGATTGCGATAATTATTCCGTTGTGGCTTGTCTCTTAAGCATACAGATTAAAAGACAATGTGTAGAACGGTTTGCAATGTTGTAGGACGGGTATCGTGTTACACCTTTATGAAATGATGCCGTATATTGGGCTAGCTGTACCTGAATTATTGTCTGTGAACAGAATTAACGCTCTGAACATTGCTGACTCTACACGAATTTTGCTAATGCGAAGAAAACTATCGGATCTGACAAACGTTGGAGGTTAAGATGGAACTTTATCGAACAAGTCTTGAAAAATGTTCTTAAGCGAGCCCTTGGGAATCACTATTTTCTCTTTTCTCGCAAGGTTTTCTACCCTATGTAAGACAGATGTATAGTCTGATCGTGGTCTGAACCAAACGTTTTGACCAATCACATATTTTATACTTTCTTAATTTAGAATAAATTTAAGAATGGTTAGTGAATACGAGAGAAGAACATGGGCTGAACACGTATTACCGTCAATAAGTCAGACACAGACCAGAAAAAGGAACGGTCGATGCGTTTTTTGTTGTTGCGACATATTATTTCTGTAGATTGGTCCAGCAATAAACAAGTTATTGGATATACACCAGATTTCAATCGAATCTTCTTGCAGACAATCTTTTATCACGTTCTAACATAATATAGATGTGTCTACGTCCGTTTTACAGATGTAAGTTACGTTTTATATGAGATTTATTACCGTGGCTGATTCATAAAGATCAAAGAAGAAATACGTTACATTGTGAATGTAAAGGCTTGGTCAGACCGGCTAACGGATATGTAACGGGGGGAAAACGGACAAAAATATGCAGAATTTGGTTATCCGGTGACAAAATTCATCTCCTCTGCCGCTCGAGGCTCACGCGATCGGTGTGTGGAGCGAGGAAGCCACACAATGACCGCACGAGTACCGCACATGTAACGGAAAAAAACGCACGTTTAACGGATATGTACAGGATAATAAACGGTCTATTAACGGATATCACCGTACGAGTAAGCGACTTGTACCGGATAAAACGGAAGTGCAACGCATGAGAACCGGACAAAACGTACGATGAACGGAAATGTACCGAACACCAACGTACGAGGAACGTATCGGTCACGTGACATGCCGAGGGTATAAATTGTCAGATGCATCCAAAGTCTATCATTTGCATGTCTCTGTCCGTTTTGTCCGGTGGAAAGTTTTGAACATGCTCAAAACTTCCCACCGGACGGAACGGACATCGCCGGACAAGTAGCGGATTCACCGGATAAGAAACGGACATAAAACGGATACGAACGGACACGAACGGATGAAATGATTTTTTATCCGTTACTCGTCCGTTAGCTCGGTGTGACCAAGGCTTAACCCTTATGATGTTCGGTATAACTGTAGCACTTGTTTCAGACAAAGTGGATAAAGATCTGACTGTTCTGTGGAGTCTAATCTTGGATCTACAGTATCCGATATACTGTGAAATATACTGGAAAAGCAGCCTTCTTGAAGCAATGACGTCCTTTTTTTTGTTTTTTAAATTATAACAGTTAATTTAAGTATTTTGCAGTATAAGGAATTTAGGCATTGTATATTCCTACGTTATGACGTAAAAGGGTTTTGTACTTTACTATTTCGGTCATCGCTGGTGCCCTTTTTTTACGACCGTAGACGCTTGGGATAGTCTTTTCAACAGACAATCGTTTGTTTCAATCACGCTGAGGAAGAAGTTTTTTTTTTTTCTTCAAAATTTAGCACTTTCTCTTTTTATCACATTATTCTATTCCCTTTCGTAGACAAATCTTATCATTAGAGCTACATTTTATTTGTCGTCTGCAAATGCTTTCGATTTTGACGAGTCTTACATTTTGTCGTCTGGTAAAGAATAAACGTTTCTTTGTGCCACTGGTGTCCACTCCACGCGTTTACTTCCTTTTAAGTATCGCTAAAAATATGCTTATTTGCTCAGCCTGTAAAGCGTGCTAGATCTTTCAGTACAGCTATAAACCGACATTTTTTCTCGTCCGCTGCTTACATTCAGAAGTTTATTTAGAGACTGAGGCTGCATCTGATTAATTGATTTCTAAAGCTGTGCTTTTCTTGCATTCGTAAGAGTCTCGATTTTTTCTGTAATATTCATCCAAGATTCTGATATCAACAAAATTGTTGATGAATACTGTCAAGGAGAGCAGTAAGGGAGGTTCACTGTGATAGACTGAATAAATAAATTAATTATAATTATCATTTTATTGTTTATCCGGCAAATTGGCGAGCATTACAGTAGTACTGAAAATACAAACAGAACACAAAAGAAGGGAAAAAAGATGAAAAATGAGAACAAGAATCATACAACAAAAATGGTTAGAAAAAGAGCCAATGTACATCCAAATTCTTACCCGAAAGAAGCCTTTGCAATAAAAAGACGAAAATGCAAAAAACCTTCCTCAGTCAGAATACGGGTGCACATTGTGCGAACCTAAAAACATGAAAATACATACATGTATAAACAAACTAGAGAAAAATGAAGGAAAAAAATGTAAAGGAATATAATAAATGAGAGAAGAAAGTTTCAGCAAATAAATTACACAATTCTTGCACGAAAACGAAAAACAAGGAAAATTGGACTAAATTAAATGATGAAATACTATATATGGGCCTTGTTTTAGTATATCAGGCAGGAGACAACGATGAACTTGAGAGAGAATGCCAGTGAAAAAGGTAAAGAATCATGGATAATCTAAGTACATGTCTGCGGAAACATTACGAAGTCGCTGATCAATTCTTAGCCACACAAAAGGCCTTGTAATTTGGAAAAGTGAAAAATTGAGGTACAGTATAATGGAGATGAAGTTATAAAAAGATGGTGTACGTAAAGATGTTGACTGTGGTGCGTGGAATAAGTCATAAAAATATATCAAAGCTTGTTTTGAATACCAGTGTTTTTAATGAAAGTGATATGTAAATCAATGCTGACAGTGTCAAAGAGTTTATATAATTATTATGTCTTCGTCAGACTATTTGTTAAATGTCGAAGTCATTAACCAGTGTAACACTGACTGCCCAAGGCTAACTTTAACGCCAGTTTGTGGAAATACTTCCTACAGTGCATTTCAATCAAAGAGGACT
The DNA here is from genome assembly GCA_946811185.2 of Hippopus hippopus. Taxonomy (NCBI): domain Eukaryota; kingdom Metazoa; phylum Mollusca; class Bivalvia; order Cardiida; family Cardiidae; genus Hippopus; species Hippopus hippopus. The sequence goes on from OX328101.1 coordinate 33,031,421, forward strand.
TGAATCGGAGACAATTTAATCCGAAGTTGTTTTTCAAATTGTAACGTGTTCACCCCATCTCTCCGTCCACATAATATATGTCAGAATTACCTAGAACCCAAACAAGATAAAACAGAATGAATTTGTTGAGAACTTCGAAATTCTTCAACCCATTATCCTAGATACTGTTGTTAGGCTGGTCTCCTACTCGTATAAGAGGCAGGTAATAAAAACGTTTGATGATCTGGTGTTTCTTATTTTAGATACTGATACTATTGTGGGAAAAGGAGCTGCTGCTCCTAATTGCTCCTTTTTCGACAATATTTTCGAAAGCTTTTATCTGTTGAGGCGAAAGTGGTCGTGCTTTTATGTTTCATGAGGGAAAATAGCTAGCAGTCACTCCCCGGTTTGTTTTCATGTCTGATACAATACTTGCAAATTGCACCGCTATACTTGTCCTATCGTCACTAAACACAGGACACCGCAATAAAGTGTCTAGAAAAAGGGGGTTAATTAGGTTGCCTATTGAATATTTCCGGCGAATTCAATAAGGACAAATTATTAGTCAACTGGTAATGTTTGTTGGAGCAGTCTGTTTTCCCGGGAGAGTTTCGCTGATGAATGACGATGAAATTCTGCTTTGTCAAAGTATAAAGTAATATTCTTTCGAATCTGTGCAAGCGTATCGGCTCTTCAGGCCCAGGATGTTGTGGGAGTGCCCTGATAAGGACTTCTAACCCTTAAACTGCTAAATGAATAAAACCAAAATTCTACTGATAGTTAAGACCAAAATATTGCTCTTTCAAATTTGATTTTACCGGGAAGAAACTACCGTATCGGACAGCGTAGCTCAAAGATGTTGTGCTATCTGATCTTGATCTGCACTGTCCGAATTTTGTGTACAGGCGAAAATGACGTCACAATAATGCTGTAAATGATGTCAGGCATATGAAACTTCGTTGGCTTACGCATCAAACCATGACGTTTGCGTCAATATGGTTTCTATGTATTTATATATTTCTAACGACTGAGCAACGGCTAATTATAATACCTGTATGAAATATTCCATTACAATAATTTCGGCTTGTAACGACCGATGCAAGCCGTAATAAAATCGGCTGTTTTTAAGAACGTTTCGAAATCATTCTGAATGTGTACATGAAACTATTCAAATATGATTGCTGGACATTGACATGATTTTTCATGTCATTCCGACGTCAGAAAAAACGATCTTATAGCAAAAGTTCACGATTTTCTGGGACAACCCCGCACATCGTAAAGAGGTTCTTATAATAAAATGTTGGTCATATGACCTTTATGATATGATAAGTATTTATTCCCCACAAATTCGGAAAGCTGCATGTTTTTTTTCAATTCGGGAAATTTACGGTTGATTGGTCCTACAGCTGTTGAGAGGAATCTTTGAAGTTTTTTTTTTTAATTTCAAAGTCTGAAATTACTGTAATATACTGGGCAGAGATGGCTTTTGAATGGCGGTACGTTTGCCAGTCTGTGTCGGTATGTCTGCCCCATCTGTCTTCATGTCACAGTCTACTAGTATGTGTTTCTGTCTCTCTTTCTCCCCCCCTCCCCCCCATCTCCATATCTCTGTCTCTCTCTCATTTTATGAGATAATTGCTACATCTTACTGTATGAATCTTTTCAGCTTTACCACAAGAGGCGTACACAATATGGGAAGCATATCCATGGAGATTTGGAGAAGTCTTCTGTTACATCAAAGCCTTACTACAAGAAATGACATCATATGCCTCTGTTCTGACAATCGCCGCATTCACTGTAGAACGATACGTCGCCATTTGCCATCCTATTTGGGCTCATAAGTTCGCCAACTTATCAAGAAGTGTTAAAATCATAATCGGAATTTGGATTATATCATTACTGTGCGCTTTACCGTACCCGTTACATACAGACTTGTTTTACTTCATCGATGCGAGCCACAACAACGGAACTCAAGTTGCCAATTCCCTCATCTGTAACATCAGACGGGAATACTATCCCCGAATGACGTATATTTTCCAGCTATCAACCTTCTTGTTTTTTGTCATTCCGATGACGCTGATAGTTGTGTTATATCTGTTAATAGCTCTTGCCTTGAGGCGAGCAGCACTTCAGAGAGTGGCCTCTCAAGAATCCAGCAGTAAATTGGGACTCAGCAATCCTGTCTCACAATCTGGAAAAGCTGTTTTCCGAATGTTGGGTAAGATTGTTTGGGAAAAAAAAAATTTCTTCGTTGCACTATTTAATTTTTTCCAGACAATCCCGAGTGTTAACGACTCTGAAAGAGAAGGCTTTTGCAAACATTGTTGGAAAAGGAGAAAATGCTGGTAACCACCATTTCCTCCTTTCTCCCAATGTTTTTTGCCCTATCTTAGACATTTTAGTTTCCTTTAATTTGTCGTCTGCAAATCCTTTTGTTTTGGACAAGTCAAAATTTTTGTCGTTTGGTAAAAATTTAACTCACATTTCTTTCTGAAACATATTTGCATCAGGCAGCTTTTCGAAGCATCCTCTTAAAATATAGAACTCTTTTATGTATAATTATAAAAAAGCCATGTCTGCGCAGACTGAAATGGGTCGACAGTTTTTGCTTTTGGTAAATTTTCTGTATTTTCAACAACCCTTCTACCTCAGGATTCAACTGGTTGTAAGACAAAATGGGCTTATGGGTCCATATTTATATGGTGACTTACTTCGTGTAATGCATCACAAAGATGCATTAAAGGCCCTTTTGCTAGGGCATAGCTCGTATATAAACTATTATTTCACATCTACAATTACCGCCGAATAGAGTTTTTTTTATAAACTACCACGTCGGTACAAAGTATCTAAAATCCATACTGGACCCTGTAGAGTTCTGTATAAGGATTTTTCAGAATGAGGCTAGAGTCTCGAATATAGATTTTTATACCCCCGCAAAACGAATGTTTTCGGGGGTATACTGGAATCAGCCTGTCTGTCCGTGTGTCCGTCCGTCCGTGTATCCGTCCGTGTGTCCGTCCGTGTGTCCGTCTGTGTACAAAATACTAGTAATTTTTTGTCGCGAACTTCTCCTACAGTTTTGCTGCTATTGTATTGAAAGTTTGTTGATACACTGATCATACACTGAAGTTGTGCAAGACGCACTTTTCAATCATCTACTCCCTATGATTCAAGGGTAATCTCCCCTTGAACTTAGAAAATCTTTTGTTAAATTGCCTGTTTCTGTCAAAGCGCTGGCTCCGGACTTTTTTTCTAAACGCTAGCAGATATTGAGCTGATTTTTGGTGTGCAAGTCAACCACCATGAGTTACAGATCAAGTTCGACTTTCGTTACGGTCCACTGATTTTTGACGAAATTGCGGGCCTTGGACTTGGAAATTTTCAAAGAAAAAAGATTTCCGGACTTTTTTTCTAAACGCTGGTAGATATTGAGCTGCTTTTTTATGTGCAAGTCAACAACTATGACTTACAGATCAAGTTCGAGTTTCGTTCCGGTCCACTGATTTTTGACGAAATTACGGGCCTTGGACTTAGAAATTTTCACAGAAAAAACAGTTTTCCGGACTTTTTTTTCTACACGCTGGCAGATATTGAGCTGATTTTTGTAGTGTAAGTCAACCACTATGAGTTACATATCAAGTTTGAGTTTCATTGTGGTCCACTGATTTTTGACAAAATTACGGGCCTTGGACTTGGAAATTTTCACCCCAAAAAACAGTTTTCCAGACTTTTTTCTAAACGCTGCCAGACATTGACCTGATTTTCGCGAACTCCTACAGTTTTGCTGCTATTGTATTGAAAGTTTGTTGATACATTGATCGTATACTGAAGTTGTGCAAGACGCACTTTTCAATCATCTACTCCCTATGATTCAAGGGTAATCTCCCCTTGAACGTAGAAAATTTTTTGTTAAATTGCCTGTTTCTGTCAAAGCACTGGCGGGGGTATTAAGTCACATTCATTGACAGCTCTAGTTTTTTTTTAGGTCGAAGCTAGAGTCTATAATATCGATATTTGTGAGTCGACTACAGCAATCCGTTGTCATAAATCACCACTTTTCGATTAAACCCCCACTTATGATATATTAATGACATAGCCAAGATATTTGTTGTTTGGGGTCCTTACATGGCTCGGTGGTAAAGTGTAGGTGGTAAAGCGTAGGACTCGCAAGCCGAAGGCCCCGGGTTCGACCGTCACTGGGACCACCGGGCTTTCGTAGGAGTATCCTTGGGCAAGACACTTCAGAGCTGTTACTAGTATTGGCGAAACCCATGTCGTAAATGAATGAGCGAACTGTCGCAGTTATATGACTAAAATAATGTTAAAGCGGCGTTGAACAACATTCAATCAATCATATTTGTTTTGTAAAGTTTGTAAGTAAGTGTGAAATAAAGATGTCATTTAAGATGCTTTGGTGCGATATTGAATTAAACTGGAATCGCACACGGCGAAACCAGCCTTTATTTTGGACTCGGCTGTCGTCTCGTCCAAAATATAGACTGGTTCTGTTTTGTAACCGTTCAGTAGAATCCAGTATTGTACGCAAGCATTTTACCTACGTAATGAACCCTCGATTAACTAATTATAAGCAATAAAAAAATTTAGGAGAGGTCAGACTTGCTAAAAGCGTTGTAATTCCTAGGGTAAATTGAAGAAAATGTCAAACAACTTTAACATAATACTTAAAAATGTAATTCTATCGGACAATCAGTCTGTGTGCAGTTTGTTGTGTTAGATACCAAAATAAAACTGCCCCAGGTATGCCGAGTGCTGGTGGAAGCTATTTTACTAAAGCTTTATTTATTTTAATAGTTTAAGTGGAATCAGAGAACGCACTTGTATAACTATTAAAACATTGGGCACCAACTTGTCTGCATTCTATTTTCAAGGACGAAAACTTTGAAATAGTACAAAGCAATTTCTTTGTCTCACTTTCTCTAGTTTCCTAACTCTTCCATCACAATGAATTTTTGTTAAATACTATGAGGTTATTTAACATGCTTGGGTACAATACTGAATTTTATTGGATTCGTACACTGCAAAACCAGTCTATATTTTGGACGAGGCGATAGCCGAGTCCAACATATAGACTGGTTCTGCAGTGTACGAATCCAACTGAATTCAGTATTATACCCAAGCATGTTAAATGACCTCTTTATTTCACACTTCCGTATTGACTTGAAAGTAAACGACAAGTATATGGCCATTTCAATTTAAAAAAAATAATAAAGAAAATCAAAACATATCAAAGGAGGGTTTTGAAATTGCTAGTTTGACAACGGACTTCGGTAGACTATTCTTCCGGTCAAATTTCGATATTCGGGACTCTAGCCTCGTTTTGAAAAATCCATGTTGGACTCTACAGCGTCCAATATGGAATAAGATATTCTGTACTCACCTGGTAGTATCAGAGCGATTTCAGTGGACGTTAAATTGTAGGTGTGAAATAATGATAATTATGGTTCGCTTGCCTATATTGTAGTGGCGGTTGTTGTATGTTTCTTCACATGTTGGGCACCATTCCATGCGCAAAGGCTGCTAACTATCTACAACACAGAGTGGACACCAGTACTGCTCGATATACAGAGTACCTTGTTCTATATTTCCGGTAAGTGTTCCGTACAAATGGTGTCGCTTCGAAATATTCATTCACGATCAGTGTAGTTTGTCATCAACCAATTAACTCTTTAAGAAAATTTCGGACTCAACTAGATTCAAAGCAATTGCAGACAACAAATTAAACGTATTGCCCGAAAGATGACTTCTGTAGAAAACAGTGTGGGAAAAGGAGAAAATGCTGGTTACCAACATGTTCTTCTTTTCCCAGAATGTTTTTAAAAAAACATCTTCCTCAAGGTCTAAAACCCAGAATTTTGTAGTGAAGAGCTAAAGTTGGACCAAAACTGATTACTGACTGTATAAGGTTCCATTGATATCACTGGAAGTGGGCGTTGTTTATTACTTTTTATTTTTTAAATTTGACCTCTATCTGAAATAAGGATATTTGCATGAATTTAGGCCACTGCACACAGTGAACTTGGGAACCTCAAGCTCTTAATCTCTGACGAAAAAATAAAAACAACAAGAAAACCAAGACTGAATCAAAGCATCATTTCAGTTCAATAGTCTTTTCCTGGGGTTACAGAAACATAGATCAAATTGCTTTTATACTGAGGGATATAGGGTTTCGGGGTATAAAAAATGGCCATTAATTTGTCTATCGGGAAAAAAAACCACATGTATACACACACACATACATGAAAATTTAGTCTTTAAACACTTTATTTCAAGTACAGAATGAACATGATTCACTACAGCCGTGAACAAGTTTCCAAGTCCCCTGCCACCTGACCGTACAACGAATTTATTATACTGCAAAATTTTACCATTCCAACGTGTGTTAAGCGAAATTTCCCTGTTCTATGGTCGCAAAAATTGACTACGCTGACGAAATAGAATTTCCCTTCTGAGTGCCCAAATTCAATGAAAACTGACGTCAGAGGGAACTGAAGGCCAGCGGGCTATTATCATGGCCCGGTGTCCGTCGTGCGTGCGTGCGTGCGTTAACTTTTATTTCAAACATTTTCTTCTCTGAAACTAAATTTAGCCCTGTCTCAGGGGTCTCATGTTTTACAGGGCCTTTTATTGAGGAAACTTTGAAAATCTTCTTGTTTATAACCACACATTCTAGACCTGTATTATTTGGTATTTGGCTTTTTTCTTGAGGAACTCCACCAGGATTCAAGTAATTATAGCTTTGTGGTCAAAAATGGCTTGTCCTTGGGGTCATAACTTTCTTGTAGGATTTTATAGAAAAACATTTATATGTCTTCTAGTTTGAAATCAACTGGCCAAGTATTGTAATGTTTGGCTTGAAGTGTTTTTACTTATTAGCCAGTGGAGCGATACAGGGCCATCATGGCCCTCTTGTTTAAGGATACATGTTAAGTTCTATATTCATTTATTTTCAAAAATAATCCATTCTTTCCGTTTTAATGACAACCATCAAGGGAAACTAGTAATAATATGGTGCAGGCTGTCTCGTGGGCCGCTCGTATCGATCGATCGACGCCGCCATTTTGGATATTGTGTTGAAAGTGCAGTTATATGTACGAGGCTTCCGAAAGGGAAACTGTTTTTACATGGTTTTTGCCCGTGTACATGATATATATGTTCGGGGTATATTATCCAATCAGATGACGAGAAATTTCTTTCAGTATAATAATAATAACAATAATAATAATAATACCATGACTGCTTACCCTACACTTATTCACATTAGGTCATTTCACGGCCAATTTTTTGTGCAGTGCCTCGCTGACTGTTCCGGATTTTGAAAACTCTTCACCAAACACCAAAATCTGACACTTGATCTAAATGAAATCATTAGCAGACGACATATCAAACATGGTACAAATGGTTTGATTTGCCCTAAAGAAAAGAAAAAAAAAAAAAAAATAAATAAAAAATAAAAAATAAAAAATAAAAAAATGCGGCAAAAGCAGAAAATGCTTGTTTCCAGCACTTTCTCCTTTTCCAACAGTGTTTTCAAAAGCCTTCTTCCCTGAGGTCTAAAACTAAGGAATGTATGATAAATGGTTAAACTGAAAATTGTTGGCCAGGTATGAAAATCCTGCTTTTCCTTTCGTCTTCTTCGGCTACTGCAATTAAAAACAAAGGCTTCTTTTCCACAATTTAAAGCATTTGTGAATTTTGTAACTTTGTTTTCCCGAAACGCTTGCTTCTATTTTTCCACATATTTCTAATTTTGATCATGACGAAAGCGAATTATCGTCCCGGACGGTATGCTGCTACTTCAGAATGAGACTAAATGATTGGTACGGGTTATCTCTGAAGGCATTTGAAGGCATAGTGAGCAGAGAAAAAACTGGTTACCATTATTTTCTCCTTATTCCACAATCTTTTCCACTCTTTCAAAGACAAATTCCGGCAATTGAACGACATTTGAATTGTCGTCTGCAAATACGTTCAATGTGGACTAGCATAAGATTTTTCCGTATGGTAAGGAGTCGAGGTAAAACTGCCAAATTACATAGAAAAAGGGATAATTGCGTGTTCATGCTTCTGCACCAGACCTCTTTTTAAAAGACATTAAGTGGAAAATAGTCGAAATGAAATTTTCATGTTTCTTAAATTTCTACATTATTTAGCCATTTGTTTTCCATGCTGGCAAGTCTTAAAACAGACTATAGAGTAATACAATAAAGTCTAAATTCAATTTTGTTTTACTAACGTGTACGAATGACCAAATTTCTGCCAGTCACCAGCTTTACAAAGACGACAGATAAGATCAGCTGGCTTTACGTCCTTCCAGTTTGATCTAGTTTACTCTTTTTATACACAGCTTATTGCTCAACTCTTTATCAGAAAACAAAGGTTTTGATTTGTCAAAATTGAAAGCATTTGCGAACGACACATTGAATGTGCCCTTATCAAGGTATTTGCTCTTGATTGAGTAGAAAATATTGTGGTAGAAGGAGAAAATGCTGCATGGTTACATGCATTTTCTCCTTTTCTCATCATGTTTTCTTCCTCCCTTGGGTTGTTAAAACGCGGGGTCGTTTGGTTAGGGGTGAGCTTTTTTACCGATTCGATTCGGTTGTTTTAAGATCCTGGGTCTAAAAAGATATCATGGGAAAAGGAGAAACTTCTGATGATCCAACATTTTCTCCTTTCCTTCCGTCACATTTTTCTGTCTGTCCTTTCAAAGAAAACCACAATCATTATTTGTGAGGCAAATGCTGTCGCAAGTATATATGTATATTGCTTATTATGCTGAAGAATGAAGTTTTATTAAATCTTATCCTGCCAAATAAGTGAAATGAAACTGTCAAACCGACAGTAAAAACCTAAATCTTGCGATTTCGAAGGTACCTTTTGGGGAAAAGATATACATGTGTTCTTATAGGACACTAGATCTAAGATCAGACTGCAGTCTGATCTTGATCTACACTGTCGGCAAAAGATCTCTGAGTCGCGCTTCGCAGCCTAAGGGTTAATGTCCATTTTCAAGGAATGAGAGTGAATCGTAAAAAATTGTTTGTCTCTTTGAGTACTTTGGTGCAGCAGGATCAAGCTCACAAAATATACATGTGCGATAACTCTTGAGGAGGCGACAAAATTGTAGACTCTTCCGTGCTGAAAGCATTTGCAGAAGACCAACAACTTGTGACCAAAATGATGGAATTTGTCTTTGAAAGGCTGAAAAGGAAAGAATACCGGTTCCCAGCCTGTAGGATATGCTGGATAACTAATATAGGTTACGGTTTAATAATTTAGGTATTTGAAAAGCATATGGAAAATGAAGGAAAAAAAATCGTTGATTGTCTGCTTTTGTCACGTATTTAAAAGCAGACTTCTGCAAGAAAAATAATGAAAAAAAAAAAAAATCCGTGGGAGGTAATGTTTTAACCCATAAACTTCTCAATACATTTTTCAAAAATTTCCAGGTGACATTCAAAACTTAAGTATTCGATTCTTGAGTATTCTTCTGAAGAAAAATCCACCATATCGGTAAGGGTAGATCTATGATCAGACTGTACGTTCTGTGCAGTCTGATCTTGATCTACATTGTCCGCAAAACGCACTAAGTCAAGGGTTAATTGAAATTAACTTAGTTTTGTCTGGTTTTCATTTATGGATAGTGTATAGTCATAAATTAATGAACCTCGAATTATTAGCTTAAAACATTTAAGCTATACAGGTTTCACAAGGAAAGCTCAAGGTAAAGACAGATGGTACCAATTTATACGTGTGTATGAAAGACGTAAATACAATTTCCAATTGCCCGGTCAGACGGCGATCTTGAATTATCTAAGTAAATAAAGTATGGACCAAAACAGCCTACAAAAACAAACACAATATACAAATAACTTGTTAACTCCTGAATCAAATAGACAACCGATGACCTTAAAAACACTCATGTAAAATATGAAATATCTATATTCATTAAAGTTTAAGTCTACTGAAGCATGTGGCATTCTGTCTATTGTAGAAATTGCTTATTGCAGGCAATCGTTGCTTTCGCCACAATGTTTTTGCGAATAAGTCTGCGAATGAAAAAGGTCATCTGCAGACGGTAAGGGGTTTAAAAGGAGAACCAATCCATAACTATAGCTGTTTTGATATAAATAATTCATCCTAATTAAACTTAATTCATTCCTTTGTAGCTGTATTACTTTTCTGTCTATTATTTGGGAGTTCTTTTTTTCGACGATAAGTAAACAACACAAGCTGATAAATGAAAGGCTATTTCTGATGCCACGGGGAGATATCTAAATACGAAGAACAATTCCTTGAATATTTATTTAGCTAAAGAGACCAGAAATTTTGCTATCGATTTTAACCTTCAGGCTGCTTAGAGAGACTCACTGACCTTTAGCAGACAATGTAGATCAAGATCAGACTGCATGGAGCGTGCAGTCTGATCTTGGATCTAGACTGTCTGATGAAGTGATATTTTACTTCAAAAAGTAAGTTTGAAGTAGGATTTTGGAATGTACAAAGACGGAGGTTAAAGAATATAATATGAAGCTGAGACTGCTTGGTCTCTCGATCTTACTTAGCGCCCTGCCAATGCGATATCATGGCTTCTGTCAGGTCGGTTACATTTGTTGCGACCTCTGTTTTAATGTTATTCATTTGTAGCTCGTCTGTTTTTAAAAGAAAACATCGACTTACTGTCATCTCCCTGTAGTCTGCATCATAGTCATCGTGTGAAGACTGACATTTTCTGATATGGCCGTCATTACTTAGAATTTTATTTCATACTTGCGCAAATTGTTAACTTTAAAGGAGAATCCATATCAGATTGGGAGGTAATACTCAAAATATTTTGACACAGTTATGCCCCCTATTCCGACTTAGAATTTTCACTGAAAAAGTAACCGTAGCTGTGACTAGTGCTTTTGTTATACTGCGACAGAGAGAGAGAGAGAGAGAGAGAGAGACGTAGGCTGACACCTACCTTTCGAAAATTTCATAACCTGTTAAATTCTTTTCATTCTACAGGCGTTTTGTATTTTGTCGGCTCTATAGTCAACCCCATCCTGTACAATGTTATGTCGAAACGGTACAGACAGGCTTTTAAAGAAACAGTGTGCCATTGTCGAAAAGAACGGTCTTCAGCGTACACTGGAAGCGGATACCATCAATCATTTCTATATACTAATAAACAAAGACAGACAAACTCTCGCCCAGTATTACAGCGACAACCAAAGACGGTAGATGGCCATTTGTATAGGTCGGATACCGGGAACCAGTTATCTCGAATTCACAGCAATGGATCTATTAAAGAATCGTCAAGCGCAGGGCTACTTGATGAAGCCAGCGAACAGATTCAGAGTAACTTTTGTGAGAATCAGCTGTGGGTCAACAAGAAATACAGAAACGTTTTGAACTCGGCGAGGAACTGTTATAGAGATTGCGTAAATGAAAGGTGCAACTCGGCGGTCAATGGCTACCCTGAGAAACAGGTTTTGCTGAACCATTCCCTGTCTGCTGAGAGTACTTGTTGAAGTATTTACTTCTTACAAAAATTGCAGCAGATTCTTCAAAAACATCCCTGTAAAATAAAATTTATTTTCATCAAATATCGTTTAATAACTGTACAGGTTAGAAAATATTTTAACGAAAGGAGAAATTGCTCGTGACGCGCAATTTCTCCTTTCGCCTCAATGTTTTAAAAAAAATGTATGACGAAAAATTTATATGTGGAAGTTAACAAATTAAAAAAATCATCTTTATTTCTATTTTTCAATATTAAGATATTAGAGATTTGTGACTACTAAATAAATGAAACGAATACATAAAGGCAAATTGTTGAAATTTCAAAGCTCTTTTGGTCAGGTATTTCACAAAATCAGATTCCATAGACCGAAGATAAGATTGCACGTTCTGTGTCGTCTGATCTTTGTTATGTTCTACGGTCCACAAAACGCCTTTCGTTTAAAGTAACCGATACACCATTGTAAACACCCATTTCGGTGCCATTAATGACAGGATTGGGGCGTTTTTGCGGATGGGGTAAGACCAGACCAATTTTCACAGGATGTAAAACCTAATCTTTGATCGACATTGTCCGTTTCTGCATTCTTAAGCGATTCTTTGAAAATACCTTTATTTGCATTATAACCTCAGATAAAGCCCATACCAATAATCAAATTTATTTTTTGTTGTCGACAAAACAAAGCCTTGGTCCGCCAAATTACCACAAGAGACACTTTTAGACATGAAAATGGTTGCAAATATTGTCATTTGAATTCTGCTATTGGACAGAATATCTTTTTATGGTAAATAGTGTAGATCCAATTTCAGACTGCCCATTTCGTGATGTGTGCTCTTGATCTGCAAAGTCCACAAAAGCAACTAAAGTTGTAAAGGGCCATTTAAGCCTTTGATCGCTGAGCACGACTCACCGAGCCTTAACGGGCAGCGTATATCAAGATCAAACCCTGACGAAAGTGCAGTCTGATTTTGGATCTGCACTATCCAAATGAAAAGAATTTACCGGCATATAGACCTTAAAAATCGCCATTTTACGATTATTAGTAGTGGCCGAAATGTTTTATATTATTCATTTAGTAGGCTAAGAGTTGGGGGGGGGGGGGTTTAAGACCTTTGCAAACCAATCAAGTCTCTTTGATAGCGTTATTGATACAAATTTCCCTTAAATGATGTTGAAACTGACAGTCTTGACAACAACTTGAAGTTTGTATTGAGTTCATGATTTAGAAAATAACAAAGGAAAGAACACTACCTTATCAGACTTCGTTGAGAATGTGAGGTACATGTATTGTACATCCTGCTAAATCAGTTAAATGAAACTTTCAATCCGTTAGTAAAAACCCCAATTTTGCTATTTCAAAGGTATTTTTTTTTTTCATAAAAGATATTTTCTGATCGGACAGTATAGATCCAAGATCAGACTGCACGTTCTGTGCAGTCTGATCTTGATCTACACTGCCCGCAAAAGGTCAGTGAGTCGCACTCAGCAGCGTAAGGGTTAACCAATCGACAAAGTTTGATAGTCGTGATAATATTTTCAATCCTTTACCAAAATGACCCAGCATTTTAACGACCTTAGAGAAAGAGGCTTTTGAAAACATTGTGAGAAAAGGAGAAAATGCCAGTATTTTCTCCTTTTCCCTTCATGCTTTCCATTCTTTCAATGATTGATTCGCTCATTGTAGCCACGTTTAATTTGTTGTTTGCAAATGCTTTCAATTTCGACAAGTCTAACATTTTGTTGTGTGGTGGAGTTAATTGATCCTGTTACTTTTAATTGCGACATTAATAGCTTCTTAAGGACGACGTAGATCAAGCTGTTTCGACTGAATCAGATAACAACCCAGGTGGTCTTGGATCTACACTGTTCGCGTCATCATTCTTGGTTATGACCAGATCGGACCGGAATCAAACTCAGTGCCTCCTTTAGCCATTTTTTCCCCAAATAAAGTTGTACGGTGAAAAAAAAATGTCTACGTATAAATGTATAAAACACAAATTTCAAATATTCATGGAAGAGTACTCAAGTTCATTCAAATTCCTTCTTTGAACCAGTTCTTAGTACAAGTACATATAGGTGGAACTGCAGCCTAGGTCTAGGCGCCAGTAATTTCTTTATTGCTCCATATCTCGACCTCCTTATCACAGTCCATAAAGATCTGACGCAATTATCTGTTAATCTACTCCGTAATTATTCCTATTTTTTGAAAGGTAACGCCGGTGTATATAAAATGAAACAATACAATCAAACTGAAACCAGGACAAGTGGAGCTGCGGAGACAGTAAAAATGTTAAAAAAGAGATTTTAACCCTTATTGATTTTCCACATGATCCCGAGTTTTAACGACCCTGAGAAAGAGGCTATTTGAGAACTTTGTGGAAAAAGGAGAAAATGTTGGTAACCAGTATTTTCACCTTTTCCTAAAATGTTTTTTACCCTATCATGAAAGAAAAGCAAATCATCATTTGAATTATATTTAATTTGTCGTCTGCAAATCCTTTCAATTTGGACAAATATAAAATTTTGTCGTTTGGTGAAGAGTAAAACAGCCGAACAAATATTCTTTCTATGCGTTGTCTTGGCTTGTCAATCCTCTGTTTTAATGAGTTGTACAGAACACACACACAAAAAAAAAAAAATGCTGTTTGAAAGTTCTTCTCGCTAAAAAATATTCTTAACATATAGGATAGACAGAATGTATAGTCTGATCTTGACCTACACTCCGCAAAAATGCATTGAGTCGCGCTAAGCATTCTAGCGGTTTATATATTTTACCGTGTATTTTTTCCTCTACAAGGAGGACATTGTTTAAGTGCAGGACCTTTATTACCGTTATGGCTGACTTTCAGAGTAGATCAACAGATTTTACACCACAATTATGCAGGCATTTGATCATTATGTGAATAGCGACTTGCGTCATTTCCTCTTTAAACTCTTAATTACCAGCCGACACAATGATAAATTGGTCCAAATTGAAAGCATTAGTGTGGCTCAAATGATGGGCAATTTTTTTTGCAAGGCTAGAGAACGTTGTGGGAACAGGACAAAATGCTCGATTTCAGCATTTCCTCCTATTCTCATGTTTTCAAAAATCCGTTTTCCCTGGGATGTTAAAAAACGGGAATATTTAGTGAAGGATTAGCCATAAGATTGCCATAAAACTAGTTAGATAATTTCATTGCCTTTTTGTGACTGTTTTGGCCAATACATGTCACCATCTTACAGTCTGATCTTGGTTCATTTCCGTCAGGTTCAGCACCGAAATCTGTTTCCAGACCCTTGGGGGTTGCAAAATTGTTTGTCTGGTATTCAGCGCCGTTTTCAACAATAAATCAATTGTATCGTGGTGGCCAGTGCACTTATTTAAGTTTTCCTGGAGCCGTGCACAATATTTCTATCCGCCCCCTGGCTGCTTTCCCACATAAACATCGTCTAAACTATCTTTAGCGGTGAAAGAGGAATGAGTACTGTCACAACGACTATCATCATATCCTCGGTAAGAATGTGGCTATAGTAAGAATCGAATCTGCGCCACATACTTTTCAAGCCCTGCGCGATACTGTGCTACTGGGCACGGATATAGCGCTTAAAAGAAGGCGGTTTCAAGGAGTTTTGATTTTCGTCATCTTTAAAAAAAAGAGATACCTTAATTTTAATCGAAGTCACAGACAATAGTTAACCATTCTTAAACACTGAATGACATTTTTTTCGTCACAATGAGTTCATGCTACTAGTACAATTTATTCCTTATGCCTAAATTTTCTCTGGCCACAACAACGGTTAGCCGTGGTACAATATCTGTTTCGTGCCAGTACGTGTTAGCACAGCCCTTCGGGAAACTTGATGAAGTAATTCGTGTAGTGAGAATCAAGATCAGACTGCGAAGAACGTGCAATCTTTCCCAATATTCATTTTCCTGAACTCTCATGTCCTGGATAGTCTTGATATTGCAATAACGGGGGTCGTTTTAACAAAATGAATCCAGATCTATCCATATATCTATTTGATTTATCTAGTGATCAAGTGTCAATTTACTTTAATTGCGGTGACAAAAACTGGACTCTCTTAGGTTTCTCGGTTTGATGTGACAAATTAGCGTTTTAGTGAACAGTTATGCCATATATTCTCTAGGTCTTACGGAATGCAGGGGCGAAGCTGCCTGTACGCAAAAAGCAGTTCCATACATTTGGCAAAAACCAAAATGCCAAAAAGTGTCACCAGAGGCCACCAAATAGCTTCCACAATTCAAAAATTTTCTGGAAGAGTCCCCCAGACCTCCCTGGAAAATCACCTCTCCCCCTCTCAGCACTTCGCACCTCTGGTAAACCTTCGGTATTACGTTGGTATTATATTCTTTTGGACTAGCCACGCCCCTGAAATGAATCTACACAAAAACAAAGTTTTTCAAAGAAATCTAAATACATAAGTGTACATTTGACGCTCGAATACGAGGCATTTTAGTATCTGGTTTTTGTCTATTCATCAGATGTAAATATAAGGAATTTGCATATTTGTTTTCAAATTGAATTTTATATATAAGGATCCGTATGACATTCAAATGTTTTTTTTTGCACAATCTGATTTCATGTATCAGGCAACTATATATCATGTAAGAGAGAAAAAAAGTGTCAGAAGTATCAGTTTCTCTATAGTCATATTTCGATATAAATGATATATTTTCAATGGGAGTTAATTCTTCCAGCTGTTTACCAAACAAGAACTTATTTCCCCGTGTTAGATGTAGAATTCGAACAGGGTGCAGGTCGTTATACTATCATAAGTGAGTCCTGCTCTAAAATCAAAGCGTTGAGAACGCTGAAGTAGTATTTGTCAAGGAAGCCATTGTGTGGAATTAATAATTTGAAAGTAAAAGAGAAATATTATTCAAATATTGGCTTGAAAGTCAACCTACTAAGCACATGAATACCTTTTTGATTGAAGGGAGAGTACTCATGACAAAGTTAGGATTATTTATGTATTGGTGGTCTCCCTTTGATAATTAGGAGGTGTCAGGAGTAACGTCCCTTGACAGTAGGATGCATGATGGATAGAGAGAGAAACCATGTGAATATATCGAGTAAAATTAAGTTTGTACCTGAAAACTATGATTTTGAAATATCTTTGGCCGTTAACATTTAATTCCCAACATTACAATCAATTATTTCGATCTATAAATATTCATGCCCAATCAAATGGAGTAGCGAGCAATCATGGGATGAACAAGCCATAGGACGAACTGGTTTTGGAACGAAAAAGCCCAGGACCAAGCGATCGGTAGACAAATTTTGTATCATTGCGCCAATAGAAGGCTATAAGCGAGTGAGGCTATTTTCAATCAAAAATTAGTATTTCCACGATCGATGGCCTCACCCAGTGTATTTTAACATGCCATTTCCAATTACATATCTGAGTGCTACCGAAAAACTCATTTGCCTGAGAAAAATTGAGTTTAATTGGGTTTATTTCCTTCGGCTTTGCACAAAATACGATACATGGTCTTCAAAATTCAATATTGAACTCATAGTGGTATTGTCTTCGACAAATACCACAAAAATGATATGGAACATAATTAATGATTCCAGGAGAAATTTTCATTACAGTAAATAACAAAGGAGTATGAACAGTTAAAACAAAGCAAGGCAAATTCGGATTGACAAATATAAACCAGGAAACAGCACCATGGCCCAAATCTGACCTGTGGAGGGCGTCTTGACCAATATTATTGAAACATTGATTTTGTGACCAATGTTTTATAATCACCGTGATCAATCTAGAGGTCAGGGTTTCTCACTCGGATATATGAAAATATTTCAGATCGTTTGTCCTGGTTTACACTGGGTGCATGTTTGAATACTTGTCATTTGGTTTTTAGAAGAAAGGGTCATTGGGTGAAACTTTGAAAATTTTGCTTTATATTCTGTCCCTCATCATGGCCTGCCTATTTCCAAATACACGTACAAACACCAAATGAGGGTAATAACTTAATGTTGTTGTGCTCAAGTGAGCGATTAAGGGCCCTCTAGACTCTCCTGTTTACTACGTTGAAAAACGATTAGGGAAAAGGAGAAATTTCTTGGTACATACGAGTGCTCCATTTCTGGCAGTGTATTCTGTATTTGTTTTCTATTGGGACGTAATATAACTTTTTTTTTTTTTAAATGGAAATCGGTGAATCAAGACTCTAACTTCTGATGCTTTGAAAGATGTCTCGGTGAAAGACCATAAAGGAAATTATCGGATCGCTGGATTATTTATCACAGGAAAATCTGATTGACTGGTTCCGAAGATAGTTGAAAACTGGTGCATTTGATATTTTTATCTATATATCTTTGTGGCAGTTTTGAGAGTCTTGGCCAGAGAAAAATCCGTTTCAATTTTCAAAGCATTGTTTCAATCTGTTTGACTTCTTTCATCAAAGCTGAATTTCTGTAGTAAATCACAAGTGCACTTAAGTACGCATGTACCGACGTTACTGGTATTTTACGAAGGTCTTTACAAGCAGCGTGTTTTTTGAAGTACAATCGCTTTATGAGGCAGAATTCATTGTCTAGTGTGAAAATCTTAGTCTATTGTCAGAACGCTTAAAGTGCAGAATAATGCAGACGCTTATAGTATGAAATTTTGACTGCTGGGTTGTTTCAAAAGTTTTAAGAGTAAACAAGACGCCCATTTTGATTGGTTGTAGCAAAACTTTTCGACCAACCCGAAGGCCAGTCTATTAACTTCGCATTAAAACAAGCATGTTTATACCAATTCTAGTTTACAAGCTCAGAACATGACAGATTGCACGAGCGTAAACGTAACCCTTATTTCTGAAACTTTGTTTTTCAATGCTTTGAATTCAATACAATACGATACCCTTATTCCTTTTACAGAAAGCAAGAGGTAAATGGAAAGTACATGAAACATAGTTTAACTAGGCACAAAGAATTATTTAAACAGGGCAATGTGAGTAAATACGATGATGATGATGATGATGATGAGAGAGAGAGAACAAATTTTAATATATTGCAGAGATTAGTTAGTCTTAAATCATACACGTGGTAAAACTGAATTTATGGTGATTTTATGGATTCACACAAATTTACGTTTAAGACCCGTCATAACTACAAATAGTCCTGGAGAATATAGGAACAGCGAAAAGATATATGGGCGGCGCCTAGGGAAAAGGGGATTTATGCATCTCCGTGATGAAAAAACAAGTCGTCATATAACTATGGATCAATAAAATCCATTTGGCTAACAATCCACTGAACCATGAGGTAGGAAGGTCTTTGGACATGCAGAAAATTTACGAGTAGCAAAAAAGTATTGACTCATGTGGGTCAATACTTTCTGCAGCGCACGACTCATATATCTTGTCTGGCGTTTTCAGTAAGTTCTCGAAAGTATTTCAGTTACATTGCAGATGACCGTCCACCAATGTAGCGGTCCTGGTATCTCCTACTATAAGGATATCTACTATCGCGGCACAACAGACTTTTCAAGCTACTAGCAGCTTTCCCTTGCAAACAATGTCAAAGCAATATTTAGGGTTAGAGGTAAATGAATTTTTTCTCAGTGACTATTGTCATTCCAAGAAAAGAGTTAAGCTGGTATTTGAATTCACAACTCCGGTCCATACGCCTGGTACGTTACCGACACAGCCACCATACGCACTTTTAGAGATCAACAGGCATTTTGTTTTTGTCTTTGAAAACCGTCGCCACAAAAATCAAGTCTTCACGAAGCTGCAACTGAAACAAGCAAACAGACAACATAAACGACACTCAACATCAAACATAAAAGATCTTTAAATAATTATTACTCCTCTGACCGTTTGTAGTCTCAGGCAAAAATGTTACAGACAAGTAAAAATGTGACCTACTGTGCTCCGTGGGTTTTACTTTACAACGTTCCGACATTGTTTAACTCTTTACCAAACGACAAAAAATTTAACAAGGCTAAATTGAAAGCATTAGCAGACAACAAATTAAACCTGACTGAAAAATTGAAATTTATTTTAGAAAGGGTAGAAAATATTGTGGGAAAAAGAGAAAATGCTGGTTATTAGCATTTTCTCTTTTTACCACAATATTTTCAAAAGGCTTCTTTCCCAGGGTCGTTAATTGTCCGGATTGTGTGGTAAAGAGTTAAGCAAATCTGTCCTCTGAAATCAGCACAGTTTTAAAACTTTGTTTTGAATAGGATGAACTCTTTGGCGTGGTTAGGGTTATCTTTTTTGCTGCCAACGGAGACTTGTATAGCTTTTGCTGACGACATATATCAAGACCAGACTGTAAAGAACATGCAGTCTGATCTTGATCTATTTGGTCTGTTTCCGGTAATCTGCTTGCTGTAAACAATGACCAAGTTTTACATTTGGTTGCATTACAACTAGACTTTTTGGACCTCGAGAAGTATCGAATTCATTACGGTGACAACACAAGAATTAAACCGAAGTTGTTGTCAAATGTCTCCGAGGAAAGTACCGACTATAATTATGTTATTCATATGTAAAACTACTGTAAGTCAGACAGAACCTATTTTTATGAAACTAAACTGATGCAATTTCAAGACTGTTTTTACCAGAGGTATATCTTTGAAATATCCAAAGATGTTGGTTTTAGATCTGGTTGCAAGTTCTGTACAGCTGATCTTAATCCATAACATCGACTAAAAATACAATTCATCAACTGAACATTCCATTTTAGGTTTCAGATAAATCATCAAAGAATAAAGACATTTTTTAATATACTTTTAGTCATTTTTTAATTAGTCAGTGAAGAAAAAGACATACAATTTTAAGGGTATCTTTCTGTTTTCAATGTGTCACAAAATAGCGGACAGTGTAGATCCACGATCAGGCTGCATGTTAAGTTTGGCCATAGTTTGATCTACACTACTTTTAAAAGCTATTGAAGCCATCATTATTGTCCAAAGTACAGAAAAACACTTTCTATTTAAAAAAGTTTAGACAAGAAATCACTAAAGAGTTTGCTATCATGTATTATACATGTAGTTCTCAGCCCACATTTTCTTTTTTTAAAAACAACAACAACAAGACAAGGAAATCACCAAAGAAGTATGCTATCACGTCTGATGCTCAAGCCAACGTTTGTTTAGGAGTTTTGAATTCAAATTTCTTGACCAAGCCAACATTTGGAAAAAATAGAGACAAGAAATCACCCAGGAGTCATGCTGTCATCTCCCATGTACAAACCAAAAATTTCTTTCAATAGACAAGAAATCAACCAAGAGTTATGTTATCATATGTCCCATATTTAAACCAACATTTTGTTTATAAAAATTAGGACAAGAAATCACTCAAATGTTATGCTACTATGTCCGATCTACTAGCCAACATTTTTTAAAGGATGTTTAGAAAAGAAATCACTCAGGAGTCATACTATTATGTTTCATGTACAAGCAAACATTTTCTTAAAAAGATTTAGACAAGAAATCATCAAAGATGCTTCCATTGGAGGTTTGATACAAGTCTGTTGTACAAGCCAACATTTGGAAAAAAATGCAGACAAGAAATTACCCAAGAGTCATACTATCGCGTTCCATATACAAGCAAACATTTTCTTTAAAATATTTTGCCAAGAAATCACCCAATGATGCTTCCATATCTGGTGTACAAGCCAATATTTTTACAGAACATATATAAATCTCGCAAGAGTCATGCGATGATATCCCATTCACAAGCCAATATTTTCTTAGAAAAGATTAGTGCAAAACACAAAGTGTCAAACTATTTAATTATACTGCAAAGAAATTTCTCGTGATCTGATTGGATAATATGCCCCGAACATATATATCATGTACACTGGCAAAACCAACGTAAAAGCAGTTTCCCTTTCGGGAGCCCCGTAGACATGACTACACTATTAACACAACATCCAAAATGGCGGCGTCGATCAAGATTAAGATCAAAATTATGCGCCAAGTAGCACGTTTTAGCACGTATTACCAAGGTTTCATTGACGTCAGTTCCCAGTGACGTCATTTTTCATTGAATTGAGGCACTCAGAAGGGAAATTCTACTTCGTCAGCGTACTCAATTTTTTAAACCAAAAAATAGGTAAAATTCGCTTAACAAACGTTGGAATGGTAAAACTTTGCAGTATAATAAAATCGTTGTACAGTCAGGTGGCAGGGGACTTGGAAACTTGTTCACGGCTGTGGTGAATCATGTCGCCACCTCGCCTTCGGCTCGGGGCGACATGATTCACCACAGCCGTGAACAAGTTTCCAAGTCCCCTGCCACCTGACCGTACAACTAATAATGTCCCCTGTACAAGCCAACATTTCCAAAAAAAAAAACGATTAAGACAAGAAATCACCAAAGAGTCATGGTATCATATCTCATGTACACGTAAAGGCCAACAGTTCTTTTAGAAAGCGAAGACAAGAAATCAAGGGCCATGCTATCAAGTCATCAACATCACGGATTCTTTAAAAGAGATGAAAAGATCCAAGAAATTACCAAAGAATTGTGCTATCAAGTCCTGTGTACAAGCAATCAGTTTCCTATGCTATCCACTCACATTTTCTTTATAAGAGAAAAAAATCATTGGATAAGGTAGCCCAAGAGTTATGGTATCAAGCCCGGTGGTGCCTTCTACATTGGTGACGCCTGAAAAGACAGAAACTTCTGGGTTTACTTTAATAGTGGTTCACTTCAAAAGGAATCTGAAATCAATACCAAACTGTTGAAAAAGAAAGGAGCAAGTGCAGTTAAATAGCTGGACGCTATATTTACAATATATTTGCGCAGTTAGGACTGTTTGGCGCTGGACGTGGCTAATGCGCTTCTTGGTCTCGTTTTACATAGTTTCTGTTTTACCCTCAGAAATGTATAAGACAAATAATAACTTTTATGCGGGAAGAATAGATCAGAACCTTACTGCACCGAAATCGCAGTCTTTCTACGATCTACACCGTCTGCAAAGGTTAATAAAACGTCTTTGGCGCCGGAATGCGTTTTAAACGTGTAACTGGGTCACTGTGTCACATCCACAAAATCTGATTCGTGCAGGTCTATCTGCCTTTTAAAGACGAATTGGGTTACCGTTCTTTCTTGTGGGCAATGCATGCACAGAATCTTTTATCTAATACTGATTATTTTGATATTTTGTATGTCGTTTCAACCAAAGATACCACTGGAAATACAATACTATTCGTTCCAAGGTATTCCAAAATTTAGTACCTAGGGATTAAAAAAACATTTTAGAGGGGAGGCCTTGTCAGCCCTAAGGCAAGTATGTTGTTATATGGTGTTATCTGACTGTACCTTTCTTTCTTTCATTTTCTAATTAAAATTGCACCTGAGTATGTTTACAGTGTAGGTTTAGTTACACTGTACCTTATGGACTGCGGATCAAGACCAGCCTTCTACGACCGTGTATGAGAACTCTAGAAGAGATGATCTTGAATCAAGCTTCCAGGTGTTTTTAAGAAAGGTTATATTCAATATTTGTTTGTTTGCACTATTTATTGGGATTATTATTCGATGACAAACGCACATTCCATAACGAAAAGAACTATACCTAGTGGCTTTATTCACAGAATCTCCCACCAACTGAAACAGTCACCCTCTTTCGAAAGTTTGTTAACCCTTATTACCGAACAGAGTGTTTTTGCGTTCATAGTGAGCATTTTTTAAAGATATTCTTGTCAAAGGAAAAACTTCTTTATCTTTTTTATAAAGACATTTTATAGATCTAGGATTAGACTGCACGTTCTTAATCTATACTGTTCGCAAATTTTACTCATAACGCCCTTTTTATGCGAGCTATTAATCTTTTACCAAACAATCCCTAGCTTTAACGACCCTGAAGAAGAAGGCTTTTAAAAGTATTGTGGGGGAAAATCCTGGTAAAAAATATTTTCTTCGTTTCCAAGATTGGTTGCTACTGTTTGTAAGACAAAGTTCATGTTTTGAGTAACATTTGATTTGCCGTCTGCAAATGCTTTCAATTTGGACAATTCTAATATTTCCTGTTTGGTAAACAGTTAAACGCTACAACTCTTCCTGAATGACTCAGTTGAAACCATAAAAGCTTCTGGTCGTGAAGTGGTTTAATTATGTCCTCTGCAATCGTTAATTTACACGAATAAAAGGGAACCTTCAGGCAATTAATAAAATGTACTTCGGAAACAGGAAAAACAAAACAGATGTTTGTTTTTAGATTTCTGTGGCGTTAAACCTCGCTTTCAGTTATATTTCAGTTTTATCATAGCGACAATGTACATTTTTATGTGTTTCACTAGTACTAAGCACGTTCTCTGTATGCAAATTTGGACTATATCTACATCTGTTTGTCTGTCTGTCTGTCTGTCTGTCTGTCTACATGTACTCCGATAAAAAGCCTGGGGAGACTTACATACATTGCAATTTTGAGGCTGTTTTGGCCATACACTCTATTTCTGTCAGACTAGATATCCGATCACACTGCTAGGTCATGGCATTGTGATCTTAATCTACAAGGTTAACAAAAGCAACAAAACCTGCGCTCAGAGCTCTGATGGTTAGCCTGCCGAAAGAATCGATTTTCCATCCTTTTTCCCCAAGCAAACTGCAAGTCCATTACGTGACGACCACTTGAAAAATGTTTACTAAGTTCGCCGTTCAATGCAGTTTGATTTCGGTCTACATTGTCTAGAAAAGAGACTGAACCCTTATGCTGCTAAGCGAGATTCAAGGCGCTTTTGCGGACAGTGTAGATCAAGAACAGACTGCACAGAAAATGCAGTCTGATCTTAATCTAAACTGTCTGATAAGAAGATATTTTTTTCCCAAAAATATATTTGAAATTGCAATATTTGTGTTTTTTGACAACTGGCTGGCTAGGGTCAATTTGTGCTTTGTGTTCTGACGGTAAAGGGTTAAAAACAGTCATGCTGAACAACAAAATGTATGAAAGCTATAATCGCTTTTCCCGCCATTTTTCACCTTAGTTCATCGAATTTCCACTTCACGAGTAAATGTTTATGGCTTCTCTCGCACTGAGCAGTCTTACCTTAATCTACACTGTCCGCATAAGAGACCAGATTTCTGTATAGCAATCTGATGCTGAATAGTTTGAAGAAAAAAAGATCAAGCTGTAACAAGATGCTTGAATAATACAATCGATTTTCCCGCCTTTTTTTCCCCAAACTCATCGAACGCCATTTTCCTAATGACCACTTCAGTAAATGTTTATGACATCTCACTTTTGAGGTCGTGATTTTTCTGGCCTTTAACCCTGTCCAGCTCTAGCAATCGCGTATTTTAACGACCTTGAGAAAGACAGCTTCTGAAAATATTGTGGAAAAGGAGAAAATATCTTTACCAACATTTTCTCCTTTTCCCATATTTTCTCCCCTATCAAAGAGAAATTCCGTGATGGGAGCCATGTTTGATACATGTATGTCTTCTATACATAAATGCTTTTAATATTGGACAAATATACGATTTTCATTTTTTGGTTCATGATTTTCAACCATGTCCTGCTGATCACCATCTCTGATGTGCTAAAAGAACAGAGTAGACTAAGATAAGACTGGGTGTCCATGCAGTCTGATCTAAGTCTGCTCCCTTCAATTGTAAGTCAGTAACTCAGGCTTTAGCGTACTTATTAAGGATCATTGCTTTCCAAACAATGGCGGTTTCTGTTGAAAGTTTTCATTCAGCATGTTAGGTTAGAGATTATGCTTGGCTTCTCGGAAATAGGTTTTTTTTGTAGTAAGAGCTACTTACTTGTGACATTATTCGTGTGGTCTTGAAACGTGCCAAGCTTTTCTTGCAGCTTATTTTCATAAGAGTACAAACCTTTCAAAAGTTTCGTAACTGCAATTTTTTTCAAGGAGGATTTGTACTGCTTTTGCTTTCGAAAAACAAACAAACAACGCAAAAAATAGCCTTGATCTTGAATTGAAGTATTTACTAACTTACAGGGGGTATTAAACTAGATTTCGTCAAATTATCTTTTTTTTTTTCCTTGGGTCGGGTGTGTGTGTGTGGTGGCAGAGTTGAAATTTTGATCTTTAGGAAGGGAAAAAAAAAAAACGTAAAATCGGAAGGACATATACGTAGGACGTGACTGTGTTGAAAATGTATTAAATGAGCCGTGCTCTGACAAAAGAGGGCAAAATGCACCTCCATGATGCATCTTACCTATCAAGCCATCATATAATCATGGATCCATAATAGCCACTGTCTTAAACAAGCGACTTAATCATGAGGTTCACGAGTCCTTGGACAAACAGGAAGTTGAACATTTGCGACAAGTTTCGGCTCAGGTCAGCCTGCGAGGACTGCGCTGGCTGACCTGAGTCGATACTTTTCGCAGATGCATTTAGCCCCCTTTGCCAGAGCACGGCCCAAATGTATTTATCCTTTGTTACGCTTTGATTTTTATACTGTTATTTACGGAGTACAAATACAAAACAAACTCGGTAATCTCTACATGCGTTTCTAGTTTTTCTTTTTAAATTTAAAGCCATTTTTGCACGAGAATGAAAATTAACAGTTTTCTTGGATTTTTTTAAAAACAAAAATCTACATGAAGTCTTGCCCAAATGTATTTATCCTTTGTTATCCTTTGTTACGCTATGATTGTTATACTGTTACTAACGGAGTACAAATACAAAACAAACTCGGTAACTTCTCTGCATGCATTTCTAGCTTTTCTTCTTAAATTTAAAGTCATTTTTGCACAAGAAAGAAATTTAGCAGTCTGTCTTGGATAAAAAAAAAAATCTACATGAAATCTTGTTTGATTCCCCTAAAAGAACCTCAGACATGATCAGTGTTATCGTCTATGAATACTTACAATATAGCATAAACCATTTTTTTTTAATCATATAGGCCTACGGCGCACTAGTTTCGTTCATTAGGTTTATTCATTCACACTCTGATCACAACTCGGTAAAGATGGATCACTACTACTAATACGAATATTATTTTGGGCCTTCATCATGCACGCTCTAGCATATTATTGACAATTATCATGTATTTACAATATTACTGACATTTAAATTGATCGTTTTTTGGCTAGTTCTAGAAACTGCAAAGATATGAAGATCCGTAACGACAGGAGATCAAATTACTTAAATGGTGTTTCAAGCCGTTTTCAACTTTTTTTTTTTCACAACTATAGCTTACATATTCTAACTTGTATACTTCACGGATATCACCAGAAGTAAGTTTGGACTCCGAAATGCCCATGGACACTTCTACGAAGAACCAGCGGCCCAAGTGCAGATGGAACCAAGCACTGCAGGTTAAAGTAAAGCACCTTAACAAGTCAACGGCACCGCCCCCCCCCCCCCTTGATTAAGAAAAATAACTCACGTTGTATATGATGATGTTAAGGTATTGTTTATCTCCCTTCTTTATCGCAGCACTCATGTACAACAGTTTTTATATAGTCAGATATAAGGAAACAGTTTAACCCTTTGGCTGCTAAGCGCAACTCTATGACCTTTTGCGGAGAGTGGAGGTCCAAGATCAGACTGCACAGAACGTGCAGTCCGATCTTGGATGTCTACTGTCCGATATGGAGATATCTTTCCCCAAAAATATCTTTGAAAAAAAGCAAAGCAAAACTTGGGTTGTTTCTGTCGGCTTGAAAGTTTCATTTGAAGTTATTTAGCAGGAGAAGGGTTAATTCATGATAGCCTTACGCAGCGGTAGATTATGTTAGATTAAAAGCAATATTCAAGAAACCGTGACTTAACTTAGATTTTCTTTTGATTGAGCCAAGTTGTTTTATGCCCCTTATCTGACATAATTATGCAATCAAAAGTCATTTTGAGCAGTTTTAGATGGAGAGCTGTGACTTTTATTGGAACGTCACGGTAATTTTATTTCCTTTTTCTGCAACTGATGTTCATCGTTCTAACCATTAAAATGTTTTTCATACAAAAAATTGTCTGACACGTTATCTTCTTCAAAACTTTTTGAGTAGGAGACTGTCGTTTATTGGTTGGGCGTCGGCCTTTAACAGCAAACGTTTATTGGTTGGGCGTCGGCCTTTAACAGCAAAGGTTCCGAGTAAGAATCTCTGATTGAGAGGGTTCAAACATTAGAACTACCCACATTGCGACGTGAGTACTTGTTGCGGTTTTAAAAACTGTTAAACATTGGTTCATACGGTATTAATTTTGCCTACCTGTGCAGAATCAGCCTGCTATGGCACACTGTTTCTGTTGAAAGTTCTACTGGAAAAGAAGTAACATGTTCTACATTACTCTGAAGAAAGTTGTTTCAGCCAAGTGTATCGCAAACAATTCTGCAGACTTGTAGGTTATCATGCTGTATGTCAGCCTACTTAACCCCTAAGCTTCGGCTCATTGACCTTTTCCGAACAGTGTAGATCAAGATCAGACTGCACAGAACGTGCAGTCTGATCTTGGATCTACACTGTCCGATAAGTAGATATTATTCCCCAAAACATAAGGTTGAAACAGGAATATTTAGGTTTTTACCATCGAATTGAAAATATAGTTTTAGTTATTTAGCAGGATAATGGCAAAGAACTTTATTTTCAAAAGAATAAATTGTTCTTGAACTCTGGTGAAAAAAGTATAGATCGATTTCTGTGTTACTCTGACGCAGAGCTGTTCATCCACAAAAAGAGTGTTGAAGAGAACAGAACTTCAAAGTTCAAAATGTACATGTATCATTGTAATACGTTTTCCTATTATCCTATTACTAGTATCATTATTTCACTAATTCATTGTTACTATAAAAAGTATATAGGAAGGGTCACTTCTATATTCATAAACGATAAACTATTTGCACAATCTTGCAAATATGATTGGGGATTAGTGCATGTATACATAATCAAAGAATCACTGTGAAAACAAAAGTTGTTAGGAAAACACTTTTCAGAACTGAATGGCTGTTGTAAGCCAAAGAAAAGTTTTTGTTCAGCTATAAAGCTTTCTTCAAACAAAAGGATCTTATCATAAACCAATAACTGCACAAACGTAAGGGTCACACCAGGTCAAAAAGTAGGCCACTAGGACAAGAAAAACCTTTTTGTACACTCTGGAGGCCACATTTTCAGTCCAATACTCATAAAACTTGGTCAGGATGTTTGGGGGAACTTTGAATTTTGGTCACATTGAGTTGAAAAGTTGCTTGCAGGGACAAATCTCAGAAAAAAAAAAAACCCTTGTGTTCACTCTATAGATTCCATATTTTCTGCCCAGTACAAATGAATGTTAGCAAAAATGTTTTTTCTTGGTGATATCTTCAACAAAATACGCATGAAAATGGGACAGAATGTTTGTTTTTAATGTTCTCTTGGATGACCTTGAAAATGTGTCATGCCAAGTCAAAAAGTAGGTCTTCGGGAAAAATCGCAGGAAAAATATTGTGTGCACTCTAGAGGCCACATTTCGAGCCCAATGCTTATGAAAATTGGTCAAAATGTTTGTTTCGGTGACATTTCAGATGAGCCTGAAAATAGGTCTAATGGGGTCAAAAAGTTGGTCACTGCGACACATTTTAAAAACCCTTATGCTGTGTACTCGAGAAGCCTTATTTTCCGCATATGTTTTTTTTTTTAAATATAAGCACTTGAATCTATTCAGCTCAATGTATCATTTTACTTAGGTGAGCGCTTTAGGGCCAACGGCCCTCTTGTTTGAAATTCTGGCCAACACAACTCCAAGATAAAAACAGTTTAACTGTTTTTCCATGATGAAAAAGTACCAATGTCATTAATTCAACACCCTATGGGTAAAGCTATAATGAAAACATACCGGTTTCTACAGGGATTTTTCCCAGTTTGTCTGCTTCAAATTGGTTGCAGGAGGTAATGACTGTAAGTAGTAAAATGACCCTAGACCTATATTTTAACCCTGTAATCCTTATCCTGCTATAAAAATGAAATAAAACTTCCATGCCGATACTAAAAACCAAAATATTGCTATTTTTGACTAATTTTTTGGAGAAAAATATCTCCGTATCGGACAGTGTAGATCAAAGATCAGACTGCACGTTCTGTGCAGTCTGATCTTAATCTACACTGTCGGCAAAGGGTCAGTGAGTCGCGCTAAGCAGTCTAAGAGTTAACACATAATCCAGTGTTTGAACGACCATGAGTTACAAAGTGTTTCAAAACATCCTGGGAAAAAGAGAAAATGCTGTCAACCAGAATTTCCTTTTCCCCCGTAGTGTTTTCTCTTTCTGTATTGGGCAAATTCCATCATTTGAACCGCATTAAACTTGTCTGCAAATGCTCTGAATATGGACAAGCATAAAACTTTGTCTGATAAAGGGTTAACTAAGTACCAAACAGTCCCCGTGTTAACTCAATCTGAGGGGAGAAAAGGTTTGAAAACAATATGGGAAAAGAGAAGATGTTGGTATTCACCTTCGTCTCCCATTTTCTACCATTTCATAGATAATTCCGATAATTTTATCAGCACCCACTTTGTCGTCTGCAAAATGCGTTCAATTCAAAACCATCCAAAATTTTGTCGTTTTATAAATAGTGAATTCATTACATTGTACTTATGGTCCAGAACATAAAAACACTGAAAGCATTGTGAAAAAAGAAAAAGAATTTCCTGGTTACGAGTATAGGCGATTTCTTTCCTTATTTTTTTTTAATGATGTCTGATACAAAATGGAAACAGGTTGTCGTTTGTAGGTTGATTGGTTGAATGTTGTTTACTGCCATTTTGAACATTATTAGATTCATATCACGGTAACAGGTCAAATATTCATGTATGTCCTATGATACACCAGTACTAGACTACGGATCTGACCAGTAGACTTGTCACCCAGTGCCTCTTGCTCCTTTATCAATAGGAGAATCTGGACTTTTATTTCTAAATTAAAATAATGAACATTTTCTGCAGGGAAAAGGATTTTACCCTAAACAACATAGTCCCGAATCTTAATGACCCCGGGGGTCAGGGTTTTCAAATTATCGTGGGAAAGAAAAACAAACGATGTTGACTACCCTTTAAGATACATTTTCAATAAAGCCTCATTTAATTTGCTTTGATTAGGACAAGGGTAAAATTTTGTCGTTTGATGAAGAGAACATTGTAGCTTTTAGGAAAGACTGCTAGCATTTTTTATGAAATAGCAAATGCTGTACATGATCAACTCTTCTTTCAACAAAATTCACTTTTTTCTTTCATCTAACGGCCTGGATCAGGATCTAGCTTCACAGAATGTGCAGTCTAATCTTTTTTTTTTATTTTCATACCATTAGCAAAACTGAAATTTTATGGTCTTTTTATATTAATTGAAAGTATCTGTTTTATATATGTAGAATTCTGAGGATTACTTCATCACCCCAAGAAACAAGCGTTCAGCAGAAAGACTTGATAATATCCCTGTGAAATATTTACAACCAACATGGATTGACTCGTTATCAAATAGCACAACTTAAACATTGTGGATAAACAGAAAAAAAATACTGGTTACCAGTGCTTTTTCCTTTTCACACAATGTTTTCAAATGATATCTTCTTCAGAGAAGTTAGAATTCGACATTGTTTGGTAAAGGGTTGAGGTTTGATCCAAATACATGCATGAAAATATTACGGCAAAATGAGAATTTTACCATTACATGTGGAAAAGAGTCAAGGATGGGGTTTGAGGTAGTGGTGGTTGTATATTTTACTTTGACTGTTTGCTGTTTTCAACCTAGTATGTCAGTTACACCACAGTTACAGGTGCGCCATATTCTAATGCTTTCCTCACTCGTCACAACTCGGCCGATTTCGTACCTACCGAGGTATGCCGAATGATGCTTTCCTGTGTACAGTATCTAATAATAGTAAAACACACACAACTTTTTCTATAGTATAGGTACATGTGACAGTCAAACAAAGCTGCCCCTTACATAAATCGACAATTTTCGGTGGTCAAAAGGGATCAAATCCTTTTTCAACCTTCTCAAAACTCAGAAAATGTTGGTGTAACGGAGGGGGTGTGTGTGTGTTAAACTCCTTTACTAAAGATTCCAAGGTTTTAACGACCCATAGGAAAAAAAAGCTTTTACAAACTTTGTGGAAAACGGAGAAATGCTGCTAAGTAGCATGTTCCGGTTTAGACTTCATCATTGTTCTCAAAACTCGCAAATTGTTCAAATTACATTTCTGATCCGCGAGGTTAAAGATATTTGATGTTGGGTCACACAGTGGACCTCTACCAAAACTGTTCAAACTATCTTCTTGTACTCTAACCTATACTAGACGTAAGTTTTTAACGACCTTCCCTCAATGTTTTCTAAGCTTCGAAAACAAGTTTCAACTTTTGATTAACATTATTTTGTTGTCTTCAAATGCTTCCAATTAGTCTAAAACTTTGTCGTTTGGTAAAGAGTTAAATGTCATCTAGATCTATAACGCAAACCGTTTTTTTTTTAATTCCAATAGCATTGTGCTGAAGTATTTTGATAAAAATTATAGTATTATGCGAAAATTTAAGGTTTCGGATTCGGATGTCCATCATTGCTTATTTGCGTATAACGTTTCTTTTCAGGATCACCAACCGATAAAATATTACAAGACATACGGTATTAAAAATAATTACTTACATATTTTTTCCTTACCAGCAGAAGGGCGCGGGGGGGGGGGGGGTAGGGTTTAACTAAGAGTAACAACTTTGACACACGGTAGCAAATATGAAATCAAGAGTTTCCTCCCTTGTTCCCAATCACGTTTCGCTCTTTTTACAATTTCGTCCTATCTCTAAATCGGGAAAAGTTCTAGACAGTGTTCTAATTCTAGACCCTCTAACTAGCCTTTTGGTTGGATGAGATGTTCTGCCTCAGCCAATCAGAAGTTCCATTTCGGTGTGGCACGTGTCAGAAAAAACTTTTCTCGTGATTAAGTCGAAACACGAATAAAAAAATTGAAATGAAATGCCATGGTGCCAAATTTAAAAGTGTTCAACGAATGTTATCAGTCCCTGAAGATCTTAACTCCTTAGCAGACGACAGAATGCTAGATTTGTCTAACTTGAGAGCATTTGCAGACAACATTATAAAATGTAACTCGAACGATTTTGTTTGTTTTCAAAAGGATTGAAAACTTTGTAGGAAAGGAGAAATTCAGACAACAAGCGTTTTCTCCTTTATCCTCAATGTTTTCAAAAGCCTTCTTCCTGGGGGTAGTAAAAGCACAGGATCTTTTGTAAAAGTGTTTTTAATGCAATATTTATACTTTTCTGATCCAAATAAAAAAGCAAAAATGTTTGACAGTGCACATTAAGGGCGTTTTGTGCAGTCCGGTGTTTTTCGACTGTCTGATCTTAGCTGAAGTTGTTCCTGACATTTAGGAGGTACAGAAATAGCAATATAATGACACCTTGTGAGACAGTCTAATATCTAAACTCTATGAGCAGAACAATACTCCAATTTCTGTTCTGTTCTGTTCTTAAAATTTAGGTTACCGTTCAGACATGCTAAATAGTAGGGTGGGGGCGGGGGGAAAGGGAACGCATACACTTTTTTTGCGCCGGAAAGAACATTGCGATGTCAAGTTCTGCTCAAGCCTTGAAAACTTTTCAGTAGGATTCAAAACATCCTGACGTTGACTTTAAAGTATGACATCAGATCAGTTCCTAAATCAGCACATCGATTGACCGAAAAAGAGCCAGAAATAATCAAATTAAACAAAAGGCTACAAAAGATACCCAAAAGAACATAAAGAAACTGTGGCTTATAGTCTTTAATCTTTTATTACCACCATGTCTTCCTCATTCAAAATGTGATATTTTCTTTTTATTCTCAATATTTACTATTCGCTTTTGCCATCCTAAAGCTACTGAACTCGACTAAAAATAGGTCTGCAGACAGACTACATCTAGACCAAACTACATAAAACATGCAGTTTAATCTTGTATAGAAACACACCGATACCTTCGACTGAGAAACTCACAAAAATGACAACAGCACATGTATGCCCAGATGGAAGGGGATACCATCCAAGACGAGGAATACGCCAGTAAAACTGACACAGCCTCTGTAGGCGTGTACCCTTGTGCATACATGTACCAGCCCAGATGGAAGAGGATACTGCCTAAGACGAGTTACAAATCCCTGAACTTCTAACGCGCGGGTAAAACTGAGGCAACCTCTTCACGTGCTTGCCAATTTACATCGTACTTGTCTACAGATACCCATGGCTTTGGAGGCAACGTAGCAAATAGCAACATGACTACACTGATAGCAACATGACTGGACGGGTTAAATAAATCAGAATACCTAATTGGCCAATTACTGCTTTTCAAGGATCCATGTATCGTCCAGATGGACGACGAGGCTTCTCAAGACGAATTACAAGCTGCTGAACGTCTTAGACGTAGCTAAAACCGACGCATTCTCTACGGAGAATCGCTAAATTATGACTGCTTGCACAGCAAAGGTGTTTATTACGGACATGGTGACTCTGCATCTTCCGCTTCAGTAAATATACAGTTTGTAAAATGCCATTTCCCTTTTTCTTTAGTTTGTGTGTGGGTAGGTATTTTTACAAAATCACCCCCCTTTTTTTAAGATACGCGCCTTTTGTCTACCCGCATTATGGTCTGTTTGGATATCTTTTAGATACCCTTTTGGTTCCTTTTTGCTCTCTTGTAGACCTTATTTGGTTCTGTTCAGCCCTTGTTGCTTCATTCTAAATTCTACATAGTTAGTTGTGAGTTCTTTTGGGTCATTTTCGGCTTTTTGTTGGATCGACGCCAACTGTCTGAAAACGGTTAAGAGTGCAATTCATTTGTAAAAGAAAAATAGGCCTGATAAGTTATCTAACCATAGATCCTGGTTTACCCAATGTAATTCCATTTACGACTTTTTACGTCCCTGCTGAAGAACATATCTTAGACAACAATTTAACAGACTCATCCAGATTGAAAGCATTTGGAGACGACAAATTTGATGTAATTCAAATATTGAGATTGAACTTTAGAAAACAATTAGGGAAAAGGAGAAAATGCTGGGTACCAGCATTTTCTCCTTTTCACACATTATTTTCAAAAATGTCTTAAGGGTAGTTTAAATTAACGATTGGTGGGTAAACCATTATGGGAAAGGAGCAATTACTTGAAGCAATTACATGTACTTGAAACAAGCAAGTGCTCCTTTTACAACATCTACGTATCAGTCCACTCCAACTTAAAGCATCTCGTTTTGCATCAGTAACGTTAGATCTATAATAGCGGTATATCAAATATAGCTTGTATGGTATCTGGTCGACTTCCTCAGCCCAAATACATGTATATACTAAGACCTCTTTCCCTGACTGAAAATATAATCCTTTTAAACTCTGAAATGTTATTCACTAAAGGCTTGACTATCTAAACAAGAGGGTGGTATAGATCCAAGATCAGACTGCACGTTCTGTGCAGTCTGATCTTGATCTACGCCGTCCGCTAAAGAAAAAGCCCTTGTTTTCGCCCTTAGTTTTGCACGAAACGGTTAAATCGATTTTCAGGTCGAAAGTACACCTTAAAGGCGTTTCAGCGAGTTATTTCTAGCGCAGAGAATTTCGTGAAATTTGACACAGAAACACTTCAAAGTATGTTCTTTCAATATGCGAAGGGATAATCAGACGTTGCCCGATGAACCAAAAAGTTCAGAGCCCACGAAGAACATAACTCTTTTTTCAAATTACACAAAAACCCAATTAATGCAGCATACGTCAGAATTTTGTGATTAAAATCCGTAATTTCAGTCAAATCATGTTCTCTGTGTTTTAAATCCATAGTGAAACAATGGATCCTCTGACTTTGATGAGAAATTAACAGATATTTCAAATTAATGATACGCTATCTATGTTTCAATAAAACCCTTAGCCCACAAAATTGCTTATTTTATCACTGAAAATCAGGACATTATTTGACCCTCAAAAAAATCTAGCGCAAAGATTTTTCTCATTTTTCTCAGAAGTATACATGATTATATCCTTTATCAAAAAATGCAAAAAAAAAAGATAGGTTGCCAGGCTACTTTTCCCAATATTCGAACTCAATTACCTCCCTTGGAACAAAGAAAGTGACACAAAACACCCAAGATTTCAAATTACTTAGTAAGATGTATTATTTCTAGCACTAAATCATGTTTTTTTTCCACAATAAAGATTGTACTCTGTCAACCCTTTCCTTGATATAGTCTCAATTTAACATTGGTATGGGACGACTTTGGAAAACATTTTGGTAAAAGGGGTAATTGTTCATAACAAGCAGTTGTTCCTTTCCCCACAACCTTTTCTGCACAAACGGTTCTTTTAATCTCATTTAAACCTTGTTTAATTTGTCGCCTGCAGCTTCTTTCAGTTTTGAAGTTCCAATTTAATTCATTTAGGAAAGGGTTAATACCAAATACATGAGGTATATTTTAATAGATGGGAGAATGGAAGAACAATACAAGTAGAACTGTCCAGAATTACCCAAAGGCATAGATTACTTACGAACCTTATAGCAAAATGAATCAAACGATCCTGATTTCTATCAATACCCGGGAAAGAGGGTAAGAAAACGTTGAAAAGGAGAAAATACTTGTAATTTTCTCTTTTTACCACACTGAACTTACTATTCGGATAAGTAATGTCCGACAAATGTACATGTTCCGTTTTCGCTGTTTAGGAATGATTTACACCTTCATAAACTGATCTTTAAAAAAAATGTATCTACCACTACTTTCTCCACGTCTTGCAGCAAAAATCAGTAGTCCAATAATAGTACTACAATCAGACAAAGTTACGCGCTAGAAAACAGAGAAGCGAAGAGACATGCGCAAAAATGTTGCGCACTGACAACCCGACGAAACGTCGTTAAATACATTATACATGACAAAAGCGCTCACTCAACATCTGCATTGAGTAGCAGTTGGGCATACTCTTCTAGATCTAATATAAACTTTACACAACACGTGTCGACAGGATTCAAAAAAGTAAGTTGCTTTTGTTTATAAGCTATATTAGAGTAAAAAAGCAAAGGTCGACGATACTTGTAAGATGTAATTTCGTTAGATAATATATATTTGAGAACATGTCTTAGCCTTTTTTTACCACGTGACGATTACTTTAATGAGACTAACCAACCAATAATCAATAGAAAACACCTCAGATGAATGGTGAGGAAGATGTAAACATATGGGAAATTTTTTTTTCCTTGTCGCAAAACTGCAACATTTTGCACGTATTGAATTGCTTATTTTCCCACAATGCTTTCAAAACCTATCAATTCTTTGGAGTAAAACTCGACCTTTTGTGTTGAGCGCAAAATGTAGATGTACACACATCTTGTTAATGAAGGATGGCGTCAGAAAATGACAGGACGAACGAGCAATTGATACCTATTTCACATTATAATACTGGTAATATATATGATTGTACATAAATTTGAGAACCGGCAAAAATTTCAAGAAGCAGCAGGATGGTAGATTCACATCATGTCGTGTGTATTATATTTATGACTATATATGAAAACATGTATGTATATCTAGATCGACTGCTATATTCATGAGTTCGTAAATTATGTGTGTATAACTCGCTTAAATGAACCTGAATAGTTGGTTGTTGCCATTTTGAGAGCTAAATAACGTTATGAACTCGACCTATCTTTCGACAGCTGCGAATAACCTTACAATCCATTGAAACTCAGATTTTTCTCTTACAGGCTTAGCTAAATAACCGGACAGTATGGATCAAAGATCAGACTGCACACGTTGTACACAATGTGATCTATAACTGTGCAATCCGAAGCCCCTGTCTTTCGCATTGGGCACTGACAGGGTTAATTAAATCCTTCAAGTGTCCCTCAAAACCAGTTCTACAATCGTTTCGGGTTTTTTTTTTTCAACTATTTACCAAACGATAGCCCGCCTGGGTAGCTCAGTGGTTAGCCAGTCGGGTTTGTGACCAAGTGGTTGTGAGCTCGATACCCGGTTGAGGCAAACTTTCTTTCCGGCAATTTTTCGCCTCTCATTTCTGATGCATGTGAGAAAGTAGTCAGTGACTTGGAAAGAAAGTTGCGTCAGTACTGGTGTGAGAAAGCCAGGAAACACATGCGTAGGTGCACTGACCGCCCTGATATGACTTAAGCTGTTAAAACGGCCTTAACCTCCATTCAGTTAATCAATCAGCAATGTGATCTTAAACTATGCCATCCGCAGAAGCCCATGTCTTTCGCATTGGGCTCTGACAGGACTAATCAAATCCCGTAGGTGTCTGTCAAAAGTAACCAGTTCTAGAATCGCGTTGTCATGTTTCTTTCCAATTCTATACCAAACGACAAAATTTAAGATTTTTCCAAACTGAAAGCATATGCAGACGACAGAATAAACGTGACTCAAGGAGTAATATGTTTCTTTGGAAAGTTAGAAAACATTGCAGAAAAAGGAGAAAATGCTGGTTTGCAGCATTTTCTCCTTTTACCACAATATTTTCAAAAACAAAATTTCTCAGGGACGTTAAAAGACGGGATTGTGTGGAAAAGCGTTATTCCTCATTTTATAAGCTTTTTTGACGAGTTAATGGAAGACAAAGGGTTTGAAGAAATTCTAAACTACTTTATGTTGCGCTGACATTCCAGTTCCAATACACTTTGGGTACTCTTTTGTGGATAGTTACACATATCACTGTGCAGTGAGGCAGTGAGGGGTCCTTTTTTTTGTCCATTGAACCACAGGCCCTAGTGTTTCGCCCTCTGTACCCTATTTGACAAGTCTTATACAGTATAGGCCTGCATAGGTTATGTATAGCTGGCGAAGGATGTCAAAAACAAGTGCCTTTGCGTTGAAACTCGATGATAATAAATGTTTTGTTATACAAAAAGAACTCATATTTAGGTAGCGTCCGTTTTAGTCTTCATGTTCTAAAATTTAAACTGTAGTTTATGTTGTAAAATGTTCGCCGACCAGGGAGTATAACACTGTTGATACGATAAAATAACGTATACGACAGAGCGGCATGCTCTGCCTGTCTTGCTTTCTGACTGTCCCTTCGTCCTTCCCTCTGTCCGTCCTCAACTATTCGTCCGTCCGTGCTAAACATGATATAAGTATACAACTCAATACGTATTATGGCAGTTTACTGAAGGAGCATTTTTTTCCTTTCTTCTCAGTGCAGTACTCTAAATTTCATATTTTCGTAGTCTTTGCGTTAGTGCAACTCAGTCTGAGAGCGGATTCATGTGAGAATGAATCTAACCCTTAGAGCGCCAAATAAACGAAATCGTAATTTTTAATGAAGAAAAAACAAAAAGACACTAAATAACTACTTTCTCAATGTTCCCTACGGCCACAATGTTACAGTAAAGCTGGCAGTGTAGATCCAAGATCAGACTGCACTTGTTGTGCAATCTAGTCTTTATCTGCACTGGGCGAAAGAGCAACTACAGCTGTGAAGTGCACCCTAAGGGTTAAATTTCATTAGTATGAGCCCTAACTTTCATTTTCTGTTGTTTTTCAGTGCCGGAATACGAACTTATGTACTTTCCGATCAGAGGTAAGCTATTCTATTATTGGAGAGGTCATCAGACCTCTCCAACAGTGGTGAGTTTAAAATGCAGACTGCCACAGAATTTGCTGAGTAAATCCATTTTTCTTGCGAAATTGTACTGATACACAGTCTGTTTCGTCATGGTTTTGTAAATAAAGCGAAATCAAAAAACCGAAACAGGAAATAGACGTGGTTTATTTTTATGTGACGAATTTCAGAAAATATTTGTTATATTAATTTGCCATGGCTGCAAATTACCTTTCAAATAATTGTAATTTTTCATTAAGCAAATAAATCTAAGCAGAAGAAAAAATAAGAAGAATTTCGTTAAAAATGAGAAAGAAGACCGCTGGACAAGATCATGCGACTTGAAAACGCAACAAGAAGGTCAAATGACCGTCATGTAAAGCATATGAGGTTTCTACGCGGCGGCTTTTTTGTTTAAATGTACCAAAATATATTGAAATTAAAAGCCAATAAACTATTGGAAAACAATGATGCTGACCTCTCCTGGCTTCTTTTGTAAAGAAGCCAACTTGTATTATATAGTATTTGACACTCAGACCGACACTTTATGACACAGTTATGGTATGGTTCGAGGATTGTATTGGTTGTATAGTAAGATGTCATAATAAAAGCTCGATCCAAGCCGTAAAAAACACTACCCAAACATTAAATATTTTAATTTTCCTCGAAACATATCTCACCGTTTCGCAGTTTAATCTTGATCTACGCTGTATGTTAAGGTGCCCTGAAACCGCGCTAAGCAGCCTTAGTGTTATAAGCTTGAATGCACGTGTTCATGAAGGTCTTCTGATCGTCATACATCACATTGGTGACATTCGCCCCACCCCCTTCCCTACCCAGCACAGATCTATATGGCCTGCAAAACGAGAAAAGGAGCAATCGGACATTTGCGTAAAGTGTCGTCTCGGATCAGCCTGCGCAATCCGAACAGGCTGATCCGGAACGACACTTTCCGTTCTTTTGTAATCTTCTGTTTGGCGCAAGTTCACTGTAGGACAAAATCTAATTTAGACGACTGCACAGGCTGATCCGAGACGACACTTTACTACTATATTAGATTTTGTTCTACAGTGAACTTGCGCCAAACAGAAGGTTACAAAAGAACGGAAAGTGTCGTTCCAGATCAGCCTGCTCGGATTGCGCAGGTTGATCCGGAACGACACTTTACGCAAATTTCCGAATGCCCCTTTTCGCGTATTGCAGGCCATTTGATAAAACAATAAATATTAAAAAAAAAAACATAGCAAGGCCACTTCGTCATGATTGCTAGAAACACCTTATTGTTTCGTTTCGTAAATGCTACTTAAACACGTCCTAGAAAAAAAGGTGGGCCCTACTTTGAAAACTTTAACCCTTTACCACACAATCCCGAGTTTTAGCGACCCTGAGAAAGAAGCCTTTTGAAAACAGAGTGGGAAAAGGAGAAAATGGTGGCAACAAGCTATTTCTCCTCTTCCCACAATGTTTTCTACCCTTTCAAAGAAAAAATCCTACTCTGTGCAACATTGTTTCTTGTCTGTAAATGCATTAAATTTGGCAAAATCTAAAATTTTGTTTTTTGGTAAAAAGTTAAATTCTAAACAGAACTAACACGAAAGTGGTAACAGACTGTCAAGCATATTCTAGAAAAACATGTTTGTTCTAGATGTATTATTTAACGCGTGTGTTCTATATGTAAATGTTCTAGAAAAAGACCCGAATTGCATGCAACAATAATGTTCTAAATAATGCCATTGCGCGCTGACGTCACAAAACTAGAAACTGTCAGTCCGTTTGCAAAAAAATTAGTCCATGTTGGTTTTTGTTGTACGTGGATAAAATGAATAACCCCAAAGCAAATACCCAAGAGATCGGATTTAAAAGCCCATTACATAGTCCCTGATGGAAGTTAACGGTTGAAGGCTCAGAATTCAAAGAACTTTTTTCATATGATTTACATGGAAACTCACAGATAAACATCAGACTGGGGGGTTGACTCGTTACCAAACAATCCCAGGTTTTAACGACACTGAGGAGTACAGCTTTTAAAAACGTTTTTGGAAAAAAAAAAGAATCAGCCTTTCCCCATTTTTTTCGACAACGTACTCTTCCATTCCACAGATAAAATCTACCAATTCAAGCTCAATTAGTCGGTGTTGTCTTCAGATGCTGTCGAAATAAACAAATCTGAAAATAGTCATTTTCTCTTCTTCCCACAATGTTTTCTACCCTCCCACAGAGAAATTTTAGCTTAAATTGTTTTATTTTGATTATTGTAGTGCTAAGCCCAAACGAATGAAATGCAAATTCTCTGTCAGGACTGAAAATGGCGACGCTGCTCTTACAAGCCTGTTTCCGGCAGAATAACAGGCAGAGAAGCGGTCTGTATCGATCAAAGAGCACAAGAGCAGACTGCATGCAGTGCAATCTTGATGTACACTGTCAGCAAAGCAGTTCAGTCTGGGTTTAGCATCACATTCATACAATAAGTTATGGTTTAATTTTACTCAGGTCGAGGGCAAGCCATTAGGTACATTTTTATAGACAATGGCATCAGTTTTAAGGATACTAGTGTGACAAAC
The DNA here is from genome assembly GCA_946811185.2 of Hippopus hippopus. Classification (NCBI taxonomy): domain Eukaryota; kingdom Metazoa; phylum Mollusca; class Bivalvia; order Cardiida; family Cardiidae; genus Hippopus; species Hippopus hippopus. Next base: position 33,072,961 of record OX328101.1, read on the forward strand.
TGGCCGGCGGAGAAATCTAAAACGGTGAGTATGATGTTTGTTTTTTTCGTTCGAACACCCTCTACAAAGCACACCTATCGTACTTTATTGAATATTTACAGCCATATCTCTGGATACCCTGGGTCTTTTATCATTAGCAGCCGTTTTCGTACTGCAGACAAACAAACCGTTCGAATTACATTCATTGGAAGAAACCGCTGCGCATTGGTTGTTCGTTAGCACATGTTGAAAAAAATTATGGACGCACAAAAAAAATAATTCTCTGAATTATGCGACCAAAGACGCACGCGAACGTGCCTCAACAAACTTGGAGCGAAAAGCTATCGAACATCTGCGTTTGCCAGCGAATGCCAAAATGTCTCCGGACGCTGAACTCGCTGGGTCAATACCTTATAGTGTAAAGGTGCGTTTAGCCCTTAAAGTGCCTTTTACTACTGTTGATGCCATTGAGGCCACTGTAGATCAAGATCAGGCTGCACAAAACGTGCAGCCTGATCTTTGACCTACACTGTCCGCTGAAACATTTTGGACGAAGGTAGTGGAAGTTTTAACCCTTTACCGGACGGCAAAATTTTAGACTTTCCCCACCACAAGTTAAATGCGGCTTAAGTGAGAAGTAGAAAACAGCGTAGGTAAAGGAGTACCAGCGGGTTTTTTTTCTTTTCCTCGCAATGTTTTCAAAAATCGTCCGATCTTGATGTACATTGTCCGCAAAACCCCACAAAGTCGCGTTTAGCATCCTGAAAGTTTATACTAGTTAATGCTTTGTCTCAAATTAGCAGGTTCCGCTTGCTCTTGATTTACGAATCCGCTATAGCACCCTGAATAGTAAGTAGATAGCACTGTAACGTGAAACATTTTGTAAGGTATTTTTCTGTCTGTAACAACGCGAAAACTGGTGAGGAATAATGTTTTTCAAGCTATATCTTTACCTAACTATAAATTACTTTACTTGTAAAATATATAATGTGTAAAAGTACAAGCATTAGATACAAATTTGTTGAACCTTAAACGTTTAGACGTATATTCTTTGATAAAGTAGAAAATATTGTGGGAAGCGATTGATTGATTGATTGATTGATTGATTCATCGATCGGTTGATTGATTGATTTGTATTTGGACATTATCTCAGTTACATCGTGGCAGCCGCTGAGCCCCGGTATCACAATTGGTAGCGCACCAGACTTGAAAACAAGTGGTTGCTGGTTCAAATCCTCAGCTCGGCCAATTCCTTTCCGAGGATTGATGATTAACATTGCGACAGGTATTCATTCTTTTCTCACTGCTGATCATTGTCATCGACTATGATTACGTTGGAAAGCAGCCAGTGGCTTGGGGGAATATGGTGCGAAGTACTTGATAAAAAGAACTTCTAGGAAAACATAGATATCGCCAAGGCCAGTGCTCCTTTCTATGCTTTCCTGCAATTTCTTTTTACCAGTACTTCGCACAATATTCTTCCCACGCCGATGGCTGCTTTTCCACATTTTATGCTCGAGACAATGATTAGCGGTGAGAGAGGAATGCAGTATGAATGTGGGAAACCGGTAAAATGCTGGTTTGCATTTGTCCTTTTCTAAAGCATTTTTACCTAAGGTCGTAAAACCAAGGGATGGTTTTGTGAAGATTTCAGTCGATTTTTTTCCATGTCTTTCTTTGTGACCAATCCCCGTTTTTTTTATAAAATTAATTCTGAATACTGAACTACGCCTTTTCTGTTTTCGTAAAATCTTGAGAACTTTCGCATATATTGCAAGCGCCACTTCAGAGAAAACGCACGTGTTTAAAAACATCTCTTCCTCTAACCTTGTTACATGATCGCGATTTATGAAAATACGTTGAAGTTAACGACCCGTATACAATGACAGTTGGTCATAACAACTGTAAAATGATCCTATTATATGGAACGCTACAGATTCTTATATGTTAACACAATTTGACTTGTTTTGTTTGTATAAAATTTCACTTTTTCGAACGGATATTTTAAAATGTCTACCTGGCATGTGCCTATGACAGCTATGGTGTTCCATACTGCTACGTAGTTTTTTTCGGCGTACCTAAATATACCGGCGTTTGACCTACTTCTTTGTTTTGACTTACTTCTTTGTTTTGACTTACTCGAATGAATAAACAGTAATTTGCGATTAGTAAAAAAATGTGGACTTTCTTTTTTTTATTCTGCAGATCCCTGTATGGCCATTCGCTGATATCCTGTTCTTGTACTGATTGGCAATTGAAGTGTTACCCTATTACCAAATACTTTGTGTCTTTATGTATTTTCAAACACATCATTTTTAGCAGCAACTATTCCTTTTCAAACAGTAATTTCTAATCTTGATAAATAAATGTAACTGAGATATTTCATTTTTCAGCAACATGCAAAACAATGATGAAAGAGCGGTAGTTGCTGTCGGGTTTAACACTTCATTATTTCTTTTCATATTGAGCCACAAAAGAGTTTCAATATTCACTTTCGAGTTTCTCTTACGCCGTCTGTCCTTTTTTTAAAGATATTTATTCATTATTTTGCCAAAAGGTCGTCGTGTTATTATTTAAGACATGATGCTCCTTCCACCTTTTCGTAACACGATAGCACTTAAGGCTTCCTTTATGTTTCTTTTTGAAAACATTGTGGGAATTGGAGAAATCGCTCGATAGGAGCAACACCCCAATATTTTCAGCTTTATTTATGTATCTACTCTTGCCTTCCAATTCTTTCTAATCTCCTTACTTTTGATTTCTTTATTTCATTATGATAAAAATAACCAGAATGATAACATATCAAGTTATTGCCGTCGACTGTAGGAAAAACAAACACTGGAAAAGTCGTCTTTTTTACACATGAGAAAAACAGCGACCATCTTCATCAGCTATTCTAAATAGAGTTTTACTTCTAATTTCCTTGACTTACCGGCTGATTGTCTCAGACTTTCTGGCTCGGTTAACCGGTTGGCTTGTCGCGGAATTTATAATTCATGAAACCGACATTAGAATGGTAAATTAGAACGGGGCCCAGAAGTGGTTGTTGAGAAATAAATGTCTGATGTCTCGGTTTCAGCCTTTCGGTCAACTGCCCGTGTTGAAAGAGGACGGTAAAATGATAGCCCAGACTGGCGCCATCTTACGATATCTGGATAGGAGGCTTGGTGAGTGTTAGTCTGTTAGTTAGGTCTTTACCAAACGATAAAATTTAAAGCTTGTCCAAATTGAGAGCATTTTTTGGACGCCCAAGTAATTTTGGCTTCGATTTTGGAATTTGTTTTGATTGATAGAAAACATTTTGGCAAAATGAAAAGATGTTGGTAACCAACATTTCATCCTTTTCCCCCCATATTGTCGCAGGCCTTCTTTATCAGGGTCGTGAGAACACCGGATTGTTTGGGAAAGGTTTAACTTTTAGTAGATTTTTATCAAAGCTTTAGTTACTCTTGTGGGCAGTGTAGATCAAGATCAGACTGCAAGACTAGAAAGCAGAGTACAGGTAAGTCTGTAATGAGCGTACTGTCCGATCTTGGATCTACACTGTCGACAAACATCAAATAGATATTGATGAAATAGCTTGAAAAAATAAGCCTGGTATAATACAATGCAATACTTTTCTGATCTATATTGCGTGTTTTGGGTCAATTTTAACGTTATTTCCGTCATGAAACGGTTGCCAGTGCACCTTTATATGCCTTATCGGAGTTTCTTTGTTCAGTACTTGGCACAAAACAATTTCCAAACGTTTTGATGCTTTCCCAACTAGAAAAAGTCAAAACATATGGCCTGCAACATGCGAAAAGGGGCATTCGGACATTTGCGTAAAGTGTCGTCTCGGATCAGCCTGCGCAGTCCGCGCAGACTGATCCGAGACGACACTTTACGATTATATTCGATTTTGTTCTACAGTAGACTTGCACAAAACAGAAAATTACATAAGAACGGAAAGTGTTGTCTCGGATTAGCCTGCGCGAGCTGCGCAGGCTGATCCGGGATAACACTTTACGCAAATGTCCGAATGCCCTTTTTCGCCTCTTGCAGGCCATATGATCTGCAGTAAGAGATGGGAATGAATACTGTCGCAATACCTATTATCAGTTCCCAAAAGAACTCGACCGAGCTGAGTCTTTATCTTGCGATTCCTGGGCTTCTGTTCCAGTTCATCACCAGTCGAGCTATCTGGCTCGGTCTGTAGAAGATACAGTCCAACCAGTAGAGGCAGACACCAAGGGACACCCAAGAACGTGCCTGTTTAAAACAGGTACTTGCTTAGTGCAGCTCCTTTTCCACATAATTGCCTCCCCTTGGAACGCAAAATATGCTTGCTTAATACAGAGTTGTTGCTTAATAAACGTGGCCTATTAGACAGGTTTTACTGTAATTTAAAATGGTTGGTAAATATACGACCGTCGTATCTATACACTCCATTTCACTACAGTACTTTATGATTCACTACGTTTCACTAGTCTTTCATTCTCTACTTGTCAGTGCAGGAAAATGAGGTGTTACATATGAACCATGCTATGTCAAAAGGGGTTTTAATATAACTGCAAAAAGTATCGCCACAGGCTGACCATTGTCGAAACGTTTGCTTTTGGTCCACTGTACGCCAACATTCAGTCATTTGCTGAACAAAATGGAGTTTATGGCTCCATAATTATGTGATGACTTGCTTGGTATCATGCATCACGGAAATGCATTAGACCCTCTTTTGCCAGAGCATGACTCATATGCAAGTACAGTAAAACTTGACTTGTTGCAACACCTGTTAAGTAAACAACCTAAGAAAGCATTAACCGAGTTGCCAGCAAAGGCAAATATATTGAAATGTACCTGTATTAACCCTTTACCAAACAATCCCTGGTTTTCACGACCCTGAGGAGTAGGCCTTTTGAAAACCTTGTGGGAAAAGGAGAAAATGCTGGTAACCAGCATTTTCTCCATTTCCCACAATGTTTTCTACCCTGTCGAAAGACTTAAGTGCATTTGTACAACTCTTGAATTTGTCGTCTGCATATGCTTTCAATTTGGACAAGTCTAAAATTTTGTCGTTTGGTAAAGAGTTAAGCAAGCACTAGGACTGTATATGGTTTAGAGAAAATATTTATCTCGAACCTTCTTGAAGACAGAAGAAAACCACAATGTAGAAAGGTTTGATAGTTATTACGTTATCAATGCATGTAATTTCAGGTTTAGACACTGCGAAGATGCCTCCTGAGGAACTTCTCAAGGCAGATATGATCAATGACGCAGTGGAAGATCTCAGGAAAGCCTACTCTAGGATCATCTATGAAGATTATGTAAGTCCAACCATTGTTATTACCCATTTATTACCCATCATGACTCCAAGGCAATACAAATATTGAAAGACTGCAAAAAGGGCTGATATTACACTATTGATTATCCCAACTTAGTGGTCCACACCTTGATATGTCACACCGGTAAATGCGTGGTGCTCCGGCAGTAGAGTGAAAATCACTCTTTTGGACCCTCGGAAGCTTTTTTCCCCCATAAAAACCTGTTTATAGCTCTAAAATTATGTTTAACAGTCTTTAAGACATCATGATCAATGATTTTTTTTTGCTATGTTCCTCTTTCCAACACATTTACCCTCGGAAAATCACTGAAAAAAACTTCCATACAATTTGTAGACCAATTTTTACACTGAGGTCAAAGACACTAAATAAGTTCCGAAAGAAATAGTAAAAGTTATGCCGGCTTTCAAAAGAAATGACCAAATCGATACGAGAAACATATTTATGCCTATTCTTTGATCTTTTCTGATAAAACAGAGTAGCAAAAGTTCTAGATATCAAATTTTTTAAGTTGGACTGCTTTGACTAGTTTTATCAACCCCATTTATTTGATTTTGTCTTTGTGTGTGTGTGTGTTTTTTTTTTTAGGACAATGAAGAGCGAAAGAGCAAGTTTGTGAACAGTTTACCCGAAACACTGAAAACCCTTGATGTGAGTTATTTAGTTTTTCATAACTTTTTTAAAGTCACTTTACTTAGGAATATTACTCTGTTACGCCTTTGTTGAAGTATGGAACATTTTGGGAAGGTATCGAAGACATACAGGAACGTCAAGAGTGCTGGGTCTGTATTCACAAACCATTTTTAACCCTTAGGCTGCAAAGCGCGACTCACTGACCTTTTGCGAACAGTGTAGATCAAGATCAAACTGCACAGAACGTGCAGTCTGATCTTGGATCTACACTGTCCGATAAGGAATTATTATGGCCCGAAACACAACTTTGAAATAGCAATATTTAGCTTTTTACTATCGAAGTGAAAATTTCATTTTAGTTATGTAGTAGGATAAGAGATAAGAGCATTCTCCTAGTCTTATTCTCTAGAACTTTCTACATTGAAAGTAACACAAGTTCTGATGGCTAAACCGTTTAGTTTAGCCAATCAGAGCTTGTGTTACTTTCTAAGTCTAGCATAAGACAAAGAACTTTCATAAGAACGGTTGGTATATACAGGCCCTGTATAGTCCAGTGTTATGTGTGATGGACGGATTTGTTATAGGAAGAAAGTTATCTCAAAATCCACATAACCTTAGATTAACTATTACAGCGCCATGGGCAAAAATATGGGCCTTTGGTGGTGTAAATCAAAAGCAAGCTGCACAAAACGTGCAGGATGTAAATTGTGAGTTCAACTAGTTGCAATACACAAAATACGGACATACTCCTGGTAGCTCTTCTGTTATGTAAATATTTAACACATGTCTTTGTTAACCCTTAGGCTGCTAAGCACGACTTAACGACCTTTTGCAGACAGTGTAGATCAAGATCAGACTGCACAGAGCGTGCAGTCTGATCTTGGATCTACACCGTCCAATAAGGAGATATCTCTCCCCTGAAAAAAATGTGTGAAATAACAAAATTTGGGTTTTAACTATCGGCTTGAAGGTTTCATTTCACTTACACAGCAGGATAATGGTTAATTTTGAGACAACATCACCGTTAAATAATAAGGATAGTCTGCTTGAAAGGTAAAGAGGGGCGTAACTAGGAGCTCAGAACCAATTAACACTCAGAATCGAGCATACCATTTTCCCCTTAGGCTGCTAAGCGCAATGCAGTGCACTTTTGCGGACAGTGTCAATCAAGATCAGACTGCACAGAACGTAAAGTCTGATTTTGATATACACTTTCTCATACAGTGAGGTTTCCATCGAAAAAATAGGATGAAATTGTAATATTTGGCTTTATACTGGAATTTCAAAGTGAATAACACCACGAGCGGTGATAATTATGGTATCATCACTAGTGACGATATAGTTTTAGAATGTTTGCTGGAACTACTTTTTCCTATATTGCTCATATAATACCATCCTTGAAAATTATTAGAATAAAAAAAGGTGCATTAGGAATATAATTAATAGGATAATCAACTGGTTGTGTGTGATATTAAAAATCTGTCACTCGAATGGGGTTTGATGCGGTTAAAAAACTCATCCTTCTGACTCGTTTTTTCAACCGCATCACACCCTATTTGAGTGACAGATTTTTAATATCACACACAACCAATTGATTATCTTCTATTTATTAATATTTATACTTGTAGAAACTGATGGCAGACTGGAACAACACATATGTTCTGGAAAAGGTAGAAACGCCTGTCTGTCTTTTCTGTGTGTCTCCGTATCTCTGGATCTCTGTATTTATCTATATCTGTATCTCTTCATAACTGTAGCCTTCTCTCTCTCTCTGTCTCTGTTTGTCTCTATCTCTGTTTCTCTCTCTATCTGTCTCTCGCTTTATCTCTGTATATACAGTGATTGGCCATAAATGAGTCATCACTTGGAAAATCAAAATGGCCGACTTTGTTTCAACAGGAACTTTAAAACTGAACTGCTAACTTAACTGGGGAAAACTTACTTGTTTTTGATAGTATTTGGTGATATGACCCTTGCTTACTATCACTTGTCGAATTCTTTTTGGAATGAAAGCACATAAACTCTGTATATAGTGGGAGGGGAGATTGTACCAAATTTTCTCAAGGTCTTGTGGAGTTTTAATTGTATGTTTTTTTTCTATCCAATTTGATTTTGATTGTTTGGCACACAATTTCAATTATGTTAATATCAGGACTCTGTGATGGCCAAGTCATACATGGGATGTTTTCGTTTTTCCACGATGATGTCATTCTTGATGTATGTACAGGAGCATTAACTTCTTGAAAAATAGTCACCGCCTGGAAAATTCTTTGCAATGACTGGCCAAAGGTTTCTGTCAAGACACTCAATATACCTTTGTGAATCAATATTACCACGAATTACTTCCAATGTACCCACACCATTATATGTTAGGCATCCCCAGAACATCAGTGATAAACAGGTGCCCCCTCTTTGGCCAAGGCACTCTGGACACCAAATTTCGTCGGGCTTCCTCCAAACACTAACTCCCTTTTGCCGATCAATTTTTACCTGTGTTTCATCTCTAAAAATCACTTTTTTCCAGTGTCTATCCACAGTCCAGTGTAATTTTTGTTTGCATCAAGAAACTCTCCCTTTTCTATTTATTGTGAGGGTCTTTCCAACTTTCCTTCTTGTGTATCCATGAAAATTTAATCGACGCCTCACAGTCCTTGAAGATAGTTGTCTAGGCACTGTCTCATTCACTAATGTGGTTAATTCTGCTAGACATGCTCTTCTGTTAGTCCTAGCCAGTCTCACAATCTGACGATCACCTCTTTCCCCAGCTGCCAAACGCCTTCCACTTCGATGCTTATTTTCTAGGGTGCCTTTTGCAGAAAATTTCTTTAAAAACTTTGAAACTCCAGACTGACTTATTCCCAATATTTCTGCTATTTTCCTTTGAGAAATTCCATCTTGAGACAAAGATATGGCTATAATTTTCTGGTCTGTTGACATTTCTTTCCTTTTGACAGCCATTTTGCAGACGACAGTTTGTTTTCCTATTTCAAGAACGCAATTGTCTTTATTGTAATCATATAAAAGAAAAGACCCCAAAGGAAAAAATAACAGAAAAGGAGTCATGTAAGAAGGGAAATAAATTTGCTGAACACCTTCAAGTCAAAGGGAACAGTTTGCTCCCTTTGTCAGTAGCGCGCCGTTTTGTTAACTCATTTATGGCCAATCACTGTATATCTCTCTGTTTCTCTCTGTATCCGTCTCTCGCTTATCCTTGTGTCTTGCGTGGCTCAGTGGTAAAGTGCAGGACTCTGGAGGTCCCGAGTTTTGGCCTCACTGGATCCACTGGTTTTCTTTTGTGGGATTGTCCTTGGGTAGGACACTTCAGAGCCCTAGCCTACTACTGGCGAAAGTCTGGAAATACATGAATATGAGAGCTGTCGCCGTGATATGACTGAAAAGTGAAATAATGTTAGTTTAATCATATTCATTTTACATCGATTGAAAAACAAGCTCTTGCAACTTATACTAATCTCTCTCGATGCTCGGACACCTTAGTGAAATAATGTTGCAAGCGGCGTATAACACCATTCAATCAATCATATCTGTATCTGTCTCTGTATCTTTCTCTGTTTCCGTCTCAGTATCTACCGTTCTCTGTGTCTTTGAGTCACTTTGTCTGTATGTCCGTCCGTCCCCCTGTCCATCCTTTCATCCATCCATCTAAGATGTGTAATTTATTTATAGTGTTTAACATCTTTTTTTTTTCACGCAATGCTGCATTTTTTTCATCAATCATAGAATTAAACAACTTAGCTTAAAGTTAAAGTCTCAGTAAAGTCCAAATGTAAAAAGGCCTGTTTATAAAATAAAAGTAAATTTCATTTTTACCATGTAAAAATATTGCGATTATTATGACTTGCACGATATGTAAAGGTGCAGTTTGTAAAAGTTCCGGTCAATGGCAGAAAAAAGAATTTTGAAACTAGATCTAGAACAGTTCCTACCATGCCGCATTATCTGTTTTTTTACATCGATGATCGCTGACGATTAGCCGATTTTTCGTCGTAAATCTCCGCAGTGACGTGATAGTGACGTAAACACCACGTGATCATTCAAGGCGTCGAAACAAACCCTTCATTCACTTGATCGTTTAGTCTCCATTCTAGGCTTGAAAAACGTAAGTTTATGGACATTGTAAACAAAACGACGACACAGGCTGATAATCGCTTATTCATTTATCATCAATACAGGAAGAGTTTACTACATCAAAATAAGAAAACAGGTTCAGAATGAGCAATCTTACTCTCCGATGACATACTATTGGAAGTGTAAACAGTAGTCCTGTGTAGCACTAATGAGATGCAATGGTATCACGTGACGTTCTCGAAGGCCTAGTTCGAATATACACGAACGATAACGAAGGTTGTCTCGATCATTGGCGTCCCTGAAACCAACAGGCTTCTCCATGTATTTTTGCACCCGTATTTCGCCGTAACCAATGCAGTAACTGACTCGTTCGATTTTTTTTCCGATCTTATATATGCGTGTTGTGATGGGTAATCCGATGTATTTTCGAGTTATAAACGGTCAAAATTACCTGTATTTGGACTTTACAGGGGCTTTAATACTCTATATCTCATTACATCATACCCCAACCAGCCAGACTTTATCCTCCCAGTGCAGTTTCGTCCCAGAAAAACAGGGCACATTTCCATAATAAATGAGCCATGCTCTGTGAAAAGGGGGCTTATTGCATCTGCGAAAAGTATCGACCCAGGTCAGCCTGCGCAGTCCGCGCAGGCTGACCTGGGCCGAAACTTTTCGCTATTGGTAATTTTTCTGTATGTCCAAGGACAGTCTACCTTATGAGTAGGTCGATTATTTAAAAAAGTGGCTCTTATGGATCCATAATTATGTGATGACTTGGGCTGGTACCATGTATCACGGAGATGCGTTAAGCCCCATTTTACCAGAGCATGACTCAGTTATAACTGAGCCATGATTTGCTAAAAGGGGGCTTGATCCATCTGCAAAAGGTATTGAGCTATATCAGTCTACGCAGTCCGCGCAGTCTGCGCAGTCCGCGCAAGCTGACATGGGTCGAAACTTTTTGCTGTTTGTAAAATTTCTTGTTGTCCAAGGACCATTCTACCTCCAGATCCAGTCGATTGTTAAACAAAATGTATTTTATGGTTATATGATTCAGTGATGACTTGCTTGGTATCATGTATCACAGAGATGCATTGAATCCCTTGTCGCCAGAGGATGGCTTGATTATAAAGTTTCCGTGATAAAAAGTAAGTCTCCAAAACGACTGTAGGAAATTACCTTTAGCAAGCAATCCCGTGTTTTAACATGCCTGGGGAGTACTTCTAGAAATATTTAGAGAATAGAAGAAAATTCTGGTAACCAGCATTTTCCAGTTTTTCCATAATGTTTTCTACCCTTTCATAGAGATATGACATCCTTTTAACTGAATTTAATTTGTCGTTGTGAAATGCTTTCTATATAGACCAGTGCAAATTTGTGTCGTAAGATAAAGACTAAGACCAGTTTCACTTATTAAAGCTGTACGCACTGTTTCCAGATATCGTTTGTAGATTACAACTTCTTCGATATGCTAGAGCTCCTACAAATTCTATCACCCACGTGTATGGACGAATGCCCTGCTTTGAAGGCATATTTCGGGCGAATGGCGTCAAGAGAGAAACTAAAGGCTTACAGAGAGACGACTGAATTCCAGAACCTTCCCATCAATGCCAACAAAAATAAATAGTGTAACACATTACAGGTGTAACTGGCGATATTTTGCTTCTTGAACTTTAGTATATTGCAGAAGACCACTGTTGAAAACATAATGGCAATAGGATAACTTGCTTGTAACAAGCCCAGCTTGGTAGCTCAGTGGTTAGCGTATCTGACTCGTGACCTGGTGGTTGCGGGTTCAATGCCCGGTTGATGCAAACTTTCTTTTAGGTGATTTTTTGCTTTTCACCTCTCAGAAAGGTAGTCAGTGGCTTGGAAAGAAAATTGTGTAAGCACTGGTGTGAGATAGCCAGGAAACACATGTTTAGGTGCACTGACCGCCGTGATATGACCTAAGCTGTTAAAACGTTGTTAAACTCCAATAAACAATGCTTGTAACAAACATGTTCTCCTTTTTCCATTATGTTTTCACTTTATGTGTGCTAATTGTGAATTTGTGTTGATCTGCAACGTGGGCATGTACTACGTACATCGTCCATTGTAGCGAATGAGTTATCTTCTCTTTCTTTCTTAACCCTTGTTATGTTAAATGAATGAAATGAATATTCTCAGTCACTACTAAAGATACAATAACCGAAATTTCTAAGCTGTTTTCGTCAGAATATCTGGTATGAGAGTGGCAAATGTAGATCCAAGATTAGACTGCACGTTCTGTCCAGTATGATCTTGATCAATAGTGTCAGCAAAGGCAATTAAATGAAGGTTCATCGCTAAAAGGATTAAATCGTAAATTAACTTGATCTGCTGGCATAATTTTTTTTTTCTTTCTTAGCATTGTATTTTTTCAGTCTGTTTGCATTCGATGTAGAAGACGTTATAATGTGTTTATTCAGTCCGATGTTTTTTTTTTATTTGCATTTGATTTAAAAGGGCATTACAAAGTAGCAGGTTCAAGTTTGTCCATGTATAGTGAAATGTCAAACCAATTTCAGGTTTGCTGACACATATAGTGAAATTTCAAACTTTGTTCATGTATATCGAAATAAAATTTCGGACCAGATTCAAGTTTGTTCATGTACAGAGAAATGCCAAACCGTACGAAAAGGCTTATGAACTACAATGAATCAAATGAATCAAATAGACATTGTTTAATCGGTAAAAATGACAAAACTATTTATATTAATGCGACCCTTAGTTTTTGTTTGAATATCACAAACTGTTGGACAAATTAGATCAAGATCAGACTGTACATTTCTCTCAGATTGATTTAGATCTGTGCAGTTCACAAAGGCATTTAAAACTGTGATGGATATTTTGGAGAAAAGATATGTCGATATGATTATAGGTTTTTGTGATACATGCAGTTTTATGTAAAATGTAGAAATGAAATTATTCCTTACTTGTGAAAAAGGGGAAAAAGACCAGCGTGTGTACTGTAGATTGAATCCTAATTTCAGAAAGAAACACGATATCTGATTGGCTAATCATTTGGTTTAGCCAGTCAGAAATTGCGTAAGCCTTTTTTGAAATTCAGATTTATTTTTGAGAATTAGACTAAGAATGCAATTTAGAATGATTGGTGGATACTTGCTCTGATTTCTTTATATAGCACTATGTGTCAGTGTCATTTAATTGTACTATTAATTTCAGTGCACTGTAAAATTGACGTTTGCAACATTACTAGGTCTTTGTAAAAAAAAAAAATCTTGATTAATCGTCGATTGCTTTTTCGTCTTTTTAAAGAGGCGTTTTTAGATAGCACTGATGAATACTACAAAAAATACTTATTTTGCCAACGCAAACGTACTGGACGGTCATATGGAGGAGCAAATTCGGCGTTTCGGCAAGCCTTTGTTGCTCACTCGCCACACCTCGGCCGATTCCATACATCTAACCCCGTCTGTATCAAGTGGGTTTCCATTTTGAAATACTGCCAGATACACGATCGCGTTGTCATATTCTTCGAAGATTCGACCTGTCTGCTATGACGCACCACCCCTCCCATATACATGTACATGGGAAAAGTAGGGCGTATACCAAAGCTATTACCAAAGCCTGTAGGGGCTGTTTTAATAAATGGCCGGTGCATAGGTTACATGCTAGCTGATCATAGCTGAGTGAATCGCACCAGTTAACATTTTATTGAGTAAACGTTTATTTTATTTGAAATTCAAAGTAACGGTTGTCGTTTTGAAAAGTAGTCCGGTTCTCTACCCAGAATGCCCAAATTAGATAGATGTGTATTTGTAGAATGCCATCTAGCTGAAGATAATGGCAAATCGTGAACATGGCGCCGCCCATATAAATCGATTTGCAACGGCAACAACAGCCACGGTGATTATCAACCTATCGCTGAAAAATACTAACGAAATTGGTAGACGAAGTTGGAAAATAAATGTACCGTTACTGTTTGTTAACAAAAATGTATTTAGAAAGATTCTGATAGAAAATTGTGACTTGATTTTTTCCTTTTCTAAGTTGAGTTAAGGATTTAAGAACGGTAAAGCTATGTTTATCGTCGAGTAAATGTACCGTGTGGGCACCTTTCGAAACCTCGGGTCATTTCGTTGATCAAGCCTCCGGCTGTATTACACAACTTGATATTCACGGACACGGTAGATTTCTTCTCCGGAAATATACCGCTGTGCCGCTTAAAATCGTAACACTCCAATTAGAAAAAGAAAACACTGGTCACAATTTTCTTTGGGAATCTATTTCGTAACTTTTGACATCTTTTTCTCTTTCCCTCTTCGATAGTTTTCATAACATTGTGCTGTATTGAACCATATTTCAGTGAGACACCGGTGTCCAAAAACTGATATCCATTTACAGATTAAGAAAACTAATAGTACCCGTACTTGGGAGCGATTTAAAAGGGCAGATTTTAGTATATTGTAAAAATAACAACACCGACCTTTCATAAAAATATACCTGCAGAATGAGGGGATATATAAAAAGGGCTTAACTACTTAGTAAAGTACAAGACCTCATATTATCAAAACTGTAGTTCGTTTAGACGATTTCCTATTTCGAGAAATGATAATTTGTTTTAATGCAATGCTAATTTAATAAATCAAAATGATTTTTTTTACCGGAATGCTAATAAAAACGAAATAGACAAGGTATTTTCGGAACACTCGCTAGTTTTCGTCCGCCATGAATCGACCTCGCGTGAACAGAGTGTTACTCCGTTTTATCGATGTACGATTTCGTTAAAACGAATCAATATTTTGTTTCATTAAAGTACTTGTTCGAAATAACGAATTATAAGTTTCGTTTTCTCTAAATAGCATTTGATTATAATGAATTAATATAACGTTTTATCGAATTAGTAATTCGCTATAATAAAAATGAAAAATATGGGTGACTCATGTCTCCTACGGGGCTCCGTACATATTTGACGGAGAAGATTTCTGCCAGAAGAAAAAAGCCATTGGTTTTCCTGTAGATCTGTGTTTCTTGGAATTAACGATAGAACAGAAGTAAATCAATACAGTATTTGCAGGGATTTTGCTGTATATCACGTCCTTATTTCCGAATTTATAGCGTGGCAACATTTATAAAATAGGACATTACATACCTGAATGAAATGGACAAACTGGTCCATGTAACACAAATTTTTATGCCCTGTCACAATTGATTTTCCATGGAAATATCTTGACGAACTTATTGAATTTGTCATTCGGAGAGGACTATCCTTGCAGTCTTAGAGATTGTCGTTGCTAAATCCAGAGATTTTCGATAGAGTGACTGGTCGGGCAGTTTAAAGCATACATCGATTTTTGTTAAACAAGTGTTTGGAAATATTTATAGCATTAACATCGTTGTGTGTGAGAAGAAGGAGCAAATAAAACATATAGTAAGTACCATAGAGCATTGTTACATGTACCTGTCCAACCCTGTCAGCGCCATAGGCGAAAGCGGACGCATAATTTGCGGACAGCATAGATCAAAATTTGACTACACAGAACTTGGAGTCTGATATTGGATCTACACCGTCCGCTTGTGAAATCAAGCCAATAGCATAAAAAATCTGTCAGATTCAGTGGATTGTAATTTCAGTCGTCGAAAGAGGTCGAGTGTTCTGTAACTGTCGCTGAAATAGTTAACAGAGGTAGACATAGATTAGTATCTCTAGTTTAGCGATGCTTAAATAAGTAGGTCATAAATGAATCAAATAATCTTCAAACGTGCAATATTTCCTTGACAGTCAAAGTACAAACCTATCGTCAAACGTTTGATAACATAGTTTCTTACAAGATATTGTCGGTGTTTTCATATAAAACAAATTTTTAATAGCTCTTCAGCTTGTTTTTTTAGGAGCTCACAGTTTCAAACCATTTGATGTATTTGGTTCACATTTTGTATGGTGATTGATGTAGGTTCAAAGCTTCTTTCAGCAGTACCCCCCACCAACCCCCATGATCATGAAAGGTTGTAATGTAGACTTTGAATTTTACATCAAAGTTTTATGTTGAAATTTTGAAGAGCTCAGATTTTCAAAACTAAAAGATATACTAGTATTTAGTTCATATTGGACTTGATGACAAATACAGGTCCAAAGTTTCATTTAGCAATACCCTAGCTATACCCATGCCTATGATCTTAAGGACAAGGACACAAATTCTGAAATTTCATGATTTCAGGTTTTTTCTAGAGCTCCTATTTTCTAGACTAAATGATTGTCAGACCAACAATAAACTTTTCCAGGCAAGCTGTATTGTGTGATGACAGATCTTGTTCATCATTAGATGCTCCTAGTAATTTAGATTACTAGCTTAACCCTATACCGAACTATCCCGTGTTTTAACGACCCTAAGAAAGAGGGCCTCTGAAAACTTTGTGGGAAAAGGAGAAAATGCTGATAACCAACATTTTCTCCTTTTCTCACAATGTATTCTATCTATTTTAGGACAAATTCTATCATTTGAAAAACATTTGAATTGTCGTCTACAAGTTCTTTTAGTATGGAAGAATCTACAAGTTTGACGTGTGGTAGAGGATTAAGTTGATTAACCCTCGGGCTGCTAAGCGCGACTCACTGACCTTTTGCAGACAGTGTAGATCAAGATCAGACTGCACAGAACGTGCAGTCTGATCTTGGATCTACACTGTCCGATACAGTGAGCTTTCTCCGAAGAGCAAAACTTTTAAATCGTAAACTATGGGGTTTTACCATTGGCTGGAAATTTTTAGTTTCATTCATTTAGCCGCTTATGAGTTATCACAGGTTAATATTGACCCTGTGTCGCACCAAATCAACACACGTATATTTTGCCCAACTTTTGTGCAGCAAAGAGATAGAGGATATTTGTTTTTTACGGTGAAAGATTGAAATTTATTTCATCGAGTGAACATCATCGGTAATATTTTCACGAGTGGCGCAGCCACGAATGAAAATATTACCGATGATGTTCACTCGATGAAATAAATTTCGATCTTTCACCGAAAAAAAGAAATATTCTATTTATTTAATGCTTTTAACCGTTTCTGGGGGGAATCTTAATCAAAATCCAGTACAGTTCTTTTCGGTTATTCCCCTCCGCATAGCAACTCATTACAATATTACTACAAGCGCGAGAAATGTAAGGTAAATTACGTCATATTTCCATCTGGTTGTGAGGCACTCGCATTTTACCCATTATCTCTCGCTAGATGGCATTATACAAATACACATCTTCGAATCTTCGTACGACATGCGCAGACAACGGCATTTTACATAGGTAACTAGTGCGCGGGAACAACTGTTTCCGCCTTCAATTGAAGAATTGGAATATAAAAATCGGTATTTTCACTGGTCGTAACCATGAAATATCGAAAAATATTTCACCGATATTTCTCGATAACCTACCGGAAAGCATGAAATAAATACGCATTATTTCGTGCATTCCGGTAAAACATCACAGCAAAGCGGTTAGTGTAGGTCAAAGATCAGACTGCAAGTTTTGTAAAGTCTGATCTTTATCTACACTGTCTGCGAAGGCAACTACAGTGAAAGGCGCTAAATGGGGTTAATAAATTGGGTTCACGTAGGTTTTCGTTAACACGTCCGAACATGATTCATCTAAAGTCAATTCTAAACGAAGACTTTTCATACATTACTTCTTATTTCCATTTGCTGAACTCTTCAAGCTAACCCTTAGGCTGCTAAGAGCGAATCAACGACCTTTTGCGGACAGGGTCGTTCGAGATCAGACTGCACAGAACGTGCAGTCTGATCTTGGATCTACCCTGTCCGTTAAGGAAATATATTTCCCCCAAAAATACCTCTCAAACAGCAATACTTGGGGTTTTTACTATCGGTTTGACAGTTTCATTTCTTATATTTAGCAGGATAAGGGTTAAGGGCTCTTTTAGACCTACTACCGGGACCACGCGTAAACAAAATAATAAATGGTATCATATGTGAAGTATAACCAAACCCACCCATCTCTACGAACGGAGGAACATTTCATTGCGATGCAATGTCAAAACACTATATTAGGTTTTTATTTCCCGCTTTCTTTTCCCGTTATGGGTTAGTTAACGATTTTTGCTACGTTATGGCCAACGCTTAGGTCCCGATATTGCGCTGTCTCGCGAGACTTGTTCATTTTCTTTATCTATATACACAAGAATGCTCAGAGAGATAACGGACGCATGATATTATAACATTACCTTAGACTGAAACTAGCCCCTTCACTCTTCAGCATACGGCATATATTTAGAACTGTCCAATTTAGAAGTAAATGCAGACTACCTTTTTAAAAGTGGTGCAAATAGTAGGTTATTACGCTTGTAACTGAAATTGTCTCCTTTTTCTGCAACGTTTTTTTTCAAATATGTCTTTCCTCAGCCTCGTAGAGATACGGGATTATTTGGAGAAGGGTTTGACGATTCATGATCTTCATTCCATAGTTAAATAGTAGTCTCCTAGGTATGCGACTAAATTTTAACCAAGTACCGAAAATGAGAGGTTTTCTTCCTCTGCATTTATGTGGCCAGGGGCGTATCTTGGCATACGCCGAGAAGCTCAGGCGTACATTTAGAAAGAATATCGTGATCTGTTGTTGTATTAAAGATGAGTGGGGGAAAAAGATTAACAGATAGAAGGGAAGAATGCACGTCACAAAAATTATCTAGACTTCTCGCCAGGAGAGGCTTTCTAAAAGTATAACACAAAAATCTATTTTCTGCCATTAGCCAATGGCTCATCCCAAAAGGGGCTCTCAATCCCAACCAGGGCAGATCCTCCAGACCCCGCTCCGAGGTCATTCAGACCCTCGCACCACCCCCAGTCCTTTTTTTCTTGGCACGTACAATTAAACCCGACGAACTCAAGACCGTGGCACACGAGTTAAAAATAAGTGTGAAATGAGTCTAGGAGTACGCTGACACTTGAGTACAGGGCTTCAGTCGAAATTTTGTGTGAAGAAAAAGTCCATATCGCATCCGGAAAGTGTCCGCATACTCACTGTAAATATCCCAGGTGAAGAGGTCTTTATCATGCAACCTTGACCTTGTAATGTCGCATTGAATGTCCCAGAAGAGGTATTGAAAACTGTGCATTTCTTTCCAACAGATAACTGGATACTGACAGGTATTTGACCAACAACCAATAACAGTAAGTGCTGTTTATATATTCTGTAAATAAGTTTTATTTTTAAATTCTTGTTCGATGGCTTTATCTTGTCTTTGTCGATTAGATCAAATCACAGGTAAAAGACGCTGTGATTTGTCCCGCTTTCGGAAATTTATCTCACTCCCTCAACCCCCACCCTCCTTCACACATACACACACACACAAAAAAAAAAAAAAATCAAAAACAAAAAAAGTAAACATTATACAGCCGAGAAATATATGTGAAAGCTGTATTTCAATCAGTAAGTGACTTTTTTTTCATTTTAGGAAATTTTCCTTACAGACTTGTGTGTATCTTATAGAAAGGTATTTAACTTCAATGTTCAGCATTTTCTACATTGATAAGGTAGCACTTTGTGATTTTCCTTTCACAGCTCATCAAATATTGCTCGGGATCAAACAATACTGCATAGAAATCTAATGTAGGGTTGTGGTAACATAATAGTTTTTTTTCTCGATTTTTACCGATTCTTTAAGGTTTGTATACAGCAGACAGTTAGATAATGCAAAGCATCAGATCAGATACGATCTGATAGGGATGTTCATAATTAGTCTTCACTTCTGAACTGTATGAAATACGGCGAAATGCGCTGAAAGTGCAGTTGCAGATCATAACAAAAACTATTTCATTTCACTTACCCGTATAGATATTATTCAATTAATTTGTTACGGTTTTAAATAACAAAAATACTATGCATCAACTCTGTCACATTATTGCAAATCATTTTGTATTTGACCCGGAAATGATTACTGCTGGCAATCGTATTACTAGAACGCTAGTCTGAAAAGTCGGGAACCACCGGGGAAGTTGATATCCACACTTCAACAATCGAAATATCAACAAACACTGAACATGTAAAGGTCTATCAGATCGTGTCCGACCTGACGCTTCGCTTTATCTAACTGTCTGCCATGTACAAACGCGAGAGAATCGGTTTAAATCAAACATACCATTTTGTTACCAGAACCCTAACGAAGATGTCTATGTCGTATTGTCTGGTCCCGAAGCAATTTTTGATGAGCTGCGATAGTAAAATTGCAAGTGGTACCTTGTCGACGTAAAAATTGCCGTTGAACATCGATGCCTTTCTATAAGATACATAAAAGTATGTAAGGGACAAAAAAATAGAACAAGACAAAAGTCACATTTTGAGTTGAAAACAGTTTTCACAGGTATTTTTTGGCTTTTTGTGAGACAAATAACCCAGAGTGAGACTAATTGTCGATAAATAAAGTTTACTTCAGTTCAAGCAAAACTAAATCGTGGCTTTTAGCCTAAATAGGCTGGATGGATTGACCTGTGTGTCGGGGTAAGATTGTTATCAGTAACATATGAGGGCCACTTTTATAGTTCTGATAATGGGTGTGGGTCAGTAAAACTGCTCTTACCTACCCAAAATTGCCTACATCAGTCCTTCGAAGAACTCTCCCGTAACCTTTACACACTTTTTTCAAGTTTGATCCAATCAGAAATTGTCCTTTTATAGTCCGATTTGGATATATTACTAGTGCATTGATATAACGCTCGTTCAAAAGCAGTGCGGGTCTTGAACCTCAGTCCTCTTAGACACACTATTTAATGTATGGGTTCAGCCAGAAATTACAAGGTGCCAGATCTGGTCTGTATGGTATATGAGGCAAAATCTGAAGTCCGTTGGCTTCAAATAATCTGTTACAAGGGCTGAATTGTGTGCAGGGGTGTTATCGTGGAACAGTGTAAGTCCTCGCACTCCGGTTCGTGGGCATTCCTCTGTGTAATGGTTAACAACAGCAGGTAAGATTTTTTCAACGTGAACCTTGCTGGTATCAGTGGTGTATTTTGGGAATGGAAACTGGAGGACAATACCACGAGCCTTAACGACGTTCGCGACAGTTTCCATTTTCACGCTTCGTGTAACTATCACGCTCACCTTTTACTCGAAAAACGGTGAGCACCTAACACAATTGATCTTGCCACAGTTGTCAATGTCTGCAGAATGGATAAACCAAGAACTAAAACGGGTCGTTTCATGTCAGCAAAACGAAGAAAAAGTATTTGAATCAAGCCAAATAATTATCTGCGAGGCAAGAATCCAAAATTACGCTTTCAAAAGATCGGACTGAAAGTCAAAGTGAACCACCTAACTACGTCACCTAACAACGGAAATATGGACACAGATGCTAGTAGGTTTACTAGCGCTCTATCTGGCAGACGTATCGTCGAGCTAAAACATCTTTTCAGATGCAGATGCTTTCAGTTTGGTCTAGTCCAAAAATTATGTCACTTGATAAAGACTTGCAGAAAAAGGAGAAATTGCTGCTACTGATTGATTTCTCCTTTTCGCACAATGATTTCTGACCCATAAAAGAACTGTGATACATGAATACCAGGTTTTGGTTTAGCGTCTGCAAACACGTCAAATTTAGAAGAGTCTATAATTAGTCGTTTGGAAATGGGTTAAATGCTAACATCAATATTACATTTATATGCTATGAATTGGTTTATTATGACCAACAAACTTGATTCTTATAAATATTGTTGTATTATTGAAAAAATTGAGATAATTTACTTCATATAATGTCTTTGTCTTTGACAAACCCAACAGTTACTCATTAGTTAGTGACCCACCCACAAACTTAAAATGTATTTTCTTAAAAAACAAGGCTGGTGTACGGTGGAACAAAAGTGACATGGAAGATATATTTTATACTACGTGCGCACGCAGTAGCTAATACGTGCGCACGTATTAGTTATTACGTGCGCACGTATTAGCTACTGCGTGCGCACGTAGTATAAAATATATCTTCCATGTCACTTTTGTGCCACCGTACTGGTGACCTATTTATTTTAAGCCTGATTTTTTTAGTTTAGTACCTGAATATTATTTATAGAAAAAATAAGAAAAATCTGAATGTTAGAACATTTAAAAAAATAACTTTAAAAGATACTCTTTGGTTTTTTTGGGTTTTTCCAAAATAACGGTGTTTTAGCCATAAGTTAAGGGTTTTTTTTTTTTTTAAAGATTGATACTCAGTATACTCTAGATTATTTTTTTTTCATTAAATTTGATGTTTCACCAATACAGTGATATAAAATTTGCTTATAATTGTTGTCATTTGAAAAAAATATACATAGACTTAGTTTTCATAGGTGAAATTTCATCCTGAACTGCCGCAATGCAGGGTGTACTAAAAGAAGTATTCATAGAATTTTCCCAAAGCCGGTGACCCCCTCTTTTTATGTCCTATTTTTGTAGACCAGATAATAAACTATCACCAAACAAAGTTTCATGAAATTCTGAATGTTTTCAAAAAATGGTGAAACTGTAGCGATCGTCTTTAAGAAATAATGCGTAAAAAACCCGCTTGACACTTCTAGAACGCTGGGCAATATCTGGCAGTTCTCCATGTTGTCCTAGCGAAACTATGTTATTCTCCTTTCCGTCTGGCTCCAAAATACGATACCCATGTTTCATCACCCGTTACAATGTCAAATAAACGTCTTTCATCACAGGTCTCATAAATTGCTAATAATTCCGTCGCGATTCTGACGCGCTCCTGCTTTTTGGTGATATGTCAACAAATGGGGGATCCAACCTGCGCTGATCTTTCTGAGATTCAGTTTTTCTTTCAACATAGTGAGAACTGCCCTCAAACTTCTACCACATAATTATATCAGCTAGCTCCTCTACAGTGTAACACGCATCTTCATCCACGGCTTTCTTCATGCGAAGGCATGACGTCATTTTAACAAGTTGCCGTTAATGGACGTCCTGTACGTGGGTCATCTTTGACCGTTTCCCTGCCACCTGTAAATCGAGATGACCGCCAGGCGGTTTAGGTACTGGGTTACGATTCTCTTTGAACAGTCTTTAGGCTTGCTCTGATGTTATTTTGTGATTGTCTAGCGGAGACACAATCAAAAAACAACAATGGAGCAAGCTTCCAAATTGTGGTTAGGTTACGATGGCATGTTGACATACATTAGGGACTCCTTATACGGAAGCCCACAAACCAGTGTCAAACGAAATGTGCCTGCCAAGCAACTCTTGTTTGTTTTACTTACATTTCAACTCTTATTATCTACTCCCAAGTTTTTTTACTTTCTTGTGTAATTTAGATACAGGAACAACAATTAGCACTTTTGTACAAATTATGGATCAAACTGAACAGAATTTGCCGTCTGATCTTTATGTATCTACACTATCCGATATTTTTTATCAGATGAGCCTGTCGAAATTTGTTGTAAAATTGTGGAATCCAATGGCAATTATCGGACATCTACTCCATGCTGCAGACATCTATCCCTGCTCCTAGGGCAAGCACTTTGGACCCGGATTAAACTTCTGATCTGAGTTTTAAAAAAAAAATGTTTAAAATTTCCTACTGTTCCAGACAAGTGGCGTTAATGAACTTATTCCTTGTCTGGCAATGTTTTTTTTTAATTCTATGAAAACCAAATCGCATAGTTTTAGTCATATCAAATATGTTTTCTGAAAAGTTTTACATCAAGATGCTCTCTCTACAGAATCTATACTTTCAAGGTCCAGTCAGATTCTGATCTCTAAATCATGTAACTTTGTAATTACCGTACTGTATGTTTTACATACGTAGAACAAAAAGTTCGATTGATTGATTGATTGATTGAATGATTGAAAGTTTTCTCGTTATGCCCCGAGACAATTACTAAAGATTAAAAAAACTTTAAAATGCTGAAATTCAACTTGAATCATAGCTTCAGTAAAGACATTTTAACAACACTCTAATGAGCAACTTTTGCCATCTCATGTATTACATGCTTTAAAAGTTGTAATTGACACGGTTAACCCTCCACCAAACAATCAAATGTTTTGAAAACTTGTGGGACGCAGGCAGGTAGTCAGCTTTTTCTCCTTTACCCACAACATTTCCTACCCTTTCAGAGACAAAAATCTCATTGCCCGAGCCATCTTTTTTTGTCTACAGCTGTTTTGAATTCGGGAGAGTTTAAAATTCTGTGGTAAAGGATTACAAAAAAGTTCATGTATATATGACTGGATTAACTGTAGCCATCCCGTGACTGAAAGAATGGTTTGTTAATGAAGGCATTACCTCCTGAAACAAATCTGCATTTCATTACTTTGGGGAAAAAAAAAGTCTTGTAAGACTTCATACAAATATGACACACAAGTCTTGTAAGACTTCATACAAATATTACATACAAGTATGACAAAAGGAGACAGCATCCACTACAATGTATATGATTCCTGGTTTGCACTATTAGCCAAGATCTTTTTATGGTACAAGGCATTAATGGGTTAAAATTCCAAGTTACCAATTATATGTGTAGGACAATAGTCCATAGGATAAAAAAACCATGGGAAAAAAAGCCCCATGGACAAAAGCCCCCATGGACAAAAGCCCCCTCCCCAGGACAAAAGCCCTTTGTTATTTGATGAAGTACGAGGCCACTAATTGTCACAGAAGCACTATAAGTAATCTGCCAGCAAGGTTCCAGCCAACAGGCGCAGTTGCAGATCGGCCTCGAAACGGCCGGTGTCGCGTTACAGACGCCATATTAGACAACCACTTGGAACTGACGCACACCAGACGTCAATTCCAAACGGCTACCGCTACAGCTAGAGAGTGCGATATCAGCAGGAACACCGTTCTGAGTCGTCCTCGTCGATGTGTTGGGCCCATAAGACCAAGACAGCCTTACGTCAGGAGCATACGAGTACACTCGACGTCATCGCATTGTTCGTCTGAACTGGGCACAGTAACATCTCCGTTGGCGAAGGTGTCAGTGGAATGAAACTGTTTTCTCTGACGAATTCATGTCCAACTTTATTTACCATGATGGTAGAGTGCTGGTGTTTAGAAGGAGAGGCGAGCGATTTGCAAACGCCTGCGTTATTGAAAGAAACAGTTCGACGGGGGCAGCGTGATGGTGTGGGTTGGGATAAAGGGGAATAGGAAAACCGGCCTGGTAATTGTGAATGGCAATCTCAATGCTGCTGGGTACATAAATCAGGCGATGAGACCTGTAGTTGTTCCATTCCTCTGCCAGCATGCTCCTGCCACATTGATGCATGACAATGTGCGTTTGCATACGGCTCGCATAACGAGACAATATCTGAATGCAAATGGTGTTAACATCTTGCCTTGGCCTGTGGTTTCACCAGACCTAAATCCCATCGATCATATGTGGGATCTTCGTGGTCGTAGATTAAACGACATGTAAACAATTACATCATGTAAACAATTTGCAGGAGCTAGAGCATGCTCTGCAGGTCGAATGGAATAACATTCCTCCGCACGCCGTACAACGTTACGTTACGTCGGTCGCATGAGACGTCGTATTTCATAAGTAACACGCCAAAATGGAGGTCATACCCAATATTAATGAAATTGTTACAACTACGCCATAAGGAGAGTCTTCAACCTTAATTTTACTCACAATAACACCAATATCACTATTTGTGCATTTTTTTTATTTTGACCCCAACTATGCTTTAACGATTGAAACACATCTACATGTATACAAATCGCTTTTTGAAAAAAAAGTTATACCACCTTGTAAGAATACAAATAAGCTAAATTTCGGTGCTAAATTTGTATACTTTCATCCATGGATCCCTGGGAAAATAGCCTAAACTTGTATGCACAGTTTCTTTTGCGTGTTCACGAGTGTCTAGTGTCATCTTGTGGTCCTTCATCAGACTGCTTCATAGATCTATAGCGTCCAAGATGGCCCCTGCTCTTGCTGTTGGTTACATGTTTCGTGTTTAATCATACAGAAACTTTTCAATTTCTTCAACAATTCTTAATATGTATGAGTATTAGGAAAGAGGCTTATGCTTTACCTTGCAAATGTCTAGGTAGTATTGCAAGATCATCATGGTCCTCTTGTTTTTTTTTTTACTTTCAGTGGCCGAGTATGAGTTGTATTATTTTGATATCCGTGGTATGTATTAAATATACATGTATACGCCGATTATGGAAATTAACATATGATTAATTTTGTGAAATGCTTTTGAAGATCTCTCTCTCTCTCTCTCTTAAACCTGCTAAATGAATTTTGTCCCAAGGCGGTCATCTGTTTAAGCCTTTAATAGACAACAATAGATTAAAGTTTTGTACTTGTGCAGCTTTAGAGAACTGGCAGACCACAACTTTAGATTTGGCTCAAATAATAGGATTTATCTTTGAAAGGTTAAAAAATGTCGAAAAACTAGTGTTTTGATAACTAGCTTTTTTTTCTTTATCGAACAATTCTTTGGAAAGCTTTCTTTCTAAGGGTTTTTAGAATCGGAGATTGTTTGTGTAAGGGTTAAGAGAAGTTACATGTCAATCATCTCTTTTACATAAATTTCATGAACTTACCCAGATTTACACAAAAATTATGTTCTGCTATTGTTCATTTGATATTTTAGTTCTGAAACAAAGTTGATGCATCCTACATGTTCTATGTATTGTCAATCATTGTTTATCTCTTTTACTTTTTGTGGATAGGTCGGGCCCAGCCTATTAGATATCTATTTATAGACCAGAGAATCCAGTTTAAGGATATTAATGTGGACCCCTATGAAAAATGGCAGAGCATCTACAAGCCTATGGCGGTAAATTTCATGTATCATTACTGGTTATTGGTGACTGGGTGGAAGCGTCGGTGGTGTATACTGTACGTGAATGAATATCGAATGAATGAATGAATGAGTGGAAACTTGGAAGAATTTTTTGGTATCAATTAATTTGCCCTTTTCCCTCAAAAATTACAAAAGCTATCAGTTGATCAAGACATGTTCTTAAAAACATACAAGTTAACAGAAGTTTGTGCAAGTGGGCAAGTGTATGTCCTGATGCTAATATCAGAGCGCTCTCAGTATATTATCGTCGTATAGTCGATATGAATAAAATGTGAACTTGTCTAAGCATGATTGGCCTATATCCAAACCCATAAGATCTGACACAAACTTTAATAACAGCACTGCATGCATGTACCAATGCTTGGCTGATGATCCTTTTTGAATGAAAACTTTGAAGTCCAAAAAGGGGCATACCTATTTCAAAAAATAATTTGAGGATTACCTACTCATCTGACATAGATTCCCCCTTTGATAGTTAATAACTGACTTGAGTTTGAGGTAGTTATCTTCAGTAATGTCAGAGGTAACAGAAAATATCAAAGTTTTCACCAGACAATAGTGACACTGACGATGAAATAGGTGATGACAGGGCTATGACAATACCCTAATGTACGTTTTTAATCGGAAAGCAGCCAAGTTAAAATTTTGTATTGTTTTTTTTTGCAGCCGTTTGGTCTCTGTCCAATCTTGAGGGACGGCGAATTCCTGATGGCTGAGTCTAATGCAATTCTGCGCTATCTCGGAAGAAAACACGGTTAGTTCATCTTTAGATACTCACACACAGATTTTCTGTGGATCCCATTGGAGGACACAGGCAGGTTGACAAGGGATTTTTTTACCTGAAAAATACTGCTTTAGCTCTTGAAATCAGCGTCAAATATATATAATGTAACCTCGATCTCTTAGATCTAAAAAAAAAAAACACACACACAAAAAGTATGCAAGCTCTTATTAGATGATAAAATGTTGTCTTGTTGGCCATTCCAAAAGCACTTGCAGATTACAAACGAAATGTGGAGCATTTGAGAGGATTTGGTTTAGAATAGTAGACTTGAAGCTTAGCAGAAAAGGAGTAAACTTGTGTTGGTCAGCAGCAATTTCTCCTCCCACATTTTGATAAATTTTATGTCCCCGGGGTTGTTATTACTCGGGAATGTTTAGTTTGGGATTGTTAACTGGAAATAGGCTGTTCATTTGACGTGTAAAAGTTCAGGGTTAGTATTCACATCATTACTAGGCTAAATTCCATGTCTTGCCATTTGATTGGTTGAAGTGTTTTTGTCTCAGCCAATAAGTATGTTAGCGGTGTATTTTAAAATAAGATTTGAATTTTGATTGGATATTGTCGTTTATGATCTCGTTTTAGATTTATACCCCGATGACATCCGAGAATGTGCGAGAGTTGACATGATCAGTGATAATTTAGAGGATATCCGAAAGAAATATTCTGACGTTATATACTACGTAAGTTTTCTTTCATCATTACTGAACTCTTCACTGTACAGGCTGTGTTGAAGACCTGTCAAATTACAGACATATTAAAGAATATATGAAATTAAAACATTCAAACGAATGGTTCATGTTACTTCTCAAACACTATAGAAAGCACTGTGAGAAAAGGAACATTTCACCTTAACAAGCAATTGCCCCTTTTCTAAAAATGTTTTCAAAACTGTCATATCCGGGGAGGTATAATGGTACTTATGCATACATGTACTTGCATAAGCTCAGTTTTCAACACCCTCAGCATCTAATCGACTTTTATAATCTCTTTTGATGGTTGAAATTACAATTCACTGACACTCAGAAAAAATATTATCTTGTACGCTCGTAGGCTTGACTAAACTAGCAAATTGATCAGACCGCACTTTCTGTGCAGGTTGATTTTGATGTATGCCCTCTACAACAGCCCCATGCTGTCATACATGATACTAAAAGGGTTAAACTTGGCTTGCCTGAAAAAATTCAAAACAGATTTTATCATACTGTTGACAACATGTCAGTACTTACTTTCTCATTTGTTACAGAATTAATGTTTTCATTTATGAAATCATAATTAACTTTCGTTTTATCAGTTATAAAATAGTGATTGTAATCTATATTTGGCACAGGGTGCTGACAAAGAAGAATTCATCAAAAGCCTGCAAGAGTCATTTCAGAATTTAGAGGTAAGGCTTAGAACATTGTAAGCTATACTCTTTGGAAAAGAGGTTTAATATATCTGCAAAAAGAGTCGACCAAGATCAGTCTGTGCAGGCTGGCCTGTGTCATTATTTGTTACTTTTGGTAAATTTTCTGCATGTCTTCTGCATTTCTTCCTCAGGATTCAGCTGGTTGTTAGATGAAATGAATTTTATGGATCCACAATTATGTGACAATTTGCTTGAGACAGACAGACAGACAGACAGAGAGCAAGCAGTGTTGATTTTTGAAAAAATCAATTGCTCACACTCTCATGTTTGTTTCTACCTTTTCAGAATGTCTTCAGCAGCGAATATTTTTATTAGTTTGACTGATTTATAACCATAAAGCTATTTTAGAGACCTAAAGCTACACACAAATGAGAAACAATTGAAAACAGTACATAAAAAACACTGTGGGGACAAGAGGCCAACACATGTATCAAGATGTAGTGGTTTATCCCATTATATATGTCTCCTTTTTCCAAAATTTGGTTTGAAGGGGTCTCAAATGCTTTGGCAAACAAGGAAAGATTCTTTCATGCAAGTTGGTTAACCATTTACCAGATAATCTGGAGTTTCAATGACTAAGAGATAGAGGCCTTTTGCAAAAAAATAAGGGAAACAGAGACAATGCTGGTCACCAGTATTTTCTCCTTTTCCCACAATGTTTTCTACTCATACAGAAATAAATCTCTTCATTTGAGTCAACTTTCATTTGTCATATGTAAATGCTTTCAATTAGGACAAGTCTAGAATTTTGTTGTTTGGAAAAGAGTTAAATATTGAATCTAAATTATATTACAGACACAGTTAAATGCATGGAAATACGACTACGTTCTACCACAGGTAAGCAACTGCCCCCTCTGTTGTCCAACCATAGTTTCATGACTACAGAATGACTCGCGATGCTAAATACTGCCCTTCACTGCACAATGCCGACTTCTAACGACCCTAGGAAAGAAGGCTTTTGAAAACATTGTGGGAAAAGGAGAAAATGCTGGTAACCAGCATTTTCTCCTTTTCTCACGATGTTTTCTACTCTAACGTAGAAAAATTGCACCATTTGAGCCAGACTGAAATTGTTGTCTGCAAATGCTTTCAATTTGTACAAGGCTAAAATTTTGTCGTCAGGTAAAGGTTAAAGAGATCTTACCTTATCAATAAACTCTAACAAGTATTCAGCCAATGGGAAACTATTACAGACATGATTAGACAAATAGGCATATTTACATGTATACTTCCCAGAGCAAAGTTGCAGGATCATTTACTGGAAGCTGGTTGTCTGTCAGTTTGTTTGTCTGTCCATCCATGGAAATAATTTTGTGTCTTCCTCTTCACCTAGTTCTCAACCACTTCAGTCAAACTTTTTATCAAAACCCTTCTATCATAGAAACTTGCGCATGCATGTGATTTTTTTTTTACCATGAATGGTTGATTGTTACAGGAGTTATGGCCCTTTTTTATTTTTCCTGGTCAAATAACAATTTAACTCTGTACCAATTGACAAAATTTTAGAGTTGTTCAAATTGAAATCATTAGCAGACGACAAAATAAAAGTGGCTCTAAAAAACTGAAATTTGTTTTGGGAAATGTAGAAAACGTTGGAAAAAGACAAAATGCTGGTTACTTGCATTTTCTCCTTTTCTTACAATGTTTCCAAAAGCTTTCTTTGTCAAGGTCATTAGTAGTCGAGATTAGTGGTAAAGGGTTAACTCTTTACCAAACAATCCCGGGTTTTCACGACTCTCAGAAAGAAGCCTCTTGAAAACATTGTGGGAAAAGGAGAAAATGCTGGTAACCAGCATTTTCTCCTTTTCCCACGATGTTTTTCACCCTCCCCAGAACACATTTCAATTTTTGAGTCACATTAATTTTGTCGTCTGCAAATGCTTTCAAATTGGACCAGTCTAAAATTTTGTCGTTTGGTAAAGAGTTAACCGATGGGGGTATACATTGGCCTGGGACAGCTTTGTGTTCTCTTTACATAAGTTGACTGTCCCTTGCACTTAAACTCTTTACCAAACAGTCTGTGTGTAATAACCCAATGGAAAACTATTGTTTGAAAATATTGTTGGAAATTGAGAAAATGCTGGTAAAGTATCAGCATTTTGTCTTTTCTCTTCAATAAGACTCTTCAAAGTCAAATCCCATTATCTAAGCCAAATTTACTTTGTTGTCTGCTATCGCATGGGCAAGTCTATAACTTTGTCGTCTGGTAAAAGGTTCATCTATTTCTACAGTATACAGACCTCTGTGCACCCTTGTAGAAATAAGCTTTTCGTAAATGTTTTGAGAAAAAGAAAAACTGCTTTTGCTTTATCTCAAACCATTTTCATAAGCTGTCAGATGAAAGATACATAAAATGCTTGCTTGGTGTTAAACTCAAATTTCAACTGTAATTTAGTTACATTGCAGGGACCAATGCACCTATCCATGTTTTTTTTCTTTTACAAGTGCTTCTTTGCTCAGAATTATTTCCATGCTACAGGTTTCTTTCCAAAGTAGACCCTGTCAGAACAACATTAATTCTTTACCAATCCTCAGCATTTTAGACTTGTCCAAATTGAACGCATTTGCAGATGACGAAATAAATTTGACTAAAATTTGAAATTTGTTTTGAGAATTGTAGAAAACATTATGGGGAGAGGAGAAAAAATGCTGGTGCTAGTTACCAGCATTTTCACCTTTTCCCACAATGTTTTCAAAAGCTTTCTCCCTTAGGGTGGGGGAAAGTTACCAGCATTTTCTTCTTTTCCCACAATGTTTTAGAAAGCCTTCTCCCACAGGGTTGTTAAAACTTGGGGTTGTGAGGCAAAAGATTTAACAGTGCAAGAGAAATGAATCCTGTCACAGTGACTATCATCAGCCCTCGGAAAGAATTTGGCCAAACTGAGAATTGAACCAGAGACCGCAATGCTTCAAGACCTGTTTGTCACTCCCTGAGCTACCAGGCTCAGCAGCATACAAATGTAATTGCATATTATCAATACATTTTATTTGTCCCTATTTTGGGGTCCTTAACTTCTCAGTGGTGTAGGATTTGCAACCCGTAGGCTCTGGGTTTGATCCTCACTTGAGTGGCTGGGTTATTTGCTGGAGTGATCTAGGACAAGATACCTCAGAGCCCTAGTCTTATACTGGCAAAACCTTGAGTACACATAATAAGGAAGTTGTCTCTGATATGACTGAAAAGTTCTTGAAAGTAGCGTAAAATATCAAGCAAGGCAATCAATTGTCCTAGCAAGGCTAGCATGGAAGTTCAACTCTTTACTGAAAACTTCTTTGCTAGACCCTATATTTTATTGACCCTGAAGAATAAAGCTTTTGAAAGCATTGTTGGGAAAGGAAAAAAACTGAAATAATGTTGAAAGCGACATTAAACACATATTCAATTAACTGTCTCTATTATGTCTGTGGCAGAACACATACTTAATCAATTGTCTTTATTATGTCTGTGGCAGATCACTTTTGTTGACTACAACATGTTTGACCTATTGGACATCCTGATGCTTCATTCTCCTGGCTGCCTGGACAAGTTCAAATCCCTGACTGAATACCACAACCGCATAGCCAACAGACCAGCTCTTATAAAGTACAGGGAATCTCAGGAGTTTAAGCGTTTAAAAGTTAACTATAATGACTCAATGTAGATGTTTAGTTATGACTCTTTCAACAAAATTTTGAGCCATGCTCTATGAAAAGAGAGTTTAACGTATCTGTTAACCCTTTACCACACGACAAAATTTCAGATCCATCCAAATTGAAAGCATTTGCAGACGGCAATTTCAATGTGGCTCAAATGATACAATTTTTCTTTGATAGAGTAGAAAACATTGTGGGAAAAGGAGAAAATGCTGGTTACCAGCGTTTTCTCCTCGCATAATGTTTTCATAAGCCTTCTCTCCTAGGGTTGTTAAAAGTCGGCATTGAGTGGTAAAAGGTTAAAAAGTATTGACTCAGGTCAGCCAGCGGAGTCTGTGCAGGCTGATCTTGTTTCATTCATGGTTACCATGATCTTGAATTACAATGTCCAGAACTGCAAGACAGGTAGAGCTTAGTGCTCAGACGTTCAAAAAGTTTAGAAATCATGTTAGAGGTTTCATAAAAAAAATTACAATGATGTTGAATTCTTTTACAAAAGTATATGCAGCATGAGCAGCTGTGTTTAGTTTCATTTTTTCTAAAAATGAAAAACTCCACTTGTAGACAATTGTAACAAGTAAATAGAAAGGTGAAAACTTTGTGTTACTGTCTCATAGTACTGAAAAATACATTCCAAAGTGATGTTATCGGTTCCTTAACCCTTTACCAAACAATCCCATGCTTTAACGACTTAGGGAAAGAAAGCTTTTGACTTATTATGGAAAAAGGAGTAAATGCTGCAAACCAGCATTTTTGCCTTTACCCATGATGGTTTCTACCCTTTCTGATACAAATCCCAACATTTTTGTCCATTTTTTTTTGTCAGCAAGACTAGTGCTTTCAATTTGGTTAAGTCTACATTTTTGTTGTGTGGTAAAGGGTTAAATAGATATAATACCAATAAAGGGGCTAATTATGGCCTGATGGCTTTTAGTAGAGCAATTTAAAGGTGAACATGATGTCTAAGGTTCAAGTCTTGGTCAGTCCACTAAGTTTTCTTTTTCCTACTACAGCAGGAAAACTATCCATGATCAGAAAATCACATAGAGAACAAGATTTTTTTTTTTTTCTAGCCAAACAGCGGTAGCTCAGTTGGTAGCATACAAGACTTGAGAATAGGGGGGGTCGTTGGCTGGTTCCCCAGCTCCGCCAGTTTCTTTCTGAGGATTGATGATAGTTATTGTGACAGGATTCATTCCTCTCTCACCACTGACCATTGTTTCAACGATGGTTATGTGGGAAAGCAGCCAGTGGCTTGGAAAGAATACTGTGCAGAGTACTGGTAAAAAAACTCCAGGAAAGCACAGGTACACTGGACACCACGATATAACTGAAATAATGTTGAAACCAGTGTTAAACACCATACAGTGAAAGAGAACAAGTTTTTAGCAGCTGACTTTGAAAACATCATTGTAAACTACAGATAAAAAACAATATAGCAACAGGAAAGATTGTTTCATGGGATTGACAGAAAGGAGGCTACCAAGAGCTAGCCTCTACCCTCAGGTCCTTCCCCATATTTGATTTATTTTTCATTTTCTTCCAAGGCTAAAAATGTCGTTTCTTTTTTTAATTTTCACACTTGAAGAGGAGAATGACAAAGCCTGCCCTCCCAAACACTGCAAACCATCCTGCACCTATATGATGACTTTCCTGCACAACTTCTCCTTTTTCCACAATGGTTTTAAAAAAAGTCTAATGCAAGGCAAATAAGATTCCTTCTGTGAGTAACTGGCCGATAAAGTAACAAACATTACCTTTCATTTTATTTATATTTTTCAATGTATGTACATGTGTAAACATTTATAAAGTTTTTCAAAAAAGTATCACAATCTATGATTTGGATGTCTTGTCAATATAGTAAGGCTTCTTCCAAAATCGCACTGCAACCTTGGGTTTCCCTGATTTAGTCTTTTCTTTAGTTACTTTCAGCACTTTAACAGTTGAAACTAAAAACTTTGTGTCCTCATCTTTTTGCACTATATCAAATACGTCATTCTCTTTCACCTGTTCAATGAAAAATGATGCAGTAATTATAGAAACTTTATTAATTTTCATGATTTTGTTTCATACATTACCAAATGATCCAGTCTTGTAAGCCTCTACCAAACAAACCTGTGTTTTAACTACCTGTGGTAAGAACGTTGTCTGCGCACGTCATATTCTTCGAAACTTCGACCTGTCTGCTATGACGCATCACCCATCCCCATATACCAGGGAAAAGTAGGGCTTATACCGAAGCTATTAGCCTATTACCCAAGCATGTAGGGGCTGTTTTAATAAATGGCCGGTGCATAGGTTACATGCTAGCCGATCATAGCTGAATGAATCGCCCCAGGTAGCATTTTATTGAGTAAACGTTTATTTCATTTTGAGATTCAAAGTAATGGTTGTTTTGAAAAGTAGTCCGGTTCTGTACCCAGAATGCCCAAATTAGATAGAGGTGTATTTGTAGAATGCCATCTAGCGGGAGATAATGGTAGTAAGAAGGCTTTGAAAACATTGTGGGAAATAGAGAAAATGCTGATTAATAGCATTTTCTCCATTTCCCACAATGTTTTCTAACCCTTGATAGACAATTTCATATTTTGAGTACTATTTAACTTGTTGTCTACAAATGCTTTCGATTTAGACAAGTCTAAAATTTTGTGATGCTGTAAAGAGATTATGACCCATAAGAAGATGGCCCTTGATAACATTATGCGAAAAGAGAAAAAAAGTGAGTTACCTTGTCACATACAAATACCATAATTTGAGATACATTTGGTATTGTCTTCTGTAAATGCTTTGAATATGTACAAGTGGATTTTTCCCTGTATGGTGAAGGGTAAGTAGCATAATTATATACATGTAGTAAGAAATATCTCGTTGATTCCCACTGCATATGCCTTATCATTCTTGCAAACAGAAAATTCTACAGGAATCATTAAAAGCACCATGTCTCTTATCTTTGTGCTTGTTTAGGGGAGTTAACCCTTTTTTCAATTTAATTGCTCAGCTTATGTTTTCTCCCTCAAAAAAAAAAAAAAACTCCCAGAGCAGATCTTCTGATGGTGAACATTTAGCCAGCATTTTCTCGTTTTCCAACAATGGATTTTATCCTTTCAAAGACAAGTCTTATTATGCCCCCCTTCAACAAAGTGGAGGTATATTGCTTTGCTAATGTCGGTCGGTCGGTTGTTAGATCGGTTGGTCCGTCGGTCAGTAGACCTTACCTTGTCCGGATGATAACTAGACACAGAATTGACCTAGGTTTGTCAAATTTGGCACAGACATGCATCTCGGAGTGTAGATGATCCCTATTGATTTTGAGGTCAATCGGTCAAAGGTCAAGGTCACAGTGACCCTCAACATGTTGATATATAGACCAAACCTTGTCCGGATGATAACTAGACACAGAATTGACCTAGGTTCGTCAAATTTGGCATAGACATGCGTCTCGGAGTGTAGATGATCCCTATTGATTTTGAGGTCAATGGGTCAAAGGTCAAGGTCACAGTGACCCTCAACATGTTGATATATAGACCAAACCTTGTCCGGATGATAACTAGACACAGAATTGACCTAGGTTTGTCAAATTTGGCACAGACATGCATCTTGGAGTGTAGATGATCCCTATTGATTTTGAGGTCAATGGGTCAAAGGTCAAGGTCACAGTGACCCTCAACATGTTGATATATAGACCAAACCTTGTCTGGATGATAACTAGACACAGAATTGACCTAGGTTTGTCAAATTTGGCACAGACATTCGTCTTGGAGTGCAGATGATCCCTATCGATTCTGAGATTAATCCATCAAAAGTCAAGGTCACAGTGGCCTTCAACTTAATGATATATAGACCAAACCTTGTCCAGATGATAACTAGACACAGAATTGACATAGGTTCTTCAAATTCTGTACAGATATTCATCTCTGAGTGTAAATGATCCCTATTGATTTTGAGATTAATCCATCACAGGTCAAGGTCACAGTGGCCTTCAACTTAATGATATATAGACCAAACCTTGTCCAGATGATAACTAGACACAGAATTGACCTAGGTCCTTCAAATTCTGTACAGACATTCATCTTGGAGTGTAAATGATCCCTATCAATTTTAAGGTTAATCCGTGAAAGGTCAAGGTCACAGTGACCACCAGATGATTCAGGGCCTGCGCTGCTGTTTGCTACTTGAGCCATTTGCTAAAAAAAAATTAAAGTGTCTCAAAAATCATCATACGTGGCTCAACTTGTGGCTCCAACATTTTATTCGCATATTATCGGGGACGTAGTAAGCATCGAAGTCGACTGGGAAAAAGCGGAAGTCAAACGCGCGTGCCGAAAAGAAAATCGATAACCCAGTCTGTGTATCGGCGACTGTTTACAATCTTGTATGTATATACATGGCGGTGTGTATAATTATGCAAACTGTTTACAGATTATCATGTTTAACAATTGAAGTGGGCTATAAATCAAAAAGATGACATCGATATTTCCCAATCAATTCTTTTGATATCAGTTTATGAATTGTGCCACTTCCTGTATCAGTGTGGCAGTAGGGGGGCATGACTGTTTTACAAACAGACATCTTGTCATTTAAGCTACATTTAAATGTCATTAGCAAAGGTTTCCATGTTGGATCGGTCATAGTTTTGTTGAGTTATAAAGGGTTAAAAAAACTGGATACAATATGTACAGCTATACACCATCTGAAGACCAGCTTTGTTCAAAGGCCATATCAATATCCATATTTTACAAACCCAATTTCTTTTTACATCTTTCAATAATCAAAACCTAACCATGATTTTAAAGGTCATCTGCCTACTAAAACTATTAAATTTTTTTCTTTAAAGTTTACTATTCTCCTTACC
This sequence comes from Hippopus hippopus, assembly GCA_946811185.2. Classification (NCBI taxonomy): domain Eukaryota; kingdom Metazoa; phylum Mollusca; class Bivalvia; order Cardiida; family Cardiidae; genus Hippopus; species Hippopus hippopus. Next base: position 33,110,441 of record OX328101.1, read on the forward strand.
AAAGGACACAGTTTTAAACTTGCTGCTTACTAAAGCATTTGCAGATGACAAATTAAATGTGGCTCCAGTGAAAGGTTTATCCTTGACAGGATAGACAAAATAATTGTGGGAAGAGGAGTAAATGTTATCATTTCAATGTAAGATCAGAGGAGCAAAAGACATGAAGCACGCACAATATTAGCATGCGACCTTTGACCTCCTGCACTGGCACTGAACTCACAGCTTGGGTTCAGAAACCAGGGGTTTGCACATCATCTAATCAAGGAGCATACATGTGTGAAATATTCCAGAAATTCAAATTCAGAGCAGAGATTCAAGAGATATGGAGGGCACAACTTTTAACACATGTGACCTCTGACCCCTGCTGTGACCTTGATCTTGAAGTCCTATTGTCTGAACGTCAACTCTGAAGATCATCTCATCAAGAAAAAAACGTGTAAATATTTTCAAAAGTTAGAACAGGGATTTAAGAGATGGAGGGCATAAAATATAAAAGTATGTGACCTTTGACCCCTACTGTGACCATGACCCTGGGGCCAGACATCTGAAACCTCCACCCTGCAGATCATCTCATAGAGTTACATAATTATATTTGTGAAATATTTTGAAAAAATCAGACAAGGGATTGAAGAGACATGGAGCAAACCTGATTTAAGAACATATGACCTTTGACCCCCTTGCTGTGACCTTGACCTTGGAGCCTAACATCTGAAACCAGTCTGCACATCATTTCATCAACATGCACACATGTGAGAAATATTTTCAAAATCAGACAAGGAATTCAGGAGATACTGAACAGACATGAAATTAGTGAAAGATAGATGGACCAAAGGGTAGACAGATGGATGGACTGACAACCTGGGACATAACAACATGTGTCCTTTCGGGTGTATAAAATGGATCAGTGTCCCAAGCTGAACATACAAGAACAAAATTGATAAATTGTCAATGTGCTGAAATGATCTATTGCTAACCTGTAAAAACTTTTTATGTGAGCATGTTCATAATTATGGCTCTTTAATCTTTTACAAATAATCATATATTTTAATGACCCTGCAGATGAAAGCTATTGAAAACATTATGAGGAAAGGAGAAAATGCTTGTAATCAGCATTTTCTCCTTTACCCACATTGTTTTCTACCATCTTAAAGGCAGAAATAATTCTTCGAGCTTGACTGAGCTTGTCATCTGCATTGTCCATTGGTGAAGGCTTAAACAAAATAAATAAATTGAAAAAAAAATAAAAACTTTTACCTTAGTTGCTTTCTTAAGTAAAGTTTGATTGTTCTTTCTCAACTTTCCTTCAAAGAACATCTTTACTACAACACTGGAAAAGACAAGAATTTTTGCAAATTCCAAAAACTTTTTCCTTCACTAAAAACCTATGTTTTGGGTAAAACTAGGATAGACAGAGACAATTCAAATGAGCTCCCACAACATGGGTTTCAGTGAAGAACTAAAGAGATATTACTGGTACTCACTGAATTCCAAAATACTGTCTGTACCTCTGTAGTGTCAGAGTAACTCTTTACCACAAAATCCTGTTATAATAACCCAGAGGGAAGAGGCTGAAAAATTGTGGGAGAAGGTGAAAATACTGGTAACCAGCACTTTCTTGTTTGCCCAATTGTGGGAAAAGGTGAAAATGCTGGTATCCAGCATTTTCTTCTTTGCCCACAACGTTTTCAACCATTGCAAGAAGAAATCTTAATTTTTGAGTCCCATTTATTTTATTGTCTTCAAATTCTTTGCATTTGGATAAGACTAATCTTTTGTTATTTGGAATAAAACTAACCACTTCAAAAAAAAACTTCTCATTACCGGTAATTGAGTAATTGACAAAACAGTCCCCTGTTTAGATGACACAAAGGAAAAGGGCTTTTGACAACATTAAGGGTAGAGAAGAAACGTCTTCAATTTCGTTGTTTGATAAACAGTTAACTTTGAAAAGAATCTGATATTCATTGGCTTTTAAGATAAAATTTTATTAAACATGTCTACAAAAATGTTACTTAGCTTGCCAGAGGCTTGCTTAATATTGTTTTTTCTAGACTTGTTTTATAATATTTTATCTAAAATGCCAACTTATGTCAGATCCTATATACATGTATCTTTGTATCATTTCTATTTGTATCATTTCTATTGAAGTAAACACACATGTACATGTAGGTGAAAGGATTTCTTCATGCGTTATACTTCCTGTCCAAAGTGTTGTGCAATAATATAGTTTGCCTGGTTGATGTTTAACACTATTTTCAACATTATTTCTGTCATATCACAGCAGCCAGTGCAATTATTCATGCGTTTATGGTCAGTAATTTGCATAACAATGGCTTCTTTCCCACATAAACATCCTTGAAACAACGGCCTGCGACAGGAGTGGAATGAAAATGTCGGACTAGCAATTATCAACTAGAGACATTCATCAATCATCTCTTTAACAAAAATAATCCTGAGTTTTACAACCTTGAAAAGAAGGTTTTTTAAATATTGTGGGAAAGGCAGCATTTTCTCCATTTCCCACAATATTTTCTACCCATTCAAAGAGGAATCTGGTCATTTGAGTCACATTTCATTTTGGTAAGCAAATGCTTCCAATTTCTATAAGACCAAACTTTTGCTGTCAAGTAAAGAGGTAAAATATGGCAGACAGATATATCTTGAAGACAGATCAGTAGCTGATACCTTCTTTTTGTGAGGCAGCCTGCAATAATTTGGTCTGCTCTGACACCATACACCAGCTTATCTGTATATGATTTGGGATATCTCTGGTCTGTTTCAGGCGGAAAATCCATTTCATCATCTTCATCATCATCTTCCTTTTCATCATCATCATCATCATCATCATCATCATCATATTCATCATCGCTGTCATCAATATCCTAAAAATCAAAATAAAATTTCCATACTACAAGTAAGTTTATCTGACAATACTTCTAAGGTTAATCTAGGGCAATAAAAAAGAAATTTAGACAATAAAACAGAAAATGGCAGTAAACAACAAGAGGGTCATGATGGTCCTATATTGCTTCACTGGCTAGACTACAGACCATACACACCAAACATTACAGTTCTAGGCCAAATGGTTTCGAACAAGAAGACTTTAAAAGTTTTCTCTATAAAAGCCCACATATAGTGACCCCAGGGAAAGGCCACTTAGACAACAGGGCTGTAATTACATGTCCTTCAATCCTGGCAGAGGTTCATAAGATAAAGCCACTCACCAAATAATACAGGCCTGGGCAGTATGGTTACATTAACAAATAAGATTTTCACTTTACCACTGTAAAACATGAGACCCCCAGAGCCAGGGCTAATTCTGATCCCATGGCAAAATTTTGAACCAATTCAAAAGTGATCCAAAAGATGAAGCTATGTGCCAAATTTTGTAGCCCTAAGATTTATTGTTAGTACTTAAGTATAAAGATTTTTGAAATTTGCGCACTATAAGTACATTAAATTTATGACCCATGGAATGGGTCAATTTTGACACCAGGCCCTTGATTTAAACAGTTGTTTGAAGAAGTCTACTAAACGGTAACACTCACAACAAAACATTACACCACTAGCTCACAGTAAGGAACAAGAAGAATTATTTAAGTTTTTATTATAAGCCTATGTAAAACTTGTGACTTGTGAGGTGGGGCAAATTTTGATCCTAGGGCTATACTCTGAACATTCCTAGTAGAAGTCCACTAGATAAATACATATGCAAAATTTGGTAGCACTAGGTCTAATGTTTAGGTACAAGGAGAATTTTAAAGTTTCCCCTATAGAAGCCCATCTAAAACTTGTAACTGCCAGGGCTGGGCCAAATTTGATCCCAGGTATATAATTTGGACTGTCTTGGTAGAAGCCCCACTAGATAAAGCTACATGCCAAATTCGGTAGCCCTAGGTCTTACTGTTAGGAAATAAAAGATTTTTAAAGTTTTTACTATATGAGCGGGTAAAACCCATGTAAAACTTGTGATCCCCTGGGGCAGGGCAAATTTTAACCCAGAGCTATGATTTGAACTTTCTTGATAGAAGTTCATTGGATGAAACTACATACCGAATTTGGTAGCCCTAGACCTTAAGTTAGGCACGAGAAGATTTTTAAAGTTTTCACACCATAAGCTCATGTTAAACTTGTGACACCTGGGAAGGGGCCCCTTTTAACCCATGGGCTATAACTTGAAGAATATGGGTAGAGGTCCATTAAATGAAGTTTCTTGTCAAATTTGGTAGCCCTAGGCAGTATGGTTTCAGACAAGAAGCTTTTCAATATATTTCAGTTTCATCGCCATGGCAACCAGAGTTCGAACAGGAATCAAATTGTTTTAAAATGTTCTGAGGAGGACGATGGCAGGATCCTTTCTGAAAAATTTGGTCAATATTGGACTGGTAATTTCAGAGAAGAAGAAGTTTGAAATAAAAGTTAACAGATGGATGCGCAACAGACACAGGGCCTTGACATAAACTTGCTGGCTTTCAGCCAGTGGAGCTAAAAAAGATAAGAGTGACACACCTTGTTTTTTTCATGTAGACATTTTGGTGTTTTGTTGTTGTTGTTTGGTATTTAGTGACATTTTCATCTGTTTTTGAGGTATGAAAGTAAAGTTGGGTTCATGTTGACTCTTTACCAAACAACAAAATTTTCGACTGGGCCAAACTGGAAGTATTTGAAGACAACAAAATAAGTGTTCTTCAAAACCTGAAATTTATCTTTCAAAAGGTATATACAATGGAAAATGACAAAATACTCATAACTAGCATTTTCTCCTTTTCCCGCTTTGTTTTCACAAGCCCAATATACTACATACTACCACGTCACATTAAGATTCATCCAGGAATCCTTCAAGTACCATTATTACTCTATTTCTAAACTAAGTGGCTTTCTTACAATAGGGCGTAATGAATCAGTTATTTTAAAATAAAATTCCAGGGCTGGCATTGAACCCAGGACCTCTACATCTCAAGGCATACACTCTACCATGATTTTAAAAAAAGCTATAAAGAGGTAGTAGAAGTGTCCCCTTAACTCTTTACCCTACAACAAAACTTCGTACTCTACCAAAATTGAAAGCATTTGCAAACAACAAACTGAACCAAGCTCAAATTATGATTTCTGTCTTGATAGGATAGAAAAAATTGTGGAAAAAGGAGAAAAAACTGGTCAGCAGCATTTTCTCCTTTTCCCACACTGTTTTCAAAAGGTTCATTCCTATGGGTTGTTAAAACTCAGGATTGTTTGATATAGGGTTAAAAATAATATACATTTATATCTGTCTGTGGCATAGATCAGTATACTGATCATCCATTGTTAATAATGTTCAATTCATGAATTCCAGATGTATTGCTGTAGTATTAGTATGATCATTGATTTTGTGGGAAAAGGAGAAAATGCTGGTTTACCAGCATTATACCTTTTTCAACATGATTGTTTACTAGAAAAACCTTTCTCAAGGTCGTTCCAACATGAAACTGCTTGTTAAATTGTTAATACATCTTGAATATTGTCATTCTAATTCTAAACATGTATTTCATTTGGATAGTTATCGACTACTCTCAAAGGAACGAAACATGCTCGGTGTGAAACAACAATTGGACATGCTTTCACAGCAAAATATTCACCGATTCATCAGGACCACTTTCATGTGAATCAGATTCGATCTTCGCTTTTCTTTTACCCCTTGCAATTGATAAATCACGCCTGGGCAACAAGCTGGTGTCGATACACGGTAATTCACATTTCCAACGAGTTGTTATCTTCATATTTCTTGGTTTTAACGCTTTCGTTTTTGATGAAATACTGAAGGGCAAATAAATAAATCTGCTGGCTAAAATCGTATTAAATTTTGTAAGTGCCCGAAGTAGAATCATTTGAGAGTTCGATCTCTTTTCTAAAATTCTTAGTGCAATCGTCTTTGTTGACATTTTTGTTATCTCGATGAAGTAGGGAACCGGCTAGCCTTGATGATTTTATGTGAATCTGGTACCCGAACTGATCCGCAAATGGTTCCGCAGAATAAACGTGTTACAGAAAAAAATTCTAAAAAAAAATACCTGGTGACGCTGTTTAACTAACTGCAGAGACAGAAGAAACACTTTTATAACATCTCCCATTTATTTTTTAGTTATAAGAGTTGCAAAAATGCAACAGCTGCTCATCGAATTTTCAAAATAAAATATCCAGTATAAATTCGAAACCAATCCAAAACGAATAAAAAGATTGTTAGCTCTACTTCATTTTCCCGCGATATTTAAGATGTACACATAGAAAGAAGAAACTGCGGAAACATCTATAGTTGTACAGAGGCTATTCAAAATGACAGACGAAGACGACTCTGGTTTGTCCCTTTCAGCGTTCAATGCTCAGAATGGAGAACCAGAGACCACAATTTCTAGTCAGTCACCACCGGTTGTGTTCCAGTGTTCCCAATGTAACTCTGTAGTGGGTGATTCAACTTCATGGCTCTCTGCAAACAAGTTAATGCGAACAATAACTCTGTCATGTATGTTTTATATTTATCTATTGAAATTTAACACATATCAAAATGGAAGGCATTTGCAGAGGAGTAAGACGACATAGTTACGTGACAGTGACTAGATCATAAAGTTGGCATTTGTCCATGAAAGGGTAGAAAACACTACTGTACTGTACAGTAGGGAAAGCTTACCCCTGATTAATTGACTACCTCCAATGTTATTATTGAGGTACTTCCAATATGTGAACAGAACTCATTGTCTTGAAAAGAAATTAATTGAATCGCTACAGATGCATTACAAAGTAGGTTTTGCATGTAGTACAGATAAATGTCCCCAAAGGCGATGTTGCCTTTTGACTGGTCGCCTCTGGGTACAGAGACGATCAAGACAAAATCAGTTGAAAGTTCCGCACAGATTTTGTGCGCAAGTTTGAACTCTTATAATTTCGCAAATAAAGCACAAAACTAGGATTTAAACATACCAGTCCTGTTGCCTGCGTATTCAATAATCCTTCGTTTGAAATACAGATACTTTTGATTTAAACGCTTAAAATAAGAAAAAAGCAGTTTGATTCATCTTACACTTGAGATGTTTACGTTTCTCGAAATAGACATCAAATCAGTTATGTCACGTGACATGTCTACCGCTTCCTAAAATAACTCAAAAAGTATCTATTCATAGTATGAGCGTTGTACGCGTAAAATCTATCAGGCGATTTTTCGTTTCAAAAAATCATAGAAATTTACCGCTAGAAAACAAAAAAAAAGTCCCATTTTTATACACCCGTCGAAGACGGGACGTATTATGGGATCACCCGTGGCGGGCGGACGGGCTGGCTGCGTCCCCATTCTTTGTCCGGAGCATATCTCCAAAATTATGCTAGCTACGGTTATGAAATTTCATGGGTGGATAGATCTCATCAAGGCGGAGTGCAGTGCACAGGAATCATAACTCTTGCTTGCTTAATTTTTGAGTTATTGCCCTTTATTGTTTTTCATACTTGAATTTTGTCCGGAGCATATCTCCAAAACTATACTAGCTACGGTTATGAAACTTCATGGGTGGATAGATCTCATCAAGGGGGAGTGCAGTGCACAGGAATCATAACTCTTGCTTCCTTAATTTTTGAGTTATTTCCCTTTGTTTATATTCATACTTGAATTTTGTCCGGAGCATATCTCTAAGACTATACTAGCTACGGTTATGAAACTTCATGGGTGGATAGATCTTATCAAGGGGGAGTGCAGTGCACAGGAATCATAACTCTTGCTTACTTAATTTTTGAGTTATTTCCCTTTGTTTATATTCATACTTGAATTTTGTCTAAAGCATATCTCCAAAACTATGCTAGCTACGGTTATGAAACTTCATGGGTGGATAGATCTCATTAAGGGGGAATGCAGTGCAAATGAATCATAACTTTTGCTTGCTTAATTTTTCAGTTATTATACGCCCGTCGAAGACGGGATGTATTATGGGATCAACCATGGCGGGCGGGCGGGCGGGTAGGTTGGCAGGCGGCGTCCAGTTTTTGTCCGGAGCATAACTTTGTCATCTCCAGTCTGATTGACTTGAAACTTGGCATGTGTGTTTGTTGCAATAATACGGAGTGCAGTGCGAAAGAACCATAACTCTACCTCGTGCTGTCTGAGTTATTTCCCTTTGATTGTCATTTTTACAGCATTTTCTGCTTGTCCGGAGCATAACTTTGTCATCTCCAGTCCGATTGACTTGAAACTTGGCATGTGTGTTTGTTGCAATAATACAGAGTGCAGTGCAAAAGAACCATAACTCTACCTCGTGCTGTCTTTGAGTTATTTCCCTTTGATCGTCATTTTTACAGCATTTTCTGCTTGTCCGGAGCATAACTTTGTCATCTCCAGTCCGATTGACTTGAAACTTTGCATGTGTGTTAGTTGCAATAATAGGGATTGCAGTGTGAAAGAACCATAACTCTACCTCATGCTGTCTTTGAGTTATTTCCCTTCGATAGTCATTTTTTACAGCATTTTCTGCTTGTCCGGAGCTTAACTTTGTCATCTCCAGTCCGATTGACTTGAAACTTGGCATGTGTGTTTGTTGCAATAATACGGAGTGTAGTGCAAAAGAACCATAACTCTACCTCGTGCTGTCTTTGAGTTATTTCCCTTTGATCGTCATTTTTACAGCATTTTCTGCTTGTCCGGAGCGGAACTTTGTCATCTCCAGTCCGATTGACTTGAAACTTGGCATGTGTGTTTGTTGCAATAATACGGAGTGCAGTGCGAAAGAACCATAACTCTACCTCGTGCTGTCTTTGAGTTATTTCCCTTTGATCGTCATTTTTACAGCATTTTCTGCTTGTCCGGAGCATAACTTTGTCATCTCCAGTCCGATTGACTTGAAACTTTGCATGTGTGTTAGTTGCAATAATACGGAGTGTAGTGCGAAAGAACCATAACTCTACCTCATATTTTCTTTGAGGTATTTCCCTTTGTCATTTTTACAGCATTTTCTGCTTGTCCGCAGCATAACTTTGTCATCTCCAGTCTGATCGACTTGAAACTTGTGTGTTTGTTGCAATAATACGGAGTGCATTGCGAAAGAATCATAACTCTACCTCATGCTGTCTTTGAGTTATTTCCCTTTGATCGTCATTTTTTCAGCATTTTCTGCTTGTCTGGAATATAACTTTCTTATCTCCAGTCCGATTGACTTGAAACTTGGTATTTGTGTTTGTTGCAATAATACGGAGTGCAGTGCAAAAGAACCATAACTCTATCTCATGCTGTCTTGAGTTACTTCCCTTTGATAGTCATTTTTTTCAGCATTTTCTGCTTGTCCAGAGCATAACTTTGTAATATCCAGTCCGATTGACTTGAAACTTGACATGTGTGTTTGTTGCAATAATACGGAGTGCAGTGCGAAAGAACCATAACTCTATCTCATGCTGTCTGAGTTATTTCCCTTTGATCGTCATTTTTATAGCATTTTCTGCTTGTCCAGAATATAACTTTGTCATCTCAAGTCAGAGTGACTTGAAACTTGGTATGCATGTTTGTTGCAATATTACGGAGTATATTGCCCAAGAACAATAACTCTACCTAGTGCGGATTTCGAGTAATTCCACTTTGATCTTCATTTTTACAGTATTTCTTGCTTGTCTGGAACGGAACTTTGTCACCTCAAGTCAAATTGACTTGAGACTTGGTAAACATGTTTGTTGCATTACCTGCCCTTTACGATTATTATACCCCCTTGACAACTGGCGGTGGGATGGGCATATCTTGCGACAATTTGCCGCTCTTGTTGTCTATGTAATACTATGTCTCTGATTTCATATTTCTTAATTGCATATTCATTGTAGCCAAACAATAACACTGAAAACAAAATGCGATCCAAAGTCTGAAAATATATGAGCCATGCTATGTAAAAAGGGGACCAAAATGCATCTGCAAAAAGTATCTACCCATGTCAACCTGCGCAGTCCGCGCAGGCTGACCTGGACCGAAAATATTACCTAGTTGTCAATTTTCTGCATGTCAAATGATCTGTTTACCCCATTATTGAGTCGGTTGTGAGAGTGATCTGTACCAGTAAACCAAAAAAATTGATTACCTCTTTACCAAACGATAAAATTTTGGACCGGTCCAAGTTCAAAGGTTTTGCAGACGACAAAATTTAAATGTGATTCAAGAATTTTAATTTGTTTTGGGAACGGGAGATCATTGTGGAAAAAGGAGAATATGCTGGAAAACAACATTTACTCCTTTCCCCTCAATATTTTCCAAAGCTTACTTTCTCAGGGTAGTTAAAAATCCGGATTGTGTTGTGAAGGGTTAACTGCAACTGCATTCTTTGCTCATATCATTCGCTAATGAAAAAATACGTGTACATATACCCTGTAGAGTTGATACATTCCATGGTATTTCAATCACGCGTTAATCTCACAGTGAGTCATGTAACAAAATGGCTGCCAAGCGCCTGAATGTGGCAGTAATTCGTTAGTTTATGAAGATTTACACGTGATAAAGGACTTCCAAAATCGCTTTAGGGAATGAAATGTTTCAGAATTTGTCTCTGGTCTAATTGGTCACAAAAATTTAAGTGCATCTTGATGTAATATAGATAAAACCGACGAAACAGAGGGTCTGAAGCTTTGCTACTGGAAAAATCACATTGGACTTGAGATGGTACGGTGTACAGTAAATGTCTGAATATGAAAAAAATCACCGTAGCATCTCATTATTGAGACTAGTTTTGCATGTACATACATAAGGCCTAACAAAAAAATATCTGTGTTTAGGGTAGGTAGGGATTTATTATTTTTTTTCCAAAAACTTTTTACATGGAACATGTAATGAAATCACACCCGACACATTTTTTTTTTCAATCATAGCAAAAAATGTTTAGGGTCGGCAGCATTTTCTAGGTAGGGTAGGGAAACCCTAAACGCAGATATTTTTTTTTAGGCCTAAACAAATTCAGTCATACTAAAATACACCATGGAAGATTTATATGCCGTGGGTGTTTTTGCTCGCCACAGCTGTTTTATAGCAGTTGAATTATATATTACCTAGTGAAATATATTTAGGTATGCATTTTATGTCATATAGCAATGTATTTGTGGGAAAAAAATCGTACTTTGCAAGATATTTGCATTTAAAAATCTATCAAATTACAAAGGATTATGTCAGGATTCAGTTCTTTGTTAGACAAAATGTATTATATTGATCCACAATCATATTATGATGATTTGCTAGGTAAATGCATTTCAAAGATGCATTAAGCCACCTATTGCCAGACCATGGCTCATCCATTTGTGGAAAAAATAAAGACCCAATTAGGAGTGTAATGATACTATCGATGTATCCTGATGGCGAGCGTGTCAATGCTACTGCATTGATTGTTCAGTTGAAAATTGATAGCAATATTTGATAGCTATATTTACCTCAACTATCGATAGTTTCAATAGTTTAAAATTAATGACAAGAAAGAAAAAAAACCGGAATTTGCTGATATTTTCGGATGCCCAAAATGTTCAGACACATTAAATTATTTTCAAAAATAAATTATTTTTAATCTTTTCTCTGAACAGTTCCAAAAATAAGTTTTCCTAAGTATTTGGACAGTCTGTAACGTTAATTTCCCAAAATATCTCGCATATGATTTTTTTAGAATATGTTTTCGATAATGATCAGGTGCATAATATTCATTTCTGCATCGCTATGTTCGTCTTTATGAACATGAATCCTTCGAGAGCTGACTAAGTCAACGGTAGTTTTAGACCAAAAGAAATTTCAACACCAACGGTGTTTTTGTTAAAAACTTCTCACCATGGCGAATATTGTGGATTTAGATCAAAGATTAGACCAAACAGTCTGACTACAGTCTGATCTTGATCTACACAGGCAGCCATAGCAACTGAAAACAATAACTGTGTTGTCCCACTATAAACAATAAACAGATCAATGAAAGAATTAATAAATACTAAACCTTGTTTCTTTCCTTTATTTGTTGGTAATCCATCTATATTTAAAACTAATGCATTAATTATCAAACATAACATAGTATAAAACATGGTTTCAAGATGTAATTTGTTGAAATTTCATCTCTTGTAATTCATGCAATGGTATAGCAATAGTATTGCAATAGTAACAGGCAATATCAATACTATTGCAATAGTACTTTTTCCAATGTCAGTACTATTGCAATAGTAGATTTTGGCCTCAATAGTCAACCCTAGACCCAATGTGTTGTAATATAAAGGGCATTTTCCTAGAATATTCCACAAGATCCTCTTTGGAGTTATTAAAACTAGAGATTGTATGGTAAAAGGTTAATCTTAAATTGATTTATACTTTCAGTCATCATTGGCAGGGAAAAATAAACTATGTACTCTTTTTAATCTTGCAGTTGTCACAAGTAAAGTGGGAGTGAGACAGAGTGTTGAAATTTCTGAAAGTGGAGTGGATAAGGATAGGTAAGCGTTGTCTGTATCTTCACCAAGCATTCTAATTGACATTCTTAGTCCAGTTCTTAAAAGAAGTTTATAAATAAATCTCAAAGTAACACGATTTCTGTCTGGCTAAGCCTGATTGGCTGAGCCAAATGGTTTAACTAACTAGAAATTGGAATACTTTCTGGATCTAGAATAGTACTAAGTTAATCCTAACGACTAAAATTTTGCCATCTTGTCTAGAGCTAAAATTGTTGGTAAATATGGGCCATGTGCTCATTCTGGCAAAATAATTGAATAAGCTGGGTTTTTTCTTTTGCACTTACATCATATCAGTCAATATCAAAAAGAACTGATTTATCTGTGATCTGAAACAAATTTTAAACAACAGGAGATGGGTTTTAAAGACGATCGCTACAGTTTCACCATTTTTTGAAAACATTCAGAATTTCATGAAACTTTATCTGGTGATAGTTTATTATCTGATCTACAAAAATAGGAGATAAAAAGAGGGGGTCACCAGCTTTGGCAAAATTCTATGAATATTTCTTTTAGTACATCCTGCATTGCGGGAGTTCAGGATGAAATTTCACCTATGAAAACTAAGTCTGTGTATATTTTTTTAAATGACAACAATTATAAGCAAATTTTATGTCATTGTATTGTTGAAACATCAAATTTAATGAAAAAAATAATTTAGAGTATACTGAGTATCAATTTAAAAAAAAAAAAAACCCTTAACTTATGGCTAAAACACCTTTATTTTGGAAAAAACCAAAAAAAACAAAGAATATCTTTTAAAGTTATTTCTTTTAAATTTTCTGACATTCAGATTTTTGTTATTTTTTCTGTAAATAATGTTCAGGTACTAAACTAAAAGAATCAGGCTTAAAAGAAATAGGTCACCAGCCTTATTTTTTAAGAAAGTACATCTTAAGTTTGTGGGTGAGGCACTAACTAATGAGTAAATGTAGGGTTTGTCAAAGACAAAGACATTATATGAAGTAATTTATTTCACGTTTTCAATAATACAACAATATTTATAAGAATCAAGTTTGTTGGTCATAATAAACCAATTCATAGCATATAAATGTAATACTGATGTTAGCATTTAACCCATTTCCAAACGACTAATTTTAGACTCTTCTAAATTTGACGTGTTTGCATACGCTAAACCAAAACCTGGTATTCATGTATCACAGTTCTTTGATGGGTCAGAAATCATTGTGCGAAAAGGAGAAATCAATTGTTAGGAGCAATTTCTCCTTTTGACATCAATGTTTTCTAATGTTGTCTGCTGCAGACTCATCAAGCTAAGGGACAACCTGGTAAAGGAGAGTTATGTACAGCCCCTTGTTTTTGCAAGTCTTTACCAAGTGACATAATTTTGGACTAGACCAAACTGAAAGCATCTGCATCTGAAAGGATTTTTTAGCTCGACGATACGTCTGCCAGATAGAGCGCTAGTAGTAGCATCTGTGTCACTTTGACTTTCAGACTGATCTTTTGAAAGCGTAATTTTGGATTCTTGCCTCGCATATAATTATTTGGCTTGATTTAAATACTTTTTTCTTCATTTTGCTGACATGAAACGACCCGTTTCGGTTCTTGGTTTATCCATTCTGCAGACATTGACAAGTGTGGCAAGATCAGTTGTGTTAGGTGCTCATCGTTTTTCGAGTAAAAGGTGAGCGTGATAGTTACACGAAGCGTGAAAATGGAAACTGTCGCAAACGTCATTAATTAATGCACATTTTCTGCATCTCATATTTTGTAACAATTTGGGAAGCTAAAGTCCCTAAACTTTGTTGAGGGCATCATTAGGGGCAAAAAATTTCATTAAGTTAAAGAAAGAGCTGATCCATAATCCCACAGATTAATCTATCAGACAATCATAGCAAGTTCATCTTCTTGGACACAATAATAAGTGTGAATTCCAACTAGCTGTTGTTTTGTTTTTGGCCAATCAATTTGTGGGCACCTGTTTTCACATTCTGAGAAGCTTAGTGTTTGAAAGTCTGGATTATTTATAGGTCAGCAAGCAGGGTTGTCTATGTTATATAGACTGGTGTCTGGGCTTTATTTCAAATGCAAAAATAGATTCTGATATATTTCCTAATCTGTCATTGGTGCCTCTCTGATTGATACAAGAATTATGCCTGAGTGCATTTGTCCTTTTTTAAAAAATTATCCTGTTTATGTGAGTTTACTGGATAAATCCTTCTGAACCACTCTTCACAAAATGTTTGGCATGTGGGAGAAGAGTTTCTATAACTCGAATGTTTTGTAACATGCTCTAAATATAGTTCTGCTTCAAGTTCTTGCTGGAATCCAGGCAAAATTATCAAGTTTGAAAAGGTGAAAAGTCAATCCTTTACTTCTCTTTAGACATATAAGCAGTCAAGAGCTAAAGATGCTGAATTTAAAATCCACATTTATGAGTTGATAGATGGTCAGGAAAAAAGGACTGTAATGATACATTTAATTGCTAGCATACAAGTATAATCTGTTGATTGTCGCAGAAGCTTTTTTCAAGTTTCAATTTGAAATGTGTTGATTATCTCACATGAGCTGAGGTTGATACAAGTACATGAATAAAGATACTTTTTCTTGTAATTGCATTATCAAAAGCAGGGTAATATTCTTGCACACCGAAAAAATGCATACAGGTCACTGGGAAATAAATGTGATGAAATACTACTTGCCACTGACTGTACATCAAAATGCCGTATTTCAGCACATTTCAGAGGATCTATTGTGTCAGCTGTGGGGAAAGTTTGGGCATGCAGTACCTGGCCGTATCATCACCTGACATGGACTGTGTTAGAGGAAATTTTACCTTTCTGGTGGAGAAGCTAAATAGGTATTTTTTGTTTTATTTACTGTTTTAACTAGAAAATAGGTTTTTCATAGGAGTCTCCTTGGGCTAGGCACTGAAGGGTACCAGTCTAGCACTGGTAAAACCTTGGAAACATGTAATTGAGAAAAGAGCTGTTGTAATGATATAATTTAAATTCTATTGAAAATGACGCAAAAATACCATTCACATAAGTTGATTTTTAACTCTTCAACAAACAGTAAAATGTAATAGCTGTTCAAATGGAAAGCATTTGTAGAGCGCAAGATGAAAGCCACTCAAATGATGGGATTTGTACTAGGAAAGATAGAAAACATTGTGAGAAAAGGAGAAAATGATGGTTATCAGCATTCTTTCCTTTTCCCATGTTTTCAAAAGGCTTCCTTGTTAGAGTTGTCAAAAGACAGGGTTCTGTTTAAAAGGGTAAATGGTCAATAATCAAGGCTTAGTTTTGTTAACTTTGTGATATTAAGAAACTTGTTCATTAATTCAGGGGTTACTTGTTCAAATATGCCATGATCAGGTTCTGTTTTACTGTTAATGAATGCACAACACTCTTTCCTAGCAATTGGCCACTTTCCTGCTTAACTCTTTACCACACGACCAATTTTAGACCTGTCCGAATTGAAAGCATTTGCAGAGGACAGTTTCAATGTGGATCATATGAAATGATTTTTCTTTGATAGGGTAGAAAACATTGTGGGAAAAGGAGAAAATGCTGGTTACCAGCATTTTCTCCTTTTCCCACAATGTTTTCAAAAGCCTTCTCTATCAGGGGTGTAAAAGTCGTCATTGTGTGGTAAAGGGTTAACTCTTTACGGAAGGAAAACATTTTTGACCAAAGAGAAAGTCACAATGTATTTGAAAGGCTTCTTTAGGGCCCCTAAAACATTGTGTTGTTTAGCAAAGGGTTAGACAAAATTAGAACAATGTTTAGTTGCCTTGACAGAGTCTAGAAAGAGCTGTTGAACCATGTTAGCGTTTGCTTTTACCTTGGAGTCAGTGTCCACTTTTATGTTAAAGCTTATTAGAAGTTCATTTTTTGTAAAGCATATGATAGATTTGATTCAAAATTAGTATGATGATAGATATAGGTCCTGTCCACAACCATGTCCTGAAAGGGCAAGGTCTTAGACTACTGTATAAGTGGAAATTTTTGCGATTTCGCGAATTTGAAAAATTCGCAATCAATTTTGTTCGCGTATTTTACTTCAAGCATACCAACAAATAAAGAGTGTCTTGAATTCGCAAACATTTCTGTTCTGAAAATGCCCTTAATTGGTAATTCGCAATTTTTTCGACACGCGTATATATCCATGTATACAGTATAATATCTTGCATTTAAGTTTTACATTGTATTTGGTTCGTATTTGGCTTGATAATAGATACAGGTCCAAAGTGTCATCTACTCGCCCATGATCTTAAACCAAGGTATTGAGATTTTCATAATCTCACCAAACTTCAAAAATGATTTATCGCTGAATTTATTAAGCGACAAAAGTAAGAAAAAATACTTTTCAGTGGCATTGCCTTGAGTTGATGGGCTCCAAACCTTCTCAAGGTATTTTTAGATACATGTATTGCGCCATAGTTTGACAAACCGATAACGCAAGTTGACATTGAGGATTTGTATTCAAATATGTATAATGACATCATATCAGGTGTAATAGAAATAGACAGTGTTATCTGTTGCAATGGATAAATACCGTTATTTAAACGCTGAAAATTGGATCTTTTTGCTGAATGCAACAATACTTTCCTAAATCATTGCGATACAAAATATATATAGTTGTGCTTATTGGCGTTTTACAAGAAATGTGGATTTACAGCATAAAAACTTCATAAGCCCCATTTAAGTCAAGGTCACAGATTTTGAAATTTCATGTTATAGTTTTTTCTAGAGCTTTTATTTTTCATAGTAAATGATAGTCATCCCAAGCAGTTAACTTTTCCAGACAAGCTGTGCTGTCTGATGACAGCTCTTATTCAAACTTTGCAGGAGATTATGATCCTGGATCTATACTGTCAAAGTGGCATGTTTGTGTGAAAAAGCCCAACCAATAAATGGCAAGAATTATGGGGGAGGGGGGATGCTATCTGTGAGTCATTTCACAAACAGCATATCAATATAGTTCAGTCAATTAATTTTGCACAGTTCAGAAATTGGTGATGTTATTTTTCAGTTATGAGATAGGTAGTGCAGAGACAGGCGGTAAGCATGATCTAGCAGATTTATTATCAATGCCAAGTGCAAGATGCATGCAAGAACAGATCTGTAAGGTACTTGACAACTTACTGTACTGTTAGATTTTTATAGGATGGTGAAGTTGAAGTAATGTCAACTCTTTAACTATTTACAGCATTTTGCAGACTTTTAATGACCATGAGGAAGAAGGCTTTTGAAAATGCAAAGGCATAAAAAGTCACAGAGATGAAAAATCTCATGTTTGCTCTCAAGTCACTAGTCCTGTGAGACCAGTGGGTATGGCTAGGGCAGTGTTTATTCTAGAAATTGAAAAAGAGGGGGGAAAAATCCCCCCCCCCCCCCCGTCTTTGAAAAACAGGGATGAATTTCAAAAACTTAGGGACACCTTGGTCTGTTACAATACATCTCTACTGTAGCTACAGAATATAAAATCACTTTTCTCTGTCTTATATTACTTTATTAGTTGTACAGTCAGGTAGCAGGGGACTTTGAAACTTGTTTACAGCTGTGGAGAATCATGTTGCCCCGAGACTTCGGCACAGGGGACTTGGAAACTTGTTCATGGCTGTGGCGAATCATGTCACCCGGAGCCACTTGACAGTACAACAAATTTATTATACTGCAGAGTTTTACCAGACCAACGTGTATTCAGCGAAATTTCCCTGTTTTATGGTCTCATGAATTATGGTCTCTATGAAATAGAGTTTCCCTTCTGAGTCCCCATTTCAAGAAAATGACGTCACTGAGAACTCGCACAAGCTGAAATTTCACCTAATTACGTCTTGAAAACATGTTTTATACTAAGACTTTCTCTGTGTAGTTTTAATTCTACCCGTGTACCTGTTACATATATTCAACTATTTGGTCCCATCCCTAATAATTACAGATCCTAAAATGTATTTCTTTAACAACTGACTGAACCTCAAGGTAGAATTGTCCTTTGACCGAAAAATGAACTATAGCAAAATGTTTCTATCCAGGTCAGCCTGTGTGAACTGTGCAGGCTGACTTGTATCGATACTTTTTGTAGATACATTAAAGCATCTTTTCACAGAGCTTGTACATTTATTTTTTTAGATACAGTACTTGATCAAGGCTATGAATGGGAGACTCAGAGCTTTAGAGACTGCGTGTGGCTGGTCCAATGCTGATGTACAAAACAAGTCACATGTTGACAGCACTTGCGCACAGCAAGACGAAAGTGAAAAGGATGTAGAGGAGACAGAGAGTGTAACATCTAGCGAGAATGTGGCACATGCGAGTTCCAGACAACAGAATCAGAGCCTGTCATCATTTCATGCAGCTGGTATGATGAATTCACCAAACTACAGGAGTACAAGTATTCGACGGAAATGTCTGGGAAGAAAATCATCAAATGAAAATATGGATGGAAATGGTGGAGAAGTGATGTTTAATGATGATGCATACAGAGCTAACAAAGAAAACCAAAAGGACAGTCAAAAATTTGAGGAAAAAGGAAGGAAAGTTCAACATGGACAAAAAAACAAAACTGTAGATGAGATGGTGAGTGTAGCAAGAAGAGTCGATGCAAACAGTCCACGAGGATGCAGACTAACACAGTATAGTAGAAAAATGCCCACCAACAATAAAGATGATTTGACGGATGTTTCAGTTGCTGGTACATCGGATGCTGAGAAAAATGAGTTTAAGAAAAGAGGAGGTTCTCTGATGGAACAATGGCCGAGTCCTGGATCACAGAATATGAGGAGCTATAAAAAGAGAAAGATGACAATAGATAACTAGTAAACATGTATCAAACCCTTTACAATACACTCCTGTGTGTTCAGGCCCCTGAAGTTCCTTTTTTTTTTAATCCATTTTTGTCATTTATGTTTTGTATTTTCTTCCAAGTTGACTGTTGGAAAAAGTAGCAGAAGCAATGTTGATTATTTATGAAGATAGGAAATGGACATTGTGTTTCGTTTTTTAGCTCCACTGGCCGAAGGCCAGCGGGCTTATGTCATGGCCTGTTGTCCGTCGTGCGTCCGTCCGTCCGTCCGTCCGTGCGTCCGTCCGTGCGTTAACTTTTTTTTAAAACGTCTTCTTCTCTGAAACTACCCATCCAATTTTGATGAAACTTCACAGAAATGATCCTGCCATGGTCCTCTTCAGAATTTCTTGAAAGAATTTAATTCCTTCAAAAACTCTGGTTGCCATGGCAACAAAACTGAAAAATTTTGAAAATCTTTGAAAATCTTCTTGTCTGAAACCGTAAGGCCAAGGGCTACCAAATTTGGCATGTAGCTTTATCTAGTGGACCTCTACCAAGTTTCTTCAATTTATAGCCCTGGGGTCAAAATTGGCCCCGCCCCGGGGGTTACAAGTTATACATGGGCTTATTTAGGGAGAACTTTAAAAATCCTCTTCTACCTAGCCATAGGGCCTAGAGCTACCAAATTTGGCGTGTAGCTTTATCTAGTGGACCTCTGCCAAGATTGTTCAAATTATAGCCCTGGGGTCAAATTAGGCCCTGCCCGGGGGTAACAAGTTTTACATGGGCTTATATAACAAGTTTTACATGGGCTTATATAGGGAGAACTTTAAAATTCTTCTTTGACCTAGCCATGGGGCCTAGGGCGACCAAATTTGGCATGTAGCTTTATCTAGTGGACCTGTACCAAGGGTGTCCAAATTATAGCCGAGGGTCAAATTTGACTTCGCTCCGGGGGGTAACATGTTTTACATGGGCGGGCTTATATAGGAAAATCTTTCGCATCTAGCTATAAGGGCTAGGGCTATCAAATTTTGCATTTAGCTTTATCTAGGGGGTCTCTATCAAGGGTGCCCAAATTATAGCCCAGGGGGTCAAATGTAGCCCCACCCCAGGGGGTCACAAGTTCTACATGGTCTTATATAAGGAAACTTTAATAATCTACTTGTACATAGCCATATTTAGGCCTAGGGCTACCAAATTTTGCATGTAACTTTATATAATGGGCCTCTACCAAGAGGGCCCAAATTTTAACTTTGGGGGTCAAGTTTGACTCCACACCAGGGGTCACAAGTTTTACATTGGCTTTTATAGTGAAAACTTGATAAACCTGTGTCATGGATCACATATTTTACAGGGCCTTTTATTCAGCAAACTTGTTTTACATGACTTTTTATTGGGCAAGATTAAAAAATCTTTTTGTTTATAACCACACATTCTAGTTTCATATTGTAGGTCTGGGGTCAAAATTGCCTTCATTCCAGGGATCGCAAGTTTAACATGGGCTTCAAAATATTGTCACTTCAATTTAAACATTAATCAAGGGAAATAACTCTTTTTATGAAAGATAAAGTTTGTTACTATTTACCTCCCTTGATTATCAAGCTGCAGTGATACATGATTGGTGCTAGACAAGTTTTTTAGTTCCACTGGCCAAAGGCCAGCAGGCTTATGTTATGGCCCGTTGTCCTTTGTGCGTCCATCCGTATGTTAACTTTTTAGCTCATTTGAGCACAACGTGCTCAAGGGGAGCTTTTAGCATTTGTTTCAACTCAATAAAAGAATTTTCAATCATACACCAAAACAAAAAATTATCCTCCACATATCTGAATGTGTTTACAAACTATGAAGTGTTCATATTAATACACCATGTCTACTGTTTGATGATGACTAGCTTAGAAAAAGTATTAATAAAATAAGTTTGAAAAAAAATCTTAGTGATTTATTATGACAATTGTTAGCACACATGTAACTCATTACCAAACGATAATATTTTAGGCTTGTCTAAATCGAAAGCACTTGCAGACGACAAAATAAAAGTGATTGAAAATTTGAAATTTGTTTTGTGAACAGTAGAAAACATTGTAAGAAAAGGAGAAAATGCTTTTCTAAAGCCTTCTTTCTCAGGGTCATCAAAAGTAGGGATTGTCTGGTAATAGGTTAAAAAGATATATTTCAAACTGAGATTGATGTATATACTTGTTTTTTACTGGCACTGAAGGTCCGTCCGTCCATCTGTCCGTGCGTGCATTAACTTTTATTTCAAACATCTCTGAAACTACTTATCCAATTTTGATGAAACTTCAAAGAAATGATCCTGCCATGGTCTTCTTCAGAATCCCATGACAGAATTTTATTCCTTCAAAAACTCTGGTTGCCATGGCAACAAAACTGAAAAATATAGAAAATTTTCAAAAATCTTCTTCTCTGAAACTGTAAGGCCTAGGGCTACCAAATTTGGCATGTAGCTGTATCTAGTGCACCTCTACCAAGTTTCTTCAAATAATAGCCATGGGGTCTACCAAATTTTGCATGTAGCTTTATCTAGTGGGCCTCTACAAGGAGGGCCCAAATTATAGTCCTTGACCCAAGTTTGTCCCCACACCACGGAACACAAGGTCACCAGTTTTACATGGGCTTTTGTAATGAAAACTATCTTAAGTCATTATGTTACTAACCATTATAAAGACTAAGGCTATTAGATTTAGCCCTGTCTCATGGGTTTCATGTTTTACAGGGCTTTTCATTGAGAAAAATTTGAAAATCTTCTTGTTTATAACATTCAAGAACTGAATTATTTGGTATGGAGCTTTATATTGTGGACCTCCACCAGGATTCAAATAATTATAGCTTTGCGATCAAAATTGGCTTTGCCCATGGATCACAACTTTCTCGTAGGATTAGATAGAAAAATGTTTGCATGTCCTCGTGTTTGAAATCAATTTGCTGAATATTGTAATGTTTGGCTTGTAGTGTTTTTACTTAATAGCCAGTGGAGCGATACAGGGCCATCATGGCCCTCTTGTTTTTTTTTTATGTTCATTTCTTTAATTCATTATTGCTACAAAGCTATTTATTACCATGTTGAATCGATGCACACAAAGTTTCAGAATTTTTTCATGAGTTCATTAATTAACCAAAGTTTTTGAACAATTTTTGTAATTCATTGTTCACAATTAACTCTTTATCAAACAACATCATTTTGGGCTTGTCCAAATCCAAAGCATTTTGCAGATGACAATTTAATTCTGTCTCAGGTGCTGGGCAATGTTTTTTAAAAGGTAGAAAACATTGTGGGAAAAGGAGAAAATGCTGGTCACCAGAATTTTCTCCTTTTCTTCACTATGTTATCAAAAGCCCTCATCTGCAAAGTCATTAAAACTTAGGATTTTGACAAGTCTAAAATGTATCATGTGGTACATGCAGGTTACCAGCATTTCTCTTTTTTCCACAATGATATGAAAAGCCCTCATCCGCAAGTTCATTAAAACTTTGGATTTTGAGAAGTCTTCAATTTTTTTTTAGCTCCACTGGCCAAAGGCCAGCGGGCTTATGTCATGGCCTGGTGTCCGTCGTGCGTCAATGCGTACGTCCGTGCGTGCGTTAACTTTTATTTCAAACATCTTCTTCTCTGAAACTACCCATCCAAATTTGATGAAACTTCACAGAAATTATCCTGCCATGGTCTTTTTCAGATTTCTTGAAGGAATTTGATTCCTTCAAAAACTCTGGTTGCCATGGCAACAAAACTGAAAAATATTGAACATTTTTAAAAATCTTCTTCTTTGAAACCATAAGGCCCAAGGCTACTGAATTTGGCATGTTGCTTTATCGAATGGACCTTTGACAAGTCCCTTCATATTATAGGCCTGGGGTCAAAATTGGCTCCATACCAGGGATCACAAGTTTAACATGAGCTTGCTTATATAGTCACTCCAATTTAAATATTAATCAAGGGAAATAACTCCTGTTATAAAGTATAAAGTTTGTTACTATTTACCTCCCTCGATTATCAAACTGCAGTGATACATGATTGGTGCTAAGTATTTAAGTTTTTTGATAGAAAATATTCTGTTTTCAGGGAGAGTGATTCATTTTGATGCTAATAGTTATGCTCACAAGAGTGGAATATTAAATTCAAAGTAAGGTTTCTATCATTAATTTTTTTTTTTCCAAGAACTTTACTTTTCATGCCAGTGAATAAACCTCCTTGTATTGCCTGACAATGTTCAATGTTTTCGAAAGCCTTCTCTTTCAGGGTCATCAACACTTCGACTTGTGTGGTAAAGGGTTAAAAAGCCAGTGGAGCAATACAGGGCCATCATGGCCCTTTTTTTTTTGCGTGTGTGTGTTAACCTTAAGGATATTATATATAGAAATACGACACACTGCCATACAAATCTACTTTGAATGATTGACTCATCCACATTGAAGGGGTCTATTGCATATGGTGGATCACAAAATTTGAGATCTTTAATCTAAAGCACAAGCATAATATCTGTTCTCACATTGTAAATTACACAAAATGACTGACCAAAACATTTTATGTGGTAGAAATTGGCTAGATTGCTGCGTAGGTAATTTAACAAGTACCAGTTCTTCCTGTTAACATGTGCATGTTTGTCTTTATTATATCTATAGATAATCGAAATATAATTTTTAGCTCCACTGGCCAAAGGCCAGCGGGCTTATGTCATGGCCCGGTGTCCGTCGTGCGTCCGTCTGTGCGTTAACTTTTATTTCAAACATCTTCTTCTCTGAAACTACCCATCCAATTTAGATGAAACTTCACAGAAATGATCCTGCCATGGTCCTCTTCCAAATTTCTTGAAAGAATTTGATTCCTTCAAAAACTCTGGTTGCCATGGCAACGAAACTGAAAAATATTGAAAATCTTTGAAAATCTTCTTGTCTGAAACCACAAGGCCTAGGGCTACCAAATTTGGCATGTAGCTTTATCTAGTGGACCTGTACCAAGTTCCTTGAAATTATAGCCCTGGGGTCGAATTTGGCCCCGCCCCAGGGGTCACAAGTTTTACATGGGTTTATATAGGGAAAACTTTAAAAATCTTCTAGTACCTAGCCATAAGGCCTAGGGCTACCAAATTTGGCATGTAGCTTTATCTAGTGGGCCTCTACCAAGAAGGCCCAAATTATAGCCCTGGGGACAAAGTTGGCCCCACCCAAGGGGTCACAAGTTTTATTTGGGCTTATATAGGGAAAACTTAAAAAATCTTCTCATACCTAGCCACAAGGCCTAGGGCTACCAAATTCTGCATGTAGCTTTATCTAGTGTGCCCCTACCAAGAGGGCCCAAATTATAGTCCTGGGGTCAAGTTTGGCCCCTCCCCGGGGGTCACAAGTTTTATATAGGCTTATATACTGAAAACTTTAAAAATCTTCTCATACCTAGACCATAAGGCCTAGGGCTACCAAATTTTGCATGTAGCTTTGTCTAGTGGGCTCATATAGTGAAAACTTTATATATCTTCTTGTTACTAACCATAAGACCTTGGGCTACTAAATTCAGCCGTGTCTCAGGGGTCTAATGTTTTTCAGGGCCTTTTTTTGAGGAAACCTGAAAATCTTTTTGTTTATAACCACACATTCCAGACCTGTATTATTTGGTATGGGGCTTTATCTTGTGGACCTCCACCAAGATTCAAGTAATTTTAGCTCTGTGGTCAAAAACGGCTTTACCCTGGGGTCATAACTTTCTCGTAGGATTTTATAGAAAAAATTTTGTGTGTCTTCTAAATTGAAACCAATTGGCCAAGTATTGTAATGTTTGGCTTGTAGTGTTTTGACTTATTAGCTAGTGGAGCGATACAGGGCCAGCATGGCCCTCTTGTTTCTTATTGTAAGAAAAATGATAAAATGTTGTATATTCAAGGTTATTCCACTATGTTAAAGGTTATTCCGGGAACTATTTAAAAAATATCATACAGTGTAGTTCCAGTGTGGGACATCTTGTTCTTTGAAGTCTAATTTTTTTTTACACTTACACTGTTAAGTGCCTATTATAATGTACTTTCATAAAAAGTCCTCAAGATTCAGATGTTATAGGACTTTAATTGATTGCTCATAATCATGCTTAACATTTGTTATATTATGTACTGACTTAACTGTCATTTGTTCAACTTCTCCTCTTGTTGGAAATAAGGGGGAGGGGGGGAGCTTTGACACTGATTATAGCTACATATAGTAAAAAGATGTTGCATATACACTTTTGATTCTGAGTAATCCCTTGTCAAACAATTATGTGTTGTAACAACGCTGTAGAATAGACCTGTAAAACCTTGTGGAAAAACGAAAATGCTGGTAACCAGCATTTTCTCCTTTTTCCACAATGTTTTCATAGGCTTTGGAAGACACGTCATCTTCCAAGTCGCATTTGAATTGTCATCTGTAGTATCTTTATATTTGGATAAGCCTCAGATTTAATCGTCTGGTGAAGAGTTAGTTTATAGGGACTAGGTATCCTTAATCTTTTCACAGAGTATGCAGTCTGATCTTAATTCTGTGCTGTCCAATATCTTTGCCTGGATATTCTGACCAAAACTATTTTTTTGTTTTCTGGAAAACTAGAAGTGTTGATGTCTTTCACTGTTTACCACAAAGTCGCCTATTTTAATGACCCCGGGGAATAAAGCTTTTGAAAATATTGTAGGAAAAAGAGAAAATGCTAGTTGTAATTTTTATGTCGAGTCTCAGTTGGTTCAGTTGGTAAGGTACAATATTTACTTGTTTATAAACAATTAATTATATCTATTTCTTGTTCACATGTTCCTACTTCTTTTTCAATTAAAATGAATTATAGTACTTTATTTCATTCTCATTTTCATGTCGAGTCCGGTAGCTCAGTTGGTTACATCCAGGGGTCTGTATTCACCAACTATTCAAGAATGTTTTTAGTCTTATTTTCAAACATTCTCTAAATTTGAATGTAACACAACTTCTAATTGGCTAAACATTTGGTTTTGCCAAGCAGAAGTTTTACTTCCAAATTTAGAAAATTCTAGAAAAAAAAGGCTTGAAACCTCCGGGATGCTGGTTTAATTCCCTGCTCGTCCAAAATTTTTCTGAGGTTTGATGATAGTCATTGTAACAGGATTCAATTCTTTTATCCTCTGGATATGGTTTTGACGATGTTTATTTGCAAAAACACCCAGTGACTAAGAAAGAATGTTGACAAGTACTAGGACAAGGAACTCCAATTAAGCATGGAATGGTATACTTGCAGCTGCAATACAATGGAAACAATGTTGAAAACAACGTTTAATGCCAAACAAACAAAACCTGACCAAAAGAGTAATAATAAATTCATTTTCGTTATTTTATTCTTTTCCTTGAACCAGAAGCATCTGTCCCATTTGCTCCCATTTGTTTTCCATTTAAAATCAATAGAAATACTTTGCGTTTGATTTTCATTACAGACTGCCTTGTTTTAATGAAAAATACAAAATTAAACAAAAATTGTAAACCTAACAACAGTGTTAAGTTATCAGCAAGAAGGACCATCTGTCATGAATCTTCGGAATGACATCATGTTGGCGAAGTTTTTGGGTGTTTGCAGCAGTCCACATGTGAAAACATTTCGATAAAAAGAGAAATGGCTTATGAAATATGTATTCGTTTATAACCCTTTCCCATTCAATCATGTGTTTAAAAGACAGAAATAGAAGAAGCTTTTAAGACATTGTGGAAAAAGGAGAAAATGCTGGTTATCAAGTCCCACACTGTTCCATACCTTTTTGAAGAAAAATCCTGTTGTTTGAGCCACGTAATTTATTGTTTGTAAATACAATGTTCTGTCAGTTACAGCAAGGCAAAAATCTTTGATTTGACATTGGCAAAGAGTTCAACTTCGGTGTATGTTAATTATCCCTATTGTGCGAGGATGCCTACAAAGTCGTCTACAGCTGATTGTGTCTGCAAGTAATGAGTTAATTGGCTTTCAACAAATTTTTGCTCCACTGGACGTAAGCCAATAAAATTTTGTCATGGCCTTATTTCCACCGTGCGAGTGTGCATACGTAGGTGCCTGTGTTTCATAAGTTTTGGTTCAATTTGAATTAAGACCATCTTCACAGAAATGATCCTGTCCTGGACCTCTTCAGAACTTCTTCAAAGAATTTGATTCCTTTAAAAACCTTGGTTGGGATGACAACTAAAACTATGTAAAAACGTGTTCTTTTTTGGTTTTTTCCTCTAAAACCACAAGTTAGAATTCTCTGCATATGGGTAAAGATAATCCTTGATTGCATCACTTTCAGATTTTTTGATATGATTCCAAACAATCAAAGAAGAAGGCTGCTGTGAGCCTGGTTTATTTTAGCGCATAACAATCTAAAGTTTAGATTGTGTAATGATCAAGGGATATAACTCCTCTTTTCATGCCAAATATTCATGAACATTTATTTCTCTTTATTATGATATCTTTGCACCGTAACATGGTTGGTACTTTATACTCTAGTTTCTTCTATGTAGTAAATGTTCAGTTTTCGGAAGTGATTTATTCCTATGCCCCCGAGAAAAATCTTCTGGGGCATATAGTTTTTATAAGCTCCACTCGCAGAATGCCAGCGAGCTTATGTCATGGCCCTGAGTCCATTGTGTATCCTTCTGTGCTTGCATCCGTCCATCGGTGCATGCATGTATTAACCTTTATTTCAAACATCTTCTCTGAAAACACCCATCCAATTTTTATGAAACTTCACAGAAAGATCCTGCCATGGCCCTCTTCAAATTTCTTCAAAGAATTTGATTCCAGTTAAAACTGGTTGCCATGGTAACAAAATTGAAAAATTTTGAAAATCTTTTAAAAAAAAATGTGCTTGTCCGAAACCATAAAGCCTTTAGGGCTACCAAATTTGGCATGTAGCTTCATCTATTAGTCCTCTACTAAATTTCTTCAAATTACGGCTGTGGGGTCAAAATTGGCTCCACCCAAGGGGTGGCAAGTTTTACATGGCTTATAAAGTGAAGACTTAAAACCCTTTTTGTTCCTTAACATAAGGCATAGGGCTACCAATTTTGGCATTTAACTACATATAGTGAACGTCTACTAAGACTATTCAAATTTTAGCCCTGGGGTCAACATTGGCCCCATGCCACAAGTTTTCCATGGGCTTATATAGTGAAAACTTCAAAAATCATTTTGATCCTAACTGTAAGGCCAAGGTTTAACAAATTTGGCATGCCACTTCATAACGTAGACCTCCACCAATATTGTTCTATTTATAGCCCTGAGGGTCTAAATTAGCCCCACCCCGGGGATCACGAGTTTTACACGGGCTTATAAACTTAAAACTATCAGCATTGACTGGTTCCTAACCATAGGGTCTGTTTTTACCGAACTGTTCATGTACCTTTATCTATAAGACCTGAAGCAAGATAGTTAGAAATTTGGCCTTGATGGGTAATTGGTTCTACAAAGGCTTAAATAGAGAATACTTTAAAAATGTTGTGGTAAATGATTGCAAAATGATTTAGATTTATTTAGTGATCAGGGAAATAACTCCTGTTATAACAAATATAATTTGTCACTATTCAGCTCCCTTGATTATCAAACCGCACTGTTACATGATTGGTGTTGGGCATTAAGTTACTCGAATAGGAAAATAGTTCAGTTTTCAGGGAGAGTGATTTATTTTGATGCTAATGGTTATGCTTACGAGATGATGAGTGGAATGAGTGGAATATTAGATATATAGTAGGTTTCTAAATTTCAGGGTTTTTTTTTGTTCCATGACCTAACAATTTATGCCATCGAAAAAATCTGCATGTATTCACTGAGATAATCTTTGCATTTGAAAATATATCTGTATGACTTTTATTTATTCTTTTTTTTTGGGGGGGGGGGCTGGGTTATTCTTTTCTGTATATGTTTGTTGCCTTATAGACACTTTATGATTTACATCTGTCAGTGCCAATTAAGTGCATAATTCATTCAACTCTTTACCAAATGACAATTTTTTTTTACTGGACCAAGTTGATAGCCATAGCAGACGACAAGTTAAATGTTGCTTAAACAATTATTTACGTCTTTGAATGGATAGGAAACATCGTGTTTTTTAATTATGTATAAATTTCGGTATAACTGTACAGAATTTTCAACCACATATAAACGATGTGTCACGTGCAAGAACTTTATCTGTAAAGTCAAAAGTCAAGGTCAGAAGTGTTTGTAAATGTTGTGTCCATAGTCAATGTTCATTTTCAAAGCTCACAGAAAAAGGTTACTATTTTCGGGGCATCAGCCACTTCTCAGTGACACTTCTTGTTAAGTTTAAGGTTATTTTCAGACATGTTGAATATTGAACATGAAGCAAAGTTCGTATCTTTCTATTTTGATTTGTTCCGAATCTTGACCATTTAAGCCGAAGACAGTGATTGCTACAATTGTTTTGGAAATCTTGGCAAAAAAAAAGAAACATCAGAGAATTCATTAACATCTGACTTGAAAGATCCTCGATTAAACCTCCTTCGTATTCATTGACATTATCTGGCATGTGACAAAAAAAAAAATAAAGTCTGTGCTTGGCATATTTCATCGCAACTTAGGCTTCTTACTGATTATAAGTCTGTCTATGCCTGTTTTAATTTTCGCAAGGGCAGAGAAGCGATACAGGGCTAGATCATGGCTCTCTTCTTCAACTACTCTATTGTAAAAGCTTACTTGTTCATGTGTTGCATAAGTTTTTGCACACAAGGCTGGATCTCTGCAGCGCATTACCCACTACCGCACGGCAAGGGTGGCAACTAGCGGAGTTCAAACCAAGACTCTCTAGAAAACAGAAGTAATGACTTGACCTCCGAGTCAGGGAGTGCCCTGCGAAAGTCTAGTGTGGGGGTCCTGAAATATAGTAAACAATCATTTCTTATTCCGTCTTGTTGCAAATATTCGTTGAATTATTAAAGAGATGTTTAAAGCGATCTCGGCCTTAGTAAAACCTCATTCACGCGTTAACCCATTCACCCATTCCCATAACTGTTTCAGATCTAATTACATACAGCAAAAACTGTGGTAGAGGTCAGCTCTATTAGCGAGCAATGTGCATTCATCAAACTTATTCCGCGTTACCGGAGGAAGCGAATACATGATATCTTGAAATGTACCTGCACTTAGCAAGCTCCTTTAGAGTGTCCCTCAATATAGGTACTTGTTTAATACAGGTTGGACTGTAGTTTCGACTTCTTTGAGGTCTCGAAGTAGATTCCACAGCAGATGTATATAATTTCGGTTAAAGTTTGGCATCAGGTAGCGGACGGCGTACGAGATCTAGATCTTATCTAATCTCGTAGATCTTTGATCAGGCTGCAGGTTCTACGCAGTCTGGATTAGATCTACATTGATCGCAAAAGCGCGCTGAGTCGCGCTAAGCAGTCTAAGGTTTTAGAGTTAACTTGACACAGAGCCCTTGTCAGTGCTCCTGTACGGAATACAAGCAACATGTTGGCGAAGATCGTTATATTTGATTGTGTATCGATACGTACTTCATGACCAGTCGTAATTTTTGTATAGGGTCACGTGTACACAGTCACGTGGGTTGCATTTTTTCTACATCCTCACGTGTAATGCTTGCACACGTTGTGCACATCGGGGCAATAAAACATCAGAAGTGGGTGGTTCATTAAAGAAAGCAATGTTGCGAACAAAGCCTCTGTATAAGGTCTATAAATTATGCTCTTTCTCCTTGTTACACATGACTTTTTCGTTTGGCAGTCGAAACGAGGCTATTTTTAAAGCATTGTAGCAAACTAAGAACTTACTTGTGAACGAGCGATTTCTTTATTTGCCACAATCTTTCCATACGAGCGTATGATTTAATGCATCGAACCTTAGTGCAGTACCGACACTCATATTTTACGAGGGTCCCTAATTTCATAATCGTACAAAACTTCAAAAATATTTTATCAATGAATTATCCCTAACTAGCTTGATAGGTGAAATGAAACTTTCAAGCCGATAGTTAAAACCCAAAATTTGCTATCTCAAAGGTGTTTTTATGGAAAGAGATCTCCTTATTGGACAGTGTGGATCCAAAATTAGGCTGCACATTCTTTGCAGTCTTATCTTGATCTACACTTCGCAAAAGGTCTTTGGGTAGGGCTCAACAGCCTAATGGTTAAGCAGTACTATGACGATAGTCCGCAAATTTTAAGTAAATAAGAAATTGAAGTGTATAGAAAAAGAAATGTAACGGCATTTTCTGAAAGTGATCCGTGGCATTAAAGGTATTGTTCATTTTTGCAAAGGCTTGAATGAAATGTCTGTTGACCAATAACACATGTAGTTTGTGGGGGATAGTACTGAAATAGTAAGATGTCAACATATATGGTTTCATAAATATAGACGAAATTAGCGATTGCAAATACAGATGTCATATAAGTTTTTCAGAAACATATGCAAGTACATTTACAGGGAACTGAAGAAAAAAAAAAAAGGGGGAGGGGGGCAGGGGTTATATTTTGGTGTTTACAAACATTTTTAAAACATGTTTACTCAGTATGCATGCATTTTGAGAAGACAAAGTATTCAGCAGAAGACTTAGAGACAACAAGGACTGATCTATTGCCTTCATGTAATTAATTAACCCTCATCCTACTAATTAAATGAAACTTTCAAGCCGATATTATAAAACCAAGACTTTGCTTTTTCAAAAGTATTTTTAGTGGAAAAATATCTCCTAATCGGACAGTGTAGATCAAAGATCAGACTGCACGTTCTGTGCAGTCTGATCTTGATCTACACTGTCCGCAAAAGGTCAGTGGGTCTCCCTTAGCAGCCTAACGATTAAACCGTTTCAGAGCTATTGGCAAAGACTGGAATATGTTCGAACGACATAAATGGAGATCAGCCTGAACAAAACGTATTGTCTGATCTTGTATCGAAACTTTCTTCTTGATCAGCCAAGGCTGTAAGATTAAAACCTTTCCGAGTTTTAGTAAATTGTAGTGTCAGCTGTCGATATATAGATTTAGTTTATCGTATTTGGCCCTGAAACAGTTCACGAGTCTTTATTCTCTGCGATAAATAAATAAGCCATACTCAGGCAAAGGGGGGCTTAATGCAGCTTCGTGATACATGATGCCAGGCAAATCATCACATAATTATGGATCCATGATGGCCACTTCCTTAAACAACCGACTAAATCATGAGGTAGACTGGTCCTTGGACATACAGAAAAATGATCGAAAGCGAAAAGTTTCAGCCCAGGTCAGCCTGCGTGGACTGCGCAGGCTGACCTGTATCGATACTTTTCGCAGATTCATTAAGCACCCTTTTCACAGAGCATGGCTCAAATTAATTAGTTCCTTCGTCAGCGGATAAAATTACAGTTCCATTGCGAATGTGGAAACTTCTTGGATCCAAGGTTAGAATGAGGGAGACGACGCTGTAGATAGACAAAGATCAGACAGTACGATCTGTGCAGTCTGTTCCTGGATCTACACGAAATACAAGCATTCTTTCATGCTCTCTTAAGATTACCTTTACCTTTTACAAGTAATTCCATGTTTAAAAAGACCATGGTTTTTGAAAAGATTGTTGAAAAATACTGATAGCCAGCGTTTTCTCCTTTTACAACAATGTTTTCTACCCTTTACAAAACAAATACTATCATTAGACATTTTAATGTGTCGTCTACAAATACTTTCAGTTTGGTCAAGCCTAAGATGGTTTCGTCTGGTAAAGAGTTTATGGTGAAAGTGAAGATCAGTTTCAACAAATTGTGGTTTTTTGGAAAGTAATATATATGACGTGACAAAAGCAAATGCGGATGCATAAACAAATACCTATTCTACAATAGGGCAAAACACACTTTATTTTTCTGTGATGAAGTATGCTAAAAATAGCCAGGTGAGCGTACTAAAAGTCTATAATTAATCCTTGTCCGGCTGAATAAGTAAAATGAAACTTTCAAGCGGATAGTAAAAACCCAAATTTTGCTATTTCTAGGTATTTTTTGTGGGAAGATATCTCCCTATCGGACAGTGTAGATCCAAGATCAGACTGCACGTTCTGTGCAGTCTGATCTTGATCTACACTGTCCGCAAAAGGTAAGTTAGTCGCGTTTAGCAGCCAAAGAGTTATTCCTTTGGTGCACAACAAAATTCGTAGACTCTTCCATATTGAAAGCGTTTGCAGACAACGATTCAAATATACTGAAAAATTATGGTAAATTGTCTATGGAGTTATGGGAAGCGTCTGCTGGATACTCGCATTTTCGTCTTTTCCAACAATGTTTTTCAAGAACCTTCCCCATCAGGGTCGTTAAATTTCGGGATTGTTTAATGAAGGGTTAACTTGTTCGTTCGATAGTTCATTAACCCAAATGTATTAATTAATTCCCTGTATACTCTTTATTTACGAACAATTCGGTGGACTCATTAGACAGCTTTGTAGAAAAATATAAATCCAACACGTGGAGTAGCCATCGTCTTTTATACATCTCTCTCTCTCTCTCTCTCTCTCTCTCTCTCTCTCTCTCTCTCTCTCTCTCTCTCTCTCTCTCTCTCTCTCTCTCTCTCTCTCTCTCTCTCTCTCTGTGTTAGGCCATGCTCTGAGAAAAGGGGGCTGTAAGTATCTGCAAAAAGTATCTACCCAGGTCGGCCTGCGCAATCCGCGCCGGCTGACCTAGGTAGAAACTTTTTGCTATTGGTCATTTTTCTTCATGTAAAAGGACCAATCTATCTTATGATTCAGTCGGTCATGAGACAGTATGGATTTTATGGATCTATAATTATGTGATGATTTGCTTAGTATGATGCATCACGGAGATGCATTAAGCCCCCTTTTACCAGAGCGTGGCTCATATTTAGCATAATTCGATATTTTTTTGTGTGTCATTTGACAACAGCATCATTAAAGCAGTCAAATAGGTGGTGGGTGGGTGTGCTTTCAACAGTATTTTAATATCACAGCGATAGTTTACTGAACTATAGATATCTTCTGTGTTTCACCTAAGCGGGGCACAGCATGTTTGGCAAACGGCAAGTTAGTGTTCCGTTGATTAAGTCCCTCGGCTGTATTACCTTGTATCATATTCGAATACGGTGTCACAACACTGGTGAAATTCACCATCTTTAACTTTCTTTCTATTGGGAAACCCACTGTTTTATTGTCTGTTTTGATCACATATACTGTATGTCCAATGACCCACACAAGAAGCTAAACAGAAGCGGGGCACGTCAACTTATTGCTTTTTTCGCAATTCCACTTCAAACACAACTTCACTCGAAAAATCACAGTGGAAAAAAGGTCATTCCGGTTGGTGGACCATGTTCCTTTATGTGGGCACAGGCATAAAATTATTCCCGAGGAAATGACAAACTTGCATTAAACTTACACAGAAACCATCAGCTCAACACCAACAACGAACTTTCGACCTGTCCTTGTATTTTTGCTGATATAACAGTGCAGCAGAATTGCTTGTTATCAAATTTCAAACGGGACCGCATATATCAACTATTTTTAAGACCACTTTTTGTCCTATTCTCAAGAATTTTCTAAATTTGAAAGTAACACAACTTCTGATTTGCTAAACCAAATGGTTTAGCCAATCAGAAGCTGTGTTACTTTTTGAATCTAGAATAAATGTAAGTTTGTTCTTAGGAATGGTTGATAAATACGGACCCTGGAAAGATGTGGATTATTTGATACCTTTGGTCGATTCCCCCGCTTGGGCCGTTAATCCTGTAGAAGTGTCCATAGGCAAGGCTCTGGAGAGCCCCAGCCGTTCTCCTGCGAAACCCAGAAAAGTTATGTACAGGTGAACCGTGGCCATGATATGTCGGAAATACTGTTAAAAGTTGTATGAAAACCTTATTCAATCCTTTACCAAAAGATCCCGAGTTTTTCTAATCACCGTGCGGAAAAAAGACTTTTGAAAACATTGTAAGAACAGGAGAAAATGTTGGATAACCATTTTCTCTTTTTTTCCACAATGCTTTCTGCCCTTTCGAAGATAAATCGGATAATTTGAACCACATTCCATTTATCGTCTGCGAATGCTTTCAAAATGGGATGGTCTTACATTTCATCGTCTGTTAAAGAGTTATATAAATATAATTTAGCATTCTAACGGTTATATTAGAACGATAGGCGATTAAAACTTACAAACAAGACAGCTTTGTGTTTGGAATGAATTTAACCTTACTTTTTTTAAAGAAAATATAAAATAAACAGTTCTTCGAACACGCCGTTCTGGCGACGGCATGATTTGAAACTCGAAATGAACAATCTTAATACACCCTATGTAAATACTATTAGCCTAATAGTCAAGTTGAAAATGTCAACAAAATCTATTTGATTTGTGTCATCCTAGTGTTTACATGCCTGTTGACATTTGTGGATAATAAAGTTTGTTGGAGTCATCTCCCTTTGTTTGACTTTATGTAGATTTCCTCAGTGAAATTGGCTTTTAAAAAACTTTACCGGATGGCAAAATGTTAGAAGAGTCTAAATTCTAAGCGGTTGCAGATGACAAATTAATGTGGCTTAATTAAACTCTACACTAAAATGGTAGAAGAGATTTAGGGAAATGAAGAAAGTACTAGCCACCAGTATTTTCACTTTTCTCACAACTTTTTCAGAGGTATTCTTTCTCAGGGTTGTATAAAATTATGGAAATGTTTGGGTAAGGATATACTCTCTACACTGCAGAACTTATATGTGTGCCTGTCTGAACTTTTTTTAAACAGTATTAGCATAAATGGGGGTCATATGATAACATTAATGGTACCACAACTATCAGACTGCAAGCAATTGCATTCTGATCTTGGCCTACACTCTATACAAAATACACTCATGGTCGCTTACTGCAGAATTAGGGTTAAAATCTTGCTGCCAAATAAACGGAATTCGTTTTACAGTACAGTCACCCCTGTTAGTAATATTACATTTTGTTCACTGTTTAGGTTTTAGATATCAGACTGTTCAGACTAAACTTAAATTTCATTCTGTGTTTTGATTGGTTTTCATTGCGAATACTTTAGTAGTCTGCGATTTTATAAATCATAAAGATGTTACGCATGCTTTTTTTTTAAAAAGGTGATTCAATTTTCTGATTGCATTTATTTGTTAATCAGTTCTGTTTTCTTCTGAAAAGGAAACTGAAATGACGACATCTTACTTTGAATTGACAGAGGTGGACAAGGTTTATACATTACAATACACTGACACATGAAGATAGTTATAGAAATAGGAATATTTTTTTAAGTGTGGAAGATTTTAACTCCTGTCTGGAAG
Organism: Hippopus hippopus; assembly: GCA_946811185.2. Taxonomy (NCBI): domain Eukaryota; kingdom Metazoa; phylum Mollusca; class Bivalvia; order Cardiida; family Cardiidae; genus Hippopus; species Hippopus hippopus. The sequence goes on from OX328101.1 coordinate 33,146,898, forward strand.
GCCTTCGAGGTAACACAGCGCGAAGGGATATTGTAATTATAAAATTTGTGGAAAATGACTTACACCCATACACACATACAGGTCCGTCCGTCTTTCCGTCTTTCTGTAAGTCAGTCAGTCAGTCAGCCAGTCAGTCAGTCAGTCAGTCAGTCAGTCTGTCTGTCTGTCTGTACGTTTGTCTGTACGTCTGTCTGTACGTCAGTCTGTCTGTCTGTCTGTATGTATGTGTGAAACAGAAGAATATTTTTAATAGTATCTTCAATTATTAGAAATTTTATAAGAGAAGCCACTTTTATGAAGGAAGGATTTCCAATTACCCATGTACACGAGTCTTGCTATATCAGCTAGGTCACTCTGGCACGTAAAATAGTTCAGAAAGCCGCCTCTTAACCGTCCACATTTACGATGTTTCTGTTTTAGACAAGAGTGCGTTATAAGATAAAGTATCAAACGATCACTACCTTACCTGATAACTTATCAAAGCCAAAAAAATTCTGAAAGTCTCCACATTTCAAAATTGTGGTCCTATCCCTTTTCATTCCCATGGGCAACTTAAGATACTTTTTTGGACGGCAATAGATAGACAAAACATAATAGATCTAACACATGTATTAAAAGTATTTATAGTTTTAAAAAAATGGACTATACGCGTGCACATTTTTGGGCCGATTTATGGTTTAAGCAGAGCTTTTTATAAGTTTCAAAGCACTGACACTCCTGACAATAGGTAGGATGGAGAAATGTAATTCTATCCCTTCTAGATAATAAAGTGAAAGAAATCTAGCAAATACTAAAACATCCCAATTATTGCAATTCACTTAATAGGACTATGTAGATCCAAGGTTAGATTATACGGTCTGTGCTGTGTGATCTTGATCTGCAGTCTGCAAAGGCACGTTGAGACGCACCGTGTGCCTTAGGATTAACTGGCGATCTCTTGTTTATGAAACTAACTTTCTCTGCATGTATTGTGGGTCAAGCAATTACCGAGGTACTTTATAACAGATCTGGCCATATTCTACCTGCAAATAACAAACACTCATATGTATTTCACGTTCTCTGTTGATTGGTCGCATTTCTGTTAACATCAAATACAACAGATCTGTCCTCTTCGATGTCTAAACATTCGCTTCTATTGCAAAATAAAGATTCCATTTGATCAAAGTTAATAAATGAAGTAACCGACGATATGAATTTAATATAATATTTTAATTCTTGTTATTTTTGAGTGAAAAGGTTTAAAACTGCCTGCAAGAGAAATAGAATGATAACAATGCAAAACAATATCAGTTATGAGTCGATAAGTGTATTATTATGATTGGGTTGTCTTATATCTGTTCCTTTACTATTTTTCGTGTCTTCGCGTGGGCTATTTTCAGACATACCTAGTAAGAGAGCAAAGGGCTTTATGTCACAATGCTGAGTTGACGGGTGTAGAAGGTCGTGTAATTTGTAACTATCTAGAGAAGATTTCGTCGTATTTGCACCATACCACCTTTGAAATTGTTATGTGAAAAAGGGGATATTCCTCAAAAAGACATATTTATCTTTTGCCACCATGTTTTCACCGGCATTCACAAATTTAACCCTATAAATACTTGTTGACTATTCATATTTTGAAAGGATATTGTCGAAGTAATGGCAGCAAATCTGCCTAGTTTATTGGGGAAAAAAACTTCGAATTTGGCCCTTATGTCCATCGTAATAGTAGAAAATCTGTTTCCGTTCATTGTTCATACGCTTCGAAATTTGGCCCAAATGGCACACCGTAGCTAGATAGATCGAAGCCGTCTTATCAGTGTTGATTGTTCTCGTACAATTTATCATATATGAGTTCGCTGTCATTTCTTCTACCTTGGTGATATCTGCAAATCCTCCGACTCTCTGTTAACGATTTTTTATATAGATATAGATGTTTATATGCGAATCGAATAGACTGATTCGGGTCGAGAATTTTGGCAAAGTAGATCTCTTTCCCGTGAATCGGAACAAATACGACAAACATTGTTTCCTTCCTATTTTCCTTTGTGCGTCATGTTGCAATGTCTATTTCATCTACAAAATAAAAATATCACATAGTTGCTCAACTGTAATAAACTTAAACGTTTTTCTTTCTTCTTTTAAATAACACTTTCTTCACAATTGAACCCCCCCCCCCCCCTTTTATCGATAGAAAGAAATCTCAGCTTGAGCGGACAATCGAGTGTTACTCTCCCTGTTTGGGAAAGTAGAATTATTTATACGGTTCGATATTATTGGAAAAAATCGAAGTTGATTGAAACATGCGGGCTGGTATTTAATTATTGTAATCAGATACTGTGTACAGTGCGGACTGGAGCGTGGTGTTGCATTGTAGTAAGGGGATTTTAGAATTTTGTAGATGGTGAACGAATTGTGACATACAGGGTTACTCTTAACTCGAGTGATATTTAACACAGCGGTAATTATATATGCTAATGTTGTAGATTTAAGATCAGACTGCATGTGGTGTGCAGACTGATCTTTGAATATACTTTGACCAATATTTTTTCGGGTTTTTTAACGTTTTTACCTGAACATTTCCGTCTTTTTACAACCTTAAGAAGGGGGCCTTTGAAAGCATATCCAATTCATTCAGTTTACATTCTTCTTTTCTTCTGTATTCAGAAATAGTTACGCAATGATTCTTATTTCTGCAGATGTTAGAAATACTTAAGAAGCTTTTCTTTTTTTCTTAAATATATTTTGGTTACCCTTTCTTTTCAGCTCTTAAGAAATATTTAGTCTACCTTTTTTCTGCTTAATTTAGGAATATCAGCTTAGCAAATAATCATTTCGGACCAGCTCATTTATCTTCAATGGGTAGCGTAACTAAAAAGCAATTCTTTGTCTGTCGAAAAGAGTAGACCGAGATCAATTTGCATGGAAGTGCAGTGTAATCTTTGTCCTCTTCTTTTTCGTAAAAAGATATCGAGGGTCGCGAATCGCATAATACAGGTAACATGATTTTAACCCCAAACCATTTCCCACATAATCTTGAGTTTAAACGACTTTATGGAAAGAAGCGTCCGAAAATAGTTTGTGTAAAGGAGTAAATATGCTGGTAACCAGCATTTCCTCCTTTTCACAAAATTTTTCTTCACTTTTGAAGACAAAGCAAAATTTATGAGCCATGTCTGATTTTCTGTCTGTTTATGCTTTCAATTTAGACGTGTCTCGAAAATGAGAGTCGGCATTTAGCAGTTAGGACCAAAATGTTGCGATTTGAAAGCCAATTTCTCATTGTGTAACTCACTGTTTCGGACACTGTGGATTCAAAATTAGACTGCAAATTCTGTTAAATCTGATCTTAATCTACACTGCCCTCATAGCCCTAGTTGGTTTGTTGTCTACAAATGCTGACAGTTTGGACAAGTCACCGGCTTAGCAGCCCAAGGATTTTTGTAAATTTAGTAAGAAGGCCATGTTAGGATGAGTGGGTTTATTATTAGAGGATGAAATGTGAAGCAACGAATATTTATGACTGTTGCTCGTGGGTAAAGTGGAAAGCATGTTCTCTCTCTCTCTCTCTCTCTCTCTCTCTCTCTCTCTCTCTCTCCACCTTCTCTCATGTTCTTTCTCTCATCTGTCTTCATCGTTTGACACTTTCGGTCGACTCCTCCATTCACTTTTTAAAGCTTTTCTTTTCAGTTTTCCCTTGCACACCTATAGACATATATATAGGTTATTAGGGAATTCGTGATAGTGAATTTCGGTCTATCAATTTAATTAGCTTATCATCTGTCCTGAAACTATTTTATGGCAGACGACTTTGAAAACATCCTGGTATAAAACATAGACAATCAACATGAATATTAGTTCAATACACTAATACATGATGAAAATATTGTGGCAACAGGAAACCGCTCGTTCAGAAGTGTTTTTTTTTTTTCAAGGCAACGAATGTCGTCTGCAGACAGTAATGTTAACCCTTTTCCTGCTACATAACTGAAGGATAGGACACCCTAATGCGGATTCTGTAACATCGCCTTTCATCGCCGAAAAACGTACGGATTCGGCTAAGACTCGGGTAACCCGTAAACGATCGGCCGATAGATGCTGGTTTCGATTACGGATTACCTGAGTCTATAAGCCGAATCCGTACTATGCAAGGCAATGTAACACGAATCCCATTAGGGTGCCCTATCCTTAAATGAAACTTCAACGCCGATAGTAAAAACCCAAATAATACTACATGAATCTTATTATTTTTTTGGAGAAAATTATCTCCTTATCAGACAGTGTTGATCCAAGATCAGACTGCACGTTCTGTGCAGTCTGATCTTGATCTACACTGTCTGCAAAAGGTCAGTGAGTCGCGCTTAACAGCTTAGAAGTTAACAAAGCTTAACCCTTAACCTGTTAAATAATTTAAATGAAACTTTAAAGCCGATAGGAAAAACCAAATTGTTGCTATTTCAGTCATTTTTGGGTAAAAATATATCCCTATCGGACAGTGTAGATCCAAGATCAGACTGCACGTTCTGTGCAGTCTGATCTTGATCTACACTGTTCGCAAAAGGTCCATGAATTGCGCTGAGCCTCTATGGGTTTTAAGTACACCAGTAATTACGGTTTCTGTTTGCGCTCTTGCAGAATGTGCAGATCAAGGTCAAACTGTACAGAAAGTAGTCTGTCTTGGATATACGAGTACAATGTATGTTTTATGTGATTTTCCTGCCAAGTAATTTTTCTCTTTATCACGTTGTTTCTGCTGATATTATTAGTTGTACGATCAGGTGGCAGGGGACTTGGAAACTTGTTCACGGCTGTGGTGAATAATGTCGCCCCGAGCCGAGGTGGCAGGGGACTTGGAAACTTGTTCACGGCTGTGGTGAATAATGTCGCCACCTCGCCTTCGTTGTACGGTTAGGTGGCAGGGGACTTGGAAACTTGTTCATGGCTGTGGTGAATCATGTCGCTCCGAGCCGAAGGTGAGGTGGCGACATTATTCACCACAGCCGTGAACAAGTTTCCAAGTTACCTGCCACCTGACCGTACAACGAATTTGCTATACTGCAAAGTTTTACTATTCCAACGTTTGTTAAGCGAATTTTACCTGTTTTTTTGGTTTCAAAAAATTGAATACGCTGACGAAGTAGAAGTTCCCTTCTGAGTGCCCCAATTCAATGAAAACTGACGTCACTGAAACTTTGGTAAAATGGGAGTTTGGTGCATAATCTTGATGTTAATCCTGATCGACGATGCCATTTTGGATTTTATGTTGAAAGTGTAGTCATGTATACGGGGCTCCCGAAAGGGAAACTGCTTTTACGTTGGGTTTGCCAGTGTACATGATATATATGTTCGGGGCATATTATCCAATCAGATCACGAGAAATTTCTTTGCAGTATAATAATGCAAATTACCGGGTAAGATAAGATAGAATATACAGTCTTATCTTAGGTCTCTATTGTCTTCTTTTTTTATGAAACGGTCATGCAATCGCCGCAGAAGGGTATAAACTGGAAAGCCGATCTTAGTGGTGCAATACATGTCGATTAGGGTTTGAAAGCAATAGGTCGCTGGTTCGATTCCCGGCTATGCCGAATTCTCTCCGAGGATTGACGGTTGACAGGATGTGTTCCTCGACCAGTGCTGAACAATGTTGGAAAAACAGCCGGTGGCTTGTAAGAATGCTGTGCGAAGTACTGGAAAAGGAAATTCCAGGAACGCTTGATAGAAGTAGTAGTCGCCGCGGTATAACTGAAATTAACGTCGTAAAAGGTATTACACACCAAGCAACCAACAAAGCAACTGGGAATACTTGTTTCACTGATTTTTTTTTTAAAATTTAGCTTTTTCCTGCCACTAGAAATAGAACATTTGAGAGATTAAGGGTTACACCAGGTTAGATAGATTTATTTGTTTATAACAAAAATAATAAATAAGAGAGCAATAAACATGACGAATCCAATTTCAATTAGTGTATTAGAATCCCTTGTATTTTTTTTTGTAATATCAACATGAAATACTGCTCACTATCGCTTTGTGTTTGACCTATAATCATAGGGAAAAACTTCATTTTCAGGGTGCTGAGACACCTGTTTATATATCATCCAAAAGGCATTTGGATTTTGACAAACTTTGCCTTCTGTAATCTAATATATATATCATATAGTACCTCCCGTACATGACACCCCCATAAGAATAGTAAGTAAATTATCACACATTTTCAAATTTGGATGGAAAAGGGTCTTTCATTTCATCTTTTTCTACGGTGAATTTCCTTCAAACTAATACATAGAACGGAACAAACAGATTGAAACACTGACCTAGTAATTAAGCTCAAAACTTTGGTGATGTACAAATATTTCTCTTCCCACTGTAAGGTGGAAATTCTTACAATTCAATGACTACATTAAACGAATCATATTAGTACAACACAGTACAATACAAGACAGTACAAAACATTTTATTTGCTTCATTGTAAACAGTGTATATTAGGCAAAATACAAATAGTCATACACAAAATTAGTCAACGTGCTGATTTTGACGGTATTTCGGTATAATTCCATTGGTGTGCCAATTCATGTAGTGTAAAGCATTTTTGTTTCTTTGGCGTTTAACACCGTTTTTAACATTACTCCAGTTACATCCAAACAAAATATTCTTCTCAAGAAACTGGCTGCATTCCACTCGTATATTGTCAAAACAGTGTCCATCTCAAGCATTTTGAAAACATTGTGAGGAACGATAAAATTGCGCGAAAAGGTTAGCAAAGAAACAAACTATGTACCATATCTTATATCTTAATTAACCTTATACCATTACCGCTAAAATGTAACCGTGTTTACTTCTGCAGTTTGTAGTTTTGAAAAAAAAAAAAAGACAAGACTACATCAACACATAAAAGCTATACACAAACTCATTCATAAACCCAACGTTGTGATTGAGATTTGAAATACCCATGTAAATTAAAACCTTCAAAAGAGAATCACTGTGACAAAAGATAACACTTTATCTAACGGTTGGCATAAAAATGTAATACATGTAGTGATCATTTAAGCTCCTCTAGAGCAAAGTTTTTGAAAATATTGTCACTTTTTATGCTCTGTGAGAGTAAAGTTCTTGAGAACATCGTGACTTTTTATGCTCCGCTAGAGTAAAGTTTTTCAAAACATTGCGATTTTTCCTTTCGAAGAAAACCTTGTGACTTTTCATGCTCCAAGGAAAGCTTTTGAAAACATTATGGCAAAAGGTGACAGAACATTTAAAGTTTAATACCTTTATGCTCCCAATTCAAGGTCACATTTACGGTCATGCGTGTAGTTGACCGTATTTTATTTCAAACGTAATCTGACGTAGTGTTACTACGGTCAACTAGGTTGAATTACGTTCGAAGTAGGCTCAAAATTGGCAAAAAGAGGAAATATAGAAAGTCTAAATAGGTTGAATACATTCAGCTGCGAGTAAAGTGGCTAGGGTTAACTAAGGTATCACTATGTCTAACTTAGAGTAATCACGTTACAATACGTATTATCACTACGTCCTAAGTACACGCAACTACGGTAAATTACTGTCAACTGCGTCAAGCTACGGTATAACGTTGTGGCTGCCCTTGCTCAGTAGGGATAAGCTGCAGTCATTGTGCCTTTGGAAGTTGTCAAGCCAACATTGCTGATTGCTTAGTCTGCCATGCCGCCTAGGAAGAAACGATGTTCCTTCAAAAGTACGGTCAACAACAGCACACACTATGTTTAAGAAGGATCAGTTACGGTTTACTAAGGTCAACTACGTTAAAACAACCGCCACAGTACTTAGGGCCACAACATCGTAGTTAACCGTAACCAATTTTTGAACATGTTGAAAAATTGTGTTCTTACTATGAGCAAATCATAAGTTCAAAATGCGTTCATTACTACGTTAAACTACGGTTAACTTCATTCATCTACCTTTAATGCGTTCAACTACGGCCAACTACGGTAATTCCCCACTACGATCAACTACGTAAGAAACGATTTTAATGTAAAGTTTTTGAAAACATTGCAAGTTTTCATGCTCCTTTAAAGGAAAAAACTGCGACTATCATGCTCCGTTAGAGGAAAGCTTTCGAAAAAAAAAAAAAATCTGGCAATAGGTGACATTATATCCAAAGGGAAATATCTTTTATGCTCCTTTAGAGTGAAACTTTTGAAAGCGTTGAGATTTTTTATGCTCTTTTACAGGATACACATCGTGGCTTTTCATTAGTAAATGAAACTTGATTAACTGCTTTGAAATAACGGCATGATGCAAAAAAATAGTTTTGACCAACCATATTCGTCCGTATACCATATGGCCTCCAACACGCGAAAAGGGGCATTCGGACATTTGCCTAAAGTATCGTCTCGGATCAGCCTGCGCAGTCCGCGCAGGCTAATCCGAAACGACACTTTCCGTTTTTATGTAATTTTCTGTTTCGCACAAGTCTACTGTAGCACAAAATGTAGTCGTAAAGTGCCGTCTCGGATTAGGCTGGTTGCAAGCCATATTGGATGATCGTATAGGTTAAAACTATTTTTTGTATCACGCCGTTAGGAGGTAAAGAGTGGAATAAGTATACCTAGTAGACACTATGTAGTTGCTCATAAAAGTATGCAGTGAATAAAAAAGAAAAAAAGATTCCTTAAGAGGTTATGAAATGTATGAATATTGAAGCTCTTAAAAAATAATAAAAATAATGAAAAGTGACCACTCCAGGCATTGCCTCTTTTTTCTCTTCGTTTTGCATATTGTTTAAAAACTGATATTTCAATTAGATGTATTCTTCAAGTTAGCCCATCTCATCATTGGAAAGGAGCAGTTGTTGCTAAGATTTGTGTATCTGAGAATATATGTAGACTGTACAGTAAGGAGTTGTAGGGTAATGCACAGAAAAAGTTGAAATACATGTATCAATTGCTACAAGAAAAGAATAATATCCCATCACATCCATCACATATATTTACTAAGTTGTGAATAAACACCTCTGGAAGGTTGGTGTCATCATTTGGTCAAAAAATAGGCCACCAAAAAGGCCCGTGGACGCCCACAGAACAAAAATCTGCTCCATCTCTTTTACCAATCGCAAATTACGATTTGGGACTAGTGATAAGACGTGTATCAAAGGCCAGCTTATAAAGCAACGCCAAAAGATATCCGGTATAAAATATTAACATACCTATAAAATATTAATATACCGATTTGTTTCTTGAAGATCTATTTTGGCCCATCTTTAAATAACTATACATACATTTGTATATTTAGATAAATTGAGAAAACTAAACATTTTTCACGACTATCTTTTTTATCAACGTTGACTTTTCTTACTTTAATTTATTCTATCTTTCCTTTCATATTTCGTTTTTTTTTTTTTAATCAAACGTATTGAGTTGTGTACGAGATTGCGGGCTTAGATGACACTTGATATCATTTTAATGACATAATCTGACACTCTCTTATATATAAAAAATAGAAAAAAGAAATTTGAAACATCGACGTGTCTTACAATCAATGTACAGGAGATATTAATTTAGAGATGCTATCACTTTAATTCAATACATCCTGTTACAATTTAATAACAGAGAATTTTTCAAATACCTCTGTTAAATATGGAGAATCTATACACGAATATATATCTTGAAGTTTAATGAAGGAACACTTTTAAAAATATCGTGGCAAAAGGTCAGACCGCTCGTTACGAGCAATTTCTCCTTTTGCCACAATGTTTTTAAAAGCAGTCTTAGTTGCAAGATGTAATCAAAGGACTGAAAGTCCTGAAAAGCGGATTTGTTGAACAGTTTTAAGCTATGATTTGATGTAATGAAAATTATTTCTTTTTTATCACATGTAATACAGGTATAATATGTCTCGTAAGTAATTAGTAGAGTAAGCAAGGGCAATGGGAGTCGAAGTTGTTCTACCAAGTGTGCTGCGCAGCAACTGTTATTTTACTAATTATTAGAGTATTAATTTGATCCAACAATTTGATGTTTTTTTTTCTGCTAGTAGTATATTTAGGACTGTAAACACGCATATGACTGGGGAAAAAAACACTTCAGTTGTTGATTTTTTTAATGAGTAAGACTCAAGAAACTATACAAAATTGGATGATAATATATAAAGATATTTCTGTAAAAACACAATGTTAAGGTCTACAGCTGTCAATCAAGTTCAGCAATCATGAGCAAATTTGATCAAAGAGTACAATATATTGCTACTTACACATCTATGCAATATGAAATTTTTGTGCCTTCCTGTTGAACTCTTTACCAGAGGACAAAATTTTTGACTCTCCCAAATTAAAACCAACTATTCGGATTTTCATACTCACTACAAACTCAAAAATGACTTAATGATTATAGCTGAAAAATCATTAGTAAAGAAGAAAGATAAGATTTAGAAAAAAAATATCTGAATTGATATTTCCTTAATGCGCTACTGAACCTCATTGGGTATTATCAGATTTCATGCCACAGTTTTGGAAAGCTTTGAGGGAATGGTACTTAATCAATAACATGCGCCATCAACAAGGATTTATACATTCAAATCAGAATCAAGACTCATATCTGGTGTAATAAAAATAAACAGAGTGACCTATTGCTAAAGTAGCCTACAATTCCATTCCATTATCAAACGCACAAAATTGCATCAATTTCCTGAATTTAACCGTACACTTTATATGAAAAGAAATATATATCTGGTAGTATTTATTGACCTTGTACGAAATAATTTGATTTGTGGCATAAAAACTAAATCGCTTGCTATTTAGAGCATAAACAAACAATTCAACAGATATGGAGCCCTCAGATTATGATGTTTGTATTTGTGAAGGATAGAAAAAATTCTGGAAGAAGAAAAGAAAAGAAATACTGATGTCTTGTTTTCCAACACTGTTTCCATAAGCCCTATTACCCAGTACTCATAAAACATAGGATTTATTGTGTGTTAAAGGGCTAAAAAAAGAAAAATCCTCAAAAATTCTCCCAATTTAACTTTGTATGACATAAAGTTCAAGGGTCAAATATAGGCCATTTTTGGACAAACCGTAAGGTATTCTGAATACTGATAACATGTATCTGTAACAGTTCTGTTAAATAGCCCCAAAAGCTGGGATTGAATCTTCAGGTCCAAACTCCATAGGCAAATGCTCTACCACATTGCTACAAAAGCCAGTTCTAGAGCAAGACAGATATGTGTACCCTTATACAAACACAAGCTATACATTTATATAAATCTGTACGATAGTCCATGTCAGGTTTCCTTGGCATCTGACAACTGGATCTGGAGAAAATTTTGATTTTGTATTTTTTTAACACTTTACTGAACACTCATGTTAACCCTTAGGCTGCTAAGCGCGACTCACTGACCTTTTGTTGACAGTGTAGATCAAGATCAGACTGCACAGACTGTGCAGTCTGATCTTTGATCTACACTGTCCGATAAGGAGATATTTATCGTCCTCAAAATTACCTTGAAATAAAAACCTTTGGGATTTTACTATCGACTTGAAGGTATCATTTAAGTTATTCAGCAGGACAAGGGTTAATAACCCTGAAGGAAATAGGCAATTGAAAGCATCATGGGACAAGGACAACATTCTGGTAGACAGTATTTTCTCCTGTTCCAACAGTGTTTTCAATCATAAGAGTGAACTTCAGCTCATTTGTATCAGTTTCTGAATTGTTGTCAGTAGATACATTTAAAGAGCCTAAACCTTGTCATATGGGGAAGGAATGAATAACGAAATAGCATCCATTTAATTACCATTTTTGATTAAAAAACAAAAAGTAATTTATGCATAGATGGTGGACATAGACTAATCTGAACAATCTTACAAAAATTAACTCCCCTCTAAATGTGGATCTGCGGTCCTGCATGGCTTACTAGTAAAGTTTAGGACTTGTTACCTGATGGCCATATGTTTTTCTGTGGGAGTGTCCTTAGGCAAGACACTTCAGAGCCCCTAGCCTAGTACTGCTGAAACCCAGACATGCATAAATAAGCTAGTTGTAGCAGTTATATGACTGAAATAATGTTGAAAGCGACATTAAACGCCATTCAATTAATCAAATGTGGATCTAACATAGGCCTCCTGCAAGGTTAACCTTTATCTGACATTTCTGTAAGCCTCACAAAATGTAGCTCTTAAGTTTTTGAAAACATTGGTAGACAAACAGATTTTTTTTTTTTTTCATTCCTACTAAAGTCATTTTTTCCCCATTCCATAACACCATAAAGGATGCAATGTGTTTTAACTAATGTAAGTGTGTCCCATTTTGAAGGATGTTCAGAAAAACTTTTGAAACAACTTATCCAATTGGCTGAGCTTTATTTGGCTGTACTAAAAATCAAGGGTTTTCAGAAGGACTAGTGATGGTGGTTTTTGTCTGAGATTATGCTTTTGAGTCAGACTGAAAATATCAACAGCTCACCCTAGGGTTGGTAAACACGTGAGCTTAAATAAATACACTAAATATGATGACTATATTTTCCGTTACCATAGCATTTTAAGCATTTCTAATATCATTATTAATCATTATAATGCAAGACGCTTTTGAAATATTGGAACTTCTGTACTCAGATATCAAGGTTTTGATTCTCAAAACAGCATTTTACAAACCTAATCAGGCTATAAAAACAACACTTTCTAAACTTTCATATAGTGGGTATAATCATATAGACTGCAAACAATTCAAATCTAAAATAGTGTGCCAATAGGAATGGGATTTTACTATGTTAGGTGGTCTGATCTTAACCTGCTCTTGCTACAAAGGAAACAAACTGTCCTCATTCTGAAGTATAAAGCATGTACTGTTTTGAAACTAGTATGATTTAGTTTAAACCCATACAAAACAATCCCTTTAAACGACCCTGAGGAAGAAGGCTTTTAAAAAGAATTTGCGAATATGAGAAAATGCTGGTAACCAGCATTTTTCTTTTTCCCACAATGTCTTTAGACCTTCCAAAAATAAAATTCATATTTTGAATCACTTTGATTCTGTTATCAGCAAATGCTTTCCATTTGGACAAGTCTCAAATTTTGTTGTGTGGTAAAGAGTTAAAAATAAAAACACTGGAGTCCTCTCAGGGAATTAGAAACAATGGCTTTTTGTATGTAATTTCTTACTGAAAACACATTGTCCTTTCCATGACTCTTAACACCTAGGAATCCCTTCAAGGGTTCTTCCTTATTACTACACAACTTGAAACTATTAATTTCAAAATGAAATACAAAATCAAACCAGATACAACAATTTGATTGTTCAGATACAATGATTTCTTCTTTCTTTTAAAAAGAAAATTCTTGGATTTATTCCTGACCTGAAAAAATGTTATGTGATAGTCTGAAAGGTGAAAACTAAATGGTGCGTTTAGTATTTTCTAAGATTTAGGCCATGTGTAATTCATGAGTATTGACTATACCTTCCTTCTGTATCATAAATGAAAATTCTCCTTGTATTATCATAACGACACAAGTCAAGAAAATAATGATTTCACAAAAGCAAAGTAAGGTAAACTCATGCACTGCCACAAAACATGAAATTGATTGTAACTACGTTCAAGAATAATTTGATGTTTGACTGATTTCTGGTGGTTACATTAGTTTCAACAGTGTTTCAGTCGTACAGTGACGACAACCCATTTATTTGTGTACGGCTTGGGTTTTACTAGGGCAAAGCTGATTCTATGCAGTTACTTGTCTATAGGCACTCCTACAAAACCCTGGCAACTAGGTGAGGATAAAATCCGGGATAACTCAACCGACATCTTCACCAATCAGCCACAGTCTCACAGAACCTCACTAAATAAATGAACAGGATTATGTCATTTCACCGCTATATTGGTGCAAATATAAAATAAAACATAGGCTGTATAGGTTCAAGCTTAGACCTCATATTCTGCACAGTCTGAACTTAGATTATCATTCACAGTTTCAAAAAAAATAACGGTGTTACACTTAACTATAAAAAATGGACGAATACTTAATAATTTCAAGTTCATTTTATAACTATCACATAAAACATAAGAGACCTACATGTAATATGCAAACTCACATTCTTGGGTCCATTTCTATTCAGTCAAAAAATGAAGGTGTGAATAAGTACAATGTAAAAAGTGGACTTAAGTCTCACATGTAATGAAAGTTACAGTTAAAGTGTGATGGGATTTTGACATTTTGTCAGTGATTATCTAAGTTTTATTTATTTACATATAGATCTAGATTCCTTTTTGAAGTTTGAGCCACGTCTTCGTGAATTTGAGTCATATTACATAATTGAACACTGCAGGGACATGTGCAAAAAAAAAAACATGATGTAGCATTCATTATAAGATACTTGAAATTCAATCTTAACACTGGTAAAACGGCTATTCATTACTTCCATTGCAGTTTAGAGTGAATCCATTTTCATGGTCTGAAGAAAAGAATTGAAATCATCATTCATCACCTGGAAGAACATAGTCCAGATATTATTTGCTTTTTGATATCTGCAAATCTCTGCCCTGGATACAGCTGAAGCAGCCAGAATGGACCAAGATCACACTCAGTGTGACAAGTTGCCATACAAAGTAAAAATTGACCTTTACATAACTAAAATGAAACTTTCAAGTCGATAGTACAAATCCAAATATTTCTATTTCAAAGTTATTTTTTGGGGAAAAATACCTCCTTACCGGGCAGTATAGATAAAAAATCAGACTGCACGTTTGGTGCAATCAGATCTTGATCTACACTGTCTGCAAAAGGTCCTTGAGTAGCACCTAGCAGCCTAAGGGTTAAAGGAATTGGTCACTCTATAAAACTTAAAAACTATAGGCATACTTTCATTCTGAGGTTTGAATTACTTGCTGTTTACATGAAGCACAGTTACCGTCTCTAGTATGTGTTGAGCAGCAGTCCATCATAAATATGTACTTTATTAAATAAAGTACATATACTTCAATTTCCAAGCATAATTTCAAAATATATCAAAGCATTTAAATCTACATGTCCAAATAGTAAGACGTATAGATCTAGACTAAGATGTGTTCCTGTGAACCCTTTATCAAACATCTGTCTGAAAATTCTGCATTCTTAATTCTTTTGAATGAAAGGTAACAAATTAAAATTCAAGCATATTAGAAGGACTATGAATGGATTTTTACACCTTGAAGATAATTGAGTATCTGAGGCTTAAAGTCCAGGATGTTAGGTTAAGTTAGTGGATGTCCAGTTCACTGAGAAGGACACGATTTCTCATCGAAAATCCTCAGTATAAATTCACGTCACGGGTTCGTACATGATCGGGTCGTTTGTGATCGAAGGATTTCTTTATGTCCCATCGATAACTGGAGAGAAATTTTGGAAGCAGTCTTGCATAAATCAAACGTCATTTTTTTTTTTAATAGACTACACGACCTTCATTTTTTAAACCGTTTAACAGAAATGTTTCAAACAATTCGGAAATTCATCGATAGTGCTTTACGAAGGGCGGTACTTAACAAGGTGCCGAATCGACTTTATGGGTTCTGTGTATTCGTTATTGAAAGGGTTTTAAATTATTTAATGCCAAATTCTAGCTAGCTATCTGAACAGTTAAAGATATTTGATATAATACAGAGTTTAAAAATGTAATTTTAGTAAGAAATTATTGCTTAATCTCCTTGTTTATTTCGACAGCGGACGACACAAGTTGTGAATGAACATTTCTTGAATGAAAATGGGGGCAGTTTGTGTAAACAATGTTCATACGCAATATGGCAATATTTAATGAAAAAAAAAAAAACTTTGTTAAAGTATTTACAGTATTTCAAAATTACAATTTTTGTACTTTTGACGAAATTTCGATAAAGAGATCAAACATAAATTGTATGATTTGTTCAAAGTCAGAGCTGAATATCATCAGACCTCTCCAACAGTGGTGAGTTTAAAAGGCAGACTGCCACAGAATTTGCTGTCTAAATCCATTTTTCTTGCGAAATTGTACTGATACACAGTCTGTTTCGTCATGGTTTTGTAAATAAAGCGAAATCAAAAAACCGAAACAGGAAATAGACGTGGTTTATTTTTATGTGACGAATTTCAGAAAATATTTGTTATATTAATTTACCATGGCTGCAAATGACCTCTCAAATAATTGTAATTTTTCATTAAGCAAATAAATCTAAGCAGAAGAAAAAATAAGCAGAATTTCGTTAAGAGAAAGAAGACCACTGGACAAGATCATGCGACTTGAAAACGCGACAAGAAGGTCAAATGACCGTCATGTAAAGCATATGAGGTTTCTACGCGGCGGCTTTTTTACTTGTTTGTTTACATGTACCAAAATATATTGAAATTAAAAGCCAATAAACTATTGGAAAACAATGATGCTGACCTCTCCTGGCTTCTTTTGTAAAGAAGCCAACTTGTTTGTAGATCTGTGTTGTTCGTCCCTACGCCAGCCATGCAAAACTGAAAGTGAGCGCGCATGCGTCGTTACGCATGATGTATTTGGTTCCGGCCAAAACGATCACAGTAAGCGGATTTGCTATATAGCAAATCCGCTAAAAAGTCGTCTTAAGATATATAAAGGTATAAACGTTTATGACATTTTGATACTGTTTCATTAAAATAAATATATAAATAAATCTAAATCTTTAAATTCTGTAAATGATATTGAAGAAGGCGCAAGCCGAAATGCTAATAAAGAATTTTATATAAAACTTCTTATGTGTTGTTATCGATTTTTTTTTTTTAGACTTTTTCTTCCATTATTTTATCTCATTAATAAGACATAGACAGAAAGAGAATATATCGACAGAGAAAGGAAGAAATATTTATTTGGATTGCATCTGCTTAAGAGAATAGTTTCTATTACACAGTTATTTAGTAAGAGAGTAGCTCGTTTTTTTTTTTGTCTCTCCTCCCTACAATGTTCTCCATTTTTCCACATACACATCCAATCATTTGTCGTCTGCGATGCTTCCGATTTGGATAAGTTCAAAATTTTGTCGTCTAGTAAAATGTTAAATGTTTAAAAACTACAGGTTGTTATAACGGACATGTAAATTCTCAGCCAGCTATAGAAATGAATGTCATGGCTTCCCACATTTAGCCTACAGAAAATTGTTTTTTATCCATTTGCTATTATCACCAGGGGAAATGAAAAACAAAGTCCGTTCGAATGTGTAAATAATGATGGATTTTCAGCCATATTTTCACGCCAATGTGTATCAGGTTTCCTTAATTTTATGAAAAATGTGCTATAATTATAAAGGTAGGAAAATCTATCGTTTTACGATGTCATTAAACCATTTCTCTCCCGAGACAAAATTGCAGCAGATGACTTTGAAAAATATCTTTGTAAAGTACAACTTAAATTGAGAAATAAATCGAAGTTTCATAATCATAATGGATGTATGTGCAAACCTTCTTGCCAAAAAAAAAAGCAAGTTGAATACAATGAATATATATGCAAATATTCTTGAAAAAGAAGAAAGGTAGATACATTGAATATCTTTGCAAATATTTTGGTGAAAGAAGCAAGTTACACACGATGAATATACATGTATGTGAATTTTGTTTTGGGAAAGAAGAAATTTCTTGTTACGAAGAATTTCTCCTTTTGCCACATTCTTTCCCATACATGATCTGCTGCAGAGCGTGAAAAGTCGTCTGCAGTTGGTAATGTGTGAAAGTGTTGAAATAATTAGGACAATGTAGATACAAGATAAGACTGCACGGAATGTTGCACAGAACGTGCAATCTGATCTTGGATCTACAGTGTCCAGTAATGTGTGAGTCATTCTAGCAAAAGCTGTCTTCTATAAAAATTGCAGTAATTGGATCTTTACTGCGAAAAAGAAAGCGAAAACGCCCGCCATATTTATTTAGTACAGGTACATTCATCAGCTCTGTCTGCTCAATGTATGGCTTGCAACACGCGAAAAGGGGCATTCGGACATTTGCGTAAAGTGTCGTCTTGGATCAGCCTGCGCAGTCCGCGTAGGCTAATCCGAGACGGCACTTTACGTCTAAATTAGATTTTGTTCTTCAGTAGACATGCGCAAAACAGAAAATTACATAAAAACGGAAAGTGTCGTTTCGGCTTAGCCCGGGCGGACTGCGCAGGCTGATCCGAGACGACACTTTACGCAAATGTCCGAATGCCCCTTTTAGCGTGTTGCAAGCCAGTTATATAAACCCAACCTCTTTCGATGGCTGAAAATACAATTCACAGAAATTCTCACAGATTTCTAATCTTTATCAGGTCTGACTAAAGAAGCGGAAGGCATATATCAAAGATCAGACCGGACTTGATGTCCAGTCTGATCTTGATTCCATGCCGTCCACAAAAGCTTATGACGGTGAAAGGGTTATCTAAAGAAAAAGATCTGCTGTGTGCATTTCATGTTCAAGCTAAAACAATATTTGTGAAACAAATCACGAAATAGAAACGATAGACAATAGTGTACTTTGTTCTTTTCCATATTGTTTGAAATAAGGGATGGAGTTTAATAGCGCTTTCAACGGGCATTTCTGTCATATCATGATTAGAGCTCGTTTTTTCATATCCGCCCTGGGTTTTAGCATTGATACAATAGGGCTCACATGCCATTCTTAGCAATGGTGAGTCTTCGTCAAATTCCCAGAATTCTCAGGAATTGTCTGAATTTCAAAGCAACACAATCTGATTGGCTAAACCAAAATGGTTAAGCCAGCCAGAAATCGTATTATCTTCTAAATCTAGAAAATAGATAATGGTTTGTGAAAACGGGCCCAGGAATATACGCGGATACGAAAGTTTATTTCTGGATCCATTGGCTCTTTGTATTATTAATGATTAGGTCAATTGATCCTTGACTTTATTAAAGGACGTTTGGCCCTCATAACACTTGGAAGCGTTAAAATACTTTCTAACAACGTAAATAATAGATCAGGTTTGGTCCCCCTGTCTAATTCGACAGACTCCGTATAATCGTATAGGAGTCTTGAATCAATTACGTGAATAGAAACACGGGATATCTTGTCTTAGTGGTCACTTTGAACTATTAACCCTTAGGCTGCAAAGCGCGACTCACTGACCTTTTACGACCAGTGTAGATCAAGATCAGTCTGCACAGAACGTCTTGGATCTACACTTTCTGATAGAGAGAGTTTTTTCACCAAAACATAAGTTTGAAGTAGCATTATTCGGGTTTTCACTATCGGCTTGAAAGTTTCATTTATTTGGCAGGATAAGGGTTAAGCAAGCAACATGTAATAAGCAAGCATTTATTGAGTCCCCAAAATTGAAAGCAAATGAGTTGAAATTTACCTGTCTAACACATGTCTTAAGCAAACCATAGTGGCTTCCAGTAGGAATGTACCTAAACTATTTACTATGTAGATGATCAGTAATTATTCGATAGGTCATTATTTTTGTAAAATTTCTAATAATGTTGTGTTGTTGTGACAGAATTACTCCACATGACTCGTTCTTAAATATTCCAACAGACCTACATGAAATTCAAACCTGGTTTTCTTGCAATATATAGTCCATTCCCAAATAACAATAAAAAATACAGAAAGATAAACATCCTTTAATTGGCTAGTCCCCCGAAGTTTTAAAACATATAGGATTCCTTTTATTTTCGCAAACGAAGTTGTTATGCTTTCCGTTTATCACAAGCTTTCCCACCTCTCAATGGTTTTCGCATTTGTCTACTTTTTTACAAAACAAAATAATAATGATTATGATACAGAGAGCATCTTAGAATATGATAATCAGAAGCAATTTTATGTACAAGTTTTTCGTCCAATCTTAATTTGTAAAGGATAAAACGGCGGTTAACCTTTGATCAAAGTATAGACTGGTTACCTCCCTACACAAGAGGCGTCTACATCAGCTATTTATACGTAGAATACATGTACTTGCGAAAAGATAACCTTTTTCTTCCCTTCGTCTACACATTAGCCCAATGGATTTTTGTTACACGAAACATCTACCTTATGAGACCTGTAAAATTTAGCATTTACTGTATTGTGTGTCGAAGCTGTTATGATCAGACTGTATGTGCTGTACGGTATGGTCCTGATCTACAGAACCCTTGAAACCAGGCCTGCTTGAAACATGACATATGGATCGTGATGTACATTGACTACAGTAATTATCATGGTGGTGCCTGGTGCTCTAAGGGTTGAAGCTGCTCGAAAATGACGGAAATAGATGAAGATCAGACAGGACATAGCCCGTGTAATATATTTTTTTTAATATTCTATAAGATATTTCGTAAACATAAAAGAAAATCTTGTTTGTTTTCCTTACTCAGTGTATTTATTTCGTTGTGTAGTCGAAGGGTTAAAGTTATTACAGAACCTATTACTGTGAATATACAACTTTTTACGTCGCTGCTGGTCAAAGGTTTAGCTCTTGAAATTTACATAGGAAGTTTTACACTAGGTATGTACAAGGCCTATGCAGAAAATGGTTCAAACTACTGTTTATTAAACGAAATATGTATAGTAATAGTTATTATGTTGTGGTTGAATAGATCCAGATCTTTAAAGACTTAAAAAAAAAATGTGTGTGTGTGTGGCTGCCATTTCAGGAATAAAAGAAACGTGGTTTGTGCCAACTGTGTAGGCTATGATCAGAATAATTTTGGAGATGCCATGCAAAAGTTTTTGTTTCTAGAGTAGAAATGTTTGAATCACTGTGTTACAAGCATGCTAAGATACTTTTTGACAAGCAAGAAGATCATCTTTTAGAAAAAAGTTGTTGAATATTTTCTTTTTTTCTTGTTGTAAAAAAAAAAAAAAAAAATGAAACGCAAAGAAGAGATCACTGATAAAAATTGTAAATACATGTAAACATCATATGTGAATAACGATCTTAATATCACTTTGAATAATTGGTAACTTAAATAATTCTGTCAGTATTGCCTTTGATGCCGCTACAGAAGTTTCCTTTCTAAAATCATTTATTAAATGGAAAATGCTGTATTTGAATGCGCAATTTCTCCATTTTCAAATTTGGAGTAGAAATTTAAATTTCCGATGCTTTTACGTGTTTTTTTTCCAAATAAACATCACTTTATAATAATAATAATATGATAACAAGATTATTTAAGATTCCTCTCTAAACTTCTTTTTTTTTTAGAATTAGAATACATGTACATATTATTTTCTGTTTCTTTTTTCCTTGCATTTTAGTACCATTTGTCATGATTTTCCGTTGGTTGGGGGTGGTGTAAAAACAGATACAAAAAATGTAATCACAATTTCTCAAGAGAGTCAATATTTCTGAAATTGTCCACCAAAAGATTGCGGCTTCTATGATGCTATGCATCATAAATTTGTCTTGTACGAATAATGGTATTTTTACGTTGAGCCTGGTATTTAGATGAAACTTAAAAGCGATGTCCGTATGTAAAAGAGCGTAAAGTTTGATCTTGTCTATTCAGTCTCCGTAAATATCCAAAGTCTTAATGATCGAAATTTGCTGTTATCGTGTCATATCGTTTGGAAAAAAGGCATCTTAAGTTTTGTCGCACGATATGACACATCATTTGAAGCCCTGCTCTGGTAATGACGAAACACAAGATTTAAATGGATATGTGAGCTGTCGCCGTAATATGACTGAAATAATGTTAAATAAAGGCGTAAACACCATTATAAAATTATGCATTTGGAACTTGTGAAACCTATTGTGTAAACACATGTATATGTGATCCGTCGTTGTGATAGGACAAAACAAAATACAAGATTATGCCAAAATAAAATGGAAAAAAAAACACGAGACTTATTTCAAATAAAAAAAAAGTGGAAACGATTTTGTAATTTTCATTTGACACAACTTTATAACAGATGGTAAAATAATGGATAAGCTTGATGCCAAATAAAATGTCACGAACCTGTTTTGTAATGCTTAACTCTTTACCAGAAGATAAAATTTTACATTTGTTGAAGCGTTTGTAGACGACAAAATAGAATATTACCCAAATCATGACATTTATCTTTCACAGTGCAGTAAACATTGTGACTAAGTGAGGAAATGCTGAATACCAGCATTTTCTTCTTCTTTTCATACAATGTTTTCAAAAGCTTTCTCTTTCAGGTCGTTAAAACTCGGGATAGTGTGGTAAAGAGCTAGGTAGAGAAGGCGAGTTAGGCGATACAATAGTAGAGTCAGATGATATGTATTTCTGATAAAAAAAAAAAGCTGAAGTACGTTGAATTACACTAGCTTTGATTGAACTTTAATTTCACTTTGTACGTAATTGGTCCCCGCAGTAATTGTAATACAATCCTTCAGAGCGTGAGAGGGAATTACGGAAACGATTTAATTAACCATTCGATTGAATTAAACCCTTTATGTCCCATGTTTTGGCGTAGATGTGTAAGCTGGCTTTTGTCCTACTGCTAGGTATCAGTCTCGAATGAATAAATGGTGATTTGCGATTGGTCAAAACTGTAGACATACTTATGTTGTGGGTATTTTTGTGGGCCTATTTGCAAACCCGTTCATGAGGCCAATATAGAATTGTTGCTTCCGTTAAACTACAGTATACTCTGCGGCTCTTATCCACATTTCAGCAATCGGATATGACAGGGTATAACCCTTTTCTTAAACTATTATTGGTAATTTGATATTTTTATATGCGTTAACGTATAACTCATTACTGTCCGGTCTACATGTATTTTCGTATACACCATTTTTAGTAGCCCCCTCCCTCCTTTTTTTTACGATGAGGTTGATCTTGAAATATATTTTATATTGAACCTTTTCAGTTTTCAACAATATGCAAAATAATGAAGAATAAAGAGGCAGTTGTTCGCAGAGTTACTTTTTATAATTTCTCTTCAAATTGAACAACAAATAGAACTTCATTATTCATATTCCACGACCTCTTGCAGCAGTTCATCTTTTTTTTTAAAAAAGAGGTCTTTCTCTTTTTTTACTTCGGCTACATTTCAAAGCTGGTACACACTGTACATAAAGTCTAATGTGCATAATATTTTGTGAATAAAAGAACCTCTGCGACTCACGGGTAAGCCCACTTGCCGCCTCTACCCTCTCAATGCTATATGCGAAAAACTGGGGCTACTGCGGTCGGCATAGAACACAATCAGACTGCACATAACATGCGTATGCATGTATATAAAGAATGCTGTGCGGAACACTAATTAGTAGTTATTGGAGAAACTCCGGAGACCCATGGTACACTTGCCACCTGAACCCTTTCAGTGCCATAGGCGAAAAACAGGAGTCATTTCCAAGGTAAATAATAATCATTTCTCGGTTTAAGTGATATTATATCTGTCTGTCTGATTTCAGATTTTTTAAGAGACAAGCAACAAAAAGAGGCCTTATATACATATATATAATCCTAAGAAGATGGAATGTTGCACTTTTCAGTTCAATTGCCAAGATTAAAAAAAAAAGATTTTAAGTGTAAACGAAATATAGGGTGGTAGTTAAAAAAATAAACACGGACTATGAAGAAAAAGTAATTACATGTACAAACATTTTTGCCGAGGAAAAGATACAGGATTTTCAAATTTAGTGTCAATAAAAATACAGTTTTTCAAATGTACCATCTAGGATCGCATACAGAGTTTTCACTGGTAGAACCAAGGAAAATATACAGGATTTTCAAAAGAATCAAGATTTTCAAAGTACCAAGAAATTATTCAGGATTTTCAGATGTAGTGCCATTGAAAAAGTACAGGATTTTCAAATGTAGTACGAAGGCAAAAATGTAGTGCAAGGGAAAAATACAGAACTTTAAATATTGTAGTGGTAACCAAAGTGTGAGTTGGTAGTTAAAGAAAACACTATAGAAGGAAACTCATTTCATTGGCGCACAGATTTTTGTCAGCAGACGACAATTAACCAATTGACAGGAAGTCCTTGTACTTTCCTGGACCAAAATGACGGTGATATCCATGATTCCTAATGACACGCCGTATCTTCCCGCCAAGGTCACTGAAGTGCCAAAGGACGTTCTCCGAAACTTTCCCCATTCGAAGAAAGTCGGAAACTATCTCCTAGGCAACACATTAGGTGAAGGGTCATTCGCAAAGGTCAAAGAGGCGCTTCATATTCCTACGGGAGAGAGGGTAAGTTTCTTTTTTTTTTGTTTAACCTTTTTACCTAATTATACCATATTTTCAACGATCCGTTGGGAAAAAGGCTTTTGAAAACATTGTGCCCATAGGAAAAAAGAGAAAATGCTGGTAACCAGCATATTCGCCTTTAACCCCCAATATTTTCAAAAGCCTATAGCCTTCAAAAGGATTGTGAAAACAGGGAATTATGTTGTAAAGGATAGATAAGAAAATTGACTTCAACTGTGTTGAAAAAAGTGTTGTACAATATCCATCATCATTATCGGACGTCAAAATTATTGTGTCAGACTACACTTGACTCTCTACAGGCTTCATTCAAAGCAAAACACTTTAGCAAAAAATAAAATTTTACACCGGTCTGTATTGTAAACATTTCTAAGACAAATTAAATGAGCCATGCTCTGTGAGAAGGGGGCTTAATGCATTTGCATAAAGTGCCCGCACAGATTGACCTGTTTCGAAACTTTTTGCTTTTGTTGAATTTTCTGCATGTCCAAGGATCATTCTACCAAACGAGTCTGTGTGTTGTTAGACAAAAAGGATTTCATAATTGTGCGATGACTTGCTTGGTATGTTCTATCGGAAAGACGCATTAAGCTCCCTTTTTCCGGAGCATTGCTCAAATGTTTTTCAAATAACGGACTTTGCCTTTGAAAGAGCACAGAACCACTAATTAACTTATCACCTTCTTAAACAATTACGTGTAGATGACTTTGAAAGCGTTTTTGTACAGTGTACCTTTGAAAGCGTTTTTGTACAATGTAACTTTTAAAGCGTTTTTTGTACAATGTAACTTTGAAAGCGTTTGTGTACCATGCAACTTTGAAAGCGTTTTTGTACAATGTAACTTTGAAAGCGTTTATGTGCAATGAACTTTTGAAAGCGTAGCGTGTTTGTACAGTGTAACTTTGAAAGCGTTTTTGTACAATGTAACTTTAAAAGGGTTTTTGTACAATGTAACTTTGAAAGCGTTTTTTTTACACTGTAACTTTAAAAGGGTTTTAATACAGTGTAACTTTAAAAGGGTTTTTGTACAATGTAACTTTAAAAGCGTTTTTGTACAATGGAACTTTGAAAGCGTTTTTGTACAATGTAACTTTAAAAGGGTTTTTATACAATGTAACTTTAAAAGGGTTTTTATACAATGTAACTTTAAAAGCGTTTTTTGTACAATGTAAATAATCAACATGAGGCAAAGTATAACTCTCTACCATACTACAAAATTTTAGACTTGCCCAAATAGAAAGCATTTACATGTAACAAATCAAATGATACTCAAATGATGGGAAATGCTTTTGAAGTGTAGGAAACGTGGTGGAATAAGGAGAAAGTGCTGGTTTCAAGCATTTTTTCCTTCTCCCACAATGGTCTAAGTGCTATTTTTCGTGTACCACAAAAGTTTCCTTGAGTCGTTCAAACACGGGATTGTTTGGTAAAGGGTTAACATATAACCTTGCAGACTACCTTTTTTTTAAATATCTTGCAACAAACCACTGTTGAACTTGAAACATTGTTACAGCAGCGGAGATAGCTCGTAAACTTTCTCTCTTTGCCACAATATTTTTACAAGCTATCTGCAGCAAGACACAAACTATAGGCCTCAAGAGGTACAGATAAAGTGGTACAACAAATCTCTTTTTAAAGATCGAGTTTGTTAAAAGACTCTCTAGAAGGATTTATAGCGCTTAAGTAAAGCCAGTTTTTATTAAACAAGAATATCCCGACAGAGTAATGAATAGATAGCGCAATATACAAATAGTGCAATACTTTATTTTACTTTCCTGGTTTCTGCGTTGTTTTTTGTGTGACTTTCCTTCTTTTTTGGGGAAAAGTTTTTGAAGGATCATTTTATTATTTTCTCCTTTTCCATGGGCGTCCACAGTAACTTAGTAATTAACTCACCAGACGATAAAGTTTTGCAGACGACAAGTATATTTGGCACTGAAACAGGTTAATCAGTTTCATCAAATCCTCTTTCGGTCTCCGTGGACTTCTCTGGTCACATGGGAATGTATGGCTGAGTCAAAGACTTGTTCTAGTGAAACCAAGAAAATCATGAACAATTAAGTTGTCGCCGTGTAATGATTGAAATACTGTATACTCTTTAGCGCCTAATTTACAATGTATGGACCCGGCCTCTTTCGACGACTGAAAATATACAGTACCTCGAAAAACTGAAAGTTTTTTTATGTTGTGTTAGGCTTGACTAACCCAGTGGGCGGTATAGATTCAAGATCAGACCGCATGTAATGATGCAGTCTGACTAATCTTCACCGACCGCCAAAGCCCTTCGACCGGCTATGAACTCATACAGACATGCCATACTCGACCATTTCCTTTGCTGGTTATTTTACAATGGATGGACACCGTCCCAAGAGTGCATCTCTATATGTTGCTTCATGGAACATAAGCTTAAAGATACATATTTACTCGTTTTTCAGGCATTTTTTCCCGTCCACTTAGTAAACTATTCCATCTTTATTTTATGAAATTATGATCGTTGTTGTATCTTCATGTCAAATGTTGCCCCTGATGGCTGCAAGATATCAACGATTACGACGGATAGAAAATGTATTTCATGTTTTGGAGGTTTTCCAAGCAATCGCTGTTGTCGTTTCCGGTTTCAAATAAATGAAGAGAAATTCCTTGTGTTTTTCTGTCCCTTACACCATATCGTGTATATTCATATATTTTGTGTGTTTACACAGCTGAGATATTTAAAAAAAAATCAGTTTCAACAGCGTTTTTCTGTCTAGCTGTAAGGATATATTTTAACAGTTTATTAGACTACAAAGTTTTAGACTCATTCGAATTAAAAGCATTTGAATACGACAAATTTAATGTGCCTCCTATGATGGAATGTGTCAGTGGACGGATAGAAAACATTGTGGAAAAAGGAGAAAATGCTAGTTATTTGTATTTTCTCCTTTTCCCACATTGTTTTCAAAATCATTCTTTCTTAGGCCGTTAAAACTCGGGATTGTGTGGTAAAGAGTTTAACACAAGTGTAAACAAACTATGTCCATATGTTTAATACATTATTTACAGTGATGAGATTTCCGTACACATGAACGCTCGAGGTCTTTTGTTTACAGAGCTTTGTTTATTTCAAGCGAATAAAAAAAGACTACACTGTCTGTAGTCTAAAGCAATTAATAATTCACGATTACTTTCAATGATCCTTACAATTTGTTTTTGTCATTTTCTCTTTTTTTTATGAGTTTTAACGCTTAGAGCACAAAATACATTTAATAGAACCTTTTTTTTTTTTCCAGCTCTCGACAAAAACATTTGTCCACGCAAAAATTTATATTAGTCATGGTTATGAAGTTAAGAAATCATGGCCACGATTTATTTTTTTTTTCTTTTCTCGCGTGTCCCATCTTTTCTGGCATAAAATACCCATTTGTGACAGTTTATTTGAAGGTATATAGGTTTACGTATTTCTCAGGTCAACCCTAAGGCTGCTTAGCGCGCCTTAAAGACCTTTTGCGAACTGTGTAGATCAAGATCAGACTGCACAGAAGGTGCAGTCTGATCTTGAATCTACACTTTCCGATTAGGAGATATTTTTCCCTAAAAATACCTTCAAAATAGCAAAATATGGTTTTTTACTACCGGCTTGAAAGTTTCATTTCACTCATTTAGCAGGTTATGGGTAAAGAAGGGATGTGTTAACGGAAAACACTTTTAACTCTGTACCAAACGACAAAATTTTAGACTTGTTTAAACTGAAAGCATTTGCAGACAACAAAAAAAAAGTGACTCAAAACTTAGAATTTAAGTTTGAAAGGGTAGAAAACATCGTGGGAAACAAGGATAAAATGGTGGTTACCAAATTTATGTCCTCTTTTCTCCACAATGTTTATCAAATGTGTGTTTATTTGAGGTCGTCAAAGCTCGGGATTGTTTTGTAAAGGGATAATTCTTTTAGTTTTGATTTATCGCGGGGCGGGTCCTACGTCCATTAATGGATTGATGCAGCTATAAAAGGAAATTTCACTTGCGCTCAGCAAACGCTACTCTGGGACTGTTATACACAGACACATATTTCGACATAATTAGTGTAAATTGCCTGCTTGGAAAGGGTCATTAATAACATTTTATGGCTGCGCAAATGAAGTTAATACTTGCGATCTTTAGAATATTGCAGACTTTGTACAGCTATTCATTTATACATGTAAATAAAGGCCACCTGCCCAAAAATAAACCTGAACAGGAATAGATCATTTAAGGAATGAAGAGAATTTTATTTTTTTCATGGAGGTATGTAAAAAAAAAACCTAATCACACTGTATGAAACCGCTAAGCGGTTTCATACAAAAGTGTGATTAAGTTTTTTTTTTCATACCTCTATGAAAATAATAAATTCTCTTCATTCCTTATAATTTAATATTACTGACAACATACACCGACGGAAATAATTCAAACTGCATTCATTTTCTTTATCTTTAAATCTAACGTTGGAGTTTCTAAAGCCCATTCCACTCATATTTGTGTGGCACAAGAATACAATAGGGAAGCAGTTTTCAGATCCCCAATACTGAAAATTAACCAATAGAACGAAAGTGAATGAACACAGCAGTGTGCAGGACCCGCAAAAGTAACCTTCAGCAAAAGTAGTTCCGGTACAACGTGATTTCTTTTTTCATGGAGCTATGAAAAAAAATTTTCAGCCAATCAGAACTCGCCAATGTTCATGAAAACAACTGATATTAAATTATTAAATCGTGAATAACAGTTGTATACTGACCTTTGGATGAATACGCACAAAAACGAATCATCATTACCATCATAATCATCTCTGTCAAATCATCATCACCATCCTCTTCCCTTTTCGAAGCAATGTCATCTTTAGCCACAATAGCTTTAAAAGTGTTTATCTGATTTAAAAAAAATGTGAAGGACAAGTTTTAGGGCCGAAGTGTTCAGAGCTCTTTGTGTTGTTGCCCATTAGAGTTCTGAGAAACTCTTAGACTTCTATGCCATCAGAGTCCAAGGCCATCACAGTTCTGTGGCCTCAAGATTTAAGCTGTAAGAGTTTTCAGTCCTTAGAGTCCTTAGCTCTTATAGTCTTCAAAGTTCTGTGGCCTCAGAGTTCTTGGTTCTCAAAGTTCCTAGCTCTCAGGGTCCTTAGTCCTCAGAGACCCAAGCCTTCAGAGTCCTTAGCCCTCAGAGGTTTTGGTCCTCAGAGTTCTTGGTCCTCAGGGTTCTTGGCCCCAGAGTTCTAAGTCCTCAGAGTTCTTAGCCCCTCAGAGTTCTTGGCCCTCAGAGTTCTTAGCCATCAGAGTTCTTAGCCCCTCAGAGTTCTTGGCCGTCAGAGTCCTTAGCCCTCAGAGTTCTAGGTCTTTAGAGTCCTTAGTCCTCAGAGTTCTTGGTCCTCAAAATTCTATGTCTTCAGAGTCCTTAGCCCTTAGAGTTGTTGGTCCTCAGGGTTCATGGTCCTCAGAGATTTTGAGTTCTTGGTCATCAGAATCCTTTGCCCTCAGAGGTCCTAGCTCTCAGAGTCCATAGTCCTCAGAGTCCCAAGCCTTCATAGTCCTTAGCCCTCAGAGTTCCTAGCTCTCAGAGTCCTTAGCCCTCAGAATTGTTGGTCCTCAGAGTCTTAGCCCTCAGAGTTCTTTGCCCTAATAGCTCTAAGTCCTCATGAATCTGTGACCTAAGGGCTCTTAGTCCTCAGAATTCCAAGCCCTAAGAGTCCTTATCTCTCAGAATTATTGGTTCTTAGAGTCCTTAGCTCTCAGAGTCCTTAGTCCTAATAGCTCTAAGTCCCCATGACTCTGTGGCCTCAGATTTCTTAGCCCTCAGAGTTCCAAGCCCTCAGAGTTCTAGGTCCTCTGTGTCTCAGCCATCAGCCTTGCTAGCCATCAGAGTTCTTATCATTTGGCTTGCAACACGCCAAAAGGGACATTCGGACATTTGCGTAAAGTGTCGTCTCGGATCAACCTGCGCAGTCCGCGCAGGCTAATCCGTGACGGCACTTTACGACTATATTAGCTTTTGTCCTACAGTAGACTTGCGCAAAACAGAAAATTACATAAAAATGGAAAGTTTCGTTTCGGATTAGTCTCCGCGGACTGCGCTGGCTGATTCGACACGACACTTTACGCAAATGTCCGAATGCGCCTTTTCGCGTGTTGCAGGCCATTTAGAGTTTTAGGCCCTTGGAGTTCAAAGCCCTCAGAGTTATAACCCCTTAGAGTTCTTTAGCCCTTAAAGTTTGAAATCCGAAGTGTTTCATTGCCTTCAGAATACTTAGCTCCAGACTTCTTCGACCCAAGAAATCCAAGCCTTTAATGTTCTAAGCCTTCCGATTTCGAAGCTCTCGGAGTTTTTTAGCCAGTTCCAAGCCGTCACAGTTAATATACGGGAGAAAATGCTGATATCCAGTTTTCCTCACATTTTTTTTTCTACCCTTTCAAAGACAAATCCCAACATTTCAGATTGAAATGATTTGTCTAATGAAAACGCTCTGAATTTTGACAAGTCTAGAATTTGACATTTGGCAACGTACACTGTCGTTCTGTCATGTACCGGTACCGATTTTGTTAGGGATTGTCATGTAATTCAAATTTATACAACAATTTGTATATGGCTTTACATTGCAAACAAAGCTCTTATCCCGTAACTCTTTCCCAGACGACAGAAATCCAAAGCATATACAGACGACAAGTTAAATGTAGCTAAATTGGTGAAGGTTGCCAATGAATGGTAGAAGACATTATGGGAAAAAGGAGAAAATGCTGGTTACCAACATTTCCTTTTTCCCACGAGTTTTTCTGAAGCCTTCTGTGTTAGGGTCGTTAAAACTCGAAATCGCAGAGTGAAGGGTCAAACTGCTGAGTAAAGGAAACTTTCCGCAAATAGTGAAAATTCAGTCATTGTTATTTTCAAGTTCTAAATCTCGGTCAAAAGCCCGCTGCATCGGACAGTTTAGAATGAAGATCAGATTGCCCTTTCTGTGCAGTCTGATCTTGGATCTACACTGTCCGCAAAAGAGCATAGAACCGCATCTAGCAGCCTAAGGATTAACCCTTATCCTGCTAAATAACTAAAATTAAATTTGCAACTCGATATTAAAAACCCAAATATTAAAGTTATGTTTTGGGGAATAACATCTCCCTATCGGACAGTGTAGATCAAAGATCAGACTGCACGTTCTGTGCAGTCTGATCTTGATCTACACTGTCCGAAAAAGGTCATTGAATCGCGCTTAGCAGCCTAAGGGTTAATATACATGTAACTTGATTCAAGTACCGAACTATACCTATACCTGTAGAAACATGCTATCAAACCCATTTCTCATATAACCAAGCTCGCAAAGCGACAAACCCCGTATTTTTAAGGCCAAATTTGCACCACCTGTTCACTGCATGTAACGTACACTTTTCACAATTGCACGGCAAATTATATTTTGTAGTACTTACTATATTTATCAGTTTTAACGAACAAACAAACAAACAAACATAAAAGCATAAAAATTAAATTTGTAAAAAACACACAAAAGCTTCAGTGTCAGATTTTGTAAGTATATTAAAAAAAAAAATAACAAAATTTAAGAGTTGTCAAGGCTGAAAGCATTAGGAGACCTCAAATTTAATGTTGCTTAAGTCAAGAAAAATAGTCTTTGAAAGGGTAGCAAACATTGTCGGGAAAAAATGTTGATTGCAGGCAGTTATCTCCTTTTTCAACGGTCTTCCTTCTCAGGGTCTTTAACTCTTTAGGTACCAAGTAAATGAACTCGATGTCTCTCGACGGCTGTAAATACTATCGATTGATACTCAGAAAAATTTTTATCGCGTAGGCTTGACTAGACAAGCGGACGGTATAAATCAAAGATCAGACTGCACGTTTTGTGCAGTCTAATCTTGATCTATATCGTTCGCAAAAGGCCCTATTTTCGCCTATGGCCTATGAGTTGCTTAGTACAGATACATTTTAACATATTTGCCCTCTCCTGGAACAATATATGCTTACTTAAGACAAGCTACTTGCTTTATGGTCATTAAGATAGGTTTTACTGTAGTTAGGTTCGATTTCAAGATGGCGCGTCCAATATTGCCAATAAATAGGTTAGCTGACTTCATGTTTGTCGCAATAAGTTTCATGACAGGTTTTATATACAGTGAAATACTGCAGTAATATTATGTCTTATTGAATATAAATGTATATGTATCAGTAAAAAACGTCTGATGTTTCCTTGTAAAACTTGACAATTATGGAACAGAATATTGCCAAAGATCTATATAGACCGTGATATAAGGACCGTGATAAAGAGTGAAAACAAAATTATTGGCACTTAGACCAAGGCTAGTCAAAAGCTTGCATGAAATCTCAATGGGTGTCCTAATTCAGCTCGTATGGAACACAGCATCCATGTATATCTAGCGGATCTGGAAGCCATGTGCATGGTCTGCAGATTGTTTTTATAGAGGAGATGCTGAAAACAAGATTGTAATGTAACTTATGTTTCATAATTGAAATTAAATATATGTCCTGAGGAATTAAAGTAATCAACAGAATCACTTCACATGCTTGCAGATGACATACTATCTTGATCTACTGTCTTCGCAAGTGAACATAACAACCCCTTTCCTGAACAGCCCCGTGCTTTTAAGTCCTTGAGAAAGAATGCTTTAGAAAACATAATGGGACACAGGACTAAATGCAGATAATTAGCAACATTAACCAGTTTGCTGTTTAATATTTCAATGAAT
This sequence comes from Hippopus hippopus, assembly GCA_946811185.2. NCBI lineage: Eukaryota > Metazoa > Mollusca > Bivalvia > Cardiida > Cardiidae > Hippopus > Hippopus hippopus. Next base: position 33,179,670 of record OX328101.1, read on the forward strand.
GCAAGATATTCAAGTACGTTTAAAAAATTATTCAAACTATGAAGTCCGCCCCCACCATAGTTTCCATTTATTTTCCCCAGTTTTAACCCTTATCCTGCTAAATAGCTAAAATGAAATTTTTAATTTCTTACGAACAAAGTCCGTAACAAAGAAACAAATACATGGCAGTACAAACCGCATCTGGCGGGATTCGAACCCATGGCGGACAAGATCATTGTTTTTCGACGTTTAAAAGACCAATTCCATAACCACTGAGCTAAAGAGATATCTCCGTAACGCAGTTGTCAGGTATTGTATTTGACTCGGGACGAAGCCATGCATGAATGAGTAGTCTCCCGTAACACATCCCCTCTTAAAGTCATCATTTATTGATGACTCAAAGCCTTATTAGGCAGTAAGTCTATTATCTAGACAACAAATGTCCGTTTTTAGACAACAAATGGGATTAATGGCTCAATGGCCAATCCCGGACGAGCCCCCATCTTACGAACAAAGTCCGTAACAAAGAAACAAATGAACAAATGCATGGCAGTACAAACCGCATCTGGCGGGATTCGAACCCATGGCGGACAAGATCCTCGTTTTTCGAGGTTTAAAATTCCAATTCCATAAACACTGAGCTAAAGAGATATCTCCGTAACGCAGTTGTCAGGTATTGTATTTGACTCGGGACGAAGCCATGCATGAAGGAGTGGTCTCCCGTAACAAATTCGATAGTAACAACACAAATATTGCTATTTCAAAGGTATGATTTGGAGAATAATATCTCTTTATCGGACAGTGTAGATCCAAGATCAGACTGCACGTTCTGTGCAGTCTGATCTTGATCTACACTGTCCGCAAAAGGTCGGTGATTAACAATAAACAAGGATTAACAATAAATCACCAGGAATTTAACATTACATGTAATATCATTTTGCCTCAGGACTGTTTGAACAAATGATGAAGCTTAAATATCAAACGTGCCTAGTTTCTGGGGATACATTTTTCTTTCCAATTTTTTTCTCCAATTCCTAGAATCACACAACCATAAAAATAACGTCTTTTTCATTTTTCTTCGTGACTATTTGAACAAATAACAAAGGTTTATCAAACCTGTCAGTTTTGTAAAAAAGAAACCAGAAATCACACTGCTTTCATTGTTTGCAAATGGCGGACGATACCTAATAAGATTTATGATTTACAGTGTAACCTATTTCCAAATATTTTGCTTGTGTTAAAGATCCTTCGCAGGTTTTGAAAACACCATGGGAACAGGAGAACATGCTGGTAACCAGCACCGTCTCCTTTTCCAACAATGTTTTGTATCCTTTCAAAGACAAATCCCATTATTTGAGCCGCCTATTTTACCTCGTGGGCAAATACTTTCGGTTTGGACAATTCTAAAATTTTGTCACGTGGTGAAGAGTTAAGCAAATGATTCGTCATCTTATGAACGTTTAATTTTATTTATAACACTTTAGAGGCATGTTTACCCTGTAAGTAAAGCAAACACTTTTGTAAGTTCGGACCGTCGATTGTTTACATTTTTGGTTAAGACGGCCCAAGTACAATAGTTAAACAAACTGATTATTTGCTTTTTATGACACTTGAGTGCTTTTTGTAAATAATAAACCGATAGAACTTTAGGGACATAAAAATCTGTACAAGCTTTTTTTTCTTTATAGATCCTTAACCCGAAAAGTGATAAACCCTTTTACTAAACGACAGTATTTTAGACAAGCCCAAATCGAAAGCATATGTATAATGCAAATGATGGAATTTGGCTTGAATTAGCAGAAACGTAGTGGGGAGATGCGAGAATGCTGGTTCCACCATTCTCTTCATATACCACAATGTTTGCAAAAGCCTTCTTCCCTAGAGTTGTCAAACATGGGACTGTTTGATAAAGTGTTAAATAAATTGAAAGAAAATTCCTAGAAAATAGCAAAATCTAAAATAGCAGTATTTCAAATCCCTCTTCGCTGAAATAATATCACGGAAAATCAGGCTGTGTAGGTACAAGATCAGACTGCGCGTTATGTGTAGTGTGATCTTAATCTAAACTGCCGACAAAAACCCGTTGAGGATCGCTCAGCAGCATAATTAAACCCAAATTAATTTTTAAACTTCGATATACCACCAGCATAATTCAGATAGAAACTAGTCAATGTTTTTCCATCACAATATTCAAAGATGTACAGATAAAGGCAATGACCTCATTTCCGGTCATTACTTTCTCAGTACAGTTTACGTCCGAAAGGAATTTCAGATACACATCATTTAATTGCTCTATAGTATTTATGTTTCGATGGAAAACTCATGAGGAAAAAGGTGACGATCAACCTTTTAGTATACTGCATAATTAAAACGATCATTTTCAGCCATATAAGAAAGAAGTGCTAGAAAAAAGCAGAAATAAATTGCCATCTCTAAAAAAATCCGAAATCAGACTGCACCTTTTGTGATGTCTCATCTCGGACTACACCATCCGAAAGAGTACCGACTGTTACTGTCAGTATTCTAAACGAATGTTTGCAAGTATTCTATCTATAGAAAACGGTATAAAGAAAGCTAATTCCGTCTTTTTTGTATACTGCTAAAATTAGTACGACTTTTTCTTTCGTGAAAAAGGTATTCAATTCATTTACAAAACATCTGAGTTTACTGTTGTGCAAACAAGAAACCTTTATACGAAAGCATTTGTATGACATTTTTGGACATTGTACATGGAACAAATGTAAACAGAAAAAACTTGTAGTATTTGAGCAACACTCACGTCGGAAATTGCTTATTGTAAAAACTAAAACTTTGTGGTCCGGTAAAGAGTTAACTCACAGAGGGTATGGCAGCTGTTTTCAAAATCATCGATATGTCTGTGACACATTATTCCATTCGATGACGCGTTTATAATAAACTAACCGCATCAATGATTGACCGGGCAATGTCCCCTACTCCACCATGGGTGAAATTATAGACATTACCCACAAAACTTGCAGGTTTGAATATTGATTAGAAAATTGATCATTTAATAAATTGCAACTGTAGTACATGCTGCTGCAAACAAAGACAATTCGGGTATTTTTAATCGGCTGAAACTGAGTCAAAAATATTAGAACCACGGAACAAAGTTAGAACATTATAGAGAAAAGCTCTTGATTTCAATTGTTATGCTCTAGTCTACGGTCAATTGCTTTTATTCAACTCATTGTCTTACAGCCTATTTTCGTATCATTATCTAGTAAAGAAAACATAGAGTTAAAGAAATAAATATGTCCTTAATTAATGATAAGGGTAGCATTGTCAGAAAAATGACTTCTGCCTGTACATAACAAGCAATCCATCATTTCCCTACATCGGTGTACTGTGGGGACACATTAATGGTCATACTTGTAGGGTTTAGAGTCAAAGTCCACCGCAATTTTAGTTTTCTAGGCAACAACGATTAGTCCACTTTTGTATGTCATGATTTACTCATTTGTAGTATTCGTTGTAGGTTGCAGTCAAAATAATTGACAAGAAAAAGAGCCGAGAAGATTCCTACGTCAGAAAAAACCTACGCAGAGAAGGAAAAATACTGCAAATGATTCGACACAAAAATATTGTGCAATTGTTAGAAATCATGGAGACCCAGAACAGTTATTATCTAGTCACAGAACTCTGTCGAGGTGGTGATCTTATGGACTATATTTCTCAACGAAGGAGATTGCCAGAAACAGAAGTCAAGAAATACATCCGCCAAATTGTGTCCGCGGTGGACTACTTACATAGACTTGGCATATTGCATAGGTATTATTTTGGCGTCTTTCTTTTGATATTTGGATCTTAGGAATAAATAATTGATAGCACAGATTGTCGAACATTTTTTGAATCAAATATGCTCTTACTTTAAATTATTCCAAAATTATTCGAAAACAGATGTGGTACACAATACATTTGTCCGTCCCACTCACAGGGAGGTTTCCAAACCGGAACCAAACACTCTGCTTTTTTTGGAAACTTTTTAAAGAAATTTAAATGTATAAAAATAAAGATGACCCTTTCCATATCATTTGAAGGGGAAAAATCAGTCTGAGTTTTAATAAATACCCTCTTCGGTATGTAGGACAAACAAATGGAGACATACATGAACCACTAACGGATATGGTGACAGAAAAGGAAATACATCTGGGTGAAAGAAAAATGAGCCATGCTCCGGCAAAAGGGGCTTAATGCATCTCCGTTATACATGATACTAGCCCAAGTCATCACATAATTATGGATCCATAAGAGCCACTTTTTCAAATAACCGACTTAATCATGAGGTAGACGGGTCCCTTGACAAATAGGAAACTGACCAGTAGCGAAAAGTTTCGGCCCAGGTCAGCCTGCGCGGACTGCGCAGGCTGACCTGGGTCGATACTTTTCGAAGATGCATTAAGCCCCCTTTTCACAGAGCATGGCTCAAATATTTTTTAGACATACTCTGGCAAAACGGGGTTTCGTGTATTTTCGTGAAGCATTACACTAAGTAAGTAGTCACATAATAAGGGATCCATACAATCCAATTTGTCTATTAAATGACCAGATCATCAGGTAGAATGGTCCTTAATCATATATCAAATTTACAAATAGCAAAATGTCACAGGATGACCTGGGTCGATACTTTTTTTTTCAGATGCATTAAGCCCCTTTTCACATAGCTTGACCCATTTGTTGAATGATGTAAAACCTGTCTTGGAAAAAGAAAATTAGTTGCAATACTAGTAAGCAATTGCTCATTTTCCCAAAATCTGACTTTAAAAGTTTGCTCACTGTGTGGCATAAAAAGTCGTATTTGTGCGAAATGCAGTTGCTTGTTTAAGTTTTATATGTAACTGAAGATAAAAAAAAAAACCTTTAATCTTTTACAGGGATCTTAAAATAGAAAATCTATTATTGGACGAATACAGAGATATGAAAATAATAGGTGAGTCCTCATAAAATGTAACAAAGATAACGGCCATTTGTGGTATTCAGACTGATGTCTCTTTCAACGTAACTTTTTAGAAAATTATTAGAATGAACTTGCGTGTTCCTAATCCAGATAAAAAGATTTTTCCCGGCAACCAGGATACTCTTTCTAATAATGTTATACGAATAAACAAACCGATCAAAGCGAAAGACGAACTCTCCTTATTATTCCATTATCACACAGGCTATAAACCATTGCATATCACTAGGCATCGAAAACAATTCAGGAAAGAGGCTTGTTGGAGGCAATTTCTCCTCGTACAGATGTTTTCCAGACCTTTCTTAATCGGCGACGTAAAATTTGAATAAATTTAGGTGATCCAGTTATTACTCTGTTCGTTAGCAATTTTTTTTTTTCTTTTTAATTGTTTATTTCAAATTGTTTAAAAATAAGAAAAAAAAAAAAAAAAAAATCACTAATCAATCCTTTAAAGAGTACATGTCTTTCTCAGTTATGGAATTTGAGATAATAGCATTTTTTATTCGGGCGAAGGAATTTTATTGGCAATATTTTCAAAATGAAAACGCTCTTGTTTAGACATTTATGTCTATATACATGTACATTTATTTCAGACTTTGGTTTAAGCAATTGTATCAAAATTATGCATACGAAAGATGGTTCGAGGACCCAAGAATTTTGTGTAACCCAGTGTGGAAGTCCGGCTTATGCCGCTCCTGAACTGCTAGGTCGCCAAAAATACGGGCCTCAGGTTGATGTGTGGAGTATGTAAGTAACTTTTTCTTCTGTGTTTGTTTGGTGTTAAATGCTGTTCTCAACAGTGATTCATATATATCACGGTAGCTAGTGCACCTACCATTTAGCTCCTAGAACTTTCTTACAAGATAATGTCGCGTCCCTCTGGACTGTTGACTTAAACATGATGTAGGTAGTCCCTCTAAACTATTGACTTAAAAATGATGTAGGTAAAGAGTGTCCATTGAGTCTGTCATTGCGTATGTAAAGTAACGACGCCGCCCGAGCGTGGGAACCGGAAACGCCATACGTACATTAGCACATCGTCAGCCAGAAGAGGCAATGAGTCATCGCATATTTATAGTAACAACGTCGTGTATATAATGGTCTAAAGGAAATGAATCTCATCTAACAATGTTTGCTCATAAAAAGCATTGACGTAATATGACTGTGAGTATTTAAATGTTAATAGTGACGTCATTTGAAGACTTCATAGTCTTCAATATGAAAAAAAATTCTCACGTTTCTTTTCTTTTGATTATAAATGGTTATAGCACTGTTGTATAGTGTATTTCAGAGTTGGAACATTCCTGACTTTCACAATAATTAAAAAATAAATAAATGAATAAATAAATAAATAGATCAAATGACTGAAAGTCCTGAAAAGCGGATTTGTTGTACAGTTTTAAGCTATGATTTGATGTAATGAAAATTATTTTTTTTATCACATGTAATACATGTATAATATGTAAGTAATTAGTAGAGTAAGCAAGGGCAATGGGAGTCGAAGTTGTTCTACCAAGTGTGCTCCGCAGCAACTGTTATTTTACTACTTACTAGAGAATTAATTTGATGCAACAATTTGATGTTTTTTTTTTTCTGCTAGTATTATATTTAGGACTGTAAACACGCATAGGACTGGAAAAAAAACCAAAAATGGATTTATAACTGAAAGTTATCCGACAAATATATATATACATTTCAGTTTCTGATTTGTTGATGAGTAAGACTTAAAAAACTATACAAAATAGGATGATGATATATAATGATACATGTATTTCTGTAAAAACACAGTGTTAAGGTCTACAGCTGTCAATCAATTTCAGCAATCATGAGCAAATTTGATCTAAGAGTACAACATATTGCTACTTACACATGTATGCAATATAAATTTTTTGTGCATTTTTGTTAAACTTCTTACCAGAAGACAAGATTATTGACTCCCCCAAATTAAAACCAGCTATTTAGATTTTCATACCCTCAACAAACTCGAAAATGACTTACTGAATTATAGCTGGAAAATCATGTGTAAAGAAGAAAGATAAGATTTAGAAAAAAAAAAATCTGAATTGATATTTCCTTAATGCGCTACTCAGCCTCTTTGGGTATTATTAGATTTCATGCCACAGTTTCGGAAAGCTATGAGGGAATGGTACTTAATCAATAACATGCTTCATAAACAAGGATTTATATATTCAAATCAGTATCAAGACATCATATCTGGTGTAATAAAAATAAACAGAGTGACCTATTGCTAAAGTAGCCTACAATTCCATTATCAAACGCACGAAATTGCATCATTTTATTGAATTTAACCATATACTTTATATGAAAAGAAATATATATCTGGTAGTATTTATTGGCCTTTTACAAAATAATTTGATTTGTGGCATAAAAAACTAAATAGCTTGCTACTTAGAGCATAAACAAACAATTCAATAGATATGGAGCCCTCAGATTATGTGGTTTGTATTTGTAAAGGGTAGAAAAAATTCTGAAAGAAAAAAAGAAAAGAAATACTGACGTTTTGTTTTCCAACACTGTTTTCATAAGCCCTATTAGACAGGACTCATAAAACATAGGATTTATTGTGTTAAAGGGCTAAAAAAAAAAAAAGAAAAATCCGTAAAAAGTCTCCCGATTTATCTTTGTATGACATAAAATTCAAGGGTCAAATATTGGCCATATTTGGACAAACCGTAAGTTATTCTGAATACTGATTACATGTATCTGTAACAGTTCTGTTAAATAGCCCCAAAGGCTGGGATTGAACCTAGAACCTTCAGGTCCAAACTCCGTAGGCAAACGCTCTACCACATTGCTACAAAAGCTAGTTCTAAAGCAAGACAGATAAGTGTACCCTTATACAAACACAAGCTATACATTTATATCAATCTGTGGGATAGACCAGTATACAACATATGGATCCATGTCAGGTTTCCTTGGCATCTGACAACTGGATCTTGAGGAAATTTTGATTCGGTTTTTTTTTTAACACTCATGTTAACCCTTAGGCTGCTAAGCGCGACTCACTGAACTTTTGCGGACAGTGTAGATCAAGATCAGACTGCACAGAACGTGCAGTCTGATCTTTGATCTACACTGTCCGATAAGGAGATTTTTATCGTCCTCAAAATTACCTTGAAATAGCAACCTTGAGGATTTTACTATTGACTTAAAGGTATCATTGAGTTATTCAGCAGGACAAGGGTTAATAACCCTGACGGAAATAGGCAATTGAAAGCATCATGGGACAAGGACAAAATTCTGGTAGACAGTATTTTCTCGTGTTCCAAAAGTGCTTTCAATCATCAGCTCATTTGTATCAGTTTCTGAATTGTTGTCTGCAGATACATTTAAAGAGCCTAAACTTTGTCATATGGGGAAGGAATGAATAACGAAATAGCATCAATTTAATTACCATTTTTGATTAAAAAACAAAAAGTAATTTATGCATAGATGGTGGACATAGACCAATCTGAACAATCTTACAAAAATTAACTCCCCTCTAAATGTGGATCTGGAGTCCTGCATGGCTTACCAGTAAAGTATAGGACTTGTTACCTGATGGCCATATGTTTTTCTGTGGGAGTGTCCTTAGGCAAGACACTTCAGAGCCCTAGCCCAGTACTGCTAAAACCCAGACATACATAAATAAGCTAGTTGTAGCAGTTATATGACTGAAATAATGTTGAAAGTGACATTAAACGCCATTCAATTAATCAAATGTGGATCTAACATTGGCCTCCTGCAAGGTTAACCTTTATCTGACATTTCTGTCAGCCTCACAAAATGTAGCTCTTTTGAAACATTGGTAGACAAACAGATTTTTTTTTTTTCATTCTTACCAAAGTCATTTTTTCCCCGTTCCATAACACCATAAAGGATACAATGTGTTTTAACTAAGGTAAGTGTGGCTATATTATCCCATTTTGAAGGATGTTCAGAAAAACTTTTGAAACAACTTATCCAATTGACTGAGCTTTATTTGGCTGTACTAAAAATCAAGGGTTTTTAGAAGGACTAGTGATGGTGGTTTTTGTCTGAGATTATGCTTTAAGTCAGATTGAAAATATCAATAGCTCACCCTAGGGTTTGTAAACATGTGAGCTTAAATAAATACACTAAACAGGGTGACTATATTTTCCTTTACCATAACATTTTAAACATTTCTTAAAATCATTATTAATCATCATAATGCAAGACTCTTTTGAAATATTGAAACTTCTGTACTCAGATATCAAGGTTTTGATTTTCAAAACAGCATTTTACAAACCTAGTCAGACTATAAAAACAACACTTTCTAAACTTTCATATAGTGGGTATAATCATATATAGACTGCAAACAATTCAAATCTAAAATAGTGTGCCTATAGGAGGGGATTTTACTGTGTTAGGTGGTCTGATCTTAATCTACTCTTGCTAAAAAGTAAACAAACTGTCCTAATTCTGAAGTATAAAGCATGTATTGTTTTGAAACTAGAATGATTTACTGTAAACCCTTACAAAACAATCCTGACTTTGAACGAACCTGAGGAAGAAGGCTTTTAAAAAGAATTTGGGAATATGAGAAAATGCTAGTAACCAGCATTTTTCCTTTTCCCACAATGTCTTCAGACCTTCCAAAGACAAAATTCATTTTTTTGAGTCACATTGATTCTGTTATCAGCAAATACTTTCCATTTGGACAAGTCTCAAATTTTGTTGTGTGGTAAAAAGTTTAAAAAAAAAACACTGGAATTCTCTCAGGGAAATAGAAGCAATGGCTTTTTATATGAAATTACTTACTGAAAGCACATTGTCCTTTCCATGACTCTAACACCTAGGAATCCCTTCAAGGGTTCTTCTTTATTACTACACAACTTGAAACTATTAATTTCAAAATGAAAGACAACATCAAACTAGACACAAAAATTTGATTGATCAGATACAATGATTTCTTCTTTCTTTAAAAAGAAAATTCTTGGTTTTATTCCTGACCTCAAAAAATGGTATGTGATAGTCTGAAAGGTGAAAGCTAAATGGTGTGTTTAGTATTTTCTAAGATTTAGGCCATGTGTAATTCATGAGTATTGACTATACCTTCCTTCTGTTACATAAAGGAAAATTCACCTTGTATCATCATAAAGACACAAGTCAAGAAATAATGACTTCACAAAAAAAAAAAGGTTAACTCATGCACTGGCACAAAACATGAAATTGACTGTAACTACGGTCAAGAATAATTTGATGTTTGACTGATTTCTAGTGGTTACATTAGTTTCAACACTGTTTCAGTCCTACAGTGACAACAACCCATTTATTTGTGTACGGCGTGAGTTTTACTAAGGCTAGGCTGATTCTACACAGTGTCTTGTCTATAGGCACTCCTACAAAATCTGGCAACTAGGTGAGGATAAAATCCGGGATAACTCGACCGACACCTTCACCAATCAGCCACAGTCTCACAGAACCTCACTAAATAAATGAACAGGATTATGTCATTACACCGCTATATTGGTGCAAATATATAAAAAAAAAACATGGGCTGTATAGGTTCCAGCTTGGACCTCATATTCTGCACAGTCTGAACTTAGATTATCATTCACAGTTTCAAAAAAAAAAAAAACCTGTGTTACATATAACTACAAAAAATGGACGAATACTTAATAATTTCAAGTTCATTTTATGAATTGAACATAAAACATAAGAAACCTACATGTAATATGCAAACTCATATTCTTGGGTCCATTTCTATTCAGTCAAAAAATGAATGTGTGAATAAGTACAATGTAAAAAGTGGACTTAAGTCTCACCTAATATTAAAAGTTACAGATAAAGTGTGATGGGATTTTGACATTTTGTAAGTGATTATGTAAGTTTTATTCATTTACATATAGATTTAAATTCCCTTTTGAAGTTTTGAGCCACGTCTTTGTGAATTTGAGTCATATTACATAATTGAACCACTGCAGGGACATGTGTAAAAAAACAACATGATGTAGCATGATGAGATACTTGAAATTCAATAATAACACTGGTAAAAGGGCTATTCATTACTTCCGATACAGTTTTGAGTAAATCCATTTTCATGGTCTGAAGGAAAGAATTAAAATCATCACTCATCACCTGGAAGAACATAGTCCAGATATTATTTGCTTTATGATATCTGCAAATCTCTGCCCTAGGTACAGCTGAAGCAGCCAGAATGGACCAAGATCACATTCAGTGTGACAAGTTGCCATGCAAAGTAAAAATTGACCTTTACATAACTAAAATGAAACTTTCAAGTTGATAGTACAAATCCAAATATTTCTGTTTCAATGTTATTTTTGGGGGAAAAATACCTCCTTACCAGGCAGTATAGATCAAAGATCAGACTGCACATTCGGTGCAGTCTGATCTTGATCTACACTGTCTGCAAAAGGTCCTTGAGTAGCACTTAGCAGCCTAAGGGTTAAAGGAATTGGTCCCTCTATAAAACTTTAAAAACTATAGGCATACTTTCATTCTTAGGTTTGAATTACTTCCTGTTTACATGAAGCACAGTTACCGTCTCTAGTATGGGTTGAGCAGCAGTTCATCATAAATATATACTTTATTAAACAAGGTACATATACTTCAATCTCCAAGCATAAAAAATATATCAAAGAATTTAAATCTACATGTCCAAATAGTAAGACGTATAGATCTAGACTAGGATGCATTCCTGTGGACCCTTTATCAAACATCTGTCTGGAAATTCTGCATTCTTAATTTTTTTTGCATGAAAGGTAACAAAATAAAATTCAAGCATATTAGAAGGACTATGAATGGACTTTTACACCTTGAAGATAATTGAGTATCTGAGGCTTAAAGTCCAGGATGTTAGGTTAAGTTAGTGGATGTCCAGTTCACTGAGAAGGACACGATTTCTCATCGAAAATCCTCAGTATAAATTCACGTCACGGGTTCGTACTTGATCGGGGCCGTTTGTGAACGAAGGATTTCTTTATGTCCCATCGATAACTGGAGAGAAATTTTGGAAGCAGTCTTGCATAAATCAAACGTGATTTTTTTTTTTAAATAGACTACACGATCATTTTTTAAACGTTTCACAGAAATGTTTCAAACAATTCGGAAATTCATCGATAGTGCTATACGAAGGGCTGTACCTAACAAGGTGCCGAATCGACTTTATGGGTTATGTGTATTCGTTATCGAAAGATTTTTAAATTATTTACGGCTAAATTCTAGCTAGCTATCTGAACAATTAAAGATATTTGATCTAATACAGAGTTTAAAAATGTAACTTCATTAAGAAATTATTGCTTAATCTCCTTGTTCATTTCGACAGCGGACAACACAAGTTGTGAATGAACATTTCTTGAATGAAAATGGGGGAAGTCTGTGTAAACAATGTTCATACGCGTATGGCAATATTTAATGAAAAAAAAAAGAACAAACTTTGTTTAAGTATTTAGAGTATTTCAAACTGACAATTTTTGTAGTTTTGACGAAATTTCGATAAAGAAATCAAACATAATTTGTATGATTTGTTCAAAGTCAGAGGTGAATATCATTTGTAGATCTGTGTTTTTCTTCCCTACGCCAGCCATGCAAAACTGAAAGTGAGCGCGCATGCGTCGTTACGCATGATGTATTTGGTTCCGGCCAAAACGATCACAGTAAGCGGATTTGCTATATAGCAAATCCGCTAATAAATAAATAGGACATAACTAAATTACTCTGTATAATAGTTGTCTATCGATGTAGCTTGTATATTGGGCCGGTGGCCTTTCTAATCTAAAATTAGAAAAAAAAAAAATGTCACTGTCCCTGTTATTGTCTAGAAAAAAGGGTCGCAATGAGGGGCGGTCGGCATTGGTTCAGCATTTCTCATCAATGACAGTTCACACGTCGCCCTAGGAAATAACCAATATCTAAGGTCGGCTTGTGGAAAAGTAAGATTCGCGTGGACGTTAGGGAGTAGGAGGACGTTTGGGCAACTCTCTTTTAGCGTCCATCCAGTGAACCTTGTACATAGCTGACGTTCTTTTTTCAATGCTTCGTTTACATTATCCATCAGGTCTTCTAATTGTTTCCTCCCCATTAATGTTAAACGGATTTGTGTGCATAGGCTTCTCGTCCTCCTCTTTAAGTTCCACGCAAGTCTCGCCTTTTCACCAGTACAACTTCAACTATCGGTTGTTTCATAGAGCAAAGTTTTTACTGTCCTTAATAAGAAATTCTATACAAATGTCGACCGAGTATCGATACGATCATTTTTTTAGAAGACAATGACATCACTTAACGACGTTACTATTGATATCTGATAATTCGTGGTGACACGACGTTAACGAGTTGGATGACTCAACGTCGTGTTATGTGACTCATTTCCTTTTTACCCCCCCCCCCCCACCTCCGACACGTAATGAATACTAGCCACGTTCGATCGGCGTCGTTACTTGACATCCGGGATGACTCGCGCTCAATAAACGATCTTGACATCACTCAACACTCCCTTTATTTCCTATAAGTACATCAAAGTTTAGAGTGACGCCACTGCAGTTACAGGTACCACGAACAGCACCCTTTCCAAAGCCTACTGGCTTCAATTCCACATGAACAACGATGATTCGATGTTTTGCGTTGAGATACATGTAAGAAGAATTTCAGCGACCAGGATTAAGACACATAATTCTTTGACATCTTGTACCACTGAGCTACATGTATATAGGTATCTAATTACAAATTGTGTTAAAATGACTCAAGAAGTTTTAGTTTCAGTCTTTCTCTTCTACCAAAGAGTTTTAATAAGTGAACCAGGGCGTGTCGTCACCTTAAAATGCAAGTAACTGTAGTCATTACCCACCATCTACTGCATTTTGTCTTACACTACTTTAAAAACATCGCATAGTAAGAGACGAATTTGTCCGTAAAGTGCGACGATGTTTTCAGAAGCATTTATGTATTCAAACTTAATTCTTGTGGATATTCATATTTTTCAAGAAAGATGAATATTCAAGAAAATTGATTCATTGATTGAATGGTTTTAACGCCGCTTTTAACATTTTTTTCAGTCATATCACGGCGACAGCTAACATATTCATGTATGTTCCGGGTTTCACTATTACAAGGCTAGGGCTCTGAGGTGTCTAGCTCGAGGACACTTCCACGATAAGCCGAGTGCGTCCAGTGAGGCTCGAACCAAGGGCCTCCAGGTTACGAGTCTTACACTTTTCCATTGAGCCATGTAGGCCCCTTTTTTCAAGAAAGTCTTCAAAGTCGTTTTATAACAACCTGCTTTTTTCAAGAGGTAAATAACAAATGTTAGGATTAAATTCGCATGTATATTACTTTCAGCGGTGTTAACATGTATGCCATGCTGACTGGCAATCTTCCATTTACCGTTGAACCTTTCAACATTAAAACGCTACACTCAAAAATGGTGAACGGGCAGATGAATCCCTTACCGGAGAATATTTCCAAAGGTAATTTTATCTGAACTATGCACAGGCAAAAGGAGGTTTAATGCATTTTTGTGATGCATTATACCGAGCAAGTCATCATATAATTAAGGATCAATAAAATCTCCTTTACCTAACAACCGACAAAATGATTAGGTAGAATGGCCCTTAGACATGCAGAAAATTACCAAAAGCAAAATATTTCGACAAATGTTAGCCTGCATGTACTGTATAGGCTGACCTTGATCGATACTGTATGGCTTGCAACACGCGAAAAGGGGCATTGGGACATTTGCGTAAAGTCTCGTCTCGGATCAGCCTGCGCAGTCCACGCAGGCTAATCCGAGAAGGCACTTTACGACTACATTAGATTTTGTCCTACAGTAGACTTGCGCAAAACAGAAAATTACATAGGAACGGAAAATGTCGTTTCGGATTAGCCTGCGCGGACTGCGCAGGCTGATCCGAGACGACACCTTACGCAAATGTCTGAATGCCCCTTTTCGCGTGTTGCTGGCCATATGCAGATGCATTAGACCCCCTTGCTAAGAGCATGTCTCATGTGTAACCTTTCGAAAAACATTAGGTATTTTGTCACTATTCAAAGTCAAAATACTGCACTCTAAAATGGTGTACGAACAAACGAAACCTCGACCAGAGAATATTTCCAATGAAAATAACATCTGTAACTTTTATCCAGGACATTTTAGTTTTTATGAAATGCCTTTCGGGGTTTCATTTGCACCAGTTATGGTTTAATAGCAGTGTCAGCAAGTGGTTTGGAAAGAGTACTGTGTACATGTATTTTTCTGGTAATAGATACCAATAAGTAATGAATATATGAAATAGCCGCCAAAGTTTATATATTAATGAAATAATGTTGAAAACGGCGTCTGAATACCAAATGAATAGGATATTTCAACGCCTTGTCATACAAGAAGAAATCGATGTCTTAGAAATATGCTGTCTCATACTTTCCACTATTTTCAAAACAAAAACGGCCTTGAAGTTACATCAGTTTGGCTGTTCCAACCGACCTGCGTGAATGCATTTTTTGTTTTTGTTTTTTGTTTTCTTTATTCAGCAG
The DNA here is from genome assembly GCA_946811185.2 of Hippopus hippopus. Classification (NCBI taxonomy): domain Eukaryota; kingdom Metazoa; phylum Mollusca; class Bivalvia; order Cardiida; family Cardiidae; genus Hippopus; species Hippopus hippopus. Next base: position 33,195,130 of record OX328101.1, read on the forward strand.
TCTAAAGGTTACATTGACTTGATTCTAAAACAAAGTTTTAAGGCAAACCCTCAAATTGTGTGAGACATCCTTCGGCTGACTAGGCCTCGAATTTTCAGTTCGATCAATACACATGTATGGGATCGTTGATGAATACCTTCACCGGATTTACAAAAAAAAAAAAAAGCACACAGTTCTTGAAAAAAATATGGAGGTCGTCGTCTGTATTTGTTACATTCACAACTATATGTACCTGTTTAAAAAGGCGAAGATCAATATTGAGTAGCTAGTACATAAAGGTAGAGTCTAGGATAGGATCGGTAGAGTAGCTAGTGTAGGAATATTGATTAGCTAGGGTAGCATAGGTAGAGTAGCTAGTGTAAGAAAGTAAAATGGCTAGGATAGGATTGCTAGAGTAGCCAATATAAAAAGGTAGAGTAGCTATTGAAGGATAAGAAGAGTAGATAGTATAAGAAGCAGGAGTAGCTAGGGTAGGATAGGTAGAGTAGCTAGTGCAGGATAGGTAGAGTAACTAGGATAGGACAGGATGATTAGCTTGGATAGAATAGGTAGGTATGCTATGTTTGGTTAGGTAGAGTTGCTTTTGTAGGGAAGTAGATCAGCTATGGTAGGACAGATAAAAAAACTGGGAAAGGTAGGGTAGCTAGTGTTGGAAGGTAGATAAGGTAGTTAAGGGAAGGTAGAGTAGCTACTGTGGGAAGGTAGAGTAGCTACTGTAGGAAGGTAGAATAGCTAGGATAGGATAGGTGGAGTGGATTAGGTAGAGATGAAAGAGATGGTTACAAACAAGGATAGATACACATGGTTCAAAGAGCGATTCAGCTGAACACAACGACATCGTCTGGTTAGAGCGATTCTCCATTTCAACGGAAAACATTGTTCAACCCATCCCTTACCAACATCCACAGTCTTATAGAAGTAATATGCATAATGTGAGTTAAACATCTAGGAGGTAAAAACGCTGGCAGTAACAATATTGCAGTTATTTCCGTCACGGAAAATGCACGACACGTATTACTGGTCATCACGGCCCGACGGTTTCTACATTGCAATACATTTTTACTAGCCTCTGTTCTTTTCATGCTTGTGGAATCATTATCTGATGCTGTTACTGTACAATGTGTTTCTTGTTTGTATGTTTTCTTTTGACTTCCAGAGTGCCGCGAGGTTCTTAAAAAGTTTCTAACTGCAGATCCAGACCGACGTATAACACTCGAAGACACTTTAAAACATCCCTGGATAGCAGAAGGTATGTACTCGTTTGAGTAGAAAATGGTAAAATTGGTGTGTAAAACAAAGAAAATTTTCAAAACAATCACCACCTGCCTGCAATAACGTGTTCAATGGTGACCCAAACAGCCTTTTCGGACGTTTAGATCAAGACCAGGGTATGTATTTACCAGCCATTCTTAGGAACGTTCTTAGTCTTAATGTATAGAGATTGATTTCTAAGCTTGAAAGTAGCACAATTTCTGATTGGTAAACGATTGGTTTAGCCAATCAGACTTTGTGTTACTTTAAAATTTAGAAAAAACTAGGAGAACAAGAATATGTAAGAACGTTCTTAAGAATGGTTGGTGGATACGGACCTAGATAAAATTGACCTCGAAGTCTTATTTTGAATCAATACCGTCCGCTACTTCATTCCAAAATCAAAAGAATCCATTCGGATGAATTTGAACGTGTTATCTTAGCAGCTAAAAATCGAACATTTATTTGGCGGAGAAATAACAATGGAAGGAAACAGTTAGGCGCCGGTCTTCGTCACCATTTTCCTACTTTACAAATGTAGCAGATTTTTTTTTTTTTTTGAAAAAAACTGTTTTTGCTATTTCTGTCATGTTTTATGGTGATAATCTCGCTAAAATTTTGAACAATATATCCTTACGACCAACCTTCACGTTCTGCCATCTAATCTGATCTACACCGGTATCGAAAGCAAAAGCATATGACTCTTATCTGTTCTTTCGTAAATGAAGTCATAAGGTTACCTAGTTGACCGGCGCTTTCTTTTGACTCTTATTGGTTCAAATTCCCATTTCTACAAACCTGATGCACGGAGGATATTTATAGAAAACCTTCGACTAACCGATTGTGCAACTTTGTACAACAACGCGGTTTTGTTTTGTAAGGCGTTGTGAATAATTCATGAACCATTTCCTTCTTTCAAAAACAGCTTTCCAAGAGAGGACCTTTTTTATGATTCCCCGTTACCCTTTGTGCGAAAATCAACTCATTGTATCAACCTCTTTAAAAACAATACTTTGCAAGCATCGTCGTAAAATATCGATAATTAACATAATGTATTGTTTAGCCCTTTACGGAACAAGCACATGCTTTAACGATCCCGAAGAAAACATAGCTGGAAAAGGAGAAAATGCTGATAAGCAGCATTTTCTCCTTTTCCCACCATGTTTTCTCCACTTTCCGGGACAAATTTCATCTTCTACGTTACTTCACTTTTTATTTGTTGTCTTCAAATCCTTTCAGTTGGGAACGTTCTACATTTTTATAGTTTAATAAAGAGTTTATACATGCATACATGTTTATGTGAGAGCACTGCTGCAACATGGGAAAATGCTCGTAAGGAGATACTTCTCCTTTCACCAAATTGTTTTTGAAGTCGACTGCTTTAAGATGCAAGAAATGTCTGAAAGAGTTAGTGACCTGACCTTTATCCTGCTGAACTGATGTACCCTGTTGAACTTAACATTATTTAAGATCCATTTACTGATTTCAGTTGTACTACAACAGTTTGAAAACTTGATCATGTTTGAAAGTGTTTTCAGACCAGGATCAGACAGCACAAACGTGCAGCTTAATCGTATTCTATACTTTTTGTAAAGAACGTCAAAGGTCGCAATGAATAAGTGATTGTAAAATGTACATCGCATTTTCAGTCAATAAAGAAAGAAAAAAGGGATTCCAATATCAAAACATTCTTGTAACATCTCACGCAGACATGAAAAATGTATTCTAGATCTTATATAACATGACACTTTCTGATTAGTCTAACCTTAACCTGCCACGTTTGCGTTTGAAGCGAAACTTGTTTAAAAGCTAAATGAACAAGATACATCTAATTATAGAAACAAATATCGGAGGAGTAAGAAGAAAACATCCTTTATAGTAACATAGAATACATTATTTTAAAAGAAATTAATATTGCATATTAAATGAAACTATTTATTTTCCCATAGTGCTTTCAAAAGATAGTCTTTGACAGGGCCATAGAAAGTCATATTTAAACTGTACAAAGGGTTAACCCATTTTTTTTACCTACAGGTCCAACAACACCTATGCCAAGAGCATCTTGTCCAAACAAACTAAAAACAGAAGCATTAGACAACAGTATATTGAAGCATATGAGTGAAAATCAAGGTTTCCGAATCGGCGAAATAATTCGATACGTCACCGGAAATGTCCCAAGCAGCGCCACTGCGATGTATCATCTGATGTTACGGAAATTCACGAAGCATATCGGAAATGTGAAAGTTACCGGAAAAACACAAGCCGATCATCGAATATTGCAGAGAACTCAAAACAACAACACATTGGTAAATGCTTATCATTCCTGAATATGATTAAGTGATGTACATGTTTTTTAATGGTTGCATTACATACAACACGGGTAGGGTATTCAGTCTTCCGTCAGCTCGAAGGGCTGAAGTTTTATTAAATCAATACGACCAATCCAAATGATAGAAAACATTTTTGGGGTAGCTGGAATGATTGAGCAAGTATTACTCATGTGGGTGTTAGCAAAGCCCATTTCGTGCACCAGGCAGTTATCACGAGAGTCTTGGCGAGGTCTAAAAAGTATGACACACCTGACATACGGCATGGTGTTTACATTGAGGTAACATCCGTAGATGAGGAACGTTAACTGATCATCCAGGCTCACAGACGTTGTTTTTCGACATCAAATCGGGTTTGCAGAAACCTTCAGAATATATCTTGGGTCAATGTATCTACAAAAACCATTTGCACAGGGTTGCTATTGTAAGAGCTTTCCTCGGACCATGTTGGTCGGTTCAGAATTGACTGGCGACATATACGCTATACAGATGAGTCTGAGTTGTCCATAGGCAACACAGACATAGGTCCAAGGCTGTGTCGAAGGCAAGAAGAGAGATTCAAAGTAGCCTACACTGCTGACGTGGGCACTAATTAGGCGACTCAGATCGGATGTGCATACGGATCTCTTTCATACTGCCTGCCAAGTGGTACTGAGATGAAGTTCTTGAATGATTGATTGATTGACTGGTACGAGTCATATTACGGCGACAGCTCTCATATTCATGTATATCCTTGGTTTCACCAGTACTAGGTTAAGGCTCTGAAATGCCTAGTCCAAGGATACTCCCGCTGAGCCATGTAGGACCCCTAGATGAGGTTCTACGAGGGTTGTTCGGAAACTTTGTAGACTTTTGTTATATCTCTAGGATTGTTCATAAAAATATACATGGTAAATTTGATAGGCATGAACCTTGACTTATCCTAAAGCAATTTTTTAAAAAATAATAGAAATCGAATACAGAAACAAAATAATAGTGTTTTCGTAATGTATCTGTGGAAGTTGTTACGGAAAAAAATATGACGTCGAACTGTGGTGTTGAGTTGCGGAGTGTGGTGAAATTCTGTTTTGCATTTAATAAATCGCCAACAGAAACACTGCGAATGATAAACTCAACAGGAGCATATGATAAACGCAGTCCAGCTTTTGTCTACAAATGACATTCGCGTTTTAAGAGCGGAAGAGAATCTATTAATGACGATTCCAGGAGCGGTCGACCTGCAGTCGTTACTTGTTCGATTAAGAAGTCGGTAAAGGATATGGTTCAGACCGACAGAAGAACCACCGTCAGAACTATTGCTAATGAACTCGGTGCTTCGTGCTCAACCGTACATGGTATACTAACTGAGGAACTTGGCATGTCGAAAAGGAGTGCTCGGTGGGTACTACGATTACCCAAAGAAAATGAAAAAGAGCGCCGCGTACACTGCTCACAGAAGTTTCTTCACCGCTACGAATCTGAAGGCGAGGATTCTTTTGATCGGATCATCACGACAGATGAAACCTGGTTACACCACTTTGATCCAGAGACCAAAGCTATGTCTTCCATTTGGAAAACCCCAATGCACCTCCCCCGAAGAAGGCACGTGTACAGAAAAGTGCGGGCAAACACATGTTCATCTTCTTCATGGATCGGCACGGGATGATCTTACAGCACAGGGTACCAGATGGTCAGACTGTCACTGCCGCCTACTATTCTAAGGTAGGGTTTTTATTTTTGCGTATTCTGGATTAAAAATTGTATGCCTTATCCTGCTAAATAACTAAAATTAAATTTTCAGTTCGATATTAATAAAATAAATATTGCTAGTTCAAAGAAATATTTTGGGGAATAATATCTCCTTATCGGACATTGTAGATCAAAGATCAGACTGCACGTTCTGTGCAGTCTGATCTTGATCTACACTGTCCCAAAAAGGTCTGCGAGTCGCGCTTAGCAGCCAATGTTGCCTTGTTTAAACATGCATGGTGAGGTTGTGCTTCGGTTGTTTTTCAGGTGCTTAGACGAGATCTCTTTAATGCAGTTGGAAAGAAGCGCCCACACATGTCTCTGGGCAGAATAATTCTACATCAGGATAATGCCCCGGGACACAGAGCAGAATCTACACAGCTTGAGGTTAGTTTACTTGGTTTTGAAGTATTGGATCATCCGCCATACACTCCACATTTGGCTCCTATGGATTTTCGGGTTTTTCCCGAGTTGAAGACGAGTTTGCGTGGAAAGCGATTCGATTCAGCAGAGGAACTTACAAAACAGACTCAAATTGTTGTATCGTCACTAACTGAGGACTGGTACATTGAAACTTACAACAAATGGATGACCAGACGTAAGAAATGCATAGATATTGCTGGTGACTATATTGAGAAAGTGCGACGATCGCTTGACGTAAACGACGCTTGATGATTACGCGACGTCATATTGACTTCGGCGTGCTCCGGGTACCTCTAACATACCCATTTTAAAACGATATAATTTTCGTGTGATGTAGAGCATCGTTTTGGTTTTCATAGAATTTATAGAAGAGATGTTGAAGTTTAAGTAGGTATAAAATTCTTTGTAATACTGAGAATATTGTGTGATTTATAACAAAATTCTACGAACTTTCCGAACAACCCTCGTAGATATCTCGGTGAGATTGAATGCTGATGCAGTTGGTAACTGGCTTATTCTATGAAAGTATAATGCCCCTCCTAACACTGTCCATGTTATGTACGAGTACCTCCAAATACTGGGTAATGCAGGTCAGAACTATCCAACCCGATCGCTCGACTTCAATACCGTCGAGCATATGAGGAATGAGTTGCAGGTTAGAATTTCTACATGTCAGGTCCCACGTTGAAGGATCCATGCGGTTAAAGCTATGCCTGTCAAACAATGGAATTGAATTAGCCGAAAGATAATAGTGAACCTGGTATGAGGCATGAGAAGATGATTTCACGCTGTCAATAGCAGAAAGGGACACATTATCTATAGTAATCCCATAGCAGCTCGCATCAGCTGTTTTTTTAATGTTGCATTATCTATCAGGTTCTCTGTTTCCAACTGTCATCCTAATCAAATCCCGAAAAGAACAATTAACAAACTTAAGAAAAAAGAGACCACTTTTGTTTATTTCATTGTTATTTTGACGATGTTGGAAAGAAGATGTTGAAAACTCGGGAATAGCATGCAAAGCCGCACTTGTCGTTGCGGTATAACAGAATAAAGATGAAAATGGCGTTAAAAACTACGCAATACACTTTTAACAATATCATATCAATTTTGCATCCACAACATAAACTGTGTTCGTAAATATTCTTGGCGCTTAGCATGCATTGACTAGTATTATTTTTCACTGCAAACAATATTATTTCCTATAGGTTTTTAATATTTTATACAGATAAAAGTTAGACAAGATATCAGCATGGAAAAGACTAACCAACAATCGAGTCAGTCTGATAATAAACCAGGAATGAACCACACTGTAAACACCGTCCGACATGTTTTCACAAAAACAAAAGATCCAGAACCTAAATTAGAAGGAGAGCATTCAAACAGACATAAAGATCAAAAGGAAAATAACAATAGAGTTTCCGGTATAGCTATCTTTTTCTCTGAACTACGTGTTTTTCAACTCTTAATTGTTTCTTTGTGCACTACTGTGTTTTGACATAGAGGATCTTACATGAGTGTTTTTGTATTATCAATTTTATCAAACGAGTTGACTAAAATTGTATGACGCGAGCCTTGGCGAGTGTCAAATACATTTCAGTCAACGAGTTTGATAAAAATGCTAACATATAAACACGATTATGAGATCTTATTTATCACATAAAACGAATGACAGACAAAAAACGGATCTGCATCATCGCCTTTAGCCTATATACCGTTCACGGATCTATGTTTACAGTTGTAGTTCGGTTTGAAATGTGTACATACACAGAAGATAGCTCTTTGACATTTACACCAAAGGTATAATGAAACAGATTCTGGTGGCGGTAAGCCGAACCATTTCCTCAATTTTGTTGATTTTTAAATAATTTTCTCTGCTTTTCTTATTTTAATTTAACATGAAAATCAAAGCCGTTCCATGCGTATACGTCTTAGCAACAGTGACGTCATTTTCCCGCGAAATAGCGGAGTAGAACAAATTCTGGCAAATGTCGTGATTGGTTTCTGCGGCTTCATGCGCTCGTGACTTAGAAATAACCCGAACGGGGACCCACTCTAGCGTTTTATCAAAAATAAGTCACAGGTTTAATACACCGCCGAAGGAGGTTTTATGTGATAAATAGTAATTAAGTAGTGTAAAGCACTTATGTAATTTGAATAGTCCCGTTTATTAGTTTTCGTTTTGGATTTGGACATGTATATCCGGTTAGTACTCGCAAGCAGTTCTAAATAAAAGTCTTATTCTTATTCCAGACTCAAGTCATCTGAAACTCTTATTATTGTTTCAAACTCAAGTCATCTGATTGGCTGGGACACAACGTCTCAACCAATTATATGGAGGGTCTTTATATTCATAATCAGAACAATACTAATGTATCTAGAATTGCTGGTGGATATGAAACCCGCTTTTGTTGCATTTCACTGCACAAATACTAGTCTGTCACTATTTATGTTCTCTTGACCATTACTTTTCAAACTATTCTCATGTATAGATATATTCATCGTCTTTGGCACTCTCTTTCCACGATTCGAGTTCTTTTGAGGGCTTTCACTAGGGGTTAGTTATTTCATATCGACTTCCGTTCAAAACTATATCAGCCACGATCTGGCAAAGGAGGGGGGAGGGGGGGGACTTAATGCTTCTACGTGATGCATGATGCCAGGCAAGTCATCACATCATTATGGTTTCATGGAGTCCATTTTGTCAAACCACAGGCCTTTGAAGCTCTATTGGTCTATCACGGAACACTAAAATTTTCCTTGGTCGATCATCGAACACTTATTGCACATTGGTGCATCGCCTGTATATATCGGAATATACTCAATTTTTCATTAACACCGTTTCTATAAATAGAACATTGGTGACTCTCTCTATACTCTCTATAGTAAGAAAATGTGTGCAACGAAATCATAAAAATAGACCCCGTCTCCTTTCAGAGACAATATTTAACAGAAAAGGGACAAAAATACGATAAGAAGGGAATCGCCGATGTGCCATTTATAGTAACGGTATCCGATAATGAAAATTTCGTTATCCCTTAATAGACCAATGGAGTTTCAGAGGCTTATTGTCAAACAACCAACTGAATCATAAGGTACTCAGGTCCTTTGACATGCAAAAAAGATTAGCAAAAGCAAAATGTTTCTACACAAGTCAGCCTGCGCGGACTGCGCAAGCTGACCTGAGTCGACACTTTTTTCCAGATGCATTAAGCTCCGTTTTCACAGGGCTTGGCTAATATGTTATATATCGTTTGTGAAAGATGTTCCACAAGTCAAATCAAATACTCTCGATAATTGCTTTCGGGAAACCTGCGCTACTCTCGCCATGACGGGAATATTTACAAAAATTAACCCACTCATCACAGAATTCGAACACAGAGCCTATTATGAAAGAACCTGAGGCTCTTTCAGTATGGCTTGCAACACGCGAAAAAGGGCATTCGGACATTTGCGTAAAGTGTCGTCTCAGATCAGCCTGCGCAGTCCGCGCAGGCTAATCCGAGACGGCACTTTACGACTTCATCAGATTTTGTTCTTCATTAGACTTGTGCAAAACAGAAAATTACATAAAAATGGAAAGTGCCGTCTGGGATTAGCCTGCGCGGACTGCGCAGGCTGATCCGAGACGACACTTTACGCAAATGTCCGAATGCCCTTTTTCGCGTGTTGCAAGCTAATTATTGTAAAACTGCTTCCTTTCTGATCTGTGTAAGTGAGCACCATCAACGTTGTTACTAAACACGGCTTTCACATTATTCTGTTTATATTTTGATGTCGTGCAGGTCACCCAGCATGGAACAGGAGAAGGCTCAAATATAAATGTAAATATATATATTTTTTTCATTATTCATTTACTTTGATAGGTTTCAATTTACAACACCTTTGTCTACTAGACATATGGTATGAAAACTATACGTATGAGTCATGCTTTGTGAAAAGGAAGTTGATGACCGGGGTCTTCAAGACTTTATAATATACTGTTGCTAGTAATAAGGTTTTAATGTTGTAAGTCATGCGTATGGATTGGATTTAAAGTTTGAATTGCTAGCGGCAGATTCTTTGCTGCAATAAATTTTTTTCTTGGACGCAATGATTCAAAAGTGAAAGCGGGTTTTTAAACAAAAACATGTCTGGTCATTGTGCTCATTTTAGGACAGAAAGCGTAATGATTCTAACATTTAGAAACAGAGCAATCGACAAGATAACCGTTTGAAGTAACATAAAAAAAAGCAGATATTTCACAACTAATGAGATTCTCCGATGGATTATGGTTTTATCACCAGGACTAATAAATGTTCGATAACTAAAATTAATCATCTTGTTAGCAACGTCACTAAATACAGAATCAATGAAGGTTTATATTTATTTATAATGTTATGCACTCACTGCTCTCTGCGAAAGTATACTAAGGTATAACCCAGTACTCTACTGGTTATTTCAGATCAACGAGCGAATATTACAATTGCTCAAATGACAAAAAATTGAAGAACGGGGGCTTTTTTAATGGAAAGATTTCGAAAGAATAAATACGTATTTGTTAGTTCAAAGCAATTACTTCTTTTCAAACATTATTTTTCAAAAGCAGAGTAAAAAGTCGAATTTGTTTTTGTACAATAACAAGCTCAAGATTTTGTTAATAACATTTGTGCTAAAAAAATTAAACAAGTTCCGTGCCTTTTGTTAGCGTATCTTTCCTGGCACTGATATATGCCTTAAATGTAAAAAAAAAAGCAATTAAAAAGTCTTTAATTTTCCGAACGTTTTGAGTTTAGAATCTTACTGGCGAATTTTGTGTTTATGAACCTTAAACCCTTACGTAAGTTGAATAAAAATTTTCATTGGTAAAAAGCATATTGTAATTTCAAGACCTTTATGTGCAGATTAACTTATAAAAATTATAGAGGAAATTTAAGATCAGGCTACATGTTCTGTCAGTTATATCTTGATCTACACTGTAAACAACACTTAAAGCTGTCATCAACAACATGAGTTATTGGGTGCCGTTGTTAGAGAACTAATTCTAAAATAGAACAATCAATCCTGGTAGATATGAAGGTCGTTAGGTTCAATATATGACGAATCTCCCGATCAGCTTTACATATGTGTATGTAAAAAAATAAACGACGTTGAAAGATCCGTGATTAAAAAAAAAGCAGCCGATTTCTGACACCTCTCTCCAATTACTATTTTTTTTTTAAAGTGCGGGTTGTGCTAAAGTTTTCTGAAAGGTGAAGGAGAACTTGTAACCTAGTTTATCGATACCGTGGTTTTTTGTAATTCATTGAAGATCCTATTTTAGGCGACGATAATTAGGACTATTTTCACGGCGCAGCGCACAAATTTTATTACGATTTTAATGCGTTCGCGAAATTATTGATAATAACAACTCGATTGGTACGTGTAGCGTCGTAATGTGGCTCGTATCTTTTTCACCCTTTCAGTTCCATATACGAAAACAATAGTTTTTGTGGACAGCAAGATCAAGATCAGACTGCACAGTAAGTGCATTTGACCCTCGATCTATGCTGTCCGCTTGTTTAGTCAAAGGCGTAAAAATAAAAATCTTTCTAGATTCAGTGGACCGTAATTTAATCCGTTGTTCAAAATAGGTTCGATTTATATATGTGGCGCTGAAAGAATTATATGACATTCATGGTGCGTGTCGCCGTCCTTTGGGAAAGGGGCTTCAATGCATCTCTGCGATGCACTATACAAAACTAGTCATCATTTAATTGTGGATCCATAATATCAATCTTGTGTAACCATCGGCTAAATCCAGTGATAGAATGTCCTTGGACATGTAGAAAAACGACCAATAGCAAAAAAAGGTTCGACCCAGGTCAGCCTGAAGGCCGGTGCAGGCTGACCTACGTCGAACCTTTTCTGCAAATGCATTTAACCCCTTTTCACAGAGCATGGCTCATATGATGATAATTTATGCATGCACTTTCTAGTGATCTTATTGCTCATGCTGACGAGACAACCCTACATAATAAGGGTTTTGCTTTTATGTATGACGTCATGTCATGACAGAGAACAGGCCTACACTTATGTAGTATTATCACGTAACTCCCCTTGTTTTCAATGTAAAACAGCCATTATGAATTTTCTTGTCTTACGTGTGCTTTACGTGTGCTTCGTTAGCACAAAAAATGTTATTAAGCTTGTTAAAGCTTTGCTTGATACGTAATGTTTTATTGTGTTTTAGACGGAGAAGATGAAACATTTACAGACCTCTTACAACAGAGAGCAACTGATGTGAATAACACAAGAGCCTATTCACCCGTGAAACTTAGGTCAGATTATAGCCATAATAACAATCAAGTCCCAAACTGCCTTCCTAATGTTGCCCAGAAATATGTAAAGAGAATACAGACTGTAAATACGTTAGATACAACCGAAGCGAGAACACGCACTCCAACAAGTGGCATGGAGATCAGAAGAGAAGGTCGTCTTTCTGGTGCCGAGAGCCAAGATCACGAGGACAGCCAGTTCAGACAACGAGCATCTACGTTTCCCGGTAAAACTCAGAGGCCGAAAATAGTCATAAATAAGATATCTCGTGAAAAGCAAACAGATCAAAGTAATTGCATAAATGGAACATCGTATCAGTCAAAAGACAAGCTACGTGAAACAGAGTCACCGACACCTGAAACAAGTAAAATTAAAATCAACAATTTGGTAACAGCTTCATGTTCGCCAAGAACTAGACGAAACTCTCTGCATCATTCAGAAAATGTATCTGGGTCAAATTCACAGAGTACTACACCACGATCAAACCAGCACATGTTTTACACCCGAAAATTCCATCAAAGACGAGCTATGAATGTTACTCATCTACAGGCAAGCAAGGAACGGGATGCAAAATATGAAGAAGAATCAAGCGGATATCTATCGAAACACGTGTTATCTCGACCTACACGTAACAACAGGATACCCCGTGTAACACTTGGCATTAAGGGCAGGGATGAGCCAACCGTGGTTGAGAATTTTGCAGAACTATCGTCAACTGCTTCCCGCGCTTTGAGTTCTAGAAACACCAATCTGTCTGGTACCTCCACAAATCGCTCTATCACTCCTGGTCTACCGTCCTTGAATCCTTCTTTTGCCGAAGGAGGGAAACAGAGCAGCTGACTTCAAGAGTTAGATATGGTTTATGCACACGTTCTTTTATCTGTGATAACACAAAATCTGCATGTACGTCCGGTAGAAAATGTGTCTGTTACGAGTCACAGAATTACCTCTGTGAGTCAAAACATCACCAGAACTCTGTTTATTTTGTAATGGTTACTTTATAAGAAATAAGTTACCGAACATACGAGGGCTGTTCAATATGTAATGTGTATTGTACCACAGCGCGATAACGCTTTGCACGATTTCGTGGATGATGATACGCTTGAATAGCTCTATTCAATACCTTTCCATCGGTATAAACACGAGCCTTCAGCTCCACATAGTTTTAAACTTATAGTCATTTCAATAGAGCTAGTCGTTGACCACTGTTGTAGAAATGGTTTGGAAATGGATTAAGAATATTGAAGAAATTAGAGCTTATATAAAAGTTCGCACAAAACTCGGTCATTCGGTAATGCAGATTTTTACTGAATTGGGGGAAGTTTATGGGTCTGAATAGGTATCTTATGAGACAGTTCGTAGTTGGAGAAAGAAATTTCTGACTGGCACAGAGTCCGTCAAAGATGCAGCAAAATCTGGCCGACCTGTGACTGTAACAGGCAAGGCAAATGTCTCAAAAGTCAGGGAAATAATTGAAAGTGATGGCAGATACACGATTCGTGATATTGCCAACGATGTTGGCATATCGCTATCGCGGGTGCATTTCATTTTGAAGCTTATTTTGAAAGTACGAAAGATTTCTGCCAGATGGATACCGCATATATTGACAGATGACCAAAAACGGGTACGAGTACAAACCGCTAAGCAATTGCTCAAAATGTTTCCCAAATTCAATCAAAGACAATTTGCAAACATTGTTACTGGTGACAAAACATGGGTTCACTATTTCGAACCAGTAAGAAAAATTGGAAACAAAATATGGCTAACTAAACACGGTAGACGGCCTGTAGTTGCCAAAAGAAGCACAAGCACAAAGAAGGTTCTTTATTGCATATTCTTCTCATGTGATGGTATAGCCGTACTAATTCCGGTGCCGAAGGGCAAAAGTGTTACAGGTCGGTATTACCGAGATGTTATACTAAAAAATCTCAAGAAATATTATCTTAAACGACGCCCTGTGTCAGGATTTAGGCATGTTCGTCTACTTCATGATAATGCTCCATCACATACATCTGAGCTTGTGAAGCAATTTTTGAAGTCGGAGAAGGTTACCGTCTTGCCACACCCACCATACTCTCCAGGTCTAGCCCCATGCGACTTTTTCCTTTTTCCAAAACTTAAAAAGTTCTTATCTGGTCGTCGTTACAAGTCCCGACAAGCCCTTGTCTCAGCCATCAGTCAGTGCCTCAGAGGTCTACCTAAATCAGCGTACAGTGACGCATTTCAGAAATGGATTCAGAGATTGAAATTATGTATTTCAAACCGCGGAGAATACTTTGAAGGGATGTAATGTTCATTTCACTATTTGAGTCGAATGCTTTTGAGATATCGTACAATACACATTATATATCGAACAACCCTCGTATCTGTAAATCTTTGCTGTCTACCTTTTTTTCAAGTTCACAGGGACTTGTGTTTTGACGAAATTCTCTTCCTTTCGTCCTTCATTGTCACATTGAAACCAGACAAATTTTACATCGGCATACTCTTCGTCTATTTTCGTGTAGACCCCTTTAATTTGGTCTCCTCCTACAAGGGTCAGATAGGATATTGTCACTCTAGATATAGTTGTCTTGTTAGTTCCGAAGACGAGCCTTACCGAAGTAGGTTTACGGAATACCGGTATGCAGATGTCTTTAGTATACTGCAAAGAAATTTCTCGTGATCTGATTGGATAAAATGCCCCGAACATATATATATTATGTACACTGGCAAAACCCACGTTAAAGCCCCGTATACATGACTACACTTTAAACACAACATCCAAAATGGCGTCGATCGATCGATACGAGCCGCCCACAAGACTAACATACTGAGTAGGATGCGTCATATTTTTACTAGTTTCCCTTGATGTCATTAAAACGGAAAGAATGAATTACTTTTGAAAATAAATGAATATAGAAATTTACATGTATTATCATTTCATGTCATTCTAAAACAAATACACGGGGGTTAAAACGAGCCATTCCTTCGTCAGGTAAGCAAATTGTGAAGTGCCGAAACTCATACATTGTGCATAACGTTAAACGGATAACCTAATGGTCGTTTGAGGCAACTAACGGTAGATTACTTTTGCCAACAAATCATTAAAATTCATAGTTACTTACCTTGAAGTTGTTTAAATCCATGTTGAAATAAAAATACGACGACTGTCTGTGGCAGTGACATCATGAAGATAATGCACCAAACTGCACGTTTTACCAAGGTTTCAGTGACGTCACTTCTCAGAAGGGAAATTCTATTTCTTCAGCGTACTCAGTTTCTGAGGCCATAAACATGGAAAGGAGGGGTGTCCATAAGGCTGTTTTCATGGCCACTACCGATTTTCTTTAAACTTTGTACACTTAAACCTATACATGTTGGCTGTAATAACATGCAATATTGAATCAATTGGTAAAGGTTTGTAGGGTGTGTGCTTGTTCAAAGTGGGTGGGGTAATTCTGACCCGAAGAGGGGTCCGTTAGGAAATTAGTGATATTTTCATTGTTACTCAGAGCTGAAAGTTAACAATTTCATGCTTTCTTAAGCAATACCAGATATAACAGCTTATGCTTAAACTTTTGTAAAATTCGTATACTGAATGTGTTTTTACACAATTGTATGACATGCCTAAATTTTAGCTTTTTTTAATTCTCCAACTTTACGAAAAACCACAACATCGTTTTATATATCAAGGAATTCCAGTAATGTTTTGCTCTTTTACAGTATATTAAATGGTTATTGTAAAATCATGACGAAAATTTCCTAAAGCTAACAGTTTTTTGAGTTATCTGCCCTTTATTTTTGCTCTTTTTTTTTTTACATTTTTTTATCACAGGTATTTTTTTTTATTTCTGCATCTTTTCCAATCTAAACAAAGTCTTCAATGTAGTTTGAGTCATCATGATACTTTACTACTTCAAGTTGAACTTGTCCTTCCTAAATTATTTACTGCTTTTTAACCCATATTTTACATAACAAAATTTTTGAAATTTCAAACAGGAGCACTTCTAAAATCAATCAGATGGTGCTTTTATGTAACTTACTCTGTATTGTCTTAATCATTGCATGCATTTTTTTATGCTCCCCGAAGGGGGAGCATATAGTCGCCGCTTCGTTTGTCCGTCCGTCTGTCCGTCCTTCCGTCCGTCCGTCCGTCCGTCCTTCTGCCAGCCCTCCGTCCGTTTGACCGTCCGTCCCTCCAAAGCCATTTCTCCACAACCCCTGGACCAAATTGGATGAAACTTCATATATGAGCTCCTTAGGATATTGCGCCGAGTACTTTTCCCAGTTTTCCAATTTGACGCTGTGTCTTGGAAAAAGGGGGTTTCTTGTAAAATTCCAATTTTTACTAATATCTCCTTCAGTTTTAGTCAAAATTTCATGAAACTTCACATTTATATTGTTTATTAAAAGTTTCACCATGTGCCCTTGTTTTTTTTTTTTTTTTTTTTTTTTTTTATTTATGCAAAACCATGTTTCGGGAAAAGGGTGCTTAATGTCTTATAATTTTAGGTTTTGTTTTTTTGGACTCTGAAATTAAACATTTCCCAGTTTCTTCAAGACTATTCAACATATATGTTGCTGATCAAAAGCCCCAGACCATGATTTCATTCTTTCCTATTTATAATAAGCTGTGTTATAGAAAAAGAGGGCTTAATGACAAACTCAAACACGAAGTTTATAAATGTTTAATCTGATTTTTTTCAGACAATTCTGCCATTACTATAATACTAATGTTTGATTTACAGATTGTTCACATTGACAGGAAGTTTACTCCACTGTTCCAAGAATTATGCCCCTTCTTTATTTAATTATTTGAACATTGGCGAATGCAGTTTGGCAGACGGGACCAAACACAAGTAGCCTGTTTCACCCCCACCCTCCTCTCCCGTGACCAACCATTTACCGACAGCCTTCACTTTCCTAAAAAGAGACCTGTTCGGGGAGCATAATCCGTCTACGACGGCTCTTGTTTCAATCGTTTTTCTCCTGAAATATGTTTTGAAAGTAAAGGCAGATATGACTCTGAATTGTACCTTTTGTGTTTTGTTTCGACAGCAATGAATTCAATACGTATAACTCCTTTCAGACATTTTCATGAAATTAATTTCTTGTTTTAAACTTAATTTTCTTTTGGCATTTTATTTAAAAAGAAAAAACAGTTTTGTTTATTGGAGTATGATTAATTCTGCTGCTAGGGCTGAAAGCCCCGATAGCGGCTAAAAGCAAACAATGCGGGTGTTAAAGTGCAGTTGAATTTAGATCATACCTTTTAAAAGTATAAGATTATTGTGAAGATGACAATCTGTTATCATACAGTCGTCCAAGTGTTCGTCGCTGGCAGAAAAATGAATTTTAAAACCCGGTAAAAAGTAAAAAAAAAAAAAATAGAACGATCTGGCATCTTTTGACCTACCTTTAAAATTCATTTTTCTGCTTGTGACAAACACTTAGACTGACCATAGAAGAACAGGTTGTTATCTTCACAATAATTTCCATTCTTTTTAAACGGCATGAATTAAATTTAAATGCATTTTAACATCCGCACTTTTACTTTTGGTCACTTTTGGACTTTAAGCCTTCTTTCAGATGTCTTTATTTTGCTCTCTCAATTCAATAAAAATATCAAGAGGCTTAAAATTTCATCGTTCATTCTTATTATACATACTGCGAGTGTCTTATCTTGCAACCTTTTCAAGACTATACTTCTGCAATTCCCCCTTTTGTAATAACTGTGTCATCTCAGAGCTTGTGACTTTTGGCCAAAATGATATTGTAAGATAAGACAACTTCACGATAGCCAATCATATTTTTTAAGGATGTTCAATGTTTTGTGCTTCCCTTAGTGCTTCAAATTGTAGCGCCTTTCTTAACTAAATCGTTTGTGTGTAACTCCAACGCAAGCTGCACAGCATGTTTCAAAAGACTGCATTATGTGAAACGACTTTCAAAGTGAGCTCATTCTATCTAGCAGCCCATTCTTTTTAATTTATACATGTACATGTAATATGTTGCCATTCCCTATACCTGATATGTACAAATAACAACTAATGACGAACTTTAACAATGTCAGACAAGGCACGCTTGTTCCGCACTTCTCCTGTATAGGGTTTCACATTTACAATATGGACACATTCAGAACAAGTGACGAAAAAGTTAAGAATGGGAATATATCACCCCAGACAAGCCCGGTCTTATATAGACAAACACTTTAATGAAAATACACTCCATGGAATCATGGCACAAAAAAAAAAGTTGTCATCCTTAGAGCACAAATTTGTCCCTGCCATACTTCCAGTAAAGCATACAATTTATGGGTTGGATATAACAAAGGCATAAGTCCAATCACCAAGTGGTATTGTGGATGTATAACCGGAGCTTTGGTACTTAGGTTACAATCATCATCAGACAGAAAATACTGACATCAAAACAAAACAAAAAATCTCATATGAATTTTATATGAGATGCCACTATCGACACCTACAGTACCTCGAGTTATTCAAAAGTAGAGGAATGATATCTTATTTTTTAAAATGATCAGTTGTTTGGCAAAGCAACTTTCCTTAAGCTTAGAGTTTAGCAAAAAATCCTATACACTAGAGATATGACACCATCCATAGGTTCATGTATAACAAAGGTACTTCCTAACAGAGACATAGATTGATATTTAGATTATACCTAGCCTGATAGCTCAATGGATATTAAGGGATTGCTGGTTTGAATCCCCAGCTTGGCCATTTTTTCAGAGGATTGGTGATAGAAAAAAAAAAAAAAAAAAAAATCTAGGAAAGCATTGATAGATACACTGGCTGCCGTGACATAACTGAAATATTGTTGAAAACCTTGTTAAACACCATACAAACAAACAACCATTCAAGATCTGCTCTGAGAAGAAAAGGTTCCTGTTATCAATATGTGGTTGGAGTGAATCAGTTAAATCACAGTGTAAGGAATAAGTTCGAACTGAATGATTGAAATCACCTAAAAAGGCACTGGAACAAAGAACCTGTATGTCCAAAATAAAAGGGGGAATATATCTGTAATCAGAAATCTAAATATAGCTAATAGAATAAGTTTATCTGTATTAAATAACTTTATTTTCATAATAGTCAACTGAGAAATGAGAACTATAAAAATTTGTAAAAAGAAAAAAAAAAAAAAAACCTCAAGGGTAGATAACTCAGAAACTGTTAGCTGTAAGAAATTTTCGTCATAATTTTACAATAACCATTTAATATACAGTACAATAGCAAAATATCATTGGAATCCCTTGATATATAAAACGATGTTGCGGTTTTTCGTAAACTTGGAGAATAAAAGAAAAAAAAAGCTAAAATTTAGTCATGTCATACAATTGTGTAAAAACACATTCAGTATACGAATTTTACAAAAGTTTAAGCATAAGCTATTATATCTGGTATTGCTTAAGAAAGCATGAAATTGTTAACTTTCAGCTCTGAGTAACAATGAAAATATCACCAATTTCCTAACGGACCCCTCTTCGGGTCAGAATTACCCCACCCACTTTGAACAAGCACACGCCCTACAAACCTTTACCAATTGATTCAATATTGCATGTTATTACAGCCAACATGTATAGGTTTCAGTGAACAAAGTTTAAAGAAAATCGGTAGAGGCCATGAAAACAGCCTTATGGACACCCCTCCTTTCGCTTACCACACGTTGGCATGGTAAAACTTTGCAGTATGATAAATTCGTTGTACGGTCAGGTGGCACGGGACTTGGAAACTTGGTCACGGCTGTGGCGAATTATGTTGCCCCGAGTCCCACCACAGCCGTGAACAAGTTTCTAAGTCCCCTGCCACCTGAAGTACAACTAATAAAGTAATATGTGGTTGAGCAATAAATATAATACGACTAGAGACAGTAAAGTTCGTCATAAATTCTAGAGACTGAGGTCATTTTTGTTTAAATATATACAATAATGTTTGGTATTTTTAATCAGTTTGATTTTTATGATTAAAAAAAAAATAAGAAAAGCAAACTTATTCAAAGGCCTGTACAATTCCCAATGTTACGGGAGTCTTCCTGCTTTAACGTGTGTTTGTCTCGTGGTTGATTCAGAATTTAATTGGAGAGATTTGTATCTATTACCCTTGGACACCATGATGTAAATTTCACTTTGGCATCGAAAGATACTACGATTAAAAAGCACAAAAATACATACATTCATATGAAAATCAGCAAACAACCTAAACATATGAAAGAAATTCATAGGGGTAAACTTGTCATCGTTGACCGGATTTTCTATCGTGACAGATGTTTCTTTTTAAAATATCAAAAATAAATGCCTGGATATCCTTTTCTAGGTAATAGCTGTATCATCGAACTGTGACATTACAACGCTGACGTATGCCAGGTGAGGATAAAGTTCAAGTTCAAGATGACAATGTTTGCGTCTTTCAAGCAATTCAAAATGACACGTTGGATGAGACAGTATAAACCATTATGTGCTCAAATAAAAGGTACTTAAAGCCCAAATGTTGGCCATAGAATAAACAAAGCGGTGTTAGAATTCATGTGAATTTTAATTATAGTTTTTAAGAGTATGACAATTACTGTGATGATTACGATCTTTTATTGTACGGTCGGTCCATGTGTTGGTCGCTGGGAGAAAAATGAATTTTAAAATCAGGTAATAAGTAAACTAAAGATGCATACAAAGTGACCTGGCAATTTTTTACCTACTTTTACAATTCATTTTTTTACTAGCGACTAACACTTGACCCGACTGTTGAATAACAGACTGATACGATACCTTTACAATAATGTGCTCTTTTTTCAAATGTTTCAAATTAAAATGATTTAAATTTAAATGCATTTTAACACCCGCACTGTTTACTTTGCCGCTATTGGGGCTTTAAGAAACTCAAAAAGATTTTTTTTATTCACTAAACCTCTATGGCTGGTGTTTATTAGATTTTTTAAAAGACCACTGTAATGAGCACACCAAACATAGATTTCAGTTAACGACTTAAAAATACCACTGTTTGAATTTCAAACAAATAGCTTTATCTACACATCATTCTGTCTGTTGGCGGTTTGTTTTTATGTATAAAAATTCTGGCATCCACTTGTTGTATACACAAAACAAGCTATGTATCGATAATTTGATGTGTGTCACTATTTTCAGATAGTATAATACTGGAACTTTGACAGGATTTCACGTCTGCTGTTTATTTGTAGCACATTGCCCCAATTTTTTACAAGACTCGAAATTTCTGAATGCCTGTATACATCTTAAATGATCCCAATGCCCCCGTTTGCTCATTTTACTTTAGCTTTTATGAGCTTGTAACAGGGCCTATGGGTTTGCTAAAGTCATGTGTAACGATTCATTTTATGTTCAACTGAACATCAGCTATAACTGAATAATGGGGACTCTTATTATCCCCCGCCGAAGGCGGAGGGATATAGTTTTAGCGTTGTGCGTCCGTCCGCCCTTCCGTCCGTCCGTGTGTCCGTTCGGGAGAATATCTCCAATACCATTGGACATAATTTCGTGAAACTTTATGTGTGTGTACAATAACCCATTCCGCCGATACACTTTTTTTTTTAATCGATGCAAAATGGCCGACTGGGAGCGATTTTAAGTTACGCGGTCGAGTAAATTTTTTATGTTTTGAGTCTTATCTTGAAAGCTATACAGAGTTTTTACATCGAACTTGTCACATCTATCAAGCACCATTTGGAAATGCAGGACAAAAAGTTTCACCCAGATTGACCATGCAACACCACAGTTATATACCCTTATTTTTTTTTAATGCTGTGTCATGGAAAAAGGGGGCTTGATGTACATTTTCATTATGGACCAATATCTCTTTAACTACAGGACAAAATGTTATGAAACTTAATATTTTTATTGTTTATCACAAGCCACAGACAATAGTTATTTGTTTTTATTTCAATGAAATGCCACGTCATGAAAAAGGGGGCTAAATGTATAATTTCATCATGGACCAATGACCGTCTGTTTTTCCGTCTTTCCGGACAGATATCTTCTAAAATCCTTCACAAAAACTAATGGAAATTCATACACGTGTTCCTTGTGATGCCGGCCGATTTCTTTTTTTGCTTTTTTCATATTCAATATGGTGTCGTAGAAAAAGGGGGCTCCATGTATATTTCCATTAGGGATCAATATCTTTTTAATTCAAAATCCCTGACGAAAATTTATGAAACTTCATACGTGTGTTCCTTATGATAGTTCGACAATATCATTATTTTAGCTTTTTTCAGTAAATGTCGTGTCATGGAAAAAGGGGACTTGACGTATTTTTTCATTATGGACCAATATCTCTTTAACTACAGGACAAAATGTTATGAAACTTCATATTTATGTTATTTATCACAAGCCACAGACAATAGTTATTTGTTTTTATTTCATGAAATGCCATGCCATGAAAAAAGGGGGCTAAATGTATAATTTCATCATGGACCAATAACAGTCTGTTCGCCGATCCGTCCGCCTAGACAGAATCTTCTAAATTCCTTGACGAAAATTGATGAAACTTCATGCATGTCTTCCTTTGGATGGTCCGTTGACACAATTTTCTTCTATATATATAATGACGTGTCATGGAAAAAGGGGGCTTAATGTATATTTTCATTATTTGTTTTCATGTAATGAAATTCCATGTCACGAAAAAAGGGGATTTAATGTATAATCTCATTATGGACCTCCTATATATATTTTTTTAAGGAATGAAGAGAACTTTTTTTGTTTTCATGGAGGTATGAAAAAAAAACCTAATCACACTGTATGAAACCGCGTGTGATTAGGTTTTTTTTTTTCATACCTCCATGAAAACAAAAAAAGTTCTCTTCATTCCTTATAATTCAATATCACAGACAACAAATATGCACTTAAATTTTACTCTAACTGCTTTTTTTTTTGTAAATCCAACATTGCGTATTTATTTAAAGTCCATTTCTTTGATAATTCATAGCGCGTTGAATCTGCTTGTTCATGACATAATAATGACGCAAATTCATGGCGTCATTATAGTATTGAACATTGGCAGATTTAGTAGATTTATTATTAGAAGTTCAATACGCTAGAATTAGTTGAAAATAAGTGTGTTAGGACCCAGCAAAGTTACAATGAGTTTAAGCTCTCTCTTTGAATGTTGGATTTTTTTTTCCAATATTCAGAGAAAATAAATTTAGCTAGCAATTTGAAATTCGGACTGGATATAAAATCAGACAGAAAAACATTATGGAATCTCGTATACATGTTTGTTTACATTAGTTTGACTGCAAAAGTAGTTTCGGCACTGCTTAATTGTTTTTTCATGGAGCTATGAAAAAAATTTTTCAGCCAATCAGAACTCGCCAATGTTCACGAAAAGAACTAATATTGAATTATTATTTAATGAAATGCTGTGCTATGGAAAAAAGAGGCTTAATGTGTAATTTCATCATGGACCAATTACAAAAAGGCCACATGTACATGCAAAACACAATACCTCTAATATGTTTGTATCAAAAAAGATCTTTTTCGGCGGGGGATATCATTTCAACGAAATTGCTTGTGTAGTATAGCGTGAACCTTCAAGAACTGCTCATCAATGACTGATAAAGATACCATTCTAATATGGGCCATGCTGTGGAAAAGGAGGTTTAATGAACATCGGTGATGCATGATACCAAGCAAGTCATTGCATATTGATGGATAAAAAAATCCATTTTGTATAACCAACAACTGAATAATGAGGTACACTGATCCTCTGATATGTAGAAAATTGATCAATAGTAAAAAGTTTCGACGCATGTCATCCTCGGAACCCAGGTTTGAAGCATTACGTTACTCTCCATGCATCACCCCTGGGAAAATTGACTAGCAAATCGTCGTTTCTTATGAATATTCATACGGTCGGGAAGTACCCTAGTAGCCAATCGAAAGATCGATAACATAATGATACTCTCTAGTAGAGAGGATAATTACATTTCTTCCGTACTAAAAATAACCCTGGAAAAAGACCCGAGGTTTTCAACAAATATGGCGGCCGTCGGCCGTGCTTGTATCCTGTGAGATATGCCATTCTGCAATACTGGGACGACATTATCGATCTTTGCGTACGATTTTAACTGACAATCTTTCGGTATTACGCCGAAAATCTCTTTTAAACGCTTTCGATTGTGGTGTTGATGGTGTTGATATAAAGTATCGCTAAGCTTGATTTGCAACGAATGATGCGATTGGATATCGACAGGTAAAAAATAGAAATGACGGCGTATTTGTGATAAAAGTAGATTAAATTTTCTCAAAGAAAAACTGAGATCACCAATCAAAATGTTTCATGAATAATTCATGAGAACGAGGAAACGCCAGCGAAATAACCCAGGGGCGATTACAGAATGAATCGAAACTGGGTCACCGAGGATGGACGCAGGTCAGCCTGCTGGGACTGTGCAGGCTGACCTTGGTCGCTATTTTTTCAGATGCATTAAGCCCTCTTTTCACAGAGCATGGCTCTATTTTATATAATTTCATTCGTGTCTGTATCTTTTTCCTGAATGACCATGAGCGACGATCACAGTTCAGCCGAATGTCAACCGCTTCTTGAGGGCCAATTTTACTGAAGAAATATTTGATTCGTGCTAAAAAAGCATTACCCGTTGCCTGGCGCCACGTTCACCAACCATTTAAGACTTGTTTTTACTCTATTTTTCTATTCCAGGGCCAGGAATCAGTTTGACCGAGACGCCCTGTCTCAGCCAAGAGGCGGGAATGTCTTATAAGATAAAAATAGAACACCAGTTTAATATTACGAATTGTTAGCAATTACAGCATAGGACCCTGATTCCATGCAGAATACAAAACTAATTTTTCGTATGAAAGTTTTTGAGCGGAAAAAAACGACACTAGTACAGCTTAACTTCACACTCCGTGACTATTTCAGCAACTGACTGAATCCTAGGGTAGGGTAGTTCTTTGAAACGCGAAAAATTTACCAATTAGAAAAAAAAAAAATACAACAAATGTCAGCCTTTGGAAACTTTCTTCGTTAGAGTAGAAAACATTGTGGGAAAAGGAGAAAATAAGAAGATGTTTATACCAGCATTTTCTCCATTTTCCACAAATTTTTTGCAGAAGTGTGTGTTTTTTTTTTTTTTCATGGGGTCGTTTAAACTTGGGAATGTGTCATAAAGGATTATGTGACATAAAAAAGATTGAAAATGATACGTGGTAATTCACAGGGTGACATATCACTTTTAACCGACTTTAAGTTTGCAGTAATAGATATGTAAAAGCAGAGAGACCCATTAGTAAACCGTTCTCAAATTTCTGCTTATGTAGGAGAATGACATTTGTGTTAGATTCAAACAAACATTGAATCCGTGCCTAAATTTCAATTTAAAAACAAGAGGACTATTGGCCCTACAAAGCTCAACTACGTAAAGGCATCAAGAATTGATAAAATTGAAGACATCCTTGTTGTGATTATGAAAAAGATCGTAAGTGACCTACTTTTATATCTAACATCAATCAGTTTCAAATTTGTTCAAGATACTATCAAGACAAACATTTTGATCAAATTTAATGCGTGTCAGACTGAAAATATGGCATCTAGAGTGAACACAAGATTTTCTAAGATTTATCCCAGGACCTACCTTTTGACCAATCGTGATCCAATATCAAACTTGTCTGAAATATCATAATAGACAAACATTCTTACAAAGTTTCATGAGTCTAACATTTTGGCTTAAAGGGTCACACAGTCTTTTTCTTAGATTCGTCCCGGTAGCCTACATTTTTACCAAACGTGACAAACTTTGTACAAGTACTATATATTATTAATACGAAAAGTCTTACCAAGTTTCATGAGTATCAGACTAAAAATATGTTGCCTCTAGACAGCACACAAGATTTTCCCAAGATTTTTCCAGTGACCTACGGTAATGGATTTCAACTTGTCTGAGATATCATCTGACCCGACATGACACAATTTCAAAATTGTGTAAAATGTCACCATTCACACATTCTAAGTTTCATGACTACTAGACTGAAAATGTGACCTCTAGAATTTACACATTTTTTTTTCTAAGATCTGTCCTAGTGATCTACTTTTTGAACTGACGTAACCAAGTTTTAAGATAATCTGAGATATTATACAGACAAACATTCTGACTAAATTTCATGAGTATCGGCCTGAAATTCCGGCCTCTAGAGTGTACACAAGGGTTTTATAAGATCTGTCCAGTGACCTACTTTTTGACCCGACGTAACCAGATCTCAAACTTATCCGAGATATCATCTAAACGAACATTTTGACCAAATTTCATGAGTACATCAATGAAAATGCTGCCTCTAGATTGCACACAGTTTTTAGAAGGTGATGACGTCATCAGCTTCTTATGCCAACCAACAGATTGACCTCCCGAGATGACGTATTACTCCTCAGTTTCAAGAAAAATAGGTCCTCATAGATCAATGAACAGGTCTACGCGTGTGTATCATTTGATATATACAAATAATATGCGGATTAAAAATCAGTGTAAGCCAATTACACAAAACAATGAATTTCTGAGTTAATGTAGTAGAATTCGCTCTAAATTTGAAATTAGTCTCGTTCCGCAGCTTTGACATGACCTAGTTTATAAAGTACATCGCAGATAAATCAGTAAAAGAAACACCCCAAAACACCCAAAACCATTCGAAAATTACCCAAAACTACTATCATTACATACCAAACAACTTTTCTAACATCTAAAACTGCATGCAAAACGCTTAGATACACGATTATGTGGAAATCAGCCATGAATTATTGCTGTCAGTTTTTAGTATTTTAGTTCTTTGATCCACTTTAGGTCGAAGTATAATGTACTTTGATTAATTGTAGTTGCGTTGCGTGCGTTCTAGGATAGAAACCGAAAGTAGAGAACGATTGTAATCAATAAAGTTAAAAATCGACATTTATCCTGGTTATTGCTGTTGTCTGGACCCTAAAACAGTGGCGACAAAGATATTTCATTCCTTCCGTATACAGTAAATAGAACCTGAAATATGAAACGCTGGGTAATTTCGACCGTACATCGACAGCTGGGTGGAGAACGAGGAATACCTAGTCTAAGTCCTAGAGTGGTTTTCTGTAGCAAATAGCATGGATGATCAAAAAACAGCTGATTCTTTTTTTAACTCCATGTGGATCTAAGGCTTACAGCCTGCTCTGTAATTTTGTTGCATCTCAAAAGGTTAATGATAAGACTTTTGACCCATTATTTAAAATAACCTGCAAACCGAAACCAGTCCTACTAAATACCACAAAGACACTCTAAACACCACAAAGACGCACAAAGACACTCAAAGACACCACAAAGACACACAAAGACGCAAAAATACATCACAAAGACGCACAAAGACACACAAAGATAGCACAAAGGCACACAAAGACAGCACAAAGATGCACAAAGACACCACCAAGACGCACAAAGACATGAATAGGTACTTAGAAAGTGAAAATACTACACCTGTATGTAAGCAAAGTCATCTTTTTGCGCCACATATAAATTTACATATTTACCATTGTGTTTAAAGAAATGGGGGCTTAATCGAGCAATTAATCTTTAATGTAAACTTTATCATTAAGATTTGTTTAAAACATAATCAAATATTTATGTACTTTTCGATTTTCCGCTGTAAATAAAACATTTCATGAAAAATTTATTTTCCTGTTAATTTAAAAACATTGTCCTATGTTGTCTTTTGATGCCTTTTTATCTGGTCGGCACCGTAAAAATTCTGTTTAACAGCGAATTAATGACAATGTATGTTCTTTGACCTTAATTAAAGGCCCAGTAGAAGCAAAAATATCAAAGCAGATATCATAATATATTTAATTTAAATCATACCATTTAACGTATGGAAAATATTGTGAAGATGACAGTCTATTTTTGTAAGGTCGGGCCATATGTTAGTCGCCGGCAGAAAAAAGAATTTTAAAATCAGGCAAAAAGTAAACAAAAGACACGGCTACCTGGCAGGTTTTAACCTAGTTTTGAAATTAATTTCTCTGTCAGCAACTAACACTTGGACCGACCGTACAATGACAGATTGTCATCTTCACAATAATTTCCAAACTTTAAAATAGTATAATATAAATTTAAATGCATTTAAACACCCGTGGGTTACTTTTGGCCTTTATTGTTACTTTAACTGGATAATCTCTTTTCATATGGTTAACAGTTTGACAGATTATTAATATCTTGACTGGCTAGCAGCGGCAAGGTTCAATTATCATGAGAGTCAAGACAATAAAAAGTGACTTTTTTTCCTATGTCTTTTGCGTTTCTTTGAGGCTCAACGTCGCAGTCAACAGCTAAGGTCAGTCACAGTTACATAACCCTTTTTTTTCCTGTGTAGGCGAAGACCTGCTAAACGAGTAACCAGTACTCGGTGCACATTCTTTCATCAAAAACTGACAACTGCCTTCTAGAATCAGCGGAAGGAGGAAAAAGATCTCCACCTGACCCGGTAGAGGTTCGAATCCACGTGTGTGCTTACTTGAATAATTTGTACATTTCCTAACCTAGCATAATGCAAACAACTCAAAACACTATTTTTTTTTTCTTTTCTATGTGTTTTTGCCTCTTTGGGTTTTCTTTGTGCGTCTTTGTGGTGTCTTTGTGTGTCTTTGTGCGTCTTTGTGTGTCTTTGTGGTGTCTGTGTGTCTTTGTGGTATTTAGAGTATCTTTGTGGTATTTAGTAGGATCCACCGAAACCTTCATCATGGCAGAACGACTTATGTTTCATTGAAAGATGCTAAGTGAAAATGAAACTGTAACCCATTAGTTGATAGAATCGATGTGGCTAGGTGAATCGTGTGAGTTTGGGACATTTTTAGATGTGTTGAGTGATTCTTTTTTCTTTTTTTTTTTGTCTGTGGGTTACATTGTTATTAAGAGAAAGTTATAGATAGAAGGGGAATTAACTTTGAAAAAGGCAGTTGACGTGGCTGTATATGTAATTGGTGGATATCGAAGCGTCAAAAAGTAAGGGCCCAAGATTAAGTGTTCACACAGTGGTTAAGGGGTGGTAAAACTAATCATGACAGTCTGAATTGTTTCTACAAGAATGCCAAGTGTCATAGCTGTAAAGGTCAGGTCATATAAGCAAGATGTCTCCGAAAAAGGCTTTTAAAAGACCAACACAAGTTCACAGCCTATGGCCAAACGGGACAAGAGAAATAAAACAACGTCCAAAATTCACCTACTGAATGAACGTCAAACTTTTGGAATCTGAAAATGAAAATGAAGGAGAATGGCCACTTTTCATACTAAGATCACTGTCTAGCTCAGAAATCTATGTTTCAGTGCTCATTGAGGGTAAAGATTGTGATATGGAATTAGATACAGGGACCCCTATGACTATTCCATGAAGTACTTTTAGTCATGTGAAACTTGAGCCATCTTTTGTGTTTTTTAAAAACATACACAGGAGATAAAGTTCTTGACAGGGTATAGTAACTGTCAAATATCGTCATCAAAAGAAAAGTCTCCATTAATTGTTGTGTGTGGAGATGGTCTCTCTATTTGGAAGAAGTTGGTTAATGGAACTCAAGCTTGATTGGAAAAATATTAAATGGTGTCATGAAGTTGGTTCTGTAGAGCAATGGTTGTCAAAATGCTCTTCCTTGTTTGATACAAATATTGGAGTAATGAAAGGTATTGAAGCAAAACTGACTTTAAATGATGACTCCAGTCCAAAACTTTGCAAACCAAGACCTGTACGGTTTGCACTAGAGAACAAAATTAAAACAGAATTAGAAAGACTAGTTGATAGTGCAAAAAGTCCAAACTTTGAATGGGCAACACCAAAATTGTCCCATACAAACTTATCTTCGTTGTCTCTAGCTGTGTGGTTGAAAGGCTCTTTGCCTAAGTAGTAAGCTGAAAGTTGTCAAAGTTGATAGAGACAGTCATATCAGTGTATCGACCAGCCCTGCGAAAGGTTGCAAGTTCTCTGAAAAACTGAACTAGAAGGTTTGACCGGTATATTAAGATTGATCAAAAGTATTCTTGTAAGTTGTGTCATGACAAGTCTTAAATTTCCCGAACTGAGGTTTATATACCATGAAAAAGTTGAAAACATTGTGGCAAAAGGAGAAAATGGGGGTTGCAAGCATTTTCCTGTCTCACAATATGTTTCTAACCTTTTCATGACTATTGCCACAAGCAAAGTGAAATTTCAGTTTGGACACAAGTGTTATTACTTAAATTTCTTTGAAAATGGGTTTTACTGACCACAAGAAAGTTGAAAACATTGTGGCAATAGGAGAAAATGCTGGAAGTAAGCTTTTCTCCTTTTGACCTTTAAGGCATTATGTATATTTGTCTGCTGCAAATATTTTCAATTTGATAGTCAGCGTTTATCTTACCTGGTAAAGAGAATGAATTTCAGCAAAAAAGTCTGCCCAGGATGTTGGAAATAATAGTGCTTAGAAGATTTAAGAAAAAAGATAACAAAAATGAGCTAAGAGAAACCGTTATTCAACCAAGTACTGTAAATCACTATTTTTTTACGAGAACTTAATTTTCATTAATATTTGCGAGTTTTTCTCTTCGCGAATTCAAGGTTCTAGTAAAATACTGATAGCAGAAATAGATTTACCGGAAATTTATGTACTATCCGGAGACTATCCTGTCCGAAATTGTGTCTACATATTACCGTACCGCTAGACCTCATCTCTTTAAATAAGAAACAATGACAATGGATATCCCTACTTACATCAAACTAATCAAAACTTCACACACACAAAAAAAAAAAACGTTTTTTAAATTATTGAAACAATTACAATCCTGTTTCCAAGAAATAGATTCATCATGCATCGCAACTTACACCAAAGAAAATGTAACTCTTTAATAATGGCCTCTAAATTACAAAAGTTGTGTCCCTTTCAGTCACTTTCAACGCTTCCTTTAACCAGTCCTCGCCTGATATTCTTTTCATCGTTTCCAAACATTTGAAGTAATTTTACCAGTCATTTTGCATGCAGTGGTTTTACCCTAGACAGGCGCATATCAACAGATAGGGATTTGTTATTCGTTACTAGTTACTTGTTTTGAGATCTCATCGATATATGTCTTTAAAAAAAATCTTCATTTAAAAGTTAATAGGCCTTATAAACAAACATGCACAACACACGCTGTCTCAAGTGTACGTCCAATTCATCTCTTACCAGCTCAATATATGTGATAATTATCTTCTTATCAAACTTGTGAAAATAAAGACGAAGTTGTTATGTGTGAAAAACGAACCATTCAAAGTGACAAACAATACACAATCCAGTTAAACCCTGTTCCGTTTACCATAGATCTAAGGAAGTTAATGCCTGGATGCTGGTAGACCCTGATTTAGTGGTCTTGCCCTTATCTTTAGGAAAATAAATGAAGAGTTTGAGAGACATTGCAGAAAATAAAGAAAAAAATCATTCTTAGTCACAGTTTTTGCAAAAATTCGTCTGCATAAACTCCCAAACGGTCATCTGAAGTTGTGTGAAAAATATTGTAACAAATTAGTTCTATCTATGATATTACATAATTTATTTGCCGTATTTACAGTTCCTCCGTATAATAACCGACATATTTTCGGCATAAAACTTCCTGAAATAAATGACCCACTTCCGGTGTTGAACACATTGGTAAGTCGCTAATTCAACAACACTCGAAAAAATAAAAATGGGGGAAAAGGGACAAACTCGCGAAATAAAGTTCTCCCTAATTTAAAGTGATTTACAGTAATGTGTTCTCTTTCCATAATGTTTTTTTTTTTTATCCAAAAAGTGTATGAATAGAGCTGGGGAAGCAATAAACATGTTTTAACTCTTAACCACACAGTCCTGAGTTTTAAAGACCCTGAAGATGAAGGCTTTTGAAAACATTGTGGGAAAAGAAGAAAATGCTGGTAACCAGCGTTTTATTCGTTTCCCACATTGTTTTCAAAGGTCTAAAAGACAGATACTGTTATTTGTGCCCCATTTTATTTGTCGTCTGCAAATGCTTTCAATTTGGACTGGTCTAAAATTTGTTGTGTTGCAAAGATTTTAAGTAGTTTCTTATAGGATTAAGGATATTGATTAAAAAGATGAAAAGTATTTTATAATTTCATGTATTGACATAGTTTTCTAATTAATTAAACTGTTAAAGAGGCCCTTATACTCATTTTCAGCCAGTTTTAACTCATTTTGTCTTTATTTTATCAAACTATAGTCATTCTCATATCTTCATGCCAAATATTGCGCCTGACGGTTGCAAGGTTACTTAGATTACGGTCGATAGAAAATGCATTTCGTTGAGTTGCGGCCTTCCATGTAAACAGACTCGTCGTTTCCGGTTTTTGAATCGAAGATTTCGATATATCCGTTATACACTCGGGTAGATTCGTATGATGATCATGCATTCTGTCACGTGACTATATTTGACATTCGCCCTGCGTCTAATGAGGTAAACAAAGGAAAATGGAGGCTTCTCTGTTGCAGCCTGGATTTTCAGACGGAGGTCGCGGCCTATATGCAAATTACACCGTATCCGACTCTAGGCGGAAACCAACGATAAATTTCCGTGACGCACCGCCATTGTTTACAGCTTCGATCGTCAGCCAGTTTTCTTCTGACCAATGTTCGGTTTCTAATACAAATCTCCGTGTTTCTTTTTTTCAATTACACCATATATGTCAGTAATTTATCCATGTTTACACAAAGGACTGATTTCTGTACGATTCTAAATTGTTTGAAATTTAACAGCGTTTTTGCTCACCCTGTAGACGGGCATCTTTAAATTGTTAAAATTATTATTTCCTTGTATAACTCAGCTCACATCCTGTTTTTAATGTCTGTCTAAACTTCTCAAAGTCTGACCACTTCTCCCCATTTTGAAAAACTTCTCCTAATTCCCAGGCTAGGGAGAAGTAACTTCTCAAATTCGGAGAGTTGGCAGAGGCCTGAGTATTAAAACCTGACAATACAGATAGAATTTAAGGAGATTTAAAAGTCACGTTTAATCCTGTATTTGATACAGCAGAATATCCATTACCAACACCAGAAGATGTGTTCATAAAATTAGACTGGGGACAAAAGTTTAAAGAAATCGACATGCGCCATTGTGTACTACTAACATGTATGATTAAATTAGCAGTCCCATGAATATGTGACAAATTCACAATATATGGGGCATTACTGATACTGTAAGTGGAAATTATTGTGATGTGGAAATTTTTGTGATTTTGCGAATTTGAAAAATTTGCGAACTTTTCTGTTTGCGTATTTTACCACAAATATACCAACAAATAATAAGTGTTTTGAATTCGCAAACATTTCCGTAATCAGTAATTCGCAAATTTTTTGACACTTGGATATATCCATGTATACAGTATCTAAAGCTTCCATATAGAGTTCAAGTTCATCAGCAATATTCCAACAAACTATGGACATGGTGCTGGAAGTATTGGATTCTGTGGGTTGTATATTAGATGATATCACTATTACAAGTCAAAATGATGATGAAAATAAGAAATATTTTGAGTCAGTGTTGAAAAGACTAGCCCAAATAGATATTAAGCTGAGTTAGGAAAGAAAAGTGTTTTTTCCTTCACGATGAAGTGTTTTGCGTTTTATACCGTCCCCAAGCCATGTAGACATGTATTAAATAAAGTTAGAAATCAAAATTTAGCCTGGTTATTGCTGTTGAGCGGACTCTAAAAACAATACACAAATCTGAGAAAAAGACGTTATCAACCATCAGATGAATGAATATTTTAATTAAGGGACCCACTGTTTAAAACCTATTTGCTAGCATATTTTTAGCATCACCTTCTATTAGTACTTTCAGTACTTTGATTTATTTTAAAGACTGAATCCAGTTACCTATTTCTTTTACCCAACTGGACCTAACTATGAACTTGTGCGAAATGTCATCAAGACAAACATTCTGATCAAGTTTCATGAGAATTAGGATGAAAATGTGCCCTTTTGTATGAACATAAGTTTTGTTGTTTTTTTTGTACCAGTGACCTACGTTTTGACGTGACGTGACCAAATATCAAGTTTGTCCGAGATATAATTAAGAGAAATGTCCTAACCAAGTTTCAAGAGCAATCGACGAAAAATGTGGCCTTCAGAGAGCATACAAGTTTTTTCTAAGATTTGTC
Organism: Hippopus hippopus; assembly: GCA_946811185.2. Classification (NCBI taxonomy): domain Eukaryota; kingdom Metazoa; phylum Mollusca; class Bivalvia; order Cardiida; family Cardiidae; genus Hippopus; species Hippopus hippopus. Next base: position 33,229,306 of record OX328101.1, read on the forward strand.
ACAATGACCATCTTTCTGACCCAACATTGGGTATTTCGAACTTATCCGAGATATCAAGTTAAACATTCGGTGAAGTTTCAAGAGTACATGAAAATGTGACCTCTAGATTGCACACAAGGTAATAGTTGACGATCGCACGACAGATGACCCTAGGCGGACGAGGGACGTCGCACGATGCACGACAGATGATGGACACAGCAAAATTTCAACAGCTTACCTTGATCACTTCCTGCTCCGGTGAGCTAAAAAGGGGGCTGTGCTCGGTTGACTTCTCTAAAGACGTTATAGTAACATACATTAATTGTTTTTGACGATAATGTTGTCGATTTACAATTCATTTATGGACTATACAGGGGAAAACCACAAAAAAAAGAATATTTACTGGCATTCAGTATAGTACGTCAGCTCGATAACGGAAGAAAATTGATAAGTAAATATTCAAATTAAAGAGAAAAGATAGGATAAACAAATAAATAAACCAGGGAAAGAAATCAGTCACGAGAAACAGATATCTATTGCTAAGATTGAAATTTTAGAAAATTTATGACAGTATAAAATCATATTTACAAATATCATTCATAATTTTTTTAATCTAAAGTTGTCTTCTGCATCAAGAGTTTTAACTGGTATAAATCCATATCTTGAAATCGTAGTTTTAATGATGGATATAGATTTCAATGTTATGCATCAGTATTCATAATTATATCTACTATACATTTATGAATATATCCCCGTCACTGCTAACGATTCAGATTGTCCTAGATATGTAAAATGTGTCCAGACGGCTTCCGCTCTGAATATCGAAAAATGCTAATCTTTGATTAGTTTATTGATTTTTTGATTGACAGCTGTTTGGTTAACTGATTTGGTTTCTTTCATACCGTTCTACAAAAACAAATTATAAAAAACGAAGACGAAAATACTGACAAGCACTACAAATATCAAATACACTGCTCTTCCTCGGGAAACCCCACCGTTGTCTGGTCGTTTTTCTGAAAATAGTCAAATAAAAAGAAAGATGAACAAGAATCATCACATTAACCGGTGACTTCTTCACTTTGCTTTTTTACACTTTCGGCATTAAGTAATTTCGGACGACAAAATTTTGAGACTTTTCCAAAATGAAGACATCAGCATATATTCAAAATAAAAACAGAGGCATATGACAACTTAAACGTTGCTAAAACATTACTTCTAGTGTTGATATTTGTGTTCTGCATGTGACTGGAACCTTGACCAACTGTACTTTTACCGATCGTTAGACTATCGTTTTTCTTGTTCTGATATTTGCTGTTCTGCGATTGACTGGTCCCTTGACCAACTGTTATTTAACATAGCACGTTTAATTGGTAATGATGAAACTTACTTGTATTTTTAAATACAATTGCTTACATGTAGCAGCTGTTGGGTCTTTAATATATGTGATTGTTTGGTATAGAACACCATCAGCTTCCACGACAGTGTCTTTGTTTATATTCAGTCTCTAATGATGTGTTAAGTGATCACAGTATCTTACGGAAACCGACGAAATCATGGCGGGAAGAGGAAAAATTAGTTTGAAACAATTTCTCCTTTTCCTACCTTATCACTTGAGCGGCACGAAAATTTGTCGTCTACTGCGGCTTTCAATGGATGACACCAAGATATTGCGGTCTGGTAAGGAGATTAAAAGCTCCAAATTGGTAAAATTTTGTTACGCTCCGGGTTCTTGTCTCCATTATTTATACCTTGTCATATGCAAATGATTTCAGCTGTTACAGCGGGTAACAATTTTTAGATCTATGTAAAAGCTGTGGTTGATTGTTTTCTAGAGCAATCCGCACAGCTCAGGTGCAGGAGCGTATGACTTCTATACATAAAGTCTTGGGTCACTTGAGGCTGTGGGTTCGAGCCCTACGACTAGATATCTAAAATTACTAAAAGTCTTTCGGCTGGGACGTTTAACCGAGGTCCCGTGTGACGGTGCTATACACCGAGCTCGTTAAAGAACCAGGTGTAAGTTAGGATCGGTTTCGTCCTGTGTCTTGCAATATCCCTCGTAACAAAACTAACATTCTTCGGGAGTGCTACCCATATGGGCAACTGTTGGGGATGATAACGCAAATTCAATCGATTAGATTATTTTCTATTTATATGTTATGAGCCCAAGTACCGGTCTTTAACTAATTTGTTTCTCGCGATAGTACTTTTTGCGGCAGTTGATGGTAGGAAAATTCAAACGTATAAAGTTTCTGCTGGTGGGAAAAAATACAACACCTAATTTAATCAGTAGAATCCTTCGTTGAATGTGCATGTAGAAGAATCTAGTTGTAAGGTAATTTCTCTTACTCAAACCGGTTTAATAGTTATTGAGTTTTTATAACTGCAGAATTAAAACAAGTCATAAAAATCAATGAAATGAAACATTACACTGCCAAAACGAGTTAAGCAATTTTCGATAATTTTGTCCCATTTTATTTTGTCTTAGATTTTACTTTAGACATTATTATTAGACATTATTATTTCAATCAACTATAATCCTAGCGTGGATTTTTAATATTTTTGTTTAAAATCACCAACTGCTTTAGGTTCGGCGTTTGCTTGAAAACAAGCACCAAAAAAGCCTCATGACTTACGTTACCTTCACCCCTTACATTTATCAAGCGTGAATTGGGCGGAGAAATTGAATAGGACAGAAAATTTGGCTTTATATTTAGTTTTACTGAACATCGAACCATATGAAAATAACGTAATGAAATGGTGTAGAAATAACACTCATGATTAATTTCCATTAGAAAACTTGATCACTTAAATAAACTCTTAATTCTTTACTTAACTTTTGTTGTGGTGTTTTGCAACTATCACAAAAATAGTCCAGTCATAGCTGAACCATCACAACGGTGATAAAAACAAAGACAAGTATTTTATTTACAAATGGATTAGTTTTTTTTTAATCAAGAACCTTCTATATATACCAAAACGGATAAAAAAAATACCTCTGTGTTTGGTAATGTAATTAACCAACTATTACAATTCTTAAAGAACGGTTAAGTAGGTTCAAAATATTACGCTGAATATAACAAAAAATTGCTTTCTGAATGACTAATACAACAAGCAGACCTGATAACAAAAGTGAATTTGAACACAGAAACGTTATGCAGTGTCCACCGAAGTGGATGCTTTAATCAAAACGCCATTTATAGCAATGCTTGCGAAACTCTGAAACCAAAATACAGAGAAACTGCAATTACTTTCGAGATAACATGGAGAAACAATAAATAACTGTTACTAAACTTTCTAAACAGTTATCACTCAACAGAATTAACCTGTCGCTCATTAATATTGGCCTTTTGATCCTCATTATTAGTCGGTTTGAACTTTCTAAATGTAGGTTTTCAAATGTAAATTTACAAAAAACAAAAGTCTTTCCAACGGTACAGATAAAGGGGTACTCTGGTAAGGTGATTGGCTCTCGATTCTGGAGCAATATGTTCCAATCTGCTTGGGTTATTATTTCATTATTATTTCTTTTAAATATCTTTTAGTATCACTCAACAAAATTGACCCGTCGCTCACTGACTTTTGTCAATACTCAGTGAATTTCGCGGGGTCATTTGTTTTAAGGCAACCCGATATGAAACTGTACGATAAAAAATTGAGTATGACCCAGTAAAATTCACGAAGTATTGACGACAGTAAATAAATGGCAGGTCATTTTGTCGAGTAATACTAAACTTTCATTGTTTTGTAAGCATTGCTTAATTGCCTACCAATAATTACCGATAAACAAGTATTGGTAAAAGTCACATAGATAATTCACAAACTTTCGTAATTATTATTGACTGTGAAAAAATATCACAATTTCTGTTTTCTTTCACATAGTTTGGTATTTAATTTACTAATTGTTACAATTGGCTTTCCTTGGCGAACAAACACAAGTTAGTGTACACATTAAGTTGAAATGATGAAAGTTTCATTCGAACTTCGTCAAATTTGAAAAAAAATAAAACGTGGCTGTCTTCATTGCATCCTTTTTCGTTCTCTTATTTTAAGCTTCTGTGGTCCAGTGGCTTATAATAGCGCTTCAACAGTTTTAATTGGTTTTACAGGTAATCTGTAGCCTTTTCTTTTTCTGTAGGCCTTTTGTATCTCCCCACGTGCTTTGTCCATTGTCCTGGAAAGAGATGAACACATCGTGAATTACGTTACCACTGTGTGAATTACGTTACGACTTAAAGCCACAATTCTAGCAAGCAAAACAACTACAAGAACTATGCAATCGTGTCAGGCAATTCAACATGACATTCTTACATCGATAGAAATAATAAACCAGAGGATTACATTATCTTCGCGTACAATATGGCTTTCAAATAAGCAACACTTACCTTCCGCAACGTTCTGATGATATTCTCGAAGAAGTACAACGTGTTACCACATTAAAAGTTGTTTAATTACAGCACCGTGAAGAGCGTTCGGAATTGCGGTAGAAATGTTTCCTATCAATTCGCCCTTTATCTGTACAGCTAAGATAAACTATAAAAGACAGTAACGTAATTCACGGTAACGTAATACATATTTTTTTACATTTGCTCAACTGAGAATGTTCAGTTAGGTAGTGGGAACTTTATTTCAGTTTTTCTAAAGTCTGCATATCATGCTTTATTAGAGGAAAATTGGTAGAGTATAACAATTTGCGTTTTCTTGTATGGAGTGGGGTAGTAACGTAATTCACGTCGTCTGCTAAAAATTGTGAATGTATATCTAAGACCAACCTTACTGTGTTTTTATAATTTTCTTTTAACTAAAACTTATCATATTCCATTTGAGCATCTCCTAAGCAATATTTATAATTATTTTACAGTTTGATTTGAAACTATATCTAGTCATACGATATAAGTGCAAGGTCGGTAACGTAATTCACTTCAAACTGTGGGACACAGACCTTTTCACCCGAATTTATTTTCTGGCACAACTCCTCCATTAAATTTGGCCTAAAAATCAGAGTTTGAATCCTACTGAATATTTTGAAAGCAATGCAGAAAGCCTTTGGTTGATAAAGATCTAGTATGACAGGAATAAGAGACATAACCCATTGCGTGGGACAAGATTTTTTGGCTATTTTAGAGACTTTGAAAGCAAATTTTTAAAAAAATGCATCAACATATGTTCATAAGATTTTTTTCCTACTTGGATCCGATCTAGAACAACTGAAAAATACCAGTAACCACAAAAACGAAACCCTCCTTCAAGTTTTAGGGTCGTGTGACATGTTTTTTACCTAATTGCTTAACTTAACTCGTTTCGGCTGTACACTGTTTGAAAATTTCCAAGGAAACGGAATGAATTACAAAGTAACGTCAATTTTTGCGCGCGCGTACACACACATGCATTCACTCACGCATGCACATAAAATGCTGCTTGTCAAAAGTAGGAACATATACAAGTACATTGAATATTAATATTCTTACTTGATTGCGATAAAGTGAATAGACAAAATCTGTCAATAAAATTTATTGCTCACTTTTTTCAGTTGTTTGTCGTTGTGCTGGTTCTCCAGTGGTGGTAATTGAATCAAATGGAGTTCCGTACAGAATTATCTTTTTAACAACCAACTGAATATGTCCTTTGAACAAAAATATAAATACATAAACACTTAAAAAATGGAATAAAGTACAATATAGTTTAACTTGTTTTTTTTTTTTTTTTTTTTTTTTGTGTGAAAACAAATGATTAATTTGATTAATTGTTCTGATTTGTTTTGATTAATTTGATTTCTTTGCTCATCTGCACGTTTATGCACCTTTCAAAATACACATTTAGCAATATATATGAAAACATTTGAAAAAATAGCAATTTTTCTGGTCGCCAGGAGGTAAAGTAATAATACAAATACGTTTTTGCAAACAACCTACATTTTTCATCTTTTAATCATGATACAGACGTTAAGAACGTTGTTTAAGGTTTTCTGATGGTTAGTCATTACCAGACAACTCCCTGATCTCTGCTCAGTTAACTTTTCGTAGGTATTCAATCTATACTCACTTTGGTGATCACGTGATGTCCAATACACGTTCCAATTTCCTTGTGGAGTTTCACCCCAAAATTCATAGGTCATCAACATCGTACTAATAGGCTCTATTTGCGTTAATTTTTCAATTTTGCTTTCTGTCAGTAAAGAAGATATTGTACCCATCGGTGACTTCATACTGATGTTCAAAGATCCGAAATATGTGATCGAACAGGATTGGCAATGCATCTCTATACTTATTTCAACGTGTTCTAAGAATCGGATGTTGCAGCTTGACCCGATGTAAATTCTGTGACATAGAACAAAGAGAGATGAAAATTTATACAGCTCTTCAGAATGCGAGCCTTTGACCAGCTTGATAACATTGTTTTCTAGAAAGATTTCAATGAATTATATCTCAAATGCCTACAAAATGTCCTATTTTTTATCAGATAACTGTTTCTAAATAATCACAAATAGATCTTTATGATTAGATCTATGTGGCAATCCTATATAATTTTGAAAAAGACCCACTCACAGCTTTAGCAGTAATGTGAGTTCGGGATAGAAATAATTTCAGACAGGCTGACAGATAACATAGTTTTTTTTTCCTTTAATCTTAAATCTAATACTAAATGAAACCTTAGTCTTACCATGATTATTATTTTTCACAATTGAATTTACCAGGAATATGTGTCTTAGGCGTCCTGGTAATTATTGATACATTTCCTATAACAAATAAAGTGATACGATGATCTTATGGTATCACAAAATCTTATACCAAACAAGTGTAAACTAAGAGAATTTTTAATGGTTGTGTTATACTGCAGATTGTATGATAAAATGGCATTTGATAGCATAACCCTATTTTCTCCAAAGAAGACCTTTAACCCTTTATCAGGACTGCAATACTCCAGGTTTAAGAAAACGGTTTGTAAAACAAAATTGTGTTACTTATAACTACTTGCATATGTTTCAACAGAATGAAAACATCAGTCGAAACATTACTTTCATACTGTCAAGTCGCAAATAGGTAGTCATATTAATAAGTTGCTATTTCCAAGCGTTCACCTCTCTATTCCTGATCTCAAGATGAAAATAAAGACCTGCAGTCTATCTAGTCGAACAGTATTTCTTATACTTTATCAAGCATACGAGTATAGCTTAATTCTATAAAGTTATGTTCAAATTGAGTAGAAGGTAAGAAATATCAAGGTGAAAACATACATGTCAGTTTCATCTTCTTTACAGGTTATGCTCTCTGGTTTTTGTTGCCAGGTTTCTGCCAATTTGAACATCTTGCTTGGATTCAATAAACCAAAGCCTAGTCTGTCATTGTCTATTAAAGATTTTACAGATGGAAAACATGAATTTAAGCTTTTGAATTTAGTCTAAAATTCGAGGTGTTCTTAGAGAGACAACAATGGGCATTACAATTCTAGGTATTTTTTATACAAATTGTTTCTCTTTGAGAAGCAAAAGGTCGGAGCTTCGGAAATGGAATGACTTTGGAAACAAATAATGTTACAGAAAAGGAGATATAATTCAAAACTATGATGCTACTCTTTTAAAAGGCATAGGTTAAGAGAAATCAACTAGAGTAACACTCAAGTCAAATGACATGGTTTAGAACTGGTAAGATGGTGTCAGTGCCCATGAATGGGTTTAACAATATGATGAAAATTTCTGCTGGATCCGATTCAAGGATATGAAATGATAAACAAGTATAACATTACATGGGAATGTGAAAAAATATAATTCATTGCCAACTGGTTTCTTCCTTTAATCAATTATTGCGTAATTTGTAAAGCAACGCAATTCCGCTACGTTACGTGTCAATTGTTACGAGTATTTGCTCTGGTGATTCCTAATCTGGTTGGCAATAAATCTTATCATTTCACATAAAAGGTAAAAAAAATACAGTAAAAGAGGATATGGATTGCAAAGTTTAAAATTGTTTGTATCTTTTAAATTGCAATGGCTGTCAAGAGTTCTACATTGGCAAAACAAGAGACAAGCTAAGAGACAGGACTACTATTCATAATCAACAGATTAGAGACCCTTTAACAAGACACACCAGCAGGTTCAAATTCAGACAAATTCTTCGTCCATGTGTGGTTCCTTATGTGCAACGACACAATCTGACATTTCAACAAGATAATGCCAGACCACATGTTGCACGGGTTTGTCGCGACTTCTTGGCACAAAACAATGTGAATCCGCTCGACTGGCCACCTTACAGTCCAGATCTTTCACCCATCGAGCACACTGGGGACGAGCTGGACAGACGTGTACGTTCACGACATCATGTTCCCGTTAACGTTCAGGAACTGACTGCTGCTTTACAGGATGAGTGGAACCATGTGCCCATAAGAAAAATCAACACCCTCATCAACTCCATGGAAAACAGGATACGAGAAGCAACGCTTGCAAATGGCGGACATACTCGACATTGAAATTGACCACCATACAATCAAACTGAAAACAATAATGCAAATTTCGTTGATTCTGTGAAATTGGGAATTCCTTTTTTTTTCCAAAGGATTTTGGGATGAAATTTACACAGCCATTGTATTTAAAACTGTGTGTATAATGAAATATATTTGAACAAATTCGTCTATGCGTTTCTTTATCCTTTCAGTATATAAAACCAAACATCTTTCGACTAACACCTCATCAGTGGTCAAGTTACTAAGGAATAAGGTCATGTAATCGGACAAGAAATAATTACATAGCGTTAGCAAAGTTATTAACCAGTATTTAGGGGATATAACTAAAGGCCTAAACGAATATATATAACTATAAAATGGGTTGGAAAAAGAACATTGATAATGAAACACGGAATTTAAATGATTGCGGGTAAAGACTGCAACAAGATGCTGTTGACAAAGCGTTTGATTGGAATTAAGGAAAACGTAAGAAGTAAGAAGTGCTCTTCGTTGAATTATTAAAAATTGAAAACGTTACCAGCGAAATTCCCCAAGGACTAGAGCTCGGACCGATACTGTTCCTACTTTATATCAAAGATGTCGACCACGACCTACCTAATGATAGTGATCTATATCTCTTCGACGATGATACTAAAGGATTTCGACGCATTACAACAAGAGATGATTGTAGCAATCTACAAGAAGATATATATCGAATGCAGAAATGGTTTGAACGCTGGTTGCTAAAATTCTGTCCAGAAAAAAATTAAGACTCTGCAAATTGGGAAAGAGACTTCCGACCTTTACAAACACAGGCTTAGACAAGGTTTATCTCCCATGGAAAGAAGTGACCATGAGAAAGATATTGGAGTTCAAAATTGACTATCGAAAAGCATATCCAGGAAAAAGTAAACAAAGCAAATTCTATTATGGGTCTGATTCGAAGATCATTTGAATATCTGGATTGTAGTATCTTTAAACAGTTGTACGTGTTACTTGTCAGACCACATCTTGAATATGCAAACCCAATATGGAACACCAATATTAAAACATGTAGAGCTCATAGAAAGTGTGCAACGTCAAGCCACGAAAATGCTTCTTGGTATGAAAAATATGCCGTATGAAGAATGACTTGAAAAACTAGGACTACCAACTTTAGCGAACAGACGAATGAGAGGGGACACAATTGAAACAATGAGAGGGGAAATAATTGAAACATATAAAATAGTGATCAGTAAATATGACCAAGAATAAGTAAAGCTTCTTACATTAAGAATTGACTCTATGGTCATCCATACAAATTTCATAAGCATCACTGTCAGAAAAAACTTAGACGAAACCTTTTTACATGCCGTGTGGTAGATATAATTATGGAATGATCTACCAGCTTCTGATGTAAGTACACCCAAAGTTAAAACATTTGAAGCAAGGCTCGACAAATTCCAGTCATGTCAATCAAGTAAATACGATTACTAAAGCTTATATAAGCCGACTACCAGAGGAGGATCTGTAAGTACCTGTAAGTATCTGAAGCATTGCCTGTTTGTTGTCAGAAAGCGGAAAAACTTTTATATTTTATATTGTTACCGTTGATTCATTTACCAAACTAATTATTTGTCGACGTTTCATGTGGAATGAATTGGAAAGAACAACGAAGTCTGTAAAATGTATTTGTTACTTTTGTAACTCCTCACAAGCTGCAAAATTTTCTGGCTCCTGTTTACGATTTTCGGAGAATTCTCCTTTTTTTATAGCATATATATATACATTTATAATGTTTCACGGGTTCTGTACATTTAAGTTTCACTGACACTTGATTGTCTTAAATTAAATGATCTAGTGTCAGATCTCTTATTCTTTTATGCCATTTTAGATTATTTCGGTAAGAATGCTTTTAAGCATGATCATTCCTTCATTTCAATATCACTGAAGATTTATGAATTTCAATGGTCCTGATGCTTACAGAAACTCAATAATGCGTCACTGACAGAAAATGATCATATCGATACCAAAAATAAAAAGACTGAAAACGTAAAAGACCATTAGCCAATCCCAGTAACAAAGAGACCTAAAAAGATATTCCAATTTCCAAAATTCAATACTATCAATGACTGGTTATATTTTCAAACACTGTTAGTGGAGATAATGAGCATATCAATTTCTTACGAATCCCACAAAAATAAAAATAGAATAAATAAATAAATAAATAAAATTAAAAACGAATACTAAACGAGACCTAAAATATTCAGACAAACCTACAGCATTTGAAACAAAATTTCCACAACGATCTTTCAGATGAATACTTTTTCGTAATAAATTGAACAATTACAATACGAAAAAAAGAAAATGTTTGATCACAAGAAAAAGAGTAATTTGGAATATTGAAGATGAAGAGATTTTTGTCTTAGAAATGTAGGTTTTGATAAATTCATGAGAGATGGATCTGAAATGACCAATTAACGAAAAATTTTCGAAGAAAAACAAGTATCCTATGGGTCTCTATATAAACCGAAAAATTCAGATGTTTTGCTTGAATTTTTTTTTTTTTTTTTATGATTTTATCTTTAACTCAGAAATACCGAAACTCTACGGAGAAGAATCTGAAAGAATCGAAGAAAAAAATACTGCGATGTTGTGTAAACCTTAAAACAAGAGGGCCATGACGGTCGTGTATCGCTCCACTGGCTAATAAGTAAAAACACTACAAGCCAAACATTACAATACTTGGCCAATTGGTTTCAAACTAGAAGTCATACAATTTTTTTCTATAAAATCCTACGAGAAAGTTATGACCACAGGGTAAAGCCATTTTCGAAGACAGTGTTATAATTAATTGAATCCTGGTGGAGGTCCACAAGATAAAGCCCAATCCCAAATAATACAGGTCTAGAATGTGTGGTTATAAAAAGACGATTTTCAAAGTTTCCTCAATAAAAGGCCCTGTAAAACATTAGGTCTTATGGTTAGTAACAAGAATATTTCTACAGTTTTCACTATATAAGCCCATGTAAAACTTGCGACCCCCGGAGCGGGGCCAAACTTGACCGCAGGGCTATAATTTGGGCGCTCTTGGTAGAGGCCCACTAGATAAAGCTACATGCAGAATTTGGTAGCCCTAGGCTTCATGTTCTAGGTATGAGATTTTTAAAGTTTTCCCTAGATAAGCCTATGTAAAACTTGTGATCCCTGGAGCAGGACCAAACTTGACCGCAGGGCTATAGTTTGGGCCCTCTTGGTAGGGGCCTACTAGATAAAGCTACATGCAAAATTTGGTAGCCCTAGGCCTTATGGCTAGGCACAAGAAGATTTTTTAAGTTTTTCATATAGAAGCCCATATAAAAATTGTGACCCCCCCCCTGGGGCGGGGGCAAATTTGACCCCAGGGCTATAATTTGGGCCCTCTTGGTAGAGGCCCACTAGATAAAGCTACAAGCAAAATTTGGCAGCCCTAGGCCTTTTGGCTAGGTACAAGCTTTTTACAGTTTCCCAAATTAAGCCCATATAAAACTTGTGACCACCAGGGCGGGGCCAAATTTGAACCCAGGGCTACAATTTGAAGAAACTTGGTAGAGTTCTACTAGATAAAGCTACATGCCAAATTTGGTAGCCCTCGGCCTTGTGGTTTCATACAAGAAGATTTTCAAAGATTTTCAATATTTTTCAGTTTTGTTGCGATGGCAACCAGAGTTTTTGACGGAATCAAATTCTTTCAAAACTTCTGAAGAGGACCATGGCAGGATCATTTCTGTGAAGTTTCATCAAAATTGGATGAGTAGTTTCAGAGAAGAAGATGTTTGAAATAAAAGTTAACGCACGGACGGACGGGCGGAGTGACGCACGCATGGACGCACACACGGACATAAGCCCGCTGGCCTTCGGCCAGTGGAGCTTAAGATAGGAAAAAATCGTCCAAGTTTACCCGGTTTTGATGCTGAATTTTTAAGAAATGTTTTTTAAGCCAATTCGGTGATTTTGTGATAAAAAAAAATAAATAAATAAAATCAGCATAATTTCTTAAATCTTAAACCCAAACATAATGGCTAATAGGGTGCATCCAAAACGGAAATAAACCAAGTAGGAATTGGCGACTAATTACCTAGTTGAATAGAGTCTACAAACTTAGAACAGGACATGTTGCAGACAGACACTGGCCAATATGGATTTATAAAGATAGATAGGAGATAATGCATTATTCAACTTGCGTACGATTATTACAGGAAAACGATAAACATGGTTTATTACTTTTAATTGACTTCGAAAAGGTATTTAATTCCCTCTCTTGATCTTTTTTAAAAATAAAAGCTTCTTGAGACTTAAATTTTGATAATCGATTAAAAAAATGGTTTGATGCATTTTATCAAGATACAAAGTCGAGATTTTTTTAGTGTGATTTTTTTTTCCTTGAACAGATTGTCGTAAAGGAAATCCTTAGTTTAGATATATCTTTATCTTGAGTGCCAAAATACCATCCATCAACAAAATGATAGGAATATGAAATTAATAAAAGTTAAAGATACAGCCTTTAAGTTATCTTACCTTGCAGTTTACACAGGTATATTTTTGACGGTTCAGAAAAATATTTACACCAGATACTAAATTTTCTATCGAAATTTTCTTAACTTTTCTGGTTAAACATAACTTCAACAAAAAGAATGTTGTTTGGATAAGAAAGACACATATATTTCTGACGCCATTTAAATGAAGTGGAAGTTTATATGGGACCACGAAAAATTTGAATTATGAGGTATAATTTTCTATGTAGATTCCAACAAAATAAACTTCTCACAAAAAAAATGAAATACAAAACACAATTACAAAGATGCAATCAACTTACCCTTTTGCTTAGGGAAAATTACAGCGTAAAACGGTCTACTTATTTCAAAAACGAACCAATTGTCGTTTGCCTAATAAAATACCCCGAAAAAGTATGTTTGCAACTTCAACATGCATTCTATACGTACGTTTTGGAAGGCTGTAATAAAATATGGTTTTCACAAAAGGTTAAATAGTAGATATCAATGCTCTTTAAATCACCTGGATCAAGCGCTCGATTAAAGATAATGGTGGATGACTAAATATCATTTACGAAGTAAACGATTTTGAAAAGTTATATTTATTTTGGAATGACAATGAAGAAAACTGGATGAAAAGAATTACAAACGCAGTTTAGACAGACACAGTCTACGGCACTACGGCAGTTATCAGATAATGTCAGAATGGACAAACTCATCATTGTCTAATTTTCTAATACACTAATAATAAAATTGAGACTAAGTGTTTATTTAACAAACAACTTAGAAGACATTGTCTTATATTCTGATACATTAATAATAAAATTGAGACTATGTTTATTTAACAAAAAAACTTAGATGACCGGTAAAGATTGCAAAGAAGATTAAAATATTTCCTTTTTAATTGAAGTTAACCTTTAATTATTAAAGAGTTAAAGTGCACAATCAAATCAAATGATTTGTCCTTAAATGCTGAAGACAGACACTTTTTCATAAACTTATTAAACCAGCATGCCTTCATGCCAGCATGCCTTCATTTGATTTTTAAATATTCAAGAGGTTCGAAGAGTACCTATTAATGTCATAACAAAGACCAGTCGGTACGTGTTATAACTTAGTCAATAAAAAATAAACATTAACGTAGATTCCTGTGAATCGAAACATTATTTGCTTCACCTTTTCCTGCATGCAGTGGTGCCTATATTGAAGATTTCAACTTGTTCACGAACAAATAATCTTTTATATAAAACAAAATGTATTGATTCTGCGGATTACTTTTTTTGTAACATCGAACAGTAAACAATGGAACTATTTAGCAACTATCCTAAAGTCTTCCAAGTTGTACCAAATCATTCATAGCATTGTCCATAAAATAACATTCGGAATACACTGAAACTATTACCTGTGACAAAATATTTGTTCCTTCTCTAAATGTACATTTCAAAATGTACAACAATAAAATAAACACATTCAGACGCCCGTATCAGGAGTTTAATGTCATCTGAATTCATAATCCTAAAAGTAAATGTAAATTGCTAGAAAAAAAGGAAAATAGAAAATTTTATTACAGATATGGCGACACTTTTTTTTTCATTGTTTCCCGTGATTAAGATTCTTTTATTTTTTCTAAACCTAAGGAGGTAAGCAGTTTTTTACTTGTTCAACGCTTTCTCTCTTTAACACTTAGATACATTTTTTCATGTCTGTATATTTACTTTTGTTTTATCGTCCTTAAAAAAACATGTACGCATGATAGAATTTTCAAGATGTGGAGAGGGATGGATTCCCACTCCTCACACATTAATATACGTTGACATTACCAAAAAATAAAAATTAAAAAAACCGCCATTTCAAAAGAAAAAAAAAAAAGAAAAAATAGTAATAATAATAAATAAATAGATAAAAGACAGCAATCAGTGAAATAAGAGAAAACATAAAAGAGACATCAGTGTACCATCTTACATTTGTAACCAGCTGCGTTTGTGTTCCATTTGACAGAGTTATCGAAACCTTCCTGTGTGGCCGACTCTATAATGATGTGTTCTACGTCTCTTTTCGTCAAGTTTGGACTATGAAATAGAATAAAAGGATTTCGTTTAGCAGCAGGTAGTCAGATTGAGGTTTTGTAATCTGAAAGCCACCATAAATGCTAACTGATAACGGAGTGCACGGTAAAGTGTTATGTCTCTCGAAAAATGTCTCGCTAAATTATAATAACGGACCTTTTCGTGCTTCGGGATCGACTTTTGATTTTATATGAGGACAGTCAGTCATAAACAATAACCTTGTGGTCTTGTTCTTCTTTCTATGCATGAGGTACCAGTAGTACACTAAATACAGAATTACTGATACTGACGTTTTCCAACATGTAATAAGAGATGAGTTGAAGCATACAAGTATTACCTATTTACTGAGTACAACCTAACTGATTTTAATATAAAAATCTTTGCCTTGACTGGTTTTGCTATCATACACATTTAAGTACATGTACTTACATATATTCAGATTATCAACTTACTAATAAGGAACGTGCTCCTTGAGGTATGTGTCTAGAACAACCTCGAACAGGCGTGCAATATTTTACATGCATGTGTGCTTATAATTAAGAAGGTTGTTCATACATTTTTAGATCATGTCGATAGAAACGGAATAAAAGACATTATAAAAAATCCATTATTAATGATGGCTTTAATTAAGCTATAAAAACCTTACTTTTCGAGGAGCATGTTTGCTATGTGGGCCGAGGCAATAGGCACAGCGGCCGACGATCCTTCAAAACCGTTAATACACGTGTCAAATATGGCTGTTGTATTCTGAAAGCAGATATTTGACGATTTTTTTATCACTTTATCCTTCTTTATATCCTTTAATTAGTGCAATCTTTACACAGGCTCACTTTAATTCTTTACCGATTTATGATTATAATTATAATAGACTATGAGCCAGCAGGGTGTTTGCTTTCCCCCCCCCCCCCCGCGTGGGGAATTTTCGGGACTATGATTCTCCTAAAGCCCCAAGGTCACCTGAGCACATTCCCAAAGTCTGCCACCTGGCGAGTTGGGCTTTTGGAAGTTATAGAGGTCAAAGGTCATCAAGTGCACCTCTAACCCTAACCTTCCTAGTTGATCCTCAATTGACTGTTCTTTGGAAATTTTATACCTTGTGAAAGTCCAAAATGATCTAAGTTAATGTAATAAGCTTATACGTAGATAATTCTATGCATTTCTAACAAAATAAAAGAACATTTAACCCAAATCAAAGCACTGACAGCACTATTTTTTTATGATTCAAGCTTCAAAAAAAAAAAAAAAAAAAAAAAAAATCATGATCTGAGAAATTACGGAGATATTTTTCAGATAAAGCACATTTCCTTGAACACGAATGCCTTGAATGCATCCTAGAAGCAACCCAAACGGCATTTTCAGATTTATTGTATATCAATTTGTCATATTTATGGATAATATGAAAGCACTTATAACCAAAGTTCATTGATATACTTTTTTTTTTTTTAAATTTTCTGGTTCATTTCTTTAAAAAAAAAAAAAAAAAAAATATTGATATGCTTATTTTCATTGTCTTAATAATTATATTCATTACAGTTCACAGAAACTTTTAGTGTTAATCAAAGTACTGAAGTTACTGATACATTGTGTACCATTTAACTGTTGCATCTAAAAAACGGACAAAAAAGTTTAAAAGTAATATATATCTTGATCTTATTTATCAAGAAGACATTGCATTTGCTATCTACAGTGCCTTCTCTTGTTATTTTATCGATTTAGTTCTAAGACAACGATATCAAAGTAATAAAATTTGAAGTTGCCATGACGAAGTAGTTAAGGTATGACCTACAGCCATATCCCCCTTTTTAGTTGAATACAGGATACATATGCATGAATTAAACCCTTTAAGCGCTATAGGCGAAAACAGAGGCCTTTGTAGACGACATAGATCAAGATCAGACAGCAAAGAACATGCAGTCTGATCTTGGATCTCTGTCGTCCGCTTGTTTAGTCAAGCCTAATATGATAAAACTCTTTTGAGTTTCAGTGGAGTCTATTTCCGGGCATCGAGAGAGGTGGACATTAAATATTTGGCTGCCCAAAATCAGAAAAAAATTTAATCCTAGTTAATCTTGTGCCACATTTTACACACATCAATCAAGTAAGCAGGTGATTTACTAGCAATGTGAGTTACCAAGATAAATTGAATTCCTTATTTTGATTTGATATTTCAATAGGGCAGATGCACCTGTTATCTCACATTGTTGATCAGGATTCATTTTCAGAGGACCATAGTGACATATTGAATGAAAGCTCATTCATGTTTGTTTTTCCTAAAGAAAACCTTTACCATCATCATTCTCATTTTTACCTGCCATATTTGTGGCTTTATTTTTTTTGTTATATAAACGGGGATTGTTGTTTTTCCGTTCTTACCTGTTCAGAATTATGTCAGGTTAACTGCTTGGCATTAAGAAACAAACAAATAATAATAATAATAATATGAAGCATCGTGTCATGACTAAAAAAAGGCAAAGTATGAATGTTCGAAATGAGATGAATTGGGTTTGATATAATATGCTTATGTCTTAAACTATGCAGAGCCCTGTTTTTTTGGGGTTTTTTTTTTTGTTTGTTTTTCTTTCTTTTATTCATTTTGTTTCCGTTTTATTTTGACTTTGAAATGAAGGTCATTTTGTGTGTTACCATGTACTGTTAATTTCCTTGTCATTAACATATTTTTTGGCGTAAAAGTCATGCAAATTATCATCATTCACATTGCAATCGTTTTATTGCTCAGATTATCTTTTTCTTACATGTGTACAACTTCTTGCTTACTGCTTGCATAGCTCTATGTCTTCTTTTACTC
This sequence comes from Hippopus hippopus, assembly GCA_946811185.2. Lineage (NCBI taxonomy): Eukaryota > Metazoa > Mollusca > Bivalvia > Cardiida > Cardiidae > Hippopus > Hippopus hippopus. Next base: position 33,247,104 of record OX328101.1, read on the forward strand.
GATTACATTGTATTCTAGTGATTTATCATCTGTGTAAATTCAAAACTTGATTTCTTTAGTTTTTTGTTTGATATTGTACACATTTAACAGAGTCAGAAGTTTTTGTTTTTTTTGGTATTGTAGCTGGCCAGTTATTCATGACCTTGTTTGATAGCTGATAGGTGATACTCCATATTTCTGCTATGGGCAAAAGGCCTGTGCATGAACTTTGTTTTTCTATCTTTTTATCAAACATGTGTATAAAGGTACCTGTCGTATGTCAGAAAGAAAATGCCTGCTGCAATATACTTAGACTATGCTTAGCTCCACCTCACGCAATATCAGCATAGTTGTATTATTGTGCATGAACAGATGAACATTTTTTTTTACATTTGGTATCATGATCATGGGCTTATTGTTATTTTCAGGATATTGTTTCCCATTAGAAAAAATTATAGATTTCATTTTACTGTGCCAATCTATATAAGTGATGCACCAATAATTGCCCATCTGTAGGAAGAAACTAGAACTGTCACTGAATGTGACTTAATACCCCCACCAGCGCTTTGACAGAAACAGGCAATTTAACAAAAAATTTCTAAGTTCAAGGGGAGATAACCCTGGAATCATAGGGAGTAGATGATTGAAAACTGCGTCTTGCACAACTTCAGTATAAGATCAATGTATCAACAAACTTTCAATACAATAGCAGCAAAACTGTAGGAGGAGTTCGCGATACAAAATTACTAGCATTTTGTACACAGACGGACACGCGGACGGACACACGGACACACGGACACACGGACGGACAGACACACGGACGGACGAACAGACAGGCTGATTCCATTATACCCCCGAAAACATTCGTTTTGCGGGAGTATAATGATCAGTGGTCTAATGGGGAGACAGTTTCTTTTTTTTCTGACCTAATTCCTCATTCGCAAAGTATATGTTGTGAAGGGAAGTCTCTATAGTTAGACAAAAGTAAATCATGTTTTGCGAAATGCTACATGGGAATAATTTAGCGAATAACAAACCCAGAGTGTCTCAAAAACGCTTTATGCAAGCTCTATTTGCGTAAATTTTGATGTTTTTCAATTGTGGTAAAAATGTCATATTGCGAACAGAACAGAAACTTTATTGAATTTTTACAATGTTTACTGGGTACTTCCCCATCTCATATCATCCAATACTTGTATAAAATAATATAGAATATAAATCATAGCAATGATTTAGTTAACTTGGTGAAATATATTCTAACCAAGCCATGAGAAAGGTGATAACAATGTTTACTTCATGAATGTCGTCTATGGGTGATAGGGGATAGACTTTCATGTAGCATGGAATGATGTGTTGTAAACATCATTGTTATCATATCAATGAAAGGCAACTTCATATTTGTCTCGAACTCTATGAAGGGCCACCATGAAGAAAAAGATCTAATCAATTTTATTCACTGGTTTTAATACAATACCAATCAGTGTGGCAAATCACTGTTGATTATAAAAGTGACAAAAACAATCCTGACGTCACTGAGTTCTCATGGGTCAACAGCAAGAAATATCTTTAATTACGCTGTATCTATAAAGAAATTAGAACAGTGCAATCATGCTGGCTGCCAAAACAAGAAATAAATCCATTATGAAAACAATGTAACTTAAGTTCATTTAAATATTGATGTTCAAATTGACCACAGGGTCAAAGATCAGCAATGTCAACTTTGCAAGGATACCTGCATAAATGCCTCTATTAACAGAAAAGTTACGTCCATCAATATTTATGAAAACTCGGTCAATTTCCTAATATTGAAATATGTGTTTACAGAAACCAAGAGTCTGTCATGATTTGGAATTCTGAATCACAGTCATTTTTTTGATAATATAAACTAAAGTTTCCCGAGGAAAATCGCGAACGCCGGAAAGCATGGTATGATCTGCATGTGGGGTCAGCATGGTGTTTTGAAATTATCTCAGTAGAAACTATCAGTAAATGACAGCAAATGACTTCCTTTGTCTTGCAAGCCACTTGTGAAAGTATGTGGCAATAGAGAATTTGCTCGTGACAGGTATTTTCCCTTTTTGCCAAATAATCTCAATTGTTTTGAAGCATAAGCCTTAGTAATAAATACATGTTTTAACAGATTATGGATTTACCTCACTAGTGTTGTTCCAATTGGATAAAACCTTGTGAAAATGTAGGTATACTATAAAAGCAGGTACCTCTGTCTACTTCTAGCTACTTCCCAAAGCTCTTATCTGGTAGGTATAAAATAACAAGTCGCTGGCTTGTATTGCAGCTGTTTTCATTGACTGCACACTTCTCGTTCATGTTTGAAACCGTGGTACATGCAGCACTTGTATAAAGAAGCCTAAAACGTGTAGATGAATACACTCACATACACCTGTAAGAACTACGTATGCTACTATTGAAAACGATTTGAAAACAATTACAAACTAACAGATACTCACAAATCGTTCATTAACAGGTGCTGCTGCTAAAATACATGGACATCTCTCGTCATATTCTGGTAGTTGTAAATTTGATTTAACACCGGCTATAGTTAAAGTATAGATACTTTTAGCATAGCCGTCCATATTGCAGTTATCTTCTTTACCATTTCCAGCGGGAAATACGTAGATTCTACCCTTGCCATTTCTCCCCTGTATCATTCAACATGATAGTATTATTTAGAAACTTGGTAAAATAACAGTTACCATATAGATCTTCAAATTGTATTAACTTGTTTATACTTATCGCCTTTTACAATAGAAATTGCAAACAAATTAGAATCAGATAAGATCAGGGCCCGCATTCACTAACCATTTTTAATTGCATTCTCAATCTTATTCTAGATAACGAAAGTAACGTAATTTCTGATTGGCTAAACCAGTTGTTTTAAGAAAGAAAAGCATAGGGGGGAAAAAAAGAAAAAGTAAAAATTGGATAGAAAAAATTAGAAAATTCTTTAGAATGCGACTATGAATATTGTAAAGAAAGGTTTGTGAATGCTGGTCAAGATCATCTGAATCAGTGGTGTAGGGGTAAAACGTCAGCCTCTTACATCAAGGTTCATATCCCGTGAGAAGGTGGTCAACCTGTGTAGTTTACACCTTATGGCACAGTTGTCCATATGAGCGATGCCCTCCTACCCAGAAAGCTAATAATTACGTTACAGATGATAGTGCAATATAAACAAATAAATCCATTCTAGGTTACATGTGGTTCTTTAATGTGCTCGGTGTATAGCACTGTCAGACGAGACCTAGATTTTAAAGTCTACTTTGCAAGATGATTGGTAATTTTTAGATGGACAGTCCAGGAAATCAAATCCACACCCTCAAATATCTGGGTTCGATTCCCACGGTTGACCAACTAAAAATCAATTTACAATTTTTGGTACCTCGCCATTGCATCAGGTGCTATTTGACTGGCTATCGTAAATTACTAGCACAAAATACAAAGCGTATAAACTCAACATTGAATTTGAAGCGGTCACTTCCATATGCCAATAAAATCGCTGGGACAAAAAAAAAATATGTCGTCATCAATTTGTTATCAACTGGCTTCTCCAGTGATCTGACTTCTTAAATGGTATATAATAAACTAGTTGTGGTCATTAACTTGAAGTAGGCATTTTATCTACTCAACTGTATTTTCTATAAAATACTCTTGCGAGAAAAAAAAAACATGAAGCTGTTTTTTTCTTCTTGTTATAATTGTTTTTTTTTTTTTTCCGACGGAATCTTAGATCTACAAGGTGTCTGGAAAGTCAGGTAACACTTTTGTACATTTATAATACTGCTTCAAATGTCAGATGAAAAAATGAAAATATATATACATGTATATAAAATATGTAAGTTTTTCGTGTGATAATTGCATTCAATCTTCTTAACAATACACATTTTTATACAGATTTCAGATCATAAGTACATTTCTGTCATTTACGTCATTTAAGTAATGACTTTCTCTGACTTTCTGTTGTCTGGACATGTTCGTTAACAAAATATGCGGTTTTAGAAACGTAAATAATCACACTGTTTCACAGAGGGACAAAAGTATAGTGAAAAACTAGCCTTATGTGTACAATGTCATCATTGTATTATTGGGCCGTCTATGTCTTTAACGACATGATTAATTCCCACCGCTACCTATCACTCAAAAAAAACAAGTTTCGTCCCGCGCTTGAATAGAAGTCCACGTGAAAAACACGTAGTGTATCCTGGATGGTGCTACAGAACACACATTTACCACTATGGTAGATTTTTTATACGATACGTTCGGTGATAGGGTATTATCAAGACGGTATGCTGGGTGCTGAATATGGTGGCCTGCGTACAGTTCTGACCTCAACCCGTGCGACATCTTCACTTAGGGATATGTGAAGTCAACGGTCTACAATCCCGAGCCAGACAGCACAGACATGTTGTTAAAGCTTATTCAGATTAATAAACGTGAAATCAAGACGGTTGATATTTGGAATGTGTGCTCAAGTGATTGACTATTTCATCGTGCGTGTACGGCGTGGAAAGAGCATAACAGGCCGTCACACTGAAGACGTCACTAATTACTAAAATGACGCCAATGACGAAAATGTACTAATGATTTGGAATCTGTGTAAAATTGCCTAATGTAATGAAAAATAAATGAAATTATCACACAAAAAACTTACATATTTCATATGCATGTGTATATATTTTTATTCCTTCATCTGAAATTAAAAGGCATATTATAGCTGTACAAACGTGTTACCTTATTTTCCGGACACCCTGAGCAAGGGTGAAAAAAAGGGAAAAAAATCTAAAAGTTTACTAGCATTTTCTCCTTTTCCAACATTGTTTTCAAAATCCCTTTTCTTCATTGTCGTTCATACATGAAATTGCTTTGTCAACGAGTAACCAAAACTCGCATTATATATAATTATGACATAAGAAAATTTGGGAAATTGATAAACCAAGAAAATGTTGTAGCTTGACTATACCTGTAACAAACATCTAAAGACAAATATAGAAAACATTAATCAGTAGTAGAAATGGCTAACAATATCATCTCAATAGTTTTAATAGTTTTGAAAGGTTCCAAATTCAGTTAAAGCATGGATTATGCCTATTGGGCACATTAATGGGGGAAAAAAATCACATTTGACTGAATTAATGAAGAGAAATATAGCAATTATGTTACTGCTTATTTTCAACCGCTGAATTCCTTTGACATTCAATATAATTAATCATTCCAATGTGTTTTACTGAATTATTTTCCGAAGAAAGGTATTTCTCTACTTATTTTACAGTGAAAAGAGACTGACTGTTTAATTATAAGTGATAATAAGTAATAAAAATGTGGCTCGCCTACAATGTTTATAACCGATATGTACTTTTAGCTGTTCGCGCTTTACCTCTGTCTCACCTTACGCTCGAGAAAACGTGTTTGGACTAAGGAAAAGGTTTCACCTGTTTCACTCCAAGACGGAGTGCTTCTTTCGAAGCTTCTCCAATTTCTATAAATCCTTTGTTATCCGCCATTCCATAGCTGGCTGACACAATCTCAATTTCGTCTAAACGATAATTAAACGCTTTAGCCTCCGCTGTGTCTGGCGACTGTATAGTTTCGAAGAATGTATGGCTTAATACTTTAGTGTTGAGCACCTGTAAGCCTGCAAAGTGAAGATGAATTTGATGGACTTACATCATTCCGTGCATTAGACACATTTAGATTCTTTAGAGAGAAACAATCTATGGAAACAGTTACAAGAGTGTCCGGTTACACGACCCTAACTCTTCTTCGAAAAGAGCCTTTCTTAGTGGCTAAACTCTGGGTGCCTCTGAAAAAAGCACGCCTAGGCTGGGAATCGAACCTTGCACCTTCGGATCAGTTGTCATGTGTTGTACCACTACCTCAACACCCCACCTCTAAACTGCCGAATTCGGCCTTTAAACCTATCAATGAATCATGCTTATATTTAGTGTGTAGGGGACCCCTCCTCTCCATGTGCTTTTGTTAACTTTCTTACCAAAAGTAAGTATCCAAATATTGGACAAATATCAAATTTCGAATTGTCACAACTAGTTGGTTTGTTATCTTTGTAATGTATTAAGGTACATCTTGGGCAATGCTATTAGTGCAGCGGGTTTTACACACCCACATACCATACACTACTGTATATATTTCTAAAAGGAAAAAAAGAAAAACGGAGAATCTGCCTTTAGAACTACAACTGGATCATTTCTTCCTTGGTATGTACTGACAGATATAATATCATGAAATAATAAAAACTTTGTTTCTATTAAAGAAAGCCTAACTAAAAAATGTTGGCCGATTAAGTTTAAACAAAAAAATCTCTTTCAAGAAAAATTGAATAGGCAGCTGTTAACATTTGAGTTTATCATCAGGTGAAACTTTCAATTGATTTTGTCAAAAGTTGTGTACGAGAAATTGTGTCTAGTAGCCTTAACTCTTTCAGAGTCAAATACACAATGGTAAAGATTTGGACTGGATCTCTTCCAACGGCTAAAATAGAAGCCATAGAAACTAAGAAAGATTTTCACTTTATACGAGTAAGCTTGACTAGGTGTACTCCGATCTTGATCTATGCCGTTCGCAAAAGCTTCTACCAGTTTTTCGCCTGAAATGCTTTAAAAAGGTTGACGTAGTTTTAAAAGAATCGTCAACCTTTACCGTCTCACATTTATTTCTCCACACAATGTATACTGGTCCCCGTTGTAAATTTACATATCGTCGGTGTCATAAGAAAAGCTTGTAACTCATTTTCATGCACTTTTCATGAGAGCAAAAAAAATGTGTATTTTTTTTTACTTTTTGTTAGAATGTTTTAAATTCAAGCACAAATGTATAAAAATGTCGTACAATGGACAGCATAAAGCTCCTATTGCTGTTTTGACTGGGTATTTGGGCATCATCAGAGTTACGATAATTTCTTTTTTGTTTTTGCTACAAAGTTTGAGATACGTGATATACAATGTTTTAGTTGACAAAAATAAATCTGTTTTACCGTCACAAGAAGTTTTACAATAAAATCTTATTACCCTTGATTGTGTTTTCATGGTAATAAGTTTCTTCAAATCACACTATTAGACCAAATAAACCCCTCAGAATTTTTGATGATGGATATGGCAATGAGCAAACACGAAGCGTCACTCGAGGTCCTCTGTGTTCTGTTGGTTAGGGTGTTGGTAATGTAACCCAGGGTGCTGGTTACATATGGGATTTCTAGGGCAAGGCATTTCAGAGCCCCAGTTTATTACAGGAAGAACTCAGGCAATACATTAGTGAACGTCGCTGTGATATGAATGAAAGCATACTAGCAATTTACTTTAGCAGTACTAAACAAATATCAGTGATAACGGGCATTTTCAAGGTACAGTAATAATACATTCATGAATGTGAATGTAGAAAGGACAATATGAATAAGAATGTTAACTTGTATATAACTTCTTTATTTCTCCTTATTTTGCTGAACAGAAGAACAGAATACTTTTTGTGAGACATTCCTACCTGGAATGTATCAAGCTCTTTTAACTCTTTACCATACAATCCCGAGTTTTGATGACCCCGAAAAAGAAGGCTTTTGAAAACATGGTGGGAAAAGAAGATAGTGCTGGTAGTCAGCTTTTTCTTCTTTTCCCATAATGCTTTCTACACTGTCAAAGACAAATTCTATCATTTTAACCACATTTAATCTGTTGTCTGCAAATGCTTTGAATTTGGACCAGTCAAAAATTTTGTTGTTTGATAAAGAGTTAAACGATCAACTCTCTAAAAAATAATGACTTGAACATCTGTCAAGTGAATAACCCATTTGCTGGGAAAATTAACATGTTGGGCATGGTGCATTATTCTATAGAGAACAACAGGAAAACAGTGTGGGGAAAGGAGAAGTGGTTTGCTACGAGCAACACTTCCTTTTTCCACCCACAATGTTTTAAAAACATTATGACAGCTCATCTGTAAAAATCAAATTTGAAGTTATTGGATCAAAGGGAATTTTTTAAAGAATAGAAATTTCTGTCCGCGAATTTTTTTTTTTTTTCTTTCTTTACTTTACGGTCCTCTGCATAAAGTACAGACAAAAATGAAAGTTCAGATTCGCACTTTACTCTATAAGGGGAAAAATGTTTATGTGTGCGGTAATGAATCATAAAAAGGATGGTAATCCCTCGGTATACAGCTCTTGAGTTTTTGAAGGTCCTCAAACTTTGACTTTTTTATCTGCAATGCATTAGCATACAGTGGATCAACAGCATCACTAGCTTGTGGTTGCTTAAAATTCCGAGGTTTAGGCATATCTTGAAAACCTTCCTCAAAATTTAGTTTAAACTGCATTGTCCCATCTGGGCAATACTTTAACACTCTGATATCTGTGACTAGAGAATCGCCTGCCTTTTTACCTGGTCTAATAGAATCATAATATTTCAAAGTACTGTAGTCACTGAAAAACTGATGAGTTAAATATTTAACTTTGTACGGCTGGTTTGGGCGAGCCTGTAATATTTTCTCTACATAGTTAGATGGAGAATAAATTGGTACTTTCTAAATCAATCTTTCAATAGTACTATGTACAGAATCCACCTTCATTTGGGTGTGTCCGCGCTCGAGGAATTTGTGTGTGACTGTAACACCACGAGTGACGGCTGTGCGAAGTAATGCATTGGACAAAGTGCTATTTCTGTTTTGGTACCCGCAACCATCCGAGTGTAAGATAACTTCCGTGGTGTTTTCTTTAATTGCTTCGTCAACCAGATTAATGATGCATGATGCAAAACTGTTTGCCGTCAGTCCACCTTCTCCCTCATGCCAAAAAAAAACTGATGACATCTGTTGTCGAGAGGTTGTATGAAGTAAAATTGTGACATGCTAGTTTTGTTTTAAAGTAAACTGCACTTGCTTGAATTGCAGGACACAACAATACTGACTGGGTATCCATGGTAAATACTGTGACATTTCCATTTTCTATCCCATGTTTTTTATCTTTTTCCTTTTCAGCACGTGCCATATCTTTTCTTATCATGTGAGCGCTGTATTCCTCATCTGATACATTTTGAGTGTCATGTCCTACACAAATATCACATTGGTCCTTTTTTAGATGAAATACTGACAGATTCATTTTATTGAATAGTTCAAAGAGTTTCTGTCTTGAGACAGACATAATATCTTTCTGTGTGCAATCTCTCTTATAGGCTCGATGAAGATCTGAAAACGAACCAAACAAAGGCTCGATGTACTTTTTACTTGTCTACAATAGTGGGATTCCATTTTTGGTAATTGTCTCAAAAACTCTTCGGCATTCTCAATATGTAGTCGCACAGGTCTTCTGTTTCTCTCTTGACTCTTAGTTAAATCTGTTGTTTCTGGTAGGCCTTTATCATCAACTTTTTTCAACCAGGAATACAACATGTATTCGCCTATTCCCAGAGTTGCTAGAAACATATTCTTGCAAACAGGAAGTCGTTCCTTTCCAACCCTTAAGAAGTATTTGAATGTAAACTGTCGTCTACTTTTGGCTCCAGCCGATGCTTTAGATTCTGTGGGCACACATTTCTGAACCAAACTTGTTGCATAAATCTTTTTCTCATCCCATTTCATGTTTTTCCAGAAAGAAAGAAACATTTCTTTTCTAGTTTGGGCATTTATCAAATTACATTTCCTTGTTTTGTTACATCTTCTTCTACAGTCTGTATCTGTTAGAACTCTTTCAGGTCTTTCTATACAATGGGACTTTCTGCCTTCTTTTTTGCCAACACCTTTATATGAGCTTCCTTCCATACGTAATTTCTTGTTTAAGTTTCTTGTCCATTTATTAGGATCTTCAAGTCCTTTTTTGGCCTTTGTTTTCTGAACCTCTTGTTGATTGTTAGTTTGTCTAACTTGTTCTTTAACGACCTCCTCATGGTCAACTGTTTCCATATGCTCAGGATCTAAGATAACTTCGGTTGCTGTACGTTCAGGTGAGTTTTCTTCATTGTTTATACCTGTAGTTTGGTCTAATATCGCATCCTGCTGTCTGCTATGTGAATCTTGTAAAGTAATTTGACTTTTTCATCATTGTTGGTATCTATCATCTTTCTTTTCTTTGTCCTTCGCTTTCTTTTGATCTGCTTTCTTTGAGTTTCATATGTGCTGCTAGACTCGCTTCCTGAATCACTTCCATGGTGTCTTCGCTTCATTTTCGGGAGCCAATCTTTATCTCTCACATCACCATCATAACTGTCAGAAGATTGGTCCTCTTGGTTACCTTTTACACTTTCATCCTCAGATAAATCACTTTCATCACAAAACAAATCAATGTTATCGTGTTTGTTGTCCGAGGTTGGCATTGGTTTGTCATTACAATTACTTTTTGAACCACCCCCAAGGTCATAAACACTTTTACCCTGAATGCGAATTTTTGTAATTGCGGAATCTGGAGTCACACTGTTCATTTCACATTTATCACTTTCATCTCAAAACAAATCAATGTTATCATATTTGTTGTCCGAGGTTGGCATTGGTTTGTCATTACTATTTCTGTTTGAACTATCCCCATTATCAGAAACACTTTCACCCTGAATGCGGATTTTTGTAATTGCGGAATCTGGAGTCACACTGTTCATTTCACATCCATCCCTGACCTTTAGTTGTGCAAGCCTCACCATTAATTTGCCTCGAGATTCCATTTTCAACTGTTCTTAAAACCTGGCTGACACTTACAGCTTGGATAAAACACCTGCATGAGTAGGAATCAACAAAAAAGTATCTTGATGTTTTACTGGTAACAGTGACTCTCACACATCAGATATAAGTATACAGAATGTTTTTCTTTCAGAGATTTTGCTGATGTCCCTTTAAAATGCAAATGTAATAACACTTTTTGACTAACAATGCGAAATACTGGTTAGATATCATAGGTCAGCTATCACTTTTATGACATTACCTCTACCATGGTTAGTAAGCTCCCTCAACATACCATCCACACTCACTACAAAGATAACAGTCTAATTCCTCATCTGTTATTCCCTCTGGAAGATTGTTTACACGTTTCAGATGATATCTCATATGGCAGGTTTGGCAAAACAGCCAAATCTTACCATTAATGTCTTTCAGAAATATTTTTCCATAAAGTAGCTCTGCTTCAAGTTTCATGCTGTTTTGGGGGCGCTCATTGCATATTTCACATATCCATTCATCTTCAGGAGGAGACCCACTAGATCCAGACATAGTGAAATCCTGTTGAGAGAAAAAATAAGTTTAAAATACAACTTAAGACAGCTTCAATCATATTTTTTCCTCCTGAAAAAAAAAAAGTTTTTTGGTGATATCAGGCTGATTATTATGTCACTAATTCTTGAAAAAATATGAGTCATCTAATCTTCCAAATTAAAAGCATCAGGGGGAGTTTATGAACACATTAAGATAACAGGAAGGTTTCTATTGGGAAAGATTAGAAAACCTTCCGGCATAAAGGAAAAATTGCTCGATATGTGCATTTTCTTATTTTCCCACAATGTTTTTAAAAATGTTCTGCTGCAGGAGCATCAAAAGGTGCTTTCATGGAGTTAAGGGTTCAATGTCAATAGTATGATTTGATTTTAAATGGAAGACGCCAGCAAAAATTTCAATTCGAAGACCACGTAAGTCAAGAAAAATAATTATACATGGTGAAAAACAGTTATTATTCAAAAAACAAGTAAGTCAGATAAAATAATAAAAGTAACCAGTGTATAGTGAAAACAACAAGATCACCATCAAGTCTGGTGGGCAATAATACACCACAATAAGAAAAAAGCTTGGGACAACTTGATGTAAATCAAAACTGTAGAATAAAGAAGAAACATTCTGTGAGAAAATAGGACGTCAGGTCCCTACTTCCAATTTTATAGCATTGCACAGTTATTTTCAACGAAAATATCATTTCAAAGAACAATGTGCAAACAATAAAAGAGTTAGTTTATGAATGAATACTTTAAGACAGTTTGGAGACTACTTACGACTTATTTTCATTGAATTCCAGCTTTGGCCAAGTTGGTGTCTTCCTCATTGATGATCATTATGACTTACAAGGATTTCGCATAGAAAATAATTTCCAATGATTATTCGATGAATTCTCACATGACTTTATTTTCTTGTTCTGATTGGTGTAGATATCTGGTATTTTCTCAGGACATGTAATCGAATATAGAGTACAAGATAACAAAAACAAAAAAAAAAAAAAATCGCAAAAACTGACTTACGAGGTTTTCATCTGACAACGACGGGTACAGAACCGGACCACTTTTCCAAACGAAAACCGTTAATTCGAATTTCAAGATAAAATAGAATTTTATTCAATAAACGCTACCTGGTACGATTCATCTAGCTATATGGTTCGCTAGCAAGCACCTATGCACCAGTCATTTATAAAAACAGCCCTTATAGGCTTGGGAAATAGCTTCGATATAAGCCCAGATATTTCTTGTTGATAACTCTCTGGAAAAACCCTGCACAGATCCTGGTTTCCCTAAAGTCTATATTTAGAAACTGTATTCAAAGATGAGCAGTCAAACAATAGTATTTGTCAAAACTATTTTTCTTGTTTGAAATAATTAAATTTTTAAGAAATCTAGAGCGAAGCACAGGCTAGATTTTTCCACAAAGGTATTGTTTATAGCCATTTTCTCCATTGCAACTTTATTAGCGGTGAGTTTTAGTTTATACACCGCGTATTAATATTTATCCTGTACAGGATTGTGATGCGTCATAGCAGATGGGTCAAATCTTCGAAGAATATGACATGCGCAGACAACGAGCTTAGTGCTGCAGTTTAACTGCTGTCGTTTATGGTCCATGCTGATTAATATCTAGCCTTGGGCGGTTAAGTACGCAAGATTGAGGAAACATACCACGAAAAAAAATTATAGATGATATTTGTGTTTTTCTGTGAAAGACCGAAATTTATTTCATCGAGTTAAGACCATTTGTAATATTTTCACGAGTGGCGAGGCCACGAGTGAAAATATTACCGATGATGTACACGAGATGAAATAAAATTCGATCTGTCCCCTAAAAAATAAATGTTCAATTTATTTCACGCTTCTAACCCCTTTTCGTTGTGACTTTCGTCATAATTCAGTACAGTTGTTTTCGGTAATTCACCATAGCGTACCTCCTCCCACATAACAATGCATTATAATATTACGGAAAGCGCGAGAAATGTAGGGTAAATGCGCATAAACTACGTCATATTTTCCTCTGGTTGAATAGCACACGCTGTTTATCTACATGTAGGTAACAAGTGCGCTGGAGCAACTGTTTTCCCCGAGACAAGCACTTTATATCTCTTGGCATCGGCTTAACTTTCTAATGGACTTGGCTTAAATATCGCATGGTCATAACTTAATATAACTTAAAGAGAAAATTTAATGGATGTCTGAGACTATGACTTTGTGACCACGAGATAATTATCCAAGTGATGCTTTCAGCCATCCATCAACTTGGCCATAAGTTAAATTAAGTCGTGGCCATGGGATATTGTTTTCGTATGTTCCTTTATGCTGCTGTAGTTGCTTGAAAATATATATTATGAGAGAATAGATATAAGCCATGCTCTGGTAAAATGGGTTTAATGCATCTCTGTGATGAATGATACTGAGCAAGCCATTATATAATTATGGATCCATAAAATCCATTTTATATAGCAACCGACTGAACCATGAGCTACATTGGTGCTTTGACATGCTGAAGACTGATCATTAGCAAAAAGTGTAGATCCAGGTCAGCCTTCGCGGACTGTGCAGGCAGACATGGGTCTATACTTCCTGCAGATGCATTAAGGTCCCTTTGCACAGAGCATGGCTCATATAGAATTTACGGAAAGTTTGTAAGCATCAGTACGTTTTTTTCTTTGGTCGTGGCTTGCAATAAACTTGAGTAAAAAGCAGTCAACACTCCACGCTTTACCAGACGACAATTTTTAGACTTGTACATGTATAGTAAAACTGTTTGCAGACAACAAACCATATGTGACTAAAATACTATATTTATCTTTGAACTGTTACAAAACTTTGTTTGCAAAAAGGAGAAATGCTAGTCGTCAGCATTTTCTGCTTTTCAAAGAATTTTCCAGAAGCCTTCTTCTCCCAGTTCACAAAAAAGGGGTTGTTTGATCAAGGATAGACTACAAACCTGTAATTTTTATCCGATTTGCTTTTCCGAAACCTTTACCGCAGTGCATTAGACCCTCAGAAGCGATAATGCCCATACACATAGTCCCGTGGCTGAAAAGTAAAGTGCAAATAAAAAAAATCCCGTACTATATAAGGCATGGGTCCGTCGTGGTGATGTAGTATACTGGTCTATCGCACAGATAGATATAAATGTGTCTTCCCTTAACTTCGACAAACAACAACAAATACCTTTTTTGCAATACCTTGACGAGGCGTTTATTCGGTAGAAGTGGCAGCAGAAAGAAAAGCAGCCATTTGTTCTTCAGAACTTCTAGACTACTATAAAAAAAAAAAAATACAAACAGTGCTAAATATAACTCTTACGCCGCACTAGCTTCTAAAAAACAAATGTTGCAACCCGTCTCGCCCAGGAAAAACCAGAGATAAAACACTTTTAAGTGAAAAACTCTGGAAACCTGTGTCCGTTTGGCAATGACAGGTTTAGAATGTTGGACCTCATTCAACTTTAGCGACTACCTGTAGTACTTCAAAACAAAATAAAACTAGATTTGATGCGGTCAGTTTGCCGTCGTCAGGTAGAATGACCAATGCACACGTCTACCCAGACATACACACAAGCACACTCTACCTGTTTCACGTGCACCGCCCCGGCCCATTGAACTCAAACCACTGTGTTGAACTACGTTACGCGAAGACAATCATTTCGCGCTATTCTAAACGAAACGCGCGAAATAACCAATAGTTTGTGTTTGTATAAAGGGACACTTATATATATATAAATACTGCCTAGCTATAGAGCAAACGTTTGTAGCGACATGGTAGAGCGTTCGCATTTGGACTTGGAGGTCCAGTGTTCAATCCCCGCCTTGGGAGGCTATTTGTCAGAACTGTTACATTGATGCCAAACGTAAAAAAACACTTATTTGAGAATTAGAGTTACAGTAATTGAAAGATTCGCGGACGAATCTTCATATGGCGTGGAAGTATGTAGTAAACTGGTCTATCCCACAGGTAGATATAAATGTATAGCTTCTGTTTGTATAAAGGGACACTTACACTGCCTTGTTATAGAGCTACCTTTGTAGCGACGTGGTACAGCGTTCGCCTCGGGACTTTTAGGTCCAGGGTTCAATCCCCGCCCTGGCAGGCTATTTGTCAGAATTGTTACAGTGACATCCCCGAGTATTTTAAATAATTACATAAACTTAGCCAACCATATTCTTTTGTTAGGTTGTCTTTAAACTATTATTCATAGTTAAATAATTTATGTCATTACAAAAATAGTCAGGAATTACTCCCCTGTTGTTAAGATTAACAAAAAATATATTATCAGTTAAATGAATTAATTATTTTCAATACTTTGTTAGCAGCATACCCATGCCTAACTTTAAAAGTTTCATTTAAAAATATGGCACAGCGATCCGACCCTAATGTAAAGATGTATAATCTGATCTTGGATCCACAAAGTGCGGAACTTGATTCTAGATTGTGGCTAAAACTATCTTCACGGGTCTGAATTTGTAACTGTAAGGCTCGTTTTCCATATGTCTGTCATCCGACTACGTCGTCCGTTTGCGTTTGGTGTGTCCGTTCATTGTAACCCCTTTTTCATATGTCTACGATCCGACCACACGATCTGTTTTTTGATATTGGATCCTAACAGCAAACGTGTCGGATTAAACGGAACACAGTTTGTTCTCAGTTTGTTACTGGTTACTGGTGCCTTGTATTTTAGATAAAGAAAACAAAAACGAAAACAAAGATGTTGGGTTAGAGGTATCAATTTCAAGGGATGGAAAAGACTGTGGCACGTAAAATCATTTAGTAGGCGAATTGGACTTTTATAAAGTGATGTAGACTGTCCATGCTACTTTGCCGTCGTTATAGAATGCGTTAAAGCCAAAATTACAAGAAGATCGACTACAAGAGACTCAATAAATGAAAAACAATGACCTTTGTTTTCATTTCTGCTTGAAATGCCGTCCGTTGCGATGAAAAAGAACGCGACATGTAGCGAACTTTTTCTTTTAATCACAATCGAACCGTCGCACTAACGGACAACGCAGTCGGATACATGGGAAAATTCATATTGAACTTGCGTCCGAAAATCGCACCGTCGCAAACGGATATCGCAGTCGGATGACGGACACAACCAGCCTTATCAACTCAACAACGCTAAAAGACCGTCCGACAGACATGCGCGGATAGACGTTGTTGCTTGCTCGCTCTCTCTCTCTCTCTCTCTCTCTCTCTCTCTCTCTGTTTGTAATGTCTTACCTTACTTCCCTAAAGAGTTCTTCATATTCATATCGAATTTTTTGCGGAACTACAGCATGCCATGGATCTGGGTCATTGTGGTAGAAGTCATAACTGTGAAACTCGTTCTATGGTATAAAACGAAAAAAAACACGATTGTTTTCAAATTTGGGTTTAGCAAAACTGGTGAACCTCTAGAAGTAGAAGGTGAAACTGTTTACTGCCGGAGGAGGGGAGTAAAATCTAGTATCACAATACAAATGGTACTTTTATTTACTTCTAGGTGTGCTGGAAAAATTGAAACTCTGGCGAGACCGACAGTCAAATTGTGACACAGCGAATACAAGTTGTCACACCAATGGTAACTGATACATGAAAGTAGATTAAAAGAACATTTTTTTCTTTCCTGTTACGTTGCCGATTAAGTTCGAACTGATAAGAAAGTAGTTGTACAAAACTTGGGTGCTTAAATTAGAGCGAAACATCAGCTAGAGTATAACTGAAATAAACCCTCTTTCTCTATGTATTCGACGCCATTTTCTGGTTTGTTTGTCGGGCGTAGCAACCAAGCTACCGCATTACTAAGGTGTGGAGTGCCAAACTCGCGTTTGCAGAAAGGTCAATTATACTACTAAGTCACGATGATTTAGTTGAAGATCAACCTATCTTTAAGTGCAATAAGTGCAATAAGATTATGGGCAGTTTGACCCTTTCAACTCTAGGAGCCATATAAATTATATTTCTGAATAACAGCGTAGATTTAGATGAGATTGTTTGTGAGCAAGTGTTATTACATATACCAAGAAATCATTTTTTATGAAAACAAGTTGGTATACCAAATAACAACGTGAAAATGACAGTTTCTTCATCTTTTCCTTTCTTCTTGTTTTCTTCCCGATACAGAGTGAGCATTCTGATCTTAGATCTACACCGTCCGCCTGTTAGTCAAGTGTGTAAGATAGCAATAAAATGGATCGTATTTTCAGGCATCGAAATAAGTTGGGTTTATATATATGACGGTGAAAGAGTTTAAAAAAAAATCTTACAATAGCGTTAAAAAGATTGGTATGATTCATTTGAAATCCATTGTCAAGTACACCTATTATGACGTCTTTCTGTGACATTAGCCTCCGTCTGTATCTACCGTTGCTGTATCCATAGAAAAATTCTTTTTCAGTCGGGGATAACCTCCTTGAGACATTGTAGGGACTTGATCTACCTGCTGGAAATTGGCGTGAATGAAATCTTCGTGATTTAACCCTTTCATAATCCTGATCCATGGAAATTATCTGTAAAAAAAAAATCTGTTATGGACAGTCGACAATCAAATAAATGTGAATAAGGAGTTTATGGATGGATGGGTGGGTGAGTGGGTGGATGTGTGGTTGGATACAAAAATCATTTAGAAGACAGATATTGTGTTTCACTAACATATTTTGGTGACCTTGTGTTGGTTGATTTGATTGTTTGGTGTTTAACGCCGTTTTCAATATTATTTTAGTTATATCGCGGCGGCCAGTGCACCTATCCATACTCTCCTAGAGTTGCTGTTACCATTACTTCGCACAATATTCTTTCCAAGTCATTGGCTACCTTCTCACATAACAATCGTCGAAACAATGGTCAGCGGTGAGAGAGGAATGAATCCTGTCGCAATGACTGTCCCGTGAAGGAAATTGGCCGAGCCGGGGATCGAACCAGCGACCTCCTGTTCTCGAGTCCTGTACGCTACCGATTGAGCTACCGGGGCTCGGCAACCTTGTGTCGGAGCATACTGTTTTTATTGAGATACATTGTATATGACAGTTAAAGCTTCGAACCTTTCATTTTTTTTTTTTTTTTTTCTTTCCTTTTTTTTTTTTTCTTTTTTCTCTTTCTTTTTATTCCTCTTTTAAAAAAAAAAAAAAAATCGGGGACATATACTAGATTTTGTTTGGTCCGTCCGTCTGTCCGTCTGTGTGTCCGTCTGTCCGTTTTCATGTCCAGGCCATAACGTTTTTCCCTATGACTCAATTTCAGAATAACTTTGCACAAATGTTAACCACAATGAGATGATGTGATGTTGCATGCAAAAGGATCATGTCGGTAGGTTAAAGGTCAATGTCATAGAAAGGTCAAATATGTTGAGGGGTTAGTATTCGTGTCTGGCCTGTAACTTTTTAAATTCTAAATGAATTTTAGTATAAATTTGCAAAATTGTAGCCACATAAAGACAATGTGTTGCACGCAAGAACCATGTCAGTAGATCAAAGGTTAGGGTCACGGGGAGGTTAAGATATGCTAAAAAGAGAAAGTTTGGATGTTTATGCTCATGTCCGGCCTGTAACTTATCTTAATTATGAATGAATTTCAATACAACCGTGTAGAATTTTAAACCACATAAGTACAATGTGTCTCTTACAAGAATCATGTTCGTATGTCAAATGTCAAGGTCGAGGCAAGGTTAAATGTTTGTTTTTGTTTCAAGGTATTAACTATTTTCCCTTTCACTAAATTTTAGAACAATATGCATAAATATTAATCACATTAACATCATATGTCATGAGCAAAGTCTTGTTTTAATTATGACTGAATTTCATTGTAAGTTTGTAGAATTGTTAACCACATACAAACAATGTGTCAGTAGGTCAAAGGTCAAGGTTACGGCACGTTAAAAAAGAGAAATTTTGCGGCAGGTTATGTTCGTATCGTGTCTGTTACTTTTACAATTATGAATTAATTTCAATTCAGAATGGTTAACCACGTAAAGATGATGCATTGCGGACAAGAACCATGACCATTGATCAAAGGTTAAGGTCATGTCAAGATCAAATGTCTGTTTTGTGTCCGGGCCGTAACTCCTTTCCTTATCAAAATAACTTTGCTAAAATGTAAGCCACGTCAAGAGGATGTGTCTTACACAAGTCAAGGTCACATCAAGGTCAAATATATTTTTCGGTGGTAGTGTTTATGTCCGTCCTTTTACTCTTTTCATTTTTTTTTTGTGAATTTCAGTATAACTTTGCAGCATTGTCAATCACCTTTAAACCATGTGTAGCGCACAAGAACCTTATCAGTGGTTCAAAAGTGAAGGTCAAGGCAAGGTCAGAATTATTCGTAAGTGTTTTGCTCGGTTTTTGTTTTTCAGATTTCCCCTTAATTACATGCATGGTCTTATTTCAGATTTAGACAGTAACACAACTTCTGATTTGCTAAACATTTGGTTTAGCCAATCAGAAAATGTGTTACTTTAGAATTTAGAAAATTCTTGAGAATAAGACTAAGAGTATTCTTAAGAATGGTTGATGAATGCGGACCCCTTTTATTTTTCTATTTTGCTGATCATTTAGGATGATTCTAGGCTTGACACCACTTCATGAACAGCTGCCATCTATGGGCATTTTTCCTGCTATGCTAGAATGGTAAGACGAAAATAAAAGACTCGCCTCCAGGAGTAAATGTGTTAACGATGATTTACACTTTGTCGTAATAAACTATTTCGAGTATTCTAGGCAAACGGCCTTGAAATTGTATTGTTTTCGTCTCTTTCACTCAATCAAAACGTCTATTTGGTTTAACCCTTTACCATCGACGACAAAATATTAGAATTGTCCATATGGAAAGCATAAAAAATAAAATATGACTGTAATGACAACATTTATAGAAAATATAGAAAACGTTGCAGGAAACTGAGAAAATGTTGTTTCTCCTTTTCTCAAAAAGAGTTTCAGAAATGTGTCCCCTCGATGGTTAAAAGACTGGATTACTTGGCAAAATGTCGAGAAATTTAGACTCATCCATACTCACAGCATTAAAATTTTGAGACATGCTCTATGATAAAACGGAGTTAAATGCATCTACAAAGAATATCGACCCATATAAGTCTGCGCAGATCGTGCAGGCACTCATCACAACTCGGCCGATTCTCTAACTACATTTAATCGCTTCTGTATCAAATTAACAGCCATTTTGAATTACTTTCAGTCATAATTATGATATGACTATGGTGGCACCCATGAAAATCGATAGAATACCCGAAAGAGTTTATTACGACAAAGTATAAATCATCGTCAACACATTAACTACTGGAGGCGAGTCTTTTAATTTCGCCTTATCATTCTAGAAAACGTTTCCATAACAGAAAAATGCCCATAGATGGCAGCTGTTCATGAAATGGTGTCAAGCCTAGAGTCATCCTAAATGATCAGCAAAATAGAAAAAAAAAAGGTCCGCATTCACTAACCATTCTTGAGAATACTCTTAGTCTTATTCTCAAGAATTTTCTAAATTTGAAAGTAACACAATTTCTGATTGGCTAAACCAAACGTTTAGCCAATCAGATAAGACCGTGCATGAAATTAAGCCAAAATTTGAAAAAAAAAAGAAAAAAGAAAAGCGTCACTGAGAAGCGACTGATGCTCCCGAAAATAATAACCTTTTCCTGTGAGCTTTGCACATGAACATTGACTATGGACACAACACTTCCGAATAATTCTAGCCTTGCCTTGATCTTGACTTTTGACCTACATATAAGGTTCTTGTGCGCGATATATGGTTTATAGTTGATAAAATCAGGTAATCTTACATCAAAAATTTGATGGAAAACTCTTAAATCATTTATGTCTCGGACTTCATTATTAACTATACCCCAACTATATGATTAAATTTCAGATTCTATCAAAGCAGACTATTAAGATGAAGCAAATCTTCTTAATTCCTCCTTTGCTGGACAAGCTGTTATTGACGATTCACAAAATCTTAACGGCCATTTATCCAAAGATCACAGGGAATCCATGATCTTCTATAACAATTACGCAAGCTCTTCAAAGTATTAGATGTTTTACGAAATTTACGTCGTGGTTTAGAATTTTCTAAATTTGAAAGTAACACAATTTCTGGTTGGCTAAACCAAACGTTTAGACAATCAGATAAGACCGTGCATGAAATTAAACCAAAATTTGAAAAAAAAAAACCGACGCGTCCCTGAGAAGCAAATGATGAAAGAAATACGAGAACAACTACTCAACAACGTCTCGCAATACACAACAGCAAATCTAACCGTACTTTTATCCGGGGATGACAATTTATCGCTGGATTTTAATTAACGCTTATTTTCCGAAGTACACTTGTTCATCAGGTCTAGTAAGAGATCAAGTATATAGCTATTCAAGTGTATATTTACTGAAATTAGTTCACTTAATCAGTTATTCTTATAGTCGCAATCGTATCGTTTCTTCTAAGATCTACCCACACTCCAACGGATACATGCCTCACATTGTGCTTCTGGATCATTATTGTCATTTTTTTTCCCCTCTGTGTTCCTCATCATCGTTTTCTTCCCAAAATGATTTCATAAATAATATTACTACATGTCATCTGTGTGTTTTTCCATTATCCACTAGAAAAAGAACCTAATAAGCTATGCTTTTGTTCCTATCCGATTGAGTTGTATTGTATTTTTATGACTTAAATTTGTAAATTATTAATCAATAAATGAACCATGCTCTGTGAAAAGGGGGCTTAATGCATTTGCGAAAAGTATCGATTAATGTCAGCCTGCGCAGTCCGCGCAGGCTGACATGAGCCGAAACCTTTCGCTATCTTTGAATTTTCTGCATATCAAAGGATAATTCTAATTCCAGATTCAGTCGATTGTTAAACTAAATGGAATGTATGGATCTCCAATTAAGAGATTTCTTGCTTCGTACAATGCATTGCGAAGATGCATTAAGCCCCCTTTTGCCAGAGCATGGCTCAAATTTATATGTTCAAACTAAATCCAGGCTGACTCGTATTTCACAAAATACGTAGTTGAAGACACATCTTCTTCAGACTTGCTTGGCTACTAAATTAGATAGGTTTACACGAATTTTTTTTTTTTTAATAAACTATATGGATAGATTTGAAATATTTTTCTACATGCTATTTCAAAATTGTAACATTGCATTGAGACCTCACGTAAATATCACTTTTTTCATGCATTCAATCTTATTTTTTATGGACATTTAATGTGCAGCAAAGCTTTATGTGATCTGGCAATTCCATATTTATAAAGTCAAAACTTCTGACCAGATAGCCATGTCCATATTTGTGATTTTAATATCGCTGATACCCTGAGACATCTTAAACACCGTTTTGGTCAATTTTATTACAATTGGCTCTAGAATGAATAAATTCACTGTAGTTGTTGTTGTCGTTGCAAATCGATTTTCATGGGTGCCACCATAGTCATATCATAATTATGACTGAAAGTAATTCAAAATGGCTGTTTATTTGATACAGAAGCGATTAAATGTAGTTAGAGAATCGGCCGAGATGTGATGAGTGCCTGCACGATCTGCGCAGACTTATATGGGTCGATATTCTTTGTAGATGCATTTAACTCCGTTTTATCATAGAGCATGTCTCAAAATTTTAATGCTGTGAGTATGGATGAGTCTAAATTTCTCGACATTTTGCCAAGTAATCCAGTCTTTTAACCATCGAGGGGACACATTTTCTCAGTTTCCTACAACGTTTTCTATATTTTCCATAAATGTTGTTAATTTTAACGAGCCATTTATCAGCCCAAAGAGTTATTATATCGATGTCTTCTTGTATGATTGCCCCCGCTACACTGGGGTCATCGACAACCATAGAAAGACAAGTATCATCAGCTAATAAATTAATATTAGACTCAGTGTCTTCAACAATATCATTTATGTAGACGAGAAACAATACAGGACCGAGACTAGAACCCTGTTGCACACCTGCACAGACATATTTTGGATCAGAAGTTGCACCATGCATTACTACGCATTGCTTTCTATTTAATAAGAGGTCAGAGAACCAAGACAATAAGTTTTCTTTTACCCCAGCACTTTCCAACTTAAAGAGTAAACCCTTACGCCAGACCCTGTCAAATGCCTTTTTATTATGTCAAAGAAGACCATTCGGAATTCTAACCCCTCATCTAAAGCCCTGCAGATTTTGTCATATATGTAAGTTAGTTGATTAACGTTTGAGTCACCAGGTAAAAACCCTGATTGATAAAATGTAAAGAAGTGTGTATCTTTCAAATGATTAAATACATGCTTAAAGATTAGTCTTTCTCAAACCTTTCCCATTGTATTTTTAAAAGAGACACAGGCCTGTAGTTAGAAGGAATGGAAGAATCAACGCCTATAAATATATTACAAACATTAGATACTTTCCAGGTCGATGGCAACTTGCAGCAATGTAAAGAATAGTTAAATAACTGTCTTAGTGGCTTAGCCAGCTGACATGCGGCCTCAACTAGAATGCGATTGTTGATAGTATCAGGACCCCGGGCCCGGTTTCACGAAACAACTTAAGTCCGTTATTTTGCTCATATCCGCTAACGGACTAGGTTTCTGACTTAAGTTGAGTTCATTATTTAAGTTGCGTTTCACGAAAGTTAACAGACTCAGTAGCGATCTTAAAACCTTGAGTTGAGTCTGTTAATTTGAGTCTACCCCTATGCAGGCTTAAGTTGCTTGTTGTCGACTCAAATATGGCGGACGTGTCGCCGCTGGAAAGATGTAAACCGACAGAACGTCTATTTAGAGACAGAATTTCTCTATTTCAAATCTTAAGCGTGGAGGAAATTTTTCAAGGATCATTTCTGTTCGAAATATACATGACAGATGTTGTGTAGGATCCTTTCTAAGCTGCTGGAGAAATCGTCCCTTGGAGAAATCACCCTAAACTCAGAAATCGTCCCTAAACACGGCTTTCAAAGACAAATACGATGACTACAAACAAGAATATGTCTTAGGTAAGATTTGAGTATTTTATATTTTGCAATGAGACTTTCTATCGCAATATTTCGTAGAGAAAATACAAATTTTGGACATTTTCAATGACCCGGAAGTTGTGTCATCGGTAACTAATCAGTAAAAGGTTTGTTTATGACAACTGTCTTGTTGTACGTTGTTCGCCAAAATTTTAAAAGAAAATGAAAAAATCAGTGCATAAATTCACTTTTCCACTGAATACGATTCTACATTTATGAAAATAATCGTGTATCAGGACAATGTTTTGATTGAATGATTCAGAACAACGTATCGGTTATCATAATATGGGTGAAAAACTACCAACTTTTTAAAAACAAACTCGGTACAGAATCCAGTGTTTTAAATGTAGATATATTGATCTATAGATCTACTATGAGTCCGATAATTATTCAGGTAATGGCAAAAAATTTAAATTTGAAACAGAAAACTCAAAATCTGTATGTATGTGTGATGGCCTATATTTTTGTTCAAAGTTAAAGCTTTTGGTTATTCATTACAAAGGCAGATATTGAAGAGAAATTGTGTTTTGCATCTTTTGTTAACTTGACTAAAAATTAAATGAAAGTGTAATAGGAAGAACATGTTAGATGTTGAAAGTTATCACTATTTGCCTATTTATCAATTACCACATGGCTTCAGTTAGGCTTCAAATTACATTAACTGGGGCTGGGAGCTCTATGGCAAACAATCAGGTATATAGGAAGTAACATTCATTCTCAAGTAACTTGACAGAGGATCAGATAACTGGTTGATTTCTGATTATCAGATGGTGATTGGAATTCTAAAACCTGTATGGTAGATATCCATCTGTAATTCCAATGAGCACCCACAACATAGGTTTCATCTTGTTTTCATTTTTGTATTTTGGTTTTATTTTTTTCAATACAAAACTTTCATTTCTGTCACTCTCATCCTAGGTAAATAAACACATATATGATTGATGACGGTGAAGTGATTGAAAAAGGGATGGTGTACTTAGCATTGCACAACATTTCTGATTCAGGACCTGGAGGTCAGCATTCTAAGAAATTGACAGGTATGTCTTGTTCAACAGTCTTGCAAATTGATTGTTTCTTTGAACTCTGTTGCTGCCAAAATAAATAAATTTAATTTATTTCATAGTCTGAAAGTAGATAACTAGTGCACTGTAAGATGGTTTTGGTAAAATAGCATCAGGTAGCAGACTGCAATCTCTGATCATGATCTACAGTCTCCAAAAGCTAATTTAGTGCCCACTGGCAGAGAGAGGTAAAAGAAATTAGGTTACTGGAAAATATCTGTCATGCCCATAGAGTAATGAAGTTGCTCACAGATCATCTTCAAATATATACATGTAAAGGCAACTTTTTCTATCACATTTAACATGCATAGATGATTTTTTTCCTGTCACATTTGTGTTATATGATTATGCTCTATTTTTCACATAGATATTTTTGCACCAAATCCAGTTTATGATTGCAAGTGATAGAGAAACAACTGTTTTACAGACTTCAATCAATCTTCCAGTTTTATACTGATACCTTACTTAATATATCTTTTCTGAAACTGACATACATTTACAAACATGAGCATCGAAATCCATAGTCTGTGAAACAGTGCTGCATCAATGGTCATAAAAATATTGTTAAATCTTTTTCATATCCACTGTGGTAAATAGATCTATCAACAGAAAAAAAAGGTGTTTTAAAATCTACTTCATCGTTGATAGTTTTAATAGGTTTGTGTATTTTCTTGTCAAAGATATATTCTTTGTAGAAATGAGAAGGTGAACATTGTGAGAAAACATGGTTGTTGTTGCTTTCATTCCAGTGGGTGTCAGACTTTGTAAACATTACAAGTTACTGCATAGTCAAGTTAAAAACAGAAATCTGTGGCAGTCATAATACACTTTAAAAGGATATTTCAGTACAGTGTCCATAACCTTGACTGCCACATCTTTACAGTTTTCAATATGATTTTAAATTAATCATTTTCAATAGACTTTTTTGTGATAAATTTCTCAAAGGACCGAAAGGTTGAGACTAAAGCTTGACAGCTTGTAGAAAGATTGCATGAACATGCAGACTGATTTTAGTGTACAAAGGCAAAATTTCACTCATGGTAGACAGCATCTAAGTTACAAAAGTGAGCTGGACAGATCTTTGCAATTGTCATTTTAAGATGACATCCATCTTTCAACTCTATACCAAACAAAAAAGTGTAGGACTGGTCAAGATTGAAAAGATTTTCAGACAACATATTAAAGTGTGACTCGAATGATGAAAATAGTCTTAAGAGGCATAGAACATTGTGGTTTATGGAGAAAATGTTGATTACTAGCATTTTCCCCTTTTCTCACAATGTTTACAAAGTCCTTCCTAGGGTTGCTAATACAGAATTGTTTGATTACAATGAAATTTCACCCTTTAAATATTTAATTTTTATTTTAAATAGGTAAAACCAAAGGCATTCAGTACAGTATGATGATGTCTAGACAGTACCAGACCAATGTTTCTCCAGACTGGTCCTTTGGTGTCATGAGGGATTCAAATGGAGCACCATTGCAAAATTTACATTCAATCATTTGAACTTTTGTGTAATAGTGTGTGTTAGTCAACTGTGTGTCATAAATGGTAAAAGATCCTTGAATATGTCATTTGTGTAATGAATCTTTTTCTTTTTAACCCAGGTTATTTAAACCACTTCAGTATATATATGAAAACTTACATGTACTAACATATCCTATCAAATACTCTGTAAGTGAAAAAGTAGTTTATTCAAAAGTTGAGTTGCAAAGGTACAGTCAGCTAGATATTCTTTTTTTAAAGGACAATTAGCTCAAGATCAGACTTTCTCAGATAGACAGTGTAGACCAAGATCAGAGAACAAAGAATATGCTATCTGATCTTAGATCTAAACTGTTCTTTTGTCTTTTGTTTTATGGCAGATACCTTGGAAATAATACTGCTATTGTCCTTTTTATCCCAGACTGGAAGAAGTCCATTAATTTGATTTAACACTTTACCAAAAGACAAAATTCTAGACTGGACCAAACTGAAAACATTTGCGGATGACAAATTAACTGTGATAGAAAGATGATTACTCTTTTTGATGGGTAAAAAATACTATGGGCAAAGGAGAAAAGGCTAATTACAAATTTTCTCCTTTTCCAACAATGTTTTCTGGACTTTTTGATAAAGGGTTAAATTGCATTCTAGGAGTACCATTAAAACAATTTGTATATTTCAGTAAATGTATTTTTGACTAATTTGGATATTTGCTCAGTTTAGTACAAAAGTTACATGTATACAATTATCAGTAATGACATGTTACAGAAATAAGTAACATAATATTGTTTCTGACACTGACCCACATTCAAATTTATATTGTCATTTCTCTTCAACTGGAGTTAAAATAATTTTTATGCCCCTGAGGTTGAGGTTGTTAGCTTCAAAAAGAGATGGTGCTTGTAAAAGTGTATGGTCCTTTTATGTTTTTGATGCTGCTAAAAAATAATATTTTCCTCTGCTATAAGTATATGCCCTATGTGAGTAACTTCAAGAGTCATGAGAAAAATTAATGTTCAACTATCAATGTGCCGAAACTAATGTGTCATTTGTATGTATGTAAACACATGGAGGCTCCCATTTTTCTGACTGACTGTTCCAAATGTGTAATTCTGCTGCTTCATAAAAGCTCAAAAACTCATACCTAGATTGGCCCGAGTCACTTTTGCAAACCTAGTCGGTCATAATCTATCATCCAAATGATATTTTAGCTTTTTGAAACTTTTTGGTGAAATAAATACTCAAAATCAATAAAGCTCTCACCTCTTTTTTAACTCACAGTTTATTTAAAAGCTTAGTTGCAAATGTCCAATTAGCTAGATATTCCATTTTCATGGACAATTAGCTCAGGATCAAGCTACCTTTAACAGACAATGTAGATCAAGATCAGACTGCAAAGAGTGTACAGGCTGATCTTTGATCTATATTGTTTTTTGTGTGAACAATATTATAGTAGATAATCTACTTGTGAAATTATATTACTATTTTCTATTTTCCAAGACTGAAAAAGTCCATTTAACTCTTCACCAAACAACGATATTCTAGACTGGACCAAATTGAGAGGTTTGAAAAAAAAAACAGATGCAGATGACAAATTATCTGTTGATAAAATGATAATTTCTCTTTTTGATTAGGTAGAAAACATTTAGACAAAAAGAAAAAATACTGCTCACTAACATTTTCTCCTTCTCCAACCATGTTTTCAAAAGCTTTTTTTCTTGGGGTATTTAAAACTGTGGATTATGTGGTAAAAGGTTAAACTGCACTCTAGGGATTAACCCGTTTGTATATTTCAGTACATCTTTTTTGACAAATTCGGATATTTGTCCAGTCTATTACAAATAATTCTACATGCATGTTTTCATACAAATATTTGATGCCGTGGAAGCCACGTGCAAACGCTTGCATATCAGTCCCCTCTTAATTTGGATATGTACAGTAGTGTGCCTTCTTTCAAGTACGAGCCGAGCCCCGGTAGCTCAGTCGGTAGTTTGGGGGACTTGAGAACAGGGGTCATGGGTTCGATCCCTGGCTTGGCCAATTTCTTTCAAAGGATCGATGATAGTCACTGCGACAGGATTCATTCCTCTCCCACCGCTGGCCATTGCTTCGACGATGATTATGTGGGAAAGCAGCCAGTGGCATGGGAAGAAAATTGTGCGGAGTACTGGTAAAAGAGACTCCAGGAAAGCATGGATAGGAGCACTGGTCGCCATAACATAACCGAAATAATGTTGAAAACGGCGTAAAACACGATTTAATCAATCAATTTCACGTAAGATCAACAGATGTATAAAGTCGCTGTCCACGGGGCTGTGTTGTTATAAAGGGAGAGGGCGGATTTTTAAGCATTGGTGCAAAGTCAGAGCTGTGCACTGAATGTTCAAGAAGTTCAAATCTAGAAGTTTCTGGCCACTAATAATGAAGTCATGTTTAAACTGTGGTCTCATATCTATTCAGGTGTGCATCTCCTTCAGCTGCATGATAGCCTATTACACAATGAGATGCTCGGCGATCTTTCTCTTAAAACTGCTGCTAGTTTTTTGAACCTCACTAGCTTTGATTAATTGACTGTATTGGAGTTTAACGCCGTTTTACCAGCTTAGGTAATATCACGTAGGTCAGTGCATCTAAGCATGTATTTCCTGGCTTTCTCACACCAGCACTGACACAGCTTTCTTTCCAGGTCATTGACTACTTTTCCCACATGCATCAGAGGTGAGTGGCGAAAAATCGCCGGCAAGAAAGTTTGCCTCAACCGGGTATCAAACTCACAACCACCAGGTCACGAGTCAGATATGCTAACTACTGAGCTACCCGGGCAGGCGAACCTCACTGGCACTTTGACATCGCCGCCTATGTATTTAGTGCATTGTGAACAGTTTAACAAGACACATTTTATTCATGTGAAATAGACCTCACTATCAAAAAGTGAATCAGTGCGAATCATGGTTGTACATATCCTTTTTTAATTTCCTCGTTTTTCGGCCTCGAAAATGAAACAATTTCAATAAATTTTGACTAGTTCCACAGCGAACCAGTTTATTTACAATGGTGACGTGCATACCGATGCATGAATAAACAGCTAGAATTCCGTAAAATGGCTTTTTACAACTGTATGTACATTTTTAATGCAAGAAAATCGATTTTGATTTATTACAGACAACGATATTGACAGTTGTTCCCGAACTTTTACACTTTATTACCTCCGTTTTCGAAGAGTAGCAAAAATACCGCTTAAGACGTTTGAAAAATCAACGAAATAAGCGACTCAGCTGAGAACGCGTTCGTGAAACGCACTCAACGTTTTAGACTCAACTCAGCATTTTAACGGACTTAAGCCTGTAAACTCAGTTGAGTTGAGTATGGACTTGAGTTTTTTCGGGAAACCGGGCCCGGCGGGTGCTTTACCACGACCTAAGTTTTGTAAAACATCTAATACTTTGAAGAGCTTGCGTAATTGTTATAGAAGATCATGGATTCCCTGTGATCTTTGGATAAATGGCCGTTAAGATTTTGTGAATCGTCAATAACAGCTTGTCCAGCAAAGAAGAAAGTAAGAAGATTTGCTTTATCTTAATCGTCTGCTTTGATAGAATCTTAGATTTAATCATATAGTTGGGGTATAGTTAATAATGAAGTCCGAGACATAAATGATTTAAGAGTTTTCCATCAAATTTTTGATGTAAGATTACCTGATTTTATCAACTATAAACCATATATCGCGCAAAAGAACCTTATCCGTAGGTCAAAAGTCAAGGTCAAGGCAAGGCTAGAATTATTCGGAAGTGTTGTGTCCATAGTCAATGTTCATGTGCAAAGCTCACAGGAAAAGGTTATTATTTTCGGGGGCATCAGTCGCTTCTCAGTGACGCTTTTCTTTTTTCTTTTTTTTTTTCTTCAAATTTTGGCTTAATTTTATGCACGGTCTTATCTGATTGGCTAAACGTTTGGTTTAGCCAATCAGAAATTGTGTTACTTTCAAATTTAGAAAATTCTTGAGAATAAGACTAAGAGTATTCTCAAGAATGGTTAGTGAATGCGGACCTTTTTTTTTTTCTATTTTGCTGATCATTTAGGATGACTCTAGGCTTGACACCATTTCATGAACAGCTGCCATCTATGGGCACTTTTCCTGTTATGGAAACGTTTTCTAGAATGGTAAGGCGAAATTAAAAGACTCACCTCCAGTAGTTAATGTGTTACCGATGATTTATACTTTGTCGTAATAAGCCCATTCGAGTATTCCTGACAAAACAGCCACGAAGTTACCAGGAAAAAAAAAAGAATATTTTCGTGTGTACCTAACTAATTTTGCAGACAAGCAAGTCTGGAGAAGACGTACTTTCAACTTCGTATTTTTGAAATACAAGTCACGCTGGATTTAGACACCATCAAAAAAGTTCTTGTAAATTTACAAAAGACAGCAGATATTTGCTTTTCTTGTACTAAGAAATACCATATTTTCATGAAACAACCAATATGATTGCCAAGTTTGATTAAAGTGTGCTCTTTTAGGGTAACAAGGTATTTAAGTGAGTGAAAAATTCATTTTTACAAAGTATTTACGAGACTACTTCTGCAATTCTTTGCAAATAATTGATAATGCGAAAGTCGTTGTCATGGTAAAGCTTACAACCATTGTATTTTATAGGAAGATATCACTTTTTTTTACTTTTTGTGACCTCCCCAGGTCAAGCAGCATAATCTAACTAAATTTACGTTATATTCATTTACGCGTCTATTACATTATCATATCGGAACATAAGCATTGAAACATAAAGTAAGTTACTCCATTTGATCTATATAGCCTTCCGCGCCCCCCCCCCCCCATTTTACTCAAGATAACCAAGTCTGCATTATCTGAAGATGATGTACGACGAAGATATTTTTAAAAAAAAAAAAAAACGTTGTCAAGTTAAACTCTTCTCTACATTTCGTTACCGTGAGCAGATTCAGGTAACTCAAGTTGATACAGTATGGCAAGTTATTTTGAATTATGTAGTTTAATGTTTATTTGGCACAGTGTTCCATTAAAAATTGGTAATTTGCTATTTAATCAACTCTTTTTGACAGTGTTATTTACGTTATGTAAGAAAACACGTTCAATTCTGCAAACTGTATGTGCAACCTATAAGATTCGGATGAATGTCTCAGTTTGTCATCATTCAGTATTTCTTCAAAAGAAGCTTTGAAAAAGACAATTTTACGCCCGAGTTATATTTAGGAAGACTGATTTCAGCTAAAATTAGCGCTTCTTACAAATTTATGTAGGCGAACACTTTGATTCCATCAATTTAACCTTTTGGAACTAACACTTTACTTCTATCCACTCATTTTTTCATATAAACTGACTCGTTGTAAATCATATTTCTGCATATACGTGGGGTGATCAGAAAGAACGCGGACCAGTGCCGGTATCGGAATATCATTATAAAAAACAACTTGGAGTGTTTACTATTTTTGAAAGTAACCTCCTTTGAGTTCTATGTACTTACTAATTCTTGATTTCCACGTGCGAAACACGTGTGCGAGCGCGTCACGTGACATTACTCTCAAGGACCCGGTTATAGCGAGGGTTAGCTCCTCTCTACTCTTGTAGTGCGTGCCACACAGAGAATCTTTCAAAACAGGAACTAGTCAGATGTCACATGGAGTCAGGACTAAATTTTAAGGGGCATTGGTTGGTGTTTCTATGTTAAGTTTTTGCAACGTTTCTTGTCCAAGCGCGGCTTTGTGAGCTAGGGCGTTATCTTAGTGTAAAGTGACGTCACCCCGCAGGACTTCAGGCTGTTTTTTCCGTATGGTGTTTGTGAAATTTATTTGAATAATGTTGGCATAAAACTCAGTATTGACTGCAGTATGTATAGATACAACATGATGTAGAGGAAAAAAAGGAGAACAGAAATACATGATGTATAGCTTTACCAAGTGACTTAGAGAGGTTGGCTTTACCAGCGGAAGGTGATGTTGGATGTTTCCATACAGTGCTTTATTGTTTAGATTCAGTCTCGTTAAAGTGTGCCTATGTTTCATCGCTTGTTCCAATACGATGGGTAAAGTTTGACCCCTCTATCCTGATACGTTCTGAAATTTCTTAACAGATTTCGACCCTAACCCCCATTTTCTCGGGCGTCAGTTGCCGAGGTACCCACCTTAAGCAAACACACGGCATTCCAAGATTCTCAATCAAAATCTTCTGAGCACTTTTATATGAAATGTTGTATGTGTCAGCTATTTTCCTGACAGTATCTCGATGATTTTGTTTTGCATGCTACTCTACACACGTTATGATTTTGTCTGTGATTGATGTTGATGGACAGCCAGATTTAGGGCTATCTTTAACAGTATCGCACCCTTGTCTAAATTGGTCCGATCCATGTACGAATATCAGAATTCTTTAGTGCAGAGTCCCCTTAAACTGTTTCTCAATCGGTTTTGATTTCCGATAAATATTTTCCGAGTTTGACGTAAAACTTTATGATTACTCTCGGCTCAAATAAAACGTCGTCCGACATTTTGGACCACTAATGCAGTATATGACGTCATGAGAATGACGTCACACTTTACCTACTTGAATAAGACGACATTTGAAAGCTTTAGTCAGTTACCAGATAATTAATGCTCATCTATACAAATTTTTGTAATCCTACGTGTAGTAGTTTTCAAAATAACGAGGTGGTCCGCGATCTTTTTGATCACCCCTCGTATTTACTTTACATTTTGACGTCATTGTAAAATGTGCAATCAGAACAGACTAATACTTGTTACAATATTCTAAACTGACACATATATTGTTATATGATTATTCTCCGAGCCAAGGCTATTAGGTATATATCCTGTCTCATATATTGCCTAACAAAGTGTATTAACATGAAATCGTCGTCACAAAGAATCAAACGTGCATCACAAATACTTAAGCATAACTCTGTCCTCGAAAAGGAGGAGTAAATATTGAGTTTCTCGAGTCTAATGTGAATCTTTGTACTCTTTGATTTCCCTGCCGCTGAAAACATGGTCAAAAGCTACACATTCTATCCATACACGTAAATGTAAACCCGTAGTTAAATTTCGAATAATATATAGAGGATAATCAACTGGTGGTGTGTGATATTAAGAATCTGTCACTAGAATGGGGTGTGATGCGGTTGAAAAACGAGTCCGAAGGACTAGTTTTTTAACCGTATCAAATCCCATTCGAGTGACAGATTTTTAATATCACACACCAGTTGATTATTCTATTTATTATATTCCTAATTCTCCCTTTGTTTGCTAATAATTATCAAGAACGGTAGGTATACATGTATAGGACTTTTCTTTACAATCCCCGTGACTCAGTCATGATCCATTTATAGCAGAAGCAGCTGATGCAACACATGACGTAACGCTCAAGTGTATGTTACGTCATCAATCTCTCCATTTGAAGGCATGCATTGTTTTGAACCTTTACAATTTAAAACCACCCATATGAAATTAGAAGAAAAAACAGTTAACCCCTTCCCACATAAC
This sequence comes from Hippopus hippopus, assembly GCA_946811185.2. Taxonomy (NCBI): domain Eukaryota; kingdom Metazoa; phylum Mollusca; class Bivalvia; order Cardiida; family Cardiidae; genus Hippopus; species Hippopus hippopus. The sequence goes on from OX328101.1 coordinate 33,281,322, forward strand.
AAGTATCAGACTGACAAATGACAAGTACTAAATTGGTACAAAAGATCTTAGGTTTACTGATAGGATAGAAAACATTATGGAAAAAGGAGAAAATGCTGGTTGGTTTTCTCATTTTTTTCCACAATATTTTCAAAGAGCTCTCTCCCACAAAAGCTATCTTCTTTTGTCGAAATGTTTTCAAAAGATTACTCCCAAAAAGTCGTTAACTCGGTTTTTTTTTTTTCTTTGAAAGACTGTACCGAAAATCCTTTCACTGTGCTATTGTTTACAAGTTAACGATGTTTGAAGCAGAGACAGAACATTAGACTGTGAGAAATATAGGAAAAAAAGTAGTTCCGGCAAACATTCTAAAACTATATCATCACTAGCGATGATACCATATCATCACTAGTGACGTTCTTAACTTTTAAAAACTGAAAAAATAATACACTGAGAAATCCCAGTAATTCACTGATAGGAATATAATAAAAATCTATTCTATCAAACGCTGAATACTTAAATTCTTAAAGGTATGCCTGGTTATCGAAAGTGGCAGCATGTTTTTCCCGAAATATTTTAAAACATAATATTTGGAAAAGTGAAATAGAATGCAATCCTTTAAAGTTCATTTTCAACCATCGTCCCACTGGAATTGGTCCATCTTACTGAGAAAAGGTGTCTATCAGTCAATTGGTGAAAACTACCCATAAAATTGACAAATTACCTGAGAAAATGAATTTTTGACTCGTAGCTTATAGACCTTGAGCCACCAATAGACCCCCCTCCCCCCCCCCCCCCCCCAGGGGGAATTTTCGGCACTATTATTTTCTGAAACCCCAAGGTCTCCTGAGCACTTTGTCAAAGTCTGCCACCTGGCGAGCGGGGCTTTTGCGAGTTATAGAGGTCAAAGGTCATCAAGTGCACTGTTGCATGCAAGATATCAATGAATAACAGTTCAGGTTAAATGTTCATTTCATTTTCTACATTTAATATGTCAGAAACATGTTCAAATGGGTTTATAACTCATATCTTTAGTCAAAACAGCTGTTTCACACAAATAGAAGCAATTTTGTTTGAATCAAAGCACTGAGAGAACTGTTCTTGGCCATGTTTGTGAGAGTAAAATGGCTTGTACCCAAAAACTTATCCATAGCATACAAAATCAACAATTATGATCTTAGTGATACAGAATAGATTCCATGACAAACATTGTGCCTTACCATTACAATTCATCCTATCTATAAGCTGTGTCAGCAAAGGAAATCAGAGTATTAATAGTGACAAATGTTGAACTTTTTTTAAAATCTTACGGTATTTGCTGGAATTAAAGATATTTTTTGCTGTTGACCCATAAGAACTCACTGACGTCAGGATTTTATTTATCATTTCTATAATCAACAGTAATTTGCCACATTAAATTGGTATTGTATTAAACCCAGTGAATAAAGTTGTTTAGATCTTTTTCTTAATGGTGGCCCTTTATAGAGTTCGAGACTAATATGAAGTTGCCTTTCATTGAAATGGTAACTATGATTTTTACAACAGATCAATCCATGCTAAATGAAAATCTGTCCACTATCGCCAATTTGCCACATTCATGAAGTCAACATTGTTATCATCTTTCTCATCGCTTGGTTAGAATATATTTCAATGTGTTAACTAAATCATTACTAAGATTTATACTCTGTATTATTTATACACATACTGCATGTCTATGACATGAGGAAGTAACCAGTAAACATTATAAAAATTCAATAAAGATTCTGTTCTGTTAACAATATGACATTTTTACCACAATTGAAAAACCTCAAAATGTACGCAAAGAGGGCATGCATAAAACCATTTCTGAAACAGTCTGGGTTTGTTTTTCTCTAAATGATTCCAAGGTAGCATTTTGCAAAACAGGATTTACTTTTGTCAAACTACAGAGATTTCCCTTCACAGCATAGACTTTGCGAATGAGAAATCAGGTCAGAAAAGAAGAAAATGTCTCCCCAGTAGATTACTGATCATTTCTTCCTAAAGATGGGCAATTATTGGTGCATCACTTATATGGAATAGCACAGTAAAATGAAATCTACCATTTTTAATATGGAAACAAAATCCTGGAAATAATAATAAGCCCATGATCGTGATACCAAATGCAAAAAAATGTTCATCTGTTCATGCAGAATAATACAATTATGCTGATACTGGATGAGGTGGAGCTAAGCACAGTCTAAGTATATTGCAGCAGGCGTTTTCTTTTCGACATACGACAGGTACCTTTATATACATGTTTAATAGAAAGAGAGAAAAACAAACCTCATGCACACGCCTTTTGCCCATAGCAGAAATAAGGAGAGTCACTAATCATCTATCAAACAAGGTAAATGATAACTGGCCAGCTAAAATATCAAAAAAGCTTCTGTCTCTGTTGAATGTGTACAATATCAAACAAAAAATTTAAAAAAAGCAAGTTTTGAATTTACACAGATGATAAATCACTAGAATACAATGTAATTGAATAAAAGAAGACATGCAAGCAGAAAGCAATTAGTTATACATATGTAAGAACAAGATAATCTGAGCCATAAAAGGATTGCCATATGAATGATGATAATTTGCATGATCTTTATGCCAAAAATATGTTAATGACAAGAACATTAACAGTACATGGTAACACAAAATGACCTTTATTTCAAAGGTAACATAAAAGGGAAACAAAATGGATAAAAGAATAGGGGAAAAAAGCAAGTGCTCTTCATTGCATAGTTTAAGACTTACTGCATATTATATCAAACCCAATGCATCTCATTTCCAACATTTTTATTAGCTTTTTTTTATAGTCATGGCGCGATGCTTCATTTGTTTTTTTTTTTGTTTTTTTTTTGGGGGGGGGGGGTTTGTTTCTTAATGCCAAGCAGTTAACCTGATATAATTCTGAACAGGTAAGAACGGAAAAACGGCAACCACAGTTTTCATAACAAAAACATAAAGTCACAAATATGGCTGGTACGCATGAGAATGATGATAGTGAAGATTTTACTGAGCAAATACAAGCATGAATGAGCTCTCATTCACTATAACACTATGGTCCTCTGTAAATAAATACTGACCAACAATGTAAGATAACAGTTGCATCTGCCCTATTGAAATATCAAATCCGCATGAGTAATTCAATTCATCTTGGTAACTCACATTGTAAGTAAATCACCTGATTACTTAATTGATGTGTGTAAAAAGTGAAACAATATTAACTACGAATAATATATCTCTGATTTTGGGCAGTCAACTCTTTCGGCGCCAAATATTTAATGTCCACCTCTTTCAATGCCTGGAAATAGGCTCTACTGAAACTCAGAAAGAGTTTTATCATATTAGGCTTGACTAAACAAGTTGATGACAGAATTCCAAGATCAGACTGCATATTCTGTGCAGTCTGATCTTGATCTATGTCGTCTGCAATGGCGTCTGTTTTTGCCTATAGCGCTGAAAGGATTAAATACATGCATATGTATGCTGTATTTAACTAAAAAGGTGGATATGCCTGTAGGCCATACCTTTACTACTTTGTCATGGCAAGTTCAATTTTTAGTACTTTGATATCATTGTTTGAGAGACCTAAATTGATAAAATAACAAGAGAAGGCACTGTAGATAACATATGCAATGTCTTCTTAGTAAATAAGATCAAGATATATTTTATTTTTAAACTTTTTTGTCCGTTTTTTAGATGCAAGAGTTAAATGCTACACAATGTATCAGTAACTTCAGTGCTTTGATTTACACTAAAAGTTTTTTTTGTTTTCTGTAATGAATATAATCATTAAGATCATGAAAATAAGCATACCAATAAATTTCAATTTTTTTAAATCTAAAATAAAGAAATGAACCAGATAGTTGTTGAATTCTCAGCAACTGATACAAAAAATTAAAAAGTACACTAATGAACTTCGGTTATAAGTGCTTCCATTTTATCCATGAATATGACAAATTGATATACAGTTAATCAGAAAATGCCATTTGGGTTGCTTCTAGGATGCATTGAAGGCATTTGTGATCAAGAAAATGTGCTTTATCTGAAAAATATCCCTGTAGTTTCTCAGATTATGATTTTTTGGAAGCTTGAATCATAAAAAAAAATAGCGCTGTCAGTGCTTTGATTCGCTTTAAATGTTCTTTTATTTTGTTAAAAATGCATATAATTATCTAAATATAAGCTTTTTACATTACCTGAGATCATTTGGGACTTTCACAAGGTATAAAATTTCCAATGAATTGTCAAATAATGATCGACTAATAAGGTTAGGGTTAGGGGGTGCACTTGATGACCTTTGACCTCTATAACTTCCAAAAGCCTCACTCGCCAGGTGGCAGACTTTGGGAATGTGCTCAGGAGACCTTGGGGCTCAAGAAAATCATAGTCCCGAAAATTCCCCCGGGGGGGGGGGGAGCAAACACCCTGCTGGCTCATAGTCTATTAATTTTCTTAATGGAGACTTATTAATTTATGAACAGAAAAGCGGTCTATTTCCGGCGAAGAAAATGTAAGGCGTATTTAAATATTAACAAACACAATACAGCCTGTTGACTTTAGCAACGGATCGCCTTTGACCAGCCCGAATGGCTCAAGTGATAGAGCATGAGACTTGTAAAGGATATGTCTCAGGCCACCTGAGGGTTTTGGTTCAATACCTAGGACTGGCTATCTAAAATTATAGAAAGTCTTTTGGATGAAACGTTAAACAAAGATCCCATTTGACGGTGTTAACTAGAGGCCCTTGAGGGCCTGAAATCGCTCTACTGGCAGTGATTTTGCTTTTATGCTAGCATACATTATGACTTCGTAATGCAAAAAGACAAAAAACACAAAAATAAGTTCTTGCAGCTGGGCTTGAGCCCACTAAGACAGCATAAGTAGGCATGGTGAATTGAACAAACAGTGAAAAAAAAATGAGCAATTTCTCAAAACTAAATGTTTGGAATCCAGCCAAAATTGATAGGGTTTCAGCACGCCTCGTATTAAACAATCATAGCAAATTTCAAATGTGGACTTTGTTTGAGTAAACGATACTAAGTCATCAAATGGCTGCTTTTCCTGAACGGTTTACTAGATTTTCTTCACTTTTAATAGAGTTCAATCCCTTGATGAACCAAACAATCTTTGCAAGTTTCAAAAGAATTGGATCAACACTCTGAACTTCATTGCCTAAACAAAAAAAGGAAATGTTCAACTTCGAATGGCTACTTTTCCCATATTGATTGTCAGACTTTTTTCAAAATCAACAGGGTTCAAGCTGTTTATGATACAAAACAGCTGCACAAGTTTCATGAAAATATGACAACAAATGCTGACTTCATCGCATAAACAAGAAATGGAAATTTTTCAATATGAAAGGGCTACTTTTCCCATACTGTTCCTTGGATTTTTTTCAAAGTCAATAGGGTTGAAGCTATTAATGAGATAAACAAACTGTACAAGTTTCAAAAAATCTGATAACAAATCCAGACTTGATCATCTAAACAAGAAATGGAAAGTTTGACCTTGAAATGGTTACTTTTCCCAAACTGTGCAAGTTTCACGAAAATCTGACCACAAATGCAGACTTTATCGCTTAAACAAGAAAAAGACTAACGGACGGACGGACGGACAGACGGACAGACGGACGACGGAAACAACGCCATGACATAAGCTCTGCTGGTTTTCGAGAACATTAAAAAATCCGGCGTAACTCAGGATTGGTGTCGTCACGTATCTTGCACTATCCCCGGTAACATTACTAATAGCCTGTAATTTGTCGTCTGCAATTGCTTTCAATTTGGACAAGTGCAAAAATTCTCTGGCCTTCTAAAGCATAAAGATACATACTTTAATCAAATACATTAGTTAATTCAGTATATTTACCGCCGGGTGCTTAGGTTCCTCGGACGAGCCCTTTTTGACAGGACAATTACTCTTCTCTATCTTTTCTTTCAAACGGAAGGCGTGAAAAGTGGATACAATCTGGAAAAAAAAAAAGGTTCTCCGTGACAAAGTGGTCAATCGTTAGGTGGCTTGACTACGGCCTGTAATTTCTAGCGCCATCTCCTTCGCGATGAAGGGAAAAAAACCAACAAACTTCCGACATCGAGCCAATGATAGGAATCAGGCCGTAGAGGTAAACAAAACAACGCATCGTGGTGATACTTGTACCTCTACAGTACTGTCTTAGCTTTGATTGAAAAACCTAATATCTGAAGTTTCTTGGCTCTTTTTTCGGCGTAGCTGCATGCGCTGGCTTTTGACCTACTTCTTGGTATTGCTATAGAATGAATAAACAATGTTTTATGATTGGTCAAAAATATAGATATGTCTATTCTCCGGGCCCCTGCAGACCTACAAGCATTGCTATAGCTATCCGATACTCTGGGGTATGTAATAGCAAATGAATATGATAGGAGATAATCCTTTTCTTATACAAACTGGTAATCTAATATTTTCAAGCGACACCACATACGCCATTACTGTATGTGTACATGTTTTTTTTTTTCAGACATATAAATCTTAGCAGTAACTGTTCCTTTTCTAATAATGATTTGGATTAAGGTCTGATCTTGAAAAATATATGTAACCGAAAGTTTAATTTCATCAACGATATGCAAAACAATGAGGAAAAAGAAGTAGTTACCTGGGCGGTTACTTTTCAGCTATTTTTCTTCACACTGAACCATAAGAGATTTTCAATATTCACATTTTAGTACCTCTTACGCCGTTTTTTTCTTAAAGACATTTCTTGTTATTATCTCGCAGGAAAGAGCCATCTCCAGATACTTTAAAGAGGTCTAGTTAGTTTTTATTGCGTACATCAAAATTTCTTGTAAAACACCGATAAATACAACTAGATATATTTTTCTTTGCGATCGTACAGAAACTGCACGGTTACATTCAGTAAAAAGGTGCATTTTGGACAGTCTTGCGATATGAACAGGTTTTTTTTTTTATTCTGTCTTGCAATAAGTAGCTGCGTCTATTTTTATCAGGTATGACGTTATCGTACTGAGCTGAATATGATCCTCGTAAAAGACGCGTGCTATCGATCATATTCAGATTTCTTTGCGAAACTCGGGTGCAAATAAAAAAATACCTTATTAGTACAATGCTATGTAGCCCATTAACGAAATATCGTAGAAAATATTCTTTTTTACTTTTGTCTTCCTTGTTTACTGATGATTTGCCTGCTATCGTGTTTCTCAATTTAGAGATAAATCGATTTTTTAAGGTTTGGCCAGATTGTTAAAATCTGTACATAGCTCCTTTTGAAAGCTTTGTAGGAATGACCTTTTTTTTTAAATAGTGTAGATCAACACGCTAAGGTAATGGTCTTTTCTGTCTTTCGGGCATAGGTTTATTTAGTGTTATATGCACCACTTTCGAGCACACCTACATATATGATATTGTAAACTGCAACGGCTTGGCCATCCAAGCTCTAACCATAAGTTAACGCACGCTCCTTAACTATTGCGGAGAGAAATATATCAAATGCTTTCGCCGTAAAAGCTGCTTTAGCAGCAAGGCGTGTTTCAAGTGGTTATACTTGTATATCAAACCACGATCCGCGATATTACTTTCCCCATCGAGAGGTCTCGGCCCCGAGACCTCTCGATGTTTACATACAAATAGACCAGGAGAATATAAGTATACAAGACTAAAAGGCCTAAATAAATAAATACTGGAAAATATCGTGTTATTGGGAAAACGATCATACACAAAAGTTCATCATGTGTGTTAAACACATAATTATATTGAGAATATTATCTGAAGACTACTTATCCGAATAACTCATTTTTCTGATGGTGAATGCACATTGAATGAAGTGAATTAGAATTTTGGAGGATGTTTCTCTTAAAGGCGTTTCAGCGAGTTATTTCTAGCCCAGAGAATTTCGTGAAATTTGACACAGAAACATTTCAAAGTATGTTCTTTCAATATGCGAAGAGATAATCAGACGTTGCCTGATGAACTAAAAAGTTATGAGCCCACGAAGAACATAACCCTTTTTTCAAATTACACAAAAACCCATTTATTGCAGCATACGTCAGAATTTTGTGATTCAAATCTGTAATTTCAGTCAAATCATGTTCTCTGTGTTTTAAATTCATAGTGAAACAATGGATCCTCTGACTTTGATGAGAAATTAACAGATATTTCAAATAAATGATACGCTATCTATGTTTCAGTAAAACCCTTAGCCAACAAAATTGCTTATTTTATCACAGAAAATCAGGACATTATTTGACCCTCAAAAAATTCTAGCGCAAAGATTTTTCTCATTTTCTCAGAAATATACATGATTATATCCTTTATCAGAAAAAAAAAATGGGTTGCCAGGCTACTTTTCCCAATATTCGAACTCAATTATCTCCCTTGGAACAAAGAAAGTCACACAAAACACCCAAGATTTCACATTACTTAGTAAGATGTATTATTTATAGTACTAAATCACGTTTTTTTCACAATAAAGATTATACTGTCAACCCTTTCCTTGATATAGTCTTGATTTAACATTGGTATGGGACGGCTTTGGAAAACATTTTGGTAAAAGGGGGTAATTGTTCATTACAAACAATTGTGCCTTTCCCCACAACCTTTTTTGCACAAACGGTTGTTTTAGTCTCATTTAAACCTTGTTTAATTTGTCGTGTGCAGCTTCTTTCAATTTTGAAGTTTCAATTTAATTCATTTAGGAAAGGGTTAATACCAAATACATGTGGTATATTTTAATAGATGGGAGAATGGAAGAACAATACAAGTAGAACTGTCCAGAATTACTCAAAGGCATAGATTACTTACGAACCTTATAGCAAAATGAATCAAACGATCCTGATTTCTATCAATACCCAGGAAAGAGGGTTAGAAAACGTTGAAAAGGAGAAAGTACTTGTAATTTTCTCTTTTTACCACACTAAACTTACTATCCGGATAAGTAATGTCCGACAAATGTACATGTTCCGTTTTCGCTGTTTAAGAATGATTTACACCTTCATAATCTGATCTTTAAAAAAAAAAAAGTGTATCTACCACTACTTTCTCCACGTCTTGCAGCAAAAATCAGTAGTCCAATGATAATACTACAATCAGACAAAGTTACGCTAGAAAACAGAGAAGCGAAGAGAAATGAGCAAAAATGTTGTGCACTGACAACCCGATAAAAGGTCGTTAATAAAGCAGCTGGCAAAGTTTTTGCATATTGGTCTAATTCTATAAAAGGTATCAATATGGCATGTACTAAAAGTCTGATCTCACTTAAAAAGGCTTCCACGATACCAATACTCCACTAAATCTAAATAATGTTCATAATTGAAGAAGTTTGACCTTTCGCTCTTTACACAATTAACACTCTTCTTCATTGTAATTCACCAGTTCATTCGGCACAAAACAGTCTATCAGTCTCTTATCTGAATAAGTTAACAAAATATTTCTCCTTGACACATAGCGGATTTTCCCACACATACTGGAAACCATTTTCTCAAAGCATATCAAACCGATGTCAGTGACAGTACCATAGACCTTGTCATAAAATTGAATGCAATGAGTAACGAAAGTAAAAAGGTTTACAGGTCTGCACTGTCTGCTAGGAAAAGAACTGTTCTAGCTATCTAAAGGTTAATTTCGTACTCAAAGTGTATAGTACATATATCTCCTAGGAAAAAAAGATATGGATTAGCCAATCAGAAAATGTTTTACTTTCCAAATTCAGAGTTTGATGTAGAATGTAGAATGGTTGGTGAATACGGACCCCGGGGAGAGAGAGAGAGAGAGAGAGAGAGAGAGAGAGAGAGAGAATACAAGAAGCAGAGAGTTGGTGAAAAACAGGCCCCTCTGTGTGTGTGTGTGTGTGTGTGTGTGTGTGTGTGTGTGTGTGTGTGAGTGAGAGAGAGAGAGAGAGTGAGGAGACGGATAGTGAAATAGAGAGAGAATCGGTGAATACAGGCCATGGTGATAGAGCCAAAGTACATTAGAACAAGTTCAAACCTTTTCTACATATAAAAATCCTTTTTCAGACAAAAACTTCACAACACTTTCCTGGTATTCATTATTAGTAATGTGAACTTTAAACAGATTCAGATATATTTTGTTTGGGTCACAGTCCCTGTCAGTAACTGCCTTGTTACAACCACATAATATACAGAATATAATCATTGAATATAACTTCAATCCAAACTTCATTTCCAATCCGCAATACATTTTATAGTTTCTCTTTGTATGAATTGTCTTAAGGTATATAATCCTGGCCCAATACCTGTATTTAGTGTACGTTGTATTGAAAAGTCATACACTGAAAATAAATAAGTAAAACGTTTATTATACATACCCGTACTATATACGGGAACAAGGAAGTTAGTGTGATTGATAATTTTGCTGATATTAGCTCTCGATGAGCTCACTCAACCTAGATATCTAGGGTATAATCATGTTTACTCGTGTACCTTAACGACAATCCCGTCTCACGCGACTGAGACCGTTGTTTAGCTGGTAGTGTAGACAAAGATTAGTCTTCACATACCTTCAGTTTGATCTTGGTCTACACTTTACGCCTCTCTTTTATTTCTTCTCCAAACAATCCCGAAGGAAGAAGGCTTTTGAAAACATAGCTGGAAAAGACGAACTTATGTCCGGTAACGTTTTCTGTTCTTTCTGAGACATGTTTCACCATTTACACTGCGTTTAACTCTTTACCAAATGACAAAATTTTAGACTGGTCCAAATTGAAAGCACTTGCAGACGACAAAATAAACGTAACTCAAAAATTGAAATTTGTTTCAAGTAGAGTAGAAAACATTGTGGGAAAAGGAGAAAATGCTGGTTACCATCATTTTCTCCTTTTCCCACAATGTTTTCAAAAGGCTTCTATCTCAGAGTCGTAAAAACCAGGGATTGTTTGGTAAAGAGTTAATTTGTCGTCTACAAATCTAAAACATGGACGAGTCAAAGGCTTTGTGTTTGGTAACGAGTTAACCTGATAGGACTGAATGGGAATTAAGCCTGGACGCTATTTAACCCTTTTCCAAACAATCCCGATTTAACGACCCTGAGAAAGAACCAACATTTCTGCTTTTCCGACACTGTTTTCTTCCCTTTCAATGAGCCATGATCTGTCAGTACTCCTGCCTGACTCAGTGGTAAGAAATAGCACCCAACCTGGTGCCTCAATGGAAGCACCGGAATTGTACCAGACCACTAAACCACGAAATGCCCCAGTTTTAATTAAGATTTTGTGATAAAATCGGGGGAAATGAGAGAATAATGAATATATCTCAATGAAAAAATGCCACAATCAACAAGAGACAAATTGTGAGATTTCTCGTTATGGAGAGCTTCCTTTTCTGTCGCAATGTTTTAAAATTCCGATATTCTTTACAAGTAAGTTTTGAGGCAATGCACGGCCACTTGTGTTGTGAAAAGAAAAAAATGTGAAGACATCCGGAGACTAAAAATCGGGCGGATTCGACGCTGAGTGCTATGGTTGGACCGGCATTTTTTCTCTTCTAGCGTCAAACATAAAAAATCGGGGAGAATCTTGCAACCCTTTATTAATTTTTCTATAAATGCTAGGCTCTCTCGGAGCCATATTCCAAATTATACAACAGAAACATATTTTTCCGGGTGCCAGGGTGATCGAAAGTATGTCATTTGGATGACATGCGAACAATTTGGATTCACCTTCGTTAGGCCGGTGCTCGGACTCCTAGAATAGCCCCGTAATATAGCTAAAGATTTAGTTGGTTGAGGCTAAAGGCCCCAGTGTTCGAGAGATGTTGCGGACACTCGAAGGATCTCCAGGTATCTAAACACGTTTCAGCTGTCGAGTCATCGTCCTTGCTTAAAGACGTTTCGTCGGGTTGTCAGTGCGCAACATTCTTGCGCATGTCTCTTCGCTTCTCTGTTTTCTAGCGCGTAACTTTGTCTGATTGCAGTATTATTATTGGACTACTGATTTTTGCTGCAAGACGTGGAGAAAGTATACATATAGTGCTAGATACATTTTTTTTTAAAGATCAGTTTATGAAGGTGTAAACCATTCCTAAACAGCGAAAAAAATCCTCGTACTTTCTGGAAACTGCTTAAATCAAATAACACAAATTCAAGTAATAATAACAATATTTCAGGGGCACAATGGGTTAATCATTTTTCGAGGCTTTTAAAAGGAGAAGACAATTTTAACTATAGTGTAGAAGAGCTAAATATCAATCCATGCAATGAGTCTTCGTGTGATATTCTGAACTCGGAGATTTCAGAACAAGAGATTAAGGAAGCTATCTCCAAAATCAACATAAATAAAGCCCCAGGACCAGATGGAATTATTGGTAACTTTATTGTCCTTACAAAACATACAGTGATTCCGATTCTTACTAGGCTTTTTAATCGCATTTTGACAACGGGCACAATTCCTTACCAATGGACAGAAAGTATTATCTGTCCACTACACAAAACAGGAGATATCAATGATCCAAATAATTACAGAGGGATTTCTCTCATCAATGTGATGTATAAAGTATTTTCTTCAATCCTGAACACACGACTGTGCAATTGGGCATTTATTAATAATCAAATAGATGAATCACAGGCAGGTTTCAGAAAAAATTATTCACCAGTTGATAACATGTTCATAATGCATGCACTTATCCAAAAGTATTTATCGAAAAAAAGGGGCCGGCTTTACGTAATATTCATTGATTACGAAAAGGCATTTGATAATGTCTCCCATAAAGTTTTGTTCGAAATCCTTGCAAGGAAAGGGGTGTGCTGCAACTTTCTGAAAATTCTATTAAATATATACAAGAGAAATAACTCCTGTGTAAAAGTGAACAGTGTAGGGACGGGTTCTTTCCCTTGTTCGAAAGGTACCCGACAAGGCGATTTAAGTTCGCCGATGATATTCGATCTTTTTATAAACGATATTTGTACCTATTTAAGGACAGAATGTAATTCTGGCATCTTTGTAACTGAAAATATACCCAAAATAATTCCTTTAATGTTTGCGGATGATGTAGCAAGTCCAGCCGACACGGTCGTGCAGTTGCAGCGACAAATAAACTCTATAGAAAAATTCTCGAACGAGATCGGCATGAAAATCAATCTTAGCAAAACCAATGTTGTGGTATTTAGAAATGGAGGCCCACTGAGAAAAAACGAGAAATGGTATTTTCATGACAAACCAATAACCATATCATCTTTTTACAAATATATGGGTTTGATATTCACACCTAAATTAAAGTGGTCTAGAGCGCTATTTGCCCAGGCAGCGCAAGCTAAAAAGTCACTGAATTGTATCCGCGCTCAATATAATCGATTCGGATCTATACATTATAATGATTTTTTCAAAATTTTTGATGCTATGGTAAAACCAATCCTATGCTATGGGGCAGAACTGTGGGGGTTCGGGTATAGGGATACCGTAGAAAAAATACAAATCTCAGCCTGTAAACAATTTTTGGGTGTAACTAAAAGAACAAGTAACCTGATGGTGTTAGGCGAATGTGGCAGATTTCCCCTTTGTCTTGAATATTATGTAAAATTTATAAAGTACTGGTTAAGAATAATACAAATGCCAGGCCATAGATATCCTAAACAATGTTATTTGATGTTAAAAAGGCTTGATGACGATAACAGACACACATATGCATCAGAGGTCAGAAACTTATTATTCAGTTATGGATACGGATATGTCTGGATTGCGCAGGATGTAGGAGATATAAATTTATTTATTCTAGGTTTTAAACAAAGGCTTAAGGATTCTCTACAACAAGAATGGCATAATTCTCTAAGTAATTCGGGGAAAGGGCAGTTTTACACGCAGTTTAAATCACTTTTAAATGTAGAATTTTACTTATCTTTCGATCTGCCATTCTATTTAAGGAAAGCATTAGCAAAATTTCGCTGCTCCGATCATAATTTAAATATCGAAGTAGGAAGACACTATAATGCCCCGAGAGAGGAAAGGTTTTGTACTTACTGTCTTGAGACATATGGAGCCGAAGCTATTGAAGACGAATACCACGTATTTTTTCTCTGCCACCGATACGATTTTTATAGGAAAATATATATAGGCGAGCCTAGGAATAAAACATACGATTCATTCTTTAGATTTATGTCAAATCCTAATCAATTCAGTCTCCTTAATATTTCAAAGTTCGTACACAAAATTCTACAAATTAGGAACGAAATCACTTAAACAACACATCCTTTATTTACATATTCCAGAACTGTACACTTACAAAAGAGACCGGATTGTAACAAGCTGGCAGTACTTGACATTGCGTGAGATGGAGAAAATGCACGCTAAGGGCATTTTCTCCTTCTCATTCAATGTCAAATATCAAACATGGACGTGTTGAGTTTTAGACAAGGCAAAAAATTTTCACATCTGACAAGTGTTGAACTAAAAGTTTAATTATTGTAAATTTATGCATTTTTTCTGTGTAAGATATTATATCGCAAGGTTTGATCCATGGGCCGATGGCCTATAACTTAGAATAACAAATATTAAACGTAATAAGCTGATAGCACCCGAGCATTGATTGAAATCGAGGATCTGCACCCTATGAGTATTTTCTCCTTTTCCGTCAATGTCAACTTTCGCATGCAGATATTTTTGAATTTGGACAAGTCTAGAACATTCACATTTGGTAAGATAGAAAAACTTAATTATTGTGGACTTATGTATTTTCTAAGTGTATGTCTTAGAATAACCATTTTGAGTGCAACACATTTTTTACACCTGCACATTGTGTGAAATGGAGGAAATGCACATTGGGTGCATCTTCTCCTTTTCAACCAATGTCAACGGTTGACCGTAGATATTTTGTATATAGTTAATTAAGACAGTATTATAAAATTTATAAGGGTCTTTGTTTTAGAATAGCCATCTAGATCGTAACAAGTTAAAAGCACCTGAGCATTGCGTGAAACGGAGAAACTGCACAATGGGGGCATTTTCTCCTTTTCAATCAATGTCAAACGCCAACCGCAGACGCTTTTAAATTTGGACAAGGCTAAAATTCTCAAATCGGATAAGTTTATAAGGTCTAATCAGTGTGAACTTAGGCATTTTCTTTTGTAAGATAGGGTTTTGAAAATGTTTGAATCATCGGCCGGTGGACTATTGTTAGAATAGCTATTTTAATGTAACAAGTTGATAACACCTGAACATAGTATGAAAGGGAAGAAACTCACGTTATGAGTTTTTTTTCGTTTTCAATCAGTGCCAACCGCCGAGTGTAGCAAATCTGGACTAGACTAGAATTTTTGATGGTAGGTGTCAGTAATATAAACTGTTTGAACTAAAGGCCGACAGCCTTTATTTTAATATTTTAGTATAATAATTTTCAATGTAATAATTTATTACATTTTGAACATTGCGGTAACCCTTTACCACATAATCCCAACTTTTAACGACCCTCCTTGAGGGAGAAGGCTCTGGACAGCATTGTGGGCAAAGGGGAAAACGCTGTAACCAGCGTTTTCTCCTTTTCTCACAATGTTTTGTCTCCTTCCAAGGACTAACTTCATCATCTGAGTCATGCTAAAATTGTCATCTGCATGCGCTTTCAGTTTGAACATACTCGAAACGTTGTCGTTTGGTAAAGAGTTAACCCATTACCACACAATCCCTACTCTGACGACCCTGAGAAAGAAACCTCAAGAGGGCGTTTTGGGAAAAGAAGAAAATGCTGGTAACCTGCGTTTTCTCCCTTTGTTACATTGTTTTCTACCCTTCATAAAACAAATTTTCAATTTTCAGTTACTTAATTTATCGTCTGCAAATGCTTTTGATTTGGACAAGCCTAGGGTGTTGTCGTTTGGTAATAAGTTAAATGGAGGAAATGTACGCTGATGGCATTTTCTCCGTTTCGAGCAATGTCGACTGCAGATGTTTTACTTTTGGACAAGGCTAAAATTTGATAAAGTGCAAAGACGAAAACAGTTTAATAATTGTTAACTTAAGCATCTCCTCTAGGTAACAGATTATATTTTGTGAGGGAATGCATGGTAAAATTGTTTATATATTATGGGCCGGTGGCCTATATATTTGAATAAAATATCTTGAATCTTGAATCTTGAAAACGGAACATGTACATTTGTCGGACATTACCTATCCGGATAGTAAGTTTAGTGTGGTAAAAAGAGAAAATTACAAGTATTTTTTCCTTTTCAACGTTTTCAAACCCTATTTCCTGGGTATTGATAGAAATCAGGATCGTTTGATTCATTTTGCTATAAGGTTCGTAAGTAATCTATGCCTTTTGAGTAATTCTGGACAGTTCTACTTGTATTGTTCTTCCATTCTCCCATCTATTAAAATATACCACATGTATTTGGTATTAACCCTTTCCTAAATGAATTAAATTGAAACTTCAAAATTGAAAGAAGCTGCAGACGACAAATTAAACAAGGTTTAAATGAGACTAAAACAACCGTTTGTGCAAAAAAGGTTGTGGGGAAATGCACAATTGTTTGTAATGAACAATTACCCCTTTTACCAAAATGTTTTCCAAAGCCGTCCCATACCAATGTTAAATCGAGACTATATTAAAGAAAGGGTTGACACAGTATAATCTTTACTGTGAAAAAAACGTGATTTAGTACTATAAATAATACATCTTACTAAGTAATTTGAAATCTTGGGTGTTTTGTGTCACTTTCTTTGTTCCAAGGGAGATAATTGAGTTCGAATATCGGGAAAAGTAGCCTGGCAACCTATTTTTTTTTTTTTTTTTTGATAAAGGATATAATCATGTATATTTCTGAGAAAAATCTTTGCGCTAGAAATTTTTGAGGGTCAAATAATGTCCTGATTTTCTGTGATAAAATAAGCATTTTTGTGGGCTAAGGGTTTTATTGAAACATATCATTAATTTGAAATATCTGTTAATTTCTCATCAAAGTCTGAGGATCCATTGTTTCACTATGAATTTAAAACACAGAGAACATGATTTGACTGAAATTACAGATTTTAATCACAAAATTCTGACGTATGCTGCAATAAATGGGTTTTTGTGTAATTTGAAAAAAGGGTTATGTTCTTCGTGGGCTCAGAACTTTTTGGTTCATCAGGCAACGTCTGATTATCTCTTCGAATATTTAAAGGACATACTCTGAAGTGTTTGTGTCAAATTTCACGAAATTCTCTGCGCTAGAAATAACTCGCTGAAACGCCTTTAATCACTGCCTCTTCGTTTTCATTGCTCCTCGAGATGACTCATGGATGAGAGAGGGAACCTCAATGAGAGCCGAACAACGAATTATATTTTGTAAACCGCGGCGATTGATGATGATGAAAGCTTGGTCCCCGTAAAACTGGTTTAAACTCACGGTAATTATTATTGGCCGTCCCAAGGCGGTACTTCGGTTGCGATTTCATTTGTTTATGTCCAGTGCTGTTCAGCTTTTAAATGTTGTGTGGGTCCAAATTATTTAGTCGGTAAAGCCGAGTTGCCTGCGACTTGTTTCGGATAGAGCTGCTGACTCGGCTTGCCACCTGTTATTTTGTTGTTTGTTAGGGCGTATATGCCTATCAGTGTGAGAAAAGGTGAAAGTGCTTGTACGAGTAATTTTACCTCTTCCCATAATTTCTTCCAATTGTCTTCAGCTGCAAAAAAAAAAAACTCAAGAATTTGCACTTCCCAAGAGATTTCTTTTTTCAACAGATATTTTCAAACAATTAATACCTTAAGTAATCCTTTATCAGACGATTTCTCCTTTTCTCACAATGTTTTCAATAGAAATCCACTGCAGACATGTTCAAATAACATATGGCCAAAACGTCCTACTTTGTACTTTGAGCTGGTCAAAACGTCCGTGGTGAAAACGTCCTACATTCCCAATTAAGGGAGGCATATTTTTCAACTTTAAAATTAAATTTAGTAGAGTAATTTAACATTTTGCACTAAAGCTACCTCTGACATGCAAGAATGGTGTTTGTTTCTCTTACCTTAGCTTGATCAACAGTGATTTTGCTCATGGATTTTTTTTTTCATTTTTACCCCCATAACTTAAAACGCAATGCAGAGTTGTGCGACTTTAAATCAAAGGACTGAAAGTCCTGAAAAGCGGATTTGTTGAACAGTTTTAAGCTATGATTTGATGTAATGAAAATTGAAATCTTTTCTTACATGTAATACATGTAGATCTATAATATGTAAGTAATAAATAGAGTTAGCAAAGACAATGGGAGTCGAAGTTGTTTACCAAGTGTGCTGTGCAGCAACTGTTATTTTACTACTTCATTAGAGTAATAATTTGATCCAACAATCTGACATGTTTTTATGCTAGTATTCAATTTAGGATTATAAATATGCGTAGGACTGTATATATACACAGTGTTTAAAAAAGTGACATTGTGGTGTACTAGCTAAAACTTAAAGTAGGATGGTTAGTGCGCAAACATGACAGTATCTGGTTCAGGTCAAACTGATAACATTGTACGGTCTTGAAAAAAGAATATTTTTCAAGGCTAATATCAGCATAAACTGAAGAAGTTTTAGAGATAATTATGGCTCTTTATAAAAGACCTGTATAATTTACACTTGTTTATTTCGTCAGAATTCTAAGACCTTTCTAAAGCTTTCAAAATCATTCAAACATTTAACATTTTTTGTAGCAGAATGGTGTAGTGTAGCTACATGTAAACATACTAGAAAATACAAACATGTCGAAATAAACCAAGGTGGATTTATATAAGTGAAAATTGTTTGACAAATACATAGAACACTTCAGTTGTTGATGAGTAAGATTTAAAAAAAAAAAATACACGAAATAGGATATTTTTTGCTTCAAGGACAATGGTATATAATGATAATTCTGTAAAAACAAAGTTTTAAGGTCTACAACTGTCAATCAGTTTCAGCAATCATTAACAAATCTGATCATAGAGTGCAATATATTGCTACTTACACATGTATACGATATGAAATTTTTGCACCTTCTTGTTGAACACTTTACAAGAGGACAAAAGTTTTGACTCTCCCAAATTAAAACCAACTGTTCAGATTTTCATACTCTCACCAAACTCAAAAATGACTTATCACTGAATTACGACTGGAAAATCATTACTAAAGAAGAAAGCTAAGATTAAGAAAAAAAAATCTTAATTGGTATTTCCTTAATAGGCTACATAGCCTCTATGGTTATTATTAGATTTCATGCCACAGTTTTGGAAAACCTTGTGAGAATGGTACATAATCAATGACATGCATCGTCGACAAGGACTCATATTCAAATGATTATCAAGACGTTATATCTGATGTGATAAAAATAAACAGAGTGACCTATTGCTAAAGTAAATTTTCACAATCAAACGCCCAAAATTGCATCATTTTACTTAATTTAACCGTATACTTTATATTAAAAAAAATAAATATCTGGTAGTATTTATTGGCCTTTTAAAAAAAAAATTGATCTGTGATATAAAAACTAAATAGCTGCATATTTAGAGCATTAACAAACAATTCAATAAATATGGCTCAGATTATGTGGTTTGTATAGGGCACAAAAAATTCTAGGAGAAAAAAAAGAAAAGAAATACTGATGTCTTGTTTTCCAACAATGTTTTAATAAGCCCTTTTACACAGGACTCATAAAACATGGGATTTACTGTGTGTTAAAGGGCTAAAAAAAGAAAAATCCTCAAAAAAATTCTCCCTATTTAACTTTGTATGACACAAAAATCAAAATTCAAGGGTCAAATATAGGTCATGTTTGGACAAACCATAAGGTATTCTGAATACTGATTATATGTATTTGTAACAGTTCTGTTAAATAGCCTTCCAAGGCTGAGATTAAACCCAGAACCTTCAGGTCCCAAGGTGAACACTCTATCACTTTGCTACAAAAGCTAGCTCTATAGCAAGACTTCTGTATTCAGACATCAAGGTTTTGATTTTTACAACAGCATTTTACAAATCTAGTCAGGCTATAAACACAGCACTTTCTAAACTTTTATATAGTTGGTATAATCATTATAGACTATAAACAATTCCAATCTAAAATAATGTGCCTATAAGAATGGAATTTTACTATGTTAGGCAGTCTGATCTTAATCTACTCTTGTTACATAGCATACAAACTGTCCTCATTCTGAGGTATAAAGCATGTATTGTTTTGAAACGGTTTAGTTTAGAAAAAAACATCACAGGAGTCCTCTCAGGGAAATAGAAACAGTGGTATTTTGTATGTCAGTTCTTACTGAAAGCACATTCTCCTTTCCATAACTCTAACACCTAGGAATTCCTTCAAGGGTTCTTCCTACATGTAATTACTACACAACTTCAAACTATAGATTTCAAAATGAAATACAAAATCAAACAAGAAACAACATCTATGTAAGTTCAATAAGGAAAGTCAATCCAACAACCTCTTCAGTTGACCAGCAATAGTGTCTTTTGAATTATGATCAAATAAAAAAGGACCCTATTGATAAAAACTATGATACTGATGATAATATGTAATAAACCTTCACGTACAGGATGTAAGAGGAGAGCTTTTAATATTAATTTAGAAAACAGACAGGTATGTAAGCCAGTGATTAATTCATCCCAATCAACCACTTCAATCAACCACCAATCGACCACTTGTGACCAGTTATAAAACAGCCGGCCTGGTCAATACTCATATTTACCTGCTTTTTGCCAACCTTGCATACTACATAACTGAACAATTGCAGGGACATGTACAAAAATACCTGATGTAGCTTTATGAGACACTTGAAATTCAATATTTACACTGGTAAAAAGGTTATTCATTGCATCTAATGCAGCTTTGAGTGAATCCATTTTCATGGTCTAAAGAAAAGAATTGAAATCATCACTCATCACCTGGCAGAACATAGTCCTTTTTTTCATATGTGTAAATCCCTGCCTTTGATACAGCTGAAGGTACTTTACTAGCCAGAATGGATCAAGATCACACTCGGTGTGACAAGTTGCCATGCAAAGTAAAAAATGACCTTTACATAAACAAAATGAAACTTTTAAGTTGAATGTACAAATCCAATTATTGCTAAAGTTATTTTTTGGGAAAGATACCGGGCAGTATAGATTGAAGATCAGACTACATTTTCTGTGCAATCTGATCTTAATCAACACTGTCTGCAAAAGGTCCTTGAGTAGCACTTAGTAGCCTAATAGTTAAAAGAATTGGGTCCCTCTATAAAACTTCTAAAACTATAGGCATACTTTCATTCTAAGGTTTGAATTACTTGCTGTTTACATAAAACACAGTCACCGTCTTAAATATGGGTTGAGCAGAAGCAGCAGTTCATCATAAAAATTTACTCTATAGGTAAAGTACAAATATGTTCAACTTGCTCTGTACATGCACTTCTATTTCAAAGCATCAAAAATATATCAAAGAATTTAAATCTACATGTCTAAATAGAAAGACGTATAGATGCATTCCTGTGGATCCTTTATCATAAATCTGTCTGCAAATTCTGCATTTTTTTTTTTGCATGAAACGTAACAAAATAAAATTCAATGTATCAGAAGGACTATAAATAGACTTCTACACCTTGAAGACAAATAGTGAGCTTGTTTGAGTCTCTGAGGCTTCAAGTTAGTGGATGTCTAGTTCACTGAGAAGGACACGATTTCCCATCAAAAATCCTCAGTATAAATTCATGTCACAGGTTCGTACTTGATCGGGGCCGTTTGTAACCGAAGGATTTCTTAATGACCCTTTGATAACTAGAGAGAAATCTTGGAAGCTTTACCAACGCAGTCTTGCATAAATCAAACATCAAGTAATTTTTTTGGATAGACTGCACGATCTCCATTCCTTCCAACGTTTTGCAGAAATGTTTCAAACAACTCTGAGAGTCATCGATAGCGTTACACTATATGGTGGGGGTTACAAGGTGCCGAGTCGAATTTATGGGTTCTGTGTATTCATTCTCGAAAGGGCTTTAAATTATTTACGGCCAAATTCTAACTAGCTGTCTGAACAGTTAAAGATATCTGATATAATACTTTAGTTGAAAATGTAATTTTATAGAGAAAATACTGCTTAATCTCATTGTTTATTTTGGCAGCGAACGACACAAGTTATGAATGAACGTTTCTTGAATGAAAACGAGGGCAGTCTGAGAAAACAATGTTCATCCCTTATGGTCATATTAAAAAAAAAAAGAACAAACTTTGTTTAAGTCTTTATAGTATTTCAAACTGACAAATGTTTTAGTTTTGACGAAATTTCGATAAAGAAATGAAACCTTATTTGTATGATTTGTTCAGGGTCAGAGCTGAATACCATTTGTAGATCTGCGTTGTTCGTCCCAAACCAACCATGCAAAACTGAAAGTGAGCGCGCATGCGTCGTTACACATGATGTATTTGGTTCCGGTCAAAACGATCAGAGTAAGCGGCTTTGCTATATAGCAAATCCGCTAAAAAGTGGATCCATACTGTATTCATCGGAAACGGAGCATTACTGTTACACTATGTTCAGAGTTTTGTTAGATGTCGAACATAACAGCCATGCACGCACGTGTGTGGACGGAAATGTGAAACGGTTGAAAACTGCTAAAGAATTAACAAAAATTGTAAAAAAAAAATGTAAGAGACCTGCTATTACCTACGGCTTGTATATTAAAGCAGTCTGGTCTCCTTAAGAACAACCGGGTGTCTCCTTAATATTTTTCTTTTCACAACACAGGTATGATTCAGGAGATAAGCGGCCGTGCATTGTCTGCGCATGTCGTATTCTTCGAAGATAGACCTGTTTGCTATGATGC
Source organism: Hippopus hippopus (assembly GCA_946811185.2). NCBI lineage: Eukaryota > Metazoa > Mollusca > Bivalvia > Cardiida > Cardiidae > Hippopus > Hippopus hippopus. The sequence continues at coordinate 33,304,051 of OX328101.1, forward strand.
ATCACTATCATGTCCAGGATAAAAAAAAATAGTACGCGGTGCGTAAACTGTCGCTAAAATAGCTTGCGGAAAATGGCTTTAAACATTACGTCTGCTGAAAAAACAAGGCAGTTTTTCGCTACGAATTTCTTAAAAATATAATAATTTCAAACGCGAGAAATAATTTTATAAAATACCATTGTTTACTGCTAATCTCTGTATAGTTTCTAAATATAGACACAGGGAAAACCGGGATTTTTTGCAATAGACTGACAACAAAAATAGCGTTCCAAACATGCTGTGCCTATACCGGGGCTATTTCATAAGCTTATAGGGGCTGTGTTTATAAAATACGGGTGCATAGGTTACATGCAAGCTAACCATGGATGGATGAATCATACCAGGTAGGCTTGAGTAAACGTACATTTTATTTTGAAATTTGCTGCATCGCTTCCAGCCTTCGTTTTTGATAACATAATGGGAAAAGAAAACAAGAGGGCCATGATGGCCCTAAAGTTGCTCACCTTAGCCTTTTGACCCAACACAACCCATTTTCAAACTCTTCCCAGATATTATGACAAACGTTCTAAGAAGCTTTTATAAGTATTGGACTGAAAATTTGGCCTCTAGCATGTGCAAACGCTTTTTCTAGAATTTGTCTCAGTAACCTACTTTTTAGCTGAACAAAGCCCATTTTTTCCAATGTAAATATCAGAACAAAGATTCTGACCACCTTTCATGAGTACTGGACGGAAAATTTGGCCTCTAGAGTGTACATGATAAGATATGACATGGCGACCTAGTTTTTCACGCAATCTAACCCATTTTCAATCTCATCTTGTTGATCACTAAGAATACCATTCTGATTAATTTTCATGAGCATTGGACTGAAAATGTTGCCTCTAGAGCGTACCTGGTGACCTTGTTTTTGAACAACTGTTACCCATTTTCAATTTCATATTAGATATTATCAAGACAAACATTTTGACCAACTTTCATGAGTACTGGACTGAAAATGTAGCCTCTTGAGTGTACACAAGGTTTTTATAAGATTTGACCTAGTGACCAAGTTTTTCACTCAATGTGACCCATTTTCAAACTCGTCCAAGATGCCATGTAGACAAACATTCTGACCAAGTTTCATAAGTATTGGACTGAAAATGTGGCCTCTACAGTGTACACATGTTTTTTCGAAGATTCAACCCAGTGACCTAGTTTATGACCTAACATGACCCGTTTTCAAACTTGGCTAAGATATCATTAAGACAAATATTCTGCCCAACTTTCAAAATTACTGGACTGAAAATTCGACTCTACAGTGTACACAAGGTTTTTTTCTAAGATTTGACCTTTGACCTAGTTTTTGACCTGACATGACCCATTTTCAAACTTTTTCAAGATGTCATCAAGATAAACATTCTGAACAAGTTTCATGAGTATTGGACTGCAAATGTGACCTCGAGAGGGTACACAAGGTTTTTCAAAGGTTCAAACGTAGTGCCTTACATGTAGTTTTTGACCCCACAGGACCCATTTTCAAAATCGTCCATGGTATCATCAAGACATACTTTCTGACAAACTTTCAATAGTACTCAAATGAAAATGTGGTCTCTATAGTGTACACAAGGTATTTCTTAGATTTGACCTAGCTTTGACCTGACATGACCCATTTTCGAACATGTCCGAGATAACTTCAAGACAAACATTCTGACAAGCTTTCAAGAGCAATGGGCTGGAAATTTGGCCTCTAAAGCGTGTACAAGGTTTTTCTAAGATTTGACCAAGTTTTTGACCCAACATGACCCATTTTCAAACTTGTCTGATAGAACAAGACAAACATGACAAACTTTCAAGAGTATTGGACTGAAAATGTGGCCTCTAGAGTGTACACAGGGTTTTTCTAAGATTTGACCTAGTGACCTAGGTTTTAACCCCACGTGACCCATTTTCACACTTGTCCGAGATATCATCAAGACAAACATTGGACTGAAAATGTGGCCTCTAGAGTGTGCACAAGTTTTCTTCTAAGATTTGACCTTGTGATCTAGATTTTTACCCGACATGACCCACTTTCGAAACTGTTTGAGATAGAGTCAAGACAAACATCTTAACCAAGTTTCATGAGTATCGGACTTAAATTGTAGCTTCTACAGTGTACACAAGGTAAAAGTTGACAACGGACACAGCACAATCACAAAAGCTCACCTTATGTACTTTGTGCTCAGGTGAGCTAAGCTGGTAACAGCCATTTTCTCCTCTTCCCACCATGTTTTCTACAATACCTAAAACAAATTTCAATTTCTGTGTCACATTTATTTTGTCGTCTGCAAACCCTTGAAATTTGGACTATTTAAAATTTTGTTCTTTGGAAAAGAGTAAAGCATTATTTAAAACTTCACCAAACAATCCTTTCTTTTATGACCCCGAAGAACAAGTCTTTAGAAAATAATGGAGGGAAAGGATGAAATGCTGGTAACCTTTACCCACCAATCCTGTGTTTTAACGACTCTGAGAAAGAAGCCTTTTGAAAACATTGTTTGAGAAGGAGAAAATGCTGGCAACTTTTCAAACTATGTTTTTTACCATTCCAAAGACAGAAAAATATCTTTTCAGCTACATTAAAATTGTTGGCTGCAAATACTTTCAATTTGGATGCCTCTAAACTTGTATCTTGTAGGAAAGAGTTAAATACGGGCTGGTCTAAAATCTTGTCGTAAGGGCATGGATTCTTGTGATGTGGAATTTATCCTCCCACATTGAAAGTAAAAAGACTACAACCTTTGGTCAGAAAAATATAAAACAATTACAAACAACAGAAACACAACATTTAAATCTAATTCCAGCATCAACTTTCTATAAATAAGATTTTATTTCTGGTTCCACCTCTTTCCACCCTTTACAGCACAATCCAGTTTTAACAGCATTGAAGAAAAGGCTTAGAAAACACTGTGGGAAAAAGAGAAAGTGCCGCTTACTAGCATTTTCTCCATTTCCCACATTGTTTTCTATCCTTGAGAGTGAAATTCCACATTTGTCCCACTTTTGTCATCTACAATAACTTTGGAAAGTCCAAACTTTGAGTTGTAAAGTGATGCAATGAAAAATGGGTTGACTTACTTAATGCATATACAGGTTGACACAAAAAAATGCCACCCATGAAATTGTTAATAAAATTCACAATCCTCTCTGCAATCCAGCCATATTTGGTACAAATGAACTTCAGTCTATGCCTTACATGTCCACCAAGTTTCAGCCACGAATGTCCAGCAGTCTTTGTTTTATCTTCATTCCATGATATGCTGCAAATGTGCACTTCGCATTGCAAGCAACATGCAAAATTGACAATAACTCGGACACACTCGTCCCTCACTATTGATTGCTTTGAGTGAACTCAAAGAGTAACATCTTCTGGGGGACAACCCTACCAGAAGATTGTCTGCAGAGGCCTGAGCGCCCTCCATCAAGTACACTGTATGGGTTGCAATGTCAAAAAATGGGATCATAGGTCTGTACTGGTTTGAAGACTAGAATGAACGGTCAATCACAATCAATACTGAGCGCTACCTCGTGGTTGTTAAGAAGTTTTGGGCAGACAAAGAGGTGTTGTGAGGGATGAACAGGGGTTTCAACGGATGGAGCAACTCCCTAACTTCAAATGACTCGTTGGAATGGCTGCTAGGACACTTTGGTGATCGTCTTATCAGTAGGAGGTGTGATCCTGAATGGGCTTCACACTCACCAGACCTTAACCCCCCCCCCAGATTTATTCCTGTGGGGTTATATAAAAGATAGTGTCTATCAAACAACCCCTAGACTATTCCTGAACTGAAGAGGGCCATCATCGTCAAAATCAGGGCAATACTGAGGGAGGAGTGTGTCAGAGTTATTGACAATTTTGCATGTCTTATCAAGGTGTGCTTGCATCGCAGATGTGCACATACGGAGCCTGTCATGAAATGGAGATAAAGACTGTTGGACATTCATGGCTGAAACTTGGTGGACATGTAAGGCATAGACTGAAGTTCATTTGTACCAAATATGGCTGGATTGCAGAGAGGATTGTAAATTTTATTAACAATTTCATGGGTGGCTTTTTTTTGTGTCACCCTGTACTTCCTAACTTGTATGTATTCACACCATCTTTTAAAATGCTGTCTAATTTTCAATTTGAACATTTTGTCTGTTTTTGTAGTTTTCACTGTTTTTTTGCAGTAAAAAATATGAGCGCATGTATTTGCTTTGCCAGTTTTTTGGCTTTGGTTCCATATCAGATCTTGTATTGGGTACATTTTTAACATAACTCATAGCAAAGAGGAGCAAGAGATTAGAGGGCATGTATAAAACTACCTACAAAAGATATGCATTTTCACACATATACACTTAACCTACATTCTAACACTTAACTCTTTACCACTATACAAAAATTTAGACTCATCTAAATTGAAAGCATTTTTAGGTGATAGGTAGACATGGCTAAACTTATGGAATTTGTCCTGGAAAGGGTACAAAACATTGTGCATGAAAGAGGACACTGTATACCATCATTTTCTCCTTTTGCCACTATTTTTTCAAAAGTTTTCTTCCTAAAGGTTGCCAAAACTCAGGCTTTGTGGTAAAAGGTTAACTCACAGCTGAACTGAACTCTTGATAGATACCTGTTTTACTACAGATTCAAAGATTTCTCAAGAAAGCCAATTCTTCATCTGTCACAAAGTCTAACAGATTATAGTCATATTAAGCATCTTGTTCATCTGCATGCTGAAAATTCTACTTTAATATTCAGAAAGCCTAAAAATGAGTCTTCACCCTATACCACACAATTCCTAGTTTTAAAGACCCTAATGGAGGGAGACTTTCAAAGGAAAAAGAAGAATGCTCGTAACCAGCATTTTCTGCTTTTTCCCACAATATTTTCCACCCTTTAACACAGAAATCCCACCATTCGGGCCACACTTAAGTTGTTGTCTGCAAAGGTCAAATGTAAATTTTAGTTGTTTATCGAGTATAAACAATGCAGTTTTTACAATGGGAGACATAAACATGCAACCCTTTTCAGGCAACTTTTTCTGTCTTGCAGCTATTTTGAAAACATTTCAGCAAAAGGAACAATTGCTCATAAAAATCAATATCCCCTTTTGCCATGATGTCTCAACACTTGCTCATGTAGCTGTAAAGCCTTAACCCTTTACCACATGACAAAAACGCAGACCTGTCAAAATTGAAAGTACTTGCAGAAGATAATTTAAATATGGCTAAAATGATGGAATCTTATCGGGCAACTTCAGCACAAAGCTATTTTTTGGATATAAGAATCCTTAAATGAAAAAAATCTTAAAATTAAAAACCTTATTTCAATGTCTTTTGTAAAAAGAGAGTTATAAGCATAAATGTGGTTTGCACACCTGTGCAAGTTTGTGAAATCTTTGCAAAACCGGATGTGACATAGGAAGTGTGACCCACACATTTATTTTGGCTTCAGTGTACTATTAAATTACTCTGATACTGACTTTTCTGTCACAGCCTTATCCTCCCTCATGTCAAGAGATGATTTTTTCTGTCACAAAAAACCCTGTCATATGCCCAGTGCCCAGTTAAAGCACTATTTCGAGCCTGGAGATGATTATTTATTTGTCAGTCTGTTTGTCTGAACTGAATCACATGGCTTATTAATAGATCTACAATTAATCCTCAACAGGTTACATAAACCTTCATGCCAATTGTAAAAACTTGAATATTGCTAGTTTTTCGAAATAAATATCTCCATATCCGACACTGTAGATCTAAGATCAGATTGCATGACATTCTGTGCAGTCTGATCTTGATATACACCGATTGCAAAAGGTCATTAAGTCACGCTCAGCAGCCTCAGGGTCAATATAAATATCATTCAGAATTTAAATGGGGCAAGAAATCAATGGTAAATTAACTGTTGATTTAACATCACTTTCATATTTTTGAGAGAGAGAGTTAGAGAGAGAGATGGGGTTTAGTTAGTATAAAAATTTGACAGATTTTGGTCCCTTTTTTTTTTAAAAAAAAGATCATATGAATGAGGAAAATTCAAAAGTTATAACATTTGACTTACCCATTTAACCTGTGTAAAATTCCAAATCCCATTTATATTTCATAAGAAAAAAGGGTTCAAGAAGGTCGTAAAAACAAAACAGTAACTTTGAAAATGACATGTGTATGACACATGCTTGTTAATCTCCGGCTGCAAGCCAGGTAAAACAGTATGCGAGACCATGACGGTGCAATACCAACATCAAAGAGGCACCAAATTAACCCTCTGCCCCTTAACATTGATGTAATTCACAATTCTTTTCTCAAAAAAAAAAAAAAAAGTTGTGTAAAGTTGGTAAGGGGTTATTTAATTTTTAATTTACGCTGCATTTTCATGGTTAGCACCTGTTATCATGTACATGATTACAGCGAGAAATACGGAAAAAAAGTTATATAATTTTTGTTCATGTTGGTTTATGTATTTCTTTCTAAATTTTATGCCTAATGTGTCTCAATATTTAGGAAATGTACTGACCCTGTATTTTGCAGACGATCAAAAATATTTACTACATAATATGGAGGGGAGGAAGGGAGGGGGAAATTTAGACAATCTTTAAACGTTTTTGTTGATGAAAGAAGCAAATTTGAAATTGTGAAATTAACACAGAGGAAAATAAATGAAGATCAAGTGAAAAAAAATGGATTTTAACTTTAAGGCCAAATTTAGGATGTATGTCTGATTTAATGTTGTTTGTGTCAACATGTGAATGTTTGAGAGAGGATATATTTCTAAGGTAGATCCAGGCTTTTAATTCTTCTCAAGCTGAAGGAGACATGTAAAATCCTGAAATTGACCGTGTAGATCGAGGTCAGACTACACAGGATGTGTTGTCCTTTCAATGATCGACAGTGTCCCATATTTGCTAGAAACAGCCTCAAAACTGTACTTGAATGTTTTCTCTTACACACTGCAACGTTCCTTCTACCAATTAGCAGAAGAGACTTTTGGCATGTCTAAACCATCTCGAGTTATTATTATTTCTTTTATATCTATTTATCAAAATTTGTTAATCAGTCAGTGGTATAAGTGAAATAACTTCAAGAAATAAATTTCAAAATAGCTTTGTTCCCCACTAGAAAAATATTTTTTCTTTTTATAAGTACTAACTCCATTAGGCTAATTCATTCAAAATTTCTTCCCTATCATTGTAGTAAGATGTAAGGCAGACAGAGGTTAAAATTCTGCAGTACACAAGTGATTAAAACGTGACAAAGCGATTCATATCTATCAAAATTTCATGCAATTTTCTGAGTTTTCTATGCTTGTTAATATATGGCAACCATATCTTCTCACACTTGTGACGTCATGGCAAACTACCGGAAGTCACAATTTTTTCAATTATCGACTTTAAGACAGGTAAAAATTCAAAGTTTAAACCTCTATTTCTTGTGAAGTAAGCATCACAGAACACTTAGATTTTTTTGTTAACATACTCTAGTACAGTTTTATCAGATTTTGAAAAAATATTTTTGGGCTGAAGTTACCAATTAACTTTCCCGTCATTTCTACTACCCTTTCTAACATAATTTTCATACAAACAATACTAGATCTAGTCTGTAGCTTTAATACATGGTTAAAGTCAGTCATTTAACAGATAACATCTCTACTTTTACAGCACCAGTGGACGGATGTTTTGGCCACGGATGTTTTGGCCAGGATGTTCTGGCCAAAACGTCCATGGCTAAAACAGAACAGATGAAAGTGCCAAGTAAGACGTTTTGGCCAAATATAAAAGCTAACTATTTGTAACTCTAATAAATTGGAAAAACAATCAAATAACCCATTACTCCATATATGTCAAACATAGTAATTTCTCTTTTCCCAACAATATTTTTGATCATGGTTTACAGGGCACAAAATCACAAAATCTCGCAAAAATAAAATTTGGCCAAAATGTCCTGCTTTGTAATTTCAGCTGGCCAAAACGTCTGTGGCCAAAACGTCCTGGCAAAAACATCCTGGCCAAAACGTCCGTGGCAAAAACATCCTACATTCTTCAGCACCAGAATCAAAATCATGGGCTCTTGCCAATGGTATAAATAAAGATCAGACTGCACAGAATGTACAGCCTGATCTTGAATCTACACACTCCACTTGTGCTGTCAAGCATACGAGATGAATTCTGTCTGAGATTCAGTGGATTGTATTTTAAGCCACTGAAAGAGGTTGAGTTAATATTCTGTGTGCTGATAGAGCTAGTAAGAATAAGATTCATTCATCAATTTTCCTCTTTGGCTTTTTGGGATTCCTTGATCTGCTTTTGGCTTTACAAAGGGGACAGATTGGTGCATTTCTATGGATCTGTTGGTGACACGACAGGCATGCCTGAAAAGAAAACAAAAATACTCTTAACTCATTGCTATCTGAAATAAATTCTCAGCAGATGAAAATATTCTTGTTAAATATGAGCCATGCTCTGGCAAAAGGGGGATTAGTACATCTTTGTAAAGCATTGTACAAAGCAAGTCATCACATGATTATGGATCCATAAAATCCATTTTGTCCTACAACCAACTGAATTATGGTCCTTTGGTCCTTTGACATGCAAAAGTTTTGACACGTCAGCTGCAAGGACTGCACAGGCTAACACTGGTCGATACTTTTTGCAGATACATTAAACTATCTTTTCACAGCACATGGCCCATTTGAATATGTGGCATGAACTGAGGCATAAAATATATAAACATGCATGAAAAAAAAAAATTGGCAAAAAGAAGAATTACTCTTCACAAGCTCTTTCTCCCTTGGTCACAATGTTTCCAACAGTGGTCAGAAACCAGACCAAAAAAGTCCTAAACAGAAGAGTAATGACTTAACCCTTTACCACAAAATCCCAATTTTAATGACCCTATGGAATAAAGCATTTGAAAACACTGTGGGAAAAGAAGAAACTGTACAGCCAAATCTCATAATTCCTGCTACATTTAAATTGTCAAGAGCGAATGCCTTCTGTATGAAAAAGTCTAAAATTTTGTTGTTTGGTAATGAGTTAAACATAATTATACAGTCATTTATGTACAGCTGTGCCCTCAGTCATTGGGGTACTTCTGAGGATTTTTTTCCTGGACCTGCTAGTTCAAACAAAGGAGCTTGCCCAAATTCTTTCAATGGATTGATGAGTGTCACTGCAATAGGAGTCAATCCTCTCTCATAGCTGAATATCAGTGTGACTGTTTAACCTGGGAAAGCAGCAACTTGCTTGGAAAAAATATCATACATAGAACTTATATAAGAACACATGAATAGCAGCACTGGGTACCTAAATTACTGTTGAAAACAGTATTAAGCACTGAAAAGGCTGGATCCAGCTTAAGTCACTTTCAGAACAGTGTAGATCAAGATCAGATCTCAAAGAGAGTTCAGTCTGATCCTAGATCTACGATGTCTGCTCTTTTGTAACATACTCTGACTAGACAACCTTGATATAGCAAATTTCAAGGGTTTTTTTTTTTTTTTTTAATAAAAGAGGTCCATTTTATTTATTCAGCACTCCTACAGTTAATACAAACAGGTTCTACACTATGTACATGTAGCCAATAAGAATGAGACTTGATTCCACTAACTTAAAGATTAAATTTTTGATTTTGAGAAAAAAGAAAAACTTTGCCATTTGCAACAATGTTTTCAGATCTGTTCGTAACCACAATCTCCATATTGAACACGGATACTTGTAGAGTCATCTGCTGTAAAAGCTATTAAGTAGGCAATGAGATAACCCTATACCAAAAAATTCCAACTTTTAACAACCCTGAGGAAGAAGGCTTTTGAAAACATTGTAGAAAAAGGAGAAAAATGCTGGGAACCAGCATTTTCTCCTTTTTCAACAATGTTTTCTACTCTTTCACATACAAATTCCATCACTTGAGCCACATTTAATCTGTTGTCTGCAAATGCTTTGTTTGGACCAGTCTAAAATTTTGTCATTAGGCAACAAGTTTATCACACCACAGTAAAGTTGGTTGCAAACCTTCATTGGAGGAGGTTGTTGTCTAAAGGGTTGTCTTGGTTGTTCAGCTGGGGGTTTATTCCTGGGTATTTGTATCACTGGGGGAACAGATGGGGCTGCTGGAAGGGACTGAGGCAATGGTTGGGGATCAGCTGTGCTGCTATGTTGTTCTTGTGGGAACTCTGTCTTTGGTCTGTCAAAATACCTGGAATATCATAGTAAATGATATGAAATATAATTCATATAGTGCAATAAGATAGAACAAACACCATCATGGCAAAAGTAGGAAATAGAAATAAACTTAATTTTTTCTGCCCTTTCAACGGCACATTCCACTGAGTTATACTTGTCATCTGCAATTGCTTTTAATATCAACAAGTCTATTTCTTTTGGTTTTGTTTTTTAAAAGAGAAAGTCTATGATTAGATTAAAAACTTTTCTCTTTATATCAAATGTAAACTAGATATTGCACTGAAGGAAGTAGACATAGAATACATATGAAAATATATGTATCATAAACATACCCAACTTTCTCAAACAAAAATGTACAACTCTGGTGAGCATAAAAAGTAGCACATTTTCAGTTTGATTATCATGTTTAGCAGACATGATTCTTTTTATACAACATCTACAGACTTGTGCCAATCTAGTAATTGCAAGAGCTATTTATGAGGACTTAATGAAAGTCATTGGGATAGAATTCATTACTCTCCCTCCTCTTAATATCCTACCTTATATCAACTGAGGCATTTGTAAAGAAATTCAAGAATACACAAGTACATCAGCATAAAAGATGAAATTGAAACAGTACTAAAAATGGTGTTAAAACCAAAAACAAGAGGGCCATGATGGCCCTGGATCACTCACCTGAGTCAATAGGCGAACTTTCACTCCATGTGCAAAATTCAATTTCTGACCAATTGTCAGGTCAGTTGAGCTTAAAATGTGGCATCTAGAGCATCCACAAGAAATTTCCGTAAGTTGACCTAGTGACCTACTTTATCACCATACGTGACCCAATTCAGAACTCATCAAAATATATATCAAGACAAACATTCTAAACAGTTTTCAAGTTAATTGAGAAATAAATGTGGCCCCTAGAGTGCCCTAAAGGTATTTCTTTAATTTGACCTAGTGACCTAGTTTATGATCCCAGGTGACCCAATTTCAAACTCATCCAATATTTCATAAAGACAAACATTCTGATCAATTTTCAAGTCAATTGAGCAAGAAATGTGGCCTCTAGAGTGCCCTAAAGGTATTTCTTTAATTTGACCTAGTGACCTAGATTATGACCCAAGATGACCCAATTTTGAACTCATCTTAGATTTCATCAAGAGAAACATTTTAACCAATTTTCAAATCAATTGGGCTAGAAATGTGGCCTCTAGAGTGCCCTAAAGGTATTTCTTTAATTTGACCTAGTAACCTAGTTTATGAGCCCAGTTGACCCAAATTCACACTCATGTGAGATTTAATCAAGACAAACATTCTGACCAATTTTCAAGTCAATTGAGCCAAAAATGTGGCCTCTAGAGTGCCCTAAAGGTATTTCTTTAATTTGACCTAGTGACCTAGTTTATGATCCCAGGTGACCCAAATCCAAACTCATCTGAGATTTTATCAAGACAAACATTCTGACCAATTTTCAAGTCAAATTGAGCAATAAATGTGGCCTCTAGAGTGCCCTATAGGTATTTCTTTAATTAGACCTAGTAACCTAGATTATGACCCCAGGTGACCCAATTTTGAACTCATCAAGAGAAATATTTTAATCGATTTTCAAATCAATTTGAACAATAAATGCGGCCTCTAGAGTGCCCTAAAGGTATTTCTTTAATTTGACCTAGTGACCTAGTTTATGATCCCAGGTGACCCAAATTCAGACTCATGTAAGATTTGATCAAGACAAATATTCTGACCAATTTTCAAGTCAATTGAGCCAAAAATGTGGCCTCTAGAGTGCCCTAAAGGTATTTCTTTAATTTGACCTAGTGACCTAGTTTATGACCCGAATTGACCCAAACTCAGATTCATGTGAGATTTTATCAAGACAAACATTCTGACCAATTTGCAAGTCAATTGAGCAAAAAATGTGGCCTCTAGAGTGCCCACAAGGTATCACTTTAATTTGACCTAGTGACCTAGTTTATGATCCCAGGTGACCCAAAATCCAAACTCATCCGAGATTTCATCAAGACAAATATTCTGACCAATTTTCAAGTCAATTGGGCAAGCAATGTGGCCTCTAGAGTGCCCTTAAGGTATTTCTTTAAATTGACCTAGTGACCTAGATTATGACCCCAGGTGACCCAATTTTGAACACATCTTAGATTTCATCAAGAGGAACATTTTAACCAATTTTCAAATCAATTGAACAATAAATGTGGCCTCTAGAGTGCCCACAAGGTATTTCTTTAATTTGACCTAGTGACCTAGTTTATGACCCCAGGTGACCCAATTTTGAACTCAATGAACATGTTGTGCTCAGGTGGGCTAACAAACTTAGAACAGGTTCACTACGTACCAAATATCAAAGCTCCAAGCCTTCCAGTTTCACAGAAGAAGAATTTTAAAGTTTTCCCTTTTTTGTTCTTATGTTCAAACTTGTGACCCCTGGGGCGAGGCCAGTTTTGACCCCAGGGGCATCATATGAACAAATGTGGTAGAGGTCCACTGGGAGATGCCACATACCAAATATCAAAGCTCTACATCTTCCAGTTTTAGAGAAGAAGAATTTTAAAATTTTCCTTCTTTGTTCCTTTGTTCTAACTTGTGACCCCCGGGGCAGGGCCAGTTTTGACCCAAGGGGCAGCGTATGAACAACTTGGTAGAGGTCCACTAGGAGATGCTACATACCAAATATCAAAGCTCTATGCCTACCAGTTTCAGACAAAAAGAATTTTAAAGTTTTCCTTCTTTGTTCCTATGTTTAAACTTGTGACCCCCGGGGCGGGACCAGTTTTGACCCAAGGGGCATCATATGAACCAGCTTGGTAGAGGTCCACTAGCAGATGTTACATACCAAATATCAAAGCTCTATGCCTTCCAGTTTCAGAAAAGAAGAATTTTAAAGTTTTCCTTCTTTGTTCCTATGTTCGAACTTGTGACCCCCAGGGCGGGCCCAGTTTTAACCCCAGGGGCATCATATGAACAAACTTGGTAGAGGTCCACTAGGAGATGCTACATACCAAATATCAAAGCTCTATGCCTTCTAGTTTCAGAGGAGAAGATTTTCAAAGATTTTGCTATTTTTTTCCTTTTGGTTGCCATGGCAACCAGAGTTATGGGTGGAATTCAATCTCTTGAACAACTTTGGTAGAGCTCTACCCAAGGAACATCCCTGCCAAGTTTCATCAGGATTGGCCCAGTGGTTTAGGAGGAGAAGATGTTTAAAGAAATTGTGGACGATGGACGAGGGACATTGGGCGATCACAAAAGCTCACCTTGAGCACTTCGTGCTCAGGAGAGCTAATAAATACAAATATTATGTTGTGTAACTTAGCTGGGCCTTGTATTTGCTTTAAGCTCTAATGGAAAATTTGATCCCCTGTTGCATAGGATCCCCAATTGATAGTTAAGAACTAGTCCGAGTTTGGAGTAAATATTTTCAGTAATGACAGATACAGTGTAAAACATCAAAAGTTTTTGCTAAACAACGACGCATGACAACCGGGCTATGACAATACCTTAAACTTTTCTTCCAAAATAGCCCAACTATAAACAAAATGTTGCAATCAAGGACAATTTTATTAAAAACTGGTGAAAGCTGAATGCAGTCTGCAGATGGGTTTCATAATCATACCATAATTTGGATCATGTTAGGCACTGTCAGCTGTCAGATACAGACTTATCATTATTGATGCATTTATTTATCTCTTTACCACACACTCCCAAGTTTCAATGACCCAAAGAAAGAGGCCATTTGAAAACATTGTGGCAATAGGAGAAAATGCTGCTAATCAGCATTTTCTCCTTTTCCCACAATATTTTCTACCCTATCACAGACAATTTCCATCATTTGAGTCACACTTAATTTGTCATCTGCAAATGCTTTTAATTTGGTTCAGTCCAACATTTTGTTGTTTGGTAAAGACTTACGCCGCGAATTTGTAGGGGTATAACAGCAGTTATACTTACTGTGGAGTTATTTTATCTTCCTCGTCTGAGAGATCTGGGAGAGGCTCTAGGCCTATTTTAGATCTTAGTGCATCAACTTCATGCTTCAGAGGTCTGTAATCTTCATAATACTGTTTGGCTGATTCAAGAGATCTATTGCGTTCTTCCTCTGCTTGTTTTATGGTTGATTCCATCTAACAAACAAGAACATGATTCATACTGTAACAAACTGAGGGAGATGGTCTTTGAACTTGAGGCCCTTGAGGGCCTGAATCACTCTACTGGTAGTGATTTTGCTTATTTCAATCATTCATCATTATGTAGGCATGGTGAATTGAACAAATATTGTTGGAAATTCAGCCATGACAGGTATTCAGTACTCTTTGTATTAAGCACAGTGCTCCAGATAGCCTCCGTACAGCCGTAATTTACAGACTGTATTCCTGCAAATACGACTGAAGTTGAAATTTATTCAGTACCAAGTACGGAAACGTTTTGTCCAATACGGTTCGGTTTCTTCGGTAGTCATTAATTACACCAACGGATTTTGTACCAATAGTCATGTTGACTGGTTTAACAAACTTGCCTTTTATACGCCGTTCTTATGATCGCTGTGGGATAATATTCATAAACCAATCAATGCGGAATCGAAACTGAAAGTAAAAACCACAATGGCTAAGCAATCGTCTCTCCTGAGCTTTTTTCGGTCAGAAAATGAACCCAAACAGATGATCGCGGCATTTCTCAACAACATTATTGACACAGTCATACCGAAAGCGATCAAGAAACAGAAGAGGCACACGGATTAGTACTGATCAAACCATCTATCCATCTATAAATAGAACCTCATTCCTGATCGAGTCACTCTCCAAGATATTGATAGTTGAAAAGCATGAAAAAAATAGTGCGAGTGGGTGTGAGGGGTGGGGAGAGATGGGGAAGGAATGGTCCAAGGATGGAATGGAGATACTTTGTCCTTGCAGGGTTTTTTTTATTTTGCATAGCTTTGAAATAATTCAAATGAGCCCAAAGTCGTGCATGGAGCCAATACTGAAACCAGAATCTCAATACTGACTGGCTTCAATTTTGACCAGTACCGGTACTGACTGAGACAAAAATTATCTGGAGCCCTGAAGCAATCCCTACAAGTTTCAAAGAGATGTATCTAACAATGTGGACAGCTTTGAGTAAATAGGACCAAGTCATCAAATGGCTGCTTTTCCTTCCCTGGTACCTGGATTTCGTTCGTTTTATATTTGATTCAATCATTTGATCATATAAATGATCCGTGCAAATTTCAAAAGAATAGGATAAAAAATGTTGACTTTCTCGCACAAACAAGATGGGCAAGTTTTAAACTTTATATACCTGCTTTCCCCTTACTAATTGTCAGATTTTTTTCAAAATGGATAGGGTTCAAGCCACTGATGCTATGAAGCAACTGTGCAAGTTTCATGAAGAATCGAAAAACAAATGCAGACTTTATTGTGTTAACAAGAGGGCCATGATGGCCCTGAAGTTACTCACCTGAGCCTTTTGACCAAACATGATCCATTCTGAATCTTTTTCAAAAGTGTACACAAGGTTTTTTGTAACATTTGACCTTGTGACCTAGTTTTCGACCCGACATGACCAATTTTCAAACTCAACCAAAATATCATCAAGACAAACATTCTGACCAATTTTCAAGAGTATTGGACTAAAAAAATGTGGCCTCTAGAGCAAACACAAGGTTTTTCGAAGATTTGGCCTAGTGACCTAGTTTTTGACCCAGCATTATCCATTTTCAAACTCGTTTGAGATATCATCAAGCCAAACATTCTGACCAATTTTCGAGAGTATTGGACTAAAAATGTGACCTCTAGAGCGAACACAAGGTTTTTCTAAGATATGACCTTGTGACTTAGTTTTTGACCCGACATAACCCATTTTCAAACTCATCTGAGATATTATCAAGACAAACATTCTGACAAACTTTCAAGAGTTTTGGACTGAAAATATGGCCTCTAGAGCAAACACAAGGTTTTTCTAAGATTTGACCTTGTGACTTAGTTTTTGACCCGACATAACCCATTTTCAAACTCATCTGAGATATTATCAAGACAAACATTCTGACCATTTTTCTAGAGTTTTGGACTGAAAATATGGCCTCTAGAGCAAACACATGGTTTTTCTAAGATTTGACCTAGTGACCTAGTTTTTGACCCGACATGACCCATTTTTTAACTCATCTGAGATGTCATCAAGACAAACATTCTGACCATTTTTCTAGAGTTTTGGACTGAAAATATGGCCTCTAGAGCGTACACAAGGTTTTTCTAAGATTTGACCTAGTGACCTAGTTTTGACCCGACATGACCCATTTTGAAATTCATCCAAGATATCATCAAGACAAACATTCTGACCAACTTTCAAGAGTTTTGGACTGAAAATATGGCCTCTAGAGCATACAAAAGGTTTTTCTAAGATTTGACCTAGTGACCTAGTTTTTGACCCGACATGACCCATTTTTTAACTCATCTGAGATGTCATCAAGACAAACATTCTGACCATTTTTCTAGAGTTTTGGACTGAAAATATGGCCTCTAGAGCGTACACAAGGTTTTTCTAAGATTTGACCTAGTGACCTAGTTTTTGACCCGACATGACCCATTTTGAAATTCATCCAAGATATCATCAAGACAAACATTCTGACCAACTTTCAAGAGTTTTGGACTGAAAATATGGCCTCTAGAGCGTACACAAGGTTTTTCTAAGATTTGCCCTAGTGACCTAGTTTTTGACCTGACATGACCCATTTTCGAACTCGTCCGAGATATCATCATAAAGGTTTTGGACTGAAAATGTGGCCTCTAGAGTGTACACAAGGTTTTTCTAAGATTTGACCTAGTGACCTAATTTTTGACTTAACATGACCCATTTTCGAACTCGTTCGAGATATCATCAAGACAAAAATTCTGACCAAGTTTCATGAGTATCGGACTGAAAATGTGGCCTCTAGAGTGTACACAAGGTAAAAGTTGACGACGGATGACGCACAACACACGACGGACGCCTGACACAGCACGATCACAAAAGCTCACCATGAGCACTTTGTGCTCAGGTGAGCTAACAAAAAATGTAAATTTTCATCTTTAAATGGCTTCTTTACCCTTATTGATTGTCAGATTGTTTTCGAAATCAAAAGGGTTCCAGCTATTGATCATATAAACGAACTGTGCAAGTTTCACAAAAATCCAACAGCAAATGCAAACTTCGCGTAAACAAGAAAAAAACTTACTAACAAACAGGCAGACAGACGACAGAAACCACACCATGACATAAGCTCTGCTGGCTTTCAGCGAGTAGAGCTATAAGTTGTAGGAGAATTTTGGTAACCAGCAACTGTTCTTCTTTTCTCACATTGTTTTATAGTCTTCCAAAGACTCCTTTCATCTTAGACACATTCAATAAATGGTCTATAAATGCTTTAATATGAACAAGTCTCAAATTTTGTGATCAAGAACGTAAACGTTATTTGTCACACCATGACTACATATGAATATGGCTATTTTTATCTATGAGATAGCAAATGCAAATGCACTAAATATGAACAAGTCTCAAATTTTGTGGTCATGTAAATGGTAACTATTAGTCCATGACTGTTTACCAATATAAATGCTTTTATTTATAGGACAGCCTTTGAAAGCATACCGGTAAAGGATTAACCGTTTGCTAAACAACTCCATCTTTTAACAACCATGATGTAAATACATGTAGGCTTTTAAAAACGTTGTAGAAAAGGAGAAAATGTAAGTATCAGCATTTCATCCTTTTCTCACTACTAATACTTTTTTTTTAACCCTTTTAACCCCTATCCTGCTGAATAAATTTAATAAAGATCTCAAGCCAATATAAAAACCTGAATAATGTTATTTCAAACTTATTTCTTGGAGAAAAATATCTCCTGCTCGGACAGGGTAGATCTAAGATCAGACTGCACATTCTGTACAGTCTGATCTTGATCTACGCTGTTCGCAAAAGGTCAGTGAGTCGCAAAATAATTAGCAGCTTAAAGGTTAAGTACATATCCCTTTACATGAGACACATTTCAATTTCCATCCGCACATGCTTTCAATTTCTGGACATTTTACAGTTTTGTTGTCTGGCAATGAATTGTCAGCCCTACAAGAGTAAATGAAGGAAACCCCCCCGCAAAAAAAAAGAAAAGAAAAAAATATGTGTTACAATTTTACCAGGTTTATATCTGCATGGATCAACCTCAATTCCTCAACATGTGCCATTTTCTCTTGCAAAAGGAGCTCCATTTCCTTCCTATAATCAGCAATCAACCTCTCCTCATTCTCTGTGCTTTCAAATTCTTGCCTCAGCTTTCCCTTAAGCCTTTCAAGATTTATTGTTTTAGACCTTTAAAAAGAAAAGGGAGAGAAAAAGAAAATATTGAAAGATTGATTATAAACTCAAGTTGAAGTACTATGGTAAATTACTAATTTATTATCCTCTTATTTGTTCTCAGACCTCAATTTACCCTCAACCTTGTCAACCTACAGAATGCCTGCTTCTTGCCTATTAGGGTATTTTAATCCTTTACCAAACAATGAAATTTAAGATCCGTCCATACAGTAATCATTTGCAGATGTCAAATTACACATGACTCAAAAATTGAATTTTCTTTAGAAAAGTTTTTAAACATTGTGGGAAAAGGAGAAAATGCTGGTTAACTTTATGCTCAGGATCTTAATAAAAAACTCCTGATTGTGTGGTAAAGGGCTAACTTGATTCATGAATACATACCCATGAATGGGCTGTGTCAAAGTTCATGTACATTGCCAAGATCCAAGATTTTTTTTTTATTTTAAAAGGAGGCATTTTTTTTATAGTGATGAAAAATTACCAAGTTTGTTCTGAACTAAACTTGAATCAGTTCCCCTTGGAAACCTCAAAAACTAATGCCAATCAATTGAAACAATCCACTGAAAGGCTCCTAGATGAGTCAGACTGCTGCCTCATTCCTCTATGAAGTGTGAATTTGCAAATAATTCTACTGGTTTCTTTTGATTGCTGTTTTCTAATATTTAAAATAACTTAAAAAAAATGATAAAAATGTTTTTTTTGATAGAAGTGGCTAAAGTGTATGCAGATTTTTCTGCCATCTTCCATACAAAGACAGACAACAACAACTTGGTCTCCCATCACTGCTGACATGAAACTGTTACAAGTTTTCAAAATTATTCAAATTTATGATATTGTATCAAACAAAGAACTATTTAAATTTTCAATCTATAACAGAACCAGAGGATATAGCTAAAGCTACAACAACAAACAACCAAAACTGAGATACGAAAAAATAGCTTCAAAACAGGGTTGTTGATACCTGAAACAGCCTTTCAAATGATGTTGTAAACTTTAACAGTGTGAATTTCTTCAAAAGTAAACTCAACATTCACTGGAATACTCAACCATACAAATTCGGCCTGCTATGCAACACCCCATGTATGAATAATAATAGTACTTAAGGAACAGATGGACGGTACCTCAAGACGTCAAAGGCTTACCATTGGTCTGGACAATGTAACATAACCTAAGTTAAGTTGTTGCTGTTAACACATGCCCCAATCAGAAAGTAACAGTAGGACAGATGTTTCTTTTTGACTGGTAGCCTCTGGGTACCGAAAAGATCAATACAAAAACAGTTGAAATCTTCGCACAGATTATGTGTGCAAGTTTGAACGCTCTTAATATCACAAATAGAGTGCAAAACTAGGATTTGAACATACCTGTTGTTTGTGTGCTCAATAACCCTTTATTTGAAATACAAATATTTTCAATTAAAATGCTGAACATTAGGGAAAAAAGTTCATTTCATCTCTTACTCAAGTTGTTTACATTCCCTAAAATACGCAAAATGGCTGCAACACACGATAAATTCAGTCAGTTTTTTTTTCAAGATTTACATGTTATAAACAGCTTCTACAAGCTCATTAGGTAATGAAAGGTTTAATAATTTGTCTTTGGTCATGTTTGTTACTAAAAGTTAATTGCATTTCACTGCAATACAGATTAAGCTGATGAAACTATCAAAATAGCGGTCCATCTTTGCCACAGGAAAATTTACAACGGACTTGGGACGTACGGTGCACAATAAATTTCCAAATATGCAAAAAGTCACCATAGCATCTCATTGTTGAGACTAGGAGAAACAGCGTAAGAAGATATACAGTTCTTGGAAAAGAAGCAAGTACTGCTTATGGAAATTTACTATGCTTTATTTCCAAACAATTATAGCCCATTAGCAAAAACAATCTGGTGTTCTAGCAACCCAAGGGAAAAAGGGTTTTTAACGCATTGAAGAAAAAAGGTTTGTTACAACCATTTTCTCCTTTTACCACAGTGCCCTCTATCAAGTCAAATAATTATTTGGTCACCTGAAGATGATTTTGATTTCAATCATCTATAATGCTGTCGTTTGGTAAAAAGTTAATGTTTAAACTTATAGTAAAGATAACAAATGAAATGCAAAACACAATATCTTTATTCAGCGCATAAATCCGTCTGATCGAAACAATATATTCTCAGAATGTCCGAGTACTGCCACATCCAAAATTACATCAACTACGGTAGTTTTATATCGTCTCAATTTCATTGTTGTTCAAAATTAAACCACTTATCTTTTTTATAATAACAAAACCTAATATTGGCATAATGCTTGCCTTATCTCTTTCAAACTGTCTAGTTTCTGCATAGCATAGATATCGCTGTCGTGGTCCATTCTTGCATATACTTTTCTTGTTTATATCGAACTATTCCGGGACGGGTCGACAAAAACACGGAACCATCCGATACCACTCGTAACGAATTACGGACGTTTCGTACCATAGCCATTTCGTACCAGGCACTTCGTACCATAATTTTACTATTTCGTACCATAATTTATACCATTTCGTAGTACCATAATTCTACCACTTCGTACCATAGTCAAACAATTTCGTACCAAATATTTGGGACCTTTGATAAAGTTTTGACTTAAAAAATCTTTCGTTATGACGTTATTAAAGAAAAAAGAAGAAAACAAAAACGCTATTTATTCAAACTAAACAATTTTTCAAGAAATTATGCGCAATAAAACTTTCTGATTATCTCTTTTTCCCATTATGTTTTCACATCAGTTCTGTCCGAGGCTCATTCCTTTTGTAAGGTGAGCAATTTAAGAAAATGAATATTGTGGAAAAAAGATGTTTTTTCTAGAAATTGTCACATTGACCTTGGCGTTTTACCTTGTCCTTGTTTCGGCGTCATACAAGGCTCACTTACTATCAAAACATACCAACAAACAAACATATAAAAAAGAAGACGAAAAAAAAAATAATAATAATAATAAAATAAATAAATAAAAAGACAGTTTACAATCAATGGGTAATCAAATAAGTATGATTCCTTAATTAAATGTTCAGTTTAATGTAATCAATTTGTTCCCACCTCTAATTACATGTAGATATACCCGACCTGCAACAAACATTACAGACAAACAGACCAATTAGATCCACTTATCTTCTCAGTCGCATACAAACTGAATCCTTTAAATGATTTATGATCATATCCTGTAAATAAAGTCGCCAAAACATTGATTTATACTAAGAAAATGTATTAAAAACACTTTTTGTCACATTTATTGATATGTTTGGTCATAATAAGACATGGTTTTATCATGGTACGATTTGGTGACGCTATAGCACGAAATGGTAAATTTATGGTATGAAGTGGTAAATTTATGGGACGAAGTGGTCATAAAGGGAATGGTACGAAATGGTTATGGCACGAAGTGACTGCATACCCTCGTCACAACTCGGCCCGTATTCTGCTGAATAACTTAAATAATACCTTCAAGTCTAATATAAAAAGCCAAACGTCGCTATTTGAAAGTTATTTTGAGTAAACATATCTCCTTATCGGACACTGTAGATTCAAGATCAGACTGCACATTCTGTGCAGTCTGATCTTGATCTACGATGTCTGCAAAAGGTTCTTGAGTCGCCCTTAGCAGCTAAAGGATCAAGTTTTGTTCAGAACATATCATAAGTCAGGGTGTGTTACATTCATTATACTTCGACCACAAGGGGAACAATACTTTATATTCTCACCGAAAACCGAGGCTGTGATTAATGATTGGCGAGCTGATGGACATAGACAGTCGATTGTTTTATGATAAAACATTTTCACTTTGTGAATTTATGTATCGCCGATATTGCCTCGTCATATAATTTTTAAAGAAAAACCAGTGGTTCCAGCAACATTTAGTTTTGTTTTTCACGAGAGAAAATTTGAACATTGTGGGTACCGTCTTCTTCGAGCCTTTGAAAGAGAATTAAACGTATCGGATGATTCGGTGGTCCGAAACAAGACGACACAGCTACCGCGCCGATACAAGATGAGGAAGTCGCCATAGAGCCCAACATCGTTGGTGACCCAGTTTCGATTCATTTACATGCATCGCAGGAGAGTAACGTAATACTTCAAACCTTGGTTCCGAGGATGAGAGCCCATATATAATTGACGACTCACTTGCTCGTGATGTTGAATATAGCTGTTGGATCAAGATTGTTCTTAAAAATGTACAAAGTGTAACGGTAGCGTACAGGACTCAAGAACAGGGGGTCGCTGGTTCGATCCCTGGCTTGGCCGATTTCTTTTCGAGGACTGATGATAGGATTCATTCCTCTCTCACCGCTGATCATTGTTTCGACGATGGTTATGTGGGAAAGCAGCCAGTGGAAGAATACTGTGCGGAGTGCTGGTAAAAAGAAACTCCAGGAAAGCATGGATAGGTGCACTGGCCGCCGCGATATAGCTGAAATAATGTTGCAAATGGCGTTAAACACCATACAATCAATCAATCAATCGATCAATCAATCAACCTCTGCCTTGCGTAAATGTAAAATTGTCCTTGCAAATATGCTATTGATACTTATGAAACAGTGAACTTCAGCACATGAGTTATTGCCCCAGTCAAAAAAAAGTGCACCACTTCCCATCTTGTCAATAAGCCTAAATAAAAGCTAGAGGGTCTATTGTATTAAAATATATCGCCAAAATTTATAGAGGTCACCAGTTCAAAAAAACTTTTATTTTAACCCCCTTTTTCAACGTGAGCTCCCATTCGGCATATCTCGAGTGATCCAGTGTAGATGTAAGTACGGAATCGGCCGAGTTGTGACGAGTGCGTCGGCTCCTTGACTACAAATGAATCTTGTGGTTGTCAAGGAAGTTGAAGTACGGATACAGTTCAACTTTTTCTCCATGTGAAAAATTCAAAATGACCGAAAAATTGTCCTTCAGGGTTGATATGTGTAACCTATAGGCGATTTTCATACCTCGCCTTCCGCGCGTTCTTTTGCTCGTATTACTTGAAAGACAATACTCTGACTTATAGACGGCTCGAACGTAGGCCTATTTGACGAGAAACAATCATCTACGTGATAACACATTTTCATAGTCTAAGGGAGAAAACTTATACGAATACGGCTTTTATTTATACTAGTAGACTTCCCTTATATGCCTAAATCCTGCAACACTTGATCACATATTCGCCGCTTCCTATAGAAACTCTGTCGAAAATGAGGGAGCAAATGTCTTTAACAATTGACACCGTTTTCGATAATAAAGTTATAAAATTGCGGCGGTCAGTGCAGCAATCTATGCTTGCCTACAGGTTCTTTTTTTTTTTTTACACAGTAGATCAACTTTGCAAAGTAATCCTTCCATGTTTGTGCTTGATTTCCCCAATAGACGTAGTCTAAATGTTCAATGTCCAGCAGTGAGAAATCGTTGAATTCTAACGCAATCACTAGCACCAATCCCCGCAATAATTTGGCCGGAAATCGAATCAGCGATCCATAAGTTTAAAGCCCGGTTAACAACCGATCTAACAGACTTGGCTTTAACAAACGAAGATGACCCATGCTCTGTGAAAAGGGGGCTTAATGCATCGGCGTGATGCACTATACCAATCAAGTCATTAAATTATTGTGGGACCATAAAATATATTTTGTGTATGGACCAACTGAAACATGAGGTATAAAATTAGTCCTTTCACTTATAGAAAATCTAAAGATGTTTTGGCCAATTTCAGAGATAAGTACAGTTGGCTACTAGTAGCCAGCTACTTGTTCAGGTAAGTTAGCTTCTAGTAGCCAACTACTAGTAGCCAGCTACTTGAGCTGGTAAAATTGGTTATTTAAAACCAGCTACTGGTAGCCACCTTCTAGTAAGCAGTCACTTGTAAAGGAAAATCTGGCAATTCGTACCCAGCGATCAATGTATAGGTAATTAAAATGGAGGTTTTTATTAGTTTCCTAAAGGTACAAGTAGCAGGCGAACCAAATGTCGACGCCTTAAACGAAATGTTTTTCTTCCATCCAGAATACTATATAAATGCATCAGAAAAATCAAAATCAAATAATTTCCTGTATTAAAGGGTCAAACTACGAGATCTGTCAATAGGAATTTTTTTCACATTTGTTTTTAATTAGGGATTCAGAATGTACAAGTAGCTGACGAGATTAAGACAGAGATTTCAAAATATTTCAAAGAATCACATTCACTCTACTACGGAGAAATTGGAAATATCAATTTCAATTCATTTTTAATTACATGTATTAAAGGGGCCAGCTACTCGTCAGGAAAATTGGGACATTTTTCAATTTCACTTAGATTGGAATTCAAAGGTACAAGTGGCTGGCGAGTCTAAGAGCTGTTTTTGTAATTAAGTGCTTATTTTGAAAAAAAGTAGACTATAAATGCGTCAGAAAACTCAAAATTGAAGCATTTCCAGTTATTAAAGGGGCCAGCTACTTGATATGAAAACGGGACAATTTTGCACTTTTGCGAAATGATGATTTAAAATGTACAAGTAGCTGGCTAGATTTAGAGAGATTTTTCAAAATATTTCAACGAATCATATTGCAGATACTTAGGAGAAATTAAAGATATCAAAATCAATCCAATTTTATTCATTAAAGGGGGCAGCTACTTGTCAGGAAAATGCGGATATTTTTCAATTATACTTAGTGTGAAATCAAAAGGTACAAGTAGCTGACGAGCCTAAGAGTGAATTTTGAAATTAAATGCTTGTTTTGAATAACAGAGACTATGAATGTATGAGAAAACTCAAAAAATGAATCATTTCCTATTATTAAAGGGGCTAGCTACTTGATTTAAAAACGGGACAACTTTGCTGTTTTTCGAAATCACGATTTCAAATGTACAAGTAGCTGGCTAGATTCAGAGAGATTTTTCAAAATATTTCAACGAATCATATTGAAGATATTTAGGGGTAATTAAAGGTATCAAAATCAATCCATTCTTATCATTTAAAGAGCCCAGCTACTCGTCAGGAAAATGCTGATATTTTTCAATTTAACTTAGAGTGAAATCAAAAGGTACAAGTAGCTGGCGAGCCTAAGAGCGAATTTTGAAAAAATGCCTGTTTTGAATAGCAGAGACTATGAATGTATGAGAAAACTCAAAAGTGAATCATTTCCGGGTATTAAAGGGGCCAGCTACTTGATTTGAAAACTGGACACCTTTGCTGTTTTTCGAAGTAATGATTTCAAATGTACATGTAGCTAGCGAGTTTAAAAGATATTTTTCAAAATATTTCAACAAATCATTTTGAGGACACTTAGGAGAAATTGAAAATATCAAAATCAATCCATTCTTATCCATTTAAGGGGCCAGCTACTCGTCAGGAAATTGTGGATTTTTTTTCAATTTTACCTAGAGTGAAATCAAAAGGTACAAGTAGCTGGCGAGCCTTGGAGCGAATTTTGAAATTAAATGCTTGTTTTGAAGAACAGAGACTATAAATGCATGAGAAAACTCAAAATTGAATCATTTCCTGTTATTTAAGTGGCCAGCTACTTGATCTGAAAATGGGACACATTTGCATTTTTACAAAATCGTGATTTAAAATGTACAAGTAGCTGACTAGATTTAGAGAGGTATTTCAAAATATTTCAACGTATCATATTGAGTATATTTAGGGGAAATTAAAGATATCAAAATCAATCCATTCTCATCATTTTAAGGGACCAGCTACTCGTCATGAAGATGCGGATATTTTTCAAGCCTAAGAGCGATTTTTTAAATATAATGCTTGTTTTGAATGAAGAAGACTAGAAAGGCGCCAGAAAACTCAAAATTAAAGTATTTCGGGATATTAAAGGCGCCAGCTACTTGATCTGCAAACGGGACAATTTAGCACTTTTGCGAAATAATGATTCGAAATGTACAAGTAGCTGGTGATATTAATTCTTTACCAAACAACAAAAATGTACACTTGTCCAAATTCAAATCATTTGCAGACGACAATTTAAATGTGGCTCAAATGGTGCAAACTTTCGTTGATTAGGTAGAAAAATTGGCACCTCAACCGATCGCGTTTTTTGCTATTCTACCTCAAACACAACTACCCTTGAAAAATCACAAAGGCCCTTCCTGGTGTAGACCATGTTCCTTTACGTGGGCACGGACACAAAAAAGTTTCCCATGAAATAACAAACTTGCACTCAGTTTCCGCAGGAATCATCAAATTAACAACAGAAACACATTTTAGACATGTCCTTTCACTTTCTCTGATAAAACAATGCAGCAGAAGTGCTTGCTGCCAAATTTTCAAATGGGGCTACTTTTGACTACTACGACCCAGAAGGAGTTCGCAGTGGTGTCATTCCATAAACGACAGCAGTTGGTCAAACACAGAAGGGTTCCGAATGAGGAGAGACCATGAACGACAACTTCCGGCAAACTCTGATTGTATCGAACAGACCTAGCTTTCAAAGCGAAAGTTTCGCAGACCCACACTTTTGATTTCACTCTAGGTAAAATTGAAAAATTAAACGTTTTCAAGACAAGTAGCTGCCCCCGTTAATGAATAAAAATGGATTGATTTTGATATCTTTAATTTCTCCTAAATATTTTCAGTATGACTTGTTGAAATATTTTGAAAAATCTCTCTAAATCTAGCCAGCTACTTGTACATTTTAAATCATCATTTCGCAAAAGTGCAAAATTGTCCCGTTTTCATATCAAGAAGCTGCCCCTTTAATAACTGGAAATGCTTCAATTTTGAGTTTTCTGACATATTTATAGTCTATTCTATTTAAAACAAGCATTTAATTACAAAAATCGCTCTTAGGCTCGCCCGCTACTTGTACCTATTGATTTCACCCTTAGTAAAATTGAAAGATATCCGCATTTTCATGACGAGTAGCTAGAGCCTTTAATGAATAAGAATGGATTGGTTTTAATATCTTTAATTTCTTCTACGTATCCTCAATATGATTCGTTAAATTAGTTTAAGATATATCTCACTAGATTTAGCCAGCTACGTGTACGTTTTTAATCATTATTTCGCAAAAGTGGAAAGGTGTCCCATTTTTAGATCAAGTAGCTGGCCCCTTTAATAACCCAAAATGTTTCAGTTTAGAGTTTTCTCATGCATTTATAGCCATCTTTATTCAAAACAAGCATTCAATGTCAAAAATCGCTCTTAGGCTCGCCAGCCAGTTGTACCTTTTGATTTCACTCTAAGTAAAATTGAAAAATATCTACATTTTCATGAGGAGTAGCTGGCCCCTTAACTGGATAAGAATGAATTGATTTTGATATTTCTGATTTCTCCTAAGTGTCCTCAAAATGATTTGTTGAAATATTTTGAAAAATCTCTTTTAATCTCGCTAGCTACTTGTACATTTGCAATCATTACTTCGAAAAACAGCAAAGTTGTAGAGTTTTCAAATCAAGTAGCTGGCCCCTTTAATAACCGGAAATGATTCAATCATGAGTTTTCTCATACATTCATAGTATCTGTTATTCAAAACAAGCATTTAATTTTAAAAATCGCTCTTAGGCTCGCCAACTACTTGTACCTTTGGATTTCACCCTAAGTAAAATTGAAAAATATCCGTATTTTCCTGACGAGTAGCTGGGCCCTTTAAATTACAAGGATGGATTGATTTTGATACCTTTAATTTCCCCTAAATATCCTCGGTATGATTCGTTGAAATATTTTGAAAAATCTCTCTGAATCTAGCCAGCTACTTGTACATTTGAAATCGTGATTTCGAAAAACAGCAAAGTTGTCCCGTTTTTAAATCAAGTAGCTAGCCCCTTTAATAATAGGAAATGATTCAATTTTGAGTTTTCTGATACATTCATAGTATCTGTTATTCAAAACAAGCATTTAATTTCAAAATTCACTCTTAGGCTCGTCAGCTACTTGTACCTTTTGATTTCACACTAAGTATAATTGAAAAATATCCGCATTTTCCTGACAAGTAGCTGCCCCCTTTAATGAATAAGAATTGATTGATTTTGATATCTTTAATTTCTCCTAAGTATCCTCAATATGATTCGTTGAAAATTTTTGAAAAATCTCTCTAAATCTAGCCAGCTACTTGTACATTTTAAATCATCATTTCGCAAAAGTGCAAAATTGTCCCGTTTTCATATCAAGTAGCTGGCCCCTTTAATAACTGGAAATGCTTCAATTTTGAGTTTTCTGACGCATTTATAGTCTACTTTTTTTTCAAAATAAGCACTTAATTACAAAAACAGCTCTTAGACTCGCCAGCTACTTGTACCTTTGAATTCCAATCTAAGTGAAATTGAAAAATGTCCCAATTTTCCTGACGAGTAGCTGGCCCCTTTAATACATGTAATTAAAAATGAATTGAAATTGATATTTTCAATTTCTCCGTAGTAGAGTGAATGTGATTCTTTGAAATATTTTGAAATCTCTGTCTTAATCTCGTCAGCTACTTGTACATTCTGAATCCCTAATTAAAAACAAATGTGAAAAAAATTCCTATTGACAGATCTCGTAGTTTGACCCTTTAATACAGGAAATTATTTGATTTTGATTTTTCTGATGCATTTATATAGTATTCTGGATGGAAGAAAAACATTTCGTTTAAGGCGTCGACATTTGGTTCGCCTGCTACTTGTACCTTTAGGAAACTAATAAAAATCTCCATTTTAATTACCTATGCATGCATTGGTCGCTGGGTACGAATTGCCAGATTTTCCTTTACAAGTGACTGCTTACTAGAAGGTGCCTACCAGTAGCTGGCTACAAATAACCAATTTTACCAGCTCAAGTAGCTGGCTACTAGTAGCTGGCTACTAGAAGCTAACTTTAACTTAACAAGTAGCTGGCTACTAGTAGCTAACTTTACCTGAACAAGTAGCTGGCTACTAGTAGCTGGCTACTAGTAGCTAACTTTACCTATCTCAATTTCAGCCTATGCGTACTGTGCAGGCTGACATAAGTTGATAATTTTCGCAGAAGCATTAAGCCCATTTTTCACAGAGCATGGCTCAGATATTATGCTTGTAGGAAGACATGAAAATTATACCGTGAGAAGAAAAGTAGAAGTAGCCTGGGTTTCAGTCCGATCATTCTTCTCCCCTTTTTTAATGAGCAATGCTCTGGCAAAAAGGGGTTTAATGGGTCTCCATGACGCATTACTCTAAGCAAGTCATCATATAATTATAGATCCATAAAACCCATTTTGTCTTATTGAGTCATGAGGTAGACTGGTACTTTGACATGCAGAAAACCGACCAAAAGCCAAAACTTTCGATCCAGATCAGTCTGCGTGGAATAGGCAGGCTGACCTTGGTCAAAACTTTTTGCAGATGCAATAAGTCCCCATTTCACAGAGCAAGAATCAAATATTTTCTGATTTTTGTTTGTCAGAAATGATATTAAGGAACCAATTAACACTTTTGTCGCAGATCTGTCTAGACCATGAAAGGAGACCGTGTTAAGGAGCGATAGAAAAATTTGCTTGAGTCTTGTCAAAAGCGAACCCTGACACTGTTGTGGCGTTCAGAAACAAATGTTACGCATCCCCAATCAAGAGTGCTATTTCATCCTTAGGTTGGTTGTTAAGCGAGACACAGAGCGCCTTTGCCAACAGCGTAAATCAAAATTAGATTGCACAGAACGTGCAGTCTGATCTTGATATACACTGTCGATACAGTGAGCATTCGATTTTCCATAGAAAGAAATAGGATGAAATCGCAACAGTTTGCTTTTTACCATCAGTTGGAAATTTTCATTTTATTCCACTGCGCAATTTTTGGTTCAATTATGAAAATCGATTTGTTATATAAAGAGATAGCTCGTATATAGGATCTGACATGAGTTCTCGTTTGAGATATACGGAGTGATGTAGTGATTTTCCTGGTGCTTGAATTCACTTCGAGCAGCGTGAGAAAATTTAGTATCGCGCGAGACCGAAGGTCGAGCGAGATGCTAAAATTTTCTTACGCAGCGAGAAGTAAATACAAGCACCAGGAAAGTCACTGCAACATAATATTCCTTTTACTATATACCTAAACCTTTTCAACGACAAAATACTGCAAATTATTTATATTTTATTCGAAAATGGTAAGCAGAATAAAAGAAATAATTATGTAGTAGCCAGTAACTTTGTTTTAATGAATGGCGGATAAATATTACAGTGTAAAATTTTGACCAATGAACTTGCAAATGAATACATACGTATACCTCCCGTGAGTTTCGTAATTATGACGTCATTATACCATATTTGGAACCGTATTTCACTGAGTGTAGATACAGATTTTTATTTCATGCTTTCCGATAGGTTATCGAGAAATATCGGTGAAATATTTTTCGATATTTCATGGTTACAACCAGTGAAAATACCGATTTTTATATTCTAACTCTTCAGTTGAAGGCGGAAACAGTTTTTCCCGAGCACTAGTTACATGTACCTACATGTAGGTAAAATGCGTGTGCCTCACAACCAGATGGAAATATGACGTAATTTAACTTACATTTCTCGCGCTTGATGTAATATTGTAATGCATTGCTATGGGGAGGGGGTACGCCACGGGGAATAACCGAAAAGAACTGTACTGGATTTCGATTAAGTTCCCCCCCCCCCGGAAAGGGTTAAAAGCATAAAATAAATAAAACATTTTTTTTTTTTTTCGGTGAAAGATCTAAATTTATTCCATTGACTGAACATCATCAGTAATATTTTCACTCATGGCAGTGCCACTCGTGAAAATATTACTGATGATGTTCACTCGATGAAATAAATTTCGATCTTTCACCTTAAAAAACAAATATCCTCTATTTTATTCTGTCCTGTGTGATATTTTATCCGCGTGCAACGCTTATATTTTCTCTGGAAAACTTTCTGGTATATAGATCTAATAAAAAATTTTATTAAACGAGTCTAGGGAAAATGTTATTAAGCCAGACTTGACTAAATCAATAAAATTTTATCTCAAACCTCAAAGAATGTCAGATTCTTTTTATTACATAGCGATATTTCACAAATTATTGATCAGAAGATGCAAAGCCATCTATAGATGCACGCTCGTTAATTCCATCATACGCATTCACTTCTACGAAATACATACAAAATGATGTTAAAAATGACGTCACAGAATTGTGACATCAAACGTGTATAAGATACGAAAATTCGTAATAGGTATATTACACTGAAAACAAGGGAGGTTATATGATAAAAAATAATGTTTCGCTTGTTCGTATTCTTTTTTACAATAATTGCACTCATTATGTAAAATCGTTTTTTGATTGATCGAAATCGGGTCATGTGACGAAAAAACCATCATACCGTTTTTCAATGAACGCAATGGGACTAAAGATGACTATTTATCAGAAAAAAACTCATCATGGATTTTATAGAAAGTGTAGTGAAAGGTAGGAGTGTCGGAGAAAGGATCGGAAGAAGCGAATGCACTATGTCAAGAATTTTAAAATGTTGGCGTGATAGGGATGATATTTAAAACAAGCCTAGAACTGGGGAAAAAATAGGAATTAACAGCTGTGACACTGTTTTTTAAATTCTTATAAGTGGTTCACAAAACGTCGTCATTCGATTCATAGCTTGCAAGAAAACTCAGATAGATCTACCCATCGAGAACAGATCTGCCGACGGTATGTAGACCTATTCTTTACAAAATATCTATAAAAAAGCCACTCGAATCAGGGATCGTGCTCGAATGAACATATCGTCCACTCAGCCTCCAGTTTAATAGTTGATTGGATTTTTTCATAGACAGTATCAGAAATTTCTATTTTGTTTGATAAATCATTGAAAGTATTGATATCAAAGTCAGCAAAATGGCCGTCTTCGAACGAAAAATATATTGCAAAGCTAAAAATAGATTGTGTATTCATGCCTGTGCCACCAAATATTCGCCAAGGAAATTAATTCGTGTTTACTGTCGTATTTGTCCGTGTTTTTTTCTCTCTATCATTTTCGAAAGTTGATTCAAGTGAACAGCGAGTGCAATTATAAGGGTTGAGTTCATATTTTTGTATTGTCATCGAGAAATAAAATGCAATTTCTTTATTACATGGCTTAACATAACGCCCTTCGGGCGATTACATTTTTTGTATCTGTTTTTACCGCCCCCACTCAACGGAAAATCATGACAAATGGTACTAAAATGCAGGGAAAAAAAGAAACAGAAAATAATAGCTGTTCTAATTCTAAAAAATAAAAAGACAGAAGTTTAGATAGGAATCTTAAATAATCTTGTTATATTATTATTATTATTATAAAGTGATAATGTTTATGTGGAAAAAAAAAAAAAAAAAAACGTAAAAGCATCGGAATTTTTAAATTTCTACTCGAAATTTGTAAATGGAGAAATTGCGCATTCAAGTACAGCATTTTCCATTTATTAAAATGATTTTAAAAAGCAAACTTCTGTAGGTACATCAAAGGCGATACTACGAAATCATTTAAGTTAGTAATTATTCAAAGTGATATTTAGATCATTATTCATATACATGTTTGCATGTATTTACCATTTTTATTAGCGATCTCTTCTTCGTGTTTCATTTTTTACAACACAAAAAAACAAATCAACAACTTTTTTTCTAAAACATGATCTCCCTGCTTGTCAAAAAGTATCTTAGCATGCTTGTAACACAGTGAATCTTTACATTTCTACTCTAGAATCAAAGACTTTTACATGGCATCTCCAAAATTATTCTGATTATAGCCTGCACAGTTGGCACAGACCACGTTTCTTTTATTCTTGAAATGGCAGGGAAAAAAACAAGATTCTTTAAAGTCTTTAAAGACCTGGATCTATTCAACTACAACATAATAACTATTACTATACATATATCGTTTAATAAACAGTAGTTTGAACCATTTTCTGCATAGGCCTTGTACAAACCTAATAAAAATCTTCTAATGAAAGTTTCAAGAGCCATTCTAAACCTTTGACCAGAAGCGAAGTAAAAAGTTGTATAAGAACAGTAATAGGTTCTGTAATAACTTTAACCCTTCGATTACACAGCGAAATTAACAAGGAAAAGAAACAAGATTTTTTTATGTTTACGATATCTAATAAAATATTTTAAAAAAATATTACACAGGCTATGTGCTGCCTGATCTTCATCTATTTCTGTCATTTTCAAGCAGCTTCAACCCTTAGAGCACTAGGAACCACCATGGTAATTTCTGTAGAGAATGATCATCACAATCCATATATTTTTCACGGGTTTTGTAGGTCAGGACCACACTGTACAGAACGTACAGTCTGATCATAACAGCTTCGGTACACAATACATTAAATGCTAAATTTTACAGGGCTCATACGGTAGATGTTTCGTGTAACAGAAAGCCATTCGGCTAAAGTGTCGACGAAGGGAAGAAAAAGGGTTGTCTTTTCACAAGTATTCTATAAATAACTGACGTAGACTCCTCTTTGTTATACGATTAACTATGTAGGGAGGTAACCACGTCAAGGTTAACCGCCGTTTTATCTTTTACAGATTAAGATTGGACGAAAAACTTGTACATAAAACTGCTTCTGATTATCATATTCTAAGATGATCTCTATATCATAATTATCATTATTTTGTTTTGTTAAAAAGTAGACAAATGCGAACACCATTAAGAGGTGGGAAGGCCTGTGATAAAAGGAAGCTTAACAACTTCGTTTGGGAACACAGAAGGAATCTTATATGTTTGAAAACTTCGGGGGACTAGCCAATTAAAGGAAGTTTATTTTCTGTATTTTTTATTGTTATTTGGGAATGAACTATATACTGCAAGAAAACCAGACTTGATTTTCATGTAGGTCTGTTTGGATATTTAATAAAGAGTCACATGGAGTAATTCTGTAACACTAGAACGACATTATTAGAAATTTTACAAAAATAATGACCAATCAAATAATTACTGATCATCTACATAGTAAATAGTTTAAGTACATTCCTACTGGAAGCCGCTTTCGAGCGACTTCCAATAACGCACTGGCGTATCGTGCGTTATGGATGACACGCCCTTGGTTGGTCTTGGTACTTGTAACGTTTTCCGGAAGCAATCATTGGAGATTGATTGATTAAAGTTGTAGAACTTAACCCTATGACTGCTTAGCGCGACTCAAGGACCTTTTGCGGTCAGTGTAGATCAAGATCACACTGCACAGAACGTGCAGTCTGATCTTGGATCTTCACTGTCCGATAAGGAGATATCTTTTCCGAAGAACCAATGGGAGAATTTCGAGATAGTTTCGCAGGAAACCCTCTACCTGTCGAGCGTTATTTGCCATGTAATAAGGCAAATGCATTTTATTTAAGGGTTGAGTGCAGATTTTTGTGTTTTCATCGAGATATAAAATGCAATTGCCTTATTACATGGCAAATAACGCCCGAAGGGCGTTATGTCAAGCCATGTAATAAGGCAATTGCATTTTATATCTCGATGAAAACACAAAAATCTGCACTCAACCCTTATAATTGCACTCGCTGTTCACTTGAATCAATTTTCGAAAATGATAGGGAGAAAAAATCACAGACAAATACGACAGTATACAAGAGTTAATTTCTTTGGCGGATACTTGGTGGCACAGGCATGAATACACCATCTATTTTTAGCTTTGCAACTTATTTTCCAGTCAAAGACGGCCATTTGAAATCAATACTTTCGATGATTTATCAAACAAAATAGAAATTTCTGATACTGTCTATGAAAAATCCAATCAACTAATCTATCTAAACTCGAGGCTGAGCGGACGATATGTTTATTCGAGTGACCTTTTTATAGATATTTTGTAAAGAATATGTGTACATACCGTCGGCAGATCTGTTCTCGATGGGTAGCCGATATAAGACTATCCAAGTTTTCTTGCAAGCTATGAGTCGAATGACGCCAACGTTTTATGAACCACTTATTAGAATGTAAAAAACGGCGTCACAGCTGTTAATTCTTCAATTTTTTTGGTTTCCCAGTTCTAGGCTTGTTTTAAATATCATCCCTATCACGCCAACATTTTAAAATTCTTGACACACTGCATTCACTTCTTCCGATCCTTTATCCAACACTCCTAGCTTTAACTACACTTTCTATCAAATCCATGATGAGTTATTTTCTGATAAATAGTCATCTGTTAACCATCCTTTTTTTTAAAACTCAATCCTAGCGATAAACAAACTTAGAACAACTCGTCATGAAACAAGAAATCAACTTCCTCTAAGCAAGAGTAAATTTTCTGTTTACGCAGTGCACTGAATTTAACTAAGTGACCCTGGCTTCATAGAAATCGACCGCTGACGTATTGAATGATGTAACTGATGACGTCGACCATTCAATACTTGATTCACTTTTAGAACGGTGTATTTTTTATGAGTTTAGGGTGCAAATGAAGATTAATATTCATCAGTTTTTCCAGGTTTATTCGGGAGTTTTCTTTTTCAAGTTTTTTAAGCAAAAAAAAAAATTAATCTTCAGCAATTTACTGATTCAGCGATGGAACTCTAAAAATAGCACTAAAGAGCTTGCATGAAATCTAAAATTAGATGATACACAACAACTTTGAAAAACCGAAAGTAGTCCCATTGCGTTCATTGAAAAATGGTATGACGGTTTTTTCGTCACATGACCCTATTCTGACCAATCAAAAAACGATTTAACATAATGAGCGCAATTATATCTCGGTGAAAACACAAAAATCTGCACTCAACCTTTGAATAAAAGTTTGGCCAATTTCTTTCTTCGATGATAGTGATTGTTACAGGATTCATTCCTCTCCCACCGCAGGCCATTGTTTCGACGATGGTTATGTGGGAAAGAAGCCAGTGCCTTGGACAGAAAATTGTGCGGAGTACTGGTAAAAGATACTCCAGGAAAACATGGATAGGTGCACTGGCCGCCGTGATATAACTGAAATAATATTGAAAACGGCTTTAAACACCATAAAATCAATCAATCAATAAATAAAAGTTTGGCATGCTTGATAAAAATCGATTTAAAAATGAACTGCAAGACGACGAATCTTGCCGTTATGGGGGGGAGGGGTGGAGGTTGGGCGTTTGCCGGTATTATACCAGCATTTTCTCATTTTCCCACAATGGTTTCTACCCTATCAAAGAATAATTTCACTATTTAAGACTCACTGAAATTGTCGTCTGCAAATGCTCTCAATTTGGACAAGGCTAAAATTTTGTCGTCTGGTAAAGAGTTAACGGCATAATACCGGCAAACGCCTCGCCGCTATACAGTCAATGCATACATGTGACATTGTTTTTTGAGTTAAAAGAAGAAATTAATGAAATTTTCTGCTTCATTCCGTTGACAAATATTGTATTTGATATATACGAAATGAATCCGTAAAACAATTGCAATTTTTTTGACACATAATTTTGATTTTCATGGGTTTTCGCGATTTATGGTGGGGCGTTTTCCGGTATTATGCCGGAAAGTAATTATCTTTTAATTATTTGGCATTATATTTAAATAAATTATAAAGATTTATCCCTTTACAACACAATCTCTAGTTGGCATAATACCGGAAAAAGCCCCTCCACTATATCGCGAAAACCCATGAAATCTAAATCATTTGTGAAAAGAATTTTGATTTCTTATGGATTCATTCCGTATGCATCAAATATAATATCGGTCTACGGAATAAAGCACAGAATTTCATTAATTTATCTTTTAATTCGTAAAACAATACCACATGTATGCATAGGGCTGTATAGTGGAGGGGCGTTTGCCGGTGTTATGCCATTCAATAGAACATCAACAACAGCAACAACAAAAACACAACTATAATGAATACACTACTGATTAATTCTTTATCCTGGATTTCAACAACTCTGAAACACAAAGTTTTTTGAAAACATTATGGGAAAAAGCTGGTTTTTCTCCTTTTCTCAGAATGTTTTCTACCCATTTACCAGCATTTGGGCTACATTTAATTTGCCTTCTGAAAATTCTTTCAATTTGCACAATTTTGGTAAAGGGTATAGGTAGTTCAACATCTTAACATTCATGGCCTGCAAACTTCTTCAGGTGACAACCAAGTGTGAAATTTATACTCCCATGTAAAGATAGTAACCTCATAAATTAGATAGCTGAAGAGTGCGGCAGTGCCCAAAGTATTTTAGTGCATTGTGTGGACCTCTATTATCTTGAAGATTCACGGAATTGCATGTGTTATTATGTAGATTTTTTTGCCCAAAGTATTTGGGTAATTATTTCAAGTATCATTGATAAACTCGTTTTTTCAGGCATGAGTAAAGAGAATTTCAGCCTCCTAACCTTTATCCTGCTAAATAACTAAAATGACGTTTTCATTCCGATAGTAAAAACCAAAATACTGCTAATTCAAAGCTATATTTTGGGGAATAATATCTCTTTATCGGACAGTGTAGATCAAAGATCAGACTGCACGTTCTGTGCA
Organism: Hippopus hippopus; assembly: GCA_946811185.2. Lineage (NCBI taxonomy): Eukaryota > Metazoa > Mollusca > Bivalvia > Cardiida > Cardiidae > Hippopus > Hippopus hippopus. Next base: position 33,341,928 of record OX328101.1, read on the forward strand.
GTCTGATCTTGATCTGCACTGTCCGCAAAAGGTCAGTGAGTCGTGCTTAGCAGCCTAAAGGTTAACCATTAAAACTATTTGCGTTTTGTTTATGGACCTAAAGTATCAGCTAGGTTTAGACCAGATTTTTATTGCAGAGATCGAGGTATATTCAAAGGTATTGACGAGGGACGATGAAAAAAAAAAACGGTTTGTTTAAAAGTTCTCTCATGTTGCTTTCTTTTACTTGCGATGCTTATGAAAAATCTATCAAGTATAGATCGAACTAAGCAAGAATAATTCCGTATGATAAAATTTTCAGGCCAAGTGAAAAAGTCGCAGACTCACTATGCTCAACGCCACTATGTATATATACTATCCGGCACAAGACGTTTTGACGTCAACAACAAGGTATGTTATGATGACTTAAATAATGATAGCTCTTTAAAAACTCTTCTCAAAGTACCCGTCCATGAACATACCACACGTTTCAAAGGCGTAGCGTCCGTTGACGCACAATATGCAAGTATGTAATAAGTATGAAAATATGATAGAATCAAAGGACTGAAAGTCATGAAAGCGGATTTGTTGAACAGTTTTAAGCTATGATCTGATGTAATTAAAAAAAAATATCACATGTAATACATGTATAATATGTAAGTAATAAGTAGAGTAAGAAAGGGAAATGGGAGTCGAAGTTGTTCTACCAAGTGTGCTGCGCAGCAGCTGTTATTTTACTACTTATTACAGTATTAATTTTATCCAACAATTTGAAGGTTTTTTTTCTATTTTTTTTTGCTAGTATTATATTTAGTACTGTAAACACGCATAGGACTGGAAAACAAACAAACAAACAAAAAACAAGATAGATTTATAAGTGAAAGTTATTTGACAAATATATAGAACACTGCAGTTGTTGATTTGTTGATGAGTAAGACTTAAAAAACTATACAAAATAGAATGATGATTTATAATGATATTTCTGTAAAAACACATTGTTAAGGTCTACAGCTGTCAATCAGTTTCAGCAATCATGAGCAAATTTGATCTAAGAGTACAACATATTGCTACTTACACATGTATGCAATATGAAATTTTTGTGCCTTCTTGTTGAACTTCTTACCAGAAGACAAGATTTTTGATTCCCCCAAATTAAAACCAACTATTCAGAATTTCATACCCTAAACAAACTCAAAAATGACTTACTGAATTATAGCTGGAAAATCATTAGTAAAGAAGAAAGATAAGATTTAGAAAAAAATATCTGAATTGATATTTCCTTAATGCGCTTCTCAGCCTCTTTGGGTATTATTAGATTTCATGCCACAGTTTTGGAAAGCTTTGAGGGAATGGTACTTAATCAATAACATGCGCCATCAACAAGGATTTATATATTCAAATCAGTATCAAGACGTCATATCTGGTGTAATAAAAATAAACAGAGTGACCTATTGCTATAGTAGCCTACAATTCTATTATCAAACACCCAAAATTGCATCATTTTACTGAATTTAACCTTACACTTTATTGAAAAGAAATATATATCTGGTAGTATTTATTGGCCTTTTATGAAATAATTTGATTTGCGGCAAAAAAAAAAATTAAATAGCTTGCTGTTTAGAGCATAAACAAACAATTCAATAGATATAGAGCCCTCAGATTATGTAGTTTGTATTTGTAAAGGGTAGAAAAAATTCTGGAAGAAAAAAAGAAAAGAAATACTGATGTCTTGTTTTCCAACACTGTTTTCATAAGCTCTATTACACAGGACCCATAAAACATAAGATTTATTCTGTGTTAAAGGGCTAAAAATAAGAAAAATCCTCAAAAATTCTCCCAATTTAACTTTGTATGACATAAAATTCAAGGGTCAAATATAGGCCATGTCTGGACAAACCATAAAGTATTTTGAATATTGATTACATGTATCTGTAACAGTTCTGTTAAATAGCCCCAAAGGCTGGGATTTAACCTAGAACCTTCAGGTCCAAACTCCGTAGGCAAACGCTCTACCACATTGCTACAAAAGCTAGCTTTATAGCAAGACAGATAAGTGTACCCTTATACAAACACAAGCTATACATTTATATCAATCTGTGGGATAGACCAGTATACAACCTATGGATCCATGTCAGGTTTCCTTGGCATCTGACAACTAGATCTGGAGAAAATTTTGATTGGGGTTTATTTTAACACTTTACTGAACACTTACGTCAACCCTGAGGCTGCTAAGCACGACTCACTGACCTTTTGCGGACAGTGTAGATCAAGATCAGACTGCACAGAACGTGCAGTCTGATCTTTGATTTACACTGTCCGATAAGGAGATATTTATCGTCCTCAAAATTACCTTGAAATAGCAACCTTTGGGATTTTACTAACGACTGGAAGGTATCATTTGAGTTATTCAGCAGGACAAGGGTTAATAACCCATAAGGAAATAGGCAATTGAAAGCATCATGGGACAAGGACAAAATTCTGGTTGACAGTTTTCTCCTGTTCCAACATTGTTTTCAATCATAAGAGTGAACTTCAGCTCATTTGTATCAGTTTCTGAATTGTTGTCTGCAGATACATTTAAAGAGCCTAAACTTTGTCATAATTATGGGGAAGGAATGAATAACGAAATGGCATCCATTTAATTACCACTTTTGATTAAAAAACAAAAAGTAATTTATGCATAGATGGTGGACATAGACTAATCTGAACAATCTTACAAAAAATAACTCCCCTCTATATGTGAATCTGGGGTCCTGCATGGCTTACTAGTAAAGTTTAGGACTTGTTACCTGATGCCCATATGTTTTTCTGTGGGAGTGTCCCTAGGCAAGACACTTCAGAGCCCTGGCTTAGTACTGCTGAAACCCAGACATACATAAATAAGCTAGTTGTAGCAGTTATATGACTGAAATAATGTTGAAAGCGACATTAAACGCCATTCAATTAATCAAATGTAATGTGGATCTAACATTGGCCTCCCGCAAAGTTAACCTTTATCTGACATTTCTGTCAGCCTCACAAAATGTAGCTCTTAAGTTTTTGAAAACAATGGTAGACAAACAGATTTTTTTTTTATTCTTACCAAAGTCATTTTTTTCCCCATTCCATAACACCATGAAGGATACAATGTGTTTTAACTAAGGTAAGTGTGGCTATATTATTCCATTTTGAAGGATGTTCAGAAAAACTTTTGAAACAACTTATCCAATTGGCTGAGCTTTATTTGGCTGTACTAAAAATCAAGGGTTTTCAGAAGGACTAGTGATGGTGGTTTTTGTCTGAGATTGAAAGATAAAGTGTCGCAGAGTACCGAGATGAATGACTAAAAGTAATCAAACGGTGTCGATTTTAATGAAGCCGATCCCCGGTAGCTCACAGGACTTAGAACAGGGGGTCGCTGGTTCGATCCCCGGCTCGGCCAATTTCTGTCGGTGCATTGATGATAGCCACTGCGACAGGATTCATTCCTCTCACCGCTAACCATTGTTTCGACAATGGTTATGTGGGAAAGCAGCCAGTGGTTTGGAATGAATATTGTGCAGAGTACTGGTAAACGAAACTCCAGGAAAGCATGGACAGGTGGCCGGCGCGATATATCTGATATAATATTGAAAAAGACGTTAAATACCATACAATCAATCAACAATTTCAATGAAATTTCTAAGATCGCAGAAAAGAGCAGTCTGTAAAGAATCTGGTTTTGGTCCTGTTGCAGCAGCCTATCAGATCGACTCATTTATGTGTCGGCACTGATTTTGCCGTTTCAGCCCTGCAGTATTGTCATTGCGATCGTAATGCTAAATTTGCAATATTATGCCAGATATGCATTAATCAAATGGTAATGTCTGCCATAATGCAAGCGGTTATATTCAGTTTACAACATGTTGCCCTTTCAACTGTTTAGTCAGTTTCCGATGTTTGGAGAAACACTGGCGGTTGTTTAGCAACAACCGCCATAGAAACAAATCAACATGCATTTACATTTTACGGTGGGGGGGGGGGGAAAGACATGTCCCAGCAATTCTTATCCTTATGGTATTCTTGTTTTGTGTTACAGCTACCCTCTTGGAAGAAGGGTATTTACGTCAACAACATCAACAACCAATTACCAAACAAAACTTGCATTTTAGAAGGAATATGAATTGCCACTCATAGCATGGTGTACTTGTTTCGTGTTTACAGCTATCCTCTGAAAAGAAGAGCATTTACGTCGACAAAACCGTAACTAGGAAGAAATGTGAGTTACCACACATATCTTACGTAACTTGTCGATTTATGCAAGGATCAAAAATGCAAATTAAATTTATCATCAACATAGGAAAAGATGGACTCTGTCTGCGGCATCAAATGGGATCCTGCGTGGCTCAGTGGTTAAGTGTAGGACTCGTAACTTGAAACATTGGTTCGAGCCTCAATGGAAGTACTGAACTTTTTGTTGGAGTGTTCTTGGGCAAGACAATTCAGAGCCTAACCTAGTACTGGTTAAATTCAGGACATACATGAATAAGCGAGCTATCGCTGTGACCAATCAATCAGTCACTGAGTCACTCAACCAACCCACCAACCAACCAACGAAACCAACCACCCACCCATCCACCCACCCTCCAACCAACCAACCAACCAACCAACTTATCCATCCTTCCATCCATCTATCTATCCATCCATGGGGTCCTACGTGGCTCGGTCTTCAGTGGGAGTATCCTTGGGCAAGACACATCGAAGCCCTAGCCTAGTACTGGTGAAACCCAGGAAATACACGAATTATGTGAGGTGTCGCCGTGATATGACTGAAATAATGTTTAAAGCAGCGTAAAACACCATCCATCCATCTGTGGCATTAAAATATATGTATACAGAGGCCTGAAAATTGGATTGAGATACAAAGGGCTTTTGTGATCATGCCATCGCAGACTATATAAGTTGAGTTATTTTTTAAATTTCAGCATCAACATCGAAGTGAAAAAATTGATTGCATTCTGCCGTATTCATGTGCTCCCAGCCTATTTGTTCCTTACAAATTAGAGGATTGTCCCAGTAACTCGTGGACTGAGTTGTCATCAGTGAAAATACACCATACAAACTCTTAATTTTCATATTTATCATATATCTTCATTCCGAGTTTAAACACAAACTTACTGCAAAATATATCTAATTATACTAGATCTGCAGACAATATGGAAATACAGGGTACGCTTACTTTGGATCAATTTATGACTCATAATTCAAGGATTTTAATTTTATTTTATTACTCATGAACGTACTTAAATGAAACTGAATGGCTGAAGTTACTTACAGAATTTTATGACGAATGAACGTCACATAAAGAAATTAGCAAAGTCCATAATTTATTAGGGCAACCCTGGCAAGTGTCTGAAAATGTGGGCCATAGGAAATTCTTGTGCATTTTTTGTGCATTTTAGTTCATTCGTAAATGCGGATTTATTACATGAAACTGGAACTTGAGATGCTACATGAACGGACAGCACTGGTGAGTACAACCAACAATTGATTTATATTTAGGGATTTTACTCTACTCGAATTTTGGTCCAGTATTATCCAAAAGAAAATTCCCCCAAAAATCAAACCAATCAAAATCTTAAAGATACCAATACACCAATATTATCCCTCTCAGCACCATCTACGAAAAAACGGACATTTGCCGAAGGTAAAGATCAAGATCAGATTCCACAGAACGTCTAGTCTGATCTAGGATCTATACCTTCTTCAGTCAAGGGTATAGAAATAATGTTCCTTAATTCTTGGATATCTAATGCAAATTTAAAAGGTCTTTTAAACCTACAGGGCTATTCCAAAAGCAACTTTGAACTCATTCCACCGGACTGCACTGAGATGAGGAAAACTGATCCCTTTTTTTTCCTAATTATTAAATCTATTATTCATTTATTTATCTATTTTCTCCAACATCTTCCTGTCAAAACTTACCATCAGTAAAAATTCAAACTATTTCCCTGGTGTTCTCAACAACTTTATGTAGAGAAAAGGGCACTTGAAAGTTTGCTTTGCTTGTTAAATGCAACAGCAAAAAGTTGCTCCTAAGAAAGTAGTCTCTCTGGTTTATTCAGTTAGGCTATAAATCTTCATTCTACATAGACAATTGATTGTCTCCACATGTCCCACTTTTTAATGTGAAATACGGAAGCTATTCTGAGCAATACGAGAAATGTTCCTAAATTTTGAGACTGCTTCAATAAAATAAAATCTACATGTCCGCTTTTATCCAGAGTTTGGATCTACTAAAAAGCACATTTGATAACTATGTTTCGAAAAATTCATTAAAATCGAAAAAGCCAATTAAATAAGCATATGAACATACATTGGTAACTCAACACGGAACAGTTTGACAACGGCGACGTAGTTTAGTGTATTCTTATGTTCCGTCAAAAGGAGGCAAAGAAACCATAAAGCGTTAACATTTGACGTATTTAACTCTTTTTTCATCAGTTAATAAGTCACAGCTCACCATTTCACTGACTTCGCGTATTGACTTTCTTCTATCCCCCTTAAGCAAATCCTTCACGGCCGCAATATGTTTTCACATCCGCTGAATCAGACCTTCCACTCAAGTGTTTGTCTATTATACTGTCATCTCCGTCTGTAAATCATCCGAATCACCGAAACATAAGTGCTCCTGAACATATAGATTTAGCTGTATCGCGTAAAATGTACCTATATATCTCCGTAGGAATCATTCCTATGTTTTAACAATTTTTATCTCAGTTCGGTGTTAACGTTTCTCTCACATCTTTCCTGTGAAAAAGTACCATCAGTAAAATTCTCAAATTATTTACTTGGTGTTCTCAACAAATTTATGTAGAGAAAAAGGCACTTAAAATTTTGCTTTGCTTGTTTCATGCAGCAGCTACCATTTGCCCCTGAACAAGTAGTCTGTCTGCTTTATTCAATTGGACCTTGATTCTTCATGACTTTTACAAGGACAATTGGTGGTCTCAACATGTCCAAAATTTCAATGTGAGACACAGAAGTTGATCTGAAGCACATTTTGAAAATTAGACTAAAACGAATTTCTGACTCGCAATAGCCTGTAATGCGTGATAAGGCCACAATAACAGAATAGTTCCTACAGAAATAACACAGCCACGCTCACTTTTTTCAAGATATGATCAAGCAAATATCAAAAACACCTTTTAAACCTATCATTTCATATTTTCTGATATAACAGAGAAACAAATGTGCTTGATATCAAATTTTCAAATGGAACTACTTTTGACTTTTGTGTGAATGTTTTCAAAGAAAGGGAGGGAACTAGAATAGTCTTAGTGGACAGTGCTCGAACCTGAGCAACTACTACCCATTTTTTTTCCATTCTCCCCCTGTTTGTTCTCTCTCTCTCTCTCTCTCTTTCTTTTCTTTTGCTTTTGCATGCCCTCTTCGAAATTCTAAGACATTGAAACATATGTCAAATTCAAATCATTAGGAATGCATGAAAATTTACACTCACTCTATTTATCTACTTTCATAAATTTCCATAGGTTTTTTTAACCCCAATGCATATGGCTTGACAGGCTTGACTGGGGAAGATATCCCGTATCGACATGATACTGCTTGTGACCGTGATGACATGTTTCAATCCCTCAAAAGGGGAAACAATGATAGTACGACTAGGCTCCGAAATCAATTGTGATGAGGACTAAAAGATATAGGGAATTTTGGCACATGCAACGAAACGTAAATCTGGGTTCATGTTAACTCTGCCGCGTCAGTCCGTTCATGCACACTCTTACAGTGATATTAATTTTGTCATATCGATTTGAAGACAATTTCATCAGAAGAGGATATGTTTTAAAATGTTTTTCTTCCCAAAAAGAAATTATAAAAAACAGCATTATTAATGCCTTTTGTCAAGTTCATGTTTTCACGGCGTAAGTGCCATACACCAGTGGGTCATCGTCAAAACCAGTTTCGGATTCTACGCTATGTGTAGTCCTTGTGTGCATTCTGACGGTTCAACGATGTCATCGCAGGCACAAGAGACATATGTAAATTTGCGACATTTTGCTGGCTTGAGTCTAGCAGCTGTAGATCTTTATCTGGCAAAGCGCACTGTGACATACCCTTTTCTCTTTCAGCATAGCCATACAACATTTATTGATAAGTCCTTCAAACCTATCTGGCTATTACAAAAGCTACATTAAATACATTTCGCCAAGACTGCACTGAGGAAAACTGCTGTTTTATTTTCATTATTCATTTACTTATTTATTGAAGATTTACTTATATTCTCCCAAATCTTTCACGTCAAAAAGTACCATCAGTAAAATTCTCAAATCATTTTCTTGGTGTTCTCAACAATTTTATGTAGAGAAAAAGGCACTTAAAATTTTGCTTTGCTTGTTTTATGCAGCAGCTACCATTTGCCCTTGAACAAGTAGTCTGTCTGCTTTATTCAATTGGACCTTGATTCTTCATGACTTTTACCAGGACAGTTGGTGGTTTCAACATGTCCAAAGTTTCAATGTAAGACACAGAAGTTGATCTGAACAATATATAGCAAATTCATATCGAAACGGGTGACTCAGGTGGGTGGGGGTTGGTTCAGTACCCGACCTTCTGTCACCCGTTTTATTCAAACAATCGCCTAATTTCAATGTCTTTTGGTATGTATGGATTGTTAATGCGGGTCAGTGTGCAAAGGATTACATATAAGCCTTCAAAGCACACATAGCCAACTTTCGCGGACATGTAAAAATCGATATCAGCCCATTTTACCTGTATTTTTTTACATAGAATTATGAAGGGCCTTGGTAGATAAACGCTTATAACTTCATCGATTTTCAGAATCGAAAATTATCTCAAGTGAGGTAAGAAAATTCAATTTATTCTCTTTCAAATGAACTAAGTTTTATAAATTTCGTAAATGAAACTTTTGGTCCTTTTTTAACTTTAAAATTATAGGTATGGTTTATATAGAATAAAGAGAAAAAATACTTTTTCCGAAGATAAAAACTGACATATTTGTTGAATTTCCTCTCTTTTTGTTGAAAAGTCAAAATTATCTCAAGTGAGGTCATACAGCTCTTTGCTCTTTAAATTGGTATAAGTTTGAGTCATTTAAAAAAATAAACTTTTGGTCCTTTTTACAGTTTTTTAATGCCCCTATCCTATTTTTTTCTTTTTCCGTAATCGCTCAGATTGTGGCGGATTTTGCCGATGATGGCCGAGTCTAACTGTAAGATAAGCCGCCCGGGTATCTTTGCTGTGTTACGTAATGTTATATTGACTAATGGACCCCCTGCTATGTTTATGATTTACATGTATCCACATGATTATAAACTCGAATTTTTACCCGGGTTGTTTGATCATGACAGAATCCCTAAGATTTTTTATTATGTATCTTATAGATCTTATAAAAGACTAGAATTTGATTTTTATGGGGTTATTCCCATGGATTTACAATCACTAAGATTAAGATTTGAAATTAGAAAATGTACGTTTGCTATTTTTTCCATTCTTCAGCCATTTTTTCCATTCTTAGATATTAATGCCGTATCAAAAGTATTTTTCTGGCGACAGTTTATAAATTCATGTTTCCTTGCCATTTTCAAACCGGTCCTTGACCTGTCACATCATATAGAAGGCTTTTGAAAACATTGAAGAAAGGGTTTAAATGCTGGTTAGTAACACATAGCCAACTTTCACGGACATGCTTTATCAGCAATCTCGCATATCAACAAATCGATGAAAATAACCGATATTATACGTAAAGGTTCGGGATTTTCCGGAGTTTGGCAAATATAAACCGCGTACAATCTATTCATAATCGCTAGTCCGCAGCTGTAAAAGATAAGAGTAACGTAACATTACGTAACAGGATAACAGTAGCCCTGCTTCAAATTTACAATCCTTGCCTAGACCGACTTTTTGTTTTCGGGTTTCCACTTTTACTTTTTGTCTGCTAAAAGCCATTGTAGCCCCTGTAGATCAGTATCAGACAGCACAGGATGTGCACCCTCATCAGACTACACATAATCTTAGACTTACACCATCAGATACTGCGAGATTTTTCTTTGGAAAGAACATTGCTATATTTGGGCTTTGTTTGACGGTTCATACTTCATTCATTCTTCGGTTTAAGGGTTGAGTTTTGATGCTCTTAGATTAAAGTTCTGATCCTTGCTGTTCGGCCGTTTGTGCGACTAAGTGCACTTTTAGCTGACAATGTAGACCAGTAATAAACTTCACAAAAAGCAGTCTAATCTTGAAACCTAATTCGTCCAAATTCAATTTTGCTGACAGTGTAGATTAATAACAGGCTGCACAAAACAAGCAGACTGATCTTGGATCTGATCGACTCTAAACATCGATTTTTTTCTTAAATTCTTCATACCGAAATATCACCAGGTGGCTGAATTCAGCAGAAAATTCGAAGCTTTTGGAGTACCGGTTTAATCCTTTACCGAGTTTTAACGTTCTGTACAGTCTGATTTTGATCTAAACTGTCCACAAAAGATCCCGGAGTCGCGTTTAACAGCCTACAGGTTAGAACATTTCATAGTTCAACCAACGGCAGATGTCGGTTGAGATAGCGAGGAGGGATCGGCATCAGACTGAACGGACGTACTCTGGTAGGCCTATTGATCTTCTCCGATACCTGGTAGTGTTTAACAGCCTTGAATTCATCCATTTACAGCTTTTACCAAACAATCTGCCTAGTTTTAAACGAACGAACAAACGAACGAACGTTTGAACGTTTGAAAGAAAGAAAGTGTCGGATACAAAGTGGCAATAACTGAAAGTTGCGAACGACTAAAAGGCAAAAACGAAAGAAGACGGTAAAATAGAAGGTTTTTTTTTTTTCCCTGATCCCTGGCCTGTCTGACCGGAATCCGCCTGCACTTTTCAATATTAAGGAATTCTTTACAGCCGAAAAAAAAGGTTTCCTTTCATATGAAGCCATAGATGGTTACTCTTTTCTAAACGATTCAAATTTAGTCCCTTTTAGATGGAATTCATATATTGATATAATTTTTACCTTTAATGACCATGTTTCCAACTTGATCTGTAAGACCAGGGATCGTATATAACATATACGATCCCTGGTAAGACCTGATTGCCAGTGACTTGCATGAGGGACTGCATTCACAAACCGTTCTAAATACTGCCGTATTGAAACACTACCTGTACCATCTTGCAAATAAAGGGCAACGTATAATGACGAAGTAAAAGGATGAAAAAAGAGCGAAATCGTTTATAAAAAAAAAAGATTTTTTCTCCCAAACAATATTATATAGAAAATATCAAGAAAAATTTGTTTGTCAACCTACGAAGAAACAAGCCCTCTCACGTGTCCTATCGGCCAATGGTGAGCACAATTGTAAACTTTGGAGTGGATAAATTCCTATGTGGCCTGAAACACGCGGAGAGGGGGCATTCGGACATTTGCGTAAAGTGTAGTCTCGTATCAGCCTGCGCAGTCCGCTCAGACTAATCCGAAACGACACTTTCCGCTTTTATGTAATTTTCTTTTTTTGCGCGTCTACTGAAGAACAAATTCTAATGTACCGGTAGTCGTAAAGTGCCGTCTCGGATTAGCCTGCGTGGACTGATCCGAGACAACAGTTTACGCAAATGTTCGAATGCCCCTTTTCGTGTGATGCTCGCCATTTATGTACAAACAAAAGTAAAAAAAAGAAATGAATCTAGAAATCCAAAGACATGTTATTGGTACAATTCCAAGTTCATCTATAAATAAGTGACTTGTTGGTTACCCGAGATCTCCGAATAAACCTTGAGAAAAAACAATGCCAGCCTAGAAATAAGGCAAATATAATTGCAAGTTTAAGGTTGCTCTTGGCCAGATTATCTCAATAAAACGGACAGTGTAGATCAAAGATCAGAATGCCTTTTTTCAGTCTGATATCAATCTTTAGTGGCCACATTTAGTCAGCTTTAGTTGTGAAGGCGATTGAGGGTCAATAAAGGCTTCTGTTCCCGTCTGTTCTGGTTGGTTTTTAGGCTGACCCCGATCACGTGATTAATCAACCGCGCACGAGATTGCTCAGTGAGTAGTCAACGTTTGAGTGGGCAGTATGGTGTTTTGCAGAGAGACCCAGACAATTTGATCCGGAAAAAATGAAGTAAGTGTCTTATTTATTTGAAATTTGTAGATATTTTCATGAATAATCAAAGTATGTGTAAATCTAGATCTAGCATGGTACACATGGTTGCAAACTGCGATTGTTTTATTTTCTCGCAAATTATCGCCGGCGTCTTAAGTAGTGCTGATCCAAGGTAGAAAATTTTGTGGAAAAGGCAGCAAATTCTAGTTGCAGCGTTCTTTGTTTTCAAAATGTTTTTGAAAGCCGTCTTTGTCAGAATCATTCAAGTATGGGAATGTTTGGAGGAATTTTCTCTAGCCTATTTTCAACAGTGAATTAAAAATTTTAGGGTAGAAAAATTCCAATTACAATATACTGAGGCAAGTCAAAGCCTCCTTAAAATGATGGACTCTTTACCAAAGGACGAAATTTTGGTCTTGACCAAATTGAAATCATTTGCAGACAACAACAACAACAAAAATATAGCTCAAAAGATGACTGCTGTCTTTGACAGGGTAGAAAACATTGTGGGAAAAGGAGTAAATGCTGGTAACCAGCATTTCCTCCTTTTCCCATAATGTTTTCAAATTACTTCTTCCTCAGGGTCATTAAAACTCGGGATTGTGTGGTAAAAGGATAACATAATTAATATTGGTGTATTTATTACTCTTTAGTTTGTATTGGAGTTTAACGCCATTTTAACAGCTTAAGGTCATATCATGGTGGTCAGTGACGCACCCATGTGTTTCCTGCTTTCCCACACCGGTACTGACACAAAGCCACTGACTGCTTTTCTCACATGCATCAGAGGTGAGGGGCGAAAATTCGCCGGAAAGAAAGTTCGTCGCAACCGGGTATCGAACCTGCAACCTCCAGGTCACGAGTTAGATAGGCTAACCACTGAGCAACCCCGCCAGGCTTTATTACCCTTCACTAGAAGACAACATTACTTACCAGCCCAAATTGCAAGCCTTTCAAGATGAAAAATTTAATGTGACTCAAATGATGAAACCTGTTTTTGAAGGAGTAGAAAACATGGTTAAAGAGAAAATGCTGGTTATCAGCATTTTCTCCTTTTCCGTCAATGTTTTTAAACGTCTTTTCCTCAGGGTCATTAAAACTGAATATGGGATAAAGGGTTAAAAATATACACTTACAAAGAAATAGAATTTTTTTACATTGTTTGTTAATGACTATACAAAACTTGGATTTTATTTTATTATTATTTTTTTTTTCTTTGTAGATTTACAATATGACCAGATTTGGACTTTGTTGAGGTAACAATCACTTTACATGAGGTAATTAAAAGTCAATTTGAGCACATATAAAATGATAAAATATCTGTCTATGTAATGATGGATAACTTATCAACAATTTCTAAAATTCTGGAATACAATATTTATAATTTGAGACATTGAGGTATGACTTTGATATACATGTACTTCTACCTGCCTAAAATCAGAATTTAAATATAACCTGGTAGTTTTAAACTGATTGTCCGCCATGGTGTCAAGCGTATAAGACAATATGGTTGCCATATACTGTTGAAGAGTAGCAAACTTTGAAAGTTTGAAAAAAAAATGAGATGCACTCAAACTGTGCCATTTCACTAAGATGCCACACACTACCTTCAAATTACAACATCCTGCCTGAATTTATGAGGCCATCCCCTGGAGTCAGCCACTAATAAATGAAAAAGAAAACAGTATCATGAATGTTAATCTTACTCTGTCGACAGACCTACATATTTTTTTTTTTTTTGTGTGTGTGTGTGTGTGTGTGTGTGTGTGTGCCGGTGTTTATTTTTTTTTTAAATAATTTCAATTATACCAAATAAATCAATACAGATTAATACTTAACCAAAAAACCCAAAATGGCCAACAAATATTGTCTTGCTAAACCTTAAGATTGCCATGTTGATGAAACATACATTATCAGTCTCTAAGACAAACCATCTTAAAGCAGTTCCAGATATATTCTGACCCTCATGACATCAGTTTATGCATATTCTTACATTATGTCTCTTATATCCTGTAACACCCTTTATGGTTCTAAGACTAAGTAGATCTACTTCTTGTGAAAACTTGATGATGCTCCTTGACCACCCCCTTCTTGCTACAACCCAACCACCAAAAAAACTCACTGCATATAAATGTCAATATGACTAGCATTATTTGCAAAGACGCTTCAATAAAATAGGAAATTAACTATCAATCATCTGACACTATCATAGATAAGTCACATTACATTGATCATGTAGATTGGTAGATCAGTCAACAGTTATTTATAGGTCTCACTATATTGCATATTAAAACTCTAAAGTGGTTATCTTTGTACTAAATATGTATGTTTTTACACGTGATTGTCTAAGAATTCATCTAAAAGTAGGGTATTGTGGATGGGACAACTACAATAATTTAGCAGTTACTACATCACACACATTACTGCATCATTTATGATTTTACATAGATTATTGAGGCTAAATTTTGTTGATTTTTATGAATCACAAATACTCAATTGTCACTTTATGTAGAAATGATTACATCTAGACCCATTACAGTCAGGTATACTCATGAATATGATTTAGATTTTCTGTGAGAAACAGATCAGTAAAGGACATGTTTCTTAACCCAAGTGACAGTATGGACCAACTGCTGGTGAACAAGTGGCCTTCTATTGACTAAAAAACATCTATTTTATTAATTATGAATTACATAATTATTGTCCTCAAAATAATAGTGACTTAGCACCAAATTTCATTCAATGTTTAACAGCTACATACAAATAATAAGGATGTAATGTGTCAAGAATTTGCATGAAAGCATTTGTATTGGGCATGACTCTTTAAATTATAGTTCTGACTCTAACTATTATTTTGCTCAAATGACTTAAAGTTTTGGCTAATACAATGCTCATCAATGGCTTTTGAGTTACCGAGTAGAGCAGAATAGATTCTTGTAGAAGAACTGTGTCCAAATTTTTAAAGTTTTAAGTTTGTGGCCAATGTATTCAAAGTATTTCATTAGTTGACAGGTAACAGAAGACATAAAAGTTTACAACAGATAAATATTTTAAATCAGCACCATGTTTATGAAATTGATAGGTTTGATACATTTTGATGTATCCTAACATGATGTGTGTCTGTAAGACACACATTAAGTTAAAAACATGTTTGAGAGTTAGTAAACCAAAGGGATTTGTAATAGCCACCAAGGTATTGTCAGCATACCTTAGTATATGTTGAGGATTTTAACTCCTAAAAATGAAAGTGCATGTAATTTCTTACTACTCTTAGTGTGTTTTTCTGATCTATTATCATATGTCTTGTTTAACCCTTTACCAAATGATCCTGCTTCATTGTAATCCTAAAGAAATATTAAGTCTTTTAAAAACATTGTGAGAAAAAGAGAAACAACATTTTTTTCTTTATTCACAGTGTTTTGCTACCTACAAAGATAATTTGCAGCATTTGAGCCACATGTAATATGTCATCTGCAATGTTTCCAAGTAGACAGATCCAATTTATCATTTGGTAAAGATCTTTTTCTGCAGGGTTCATTTTAGTTTTTGTCTGAGGTGGGCTCTTGGCTCCTAAATCATTTTTGCATGGGCTAAGTTAATTGAGGTAAAATACTTTTAAGGAAACTGACCAAAACATGGAAAGACAGTTTCAATCAAAATTAAAGATTTGTAAATATGAGCGAATAAAAATAAGAATCATACTTTCAATGTTGACCAAATACTGCAAAAATTTAATTTTAGAGAAACTGGAGATCAACAGGCAAGTAATTGTTACTGCACCTGATTACCCTTTTTGTGGCCCACCCAGTCAACCATTAACTTCTTGTTGCATTGATTTTATACCATCTTTTTTTGTACAGAAACTTGTTCTGAAATGAACACTGCATTTCTTTTTACCCAAGTCCCAAGCAATTCCTGTGTTGCTAAGGATCTTAGAAATATTAATTCTTTATCTCATACAATTTTTGATGTAGAGGATCTTAGATCCAGAAGTAAATAAGAAATAATTCATTAGCTCGCACAGTTTTTGATGTTAAGGATCTTAAATCCAACTTTAATTAGACTGATCATGAAAAAAAAAAAAAAAAAGCAGAACTTGAATGATAGCTTGATAAGTAAGTAAAATCTGTTCATGTAAATTCTGAAAATGGCTTGTATTAAGTATACTTATCTTTTTTTGAAAAAATAAGTTACAAATTAGAATACATGAAACAAAATTAGTTTTATACTTCATTGCTCAGAAAGGTTGTCCTTGCCCAATTGATGATTACCTTGGACTGGTTAGAATCCAGGAAACACAGCAGAGAGATACATGTAGTCAGGACAGAGTTGATTACTGGGTGGCATCCAGGAAAAGTTTGTCTTTTGACCAAGATTTTTTTTATCATAAACAACCAATAATATAGAGATAAACTGTCACCAATGACGGATCAAGGCAAGTCAAAAAGGTTTGTCAGTCTATTCAGGGGCAGCAAGATTTTTTAATCATGAACAAACAAAAATATAGAGATAAACTGTCAACAATGATAGATCAAGGCGAGTCAGAAAGGTTTGTCGGTCTATTCAGGGGCAGCAGCTGTGTTTCATTTGCAAAGTTAACCTTATCTGAGTCCTTTTATCAAAACGAAAGTACATGTCACTGAAAAACAATTTTATCAGTGAAAAAAAAATCCATTTTCACAAGTTATGTGAATGCATTTATCTTACCTTTAGACTGACGAAGACAATATATAGATTTTTGGCCTTTCATATTTAGTATTAGACTTATCTCTGTACCAAACAACAAAATTGCGGACTTTTCAGAATTAAAAGCCTTTGCAGACACCATCACTAATACAGCACAAAAGATAAGACCTGCCCTTGAAAGGGTGGAAAACATTGAGGGAAAAGGAGAAAATTCTGGTTACTAGCATTTTCTCCTTTTCCAACAATGTTTGCAAAAGCCTTCCTTTTGGGCTTTAAAACTTATGATTGTTTGGTACTGGGTTTAAAAGACCACACAGTTTTTGTGTGTGTGTGTGTGTCAATGTATATAAGGTTCATGTAATTTGGAATGAAAAGGATCTTAACCTGTCAAGTGCCTCTTACAACTTTAGATTTTTTCAGGCTATTGCAGATCAGGATCAGACTGTATAATATAGCCTGCTCTTAGATCTGCTCTACCTAATGAGTAAAGTTCAGCATTAAAATGACATTTTTTCTGGCCTCTGTTCCATTCTACATAGTTTGTTTGGCACTTGAAGGGTATATAAAATAGATATGTAGAGCTTAATGGTACTGTACATTTATCTTTATACATGCATTTATATTAGATCTACATTAATGTACTTATATTTATTTTTTCTTTTGAAATTTTCCTTGATCAAATTATCTTATTATCATTGTCCTAAATTTTTCATTTATTTATTCATTCATTCGTTCATTCATTTCCGTTCTTTCACGTTTGATTTAACCCTTTACCACACAATGCCAACTTTTAACGACCCTCAGGAAGAAACCTTATGAAAACATAGAGGAAAAAGGAGAAAATGCTGTTAACCAGCATTTTCTCCTTTTCCCACATTTTTTTCTACCCTATCAAACAAAAATCACATCATTTGAGCAATATTGAAATCGTCTGCCGCAAAAGCTTTCAATTTGGAATGGTACAATTTTTTGTTGTGTGGTAAAGGGTTAAAATAGCAAAGCTTTTCTATTCCTCAGTATAGTACATGTAGGTTTCAATTTTATGTGATCTCACTGTCTATAAATGCATCTCTTGCTGACCTTTGTAATAAAGAGGGTATTTTTATTTATCATTATTAGGTTAGGTTGTATTGTGTATTTAACCTGTTACCACATAATCCTGAGTTTTAACGACCCTGAAGAGGAAGAAACCATTGTGGACAAAGGAGAAAATGCTGATAATCAGCATTTTTTCCTTTGTCCACAAGGTTTTCTAGCCTTATAGGGAAAAGTTTAGTGTTTGAGTCACATTTGATTCTTGTCTGCCACTGCTTTCAATTTGGACAAGATTTTGTCGTTTGGTAAAGAGTTAATATATTGAGAAGTAAAGTCATGCTTTCTATGTGAATGTAATCTCTGTTGGTTTAAAAACATTTCGAAGATGTTTTCTATAAAAAGATTTTGGATCAAACTGGGGAATCAATATCAAATAGATATTGGGGACAATCAAAGACTTGGTGCTTTTAAAAGATTCATTGGCTTGTCTATATATAAATGCATTGACATTGTCTGATTTCAATGTAGTAACACATACAGATCAGCTGTTGGAATACCTTGAATACCAAAACCAGCCACACCATGAAAACCTTATAACAAACTTTTCTATGTAATGTATTAAATTATACTTTATGCTACAGCTGTTGCAACTTATGCATGCAAATTTTTACTATTTCATTTTAGGGGCTTTTCTTACAAAGTATTTGCATAAAGGTTATTTAAGAAAACGAATAGACAACAGCAATACATTACATTTATGATGTTTGAATTACTATTTTTTTCTGTTAAATCAAAACAGTAAAGGAAAACATCTTCTTTGAATTTGCAGTGGTTCAGATCATAAATGCTAGGCTGGTTTCAAACACTTTACCAGCCAAGAAATTTACCATCCAAGTCCAAGTTCATATAGACCTAATTGTTAAAGAAACTTGTCATATACTATATTTCCAGTCATGTTTCAAAGTGTCATTTGGAAAACAAAGACATCACAATTTTTAAGTGTTGCTAGATTATTTCAAAGTTCAAATGCAAAAATGAGGATAATGACGTTTTGTCTTGGTTTCAACAATTTTGGCAAGCCTAGGAACACTTGTTAATCGTTGGAACATTTCTTCATAACTAATGAACTTCTAGCTTAGATGATCCCAGTACACTACACATTTAATGTGTCAACAATATTTGCATACTGGTAAAAGCATAATTCAAGCACACTTCAATAAATATCTTGTAAATAACATACTTGCAACTTTCAATATCAACTATGTAATGGGTAAATCATGGGTAGTTATTTTCATTCATCCTATGGAGGTTTGTGGGATTGATTGAATGGAGTATTGGTCATAGTGGATCATGAACACTGATAAGTTATCTTGATACTTCATTGAAAACAGATTTTTAAAATAACAAAAACACACAAAGCGAAACAGATCTGTCTCAGCTGTAAGTATGTAAGTAATCAGTGTCCCATCCCCGATGTGTCTGAGCTAATGGTTTTCCACACCAAATAGGGACATTTACACAAATGAACCAAAACAAAGGATAGGAATACAGGAAAATATAGGAATATTATAATTATCATAAAACAAAAACACTGAACCGCAAAAAAAAAAAAAAAGAAAAGGAATATCTAAATACAGAAAAGAATAAACACCCACAAAACTAAACTAGAAAAAAAATATATATATTATTATAAATGACCAAAAAAAAAAGGTAATAATAATAATGCAAAACATCTTATTTAAAAGAAACTTATGAAAAACGAAAAACTTGAAAAGGAATGAAATAAAATAACATGAGAAGTAAAAAAAAATTAAAATTAAAGAAACATGACAAGAAAGCAATAAAAATAATTAGAAAAAAATAAGTTACAAAGAAAATAAAAAAAGAAAATAAAAACAAGAATAAAACGGTAACAGGGAAAAAAAATTATACAAGAATATATGAATAAAAGAAAACAATATTGGGGATAAAAAAAGGTATAGAAATACAAGAACTGCTGCTTTAAATTCTAACACAAAAAATGGAGTTACAATACAAAAAAATGACATGCCAAGTTCAAACAAACAGTTAGCTTTGTACATAAAGCAACAACTTAATCTTTACTCACAAATGCAAAAAAAGGGTGTAATCTTAAGTACCATAGATTAATATTGAACCGTTACCAGATAATCCTGAGTTTCAAAGGCCCTGAGGATCAAGACTTAACCCTTTACCACATGACAAAATTTTGGACCGGACCAAACTAAAAACATTTGAAGTCAACAATTTAAATGTAGCTCAAATGATGATTTCTGTCATTGATTGGGTAGAAAACATTGTGGGAAAAGGAGAAAATGCTGGTTACCAGCATTTTCTCCTTTTCCCACAATGTTTTCAAAAGCCATCCTTCCCAGAGTCGTGAAAACCAGTGATTGTTTGGTAAAGGGTTAAATTGGAAACACTACTATCAGCATTTTCTCTATTTGCCAACATATTTTATGAGCTTGTTCAAGACTAATACAACCATTTGAGCCACATATCAATATATAGTCTACAACTGCTTTCGATTTGGACAAAATGAAATGGTCATTTGGAAAAAAGTTAGGAATATGATTTTACTCACCATTACCATTAAAGTAAACCTTAATGTTCATTTTCTATTTATACAAGTTGTTTTTCTGTAGGTTAAACAAATAATCACATCTGTGCAGTGTACTTGAATTATTTATAGGCAAAGCTGTACATGTAGTACTGAAAATCATTATTGTTTTTTTTCTTTAGAGGTTTTCAATGGGAATATGTTTGTTTCTGATACCCCCTGTCCCTGGCAAAAGTATTGCAGAAAGTATCAGAAGCAAGCATTTTCCATAATCCTTTTTTTTTTTTTTTTAAGTAATGACAGGAATTTGCATACATAAACAATTTTCAGCTTGAACTAAAACATACACATTTGTAAAATGTGAAGGAAACATCAGGAGAGGTTACCTTAGATACAAAGTTAAAAACCAAAGAATATTTAAATTGTTGATCAACAGTCATGAAATAGGATACAGATAATAAACCTAAAATTTTCAGTACTTTCTTATAGAGGAATCTTTGATTGAAAAATAGAAATATTGACATATAAGAAACAGAGTTTACTCTATGTTTCAAGAAAACATAAAGGAATAAATATAAAGTTACAGTACAAAAGTGTGATTAACAAGTTAGATATGCATACAGATTTCTACAGCAGCAGGTCACAAGCACATGCAAGCAATAAAGTCTTTTGAATAGTAAGTTTAAGATTGATTCCTTTGCAAGAGCAAAGAAATCAAGATTACATGTATATATTCATATTAAGATGAAATTAAATTGAAAAACAAAGAAAAAAAAAAACAAAAAAAGAAACAAATAAGGGTGTGGTTTATTAATTCTTTATAATATACAATTCTGTGTTTTAATTACTGTTAGAAATAAGACTTTTGAAAACTCTGAGGAAAAAGGAAAAAATGCTGGTTACCAGCATTTTATCCTTTTTCCACAATGTTTTCTTCCCATTCAAAGACAAACTTTCTTATTTGAGTGCCATTTACTTTGTCATCTGCAATTGCTTTCAATTTGGACCATTCTAAAAATCTTAAAACCTGTTATCAGAAAGAAATATTGATTGACTGAATACTAAAAACTACCTCAAGCTTGAAGATAAAAATGAGTAAAGCTGCATTAACAGTACAAAAATAAAATGTTCACACTGAGAATGCATACAGTCAGCTTTCTACAGCAGCAGGTCATTTCTCACTTACAAACACAGGTTTGAGCAAGAAAAATTGAATTGTGAGTCACATAAGTTAAGATTTACTTACAATAGAAATACAGTTTAACCAAAAATAGTCATATTGATTTAAAACAATCTAAAGTGTATAAATCAGAAAAGAAACAAAAAAAGCAAAATAAAGTTACAGGAAACAACTTTTCCTACAACTAGCCCACCCCCATCCCCACCCCCATAGAAAAAAGGAACCAGAGGTTGTTTTTTGTTTTCTTTTCAATTTAAGATCCCACGGCTTTGAAGTGGTATCACATGTACTTGAAAAAGATGACAGACACTTTGTCTAAGGCCATAATGAGAAAAATCTACAAGTAGCAGTGTATCTACATGGTAAGTTAAAAGCTATACAGGTAGATTAAGATCAGGCTAAATAGACTATGCATTGTAATCTTAAACATAAACTGTTTTTTTTTTTTCGCAGATATTCTTTCCAAAACAACAATTTGGAAAGAAAAATAGTCTAAATTGTCCTGTAACTCTTAAAAAACCGACAAAATTTTAAGTCATTGCAAATTGAAAGCATTTGCAAACAACAAAATCAGTATGACTGAAAAATTAAAGCATGTCCTGAGAAAGGTAGAAAACATTGTGGGAAAAGGAGAAAAAGCTGGTTACCAGCATTTTCTCCTTTTCCCACAATGTTTTCAAAAGGCTTTTTCGGGGTTGTTAAAACTCGGGATGGTGTGGTGAAGGGTTAACCCCGCCAACAAACAATCCTGTGTTTTAAAGACCCTGGGAAAAAACCTTTGAAAACATTGTGGGAAAAGAAAAAAATGCTAGTTACCAACATTATTTACTTTTCCTGCTGTGTTTTTTATCTTATCGCAGTCAAATTCCATCATTTGAATGATATTAGTCATCTGGAAAATCTTCCACTCTGGACCAGTCGGGGTCCTGTGTGGCTCGGTGTTAAAGTGGTGTGGGACTCGTTACCTGGAGGCCCTGGGTTCCAGCAGCACTAGATCCACTGGGCCTTTCGTGGGAGTGTCCTTGGGCAAGACACTTTAGAGTTCTAGCCTAGTACTGGTAAAATCCACGAAACACATGAATATGTGAACTGTTGCTGTGATATGACTGAAATAATGTTGAAAGAGGCATAAAACACCATTTAATAACAGTCAAATTCTGTTGTTTTGTATTCTAGCCTTTCCCCAATAATCCCATGTTTTCATGACCTTGATAAAGACCCCTTCTGAAAACATTGTGGAAAAGGTAGGAAATGCTGGTAACCAGCATTTTCTCCTTTTCCCACAGTGTTTTAATTCTACCTTATAAAATACAGATTCCATCAATTCAACCACACATAAATTGTTGTCTGCAAAAACTTACAATTTGGACAAGTCTACATTTTGCTTGTTTAGTAAAGAGATAAATGAAACAAGCAAAGATATGAAAAAAACAGAAAAGGAAAAAATAACAACACAAAGTAACTTTATAAACTGCCTCACAACAATTCCCCACTCCCATCTCCCTAACCCTCCTCCAAAATAAAATACAGAGGTTTTCTTTAATTTTTTTTGTAGGGTTTTCAATTCAAGATTGTTTCAAAGTGGCATTGCTTGGAAAAGATGGCAGACACTTTGTCAGCAGCAGTTATCAGAACAATCTACAACTCAGCAGCGCATCTATATGGGAAGTTGAACACAGATCAGGTATTTAACCCTTTACCACACGATCCCAAGTTTTAACAACCCTATGGAATAAGGCTTTTGAAAACATTATGGGAAAAGGAGAAAATGCTGGTAACCAGCATTTCTCCTTTTCCCATAATGTTTTCTACCCTTTTAAAGACCAGGGTTCATCATTTGGTCCATATTTCTCTGGTCATTTTTAAATGCTTTTAGTTTGGACTAATCTAGAATTTTATTGTGTGGTAAAGGGTTAACCCTAGCTTTACCCACAGCAAAACTTTTGGATGTGACCAAATTGAAACCATCTACAGACAACAAAATAAATGTGACTCAAAATTGAAATTTGTATTGGGTAGGGTAGAAAACATTGTGGGAAAAGAAGAAAATGCTGGTTACCAGCATTTCCTCATTTTCCCACAATGTTTTCTAAAGGTCTCTTTATCAGGGTTGTTAAAGGTTGGGATTGTGTGGTATGATCAGACTGAACAAAATACCCAATCTGATCTGAGATCTACATTACTATTATCTGTACAGATATTCTCTCAACATGACATGAAATTGTAATACATGTATCTTGACAGTCTTTTAAGTCATTACCAAATGAAATTTTTAGACTTGTACTAATTGAAAGTATATGTAGACAACAAATTTAAGGTCTACGGCCCCTAACTCATTGGTAAACATTGACATTTTTGTAAAGGCTATTCGGCTAATATTGGCAGCTTCCGCCTTTTAACATGAGAGTTAGGGGCTGTAGAGTTACTTAATCATCGGTAAATATTGTGTAACATTGAGGTTTTCATAAGGGCTATTCGGCCAATCTTGGTAGCTTCCATCTTTTAATATGTGAGTTAGGGGCTATAGACGGTAAATATGGCTCAAAAGATGGGTTTGCCTTTGAAGAGATAAAAAACATGTTTTTGAAACTTAAGAATGTGTGGTAAAAGTTTAAACTAATGGAAAATATCCACTTAGTTTATTTAGCAACCTGCTGAGTAAATTTGCTGCAGGTATCTTTGAGAATACTCTTGTAAAATAGGCATTTTCAATATTCATTTTAAGGACTACGATCCCCTAATTCATCAGTAAACATCGTGTAACATCGATGTTGATGTTAAGGCTATTCAGCCAATCTTGGAAGCTTCCATCTTTTAATATGAGAGTTAGGGGCAGTAGACTCACTAACACATCGGTAAATATCGTGTAACATCGACGTTTTCGTACAGGCTATTCGGCCAATCTCGGAGGCTTCCGTCTTTTAATATGAGAGGTAGTGGCCATAGACCTTAATTTGAATATGCCAATATGTGGAAAAATGAGGAATATGCCTTTTGCCACAGTATTTTCTAATGTACATGTATTCTTCAGCATTACTCAGATGTATCTAACTCTTCCTAATGGCAAATTTTTAGACTTGCCAGTTGTAGATGACAAATGTATCTCTTTGTATGAAATTGTCCTTGAAAGGGTAAAAAAACCTCGTTGGAAGAGGGGAAAATGCTAGTATCCAGCATTTTCTCCATTTACCTAAATGTTTTCAAAAGCTGTCTTACTCAAGGACTTTAACCCTTAGGCTGCTTAGCACGACTCACTGACCTTTTGCAGACAGTGTGGATCAAGATAAGACTGCACAGAATTTCCGGTCTGAACTTGGATCTACACTGTCCGAGAAGGATTTATTATTTCCCCAAATAAAACTTTGAACTAGCAATATTTGGGTTTGTTCTATCGAAATGAAAATTTCATACCAGTTTTTTAGCAGGGTTAAAACTTGGGCGTGTGGTAAAGGGTCAAAGACCTAGATGCCAATGCCTTGCTGAATCGCCATTCATTCATTCATTCATTCATTCATTCATTCATTGTGGTACATGCCGAGCCCCAGTAGCTCAGTCAGTAGCATGCAGGACTTGAGAACAGGGGGTCATGGGTTCAATCTCTGGCGTGGCCAATTTCTTTCAGAGGATTGATGATAGTCATTGCGACAGGATTCATTACTCTCACTGCTGACCATTGTCCTGATGATCGTTATGTGGGAAAGCAGCCAGTGGCTTGGAAAGACTATTGTGCGGAGAAAACATTGATCGGTGCGATATATTTAAAATGATGTTGAAAACAGCATTAAACACTATACAATCAATCAATGATTGTGGTACATGTACATGTCTTTTACGTAGGTGTTGATTTTATGCTAAAATTATGTATATGTAGAATGATAAATTTTGCTTAAAGTTTATTATTATTCCTTTGAAATCTGTTGCAGGGAGGGAATGAACTCGCCTATATGGAAATTTCGGGGTGATTGTGGACTCGAGGTAGGTCAAAGTTGTCAGTCAGTTTTTAGTTGTACTATTGTTAAAATTTTCTAAATTCACATGTATTTGGCTCAACAAAACTTTTATTGGTAGAGCTTAGAAGGTTTTAGTGTATTTTTTGTTTCATCATTTTGTGCATAAAATCCCTGTCTGCAATGCACTTCATCTTATCGGTATGGGCACAATAGGAGGAACACTGGGTGCAAGACATTCATACTTGTCCTGTTTG
Source organism: Hippopus hippopus (assembly GCA_946811185.2). NCBI lineage: Eukaryota > Metazoa > Mollusca > Bivalvia > Cardiida > Cardiidae > Hippopus > Hippopus hippopus. The sequence goes on from OX328101.1 coordinate 33,367,688, forward strand.
TACAAGTTTTGCTAGGTTTGAGTTGCATATAACGTCTTTATATTTTCAAGTGTCTTTCTTTCTGAATATTTATGACAGACTATAGGTTAAGTCTTAAACACACAATCCAAACTTTCAAAAACCCTACGGCAAAAAAGGCTTTTGAAAACATGGTGGTGAAAGAAGAAAATGCTGGTAACCATACCATAGTCAAAAACCGTTATTTGACGTACATTTTATTTGTTGTCTTCAAGTTTGGATAAGTCTAAAATTTTTGTTGTTTGGCAATTAGTTAAAGCAATAAGGAAATGACAGTTTTAAACTTTTTCACAGTATAGAAGTTCATAAACAATGAAAAAGCAAATTTAATGTTTGGAAGGATTTGTTTCTAAAGCCTTTATTTTCAAACTAAGCACTAAAAGTTCTTTTGATGACTGAGAATGCTTTAACTTAGTATAAAGTTAATATAAACAAGTGAGGCTCAGTTAACTGATGGTAGGAATTTCCATTATATACATGTAAATTGTGACCAGGGACAGGGGTTAAAACGAGAAATGGAAGTTTCAACTATCAGGTTGCTGGCAAAACTTCAATTGTAAAGAGCTAGAAAATATTCATTAATTATCCAGTAAAAAGTTCTTAAATATAGGCTTTAACTCAAGAAGACCTACAGACTGCAAAATCTAGCTGCTGACAATATCTTCCTTAAACTATATGTAAACTGTTAGGTTAAATAGGCATTATGGCATAAAGTAACAAATTTAGTGAAAATTGGATTGAAGCTCCTGGAAAACCTACTTTTAGCATAATGGTTAAAAATAAATCAGAGTATTAGACTAAAAGTGCATAAACAAAACATCTTACATTGGGTTCGTATAGGCAAGTGAGGGTCGGCAGACTGACAGTTGGAATTTCCATTACAGGTACATATGCATTGTGGCCAGGGACAGGGGTTTTATAAAAAAAAATGGAAGTTTCAACTATCAGGTTGCTGTCAAAAAAATTTCAAATTATATGTAACTACATCAAATATACATAAAGTATGAAAGTGTAAAGTTCATTTCAAGGTCAGACATAACAAAGCATCAAAAAAGAGATCACTTATACAACTTTTGTACATAAATTTCACTTCGAAAACAAGAAATTTCTGACCTATCAGGTTGTTCAAAATAACATTTATCTTTTTTTTTGTAAATAGGTCAAATGCACATCATGAATAAAAAAAAAATCTTTCCTGTAGTTGAATGAGGATGCTGGCAAATAATCTTCTATATTTTTAAACAGCATTTTCCCATTTTTCCCTACAATATTTTCTTTTGAGAAGGTTTTTAAAGAAAACGGTCATCATACATGCTTCATTTAATGTCTGCAGGTGCTTTCATTATGGAAGAGTCTGAGACTAAAGATTTAACCCATTTCCACATAATCCGGACTTTGAACAACCCTCACAAAGAAGGCTTTCGAAAACATAGTAGGATAAGAAGAAAATGCTGGTAACAAGCATTTTTTCCTTTTCCCACTATGCATTCTACCCTTTCAAAAACAAATTCTGCCATAATAGCTGCATTTAAGTTGCTGTCTGCAAATGCTTTGAATTTGGACCAGCAAAATTTTGGTCGTACTACTTAAGGTCTTTATCAGCAAATCAAACTTTGTACACTTGAAGCCAATGCTGTGAATGTCTTGCATCTCTGTTCTTATACATCTGGATTGTTGGCTCTTCATGCTGTGTTGTATCAAAATGAATGAAAAAACAAGTACCAGAAAACCTCTTCATAACAAACTCTAATAATTTTCTAAAATTTTGTAAATTCAAAATTATTTTTGTTTGTATATTTTTCATGCTTATTTCATACTTTAGAGGAGCTTTTGTGGACAGTGCTGTCCCCACATTGATAACCTAGGTACCGGCCTGCAAAAGTGTACCTGATATGGCCAATGTACAGAGAGGATATAGGGCCTTATGCCTTTTCTGTTGCAAAGTATTTGCAGGTAAAGATAGTACTGTCATGGAGTGTGTTGGGTACCCTGGTGCAGAGATCATCTATAGAGATTATAGGATCGCTGCCTAGTCTCATTAAAACCTCAACCCAACTAATTTACTTTACATATTTGCGCCCGTCTCTCATGTAAGACTGTCAGGCCAAGGCATGTCCGAAAACATTGTAATATAACCCCATAGTGACATCAACATGGCCATTTACATGCTGACACCCACACTGTACGGAGCAAGGAAGAAAATGGCCATCGACATGCCTAGAGAAAAAGCTCCTCCCTATAATGGCCACACCGCGCTAGGTGGACAGTCTTGTCTGATGTCTGGAGTGTATAAAATAATTATTATATATTGTGTCAGCATATAAAGTAATGGTTTCTACTTATTCCCATACAGGGTTTTTGGTTTTGGTATTTGAGAAAAAAGGACACAGCAGAGAATAGAATGGTCATTACAAAGCTGACACCAAAATGAGCATTTGTTTTGAAAAAAAAATGACCATGAACATGCCTGTAATATATTCGCTAAAATATTAGCCACACTGTGCTATGTGAACGGTCTTGTCTGGTTGAATGGTTGTAATGCAGAATGCAATATTACGTCAGCTTAAAGGGAAAGGAATTAAATAAATTTTACATTAATGAAGTTATTTCTTATCATCAAAACATAATTCTTTGAGAGCTACAGGCTAAATCAAATGACCACTTTGGCCTACTTGGGGATGTGGATGTAGTTCCTTACCTTTGTTTTTGTTTAATTTTAGGTAAAGTACAGATCTAGAGCAAACAGACAGACCATGGAAGGCAAAACTGAGATGATATTTGAAAGTTGAACCATTTGGTGATATACAATATACAAGTGTAAAAGATACAGTCCCAGCGATTACCACAACATTCTTCACATTCCTACTGTAGACAGATTAACTCTTTACCAAATACCAAAAGAGTAGGCTTGTCCAGATTGAAAGTGTTTGCAGACGACATATTAAAAATCTGTCACTCAAATGCAGTGTGATGTGGTTTTCTAACTGCATCACACCCCATTTGAGCGACAGATCTTAAATATCAAACACAACCAGTTGGTCATCCTCTGTGTACTTTGAATTCATTCAAGTTATTTGAAAATATGTTGGCTACGGTGACACATGTACAGCCCTAGGGTATACAAGCAAATGCTGTATCTGAAATTAGCCAGTATGGTTATGGGTTAAGATATTTTACAAATCGATACCACATTATGAAAAATGAAATACATGTTATCTTTAAACGTTAAACAGAATAACATCTTACAGTATATGAAAGACATAGATTTTTATAATAAAATATAGAATCTTTAAATTTAGGACATAAATATAAAACACGCTGGATGACTCTGCAATGAGGATTGCCTCGTTGCTAATCCTACTGGCACTTACAATCATATAATACATATATTCCACATTTTTCTGCTTTAATTTTTAATTCTTGTTCATGAAGTATTACGCTGCTCAAAAAAATTAAAGGATCACATGTCCTCAACTTCGATCGCAAGATAATTTTTTCAGTCCAGGACAATGCAAATAATTTTCTGCTCATAAGTTCATTCAGTCTTAACACTGTAAAATCTCAGAGCAGGCAAAACAGTTTGGTTTGCACAAAAGATGTATGGGCTGTTCTTGTCAAAGCCGTTTTTTTGATATATCACACAGGCTTTTAAGAGAATCGGAGGTGTCATTATTTCATCTCGTCCTCTTCTTTCATTAGATTTGACAAGAATATGAACAAAAGATTGGAAAAATATGAGCTGTTTAACAAAACAACAAGAAAAACAAATTTCTTGATTTTCTTCTTAACATGGCTTATCAGCATTTAAAATGAGACAAACAAGAAAACTATTTAGCCATTTTGTCTAGTAAGAATGTAAGCTGATGGTTTTCAGAACACAAAGACCGAGTGTTTAGCAGAGTGAAAGACTTGAATTTTAGCATTTGTGTGATCCTTTAATACTTTTGAGCAGTTTATTAACTTTTAAATTACCACTTAGTTCTTACAACTATTGATAATACATCACCTTTCAAGCACGCTAAATGACAGATGTCGATGCGCCATTAAACACCATTTGACCCTTTACAGCACAATGCAGACTTTTAATGACCATGAGAAGAAAGCCTTTTGAAAACACTGTGGGAAAAGGAGAAAAGACTGTTAACCATGTCTTCTCAAAGAAAAATCGAAACATTTGAGCTACACTGAAATTGTCGTCTGCAAATGCTTTCAAATTGGACAAGGCTAAAATTTTTTTGTCGTCTAGTAAAGGGTTAAAAAAAAGAAATGAAGTACATTTACATGTAGTTTGTTTTTGAATTAACCCATTACCAAAAACCCAAATTTTAGATTTGTCCAATTGGTAAATATTTTCAGAAGACAAATGTGGTTTTCAAAGTATGAAAAACATTATAAGAAAAGGAGTAAATTATGTTTACCTGCATTTTCTCTTTTCCTAGAATGTTTTGAGAAGTCATCTACCTGAAGTTCAATAAATTTTGCAATTGTTTGCTACAGGGGTTTGAACCAAAGTTGATTTTCCTACACTGAACATTTTCCATTTGTTTTTATACTGGCTATTCCCTACATTACACAGATTGACCTTCACCCTTTATTAGACGACAAATTTGCAGATGACAACGTATATGTGGCTCAAATGATGGAATTTGGAAAAAAAACACTGGGGAAAAGAAGAAAATGCTGGTAACCAACGTTTTCTCCTTTTCCCACAATGTTCATAAAAAATCTTTTAACTAGGGGCCATTTAAACATAGGATTATGTGGTATACGGTTAATTTTCAGCTCTGTCCGTATTGTGTGATGGAACTATTCTTTTAAAAAGTGTTTGAAAACATTTTGGGAAAAGAAACAAATGCTAGCTTACCTAGCTAAACTTTTTACCATGTAAAAGAATCAGACTTGTCCAAATTAAAAAAGACTTTGCAGATGATATAATGCACCAAACATGGCTAAATAGTGTGGGGGGGGGGAAGGAAAGAGAGCGGTAAAAAAATAACTGAGTACATGAAAGTACATGTAGCACTTTCTTCTTTTCCTACAATGTTTTCATGAGTCCACCAACTCAGGGTCATAAAAACATGTTTAACTCTCACTGCCAATGTCGCCTTGGATAAGCTTTGCGGATGGCGTAGATCAAGATCAGACTGCACAAAATGTGCAGACTGATTTTTGATCTACACCTTCCGCTACCTCATGTTCATCTTTTACTAGAGTCAGCTCCAAACGCAATGTAAATTTATTTAAAGCCGTCGAAAAAAGTAGAATGTATTTGAGCCATGCTCTGGGAATAGGGGGCTTAATGCATTTGCGAAAAGTATCGACCCATGTCAGCCTGCACAGTCCGTGCAGGCTGACATGGGCCGAAACTTTACGCTATCTTTAAATTTTCTGCATGTCAAAGGATCATTCTACCACATGATTCAGTCAGTTATTTCAAAAAATGGATTTTATAGATCCATAATTATGTATTGACTTGCTTGGTATAATGGATGGCAGAGATGCATTAAGCCCCCTTTCGCCAGAGCATGGCTCATTTGATTGGTAGTGAGAGTTCTAACCCTTTGCTTGCAAAATAACTGAAATGAAACTTTTAAGCTGATAGTAAAAAAACAAATTTTGCTATTTCAAAGGTATTTTTTTTTAGGAAAATATATCCTTATCGGACATTGTAGATCAAAGATCAGACTGCACGTTCTGTGCAGTCTGATCTTGATCTACACTGTCCGCAAAAGGTCAATAAGTCGCGCACAGCAGCCAAAGCGTTAATCGATAAAGGATTCAGTTGTAAGGTGATGTAGTGGAGCGAAATGAAGCTTATCAGCCAATCAAAACGCAGTATAGAGCATAGATGATATTTGTGCTGTCAAATGACACAGATTGTCTTGAAAGCAAGATTTAGTTGTTTTGTATTTGATCCATTTTCCATCATTATTTCAGTCTTATAGCCATCAACCTACTAATCCGTGCACTCCTGGAGTTTCTATAACCAGTACTTGGAACAATATTCCTCCCAAGCTACTGTCTGCCTTTTCTCGTAACCACCGTTTAAACAACGTTGAAACTAGGGGTAAGAGTGGCATACATCGTGTAACAATGACTATTATCAATTTTCTGAAAGTAATTGGCCGAGCTAGGAACTGGAATCGGCCACCTCCAGCGTCAAACCCTGTACGCCACGGCCTGAGGTATTGGGCTCTAGCTACTTAAACTCAGTTGAAAAAAAAAGTTTAGCCATGAGAGATAAATGGCTAATCTCAATACTCTAAAAAGAGTTTTACACAACCACACCGTCCCAAGATTTAATGATCCTGAGGTAGAAGGCTTTTCAAGGTTGTGTTGACCAGACCAAAGTAGCGGAGATCAGACTGCGTAGTGTTATCTTGATCGGCACTCTCTGTATTAGCAACTATAGCTGAACCTAGCGTTTTAGCCATTAACCAATCAATTCCGAATTTTTACAACCCCCGAGCCAGAAGGCTTTTGAAAACATTTTAGGAAAAGGAGAAAATGCTGGTAACCAGCATTTTAACCGAGAATGTTTCTGACCCTTTCAAAGACAAATCCACTGATTTTCTCCTTTTCTCACAACGTTTTAACTCTTTAAAAGACAAATTCCTTCGTTTGAGTCATGTTTCATTTTTTTTTTTTTAATGACTTCAAATAGAACAAATCTGAAAATTTGTCTTTTGGTAAAGATTTAAATAACAACTTTAACCTATTGCTGTACAAATACGGTTGATCGTTTAGGATAAAATATGGAAACGAGTGCAATGACTTTTTACAAGTTATCTTCTTTTCAAAAAAATATTTTTTACACCACTCAATCAGTTTCTGCTACAAAGAGTATTAACAGTAAAAAGAATGACAGTACTAGATCCAATATATTAAAATTGACACAGACTATGAATATTGTGGAAAAAGGGAGTAAAACAAACGAATATTCCTTTACAAATGACTTAAAAAGTTAGCTTCTGCATCATTTACGTATACACTCATGAAAACCCCAGAGAAATAGCCTCTTCTAAAATTGCTCTGTGGGAAAAGGTAATACTTAACCCTGTACCACACAGTCCCGAGATTTAACGATCCTGTAGTAGAAAGCTTTTGAAAACAACTTGTAAAAAGTTACTGCATCGACTCCTTTTCTCGCACTGATTTTGATCGTTTTAGAGACAGATTTCATAGTTTGAGTCACCTTTTATTTGTCTTAAAAAAAAAAACCCCTAAATTTAGACAAGTCTAAAATTTTGTCGTTTGATGAAGAATTAAATTACAAATTTAACCTATTGTTGTATAAAATACGACTTCTAAAGACCATGCAGTTGATCTCTAACTTTTTCAAACAACTCTTTTTTAAATCAATCAAACAGTTTCTTGCATCTTCCAAATGTTACCCTTATAACAACTTTCATATATTCATTGTTCATTGGTAAGAATTAGTCTAAACAGTGAGGGGCTAATTGTAGATTCTTCCATATTTAAAACGACGCAACCTGCAAAAAGCATAACCGCGAAAAGGTTGTACCCATCTTTATGTATCAAAATATAGTTCAATGCATGGATAGAACTATTAATAGTAGTAGACATTGTGAGAAAGGCGACATCGCTCATTAAGCAAAAGCATTACCGAATAGAAATCGGCGCCACACGGTCTATGGAATATTCGGAACAAAACATTTTCTCCTTTTTGTTCGATCAAAACCAACTTTAAATGAATGTTTTCTTATATGCTGAATCTGTAACTTTACGTGTGCATAAAAAATGTAACGTTACATTTACTCTGACGGTTCTGAGCAGTATTCAAAATTAATATATGTGCTATAAATCGGTTTTATTTCTCCTTCTCCCCCACTTTTTTTTTTATTTCTTTATTCGTACGAAGTGGAAATTATACAAATCAAAACAGTCAAACCACACACACAAAATACAATTTGTAAATTCAGACTTTACCCCATTACCCCATCAAGATATAACCTTTAGCTTTTTACTAAACGACTAAATTCTAAGTTTTATTTTTTCAAGTTGAAAGCATTTGCAGATGACAAATGAGGCACATAATGAAACTTGCTTTTGAAAGGGTAGAAAACATTGTAGGAAAATGAGAACTTGTCGATCACAAAGATTTTCACCTTTCCGTGTGTTTTTAAAAGCCTTCTTTCTCAGGGTCGTAAAACCATGGAATTAATTGCTAAGGTATACCTACTAGTATTTAACTGCATATAGCACATTTTCCCATCAAAAGTTGAACTCGTTACCAAATGACGAAATTTTGGACTCGATCAAGTTAAAAGCATTTGCAGGACAACAAATTAAATGCAACTCAAATTATAATGCCTGTCTTTGAAACAGGAGAAAATGCTGGTTACCAGAATTTTCTCCCTTTCCCACAAAGTTTTCAAAAGGCTTTTCTTTCAGGTCCGTTAGACTCGAAAGTGTATGATGAATTTAGTGTTAAACCGGAATCCCAAAATGCCGAATTTTTTGCTGGATGCAGCAACCTGTTGATATAGTAATATCAAGGATTTTTAAAAATCGACGCACAGTCTCGATCAAGTCCAAGATCAGACTATTTGTTTTGTGCAACTTGTTATAAATTGACACTGTCAACAAAAGTGCATTTGGACGAATTAGAATTCAAGATGAGACTACTTTTTTTTGCAGTTTATTAATTATTGGTCTACATTGTCAGCAAAAAGTGCATTTAGACGCACAGAGCAGTTTAAGGGCCGAACAGCAGGGATCAGTAATGTTTCAGAGAATCCAAACTTGACCCTTAAACAGAGGAATGAATTCATTTCCAAACTGACAAAGCTTAAATACAACAATTTCAATGGTCTTTTCCAAAGAAAAATCTTGCTGTATCTGATGACCAATGTAAATCAAATTTTCTGAACACTCTGATATGGGTGCACATTCTGTGCAGCCATATATTGATCTTCAAGGAGACAAAGGGTTTAGGTTGAAATCCGAAAAAAAAAAAACCGCCAGCGCAGATATACAGTATAGGCAAGGATTGTAAATTTGATGCAGGCTACTGTTACGTAATGTTACGCTTCTCTTATCTTTTATAGCTGCGGGATATCAAATATGGATTACTAGTATATACACGGTTTAAGTTCGCCAAACTCCGGAAACTCCCGAACCTTTACGTATGATATCGATTATTCTCATCGATTTCTTGGTATGCGAGACTGCTGATAAGGCATGTCCGTGAAAGTTGGCTATGCTTAGAAAATTAGACTAAAACGAATTTCTGACTCGCAATAGCCTGTGGTGCGTGATAAGGCCACAAAAACAAAATAGTTCCGAAAGAAATACCACAGCCACACTCACTTTTTCAAGATATGATCAAGCAAACATCAAAAACACCTTTTAAACCTATCATTTCATATTTTCTGATATAACAGAGAAACAAATGTACTTGATATCAAATTTTCAAATGGAACTACTTTTGACTTTTGTTTGAATGTTTTCAAACAAAGGGAGGGAATTAGAATAGTCTTGGTGGACAGTGCTCGAACATGAGCAACTACTACCTAGGCTAAGGCCCAGGTCAAAAAAGGGCCCTATTTTTTTTTCAATCCATCTGGTAGAATAATTAAAATGGTACAGTGAGTTAGGATAGCCTATTAGAGTCACTTTAAGCATGGATGCCAGATCTGAAAGTGGTGCAGATTTTTTTTTATGCTAATAAACGCACCTACCCAAAATTTGCCTGTAATGTAAATTAAACTTTTCCCATGTTCACAATAATGAAATAAACAATGAAACAATGCAATCTTTTTGACAAATCTTTTGAATTTAAGGTGCTCATTAAAATCCACATTTATGTTAGACTTATTTTAAATCAAGTCTGACCAATTTCACATGTCGTAAAACACCTAATAAATGTTCCTAGAAGAATGAATTGAAACCAATCTCTGAATTTTCAGTCTTCACATTGAATGTGTTTATATTTCTGGTTAGATTTATTCACAATTTTGACTAGAGCTACTAGGACAGACATACAGGACCAAAATTAAGAGCAATTATTGAGTTTTAACATTTAGCACCTCAAAAATGATCTATGTATGAGTGCAACAGTATAATTTATTGTTGCACACTAACCTTTGATTTCGTTATTTCATTATATATTCACGACTGTAACCATAAGTATGCCAACACTGAGATTTGGATAATATTTTCATTACTTAAGCTGCTTTATTTTCTTTGTTATTCTTACTCTCCTACTCTGTTACTCTATTTCACTGATGCAATAGGGGACATAACTTGAAAAAACCTATTGATGACTTTAACTTAACAAATGCGCAGTTCACTCAGCGTAATGGTGACGTATGATCAATCATCAGTTTCTTTGTTTGCTTCATTGACAGTACAGCTGTGTTGTGTGTGTGTGTGTGTGTGTGAGTGAAATCTACCAAACGGGGAACTTTGTAAGAATACACACCAACCAACCCGGGACCACCTACCAAACGGGAACGTCAAATTAAATTAGTAATCTGACGCGTTCCCCGATTGGACTGTTAGCAGCACACACACATTATACACATACTCTGATACGATGCGAGTTCGTGTGTATCTGTTGGAATGCAGGTCCCCGGTTGTGCTGTAAAAAATTAATACACTTTGTCAATGCAGGTCCCTGTTTGTGCTGTAAAAAATTCATACACTTTGCCGCCATTTCCTGTGGGTTAATGAACAGAAGTGCAGATAAGTGAAATGCAGTCAGCTTAGGTCTTTAGTAGTTTAAAATGAATCTTTTTTTTTTTAATTTTATAGTGAAACATGTAGAAAAATAGAATGTCATGTAGAAAAATATAATGATTTCTATCTTATGACTTCGGTCAAAGTTATGCGAAAAGCAGTGATCACCTAAACAAAGAAATGAAAGAAAATATGATTACAATGTAGTTCTTAGCTATGTAGCCTATAGACCCTTTCTGAAAATAAATTCTTAACACACTTTTTCTTGCAAATAGTGCATCCGTTGCTTCTCCACATAAACAAACCCCCGAAGAACAGTGATACATCAGATGAATTTCGAGATACATTATTTTGACATTTCCTGCTAAGTCTGACTCAAAAACCTTTTGCGGATAGTGTAGATCAAGATCAGGTTGCACTGTAGGTGCAGTCTGATCATGTATCTTCACTGTCCGATAAGGAGATAATTTTCCCCAGATTATAACTTTGAAACAGCAACATTTTGGTTTTTACCATCAGGTTGAGGATTTCTTTTGACTTATTTAGCAAGTTAAGAAACGCCAGTTATTTGGATATATATAAAAAAAATATTGCCGAAGAAATCTGCATCTGAGTTTTGCCATCTTGCAGGAAAATAGGGACATAAACAGTGAAAAACGTTTATTCATTCAATTAGAAAAAGACCAAATAGAAGATAGAGATTATCAATCATGAAAAAATTAGAATGTTACCATTTTAGTCCAGCTATGATTGGAAAGAAGCTGCGCCTGCTAGGTATGATGCGTCTGGCAATATGCGTAGGCTGTACATTATGATTAATAAGTAAATTTGTAACGCACAAAAGAAATAAATTATTTTTGGGAGAAAATGCGTTATCACCTTTCATACTTATTTGCTTAGGTGTGAATAAGCAGCCGCGGGGTATCGATAAACGGTAGCAACCATGGTAAATTGGTGTAATAAATGGGCGCGCACAAGAACACTCACAGGCCCACAGAACATACATCAGAATATTTTTACGGATCACAATTACTTTTTATACATTGGCGACAAATATTAAGAAGCAAGTCAAAAGCCAGCTTATACAGCTACGCCCAAGAAGTATGCAATCTCCTGTCGGTTGCTTCACCCCTCCCCCTACAAACACACGCGCGCACACACAAAAATTAAAAGGAAAGCACTTTTCAGCACGAAGCTCCATGGTCGGGGTAAGAAGGATCGCAAAAGGTGATTCGACCATATAGGCATATCGTAAGAAACTGTCTCCGTGACAAGGTCACAAGGTAGAAAACATACCTATATCATGCAAAAAAACATGTACTTGAAATACAGAATTTACTTCAAAAGGTTAGAGCATCTGACAGACTCGTAATACGTTTTGAGAAGTCTTTTGACTTATCAATAGAAATTTCAATTTATTATAATGCTGTTTAGATACTAGCATCACTAATACATATTAGACGCTAACTCCAGCACTGGAGATATGAATGGCATAACAAAAATATGTCCAAATATATACATGTATAATCAAGGCTAAAGAGAATTACAATAAAGACCTCAAATCTAGAGGGGAAGCTCTTTCCACACTATTTTGACTTCAATTGGTTAGGTAAAATTCTATCTACTGCATTGCGCACATTTCAAAAAATACATTCAAAGCAGGATCTACTCCAACGCACCAAAGAAGAAAGCAAATGTTAGGCTGATTAAAAAAAAAAACAGTTACTTCAAGAAGCAAATGAATAATGACATCTTATTCATAAAGATGGCCGTGTATATACATTAGTGGGTGGGGTAATGGATAAGCAAGACCATAACATATATACAATGGTACAATAGTAAGCATTTAGTTCTCATCACACCCTTTTACAAGAAGCTGAAACACAAAAGTCTTTAATGATATTAAGTTGCCCATGATTTTCAATAAATGTATGCAAACTGAGTGGGTGGGGTAACACCAGGGCACCCAATGTATTTTATCTTCTCCTGTAACTGAATTTTACCACTGCTTATGTGCTTCACTGTGAATTAGACCTATTTGCAATCAATATACTCCAGTAGATATTGAATTTTGTGGTTTGTACACATAAGCTTAATTCAATGCATTTTCAGTGGGTGATGTAACAAAATGTCGTCTGAAAAAAATCTGCACCACTTTTGTTTCTGGCATCCACCCTCATTTGACTTCTATATAGCTGTACTATCACCTGGTACCAATGAAATTTTTCTACCAGACGGATTGAAAAAAAAATTGAATCCAGCTGGCCAGCCCTCAGACTAACCCTTTTTTCTTTCCATTTTTTACCCTGTTTTCTCTTTCTCTCTCTCTCTGTCTCTCTCTCTCTCTCTCTCTCTCTCTCTCTCTCTCTCTCTCTTTCTTTTGCTTTTTCATGCCCTCTCCCAAATTCTTAGACATTGAAACATATGTCAAATTCAAATCATTAGGAATGCATGAAAATTTACACTCACTCTATTTATCTACTTTCATTCATTTCCATAGGTTTTTTTTAACCCTAATGCATATTGCTTGACAGGCTTGACTGGGGAAGATATCCCGTATCGACATAATACTGCTTGTGACCGTGATGACATGTTTCAATCCCTCAAAAGGGGAAACAATGATAGTACGACTAGGCTCCGAAATCAATTGTGATGAGGACTAAAAGATATAGGGAATTTTGGTACATGCAACGAAACGTAAATCTGGGTTCATGTTAACTCTGTCACGTCAGTCCATTCATGCACATTCTTACAGTGATATTAATTTTGTCATATCGATTTGAAGACAATTTCATCAGAAGAGGATATGTTTTAATATGTTTTTCTTCCCAAAAAGAAATTATGAAAAATAGCATTATTAGTGCCTTTTGTCAAGTTCATGTTTTCCTGTCGGCATAAGTGCCATACACCAGTGGGTCATCGTCAAAACCAGTTTCGGATTCTACGCTATGTCTAGTTCTTGCGTGCATTCTGAGGGTTCAACGATATCATTGCGGACACAAGAGACATATGTAAATTTGCGACATTTTGCTGGCTTGAGTCTAGCAGCTGTAGATCTTTATCTGGCAAAGCGCACTGTGACATACCCTTTTCTCTTTCAGTATAGCCATACAACATTTATTGATAGGTCCTTTAAACCTATCTGGCTATTACAAAAGCTACATTACATACATTTTCCCAAGACTGCACTGAGGAAAACTGCTCTGTTCTATTTTCATTTTTCATTTACCTATTTATTGAAGATTTATTTATATTCTCACACATCTTTCCTGTGAAAAAGTACCATCAGTAAAATTCTCAAATCATTTTCTTGGTGTTCTCAACAATTTTATGTAGAGAAAAAGGCACTTAAAATTTTGCTTTGCTTGTTTTATGCAGCAGCTACCATTTGCCCTTGAACAAGTAGTCTGTCTGCTTTATTCAATTGGAGCTTGATTTTTCATGACTTTTACCAGGACAATTGGTGGTTTCAACATGTCCAAAGTTTCAATGTAAGACACAGAAGTTGATCTGAACAATATATAGCAAATTCATATCGAAACGGGTGACTCGGGTGGGTGGGGGCTGGTTCAGAACCCGACCTTCTGTCACGCGTTTTATTCAAAGAATCGCCTAATTCCAATGTCTTTTGGTATGTATCGATTGTTAATGCGGGTCAGTGTGCAAAGGATTACATATAAGCCTTCAAAGCACACTTAGAAAATTAGACTAAAATGAATTTCTGACTCGCAATAGCCAGTGGTGCGTGATAAGGCCACAAAAACAAAATAGTTCCTACAGAAATAACACAGCCACGCTCACTTTTTCAAGATATGATCAAGCAAACATCAAAAACACCTTTTAAATCTATCATTTCATATTTTCTGATATAACAGAGAAACAAATGTGCTTGATATCAAATTTTCAAATGGAACTACTTTTTGGTAGTATGACCCGGAAGGAATTCTTTCCCGTGTTTTACAAAGAAAATTTGGCAGTCTGTGGAAAAACCGAAATTCACTTATGACCGAATTTCACCGGAAACAGACCGTACTTTACCTCAAAATAACAATATTTAACCCTGAATCGATAAATTTTGGTCTGAAATTATAAAATATTTATGACTAGCACAATTGCAGCTTAATTTTCTTAAACTGTTTTTCTTTTTTTTTCTTCCTAATATTAATTCGAAAAAGTTTCTGCAATATGAACCTATTGCACTCAATAAGATTTACAATACCGTGAAATTTACACACTGAAAATCACATGAGAAATATCTGTACAATTTTTCTCCTTTATTTCACTTCAACATGATTTGTTTTAACAGAATGAAGTTACATGATAAGTATTGCGTGAATTAATGGCGAAAAAATGAATGTAAACACCTTGCCAGTGAAATTCGGTGTGTAAATACCACGGTATTGTAATTCCTATTGAATGAATTACAGAGTTACCTAGAATGAAATCCAAAATTCTGTTACAATAAAAGAAACACTGACAAATCACAGTTAGAAAAAGATTGTTTTATTTAGAAAATTAGCATGAAATTATACAATTCATATATACCCATCATAGTTTCAGACCAAAATTCATCATAGTGGAGAATTACAGCCTATACCCTATACATGTCTGTCAACTTTATCAATTTCATGCATAATTTTGAATGTTTCTATCATATCAGCCCTCCTCCTTCTATATTCCAGTGTTGGTAAACCTACTTTCCATAATCTGTCTGAATAGGTAGGGTCTTTGATACTCTTGACTAATTTAGTTGCTCTTCGTTGTACATTCTCAATTTTAAGGGCTTCTTTTTTTAAATAGAACAGTCCGTACTGTAGAACAATACTCTAGATGTGGCCTCACCAGGGATTTGTAAAGACATAGTAACAATTCTGCGTCCATGTGGGTAAAGCTTTTTAACTGGGGTCTTATATATGCTCTATATACGATCCCTGTTTTTATCAAACCAAGCATTTCGTTTGCTTTTAAAATTTGCACACTGATGTGTTTTTGAAATTTCAGTTTGTCATCTGCAATGACATGGTCCTTTTCTTCTGTATCCATTTTTATAATTACATTCTCAATGTAGTATATTGAATTGGTTGGTTTCCCATATTGGACATGTTTACATTTGTTCGACCAATCTTCTAGTCTGTCTAAATCCTCTTGTAGGTTACTATGGTCTTGCAAAGTATTTACACTGGGGTAGATTTTGGTGTCGTCGGCAAATAATTTGACTGTACTGTTAATGACGTCCGGTAAATCGTTGATATATATATGTATTGCAAATAAGATTGGCCCTAGTATACTACCTTGAGGGATACCACTTATGGCAGGTGTCATTTTTGATTCATATCCATTTAAAACTACCTTCTGGGTACGACCAGACAGAAAATTTTCAATCTACTTCAATAAATTACCGGTTTTTCGATACCCCTTTAATTTCACTACCGTAGTAGTCTTTTATGAGGAACAGTGTCGAATGCTTTTCGGAAGTCCAAATAGATTGTATCAATGCATAATTTATTATCAATGTGATCTGTCAAGTCATTTAATACTTCAATCAGTTGAGTAGCACATGATTTCCCTTTCCTGAATCCATGTTGCTGATTAGAAAATAGATTATTTTCTTCCATGTGTTCCATTATTTTGTCCCTTATCCGAATTTCCATAACTTTTCCAATTATAGATGTTAAGCTGATAGGTCTATAGTTTGTTACATCTGTTTTGGATCCCTTTTTTGGAGTGTAGTTAAACATTAGCCATTTTCCATGCCATAGGTACTTCCATTAATTCTATAGATTTATTGAAGATGATGGTAAGAGGTTTGGATATAGTAAACACGGTCTCTTTGATAGATTTTGGATGTAATTGATCTGCTCCTAGTGTTTTGGTTTCTTTAATTTTTAGGAGATTATTTCTTACCCATTCATCATCATATCTAACAGTGTTGAGTTTTTTGTTTGTCATACTAGTAAAGTTAGGAAAATCACTTGTTTCTTCTTGGGTAAAAACACTGCTAAAGAAAGAGTTGAGCATTTCGGCCTTGTATTTGTCGTCTGTTATTAGTTCTTTTCCTTGGTTGATAAGACGCTGTAGATTGCTTTTTACTTTAGTTTTAGTTTGAACATATTTCCAAAACAGTTTGCTGTCTTGTTTCATGTTAGGTGCAATAGATTTTTCATATTTCCTTTTCGCTTCCTTAACCATCTTTCTAGATATTTCCTTTGCTTTATCATAATTAATATTCTTTCCTAGGATTGATGCTAGACCTAATCATTGCTACAGAATTCATTTCCCTCTCTACACTAATCACTGTTTCAACGATGGACATGTAGGAAAGCAGCTGGGAAGAAGATAAAAAGCTATAAATAATCTATGCACTCTGATTAAAAAAAATCCAGGTAAAGCATGGATTGATGCACTGGCCGCCATGACAGATCTACAACAATCGTCACAACTCGGCCGATTCCGTACCTACATCGGTATGCAGTCACTTCGTACCATAACCATTTCGTACCATAGATTTACCACTTCGTACCATAAATTTACCACTTCGTACCATAGCGTTACCACTTCGTACCATGACAATACCATCTCGTACAATGACCAACAATATCAATAAATGTGACAAAAAGAGACATTTAATATATTTACATAGTATAAACCAATGCTTTGGTAGGCAAATTTACGAGATAATTATATATCAATTAAATCAGTTGCGACTGAGAAAATAGGTAATTGGTATGTTTGTAATGTTTGTTGCAGGTCGGGTAATTTTAACTGGGATCAAACTGATTACATTAAATTGAACATTCATTCAAAGAATTATAATTGTTTGATTACCCTTGATTGTGAAGTCAGCATGTAACATTAACTCTGCCATTCTTTACTTCAGCATTGTAAAGTAATCTCATGTAAAACAAAATACACGTTTTTTCATGCTTTTTGTTGATTTATCCAGAAATAATAGTGGATTATAAGGTTTGATAATTCATGGGTATGACCAGAGAAATTAACCTATTGCACAGCAACCAGTACGGAACTACATAGATTCTTGCACCATGTTCATAACTTTGCTCTTTCAAATGCACCAGATATATTTCAGACAGTGATTAATTCCAATAATCTAAAAATAAAAACCCCACCATTTCAAAATGTTTATTAACTCTGTCAAATTCAGGTTTTTGAGTTTTGTTGATTTTGTTGTGTCACTTCAAATGTAAATAAATGGCAGACAGGATATATTTGGTAATCAGAAGATTGAAGATAAAAAATAAATGTCAATTTGAAAATGGATTTTCATCTTATTTAAATAATTCGCTTTACGTAATTTTCTCTCAAACTGATTAAAACACAATTCTGTCATAACTCTTTTACATACCAACAAACTGTTTTCTTTGTGAACTGGTAACCACATTCCTATTGTACCACTTCTTATGTGGGTGTACACCACAGGGAATTACCGAAAACAACTTAAGTGGTTTTTGATGAAAGTCCCAACAAAAAAGGGGTAAGAAGCATGTATTAGATAGAATATTTTCTTTTTTGCTGAAAGATCAAAATTTATTTCGTCCAGTGAATATCATCAGTAATATTTTCTCGAATGGCGCAGATATCCTCTATATACAGGTATATACAAACCCTAATACAAGTTGGCAGGCGAGGATACGTCCCTAGCGTCAAAACATCTATGGCGCATGGTAGAGAAAAGTTTGGTAATCTGTAAATCACAAAATGTTATCAAGTGACTGATTTCAATAGGATTATGACATTAAAGGTTTTCAAATACACAACTTTTCCAGTTTTTCACACAATATTGTTTACATGTTTACTGCACAGAGTTAATGTCAACAACAATGCTGCCAATTATTATGATACATTGCAAAAAAGGAAAAATTCTAAGAAGCAAGAGCATTAAGACATTTCTTTATCTTTAGAATTTCCCAGTTATCTGCACTATAGTAATTGTATGACAGTAACATTTTTGTTGTCAGTAATATAAATTTAGTATCTCTTAAACTAGACTGTTCTGCAATCCAGAAATGTCAAAAACGCAAAATAAGTGACTATTTATTTAATATACTGTATCCTCTTTCCAGACAGCTGATGAGGAAGCTGAAGTAGCCTCAATCATTATTGGTCCTATTGAGCAGGGATCGTGTATTTAAGATCCCTGGTTGCAGTAAGTAAAAGTTCGAATAATTAATAATTGTAGCTTAATTGGTAAATTTTGACAAGACTGAACAGAAGTCTGTAAAATCACAAAGACGACTCGAAATGCTTCCTACGAACACTTTAAAACCATTCAGGGCAAAGGAGAATTCATAAGGTTGTAGACGAAGATGTTCCGAAACCGTATCTAATTATAGATACCGTGAATGTCAGTTATGGGCACGAAAGCAAAAAAAAATTATCGCGATATTTTTATCGTGAAATTTTCATTATCTAGATAATATTTCCAGGAAACTTTGTTTTATCACGATAGTTTTCTAAAATTATCATGATAGCTATCTCGTATCTCGCGGCAGAAATATGCCACCATAGTTTAGCAGCGACATAACAACCTCGATGTTCGTATTTACACCTATCTATCTGTCGGTGAAAACGTCAATCGCAATTGATATCCACGTTAAAAAATGAACGTTCGAACTGTTTGTCAACTGAAATATGGTTAGAAAGATTTCGATAGAAAATCGAAACTCAAGTTTTCTTTTTTAAGAGGAGCCTTACAGAACGGTAAACTGGCGTATTTCCGGCGATGAAATGTACCGTTTAGGTGCATATCAATCCACCAGATACAGCCGAGGGATTTGATGGCTCCCATCACCCGAGGTACGCCGAATGAGATCTACAAGTGAAATAATGTCGAAGAACGGTGTTAGTTAAGGGGTTTAGACACTTTAATATATTGGTACATGTATTTTATCAATACATTCAAATAAAACAAGCCGACTGCTAACAATCCATGCAGAGTCGTTTGTTCTTGTCTGACGTTTATTTCAACATTATTTCCTATCAACTTATAGGTAGTTTGAGGTTCATAGGGACCCCCTGAATTTTGAAATATCTTAAAACATGCTTTAGCTATTGTACTGAAAATTTGCCTAGTTACTAATATTACCTATACCAACTATGAGTGAATTTTTCAGAATTTTTGATAACTTAGTTTGAATTTTTTGCATTCAATACAATGTTAAAATGTATGAACAAAAAAGGTTTAAAACGGTGGGAGGGTTGAAGGCTATTCCGAGTAAAGGGTTAACCTGTTTATGAAAACAATTCCCATGCAAATACTGTAACTGTGGTCGTCTATTGTTTGAACAGCAAAAACTTCAACTTTTGAGGCCCTCATTTTTTTATTTGGGTTTTATTTTAGCAATTCAATATCAGAGACTTGCACGCACTTGTTTACACTGTTTTCTTTTGGAACCATGGTCAACCACAGGTGTTTTTCTGAAACCCAGTGAAACGTTGGCTCACATCATGTGGTATAGCATACAACAATAAAATGGAGTTGGGTGAATTGTATGAATTGGTTAAGTTCCATAAATGTTGTAGATGAATTTTTACGGTCAAAGGGACACAGTGTATTTAAGATAACCATCCTATGATTGTGACGAAAACACAATTGAGCTAATTTTGGGCGAACTGAAAAAATGTTAGCGAAAAACAATTCAAAACAAAGCATGAAAGACCTTCGAGTCTAAGTGTCAGGAGGTATCGAAAACACATATCTCAACAGAAGTGGTGTAAAACATGAAGCCATTACAAAAATAAAATTGAGACCAAATTTTGGAGAACAGACACGATAAAAGAGAACATTGGGCAAATAATTTTAAATTTTGAAGATTTGTATGAAAGTGACGAAATGAATATCGAAGGTAAGGTATAGAACCATATTATTTGTACAGAAAACAATTTCAGGTCCTCGTATTTAACTAAAGTGAGGAACTGAGGCCATCACTTGTACAATTCTGTTTTTAGTTCTGGTCACTATACAAAACCATCGGAGAAGTTAAGATTCAGGACAAAAAAAAAAATATTACTAGAATACGCAAAATGCTCTCTTGCGGAGAAAAAAAATTAATTTTGGCTGTGAGAGTTGGTAAGGTCATTTTTATAGACTTTGCAAAGTTTAGTAAAAACTGATGCGGGATTTTTCAAGATATTTCAAAATTCAGGGGGTCCTAATGAACCTCAAACTACCTATACGGATGTGAATCAGGTCCGAGAATGATGTCGCTGCAGTAGCGTAGACCAGCCCGCATAGCTCAATAGGTAGAGCGTAGGACTCGTGAACGTGATGTTTCGAGTCACTTGAGGGTGTGGGTTCGATCCCCACGGCTGGCCATCTAAAAAATTACTGATAGTCTTTCGGATGAGACGTTAAACTGAGGTCCCGTTTGACGGTGCTATACGCCGAGCACGTAAAAGAACCAGGCGTAACTTAATATGGGCTTCGTCCTGTATCTGCACTATCCCCCGTAACAATACTAACAGCCTTCAGGGGGCGTCGCCCATATGGGCAACCGGTGGCGACGATAAATAAACGCAAATTCAATCAATCAGCTGCAGTAGCGCCGGGCTAGCGGTGGAAACAATCCAGTCGACTTTTTTCACCAACTAAACCCTTCAAAAAGAAAATATGAATATGAATCCCTGGCGATCAAAGCCACTAGGGGTATTGCAGAAAGACAGTAGATCTAGTGAAAAAGATCTATAAAAAGTGAAGTTTTTTCCCCTTTTCCTCTTTACAAGCAATGTGACATGTGACTGTGAATTTCTTCTTTTCCGTCTTGTCTTTTTTTTTCTCTCTCTCTCTCTCTGTCTCTCTCTCTCTCATAGATCTAGGTCAGGTCTACATGCAGAGAGGAAATGTCTCTGTAAAATGTTCTTTAAAAGACTGTGAACCAATAATCACTCCAAGTTATTTGTTTCTGAACCTAGATCTAAATTAAAAAAATTTTCGAACAACTGTCTTTATTTTGTGAAGGGAATAGGGACCGTTCGCCCTATTTCACATTCATAAAGTCCTGTATACACATACATCTACGAAAGAAGAATGCATTCTGCTGTTGACAATGCTCAAAAGTGGTTTTGGTAAAGTCGAGATTCGAAGTCAAAACCCCATGATTTCAAGGTCTAGCTCGTCATTTGAATTATTGGAAGCCGCTCGAAAGCGGCTTCCAGTAGGAATGTACCTAAACTATTTACCATGTAGATGATCAGTAATTATTCGATAGGTCATAATTTTTGTAAAATTTCTAATAATGTTGTGTTGTTGTGACAGAATTACTCCACGTGACTCTTTCTTAAGTATTCCAACTGACCTACATGAAATTCAAACCTGGTTTTCTTGCAGTATATAGTTCATTCCCAAATAACAATAAAAAAAATACAGAAAGATAAACATCCTTTAATTGGCTAGTCCCCCGAAGTTTTCAAACATATAGGATTCCTTCTATTTTTCCAAACGAAGTTGTTATGCTTTCCGTTTATCACAAGCTTTCCCACCTCTCAATGGTTTTCGCATTTGTCTACTTTTTTACAAAACAAAATAATGATGATTATGATATAGAGAGCATCTTAGAATATGATAATCAGAATCAATTTTATGTACAAGTTTTTCGTCCAATCTTAATTTGTAAAGGATAAAACGGCGGTTAACCTTTGATCAAGGTACAGACTGGTTACCTCCCTACACAAGAGGCGTCTACATCAGCTATTTATAGAATACTTGCGAAAAGATAACCCTTTTTCTTCCCTTCGTCGACACTTTAGCCGAATGGTTTTTTGTTACACGAAACATCTACCTTCTGAGACCTGCAAAATTTAGCATTTACTGTATTATGTGTCGAAGCTGTTATGATCAGACTGTACGTGCTGTACGGTATGGTCCTGATCTACAGAAGCCTTGAAACCAGGCCTGCTTGAAACATGATGTATGGATCGTGATGTACATTGACTACAGTAATTATCATGATGGTGCCTGGTGCTCTAAGGGTTGAAGCTGCTCGAAAATGACGGAAATAGATGAAGATCAGACAGCACATAGCCCGTGTAATATTTTTTTAATATTCTATAAGATATTTCGTAAACATAAAAGAAAATCTTGTTTGTTTTCCTTACTCAGTGTATTTATTTCGTTGTGTAGTCGAAGGGTTAAATTTATTACAGAACCTATTACTGTGAATATACAACTTTTTTTTCGTCGCTGCTGGTCAAAGGTTTAGAATAGCTCTTGAAATTTACATTAGAAGTTTTACACTAGGTATGTACAAGGCCTATGCAGAAAATGGTTCAAACTAGTGTTTATTAAACGAAATATGTATAGTAATAGTTATCATGTTGTGGTTGAATAGATCCAGATCTTTAAAGATTTAAAAAATGTTTGTGTGTGTGTGTGGCTGCCATTTCAGGAATAAAAGAAATGTGGTTTGTGCCAACTGTGCAGGCTATTATCAGAATAATTTTGGAGATGCCATGCAAAAGTTTTTGTTTCTAGAGTAGAAATGTAAAGATTCACTGTGTTACAAGCATGCTAAGATACTTTTTGACAATCAATAAGATCATCTTTTAAATAAAAGTTGTTGAATATTTTTTTTTTTTTTTTTTTTTTTTTTTTCTTTTTTGTTGTAAAAAAAAAGAAACACAAAGAAGAGATCACTGATAAAAATTGTAAATACATGTAAACATCACATGTGAATAACGATCTTAGTATCACTTTGAATAATTGGTAACTTAAATAATTCTGTAGTATTGCCTTTAATGCCGCTATAGAAGTTTCCTTTCTTAAATCATTAAATAAATGGAAAATGCTGTATATGAATGTGCAATTTCTCCATTTTCAAATTTCGAGTACAAATTTAAAAATTCCGATGCTTTTACGTGTTTTTTTTTCCCCCCAAATAAACATCACTTTATGATATTAATATAATAACAAGATTATTTAAGATTCATCTCTAAACTTCCTTTTTTTTTTTTTTAAGAATTAGAATACATGTACATATTATTTTCTGTTTCTCTTTTCCTTGCATTTTAGTACCATTTGTCATGATTTTCCGCTGGTGGGGGTTGGGGGTAAAAACAGATACAAAAAATGTAATCACAATTTCTCAAGAGAGTCAATATTTCTGAAATTGTCCACCAAAAGATTGCGGCTTCTATGATGCTATGCATCATAAATTTGTCTTGTTAGATATTTGTTCCACAAATCATTCACGTCGCTCGTATTTGAGGCTTTGCCTTTTGCATATTACGGACGAGGTTAGATGTAGGTACGGAATCGGCCGGGTTGTGACGAGTGAGACTAACATTGACATTGTCAGAGTGCTTTGATTTCTATCATAGTAGAATGGTTCTGTTCGTCATAACCACTTCAAATATATTTACAACCAGCCTATATTTAATTCGGAGAACCATTCAGCTACGACCTTAACCTTATGGGCTGCAG
This sequence comes from Hippopus hippopus, assembly GCA_946811185.2. NCBI lineage: Eukaryota > Metazoa > Mollusca > Bivalvia > Cardiida > Cardiidae > Hippopus > Hippopus hippopus. Next base: position 33,391,845 of record OX328101.1, read on the forward strand.
ACGAAACGTGAAAATATTCTCTAACATGATGGAAGCTATCAAACGTTAGAAGCAGTCGTATGATGAAGCAATTTTATGTTACGTAATAGAGTACAAGCCCGGACACCAGATCCTAGTAGTCCCCGTAGGTAGGTTGCTTAAAAAGAATCATTAAAAGACAAGTCGAGGAAGCAGTGCAAGTGGGCTCGCTTGACCCATACTGTAGGCACTTGGTTTCCATGACTTAAGTTTCACAATTTACATTAATTTCTGTATATCATAGATACTAGTAATTATGATATGCAGAAATAGAAGAGGTAAGGTACAAAAGTAAAAGACGGGGAAACCGAGTGCCTATGGTTTGACCCACAATTCATTTGGCTTGCAACACGCGAAAAGGGGCATTCGGACATTCGCGTAAAGTATCGTCTCGGATAATCCGAGACGGCACTTTACATCTACAGTAGATTTTGTTCTTCAGTAGACTTAAGCAAAACAGAAAATTACATAAAAACGGAAAGTGTCGTTTCGGATTAGCCTGCACAGACTGCACAGGCTGATCTGAGACGACACTTTACGCAGATGTTTGATTGCTCCTTTTCGCATGTTGCAAGCCATTTGTTTGGTTTTAGGGAACACGATAGATCTACAGCACAGGAACTCAAACCCTAGTTCAAAATGGCACATTGTTAATATCGTCGAGTGCCCTTATTCCGTGAGTGTCCTTGAACCGGTGATTTTTTGTTTACATCTCGTAAAGCACATAGTTTGATGACGTCACACAGTATTTCTGCTCATAACCCTTACCAATAATCGAACGTTTTATTGCCCTTGAATTTCAGCCAAATACCAGACAAATACTTGTAAAAAACAATCAATTATCTGATGTAAAAGAAACTGACATCATTTTTCTTATATCTAAATAGTGTTCCTTCACACAAAATGCAAAATTAAGCTTCAGTGTTTGTTAACTTCAGTGTACAGGTGTAAAAATGAAACTCCACTTGCACGTATGTGTTATAAATAGAAATGATGTTCTTCAACTATATCCAATTTTTTCGAATACTCACCAAATTTATTCAGCGAGCCGAGCATGACACAGCGCACAGAAGGCAGCCATTTTGTCATGCAGTATATTCACTGTAAGTGACAATACACCTGCATTTTAAAAATAGACTGACTTTTAATCTCCACCTCTAACACTATCATGTGACATCCATTAACAGCAAAACCTTGTGGAAGTATCATTATTTTCAAATGTGGTTCTGTCTTGAAATAATTTGCAGTTTTATTGGGAAGGGGTCTATGCGCTATTAAAATTACCAGTTTGAATATGAGCTTTTCCAATTCCTATTTAAACCTCATTTTTCTGTGTTTTTTTGTAGATGTTAACAATATCAATGAATGGTATGACTCCATCAGCCTTGATTTGGACAAAGTATCATGTGACTTAAGAGAAAAAAAAAATGGCTGTGAACTTGTATTTATTGCAATTTTAGATGATTCGACGATAATTGAATTGAATCATCAAAAGCGACACGATTTTATTGGTGAAATGAATGCTTGTTACTCATGTCATCAATGGACCTGACCAAGGTGTGAAAACATGGAGTTACACACAGTGCAAAACAATGCAATTATTATAATTACACCTCCTTGATTAAAGGTCCAGTAAAGGCCAAAATATCAAAGCAGGTGTTAAAATACATTTGAATTTAAATCATTCCATTTAAAGATATGGAAAATAGTGTGGAGATGACAATCTGCTATTGTGTGGTCGGGCCATATGTTAGTTGCTGGCAGAAAAAATAATTTTAAAATCAGGCAAAAAGTAAACGAAAGACACAGCTACCTGGCAGGTTTTAACCTAGTTTTGAAATTAATTTGTCTGTCAGCGACTTACACTTAGACCGACCATACAATGACGGATTGTCATCTTCACAATAATTTCCATACTTTTGAATGGTATAATATATTAAATTCAAATGCATTTTAACACCTGCTTTGTTTACATTTGGCCTTTATTGTTACTTTAACTTCATAATAAAGGGATTTTTTTCAATGGAAAACCCTGGACAATTTATCAAAGACACTCTTTGATCCAAGAATGTTTAATATTGAAAAACTTAATACGAAGTTCTGATTTTGTATAGATCTACCAACATTGGTATCACCAAAAAATAAATCAGTGGTATGCTTTTCTTGGCAGAACAAAAGAAAGTTTAAATCTGCTCAGTATATTTTTTCTACTTACTCTTAATCAAGGAGTATGTCAGGCAGCAAAGTATGTATGAAATGCTTTGAATTTATATGTATGAGCAGTCTTAGTCTTGAGACTATACCAAAAGTTTCATGTCAGTGTTGTTATTTCATTATGGCAGGGATTATATCTGTATCAGCCTATCAGGGGCTGGCACTAAACACCACAAACCACCACAAAACACACCACAGACCACCACAAACCACCTCAAAGCCCAAATATATCATAAGTTATACATGATAAAAGAAATGTTCAGACACTAACTTGAGAAGAAAAGTGGGTGAAATGCGGGGATGCAAAAATGGTATATCTGCCAGACAGGGCCCTAGGAAGGATATAAATTTGTCCTTTTATTAAGTAAACAGGTTTTCCTCCAAACATAAATTTTAAATCGTATTTCATAATAAATCATATAAAATTATATCAGATTATGAATAAGATTAGAACAAGGGCATTTACATTACTTCATAAAGTTCTCAGAGATCCTTTAAGTTTAACTGTTGGTAGTACATGTTAGCGACTTATAGTGGTTAAGAAATGAATGAATCAAGTGGGTCATGACATAATATATTAGTAGAAGAAAACAGACTAGCAAGATAATTTTTTCTGAAAAAGTCTGCGTGTTTGCATCAATCTAGAGACATGTTGGAGTCTTAAAATAATTTTACATTTACATAAGTTTAGTCTAGCAAAAAACTTCTAGTTTGGATAGACAATGTACAATAAACTGATTTAACTCTTTACCAAACGACAGAATTTCAAACTAGTCCAAACTGAAAGCACTTGCAGACGACATAATAAATGTGCCTCAAATGATGGAATTAGCTTCTGAAGGGTTAGAGAAGCCTTTTGAAAACCTTTTGGGAAAAGGAGAAAATGCTGGTTACCAGCATTTTCTCCTTTACCCACAATGTTTTCAAAAGGCTTCTTCCTCAAGGTCATTAAAAGTCGGGATTGTTTGGTAAAGGGTTAACTAAGGTCTATTTCACAGACTCTTCATTATTAAGATAAGATCTTTTTGTTTTTATCAGCATTTTGGTTCTTATTCTTTCTTATCTTTTTACCAAACGACAAAATTTTATACTGGTCCAAATTGAAAGCATTTGCAGACGACAAAATTAATGCGACTCAAAAATTGAAATTTGTCCTGGGAAGGGTTGAAAACATTGTGGGAAAAGGAGAAAATGCTGGTTACCAGCATTTTCTCCTTTTCCCACAAGGTTTTCAAAAGGCTTCTTTCTCAGAGCCGTGAAAACCCTGGATTGTTCGGTAAAGAGTGAAGGCTCAGTATAACACATGCTGGGAAAACCATTGAATTAATTAACGGCTCCACTGCAGAGCATAACTGACTAATCTGATACAGTGACTGTTTCATTAATACTAATCAAGAACATTGATACTGAGTGCATAATAGTAATATTCTGAACCCAAATAGAAACTTGACAGGTACCTTTGATTTTTTTATTTAGGCTTAAATAATTTATAACTATTGGTACTGACAATTTGGAGTTTCATAAATTGGGCAAGGAGCAAATGAACAGGACATATCTTTGTACTTTTCATACATCTTTGAATGTATAGTATAAAATAAAAAATTTAATCAAACGCCTTATCACTTCAACAGACTGAGAAAAATAGATACTTTCAAGAATTGCAAATAACTGCTTTTCTGTATAAGTATAGTGGTTTTACTACCCAGTCAACAGTTTAGGGTCAAGGGGAAAACATCTTAACACCATATAATCATGAGGTAGTGTTTTGACACTTAAGCTTCTCCTTTTTAGATTTTAATACATTTCTCATATTGCAAATTTATTTAAAATCTATATCATTTCAGTGTTTATTCTGGGAAATCAGAAGCAGAAATTAGCATCTGCTACATCTATAATGGCTATCACTGATGTACTCATTATGTGTTCCAACATGCTTTTTTTCCTATCACTTGATCTAAATTTCTGTTGACTGTGTATAACTTATGATTAATTTGGGCTTTGAGGTGGTTTGTGGTGTGGTTTGTAGTGTTTTGTGGTGATTTTTGGTGTTTAGTGCCTCCCCTATCAGGTTTATTTTTTTTGCTTTAATGCAGACATAAACCTTGATGCCATCGCATGATGAGAATTGCAGAGGGGTCAAAATAGTTGTCAAAGGTCTTTTTTTATCTTATGTTCATTCTTTTTTGTATTTAACAAGCAAAACTTTGTGACCAAAACAACTGAAATCTGGCCCAAAAGCATCCAAAAATCAATTGAAAATGCATGTAGAGATGCCCATAAATCCCAAATTTTCTCTGTGGAGACCCCTGAACCCCTCTTACTAGAGAGGAAATATCCCCCCCTCCTTGTGCTCTCCCTCCTCTTGTGCCGTTGGCACTCACTGCTACCATTTGCCAAAATGCTTTCCACTATACAGCGAAGGTCCTGATTTATCAATGTGCAGTTTGCCACAGATTTTTTTGTAAATCCAAACATTAATTTTTTAAATGAAAAAATCACCAAAAATAGATGACGAAAAGTAAAATACTGTAAAATTTTGATCATGAAGAAATAACACCAGGTTTGGTAGATCTATTCATATCGAACCTCTGATTTTCTTAAAATTTCATTAATTTTTATTTTCTTTTTACAAATTTCTGCCCTCATTTTTGCCAGCAATCTTTTAAGATACAAAGTCAGCTGCTTGAGATAAAACAGTTTGCATGCAGTTTCAAGCATTTCTGTAAATAGCCAAGCTTGCACTTTGAAAAGCTTATCAAGGACTAGTCTTATATAAAAGCCCTGATGTCTGTTATTTTTCACTGACTTTCACTGTTTATTTGGGTCTTATTAGTCCCTATATAGTTTCCTTTAGCAGACTGTGACATCAGTGATTGTTTGAACAGCAATTTTGCATACTTTTAATAGCAAAATTTGTTCAATAAAATATATGGCAGAAGTAAGATCAACACCTACCTTCTCAATAGTTATTTGTGCAAAATTTGCCTTTTTAGCTCACCTGAGCACAACATGCTCAAGGGGAGCTTTTAGGATCACCCAGTGTCCGTCGTGCATCGTCAACAATTCTTTAAACATCAACTCCTCCTAAACCGCTGGGCCAATTTGGACCAAACTTGGCTGGAATGTTCCTTGGGAGGTCCTCTTTAAAAACTGTTCACAGAATTTGATTCCATCAAAAACTCTGGTTGCCATGGCAACCAAATGGAATTTTCTAAGAAATTCTTTAAAAATCATCTCCTCTGAAACTGCTGGTCAGATTTTGAAATAATTTCACAGAGATGTTCCTTGGGTGACCCTTTTCAAAATTTGTTCGCGAAATTTTGATCCGTCAAGAAACATGGCTCTGGTAAATCGGGGCTACTCGCACTATATGGCCATGAAGAAATTCTTAAAAATTCTTCTTCTCTGAAACGGCTGGTCAGATTTTGAAATAATTTCACAGAAATGTTCCTTTGGTGACCCTTTTCAAAAATTGTTCGCAAAATGCTGATTCGTCAAGAAACATGGCTCTGATGGGGGGGGGGGGGGCCCCACTTGCACAATATGGACATTAAGAAATTCTTAAAAATTCTTCTTCCCTGAAATGGCTGGTCAGATTTTGAAATAATTTCACAGAAATGTTTCTTGGGTGACCCTTTTCAAAAAGTGTTCGAGTAATTTTGATCCATCTAGAAACATGGCTCTGGTGAATGGGGGCTACTTGCACTATACAGACATGAAGAAATTCTTAAAAATTCTTCTTCTCTGAAACGGCTGGTCAGATTTTGAAATAATTTCACAGAAATGTTCCTTGGGTGACTCTTTTCAAAAATTGTTCACAAAATTGTGATCTGTCAAGAAACATGGCTCTGATGGTGGGGGCTATTTGCACTACAGGGACATGAAGAGGAATTTCTTAATTCTTCTTCTCTGGAACGGCTGGTCAGATTTTGAAATAATTTCACAGAAATGTTCCTAGGGTGACCCTTTTCAAAAATTGTTAGGGAAACTTTATCCGTCGAAAAACAACAGCCCATTGTTGGCACCTGCATGTGGTGCTCTTGTTCAACTTATGTTTTTAGTCACTATCGAGAATGTGCTCTTCTTCAAGAAATTGTCCTTGGGTGATCTATCCAAAAATTTATTTGCAGAATTCTGATTCATCAAAATTATTGCTGTGGTGATGATTGTAGAGGTGGTGACAGATTTTGAAATGACTTTTACAGGTGACCTTTTCAAAATTGCTTAGCAAAATAATGATTTTGTTTACAAAGTTTCAATACCTCAAAAAAAAATTGGCTATGGTCCTCTCAAAAATTCAGGGGAGCGATCTAGGGCCATCTTGTTATGAAATCAATTCACTCTGATTCTACACCACAATGTTTTGTAATGAATTGTTGGTGGGATAGATGAGAAAGGTCTGAATGAAACACTAAGTGCAACTTACAGAATCATGTCTTTCTTTTAACTCTTTATCACAGGACAAAAATTTTGACAGATCCATACTGGAAGCATTTCCAATGGACATAGTAAATGTGGAACAAGTAATGGGATTTGTCTATAAAAGAAAAGAAAACATTGTGGGAAAAGAAAAAAATGCTGGTTACCAGCATTTTCTCCTTTTCCCACAGTGTTTTCAAAAGCTCTCTTTCTCAGGGTCGTTAAAACTCGGGATTGTGTGGTTAAGGGTTAAGACAGTCATTGCAATAGAATTCCTTGAATACATTTGTAATCAATTTGGGTTTGTTATGCAACCATCTATATGATTGAAAAATTAGTTTAGTTTTTAAAACATATTTTACTTCATTTGAGACACAAGTTCTTGCAACTTATACTAATCTCTCTTGATTCTCCTTCCTGGAAACTACACTAATACTCTTGCTGAATGTGTGGGCCAACGGCTGTCCCAAAGTGGACATCTGCCCCCAAGTATGGAACTCAGGACCTAGTGTTTACGAGGCCAACGCTCTACCTCACAACCACAGACAGCACACATATGATTGAAAAACATGGCACAGTCCACAAGCTAACATGAGAAAGTTTTGATTGAATTCTTATGGAATCTAGCCATTATTGAGCAAGAAAATTGCTGAATATTTTAAGACAAAACAGGTCCTAAAGGTAAATGGAGTTCTTTTACGTAATTGCACCTGTTTTAGAGAGACTGGATTTTTTATCTAGAACTAAATGGAATCCATTTGGACATTACATGCAACAGAAAAGTAAAATGTTAAATGTCTGATAGAAAGTTGTTGAAGGGTAAATAAGCATATATGCAGACTAGTAATGGGTTTGGTAATGTTACCAGTACAAAGACAATAAAGGTATTTGGTCAGAGAGTGTTGTGAATTATGATTGAAGTTTTGATGTTTTGTGAAACAAAAAAAAGTATATAAGTATGAGGGGTGATCAAAAAGAACATGGACCAGTGCCTGTATTGGAATATTGCTATAAAGAACAACTTGGAATGTCTACTTTGTTTGAAAAAAACCTCCTTCGAATTCTATGCACTTGTCTATTCTTGATTCCCATGCGCAAAACACGTGCGCGAGCGAGTGCGTCACGTGACAATACTCTCAAGGACCTGGTCATAGTGAGGGTTAGTTCCTCTCTGCTTTTGTTGCGTGAACATGAACTAACCAAAGGTCACAAGGGGTCGGGACTGAATGATAGGGAGGGTTAGCTAGTGTTTCTGTGTTTAGTTTTTGCAGAATTTTCTGTACAAGTGTGGCGGCTTTGTGAGCTAGGGCGTCATCTTGGTGTAAAGTGACGTCACGCCGCAGGACTTCTGGCTGTTTTTTTCGTATCGTGTTTGTGAAATTTCTTTGGATAATGTGGGCATAAATCTCAGCATTGACTGTTGTATGTATAGCTAAAACATGATTTAGAAGAAAAAAGGCGTATAGAAAAATATTATGCACATAACTTTACCGACTGACTTAGAAAATTTGGCTCTAGCAGCAGAAGGCGACGTTGAATGTTTCTGTTCACTGCTTTGTTGTTTAGTTTCAGTCTCGTTAAAGTGTACCAATGTTTCATCGCATGTTAAAATACAATCAGTAAAGTTTGACCCCTTTACCCTAATGTGTTCTCAAATTTCTTAACAGATTTCAACCCTAATCCATTGGCTCGAGTGTCAATAGTCGAGGTATCCATCTTGTGCAAATACGTGACAGCCCAAGATTGTCAGTCAAAATCTCTTTGGCAGTTTTATATGAAATGCTAAATGTGTCAGCTATTTTCCTCATAGTATCTCGGCAATCTTGTTTTACATGCTGCTGTACGTCTGTGACGATTTTGTCAATGACTGATGTTGATGGACGGCCAGATTTAGGGTCATCTTTAACAGTATCGCACTCATGTCTAAACCGGTCCGATCCATTTACACATATCAGATGTCTTGAGTGCAGATTCCTCTTAATCTTTTTCTAAATCAGTTTTGATTTCTGATAAATAGTATCGAGTTTGAAGTAAAACTATATGATTACTCTTGGCTCAAATAAAATGTCGTCCAACATTTTGGACCACTAATGCAGTATATGATGTCATTAAAATGACGTCACATTTTACCTATTTGAATAAGATGATATTTGAAAGCTTAAGTTGGTTACCAGGTAATTAATGCTCATCTGTGCAATTTTTCGCAATCCTACGTGAAGTCGTTTTCAAAATAATGAGGTGGTCCACGATATTTATGATCACCCTTTGTACTTTATCAAAAATTCAAATTAATGCATCCAGAAAAATCATCATTTTTTTTCTATTTCAGTGAAGGCTAAACTTGTGTTGTCTAGATCAGGGTAAATACCAGTCATGTTCAGTCTGCAAAAAGAAAGGGATCAGCCACTGTTTAAACTGACTGACTTTGATAGGAACAAAGACGTGAGTATGAAAATGAGTGTACTGTTTCCCAAAGACATGTATTTACCTAGGCATGGTTATGCAAATATGCAAGTGTTTTTTTTTTTTTTAGTAAAGAAGTGCTTCTGGTGTGAACACTGTTACGGCTTAAACCTTTAAGGGCCTACAAGTTAAAGCTGATTGACATGTCTGCTATGGTGAGAAGTTTTGCCCCTGAAACAGCTTTTGAATTACCGGTATAATATTTCAATCTTTTCTGATATCCATTTTGTTTATGATCAGGCAGTTAAGATTCAAGAAACACATGTGGCTTCCTTTCATAAGATGACTAATACAACTCTTTTTTTTCTTTGTAAGGGTAATGTTTCTGAGAATTCACAGCATAGCTCAAAATTAATTCTCCAAATTCTAACATGAAATATATCTTGTTTATCTTTTAAATCCCTATCTATTGCAGGTGAAAAAAGAGAGAGGACAGTTTAACAGAAAATTAAACGGTATGGGAGTTTCTATTTCAAGAAATATAGCCTCATAGTGGTTTGATATATTGACAAGTAAGACAGTTTTGCCATTTTTTTTTTTACATTTTTGTGTGTTGATGATTTTCATCTTCATCCAGGCAGTTATGCATATTGAAGATGAATTTGCTTAACTTTGTACATTTTATGGCTAAATGCCTGTAATAGTAATGAAAATTGTGGGTCATACATACAGGTCTGGGTATAACAAGTCACTTCCATCCCTGTAATGGCACCATTTGCTTTGTGTTGAAGATTCACCAAAATTTGCTCTACAGTTTGCTTTAATAACAATATTCAAGTTTAATCTTTTACCTGTATTGAAATGATAAGTCGGTGAAGGTGTTGGACAGTATGTTGAAATTCACATGTAATGTATATCAGTAGAGGTGGAAACAACAGATGAGCAAGAGTTTTCTCTAAATGGAGAGAAACTTACATCCCTCCATGCCAAACTTCATCAGGAGGCAGACAAAATTCGAAAATGGAAAAACCAGACAGAGTTTGATATAAAACAGAAGGTAGAACAATCTTTGTTTTAATTCATTACCTTCTGCAGATGACTGATTGTGTCATGCAGCAGACAAATTTTTAAAACATTGATGGCAGAAGGAGAAATTGCTAGTGTAAAATGACTTCTCTGCCAAAATGTTTTCACATCTATATGTTCGGCGCAAAGTAAGAATAGGTATAATTCCGGAATTATCTTGCACAAAGTAGGAATTCCTACTTTGTCCGCTGATTCAGGAATTGTACCGGACAATTCTAAAATTGCGCAAGGCAGATATATCGTATTATGGTCAGATATGGTCTGTGCGCAAAGTAGGAATAGGCTTGGACAAAGTAAGAATTGAAAGGGAAGTGGAAAGTGAGAATAGTCAGATGGAGTAAAAATAACCAAAGGGATTTCTATACAAAACATGTAAAGATACAGAAAACTTGAATGGATTGTCTTGCAACTGAAGATATTTCTCTATTCCCAGATGAATCAACTAAGGTCAAGCGACGACAAAGGTGTAAATCAACGCTTTCATGCTAAACTATAAAAGCATCGTGAAAAAAGGAGAAAATGCTGGTAACCAGCAATTTTCCTTTTCCAACGATGTTTTCTACTCTTTCAAAGACAAAATCCCTTTGTTTAAGCAACATCTAATTAGTTGTCTGCAAATGCTTTCATTTTGACCAGTCAAAAATGTGTTTATGTGGTATAGGGTAAAAACTACAAAATATCTCAAAGTCAAAGTTCTTTTCACCAGAGAAAATCTTATTGTGTAGATCCAAGATCAGACTGCACCCCTAGTGCTTAGTTCGGTTATCAGCATTTTCTCATTTATCCACAATGTTCTCAGTATCTTCTTCATAATGGTCGTTAACATTTTGGATCGTTTGGTAAAGGATAAATTTTATCAAAAAGTTTTAAAGACTTTGCTTTCCTTTTCCAACAATGCTCATGCTGCAACACATGCTATTATTATCTCATTACATGTTTGATTTTGACTCTTCATTATGTGCTCACGACTCATATTACATTTTTTATATGTCCCCAATTCCTACTTTGCGCCGGGAAAATAATAGATTCTCACTTTGTCCAGATTCCTACTTTGCGCCTGGACAATTCCAGAATTGAACTGCTCCAGGTAGGAGTTCTTACTTCGCCCACGAAAGTGAGAATTCCTACTTTGCGCAGGACAATGCTGGAATTGTCCCGATTCCTACTTTTGCGCAGAACATATACATTATGTTCCAAATCTGGATTCAGGTTATTTATCCATAGTTGCTCTAAGCCTCGATCCATCTGTTAATCTGGTTCTAGAGATCAAAGAGAAGTTTATATCTTTTTACATATTTTATGGATGTTGTATGATATAAAACTTAATCGTTATTACATGTTGAATTTAAGAAATTTATAAGTGAACCAACTCTATGCCCATGTTCATATTTTTAATTTATACATGCAGTTGTGAGCTTGTAAATTGCAAGTAAACTGAAAGTTGTAGCGGCTGGTATATTGCATAAGTTGTTTATGTAAAACTTGAAGTACCTTTTCCTCTTTATATACCGTTAAATGAGAACTATCCTTCATAGGCATTATATACCTGATCTTAAATTACACCTACGAAAATACTGCCTTGATGGATATGTCTGCAGCACATTGAGGTTGACTTCCATAAAGGTTTACTTCAACTTAATTGACACAGATGTTTTTATCATCTTACACTTTTTTCAGGACATGAAGTTACAAGAATGTAGTAAAACAGTTGAAAGTTTAAGGAAGTCTGTCTTGGATTTGCAGGTATTTACATTTCTTTGAAAGTTTCTCTTGTACTATATGTATCCTTAAAATCCTCACAGATTTACATGCACTTGGATGTATATTAAATAGTAACTTTACGTACTTTGTACATGTACACTAATTGCAACATAAATTTTGTTTGAAAGGTATTACCCAAAGCACTGTTTGCTATATAAAGAATTGGGGTATGGTATCAAAAGCATTAATCTCTCAAAAACAGATTATTGGGATGTGATTTCATTTTCTTATAATCTGTTTGTTTCACAAAAAAAAAATTCACACAGTTAATGTTTCAAAGTTAAAAAAGAAACCTAGTATGAAAATGTAATCATGCTGCATGATAACAATAACATAATTTTTGTATTTGACATACTTTGAGAATATTGAGACAAATAAAGAAATTGCTAAGTTCAAAATTCATCACCTTGTTGCTTGGTTGATGCCTCATGTTTCGTATGTCACTGATTTCAACTCTCCATTAAAAACAACTGGAAAAATCAATGACAGAAATTTGAAAGAAAACTAGTTATTGAAAAAAAAGAGTTCAATGAAATTTAGATGAAAATGTATCTGTTTTGCAGCTAGACAATGAAAGTTTAAGCATGAATCTACAGGAAGAAGTTAGAAACAGAGAAGAAATTTTACAGAGGTACATATATGACATTTTTAACTTTTTACTTAACAATCCTGTGTTTGAGCAATTTTGAGAGAGGAGGCTGTGGAAGAAGGAGAAATTGTGGATAATCAAAATTTTCTTCATTTCCCGCAATATTTCTTCCTTTTCGAAGACAAGACCTATAATTTGAGTGCCACTTTATTTGGAATCTGAAAATGCTTTCAATATAGATGAGTCTACAGTCTTTTAGTCTGGTGATCTGTGAAACAGAAAAGGTAAACATTTTCTGTATCATACAGTATTCTTGTTGAGTAATTCACCTTTTTTAAATAAGCAACAATATAATGATCTCTAAAACATTTTGACAGCTTTTTGTTGCATATATTACCAATGTCCTTCATGCCATTAAGCATATTTTCCCTTCTTTATCAATAATGTTTAGAATGAGCTATGTTGGTAGAAAAGCTTTGTCTTTTAATCCTTTGTTGTACATGTATTACCTTTTTGCAGCAAAAAATCTTGTCTTGCTCAGAATTGTCTTCTTTATCTTTCAGCATTGCATCCGTCAAGATTCTATGTGAGGTTCTGAAAGGACAGCTATCAAAGACACAAAATAAACTGTCAGATTGTAAGCTAATTGATCTTCAACCCTACCAAATATGTAACAATGAGTTCTTTTCCTGTTTCACAGAATTTGTAAATATGTATCACCAATGCAGCTTCTTACCAGCAATCAAAATTTTAGGCTTTCCTATAAAATGAAAGGTTTTGCAGGAAACAAAAATAAGTGTTGTTCAAATGAAGAACTTGTTCCTAAAACTGTGAGACATCATTGTTGGAAGAGGGGAAAATGCTGTTCACTAGCAACATTTATTTTCAGGATATGCACATGCTTATTAACTCATACATCATATTTATTTTAGATACATGTATTTAACAATATCACATGGGCATTTCCATGGGCATTTCAGTGTGGCTGAATAGTTAACCTTAACAATGCTAAATAAACCAGACAGTTGTAAGAACTCATGTGTCGAAATTCAAAGTATTTTTGCTGGGAAAATATCACTGTTTCGGACTGTGTAGATCAAGGGTCCAGTTTTGTTGAGTCTGATCTGAATGTCTGCAAAAACACACTGAGTCATTCTTGGCAGCCAAAGGATCACAGTGGAAGACCCCTTGTGGTGGGCATTTTACTTCAGACTGGTAGATGAACCAAGGTTTTTTCCTGGTATGACTGAAATACATGTACTACTGAAAACTGGGAAATATCATCATGATTCATGAACATTCTTTATGACCAGTACTGTGAAGATTGTATATGAGCCTGCTACTTATTAGTGTTGGTAGTTACTAGTGGAAACAATCTTTGGCTTTGTATGAAGCATACATTAGTTTTTTTGTAATTTTAATTTTTTTTTCCTTGAAAAGTCATACTTATTTTTTAATTTTACCAGGTGAGGCAGAAAAATCTGAAATCAGATACCTTGAGAAAGAACACCAGCAAAAATTTGAGGTTTGCATGTTCTTATTCTTGAATAGTTCTTCTTGATATATCTCGTAATACATAACCCCAAAATCAAGCACAGTAGTTTAATTTGTAAATTACAGGTCTTGAAACCAGGTGAGGTGCTGGTTTGAATGCCCAGCTGGGCCAATTTCTTTCTGAGGATCAGTTTTAGTTATTGTGACAAGGCTCATTCCTTTCTCACTGCTGATCATTGTTTTGACAGTTTTTGTGTGGGAAAATAACCATAGGCTTGGAAGTACTGGTCAAAGAAACTATAGGGAAGTCTGGGTAGGTGCACTGGCTGTCTTGGTATAACTCAAAAAATAATGATGAAACACAAAAGAGACAAACAAACAGACAAATATAACCCAAAAATGAGAAAAGTCACAGATTATGACCTGTCATTAGAAGATTTTCAGAGGTCTTTTATTGTGATGCATATGGAGTAAAGTGTAAACCCTTTACCAAACTATCCCACGTTTTACAGAATTTGAAGAAGAAGGCTTTTGACGACATTATGGGAAAAGGAGATGCTGGTAACCAGCATTTTTTTCCTTTTCCCCACAATGTTTTCTACCTTTTCAGAACGGAAATAACTTTTTGAGCTACACTGAATTTGTGGTCTGCAAATGCTTTCAATTTGATCTAGTCTAAATTTTTGTTGTTTGGTGAAGAGTTCATTAGTATCTGAACTTGGACCTTGATTCTTATATGAATGGATGTATACTTTGAAGTAACAACTTTTTTCAGTCCTTAACTTAGTCATGCTGCTGGAAAACCTTCATTGAGATAGTGTTATTAGCTGGTAAGATGCTGTTTAGATTTTAGATACGGGATAAATGCAGCAAAAAAAATTCTGCGAAAGCTTTAGTCTTGACAAGAAACCAGTATCATCGGAACTTTGTCTTACTGTAAATACCAGATTATACTATTTGGTTGTTATCAACAGTGAAACCTTTAGTCTGATTGTTACCTGTCACCCCAAAACTTGTGTTTCTATTTGTATTTTGATTTCAGTTACTTTCTAAACAGTTTAAGGATATTGAAATAGAGACCCACAAAGAAAATGAAAGATTTACAGATTTATGTGAGAACTTCTGTTTTCTATTTATAGTTGCAGTTTATTTGAAAATAATTATTTTACATTTATATGACAGTAATGATTTTCATTTCTTTTAAATATTAGGAATAAATACTATTTGCATAGAATATTCAGTGTAAGATTTGATTGTCAGAAAACTTGAAATATATTTCTTTTAAATTGCAAAGTCAAAGAAATTGATGAACCCCCCCCTCCCCCCATTTTTTCCAAACTATAATTTGTCTACATATTTTGTTACTAATGAAAAAAATAACAGCAAAAACCACAGCATAGATTTATATAAATTTATCCTGTCACCTTCTATAATTTCGACCCGATAGGGTGCCGTATATTTTTTAGCTCCACTGGCCGAAGGCCAGCGGGCTTATGTCATGGCCTGTTGTCCGCCGTGCGTCCGTCCGTGCGTCCGTCCGTCCGTCCGTGTGTTAACTTTTTTTTAAAACGTCTTCTTCTCTGAAACTACCCATCCAATTTTGATGAAACTTCACAGAAATGATCCTGCCATGGTCCTCTTCAGAATTTCTTGAAAGAATTTAATTCCTTCAAAAACTCTGGTTGCCATGGCAACAAAACTGAAAAATTTTGAAAATCTTTGAAAATCTTCTTGTCTGAAACCGTAAGGCCAAGGGCTACCAAATTTGGCATGTAGCTTTATCTAGTGGACCTCTACCAAGTTTCTTCAATTTATAGCCCTGGGGTCAAAATTGGCCCCGCCCCGGGGGTCACAAGTTTTACATGGGCTTATTTAGGGAGAACTTTAAAATTCCTCTTCTACCTAGCCATAGGGCCTAGAGCTACCAAATTTGGCATGTAGCTTTATCTAGTGGACCTCTGCCAAGATTGTTCAAATTATAGCCCTGGGGTCAAATTAGGCCCTGCCCGGGGGTAACAAGTTTTACATGGGCTTATATAACAAGTTTTACATGGGCTTATATAGGGAGAACTTTAAAATTCTTCTTTGACCTAGCCATGGGGCCTAGGGCTACCAAATTTTGCATGTGGCTTTATCTAGTGGGCCTCTACCAAGAGTGCCCAAATTATAGCCCTTGGGTCAAATTTGACCCCACCCCGGGGGTCACAAGTTTTACATGGGCTTATTTAGGGAAAACTTTAGAAATCTCCCTGTACCTAGCCGTAAGGCCTAGGGCTACCAAATTTTGCATGTGGCTTTATCTAGTAGGTCTCTACCAAGAGTGCTTAAATTATAGCCCTAGGGTCAAAATTGGCCCTGCCCCGGGGGTCACAAGTTTTACATGGGCTTATGTAGAGAAAACTTAAGAAATCTCCCTGTACTTATTCATAAAGCGTAGGGCTACCAAATTTCGCATGTAGCTATATCTAAAGGCCCTTCACCAAGAGTGCGTAAATTATAGCCCTAGGGGGGAATTTGATTCACCCCAAGGGGTCAGAAGTTTTACATGGGCTTATATAGTGAAATCTTTAGAAATCTTCTTGTTACTAACCATATGAACTAGGGCTACCAATTTTAGTCCTGTTTCAGGGGTCTTATGTTCAAAACCAATTGGCCAAGTATTGTAATGTTTGGCATGTAGTGATTTTACGTATTAGCCAGTGGAGCGATACAGGGCCATCATGGCCCTCTTGTTTTGTTATCGGTCAATTAGTCACGTGACTGTCAAGTGCGCACCTGCTAACTGGGCCTATTTTTAACCAAGCAGTAGTGACGTAATGAATGAATCAATCAATTGCTAGCAAATACCTTCGCTCGTTTTAATATCTAATCTGTTATGTTAAAACACATTGTCTTCTTTGCCACAATATTATTCTGCGGATATATATCACGTTTATGACATAGCCAATATCATTCATGACATCATCATTGCAGCTGCATATTCAGAGGGCTTTACACGGTTCTTCATTACAGTGAGTGACAGGATTAATAGAATAGATGGTTGGCTCCGAAATTTATCCGGTTTGCCTTCAGCTCACCTGATAAATTCCTCCACCTTGCCCGATAAACTGAACCCATCCAAGACACCAACCATCTATTCTCTATATACATGAAATTGTTGTGCTTATCTATTTTCATGCAGTGCATAACAAAACTAAAGAATGTGAAGAGCTACAAGAAGAAATAAAGCAAAAAAGTATTTCATCTAAAACACAGGTATAGTGAATTAATCACATTATCTAAAATTCTTCTGTGAAATTTCATCTGGTGCAATGCAGATACAAGTTTATCATACCCCCACCTACGAAGTCGAGGGGGGTATACTGGTTTCACCAAGTCTGTCCGTCCGTCCTTCCCTCTGTCAATCTCTCTGTAGACTTTTTCATCTTCATACTCAAACTCAAAAGCTGTTTGAGCTAGGAAACTTTATGCAAGTGTTGCTTATGACCCAAGGAGGTGCCCTATTGTTTTTGGTTCACATGGGTCAAAGGTCAAGGTCACTGGTGAACTTTGTTTGATAATCTTTTTCATGCTTTAACTCAGTAGCTGTTTGACATAGGACCATGAAACTTTATGCAAGTGTTGCCCTTGATCCAATGAGGTGCCCTGATGTTTTTGGGTCACATGGGTCAAAGATCAAGGTCGCTGAATAACTTTGTTTGAAAATTGTTTCTGTGCTCTAACTCAAAAGCAGTTTGACGTAGGATGATAAAACTTTATACATTTGCCCATGATCCAAGGAGGTGTCCTGTTGTTTTTGTGCCACATTGGTCAAAGGTCAAGGTCACAGGTGGTCTTTGTTTTGAAAATCATTTCCGTTCTCTGATTGTGCTTCTTCAGTGACAAGGTGCTAGTGGGGGGTATTTGCCAGCTTTGCGACAGTTCCAGTTACTCCTGGAGTACTGTAATACAGTTTAAACAAAATATTGAAGGGAAATGGAGCAATTGTTTGTTAGGCACAATTGCACCTTCTCCCACAATGTCACTCGAAATATTTTTCTATTTGAGTAAGATCTTCATTTAGTTTTTGTCCAAATTATCCTCACATGGCTTTTGTGGTGATTGGGTTGGAAAAGGCTTGTTACAATTACTCCATATTCCAACTTCTTAAAAGTGGGTCTGCTACAAGACAGTACAGTAATTTGCAAATGGTAATGTGTTGAGAACTCGGGGAGCAAAAATAATTTGTTTGCCGGAGGGTGAAAAATCGTTTTTAACAATCGTTAAGAAAATTGTATTTAACAATATAATAGATCGAAAAGTTGGTTCTCAAGTATATGTACATATACACAAATGTTTTCAAACTACAAAATTTAAAAGAAAGTGAATATCAGCAAGAAGAAAACAAAACAAAACAAAAAAAATTCAAGAAGTACTCCTTACAATTAGACTTTCTGCTCAAAATGTGTATTAGGGTTGAACAGTTGTTTTCTCTATCAAATCACCAGGCAGGGGACATGGAGTCACCCTTTGTGATCATTTTACACATATTTGATATCTGTTAATTGTTACTATCTTTTAATTTTTAGTTGAATCAGATGCTAGAAAAACTGGATGAAAAAGACATTGAAATAAGAGACATCAGAAAAGAAGTACAAAAAAGAGAAGAGAAAGAACATACTCAACAAAAAACAATCGGTAAGTGGTACTTAGGTGTGCTATGGCTATCATCTTGCTGGAAACTTTTATGGCCATAAACAGTGATTGATTGCCTCCCGAAACAAATGTTTGCAACAGATGGCTTTAAAACCATCCTGTAGTTTAGCATGGAAAAAAGGACAAATTGCTTTTTATTAGCTCACCTGAGCACGAAGCACTCATGGTGAGCTTTTGTGATCATGTTGAGTCTGGCGTCCGTCGTGCGTCGTCGGTCATCAACTTTTACCTTGTGTACGCTCTAGAGGCCACATTTTCAGTCTGATACTCATGAAACTTGGTCAGAATGTTTGCCTTAATAATATCTCAGACGAGTTCGAAAATATGTCATGTTGGGTCAAAAACTAGGTCACTAGGTCAAATCTTAGAAAAACCTTGTGTACGCTCTAGAGGCCACATTTTCAGTCCAATACTCTTGAAAGTTGGTCAGAATGTTTGTCTTGATGATATCTCGGACGAGTTTGAAAATGGGACATGTCCAGTCAAAAACTAGAACACTAGGTCAAATCTTAGAAAAACCTGATATACGCTCTAGGGGCCACATTTTCAGTTCAAAGCTTGTAAAAGTTGGTCAGTGATATCTTGGATGAGTTTGAAAATGGGTCATGTCTGGTCAAAAACTAGGTCACTAGGTCAAATCTTAGAAAACCTTGTGTACGCTCTAGAGGCCACATTTTCAGTTCAAAACTTTTGAAATGTGGTCAGAATGTTTGTCTTGATTATGTCTTGGACAAGTTTGAAAATGGGTCATGTCGGGTCAAAAACTAGGTCACTAGGTCAAATCTTAGAAAAAAGCTTTTGTACATTCTGGAGGCCACATTTTCAGCTCAAAATTTTTGAAAGTTGGTCAGAATGTTTGTCTAGATGATGTCTCAGACAACTTTGAAAATGGATCATGTCTGGTCAAAAACTAGGTCACTAGGTCAAATCTTAGAAAAACCTTATGTATGCTCTAGGGGCCACATTTTCAGTTCAAAGCTTTTGAAAGTTGGTCAGAATATTTGTCTTGATGATATCTTGGACAAGTTTGAAAATGGTTCACTAGGATAAAAACTAGGTCAAATCTTAGAAAAACCTTGTGTACTCTCTAGAGGCCACATTTTCAGTCCAAAACTCTTGAAAGTTGGTCGAAATGTTTGTCTTGATGATTTCTTTGACAAGTTTGAAAATGGGTCACATGGGGTCAAAAACTAGGTCACTAGGTCAAATCTTAGAAAAACCTTATATACGCCCTAGAGGCCTCATTTCAGTGTAATATTCATGAAACTTGGTCAGAATGTTTGTCTTGATGATATCTTGTATAAGTCTGAAAATGGGTCACATCGGGTCAAAAACTAGGTCATCAGGTCAAATCTTAAAAAATACCTTGTGTAGCTCTAGAGTCAACATTTTCTGTCCAGTACTTATGAAAATTAGTCATAATGTTTTACTTGATGATCAATATGATGAAATTGAAAATGGGTCACATCAGGTGAAAAACTAGGTCGCCATGTCAAATCTTGGAAAAACCTAGTGTACACTCTAGAGGCCACATTTTCTGTCCAATACTTATGAAAGGTGGTCAGAATCTTTGTTTTGATATCTACAATGGGAAAGTAGGCTATGTTTGGCTAAAATGTAGCTCACCGAGAGAAATTCTAGAAAAAACTTGTGCACAAGCTAGAGTCTAATAATTATAAAAGCTTGGTAGAATGTTTATCATAATATCTAGACAGAGATTGAAAATGGGTCATGTTTGGTCAAAAGACTCGGTTGAGTGACTTCAGGGCCATCATGGTCCTCTTGTATGTTATTTCTCCTATTGCAACAATCTCTCAAAACTGGTCTTCTTCAAGATAAAAACAAATTGCTGGAGATCATGTGCTGACCCTATACCAAACAATCCCATGTTTTAACTACCATTAGGAAGTATTCGTTTTAAAAAACATTGTTTGAAAAGGAGAAAATGCTGATAACCAGCATTTTCTATTTTTCCGGCAATGAGTTCTATCCTTTTAAGGACAAATCTCAAAATACAAACCACATTTCATTTGTTTTATGTGAATTGTTTAAATTCACAAGACTTCCTTGTTTGAAAAAAAGTGAAATGCATGTTCTTGCATCAATGCCCAAGACAGCTGTTGATGACAAGGTGAGAAAAGATGCAATTTCTTGTTACAATTGCTTCTTTTCTCACAGTTTCTTTTTAGGTCTGTCATTTGAAACAGATGTATAATAAATGTTTTCCATATAGCTGTTATAATTGTCCCATATTGTCATTGGTACCAATTCATGGCAGGTCTAAGAATAGGTTGTAAGGTGTATAAAGTTAAAAGTCCCAGAAGCAGCCAAAAGTAAACTATGGGCTGTTAAAATGCATCTAAATTTAAATCATGCCATAAAAAAGTATGGCAGTTATTTTGAATGATAGTCTGTTATTGTATGGTTGGTCCATGTGTTAGCTGCAGGCAGGAAAATGAATTTCAAAACCATGTAAAAAGTAAACAAAAGATTTTGACCTAGTTTTAAAATTCATTTTTCTGCCAGTGACTAACACTTGGACCAAGTATACAATAACATATTATTATCTCCATAATAATTTTTATATCTTTAAATGGTATGATTTAAATTCAAATGCATTAAACCCTCCTATTTGTTCACTTTTTGCCAGTATTGGGCCTTTAAATATCTAAGCATTGTAAATATTCCATGTTAATAAATTATTCTGCATTGGTCATGTCTTCGTTTCACTAATTATTGCAAATTACTTTCTTTATACTTTCATGAAAAGAAAAACACTTGTGAGTGTTTATATTTTGTTATTTTTACATGGTAATTCTGATTGTTTTCCTGGAAAAAATATACATTTCGTGTAAAAGCAGTATCTAGGTCTTTCATTTACATTTGTGAGGTAGTTATTGATTATGCTTTGCACAACTGATGTCAAAAAAAAAACAACCCTGCCTCAGTACAGCTACCAGTCATATATACCTAATTGCACATTTGAAGTTCTTGGCTTTGTGTTCATGTTTCATTTGTTTTTCCATGTAGTCTGTTGCTCTCTGTAATAATAATTTATTTTGGAAAGACAGTCACAAAAAGGTAAAAGCTAAGAAGAAACACCTGCCATTTCATTCCAGATTCACTGAAAGATGACTTGTCAACAACAGAGGATAGATTGAAGGAAAGTAACTCAAAAAATAACAAGTTGCTTACTGAAATGAATGATCTCCAGGTGGAGTATTTTCCTGTTATTTTTTTGTTTTTAGCTCCACTGGCCGAAGGCCAGCGAGCTATTGTCATGGCGTTGTGTCCGTCGTGCGTGCGTGCGTCCGTTCGTTTGTCCGTGCGTGCGTCTGTAAACTTTTTCTTTAAAAAACTTCTCCTCAGAAACTATTGACTGGATTTTTACCAAATTTCACAGGAATGTTCCTTTGGTGGTCCTCTTTCAAATTCCTTCAAATAATTGTGTTCCATGAAGAATTCTGGTTGCCATGGCAACCAAAGTAAAAAACCTTTAAAAATCTTCTCCTCCCAAACCGCTATTTGGATAGCATTATTATTTTGCAGGAATGTTCCTTAGATACAGGTTTACAGAATTCCTTAAAAAAAAAAAATGATCTGTCAAAAAACATGGCTTTTATGGGAGACTCATTTTCCTTTTATGGTATAAAGTAAAATCTTTGAAAAATTTCTTCTCTAAAACTATTCATTGGATTTCATTGTTGTTTTGCAGGTAAGTTCCTATGGTGGTTGTCTACCAAATTGTTTCTATGGTGGTTGTCTACCAAATTCCTTTTAAAATCAAAGTGCTGTAAGCACTGTAATCGGTCGTCACTGAATGATTATTGGTTGGTTGGATGTATTGGAGTTTAACACCACTTTAACAAGCGAGCTATTGTCATGGCATTGTGTCTGTCGTCCGTCCGTCCATCCGTTCGTCTGTCCCTTCGTCCATGCGTGTGTCCGTAATTTTTTTCTTTAAAAAACTTCTCCTCAGAAACTATTGACTGGATTTTTACCAAATTTCTTAGGAATGTTCCTTTGGAACTAAGAAAATGCTGGTTACCATTTTTTTCTTCTTTTCTCACAAGTTTTTTCCATACCCTTTTTCTTCAGTGAGCTAAAATGCAGGATTGAATGATAATTGTTAAAAACTTCCTTTCGCCATTATAGAAATATCAGGCCTGTGGAGCGATACAGGCGCTCAAGCGCCTCTAGTTTGTTGTTTATAGTAGATTTTTTCATAAACCAGCAGTTGAAGTAAGACTTATTTATGCAGTTCACCAGAGCAAACCATTGATAACTGAATATTATTCTTAGATTTTCTTACCTAGAATCGTAATAAAGGTGTTTAGGTTTAATATTTTGTATTTAGCACATCACATGAAAAAAATGTACACTTGTCCAAATTGAAAGCATTTTAAGACAACAATTTAAATGTAGCTCAACAGTAGAATTTGTCTTTCAAAGGGTAGAATACATTGTAGCAAAAGGAGAGAATACCAGCGTTTTCTTTTCCCACAATGTTTTCAAAAGACTTCTTCCTCAGGGATTTTGGGATTGTGTGGTAAAGTGTTCAAGCTTCAGATTATGTACCAAATTTTTAAGGTCGTGAATACAGTCTGGGACCACTTCGTGTAAAATCACTTTGTGCTTGGGATGAGATGATGTGAATGCATACTCTCTGTATTTTGTGTATGAAATCACATGTCTAGGATTTTATACGCGGTATCAGCTTTGAGTCCTTTAGTAAACTTTTTCAAATTTCATTCCTGGTTTCAAAATTGGCACTATTTTCAAGTTTATGTATTGATATCAGTTAGAAAAGACCATCACAGTCCTACTGTTGAAAAACTGTGACATCTCTTGTTGCCTGAAAGGTCATCTCATCTATCTCTAATATGAAATTATATTTTTCCCAGTTTTTTCTGCCTACATGTATTTCAAACAATGCAATAATTTTGCATATATACCTCTGATGGGTCTTTTTTTTCCCTTGTATTACATGTATGTTTTCAAAACCTAGATCTAGATTATGATTTAGAACTCATTTTGTGACATGATGGTCCTCAATATTACAGACGAAGAAGGACTCTCTGCAGCAAGAGCTCATCAACTTAGGAATAAAACTTAAAGAACTACAACTGCAAAAGGAAAGTCTGCAGAAAGAGATAGCTTGTTTGACAGAAAACCATGCACAGGAAGTTCTTACACTTTCAAAAAATCTGGAAGATCATAGAGAGCAGTTGGAAATAAAAGAAAAAAGGTAAGAGCTGAAATACTCTATTCACCTTAAAATATGACAATAACTAACTGATATAGATTTATTTGCTATACTTTGTATGATGTCATCATCATTTTGTAGCAATGCAAGTTTGCAGGTAAAAATTTCTGTAATTGGCTAATACTCTATCATGCTATCAGTGGTAACAGGGTTTATCACAGATTAGGTGAATGTAATTTGCCTGAAATAGATGTTTTAATGATAATACATGTAAATAATGTCATGTTGGTTTTACTTTTTCAATAGTCTGCTATTTTATTCACCTTGAGGAGACTTTCAGTGTAGTCCACTATTTTATTCACCGGCAGGAGATGTTTTCCTCTTTAGGTAATAACAGAATTTTCTAAACAAAATGCAAATTAAATATCACATTAAAGAGATACATGTAGAGTTGAAAAATTATAGAGTATGTTGAATTATATTGAATATATATTGAATTGATAATATAACTTTGTTTTAAAACTAATGTTTTGACCAATATACGGTTTTTCTCATTGAGTTTAAAGTATCATTCTCCAGGTTAGCTCTCCACCAAACGATCCCATTTTTAGCTCTACTGGCTGAAAGCCAGCAGAGCTTCTGTCATGGCGGGGTTTCCGTCGTCCGTCCGTCCATCCGTCTGTCCATCCGTCAAATCTTAGAAAGACTTTGTGTGCACTCTAGAGGCCACATTTTCAGCCTGATACCCACAAAACTTGGTCAGAAGGGTTGTCTTGATGATATCTTTGCCAAGCTCGAAATTGGATCTCAAAAGGTCAAAAACAAGGTCACAGGGCCAAATATTAGAAAAATCTCATGTGCATACTATATGCCATATTTTCAGCGAGTTACTTATGAAATTGGTCAGAATGTTTTTCTTGATGATATTTTGGGCATGATTGAAATGGGGTCTTGTCTGATAAAAAATGGAGGTAACTAGGTCATATCTTAGAAAGACCTTGTGTGCACTTCAAAGGCCACATTTTCAGTCTGATAGTCTTGCAACTTGGTCAGAATGTTTGTCTTAATGATATCTTGGACAAAATTGAAATTTTGGTTAAAAATGTAGGTCACTTATGCTCATGTGTTTTACATCATTAAAACCAAGATGTCTCAAGCTTTTTCAACAGTAGATGATTTTACTGAGATGAGTGCTTCAGGGCCAATGGCCTTCCTATTGCTTAGATTTACCACTGAAAAATCAGTCTATTTCTAAAAGCAACTAGAACCAAGCTTTGGTGTCCCCATGCCATGCATTTTTTTCCTTTTCCCACAGTGTTTCTCAATGTATGAGCCACAAATAATTTTGTTATCAAATACTACAGTGTGAAGTCTAAAACTTCGTTGTCTGAGTTCAGAGTTATTAGGAAAAGGTATCAATATATTTTTAGACTGAGATTTTTAGAGACAGACCTGGAGAGGGCCACATCAGATATACAAAAAGTAAAGTGCTCAAAAGGTAACATGAATGAGCCACCCTCTGTGAAAAGGGGTTTAGTGCATTTGTAAAAAGTATTGACTTAGATCAGCTTGCATAGGCTGACATTGCTAAAAAAATTCTTGCTCTTGTTAAATTTTCAACATGTCAGTGGACCAGTTTACCTCTGACAGAATTCAGCCAGTTGTTAGACAAAATGGATCCATAATTATGTAATGACATGCTTGTTATAAATCATCATTGAGATGTATTAAAGCTGCTTTTGCCAGAGCATGGCTCAAATATTTTTATAAGTGTTATACAAGAAGCATGTTTGTTCTTTTGATAAATTTTACTTCAAGTTAGTCTGTAACATAGTATAAAAGCTACTGACTTTAAACTGAATATGCATATAGATGAGATTGAGGACAAGTGCAGTGCAGAAGATTCATATCTCTGTCTTCATTATTCAGTATTGCCCTTAGTTATTCTGAAATGTGGATTTGTGCTCAGAGCATAACTCCCAAAGTCTAAGAGCTATTGGCTTCGTTTACAAATAGATCATGTTGAGGAAGAGTGCAGTGCACAAGATTCATATATATTCATTATTGTTGGAGTCATTGCCCTTTGTTATTTTACACATTGAATTTCTGTCCAGAGCATAACTTCAAAAGCATAAAAGCTATGGACTTCACACTTCATTTCGAGATAGATCACATAGAAGACAAGTGCAGTGCACAAGATCCATATGTCTGTTTCCGTTATTTTTAGCTCATAAGAGCATGAAGTGCTCAAGGTAAGCTTTTGTGATCTTGCTGTGCCCAGATTGTGTCGTTAGGTCATCAGTATTTACCTTGTGTACACTCTAGAGGCCACATTTTCAATAAGATACTCTTGAAACATTGTCAGAATTTTTGTCTTGATAAAATATTGGACCAAATTGAAATTGGGTCACATTGGGTAAAAAAGTCAGTCACCGGGCCAAATCATAGAAAAACGTTAAGTGGACTCTAGAGGCCACATTTTCAGCCTAATACTATTTAAATTTGGCCAAAAAGTTTGTCTTGATGATATCTCGGACTACTTTGAAATTGGGTCATGTTGGGTCAAAAGGTAAGTCAATGGAGCATATCATAGAAAAACCTTGTGTGCATTCTAGAGGCTACATTTTCAATCAGATACTCATGAAACTTGGTCAGAATATTTGTCTTGATGATATCTTAAACAAATCTGAAAATCAGACATGTTGGGCCAAAAAGTGCCATAGGTAATGGGTAAAAATCTTAGAAAAACATTGTGTGTAGTCTAGAGGCCACATTTTCAGTCTGATTTTCAAGAGACTTGGTCAGAATGTTTGTCTTGATGAAATCTTTGAGAAGCTTGAAATTGGGTCATATCTTTTCAAAAAGTAGGTCAATTGGCCAAATCTTAGAAAAACCATAAGTGCACTCTAGTAGCCACATTTTCAGCCTGATACTCATAAAAATTTGTCAGAATGTTTGTCTTGATGATATCTCAAAGAAACTTGAAATAGGGTCATGTTGGATCAAAAAGTAGGTCACTAGGCCAAAGCTTAGAAAAATGTGTGCATTCTAGAGGCCACAATTTCGGCCTAATACTCTTGAAACTCGGCCAGAATGTTTGTCTTGATGATATCTTGGACAGGAATGAAATTGGGTTATGTTGGGTCAAAAAGTAGGTCACTGGGCCAAATCTTTGAAAAACCTTGTGTACACTCTAAAGGCCACATTTTCAGTCTGATTTTTAAGAGACTTGGTTAGAATGTTTGTCTTGATGATATCTTTGGCAAGATTGAAATTGGGTCACATTTGGTCAAAATGTAGGTCGAGGGGCCAATTCTTAGAAAAACCTAGTGTGCACTGTAGAGGCCACATTTCAGCCTGATACTCATGAAAGTTGGTCAGAATGTTTGTCTTTATTATATTTTGGACAAGTTGTAAATTGTGCCATGTCAGGTCAAAAAGTAGGTCACTTACACTCGTGTGTTTTACTTCATTAAAACCAGAATCTCTTCAGCTTTATCAGCTGTAGATGACTTTACTCAGGTGAGCGCTTTAAGGCTAACGACCCTCATGTTTGGTTTATTGCCCTTAGTTAGTTTACAAAGAGTATTTTTGTTTGGAGCATAACTCTCAAATTATCAAAGCTATTGGCTTCATACTTAATTTAGAAATTAACGATGTTGAGGAAAAGTGCAATGCACAAGATCCATAACTCTGTTTTCATTATTGTTGTAGTGGTTGCCCTTTGTTATTTTACAGGTGGATTTTTCTCTGGGGCATAACTTCCAAAGTATAAAAGCTTTTGACATCAAACTTCTTATGCAGATAGATCACATTGAGGACAAGTGCAGTGCATAAGATCCATATCTCTGTCACCATACTTTTTTGAGTTATTGCCCTTTGTCATGTTACAAATTTGATTTTTGTCTGGAGCATAACTTCCAAAGTACAAATGCTACTCTTGTCAAACATCATATGAAGATAGGTCACATTGAGGAGGAGTGCAGTGAACAAGATCCATATCTGTGTCTTCATTATTTTTGGGTTTATTGCCCCTAGTTATTTTAAAAGGTGGAGTTTTGTCTGGAATATGATTTTCAAAGTCTAAGAGCTATGGCTTCAAACTTACTAGTAATTATGCCCCCCTTCAACAAAGTGAGGGTATATTGCTTTGCTAATGTCGGTTGGTCCGTCGGTCGGTAGACCTTACCTTGTCCGGATGATAACTAGACACAGAATTGATCTAGGTTCGTCAAATTTGGTACAGACATGCGTCTTGGAGTGTAGATGATCCCTATTGATTTTGAGGTCAATCGGTCAAAGGTCAAGGTCACAGTGACCGTCAACATGTTGATATATAGACCAAACCTTGTCCGGATGATAACTAGACACAGAATTGACCTAGGTTCGTCAAATTTGGCGCAGACATGCGTCTTGGAGTGTAGATGATCCCTATTGATTTTGAGGTCAATCGGTCAAAGGTCAAGGTCACAGTGACCGTCAACATGTTGATATATATAGACCAAACCTTGTCCGGATGATAACTGGACACAGAATTGACCTAGGTTCGTCAAATTTGGCACAGACATGTGTCTCGGATGGTAGATGATCCCTATTGATTTTGAGGTCAATCGGTCAAAGGTCAAGGTCACAGTGACCGTCAACATGTTGATATATAGACCAAACCTTGTCCGGATGATAACTAGACACAGAATTGACCTAGGTTCGTCAAATTTGGCACAGACATTGACTTGGAGTGCAGATGATTCCTATTGATTTTGGGATTAATCCATCAAAGTTCAAGGTCACAGTGGCCTTCAACTTAATGATATATAGACCAAACCTTGTCCACATGATAACTAGACACAGAATTGACCTAGGTTCTTCAAATTCTGTACAGATATTCATCTTGGAGTGTAAATGATCCCTATTGATTATGAGATTAATCCATCAAAGGTCAAGGTCACAGTGGCCTTCAACTTAATGATATATAGACCAGACCTTGTCCACATGATAACTAGACACAGAATTGACCTAGGTTCTTCAAATTCTGTACAGATATTCATCTTGGAGTGTAAATGATCCCTATTGATTTTAAGGTTAATCCGTGAAAGGTCAAGGTCAGTGACCACCAGATGATTCAGGGCCCGCGCTGCCATTCGCCACTTGAGCAATTTGCTAAAAAAAAATTAAAGTGTCTCAAAAATCATCATATGTGGCTCAACTTGTGGCTCCAACATTTTATTCGCGTATTATCGGGGACGTAGTAAGCATCGGAGTCAACTGGGAAAAAGCGGAAGTCGAACGCGCGTGCCGAAAAGAAAATCGATAACCCAGTCTGTGTATCGGCGACTGTTTACAATCTTGTATGTATACACACGGCGGTGTGTATAATTATGCCAACTGTTGACAGATTATCACGTTTAACAATTGAAGTGGGCTATAAATCAAAAAGATGACATCGATATTTCTTAATCAATTCTTTTGATATCAGTTTATGAACTGTGCCACTTCCTGTATCAATGTGGCAGTAGCGGGGCATGACTGTTTTACAAACAGACATCTTGTTTACAATTCAGATCCATATAGATCTCTGTCTCCATAATTTCTGGAGTTATTGCCCTTTGTTAATTTTTAGATTTGATTTTTGTCCGGAGCATATCTTCAAAAGCATAAAAGCTATGGACTTCAAACTTCATATGCAGATAAATCACATGGAAGACAAGTGCAGTGCTCAAGATCCATAAGTCTGTTTCTGTTATTTTTTATTTTATTGCCAAAGTTACTTTACAAACTGGATATTTGTCTGGAGCATGACCCCCCAAAATATGTGAGCTATTGGCTTGAAACTTAATTTACAAATAGATCATGTTAAGGGCAAGCAAGATTCATATCTCTATCTTCATTATTCTTGGAGGTATTTCCCTGTGTTACTTTACAAATTGGATTTTTGTCCAAAGCATAACTCCCAAAGTATAATAGTTAATTGGCTTCATATTCCATGAGCAAATAGATAATGTTGAGGACAAGTGCAATGCACAAAATTCATAACTTGTCTCCAGTAGTTGCTCTTACTTATTTTACAAATTTGATTTTTGTCTGGAGTACAACTTTCAAAGTATAACAGCTATGGACTTCAAATTTCATATACAAATAGATCATTTTGAGAACAAGTGCAGTGCACTATAGTCATAACTCTGTCCTCATTATTTAGGGGTTATTGCCCTTTGTTAATCCCCTGCAGAGAAGGTCAAGGTCCCAGTAATGGGTTTGATGCTTCAAGCCCAGCTTTCGTGTTTGCACCTTTCTTGTGTGCGGATTTTGTGTTAGCAAATTTTGTGTTTGTACTTATATCACCAAGAAATTATATTGGTATTCCGTTTTTTAAATCGGCAATGCAACCAAAGATAGATGGATGGATGGCTTATTATTTAATGTCTGTCAACAGAATTTCAGTCATGATTCCATGATGGAAGGGTGATTATAAAAGGCTCAGTTAAATGAAATGCTGTTTAGGTTCAGGAATCAAACCCTTGACTCTGTGATCCAAAGTTGGGAGCACTTATTGCTTGGCTTAGTTGTTTCTACAACCAAAGGTCCCACTACTCTGTCATTCTTTGATGGGAGGGTATAGCTGTCCTTCAGATTGCCTTCTTGTGTTCATTTAAGAATTACCTATTTGTTTTAGATATAATCATAATGGAGAAAGCTGACCTTACTTCT
This sequence comes from Hippopus hippopus, assembly GCA_946811185.2. NCBI lineage: Eukaryota > Metazoa > Mollusca > Bivalvia > Cardiida > Cardiidae > Hippopus > Hippopus hippopus. The sequence goes on from OX328101.1 coordinate 33,422,432, forward strand.
AAACTTAGTGAAGTAGAGAGGCAAAAGGTACGTATGCATTCATAATGTTTGTTATGCTAAAACTTAAAAAAAAAAAATGAGTAAAGTTAATTGAATCTCTGTAACACTCAAGTGAATAAATCATTTATTAACCCTTTACAGTGTTGCATCCAGGCTGCACGATTGTGCAAATCCGGCTGTTAACACTTTCATTCCTGCAATTTTAAATTTTCTTGGGTGATAACTCCCGCAGAAACGGAAATAATCCCCTGCTTTGCAATAGTCTGTGTGCAACAAAATAGCATTTTACAAGGAAAATGAAATTCTGCAGATGCTTCAAATACACAATTTCTGCATAAAATAATAACCTGCATATCAATTCTTCAGCGTAATATGGTCGTACATGATACAGTCTACATTTTCATTTACGTCAGTTTATGCTAATATATCGATATCTTGCTGTGGAAATACCCGTATAGACTGGGATAAGTGATATTGTTGAATACCTCGGATGATGTAATCAGCCTGTATGGGGATAAGTGCTATTGAGGAATACCGCGGTAGCATTTTCATCACATGTGTTAATAAAATTTGAACGTGGAATAAATTTGTAATAGAATATTTACTGGATTATGAAAATGAAATAGACTGACTACATCTGAAACACAATACTGTATCAAATGAAAGTTACAAATCGGCAAAAAGAAAGCAAATTTTGATCAAATTTATCTTTAATGTAATTTATCAGTGTTTCAGCTAGCGACATGTCAAAAACTGTAAGAAAATATAAAGTTTTTAAAATAGAAGTTGATGAAGGAAGTTACCTAGCAAAAATCAAAAAAGTCACATGAGTAATATCAAGTATAGCCAGCAGAAAAATGGACCACAAAACTTCGTCAGTGTATTACATTTCTTAAAAAGAATATGAGCTGTAACATTTTTTAACTTAGTCTTTCTTCAGTACATGTCCCTTTTCCATGCTCTGTGATTTATTTGAAAAATTCTTGCAATTTTCGTTTAAAAAATTGCAGTCCATAAAGGGGCTTTTTCAAATTTTGCTGTGAATCAGAATTTCTTGTTAAATACCATCAGATACATTTTTCTAAACATATTGAAACAGATTTGTTTCCTTTAGTACAAAGGTACAATTTTGCCTTCTAAATAACGGAATGATTGTTTGGCAATTTGTCTATTTTTATGAGACCAGATATCAGCTGAATAGCCCTTTTTCAACTCCAAAGTAAACAAAGCAAGTCCCCAGGTATCAAAATCGTTTCACACTTCAACAAGGTACACTGACAATGTTTTATTCATTAGGTAGTGGCCAAGCTTACAGCTAACTTAATAAAACATACATTTATCATAACTCTGAATCAATTTTTTTTTCAGGGCGAGTTATCTTCTCAGCTAGAACAAAGTGGATTTTCTCTTAATCAGATGACTTTGAATGCAAATGAACTTCAGCTTCAATTAGAGAAAAGACAAGAGGATGGAGCTGCACTACTGGTAAATTCATATTTACATACCTGTATATCATTTAAACTTTAAAGTACCTTTCACAACCATAGTGGTCTTGGCAGCCATTGTAGATCAAGATTAGACTGCAGAGAACATGCAGTCTGGCCTTCGATTTACACTGTCCGCTCTGCTGAGACATTTTTGACGTGAGTAAACTTGAAATTGCAATTATTTGGGTTTATTTCTAGACTGAAAAAATCTAATGGGTTTATACAGGGCTCCAAAGGATTAGAGTTTATTTGTTCGTCTGAAAAGGTGAAGTATTTTAGTCATTTATGATCAAAGTCTGATTATTCATGCCATTTCTGAGTTTCAGTACCCTGCTGGGACTATACTGTGCCTTGACAAGGTTTACTCTCGTAGTGACGTGTAATCAGTGCCATCTACAGAGGACACTAGAAAGCACTTTGATTAACCCATTTCCACATGATCTTGACTTGAAAAGACTCTGAAAGAGAAGGCTTTTAAAAACATTTTGGGAAAAGGAGAATCCTATCAAAGACGGTTGCCAAGGTTGCCAAGAACATAATAGAATGCTTTTACATGCAGTGTAGATCAAGATCAGATACACTGAATGAACTATCTGATCTTGGATCTACTCCATCTACTGTTTTGGTAATTACTTGTGGTCCAAAACAGTCATAAAGATTTGTAAAAGATGTGACATTCTTTTTGACTGAAAATGTTTCATGAATGTGTAATTCTAGAGGTGGAAATCTGATGAGTATATTTATGACTCTAAAACCTGTTTTTTACATTTTGTTTATCCAGTGATAATTAATATAGTTGCAGTTCAATGGTTTGCAACAACAGTTTAATGCAGTACAGTCTGAAAACCATACACTGTCTGAAAGAATAAAGGAAATGGAACAACTTGCTTCACTGAAAGAGGTATACTGATTAATCCAGCATATTATACAACCATACAAGCTAGTCTTAGTTTTATCCCTTAGTAGTTTCACATATCAAAAATATTTGAAGAAAAGAAGCATGTCCTGTTTGCATTAAATATACTTTGGGATTAAGGAGTGTCTACTTGCAATAAGCAACTCTTGCTTTCCATCAATGTTTCAGAAGCTGTCAACAGCAGAAACAGATTACTGGATGGCATCTTGATATGTGAAAAAGCATGTGACTGTTATAAGTGGCTTATTTCCTAGGCATGACCTGTTACAATCTTTGAAAATCTTCATGTTAAACACTGTTGACTAGAATTCATTGATGTTTGGTATGAATGGTCCTTGTTTGTTTTGGAATATTACTTGATTTCATCTCTATAAAATGATTGAAAAGCTGATGCCTAATTAGGTGGTTTTTTTTTTCCCGCACAATTTGTATGATGCAATCTTTGAAAATTATTGGTAAAAATTATAGGTCAAATTCTTTGATATTTGGTGTGAGTTAGTCTTGGCCACTCCTCTTTCAGGTGCCTGGTTGGGATCCTGGTATATGAATAAACAAGTCTGTTGTGATTGGGCCATTTTCTTCATTTGGCCAGCACTGCTATTACTGAAAACCTTCATTTCAAAAAAGAAAGAAATGCTGTTTTGTATGGGTGATCAATTAAAAAAAAAATGTCACAGTTCATGCCTATTACTCTATAGCTTGCTTCCTTTTGTAGTCAGTAGAGTGATACAGTGTCACCATGTCCCCCTAGATTATCTGTTATGAACAAACCATAGAAAAAAAAATGTAATAGTTTGTAGTAACCACATAAATATGAGCCATGCTGTGTGAAAAGGGGCTTTAACGTGTCTCCAAAAAGTATCAAAACAGGTCAGCCTGTGCAGTCCATGCACATTGACCTGGGTCAAAACTTTCTGCTATTGTTAAATTTTCTTCAGGTCAAAGGACCATTCTACCTCATGAATTAGCCTGTTATTAGACAAAATGGATTTGATGGATCCATAATGTGTGATGACTTGCTTGGTAAAATGCATCACAGATATACATGAAACCCCCTTTTGCTAGCGTGTGGTATAGATGTACTTTAACCCTTTACCACACAATGACGCCTTTTGACGCCCCTGAAGAAGAGGCCTTTTGAAAACATTGTGGAAAAAAGAGAAAATGCTGGTAACCAGCATTTTCTCCTTTTCCCACAAAGTTTTCTACCCTATCAAAGAAAAGTTGAGTCATTTGAGCCACTATGAAATTGTCTTCTGCAAATGCTTTCAATTTCAATAGGTCTTAAATTTTGCCGTGTGGTAAAGGGTTAAACAACATTTTTTTTAACCTTCCTTCAGGATGATCATGAAACAGATAAGTGTGTTTTTAACCCTTTACCAAATTGAAAGCATTTGAGGACGACAACTAAGATGTGGCTTGAATGCTGCTTTTTGGCTGTGAAAAGATATAGAAAACATTGTAGGAAACGGACAAAATGCTGGTTACCAGCATTTTACTCCTTTTCCCGCAATGTTTTCAAAAGGCTTCTTTCTCAGGGGCATTAAAACTAGGGATTGTGTGGTAAAGGGTTAAGGAAAAAAAACATTGATATCTGTAAGGTTTCAAAGACTGATAAATGCTTGCACAATTCTGTGATATATAGAAGTGTGTATTCTCAAAATACAGGATATTATTAATGATGTAAGAAAACAACTTCAAGAAAAGACCAGTGAAGCAGAATTCCTCATTCTTAAGCTGAGTGATGTTGAGCAGAAAATTGAAAAGCAAAGGTACCATACTGTTTTGTTACTAATAATGACAGGACTGGAAAAAACAAAATATTTTCACATGCATCTAAAGTTTAAGTCTAATCACCATCACATTGATTCAAAGTTTCGCATTAACCATGTTTATTAAAAAAGAAAAAAACAAACTTGAAGTCTCCATTTGACTGCAGCAATGAAGGCAGCTCGTTTGAATATATACAGTAAAAGCTCTCCTCAAGACCACCACGACAATAGCAGCAACCCGCTTTTATGAACGATTTTTGTCAGAACGGAATTTTTCCTTCTTAAAGATCAATGATCATGAACCCGGAAATACGAGCACCCCGCTATTCCAAAATTACGACCACCATTTTTAGTACCAATATGAATTTACCTGTGAATTTTAACCCTGTGAAAGTACCTCTCGATTTCCATAACTTCTTCACGACCACCTAATTGTCACGCATCCATAATCGCGAACCACAGACTGTGCCACATGTACGAATATTATTGGGTCCAATGGAATTGGCAATCAATTATCGGTCTTTTGTTTGTCTATAGACCATTGATTGTAACATGATTGTGTTAATTGATCAGAATGTTACGTAACATAATCAAACGACCTGTGAATTGATATTTTTAAACCATAGATTCAGCTTTCACCTGGTAATCAAACGTTTATCGCACATCGCTGACCTGGATGACAAACATGTCTACATCAGGGTGTTCACGATTTATTGTTTTAGCCAGCTGATGTACTTTAAGACGCTTGGGTTTAGTGGTGATCGAGATGGGATTATCATTTTGTTTTTGACACTTTATATACTGTAATTATACCGTAACAAATATGTGATTGTAAACAAGTGACCACGATGACTGTGAGATCGACGATTAGCAGGACTGTTCGAATAATCAACTCGGATAAAAATGGAAAAAAAAGGGGTAGATTTTCCGTAGACGTCAAACGTTCAAAGATCAGCACGTATTCGAAAATCTTCATTTTAAAATGAAAATCAGCACTTGGAATATGAGTTCTTGAGACTACATGAAGTAAAAAAGCAGATCAAAAATGAGAATTTGACGAGATCTATCAGTGACATTAGATTCTTTAGTCTTCAGATTCATTTAGTTAAATAATGTACATACCTGGTTATGATTGTTTTAAATAGGCAATTATGAAATGACATGCTTTTACAGGTGGATTTATTTAATAAAATTCAAGAAATGTATAACTTTTCAATGAACATAAAAATGTTCTTGTCATTTTCAGTTGTGTACTTAATCTTCCCTAAATGAAATGCATTTCCTATTCACATCATTCAGCCCTGCACAAGTCTACTCAGAGCCAGGGTTCATTTCAAAATGTAGGTGTGTGAAACCCAGAAATCAGACCACCCCACCAATGAGACCAAATTTTTAAAGTACCATGGGTGTTCTTAATAGAGGAATTTTACTGTAAATACTACAGATGAAAAGTATTAAAAATTAAAAAATTCTTTACCTTTAGACTGAAAATGATTTATAAAGAATATTGTCTTTTTACTGTTTTCAAATTTATTTAGAAGCCAGTTGTCATATGTGGCCGATAGTTTAGTGTCCATTACTGTTGAACATAAATTGGATTATAATATCAAAGGATTTTTAGCTCACCTGAGCACAGTGTGCTCAAGGTGAGCTATTGTGATCGCCCTATGTCTGGCGTCCGTCATCCGTCGTCTGTCGTCTGTCATCCGTCAACAATTTCTTTAACATCTTCTTCTAAACCACTGGGCCAATCTTGGTGAAACTTGGCAGGGATGTTCCTTGGTTGAAGCTCTACCAAAGTTGTTCAAAGAATTGAATTCCACCCTTAACTCTGGTTGCCATGGCAACAAAAAGGAAAAAAATGCAAAATCTTTGAAAATCTTCTCCGACGAAACTGGAAGGCGTAGAGCTTTGATATTTGGTATGTAGCCTCCTAGTGGACCTCTATCAAGTTTTTTCATATGATGCCCCTGGGGTCAAAACTGGCCCCGTCCCGGGGGTCACAAGTTCGAACATAGGAACAAAGAAGGAAAACGTTAAAATTCTTCTCTGAAACTGGAAGGCGTAGAGCTTTGATATTTGGTATGTATTATCTCCTAGTGGACCTCTACCAAGTTTGTTCAAATAAACCCACTGGGGTCAAAACTGGCCCGCCCTGGGGGTCACAAGTTCCAACATAGGAGCAAAGAAGGAAACTTTAAAATTCTTCTTCTCTGAAACTGGAAGGTGTAGAGCTTTGATATTTGGTATGTAGTATCTCCTCATGCGCCTCTACCAAGTTTGTTCATATGATGCCCCTGGGGTCAAAAGTAGCCCCACCCCGAGGGTCACAAGTTCGAACATAGGAGCAAAGAAGGAAACTTTAAAATTCTTCTCTGAAACTGGAAGGCGTAGAGCTCTGATATTTGGTATGTAGTATCTCCTCATAGACCTTTACCAAGTTTGTTCATATGATGCCCCTGGGGTCAAAACTAGCCCCACCCCGGCGGTCACAAGTTCAAACATAGGAACAAAGAAGGAAAACTTTAAAATTCTTCTTCTCTGAAACTGGAAGGCATAGAGCTTTGATATTTGGTATGTATTATCTCCTAGTGGACTTCTACCAAATTTGTTCATATGATGCCCCTGGGGTCAAAACTAGCCCCACCCCGGCAGTCACAAGTTCAAACATAGGAACAAAGAAGGAAAACTTTAAAATTCTTCTTCTCTGAAACTTGAAGGCGTAGAGCTTTGATATTTGGTATGTATTATCTCCTAGTGGACCTCTACCAAGTTTGTTCATATGATGCCCGTGGGGTCAAAACTGGCCCCGCCCTGGGGGTCACAAGTTCGAACATAGGAGCAAAGAAGGAAACTTTAAAATTCTTCTTGTCTGAAAATGGAAGGCGTAGACCTTTGATATTTGGTATGTAGTATCTCCACATAGACCTCTACCAAGTTGTTCATATGATGCCCCTGGGGTCAAAACTAGCCCCACCCTGGGGGTCACAAGTTCGAACATAGGAACAAAGAAGGAAAACTTTAAAATTCTTCTTCTTTAAAACTGGAAGGCGTAGAGCTTTGATATTTGGTATGTATTATCTCCTAGTGGACCTGTACTAAGTTTGTTAGCCCACCGGAGCACAACATGTTCAATGAGGTTCGAAAATGGGTCACCTGTGGTCATAAACTAGGTCACTAGATCAAATTAAAGAAATACCCTGTGGGCACTCTAGAGGCCACATTTCTTGCTCATTTGACCTGAAATGTGATCAGAATGTTTTTCTTGATGAAATCTGTGATGACTTTGAATTTGGGTCACTTTGGGTCTTAATCAAGGTCACTAGGTCAAATTAAAGAAATACCTTGTGGGCGCTATAGAGGCCATATTTTTCTACTCAATCGACTTGAAAATCGGTCAGAATGTTTGTCTCGATGAAATCTTGGATGAGTTTAAATTTGGGTCACCTGGGGTCATAAACTAGGTCACTAGGTCATGTTAAGGAAATATATTGTTGGCACTCTAGAGGCCACATTTGTTGCTCAATTGACTTTAAAGTTATTCAGAATATTGGTCCTGATAAAATTTCACATGAGTCTGAACTTAGGTCACCTTGGGTCATAAACTAGGTCACAAGGTCAAATTAAAGAAATACTGTGTGGGCACTCTAGAGGCCACATTTATTGCTCAGTTGGTTTGAACATTGGTTGAAATGTTTGTCTTGATGAAATCTAGGATGAGTTTAGAATTGGGTCACCTGGAGTCATAATATAGGTCACAATGTCAAATTAAAGAAATACCTTTCGGGCACTCTGGAGGCCACATTTCATGCTCAACTGACATGAAAATTGGTCAGAATGTTTGTCTTGATGAAATATCGAATGAGGTTGAAATTGAGTTATAAACTATGTCAGTAAGTCAAATTAAAGAAATTTATTTGGGCACTCTAGAGGCCACATCTATTGCTCAATTGTTCAGAATGTTTGTCTTGATAGACTTTATGATGAGTTCTAAATTGGGTCATGTGGGTTCATAAACTAGGTCACTTGGTCAAATTAAAGAAAAATCTTGTGAGCACTCTGGAGGCCACATTTATTGCTCAATTGACTGGAAAATTGCTGAGAATGTTTGTCTTGATAAAATCTAGGATGAGTTCAAAATTGGGTTACCTAGAGTCATAGACTAGGTCACTAGGTCAACTTACAGAAATTCTGTATGGGCACTAGAGGCAAAAAATTTGCTCAATTGACCTGAAAATTGGTCAGCCTGTTTGTCTTGATAAAATCTTGGATGAGATCAAAATTGGGTCACATGGGGTCATAAACTAGGTCACTAGGTCAACTTATGGAAATTCCTTGAGGGCGCTTTAGAGGCCACATTTTAAGCTCAATTGACCTGACAATTGGTCAGAGTTTCAATCATGACCCTGGAGTGAAATTTTGACTCAGGTGAGCGATCCAGGGCCATTAGGCCCTCTTGTTTTAAATCCCATTTATTTATTTATTTATTTATAGCTCACCTGAGCACAAAGTGCTCAAGGTGAGCTTTTGTGAGAGTGCGTCATCAACTTTTACCTTGTGTACACTCTAGAGGCCACATTTGTTTGTCACGATGATATCTCATACGAGTTAGAAATTGGGTTATGTTTAGTCAAAAACTAGGTAACTGGATCAGATCTTTGGAAAACCTTGTGTACACTTTATGGGACACATTTTCAGTCCGATACTCTTGAAAGTTAGTCAGAATATATGTCCTGATGATATCTCAGAGGATTTAAAAAAATGGATCATGTTGTGTCAAAAACTAGGTCACTAGGTCAAATCTAAGAAAAACCTTGTGTACATTCTAGAGGCCACATTTTCAGCCCAATACTCTTGAAAGTTTGTAAGAATGTATGTGTTGATGGTACCTCAGACATATTTTAAAGTGGGTCATGTCTGGTCAAAAACTAGTTCACAAGGTCAAATCTTAGGAAAACCATGTGTATACTCTTGAGGACACATTTTCGGTCCAATACTCTTGAAAGTTGGTCAGCATGTTTCTCTTCATATCTCAGACGAGTTTGAAATGTCGGGTCAAAAACTAAGTCACTTGGTCAAATCTTAGAAAAGCCTTGTGTACACTCTAGAAGCCACATTTTCAGCCCAATACTCTTGAAAGTTTGTCAGAATGTATGTGTTGATAGTATCCGTGTACACCCTAGAGGCCACATTTTAATTCCAATACTCATGACATTGGTCAGAAATATGTCTTGATGATATCTAGGACGAGACTGAAAACATGTCTCCTCAGGTCAAAAACTAGGTCAATAGATGAAATCTTAGGAAAACCTTTTGTTCTCTCTAGAGGTTACATTTTCAGTCCAATACTCATGAATGTAATTTGGTCAGAATGTTTGTCAGGCGATATCTCATCAGGTCAAAAACTAGGTCACTAGGTCAGATCTTTAAAATAGCTTATGTACTCTCTAGAGGTTTGAAAATTAGTAAAAATGTTTTTCTTGGTGATAGATAAGATGAGATGGAAAATGGGTCACATTGAATCAAAAACTAGATCTCCAGGTCCAATCTACGGATAACCTTGTGTACACTCTAGAGACCACATTTTCTGTCCAATAACTGTGAAAAGTGGTCGGGAGCTTTATTTTGATAATACCTACAACAAGTTGTAAATGGGCTATGCTCGGCTAAAAAGCAGGTCACTGAGACAAATTCCAGAAAAAGAGTTTACAGGCAAAATTTTTAGTCCAATACTTATGAAAAGCCTCTTAGAATGTTTGTCATATTAATATCTCAGAGGAGATTTGTAATGGGTCATGTTTGGTCTAAAGGCTCAGGTGAGCAACTTTAGAGCCATCATGGCCCTCTTGTTGTTTTTTTTTTTTTTCAGAGTGGATGCAGAAATGACTTTGAAGGAGATGGAGAAAATGGCATCTGAGCTTAAGTTATCTAAGGAAAAGTATTCCAAACAAGACAAAATGATTTTGGAATTGCAGGCAGAAATTAAAGTATGTTAAGAGTTCTGAGATCAGTTTGATCATGTCCGCACTGTCATCTAATTATTTCAAACCTATCACTGATTGTATCAAAGAACTGGTGGAAAAATAATGATCAAGAACTGTAAAGGATCCATTTGAAGTTTTAATTGCATGCTTCTTTTTTACAGTACCATGTCTGCATTTTGTTGACAGCAGATTTTTAGCTCACCTAGAGCACAAATTAATCAAAAGGTGCTATTTTGATTGTCCAGCATCTACTTCACAGCCGTCTTAAAGCAAAAAAACTTCTCCTAAGAAACTCAAGGATCAAATAGAAAAAAAATATAGCATACAAATTCTGTAAGATTGGGCAGGGTAAAAAGATTGTTCTAATCAGTTAAGTTGTGTGGCCTTCAGCGCAAAAAGTGGTGGAGGAAAAACTGTTCCCCATTTACCAAAATGCAGATGGCATTAAAACTTGGCATTATTAATCAATATCAGCACTACAACAAGACTTTTTAATTGGTAAGTATAGGTAGACCTTTGTCCTACTTTGTACTTCCTAAAATTGGGCTCCTCTTTTCGAATAATTTATGTAGGAAAAACTAAAATGAACCTTACTTGGAACCACAAAGGCAAGGATCTGGTCTTGATATCGTGTAGTTTGTTACCAAAAAATTGAAAGTGTTAAATGTATAAACACTGAATTAAATGTTTTTTTTTTCTCATACAGAGTCTTGACACAAAGAGAGAGACCATAGAAGAAGAATTAAAAGCAAATTGCTCAGTACAAAATGAGTTACGGTATGGATTATGCTTGATACATTTGATTCTTGATGTTTTACTGATATCAATCTTTTGTTTATTAAACTTTCTTTCATGGAAATCTTGTGGACAACAAAAAAAACACTGTTATAAAAGGAAACATAAAGATTTCTGGCCCCAGAAACCCTGTAGAATTTTCTGTAAATGTTTCAACTGTAGATATATTAATTCTCTACTTGTTCATTGTGTGTGTGTGTGTGTGTGTGTGTGTTTTTAGCTCACCTGAGCACAACGTGCTCAAGGGGAGCTTTCAGGATCACCCGGTATCCGTCGTGCATCCATGTGTCGTCAACAATTCTTTAAACATCAACTCCTCCTAAACCACTGAGCCAATTTGGACCAAACTTGGCTGGAATGTTCCTTGGGAGGTCCTCTTTAAAAATGTTCACAGAATTTGATTCCATCAAAAACTCTGGTTGCCATGGGCAACCAAATGGAATTTTCTAAGAAATTCTTTAAAAATCTTCTCCTCTGAAACCGCTGGTCAGATTTTAAAATAATTTCACAGAGATGTTCCTTGGGTGACCCTTTTCAAAAATTGGTCGCGAAATTTTGATCTGTCAAGAAACATGGCTCTGGTGAATGGGGGCTACTTGCACTATACAGAAATGAAGAAATTCTTAAAAATTCTTCTTCTCTGAAACCGCTTGTCAGATTTTGAAATAATTTCACAGAAATGTTCCTTTGGTGACCCTTTTCAAAAATTGTTCGCAAAATGCTGATTCGTCAAGAAACATGGCTCTGATTGGGGGGGGGGGGGGGGCACTTGCACTATATGGACATGAAGAAATTCTTAAAATTCTTCTTTTCTGAAACGGCTGCTCAGATTTTGAAATAATTTCACAGAAATGTTTCTTGGGTGACCCTTTTTGCAAATTGTTCGAGAAATTTTGATCCATCAAGAAACATGGCTCTGATGGCTGTGGGCTATTTACACCATACGGACATGAAGAAATTCTTAAAAATTCTCCTTCTCTGAAACCGCTGGTCAGATTTTGAAATAATTTCACAGCAAGGTTCCTTGGGTGACTCTTTTCAAAAACTGTTCACAAAATTGTGATCTGTCAAGAAACATGGCTCTGATGGTGGGGGCTATTTGCACTTTCTCTGGAAAGGCTGGTCAGATTTTAAAGTAATTCCACAGAAATGTTCCTAGGGTGACCCTTTTCAAAAATTGTTAGGGAAATTTTTATCCGTCAAAAAACAACAGCCAATTGTTGGCACCTGCATGTGGTGTTCTTGTTCGACTTATGTTTTTAGTCACTATTGAGCATGTGCTCTTCTTCAAGAAATCGTCCTTGGGTGATCTATCAAAAAATTTATTTGCAGAATTCTGATTCATCAAAATCATTGCTGTGGTGATGATTGTAGGGGTGGTGACAGATTTTGAAATGACTTTTACAGGTGACCTTTTCAAAATTGCTGGGCAAAATAATGATTTTGTTTCCAAAGTTTCAATACCTCAAAAAAAATTGGCTATGGTCCTCTCAAAAATTCAGGTGAGCGATCCAGGGCCATCTTGGCCCTCTTGTTTAGCTCACCTGAGCACAAAGTGCTCAGGTGAGCTTTTGTGATTGTGCTGTGTCCGGCGTCCGTCTTGCGTCGTCTGTCGTCAACTTTTACCTTGTGTACACTCTAGAGGTCACATTTTAAATCTGATACTCATGAAACTTGGTCAGAATGTTTGTCTTGATGATACCTCAGACGAGTTTGAAAATAGGTCATGTCGGGTCAAAAACAAGGTCACTAGATAAAATCTTAGAAAAACCTTGTGTATGCTCTAGAAGCCACATTTTCAGTCCAAAACTCTTGAAAGTTGATCAGAATGTTTGTCTTGATGATATCTCAGACGACTTCAAAAATGGGTCATGTCAGATCAAAAACAAGGTCACTAAGTCAAATCTTAGAAAAACCTTGTGTACGCTCTACAGGCTACGTTGTTGGTCCAAAACTCTTGAAAGTTGGTCAGAATGTTTGTCTTAATGATATCTCAGACGAGTTTGAAAATGGGTCATGTCGGGTCAAAAACTAGGTCACTAGGTCAAATCTTAGAAAAACCTTGTGTATGCTTTAGAGGCCACATTTTCAGTCCAAAACTCTTGAAAGTTGGTCAGAATGTTTGTCTTGATGATATCTCAGATGAGTTTGAAAATGGGTCATGTCGGGTCAAAAACTAGGTCACTAGGTCAAATCTCACAAAACCTTCTGTACCTTCTAGAGGCCACATTTATAGTCAAATACTCATGAAAGTTGGTCAGAATCTATGTCATAATGATATCTTGAATGAGTTTGAAAATGGGTTATATGGGGTCAAAAACTGGTTCACCAGGTCAAATCTTTAACATAGCTAGTGTAGCTCTAGAGTCATCATTTTCTGTCCTTTACTTATGAAAATTAGTCAGAATGTTTGTCTTGATGATCAATACGATGAAATTGAAAATTGGTTACATTGGCTAAAAAACTAGGTCGCCATGCCAAATCTCGGAAAAACCTTTTCAGTCCAATAATTATGAAAGCTTGGTAGAATGTTTGTCATAATATCTCGAAAGAGATTTAAAATGGATCATGATTGGTCAAAAGACTCAGGTGAGCGACTTCTGGGCCACCATGGCCCTCTTGTTTCCTTTAAGTCCTTTTAGGTGCTTTAAGTAAGAGATTCAGAAATGTTTGAATGTTCAAGTGTATTTGAAATCACTCTGATATAATTCCCTTCTCTCTCTTGTTCTGTATTATATTGCAGCGAAAAAATTGGTGAAATTCAGTCAGAATTGGACAAAGAAAGGGAAATAAATCAAAGTATTCAAAGTGAAAAACTGGCGCAGGTAAGTGTCATCTGCATACAGATTTTGCAAATTTGGCTTTGAAGAATGTAATTGCCAGTGCATAATGTAGTGCACGTAAATAATATCTTTTACATATGTGTCATTTTCTGAAAGGGTGGTTTAATGCATCTGCAAAAAGGAACAACTCAGGTTGACCTGCACCACCCACACAGGCTTCCTTATCAAAACTTTTTGCCATTGGTAAATTTTCTCTGTGTCAAAGGACTGTTCTACCTCATGATTTACTTGGTTTGTAGACCCCTTTTTCCAAGAGTGCCACCCATATAACTGAGATAGGGTATATACTAGTACTTATTACCTCTCTTATCAAAATAGCGTCATCCCCGAATAGTGTCACATGAAATAGACATTTTAACTCTGACTGAAAATCAAGAACCAAGTATTGCAGTTTGAAGGCTGACTTGCTAGGAATATTTAATAGAAAATCACAAAGGCAGATCCAAGATCAGACTGCATGCTGTATTCTGTCTGCACTTGATGTGCACCATGCTCTAAAACAACACATGCTGTTGTTTTGGGCACTGAAAGAGTCAACCAAATACCACACGGTTCCGACTTTTAACAACCTTGAGGAAGAGGGCTTTTGAACATTGTGGGATAGAGAAAATGCTGGTCACCAGCATTTTTTCTTTTTGCAACTATAATTTCTACCCTATCCACAAATTGCATCTTTTTAATAATATTTGGTTTCTGCAAATGTTTTAAATTTGGACCAGTCTAAACTTCAAGGTGTTGTATAGACCATTTTCATGATTTTTCATGATTTTCAGGAAAAAGTGGTTGAGGGTAAACTTCTGAGTAAAGAGAAAGCAGCATCTGATCTTGAAATGAAGAATAAAAATCTTAGAGGAGATTTGACTTCAAAAAATAAACAAATCAAAGAAATGGAAAAAGAGGTAAATCGTTATTTGACACTGTCTTTATCTTTCCTAATTTCCAACCTGCAAACACAAGAGTATTGACAGACTGCAAGTTGTATCTTATCATGCTCCTTGACTTTATCAACTTAGCGCAACTTACTTACGTCGTGGAAGTTACTTCATGTTTTCTGAAATTGTATGGTGGTACATGAATGAGAAAAATCCTTCAAATAGGCTAGCAAATTATTATTTGTTGCCAAGTATTAGAACCTTGTCAACATTGCAAAAATTGACAAATTTGACAGGTTTGCAACAACAATACCTTTTTGTAATGGATATTTTATTGATGATTAGCTGAAAGGTATGAAGTCAAGAATGACATCACTGACCAAGAACTTAGCAGAAAAGACAGATGAATTGCATTCAAGAACGGAAGATTTGACTAGTCTTCAAGAGGAATTAGAACGAGAAAAAAATGAATGTGTTAAGTCAAAAGACAGAGTATGTATTGGTTAGATACAGTAGTCATAATTATGCATTTATGCTTGATTTATTATGCTTTTTCAAGAAAGTGTTTGGTTTTACAATCAACAATGGAATTTGTACTCAGATTTTGATAACTTGAATTCATTATCATGACTGTTTGTGTCTTTGCACATGACAACTTTTGAAACTGTTGTGACAAAAATTTCTTTGTCCTTTTCCCAGAAATTTTTGCAAATGATTTAAATAGACATGTTTGAGACTTGAATGTAGTTTTGTGAATCACGAGTCCTAGTTTGTTTAATGATAGAACAATGTGAACTAATGCAACATCAATAATAAATTAATGAGGAAAATTCATGTTTATGCAGGAGTGAGTTACTGAGATTTTTGCACCAAGACTTAAAAATTTATCAGTTGTCTGCTTGTTCAGTAATACTTACTGATGAATTTTACAGTGTCGTGATGGTTTTGTTTTGCTAAAAGAATCATACATAATTTATTCCTTTATTGATTTGAAATATCTAATATGTACAAGAATTAAATTGCTGAAGAATTAAATTGCTGGCTATGCTGCCACACTCAAAATTTTTACCTTACTCATGTTCAGGATTTTAACTTTTTACCAGCTGACAAAATTATGTGAGCCACACTTTGGGAAAAAGAGTTTAACCCTTTACCACACAATGCCGACTTTTGACACCCCTAGGAAAAAAGCCTTTTGAAAACCTTGTGGGAAAAGGAGAAAATGCTGGTAACCAGCATCTTCATCTTTTCCCACAATGTTTTCTACCCTACCAAAAAAAAATTGCACTATAGGAGCCACATTGAAATTGTTGTCTGCAAATGCTTTCAATTCAGACAAGGCCAAAATTTTGTCGTCTGGTAAAGGGTTAATGCATCTCCGTGTTTAATGCATCTCCGTGAATGCATCATACCAAGCGAGCCGTCTCATAAGTATGGATCCATGAAATCCATTTTGTCCAACAACTGACAGCCATGTGGTAAAATGAACCAGTTACATGCAGAAAATTTCAAAGATAGGAAAAGGTTTGGTCCATGTCAGTCTCTTTGACTGGCAAAATGGTGGCTACCAGCATTTTTTGTCTACAATATTTCAGAAGCCTAAAGTTTTATGCAGTTTTGCTGTTGTTGAAGAGTTAGTGAAATACTCTTGCAGGTCAGAGAAATGAATGAGATTACAGAGAGATGCATGAAAGAGAAAGAGGATATGTATAAAAAGTGTGAACATCAAAGATCAGAAATGACCACAATCATGCAGAATTACAAAACAGACAATGATAAACTAGTTGCCATAAAAGAGAAGGAAATAGAATCATTAAAGAGCCAGGTATGTTGAACTAAAATGAAACTGGATTTAGCAGGTGTCTTGTAATAGAAGTATAGAAAAACGATAAAACCTAAAGAACACTTTACCAAATATCCTTGCTTATTAAAACCTCTAGGAGAAAGGCTTTTGAAAATATTTTTTGAAAAGGAAGGAAATGCTGATAAGTTGGTAACCAGCATTTCTCCTTATCCTACCAGGTTTTCTAGCCTTCAAAAGCATATTTGGGCATTTGGAACACTTTTAACTTGGGCTTTGCATATAATTTCAACTTTAGATTTGTCTAAAGTTTTGTCATCTATTAAAGACAATGCTATAGAAAAGAGCAAATCAATTTGCTGTAGATGTTTATATTATTCATTATGGAGCAAGCGCCCCAATAGATGCATTCTTGGTGTGTGTTTTAACTACTGTTCACAACGCTGTTTCTGAGCCATTGATTACTCTCCTACCAAAACAAAGTCAAACCAACATGCATTCAGTGATGTAGGAGAAAAAACTAGTAACAAGTATTGTAATCAGTCCTTGGACAAAACTTTTATGAAAGTGGGATTTGAAATCTTAGCATTTGAATAACAAGCCCTATGCAATACCAACTAGACTGAAGGAAACTGATAACCAATTAACCCTAAAAGCCCAGAGGAAACCAAACGTTTTCATTCTAGAAGAAAGAGCCAAATAAGAGCTATTTCAAAGTTGCTGTTTTTCTTTCAGAATGGATCAGCAAAGAGGACATTGTTGGTCAAAAATTAGGCTCACATTTTGTTCTGTCTGGATTTGATCTATTCTGGTCGCAATGGCAGCTAAAGTTGTGAGAGGGGCTTAAGCAGTTGAAAAATTGCACAGAGTACACTTTCTGTATTTAATATAATGTGTTGATGTTTGATGCAACTATTTGACCAACTACTAACTTCTCATGTGGAATGAGAGGTCCTGCATGGCTTGGTGACCTGGAAACCCGAGGCTCGAGCCTCACTGGATCACTGGGTCTTTTGTGGGAGTGTCGTTGGGCAAGACTTCTTAGAGCCTTAACCTAGTATTGGTGAAACCCTGGAAATACATATATACATGTAGCTGTCACTGCGATATGACTGAAATAATGTTGAAAACGGCATAAAACACCATTCAATCAATCAGTCATGTGGAATTAGTTAACACAAGAAATAGGACCTCAAAGATTGATCTCGTGTTGCATGAAGAGTTAAAAACAGTTGTCTTGTGACCAGAAAAGTCTACAGTGAATTCTTTATTACATGGAATTTTTTTTAGACTGGTCCATTTTGAAAGCCAATGATATGCAGACCACTATCTAAAAGTGGCTCAAACAATATATCTTAGAAAGGGTAGGAAACACAGGAAAAAAGGAAATGTTGGTCTATATTTTGTCCTTAAAAGTTGCTGTCTTGGTGTTCAACATTGGATAGATGTACAGCAAGCTTGTAATTGTATTTCAGATGAAATTTAAAGTTGCTGAATTACAGTCTGAGATAAAGAGGTTGCACAATAGTGTTGATGAATCAGGACACCAGATGGTAATTTCTATCATCTTATGTACAATCAACATGTCAGTATCGACATACTCTTAAAGGTTGCTTAGTGCTAATCTGGCACTGCATAGTTAGTCTGACTTATCTGAAGAATGGAGTAATAATTATTCATAAGTATTTAAAAAGAAGAAATTGTCACATCAGAAAAGCATAACATACAAGTATGTAATATTAAAAACAAATAAAGAAGGAAAATGCCAGGTTTTTTATTTATTTCTCTCATTGAAATCAGTGCTGTTTGCTGTTTTGTAACCTGCTTTGGTATCTTAATGATAGGAAAATCTGCAAAAAGTGAATGGTGAAAAAGAAACTTTGCTGACTAAACTAGAACAGGAAAACACAAAGAAGGTAAAGACAGTTTTGCTTCTTGCTGTTGTAAGTTATTAACTCTTTATCAAACAACAAAATTTTCGACTTTTCCAAATTGAAAGCATTTACCGACGACAGATTAAATGTGATTCATAGTGTGAAATTTGTGTGTCAAAGGGTAGAAAACATTGTTGGAAATGGAGAAAGTGCAGGTTACCACCATTTTCTCCTTTTCCAACAATGTTTTCAAAAGTTGTCTCTGTCAGGGTCATTAAAACTTGGGATTGTGTGGTAAAGGGCTAATCTATCATGATGAAATATCTTTGTCTGATTATCATCAGTTTGAATTGTCCTTTTAGTGTATGGGTTATTTTTAGAACTACAGAAAAGTACCTGAATTACAAATTACAAAAAGGATACGCATTTGAAGAAATATTTTCAGTGTTCAAGAATATGAAAAATGTTGTTGGAAAAAGAGCAGTCGCTTGCAGCAAGCATTTGCTCTTTTTACCACAATTTTTGTAAAGCAAGCTTGTAAAAAGTTTTATGTAAATGGTAATTTTTATGTGAATCAGAACCAGGTGTGCTATAGAAAGAAAAGCATCCTATACATATATGTAGTAAATATTAACAAATCATAGATGTGGAAAGAAAGGTAAGAGATCAATTTTGTACATGAAGCACATCATTCAGTTTTGTTTCATCTGTCAAAGTAGGTTATGAAGGGCCTTGAAGCTGAGATACAAAGAAGGACAATACAGTAAAACCCCACTGTTACCATTCATGGTACTTTCGAAATTCGGTCTTATTAGGCTGGGTGGTCTGATTTCCCAGTTTTACCCATCTAGATTTTTAATTAAACCCTTACTCTGTGTAGATTTGCGTAGTTTTAAATTATGTGCAAAGTAAATTTATTTTATTTAGGAAAGTGTATACCCACACAAAAATGAGAGCAAGAAAATTTTCATCAAAAGATCTACATGTCAGTGCATTTCAATTCATAATTGCTTATCTAAACTCATGCTATCAGATATGTACCATATTGCTTCCGCCATAAGTTGACAAAAATCAGCCCAAGAAACCAGAATGAAAACATACCTTGACTTATGAACGAGCCCACGGAAAAATCCTCTATGTCAAATCGGCCACAATTTCAATAGGTGATGCATTCAATATGGTGGTCATTTTCAGTCTTTTTCAGTCTTGAAATTAGACCAAAATTATTGCAATATTTGAAGAGTTCTTTTTCAAAGTGTCTCGTCGGAGCAAAGAGTGTAGATGAAAGATAAGACTATACAAATTGTAAAGACTGATTTTGATCTATACTGAATGCAAAAGCAACTACTGTCCAGTTTGAAAAAGCGCTTTAAGGGTTAACATTTTCCCAATTTATCAATGTTTTAACAATTACTTCTTTTTCCTCAACATTTTCAAAATGCAATTTCTGCAGGGGCCTGGAAAGTCATAAGGGAAATGGTCAAAGCAATAACCATTTTGGCCCCAAAATCAAGAAAGCGTAGTTAAATACTAAACCTTTCTTTTATACATGTATATATAGTTACCGTTAGACTAATCCTTTTCACTTGTGCATTTTCATATGCATTCTTTTTAGATCTACAGCAGTCACAATTTAATTTTTCAGAAAATAGCCAGGGGAGTTATTTCTTTACTGTCCAGACAAAACATGTAACACGACGGCCCAGGTGTTCTAGAAATAATCATAAGTATACGTAAAAAGGCAGTATCACCTCATGTTATGTAGGCATGATATTGATTTACTGTGTAATCGTGATTGTATTGATTCGAAGTCAGTGTGTAACTGGGTATAGAGTTCTTCCTGCAAAACTGTTGTAAATGTCAGCAATGAATAGTGGCATTACAACTCTATTGCTACGAGACATTGCCCTATTATGTCATACCATACCACATGTTTTATGCAAACATACCTGTACTTCTCACGATCTGACTGACATATTCTGATAAATGTAGTAGACCTGTTCTTGACCAATAGATTGTGATAGAAGAGTTTGCAGGGGCCAAAGCCTACTGATCATAAAAATTATTAATAAAAGAAACTGTTTTTGATTTTTGTTTTTAGCTCTACTGACTGAAAGCCAGCATAGCTAATGTCATGGTGTGGTTTCTGTAGTCTGTCTGTCCGTCCGTCCTTCCGTCTGTCTGTCCGTTAGTCTTTTTCTTGTTTATGCTATAAAGTCTGCATTTGTAGATGGATTTTCTTGAAACTTGCACAGTTTGTTTATCTCATCAATAACTTGAACCCTGTAGATTTTGAAAAAAAAATCTGACAATCAGTATGGGAAAAGTAGCCATTTGAAGTTGAAAATTTTCATTTCTTGTTTACGCAAAAGTCTGCATTTGCGGTTGGATTTTCTTGAAACTTGCACCGTTGTTTTGTATCATCAACAGCTTGAACTTTACTGATTTTGAAAAAAATTCCGACAATCAGTATGGGAAAAGTAGCCATTTAAAGTTGAAAATTTTCATTTTTTCTTTAGGAAATGAAGTCCATATCTTTTATGCAATTCTTTTGAAACTTGCAAACATTATTTGGTTAATCAAGAGACTGAAGGCTATTAAAAGTAAAGAAATTCTAGTAATCAGTTTAGGAAAAGCAGTTATTTAATGACATACTATTGTTGTTACTCAACAAAGTCCACATTATTAGTCACATTTCTTTGAAATTTACTAGGATTGTTTAATACAATGCTTACTGAAACCCTATTAAATTTGTCTGGATTCAAAACAATTGGTTTTGAGAAATTGTATTTCAAGTTTTTTCACTATTTCTTCAATTCACCATGCCTACTTATGCTGTCTTAGTGGGTTCAAGCCCACTTGCAAGAACCCCCCCCCCCCCCCCCCCCCCATTCTTCGTGATTTTGTCTTTTTCCTGTGTGCATGAATTCATACTGAAATCACTGCCAGTAGAGCAATTTCAGGCCCTCAAGGGCCTCTAGTTGTTTTCTTGACCAGTGTTACTTCCACTAAGCTTATACAGGTAAACGGTACTCACAAATACATGTGAGATCTCCAATCTGGACAATTTAACCCTTTACCACACAGTCACAGTTTCTAATGACCCTTATGAAGAAGACTTTTAAAAACAATATGAGAGAAGTAGAAAGTACTTGTAAACAGCATTTTCTCCTTTTCCCACAATGTGTTCTACCCTACGAACAACAAATGGCAACTCTGAGTCACATTTATATTATCATCTGCAAATGCTTTCGGTTTGGAAAAGTCTAACATTGTTATTCAGTCAACCAGTTAACTTTTATCACCTCAGTAGGCATTCAGGCGTTGTTTGATTACTATAGAAAGATGGTACGAAACATGTGGTGTCAAAATAGGCATGCTATGAAAAAAAGAATTCTCTTCTGCTTTTGTAGCAAAACAACAGATGCAGTGTGATGCACGTAACGTTATTTGATAATTTGTGTGATTTAGGATTGTAAGTTTAATATTTTAAGCATATCTTTAATTTAAGATTTTTAGCTCATTAAGTTGAACCTATTAGGCCTTATCGGACTTGTCAGAAAATCTACAGGTAATTGTCCTTTGGAAAAAATTAAAAAATTTCGACAGCCGGTAGTTCTAATAGTCATGTTTTCCTCAAATTCTTTTTATGGCTAGGCAGTACTCAAGTCAATAGTTAAAGAACAGGTCGACTTATGAACGAACCCACATAAAATCCTCCAAAACATCATCTCAACCTATGACTGAGGTCAACTTATGACCGAAGCAATATGGTATATAAATTAACAAAATGGAAACAGACTACATAATTCTATGTTAATGTTACTGATAGAAATTGTCCTATGACCTTGTTTAATCTGCAGTTGATTTTTCATTTTTTGTAGATTCTTAAATACAAATTTCATGTGTTGATTTTCATTTTTAAACAAAGATTTTTGAATATGAACTAGTCATTGAACATCCTGACATTTACATTTTATTTTTCCTTTATGTTTACTATTTTGATTCAAGTTTATTGTTCAAAGAGTCCTGCGTATTGTCTGTCTCACAGTCCTATTGTAAATTGCATATTTCTTACGATAAAATTATGGCTTTAATGTGTCACAAAAGCAAAAAGATAATTACATCTCGATCACACATTAAGGCAAGCATCTTAGATTAAAAAAGCTGTCTATAAAGAATAACTCATAATGTAGATATGTTTTTCACCATGGTCAGCGAAGTTTGATAAACGCCGCATAAACAATCATGTTACAATAGTCGATAGATAAAAATAAGACCCGTAATTGATTGTGGACTACATCTGACCCAGGAATAATTATACATGTAGCACAGCCTACAGTTTGCGATTATGGTGGTGTGAAAATCAACGGGTGGTAGAGAAGTTGTGAAAATTGAGTGGTGGTTTCATGGGTTTCCAAATCTTCAGGTAATTTCACATTGTTACTATAAATGGTGGTCGTAATTTTGGAAAAGTGGGTGCTTGCATTTCCAGTTTCGTTTTCATTGATCATTAATTCTTTACCACATGACAAAATTTTAAACTGGTCCAAATTGAAAACAGTTGCAGACGAAAAATTTAACATGCCTTTTGAGGAGCAGAAAACATAATGGGACAAGGAGATGCTGGTTGCCAGCATTTCCATCTTTTCCCATCATGTTTTCAAAGGGCTATTTCTAAAGGTCGCTTAAACTTGCATTGTGTGGTAAAGAGTTAAGCAGAAAAAATTATGATCTGACAAAACTTGTTAGTAATGTGGTTTGCTCATATTCTACAAGAATATAGAGTTAACAAGTCACTTTCTGTTCTCTAGTTGTCAGAAAATGACTTATCTGAAATTAAAAGAGTCATATATTTTTTTTACATACAAGATGATAAAGAAACATTTATGTGTTATTATTTAGTACAGAGAAATAATGTACAAAATGTATGTTACAATCTATAAAAATTTTTGTAGAGTGAAGAACTGAAAGAACTGCAGAAACAACTTGAAAATATGTATATCAAAACTACAACAACTACAGATGTGCAGACAAGTCCATATCCATACAATGAAAGACAGACTTCAACTCAGAGGGTTCCACCCAAAACACCTCAAGTATAATTCTATTACACAGAGGCAAACTCTAGTTACTCTAACACCAGTGCTCATCCCTTTTACCTTGAATCCCACATGTGAATGGACAAAAAGGGGAAAGATTTTGAAAACATTGTGGGAAAAGGAGAACATCCTGGTAACCAGCCTTTTATTCTTTCCCCAAAACATTTTCTAACACATTCAAAGACAGATCCTGTTATATGTGTTTTATAAACTTTGTTATCTGCAAATACTTCAATATTGCCAGGTCTAAAACTTTTTGTTCTGAAAAAGAGTGGAGAATAAATATTTCTCTGAAAAAACAATCAACTGAATATTGCACCAGTCAGAGTATTTACTTACAATGATGAGTTTTATCAAAAAAGAAAGAAAAAAAACTATAGATAGCATCCTTGCTATTCACTCAGTTATAAACATGACATTTAGGTTAGAAAGCCTGTCTATGGATAATGCAACTTAATTTGAGTCACATGTGACATAAGAAATACTATTATCTGCTCTGTCACTAGAATTATTGAATTTTGGTTAACTTTGTCTAGTAGGAAAACAAGTGATATATTGTGAAGATAGGGCAAAATAGTTCTTCGTGAAGATAGGGCAAAATAGTTCTTCTATTCATACACAAATACATCTTTATTGCCTGTATAGGCACTAGTGGAAAATGAGTGGAAAAATGTTTGCTGCAAGCATCATGGCCTTTTTTCCACCCTTTTTTCGTTTTCTATCATTTCTTTCATTGTATGCTGTATGTAATAGGGTTTAGTTGGTCAAAGGTAAGCTTGTGAGATGATTAAAGAGACCAGTGCTGCTAATACCTATTGTTTAAGTGTATGGATCATGATACTCCAGTGCCTCTTTGAATGAATGAATGAATGAATGAATGGTGTTATCATGATTTTCTTTGCACTGTAAGATAAATTTGACTGTTTTACCAGATAAATGATCAGATGGGGACCCTGTCAGCATGTAAAACTCCACTGTATCAGAGAACTCCAGTTGTATTTAGTACCCCAAGTTCTAAGACACCACAAAGAAGTATTCTAAAGTCTCTTTCATCTGGCAGTAATAAAAAGAGAAAAGTTGTGTTTGCTTCCAAGGAAGAGGATGAAGAGGGCTCAATCTCTGAAGGATCAGATACATTTGAAATTATGGAAACAGGGGTATGAATAACCTTTCTTTACATTACAGATTGAATCATTTGGTCAAATACATATTGAATATATATTTTATGTGTTGGCAAAATATATATAACTAGTCAGTTGCTTATAATGCATCCATTTCTAGCTCAATTGAGTATAAAGTGCTTAATGTGAGCCTTTATCATGCTGTGTCAGCCGTCTGTTGTCAACTTTTACCTCATGTATGCTCTAAAGGCCACATTTTCAGCCTGCTACTAATGAAACTTGGTCAGAATGTTTGTTTTGATAAAATTTTGAATGAGTTTGATATTAAGTCAAATCAGGTAAACAAAAATAGGTCACTGGGTCAAATCTTAAGAAAACATTGTGTACATTCTACAGTCCACATTGTCTGCCCAATACACATGAAAGTTAGTCAGAATGTTTGTCTTGGTTATATCTCAGAGGAGTTTGAAAATGGGTCATTTGGCATGAATAACTAGGTCACCTGGTCTTAGAAAAACCTTGTATCCACTTTAGAGGCAACATTTTTTGGCCAATTCTCATGAAAGGTGATTAGGAAGTTTTTCTTGATGTATCTCAGAGGAGTTGGAAAATGGGTCATGTCAGGTCAAAAACTATGTGACCGGGTCAAGTCTTTGAAAAACCTTGTGTATGCTGTAGAGGCTAGAGTGGCACCGAATGGGACAATGTAGGAAAAAGCCTCCAAAGCACTGGCAAATCTACTGGTGACAAATGATGTCTTAAGGCTGCAAAATTCTTGAAAGATCAAAACTCCAACATAGACATCGAGTATCAAGTATGAAAGACCACTTGTAACCTTTTATCGCAACTTAACAAACTGGCATGTTATTTATGAAAAGCGTGATAATAATCCACTTATCTAGTGTAAAATGACATGTTTTGAAGTGACCTGCTACCCTTACGGACAAATTCTTGCCATATCATGCGGAAATACTTTTAAAATAATTGACATGAAAAAAAGACTGCTGCAAAAATAGCGAAAGCTCATGACACAACAAAATGTCAATTTGACATCATCTGATCGGAGGTACCGTAGACTGTCTTTTCAGTTTTGATAGTAAATTTAAACAGTAAATTTACATAAATATCTGTGGAAGCTGAAATCTTTGTCTAGTACTGAGGTTAAAACTTTGGTGAATTTATGAAATTATGAAATGTAAATATTGGACAATTTAGGATAGGAAAGGTGGGGGTTAGGTCTTCTTGTCTTACAGTGATAGCAATTTTACAAGCGTTAAAGAAGATACAGGACATTCATTCATAGAAAGAAGACTAGAAAAAAGGAACCCTTGAATGGTTGTGATCTTTATTATTTACCCAAAGACAAAAACAAATAATACATTAACTCTTCACCACACAATGGGAACGACCATGAAATTTATCCCCCCATGTAAACTTAAAGGGGGAACATAACCCCCTTTTTCTAAAGGGGATGAGGGATAGCCCACCTATCTGAAAATTTCCAGATGCAACCCTGCTCATGAAAGTTTGTTAGAATATTTGTCATTTTATCTTGGAAGAGACTGGAAATGGGTCATTTTTGGTCAAAAGGTTCAGATGAGAAACTTAAGGGCTATCACGGCCCTCTTGTTTATGAATTTCTATTTTTAAAGTATTTACTTGTGCTGAGCACAACAAACTATTAAAACAGAAACCAGAAACCCTGGGTTATTTTTAACTCTGCTGTTTTTGAAGAAAACGTCGAGGTGTTGTTGTAGCCCTGGTGTCATCGTCTGCAAAAACTTTGACATTTTGTAATATCTCTGTTATTAGGGAAGATAATTACTTCAAACTTGGACAAGTTGTTAACTTTCAAAAATGGAATGTATACAACAAGGGTAGGTAACTATCAAAGCCTTTTACACAATTATGCCCCTTTTTGACTTACAATTTTCATTCAAAATCAAGCACTTGCAGCCAAGCTTTGGTACCCGCATGTGGTTCTCTTGTTTTTTTTTGTGTGTCAGTCTTATTGTAGTTCTGATAAACAAATGTTTAGCTGTCTGAGATTTGTTTTGCTTTGTAGGAAATTAAGTGATGAATTAAGACATTTGCATTGTAGAATCTAGATAAATAAAGGCATACCACAAGGAAATACTTTAACCCACAAAGGGCTGAGCACAACTTTAGTGGCTTAAAGGGCAGGCTGTGCAGAATTTGTCTGATTATGGATGTACACTGTCCTCAATTTGAAAAATCTTCTCACCTTGAAATTGCAATATATAGGTAGTTTTTCCTAGACTGAAAATGTTTACATGTAATCATTTTTTGGAGCAATGTTTTTAAGTTTAGACTGTCAATTTTGTATGCCTTGTAGGATGTAGTATCCCATAACACACCACTTATATTGAAATCCCCAAGAACCAAAGTGAAAAGTAGCGAACCAGACTTGAAAATTTCCAATGATAACAACAGTTTCTCAGCTATACCTCTAAGTAGAACACCAAGGGGTCCTCCTGTTGATCTTGACAAAGTCAAGGTAATATTTTAACTCTTTGTAGTCAGTTCTGGCCCAGTTGGGTAGCTCAGCGGTTAGTGACCTGATGGTTGCAGGTTTGATACCCAGTTGCTGAAAAACTTTTTTTCCAACGATTTTCAGCTCTTACCTCTGATGCATGTAAGAGAGTAGTCAGATATGACCTTAGCTATGAAAACAGTGTTAAACTCCAATACAAAACAAAAAGTTAGTCAGTTCTATTTGGATCAATTAATGCCTACCGATATTTATTTCATGTTAGTGTTAAACAAGTTTTACAGTGGTTACTAATCACTCTTGATAATGGCTTAATTCCTAAAATATTGACCAGGACTTCCCCTGACTCCAGTTATTATCATGTTGCAAACCACTTTTAAAAACTTTGTGGTTAAGCAGATTTTGTAGGTAATGAGCTATTTCTTTCTTTGCTACAATGTTTTCACTTGTATTTCTTGTGTATTCATCCATAGTAACTTTAATTAAGCAAAATTGTCCCTATTATGCAATGACGTTTCCAAAAATGTCTACTGCAAATTTATTCCAGGTGGTAATCAGTAAAATGGAACTTTGATCAGTAATTTAATGAAATTCGAATGAAATGTTTTGAAACCATTGGAATAAAAGAGATGTTGATACAGTGTTGGTACTCCGTTTGTTAAGTTTCTGCATCTGCATAGAGAGTTGCAGTCTGTTAAAACAAAAACCTTCTGTCACCCAGGATAATTTTTATACCTGTAGCATAAAAAGTCAAGAAATAAAGGAAAAGAAAATAACAACGCTGCTAAAGAAGAAGAGAAAACATTTACAGATGCCATGAATATGGTATGTTTCATTCAAATATATCTTACAATATTAGTTGATATGTTACCCATTACCACATGTCTTTATTAACTCATAAATGAAGAAGGAAAATGAATTGTTTTTAACAAGCAGATGTTCCTTTGCAGTAACTCTTTTCCAGACAACAAAATTTTAGATTCTTTTATATTGAAAACTTTAGCAGATGACAAATAAAATGTGGCTCAAATTGTTGGATTTGTCTTTGAAGGAGTTGAAAACATTGTTGGAAAAGGTGAAAATGCTGGTTACCAGCATTTTCACCTTTCCCTACAATGTTTGCAAATGCCTCTTTCTTCTGGGCCGTTTGTGGTAAAGAGTTAAAAGACTGTTGGTGCAGCATGCAGGGACATTAGAAGAATTTTTTTTATGATAAAGGGCTAATCTATTTACCGGTATGTACAAGAAAGACTTTTTTTGCCACAGCGGTAGACTTCAATTCAAAAATACCTTGTGAAAAGGAGTAATTGCTAGTACAAAGCATATGCTCCTCTTCTGGAATTTTCCTCTTACCATTAACAATGACATTTTTCTCTCCTTTAAATTTTTTCCTTTGTTTAATTTGTAATGGGCTTTTGCAGACAGTATAGATAAGGATCAGACTGCACAGACGATGCAGTCTGATCTTGGATCTACACTATTTGATACAATGAGTTTTTTTTTTTGGCAACGAGAACTTTGTAATCACAGTGTTTTGGTATGTCTTATTGGCTGTAAATCTTCATTCCTTTTGTTTAGCAGTGTAAGGGTTGATCTGATTGTTGAAATAGATGCATATTGTGTATGAACAAAATTTCGAAGTGTGAACTTGAATTCTGAGGTGAAGATTCCAAGCTTCTTTTTGTATTTTCTCTTTCTCGTCCTTCAGACCAAGGATAAATCTTCAATTCGTAAAGCACCACAGAAGACTGGAGGGAAATTTTTCAAGACTGGACCAGAGAATCGAAAGTCGAACTTTCATAACAGACCGACTTTGTGGTTTGAAAATGACGATGTATTTGGATTTGCTTTGGAAGATTAGTTACTTCATTGTGTTTCTTTGTTCTTTTTGATACAAGGACAAACATGAAACGGCCTGTACTTTCTCATGAAACATGTCTTAGTTTCTGGAACTTTTTCTTACACATGAAATATACATGTGTGTGGTTATGCTCAAATCAAGCTCAATTCATATATTTAGGACTGCACTGACAGGTGCTAATTTAATTGCTTGTGCTTTTGAATTCCACAAGGATGAGCCTATACGAGCTTTGCATTTCTTTTCTATCCATAGAGAAGGTACAATTATACTGATTTTTTGTTGAAATTCTGGTCTAAGGATTGTAATAGTATATGTCTATTTTTTGTCTTGAAGATGTCGAAATGAAATTTCACTATGAACTATGATGAGAATTATTGAAAAAAGAAAAAGCTTTGTCCTGTGATGGTTTTCTGTGATATGTATTAGATGTGTAACTACATGTACTGACAGATTTTGAACACTCATTTCGCATTTGAAGATAGAAGCTAGCTAAAATAAAACTTTACATGCTGACAAAAATATGCATATCTCCCATTGAGGCATGATATATCTGTGATATGAAAGTTTATGTAACCATTTTGCTATATTTTTCAAGATTCTATCTTTATGAATCATTTCTTTTTTAGCTCACTAAAGCACAAAGTGCTCTAGGTGAGCTTTTGGGATCATGCTTTGTCTGTCCTACGTCGCCCCAACATCAACAATTATCTTATGTGCTCTCTAGAGGTTGTATTTTCAGTCACATACTCATGAAAATTAGAGTGTTTGTCTTGATAATATTTCAGACTAGTTGGAAATTGGGTCATGTCGGGTAAAAAAAAATTGGCCCGTGGCCAAATCTTAAACCTTGTGTGCACTCTAGAGGCCACATTTTCAGTCAGATACTCATAAAAATTGACAGGAGTTTTTGACGGGTGTTTTTCGTCTTGATAATATTTTGGACTAGTTTGAAATTGGGTCATGTCAAGTCAAAAAGTAGGCCAGTCTGATTCTCATGAAGCTCAGTCAGAATCTTTGTCATGATAAAATCTGGAACAAGTTTAAAATTCGGTCACATGGGGTAAAAATGTAGGTCACTGGGCCTAATCTTAGAAAACCCTTGTGTGCACTCTAGAGGTCACATTTTCAGTTGGATACTCATAAAGCTCATAAGTTTGTCTTGGTGATTGTCTTGATAATATCTCATAGGAAATCCTGAAATTGGATCATGTTGGTTTAAAATGTAGGTCATGGTGCATAATCTTCAAAAGACCTTGTGTGCACTCTGAAGGCCACATTTTCTGTCAGATGCTCATGAGAAATGCTTAGAATGTTTGTCTTTATAGTAACTTCGGACAAGTTCAAAATTGGGTCATGGCAGGTAAAAAAGTAGGTCACTGGGAAAAACCTTTTGTGCACTCTAGAGGCCACATTTTCATCCTGATACTTCTGGAAATTGGTCAGAATATTTGTCTTGAAGATATGTCAGACAAATATTTGGTCACATAGGATTAAAAAGAAGGTCACAGGGACAAAGCTAAGAAAAATCCTGTATATACAGTAGATGCACTATAGAGGCTACATTTTCAGCCCAATACTCATGAAAATTGGTCCCAATTTTTGCCTTGAAGATATGTCTGACAGGTTAAATATTGAGTCACATAGGATTAAAAAGGTCACTGGGACAAAGCTAAGAAATATCCTGCGTCTACTGTAGATGCACATTTTCTGTCAGATACTAATGAAATCTAGTCAGAAAGGTTTGTTTGGATGACATCTTGTACAAGTTAAAAATTGGGTCATGTTAGGTCAAAAAGTGGGACAAATCTTTGGAAAACCTTGTGTGCACTCTAGAGGCTTTTTGTATGGTGGGATACTTATGAAGCTTGGTCAGAATGTTTGTCTTGATATATCTAGTAAGAAATAAAAAGTTGGTCATGTCAGGTCAAAAACTAGGTCACTGAGGACTTATATTAGAAATACCTTTTATGCACTCTAGAAGCCCTATTTTTCAGCCGAATAATTATGAAAATTGGTCAGAATGTTTGTCTAGATGATAAATCAGACAAGTTCAAAATTTGGATCATTTTGGGTCAAAAGGTAGGTCACTGAGACAAATCTTAGAAAATTTTCATGCGCATGCTAGAGGCAACAATTTCAGTCTGATACTCATGAAACATCACAACCAAGATCTCTTCAGCTTTTTCAGTCCTAGATGACTTTACTCAGGTGAGTGGTTGAGGGCCAATGGCCCTCTTGTTATCCCCGGCTGAAAAGGTGGCAGGGGATATGGTAACAGCAGCTGTCCGTCCGTCGTTCCATCTGTCCTTCTCACTTTCTTGTCCGGAGCATAACTCAAAAACTATTAGAGATGTAAACATGATACTTCACAGATGCATAGATCACATTGAGAAAAAGTGCAGTGTACAAGAACCATAACTTTTCATTGCATGATTTAGGAGTTATTGTCCTTTGTTATTTTTCGTACTTAAATTTTCTAAAGCATAACTTGAAAACTACATGAGATATAAACATGAAACTTCACAGGCTGATAGATGACATTGAGGAGAAGTGCAGTGTACAAAAACCATAACTTTCAGTGGCATAATTTAGGAGTTATTGCCCTTTGTTATTTTCCATACTTAAAATTAGTCTGGAGCGTAACTCTAAAAGTATTAATGGTGTAAACATGGTCTTCACAGGTGCATAGATGACCTTGAGAAGAAGTGCAGGGTAAAAGAACCATAACTGTTTGTTGCATGATTTAAGAGTAATTGCCCTTTGTACTTTTTTTTTCTTAAATTTTCTTGAAAGCATAACTTGAAAATGACATGAGATCTAAATATGAAACTTCACAGGTTCATCGATGACATTGAGGTGAAGTGCAGTGTACAAGAACCATAACTTCCAGTGCCATATTAAGAGATATTGCCCTTTGTTATTTTTCATGCTTAAATTGTGTCCGGAGCATCACTCAAAAATTATACGAGGTGTAAACATGATACTTCACAGGTGCATAGATCACATTGAGGAAAAGTGCAGTGCACAAGAACCATAACCCTTGCTTTCATAGTTAAGGAGTTATTGCCCTTTTTTTTTTTATAATTAAATTTTGTTTGGAGCGTAACTCGAAAATTATAAAAGGTATCAATGTGAGACTTCAGAGGTAGACAGATTTTATTGAGAAGTGCTGTACCATGATTTTGGAGTTATGTCCATTTGTTATTTTTTTAATCTCAAAGTTTCTTTAGAGCATAACTCGAGCTGTATTAACTTCGCAGCTGGATAGTTGTCCCTGAGGAGCAGTGCAGTACACAAGAATGATAAGTCTACCTTCCATAATTTTTTATTTACATGTATTGCTCTTTGTTGTTTTTCAGAATTTATTTTTTGTCTGATTTCATATGTGTTGATACTAGACAGCTGTTTAGAAAAAGCATACCTTGTTGAAGTTTTTTATTGTACTTTGTATTTAACATTGCCAGGAAATAATTCATAAATGTAGCTGTT
The DNA here is from genome assembly GCA_946811185.2 of Hippopus hippopus. Classification (NCBI taxonomy): domain Eukaryota; kingdom Metazoa; phylum Mollusca; class Bivalvia; order Cardiida; family Cardiidae; genus Hippopus; species Hippopus hippopus. Next base: position 33,454,861 of record OX328101.1, read on the forward strand.
TTAGCCGTTAAACCAACCTACAAGGAGACATGCATCTTCTGTTGAGCAAGCATTTGGTGGGGGATGGCCATGTCAACATGGCTCTTGTTTTATATGATATCACAGCAGCAGCATTTTCTAAAGTTTACGTTCAGTGATTCATTGCAAAGGGTCAGAATTCATTAATGCTTATGAAAAGTCAGGTTATACCCTTTACCAGATGAAAAAGTTTCAAACTTCTCAAAATTGAAAGCATTTCCATATGACTAATTAAATGTGATAAAGAGATAAAGAGGTTTACTTTTCCTTATATGTTTTCAAAATTTTATTCCTTGGGGTCATAAAACACAGGAGTGTTAAGGAAAAGGAGTTAAACATTTGCCATTTTGTCCCATCTGTATTTAGTATACTTTGTTACTGATTTTTTTTTTTTTGTTTGTTTGTTTTTTGTTTTTTTGTTAAATATGCAATTAAATTGTTACTTTCCTGAAAAAATTGAAACAATGATCATTGCATTTTCGTTTTTTACAAGCCACAACTTTTGTCTGTATTACATGTAGGAATTTTTACCAAGACAACATAATTTTAGACTGGTCCAATGGAATGCATTTGCACATACATATGGTTTAATTGATGGGATTCTGCAATGAAATCCCTATTGATTCATGAGGGTGTTTTGAACAGCTAACAAGGATGTTAGTGGTTCCAAAAGCTGGTGCAACTTTTCATGGAATTCATACCGAGAACCTCTGTTACGAATTTTGTCAGCAGTTTCAATGGTAACGGTATCAGTTTGGGTATGGGCGTTGTTTCTATCCAAAGGAAGGGTATTGAGCAATCTTATCAATGTCAATGGAGACTATGAAAAGTTATGCTATGGTATTTTTCATGACTTGGACTTTTGACTTCCTAAAACAGATGGTAGCAAGTGACTTTGTAAAGATCATTGTAAAAATTACCCAATTATCACGAATTACAGTTTAACCCTTTACCAATCAATCCAGATATTGTAGAAAAAGGTTATTCAAAACAATGTGAGAATAGGAGTAAATGCTGGTTCAACAAACTTTTCAACCCTTCCAAAGACAAATTTCAGTGTTCGGGTCGCATTTTATCTTCTGCAATTGCCTTCAATTTGGACAAGTCTAAAATTGTGTTGTCTATCAGTCAAGGGGTTAAAGTTATACATCAGAAACTCATGAGTTTCTGGAAACTGACAGATTTCACTCGAATAATTAGAAATAGATGAAGGTGGTGATATTTCATTTTGAAGTGCCTGTGTTAGCATTTTTTTCTCTGTCTGTCTTTCCTCTTTTGGTTCCTTTACTTTCTCACTAAATGTTTTTCCCTATCTGACATATCACTATCTTGTTTCTTCCTGTGAGCCTGTCACGCACAGAACGTTCTCTGACTGCTGTAAATTCCTCTGTCTCTCCATGATCAGCATCTCTTTTCTGTGTGAGTTTTCTTTGGAGCTCTACATTAGACATCACCATTTTCACCCTGCAATCATAGAAATATGTCTATTTATTCCTTTAAGAATGAAAACAAATTTTGGTGTGTAGGCAGTATTGAAAACATTATGGAAAAAAGGATTTGTTCATATCAATGACCAAAATGCTCTTTTCACAATAATGTTTCCTGAACTGTGTCACTAGATCTTTAACAATAGGATTTACCCCCTTAAAAACAAGCATATTTGGACTTGTCCAATATGAACCCAATCGTTATAATCAGATAGTGCAGGTACTTGGATAGGAAATGAAACATTTTGTATATTGAGCCAACACTCCTTTCCTATTATTTTTTCTGAACTGTCTAATTATAACAACAGGATTTCATATTCCTTCTAGTTTTGTAAAGGTTTTATACTGGACCAGTCAAAAGCTAGCCTGTCTGATGAAAAGTTTACATATTGCTCTGATGAAATATACAATAAAGTCAAGTTAAAATTGAAATAATTTTGACCTGGTCAGAGAAATGTAAGTGCTTGATTTCTGTGCCATGTTGGTTACCTTTATGTAACAACTATTCCTCGCTATAACAAGGTGTTGTCAGGTTGAAATTATAATGAAATCCATGATTAATTTGTTGTGAGTTTATAACTTTTAAAAGGAATGATACCGATAACTTGATTAGATAGCAAAGTTTTCAATGAAGTTCGTTTCATTTTTCAATTAACTTGAAAAAGTGCTTGTTGTAACCCATTACTGTCTTTGCTGTGATGGTAGAATGATACGAACACATTCAATATCAAAAATAGGCCAGAAAATGGGACTCTGTTTTCCATATGTAACTGGATTTTCTAAATACTTTACGTCAAGTAAGGCTTGTAATCATAGTTCCATAAAATTCCAGCTCCTTTTCCTGAACAAAAAGTCCCTAAAAGTAAAAAAGTTACTTGCAGTAACCACCTTCATCTCAAGAAACTCCATGACCGAGCAATAGCAGCCAGATCGTTTGCTTGATCGTATGGTATTTAACGCCGTTTTCTTCATTATTTTAGTTATATCCCGGTGGCCAGTGTACCTATCCATGCTTTCCTGGAATTTCTTTTACCAGTACTCTGCACAATATTTTTTCCCACATAACTATTATCATAGCAATTGTCAGTAGCGAGAGAGCAATGGATCCTGTCGCAATAACTATCTTCAATCCTCGGAAGGAAATTTGGCAAAGCTGGGGATCGAACCACTGACCCCTGTTCTTAAGTCTATCTCACTACCAACTGGGGCTTATTTCATCAACAGCCAGAAAAGAATGCAACACAAGAAAGACACAAGACAGAAAGCTAAATGCTACAATGAAAATGAGCAGCTAAAGATAGAAATAGAAATGCTGAAACAAAGAATGTATATGTATAAGAAAAAGCTTGTTCCCCATATAACAGTGTACACCAGAAACACCAAGAACCAAGAGCCATTATCAAGAAACCTTTCAAAAAAAAAAAAGATGTCATGGATGCATTTTTAGGTACTTTTTCTAGACTTGTCCAAAATGACAATTTCAATCTGGCTCAGCTAATGGAAGTTGTCTTTTATTGGGTAGAAAACATTATGGGAAAAGGAGAAAATGTTGGTTTTCAGAAAGCTTACTCAAACTAGGGATTGTGTGGTAAAGGGTTAAATTTTAGTGCAAATAGAAGCATGAAATCACTCTGATATTCTGTCGAATACCCATGGTCATTTGATGCTTGCATTAGCACTAAAACTGTAATGATGGTCTGGAGAACCATGAATAAAATTTATTGATGGAAGACTTGTGGTAACAATAATATTTCCTTGTATTTTTATTAACTTCTAATACTTTATTTGCATATATTGTAGGCTAGTGCAATGCATTTGTAATAGCAGTCTGTACAATGTTATGTTGCAGCTGTATTGCAGTGAGCCATACAAATGCTATGTAATTTTATGATTGGATTTTTAAAATCTATGGCCAAAAGCAGGTCCAGATTTCTTTACTGTTACAATGTTTGAAATACGTTTACTAAAGTTGTTAGATGTTATTGTTTTCTGTTTTGTTTTGAAAACATTGAACTTTGAAACCATGAAACTGAAAAGGCACTTTCTATAATAAATTATTTATTTTTCATTAGGAGTAATATTAAACACTCACTCTATAGGTATTTCGCATCTGTCCTATAAGTAACTTTTTTTTTTTTACATTTCCCTTCTTTGGCTTGAACATAGCTGACTGACAAAATAAAGCAAATGTCATTATGTAATTTATTACCTACATGACATTCATATTCTTAATGTATATAGCATGAATATAGTTAACACTGAATACAAAAGAGTATTTGCAATAACTAAGATGTACTTGCAGTAACATTTAAAATCCTAACGAGTCAACAAGACAGTGCATGCTATTGGCGCAAATCACTTTTCTTTATTTCATGTGTTATTGTTCCATTATTTTTTCATTTGTTTATTCTTGAGTAAAGGCACAAAGTGCCAACAGTTTTTATGTTATTTTTGCAAATACAAATGTGTTACGTGTGCAGTTACATTTTGTGTCGTTGCTGTAACACACGTCTTCTATATAACAATGATAAAAAATGCTCAAAAAAGGAAACCACACTGTTTAATATACAAAAAAAAAATTCTGGGAACAATACAGACAATACAGTTACGTATTTAATACAAACAGCTATGACTCATTTACCATATGAGCATTGCAAGAAATTAGAAAGGTTGAAAAAGACTGATTTTTCAGACATATAACATACCCGATTTTTTTTTTTTTTTTTTTCCAATACACTGCATTCAAATAAAATTGTGTTATACAGATGATTCGAAGTGAAAACTTCAATATAAACTAAAAAATTGTACTTTTTTTAAATTAGAATATGATTTTTTTCTCTTTTTTTTTTGCATTACAGTTCGTTACATGATAGACATGTAGATGACAGTGTCTGTATTGTGGCTGGTATTGAATCACAGACAATATTCCAGTGTGGAATATGGGTATCCAGTCATTTCGACACCCGATCATTTCGACACTTTTTGGTCATTTCGATCCCTATTTTGGTCATTTAGACACCCAAAAATTTTTTTTTGCAAAAAATGGTCAGTTCGACACCCGCTGATTTTTTACCCGCTAAATAACGGAAGAGAAAAAAGAGCATTTGTTGTGCAGTATGTTACAAAAGACGTATTCTTGCAGTATAACGAAAGTTGCCTTTGCCGATCTTTGTGTCAAACTTCTTTGGTTATTTTGGCAGATGGCCAACTATGTTGATTGCTACGTCATCATCCTTAATTTGATTGATGTAGGCCTAGTATTAAATTACTCCAAACTTTTAATTTGTCGTAACGTGTTGTTATCGTAATTTTGTTTTGGTGTGTGCAGGGATCGTACATACACAATATAAGATCCCTGGTGTGTGATCAAAATACGTGCACTGGCTTTTTTTAAATAATTTCGTTTTTGGGAAGTTTTTTCATGTCATTAAATATCTATGGAAAACTAATGATATACATGTACGTATATGCCTTAGTTCAGTAAATAAGTTGATTAATATATCAGGTGTTGAACAGATACGATACACGTGACTGTTTCTCAAACGGGACACAAGTTTCTAACAAAATTTGGAATCGACCTCCTACGTTTTCACCACCGTGAGAAATAAGGTTTTTTGAAAATATTGCTGGATAAGAAGAAAATGCTTGAAATTAGCCTTATTTCCTTTTGCTACAGATCTGTTTTTCTACCATTTGAACAAGAAATTCCATCATTTCAACCACATCCATTTCGTCGTCCTCGCTAGTACCATGTCGTCGATGATACCGCGGTAATCCGAAAAATACCTAATTTGCATACGTAGCGCCACCTATCCACTGTTTACCCCATCAAATCGAAAGCAGAAGGGCTTTTGCATCGCATCGGTTAAAAAATATCAGATATGTCTTTATTAATGATAAGTTACTTTCAGTATTCACAAATTGCAATAAAAGAGCACAGTTTCCTTCATGTTTTGAAAATAATTACCCCCATTCTTCATAAAACCGATAATTCATGTTTGACAAGTGAAGGTCGTCTGCTGTGACGTCATAGCCCTCGCCGGAAACAAAAATTACGGTACCTAAATCATTTTCTAAAAATTGTTTATTGACGATTTTCCAAATTATAGGAGTTAACGCGGTACCATAGTGGACTCCCTTTGGAGCACCTGTCGTCAACATGGTAGCTTGAACTAGATACTTCTGTCTGAAAAACACGACTTACACTTTGAAAGCAACATTTATTGTAACTTTACATGCAACAGTTTATTACAGTATTGGAAAATAATAACGAGCAAAGCTCGTTTAGCGGTAACACCGTTCTAGATCCATGGATTTCAAGATCTTGCTCGTCATTGGAATTATTAGATATTTGTTCCGAAAATCATTCACGTTGCTCGTATTGAGGCTTTGCTTTTTTCATATTACATGTGAGTTCTTGTAAATTGTCGGCGAAATTAAGTACCGCGGTGCCAGCGAGGACCATCCTACCTTAAAATTGTTGTTGTCTGGTAAAGAGTTAAGGGTTGTGCATATAGTAAGAAGTAACAATATCTTTAATTACAGTACAAATAAGTTAATTCATTCATTTATTAACATCGTTAATTAATTTACCGATCAATTTATTGACCTTTTTCCAGAGCCCGACTTAGTGACCCTCACACTAACCGGCAGTTATAGAAAATGTTAAAAGAAAAGTTATCTCCCCTGTTCAAGGAGGGTCCATTTACTAAATTTATGTACAGTGGGTGGCGTCCGAAATGGTAAGAAAAATTCTTTGGTTTTATCAAAACGTATCATAGAGTCATCGGTTTTGACGCCCTTAAGTAGTTTATCCATTGTATCATTACTTTAATGACTGAATTATATACACAAATGCAATGTATAGCATCTGTGGTATCTTAACTATCCGTGATGATCGTATCACTGCATTGCAGTAGTTAAACTTACAGATTCCACAGCTGCTATACAATGCTCAGTTTGCTGCAAAATTTATCCAAGTTGGTTGTGAACAGGTCAAATATTTGCAGATTTGTACCAAAGCATCCATATGTGTTTACGCTTATATCATATGGAGCGCGATATGCGAAAAGGGTCATTCGGACAAATTTCAAACACCGATAAAAAAGTACGGGAAAGTGAAGTGTTTCGCTGTCAAGATGTAAAAATCTACAAGCTTCGGTCTTACATGTATTTTCGGCAGTTTGTTGTGCAAGAAAAACGAAAATATGGACCCATTTGAGGTAAATACTCAAGCCTTTTCATGTCTGACAAAATTACAGGTTTTTCTTCGATAAAATATATGAAAAGGAAAGAAAATATGACAGGTCGTCTGCGAGTCGGATTTGCAAAGCGCAGAAAATCAACCAGGAGTTTCCCTTGTATATGAAATTAAGGAAATTAAAGACATGCTTTTGTGGTTCAAAATATCTTGTTTTACATAAGAAAATGTCAAAGAATGACAATTTCTAGGAAAAAATACGATCAAAACGACAATTAGTTTTTGCGCCGCACAATAAATAGAAATATACATAGTATTACGCGGTACATTCACAACTGATTCAGTGGTTGAATGGATAGGATGTCGGCGCTACAAGATGACGGATGGCGATCGATCCCTCCCTGCCAAAGACTTTTTTTTTTCTTTTCATTTATAGGTAATCTAGTTTTTTTTAACATATATTTTCCATAAAATTATTAAAAAATATCTGTAAAGCTCAACAACATAATGAGCCATGCTCAGACAATATTGTTTCAATGCAACTCAGTGATACATTATACCAATCAAGTCATCACATAATAACGGACCCATAAAATCTATTTTGGCTAAAAACCGACTGAATCATGAGGTAGAATGGTCTTTGCACATACAGAAAAATAGCAAAAAGTTTCGACCCATGTAAACATGCGTGGACTGCGCAGGCTGGTATGAGTCGATACTTTTTGCAGATCTATGCATTGTCACCTTTTCACGTACAGAACATGGCACGTATGTTTGAAAGCTTCATATACCACTTGTCAAACGGTATATTAAACCAAAAAGTTAATATGATGCTTAATTTTGTGTACTTAAATACTGTAACCTCCATTGTAGGAGCTTGAGGAATTATTTAGAGAGTTTGGGATTCCTGGAACTGACAGTGAAGTGTCAACAAGTGCGGCCGAAGAAAGAATGACAGATGCGAGGGAAAACGAGGAGGAATGGAGTGAAGAGGAAGAAGAGGAAACAGATAGAGGAGAAACAGTGATGGCAAGGAAAGTTGACGAATTTGTGACTCAGTTTACAAGTGATGATAGTGACTCGGATATTGAAGAAAGAGAGAGTGGCGAAGATTCGGTGACTTGTACATGTAAGGTTAGTTGTTACCTTCAATTTGACGAACACGAACTCCAACAACATAGACTTGGGATGACAGAAATACAAAAAACGGAAAGAGACAAGTACATAATGGGATGTTTGAAAAAATACGGAAAGGAGGAGACTAGGGGAGGAAAGAGGAAGAGGACTCGATATCAGTTTATATGTGGAGATAAACCTGTTTGTCGCCCGGCCTTTATGTACATACATAATATTGGTAACAAAGCTCTAAGGAATATCCAAAAACACCTTGCTCTAAATGGACCAGTGCCACATGTTCATGGTAATACAGGAAGGAGACCGGCCAATGCCATTAAGTACGAGGAGGCACGGTACTGTGTTGACTGGATAGTGTGGTATGCTGATAGTACTGGCTTACCAATGCCTGCAGCACCTCGTGGTCAAGGACACGAAGCACCAATGTTTTTGCCTTCTTGTCTGACAAAAAAAGAAATGCATACCATGTATCTTCAAGCTTGTCACGAGCTTGGTACAAGACAGCTTAGTGTATCCTCCTTCAAAAGCATATGGTCACAGTGTCTTCCACTCATCAAAATTATGACACCAAAACAAGATGTCTGTCACAAGTGTGAACTTTTACGCAAGAAAATAGCTGATGCTGTTGTTGAGCAGGAAAAATTGGAAGCTTCCACCTCTCTCACCTTACACATACAGGTATATTTATGTTCAGTCTTATTTACAAAATGCATATATTCGAAACACAAATGCTTTCTTTTCTTAAGTAATGTAATGGTGGGGAATACTATGAATTGAACAATATGTAAAAAAAAAAATATAAGTAACGTTAATTATCATCATCTGTCCTCTTATCGTCTATCAAATGAGAAAGTGAAACCATTTTTTCTTTTGTTTTTTTTTTCCAGTTAGCCTTTCAGAGTAAAATAGAATGTACTCCATTTATTTGTAATTACTTCGCAACATTAGATGAATTACATGATTTTTCAGGATGCACAAGCAGAACGGAAGCAATACTTGTCATCAATAACCGATGCACGAAATGAAATGAGTGATCACGACCGCCAGCCAGGCCTCATACCACCATTGAGTTCGGAATTGAGAAAGGTAAGCTAAAGCGGGCAAACTATTCCTGAGGCTCGGTCTTTTTACCTTTTAGCGTCATAATTGCTTCTTGTGCACAAAGAATATAGTATTGCCCAGAAAATATTCTTGCATGACATCTTATATATTTTCAGGTCCATTACACATTCGATTACAGTAAAAATGTGTTGATTCCGAACCATAGTAACCAGATGGGACCGCTGTACTTTGTATCAGCGAGAAAGCTTCAACTTTTTGGAGTGCATATTGACTCGACTGATGAGCAATTCAACTATATAATTGATGAAGATCAGTCAATAGGTCTGCGTACACACTTTTTCCTCTAGATTTAGTTTAATCATAGTTATTTAACATGGATTATGAAACAAGTTCTCACAACTTACATAAATCACTCTCAATGATTGCTTCCTGGAAACCTTAACCAGCACTCGTGCCGTGATTTAAGTGGTTCCCAAGACTGACCTCGTTCTCAAAAACTTGGCATAATTTTTACAAAAATGTATGACATTATGAGTGAATGTTTTAATGTGTTGAACATGAGGCTATCAAGCTCAAAATAGCCTCCTTTTGCCAAAAGTGAAGATGAAGACTAGGCTGTACAGAACGTGCAGTCTGATCTAAGATTTACGCTGTCCGATACGGTGATTTTTTTCTATGCAAAAAGAACTTTCAAATTGATTTATTTTGGTTTTCACTATTTGCGATGCCCAATAAATCTATTCGGCAATTTAAGGGTTGAATCTCGTTACATTTCACACGTACACACTCACAAAATTTATTTTGTTCCAGATGCTGATGGTAATGGGACACATGGGCCGAACTCTGTTATCAGTATGGTGCACCATTGTCTTTTTAGACGTAGCGTAGGGGAGAAGAGATGTGTGCTTCACGCAGATAATTGTGGATGTAATTATTTTGAGTATACTTATCGTTACGAAACTGCTTAACTATTTCAACCTTTTAGTGCTCACGGCCTCTCACATCAGTACATTTGAAATAGAACCACAAGATTTCAAAGTGCATCTCCCTGTCTATTTAGAGTTGAATTTCTTTGTTCACAAAACTTTTCGAAACAAATTACATTTTATTTTATTACAGCTCAAAATAAGAACAGATTTGTTACAGCGTATTTGCTATGGAGGATAACACCAGGGCTTGAACACAGAGATTGTTTTGTTAATGGCAATACCTGGTCATACAAAGTAAGTTGAATTTCGTACCCTAGATATCATATGTGTATTTTATCGAACAAGTAAGGTAAACTTTGAAATTTGAGATTACTTTTTGCAATGATAAATCACTCTTTTCGCTTTATGCTCAATGTTGAACTGACAGGTACTGTGATGATAGTCAAGGTATTTTTTCAGGTGTCTGATTGATGGTGGTTTCGGGAGGATAAAGAAGCTTTATCGACGTTAGGACTGTGACTGTCTGCAACAGTTTGCTGAAGTTGTTGAGAAATCTTCGACACACAACTTTCCAGTGCTATTCATCGAGCCCAATGGAGAGCAGGAGTGGATTTGGTACGCTATTTTGTTTAACTAGACGGTTTATTAATATTTTAATTTCCAAATATAAGCAATTAATTTTACCGAAATTGATTTTGTGCAAATGAATGGAATTACTCAGTCAACGATAACGATCCTCTATTTCAGGTACGATTGGAAGACATACTTAAAGCGATATTTTCGGCCTCTGAACGGTATCCAGAAATTTCACTCTTTCAGAGTAACGGCCGCAGACAAAACGTCTGTGTTTGTAAAGGAGAGATTGGCAGGAGAAGAAAAAAGGATAAAGCTGTTGAAGTCAAATGACGATATACCTATAGGGTCATATCCAGAGCAGCTTCAGCCAGCAGGTCTTAGCAGAGAAAGACAGAAATACTTGTTTCAGCATGTTCGACCCTTTGTGCGCGAATCTTTCAAGGATATTACCTGCCCCGCACTCACTGACATTACGGAAGAGTAATTCTGTGACTCTCTTTTGGAACTCTAACGTGTGCGATACGAATGAAATTTAGACAGTTGTTTTCATAATTTCAACTTTTTTTCTTTATTATTTTTTAATCATTCACACTTCATCAATTGTTAAAAGTCAAACAAAGATGTTAAAGTTTTGTTATCATACTTATAATGTTGAATTGATAATTTTCAAGACTAAAATAGATTTGATTTTTCATGAAATGTTCCCACATTATTATACGTAGGTAACAGAGGTAGGAGCAGATGTTCGTTTCAAATAAAGCGGTGAAGGGTAGACGGCGATGTATAGTTTAGAAGATGACGTTTACAGCTAAGTAACGTCGATTTGACGTCGTCGTTTCTTAAATACCCGAAATGGTGTTGTCATAAACAATAAGCCATAGCTCATCATATATTGGAGATATAAGGACGAAATAAACACCATTTAGTTCAGAAAAGTCTGTATTCTCAGAATCGATGAAAAAATAAATTTCGATAAAATATGTCCGAATGACCCTTTTCCCATGTTGCGCTCCATATATGAAATGATGCCTTTTAGTCAGGTGATTTTTTTTTAAATTTGATATTTCACTCTACTGTGACATGTAGTTCAGATAGCTACCCAAAGGCGATTTTAATCTTTGACAGGTCGCCTCTAGATAAAGAGACGATCTTGAAAAAAATAGTTGAAATCTCCGCACAGATTGTGTGTGAACTCTTATAATTTGACAAATAAAGAACAAAACTAGGATTTGAACACACCTCTTGCTTGTGTATTCATTAATTGTTGCTTGAAATACAACTTAAATGCTAAATATTAGATAAACAGTTTATTTCATCTATGACCTGATGTGTCTTCGTTCCCAAAAAGCAGACACAAAATGGCCGCCACACAATAATTTTCATCAGTTTTCTTTCTGTGATTTACAACTGATAAACGGCTTCTACAAGAGCTTTAGGTAATGAAAGGTATAATTATTTGTCTTTGGTCATGTTTGTCACTAAAATTTAAATGCTTTTCACTGCAATAAAAATTAAACCGATGAAACAGTCACAGCTGGGTTTTAATTTTTCTACTGGAAAATTCTTGATGGACTTGAGACAAGCCAGCAGGATTTGACACTAACGGTGTCCCAGGTTGCCAAGAATCCCAAATTATTTGGAGAGATCCTACAAATTTGAGGACCGGGATTCCGTTGGGATCCTGGAATTTTTAAGATGATTTACAATATAGTTAACGCAAGCTTAATGAGAAACCTCCTTTACATGCAGTGTCCTTAAAAAATATTCGGAAAAAACAGTCTAAAAATAAATGTCGCTTATATCACAATCGCAACATCTTGTAACCTGCTTAGTCATTGGGGCGCTCTTTAAAATCAAAAAGCTTTGTCAAGCGTCCAGTTTTTACAGGTTTGGTCAAAAATTGTCTAGAGCTTTTGCGGCGTGGATTAGTTCATCAGAACATATCTGGGCCTGCTGAAAAAAGAAATACACCAAAGGAGCGTCTAGAAAGGCAAAGCGTACATGAAACAAAGTGTCAGGGCCCCTATCAGCGAAATTGAGACTTTAGACTCCTGACCAGTAAGACCCCATTTGTTTTTCAATTTAGGGTGACACTCTGGGGACACTCATACCCATATTTCTGTTTTTCAGATCCTTACAATGTGTGTCTAACATGCTTGGCAGATGTTTTAAGCGCTTTCTTGGAAAGGTGGTCATTGTACTACACTGTACTTATTCAGTTGACAGTACTGAATTTCTTGTGACATCTTATTCATTTGTCAGCACTGAATTTCTTGTGACATAGGCCTAAATCTATATCCTTTTCACATACATACTCTACTGATAGCCCATCTGTATTTATCCATTTTTGATTGTATCACACAAAAAGAAAGTCCATAATTGTTTGGGTCATATTCGCAGGATTTGTGTGATCTGCACCCAAATTTTTTCAAAAGTACAATAAATTATTTATGGAGAGGAGCAGGATGATGGTCTGAGCCATACTACAAAACAAAGCATACAGAATGCTGATGAATCTATTGTAATCAATAAAAATCAAATGAAATAATAAAAACAAGTCGGGAAATTTTAAGGCGAAGTTTTTTCGCTGTGCAAGCTTGACGAGGCAAAGTCGAGCCATTAAAGGCGATTTTTTTCTTCGCCCACGTCACCCTGTAGCTTTTCCCTATACAAAAACTGAAGAAATTGCTGGAAAAAAAAACTTTCGCCACTTATTTTCGCCAGTTAAAGAAAAAATTCACCACTTGTTCAGAATTTTCGCATTTGGCGAAAATGGCGATCGGCAGCGCGGGCCCTGAGCAAACTTTCCGTCAAATGATTGTTACCAGACTTTCAAGAATAGATGAGGGTGACATTTTGTCAGCAATTTTTTTCTCGTCGTAAATGTAGAATTTAAACATTGCAAATGTTAAATTTTTTTCATTAGTGAAATAATCATAAAATTTACCAGGGATGATAAAATTCTGAAAATCTTATCAAAAGGTCTCTTATTTTGCACATGTTTAAACAGATTGTTGCAATTATTGTCTACCAAGTGTAGCACATGGCTTGAAAAGAGGATGCTAACACCAGCTTATAGAGCAAAGTAATACAGGTGTCAAAACTTATGAGCATCAAAACGCATGATCAGACGATTCAAGTTGCTAACATTGTTACTGCTAGCTTTTATTTCAAGGGAACTCTTACCCTCTGGGCTGAAAGTCTGGAGGTAACTAAGATTTCTTATCAGAGGGTATGACAATAATGGTTCCCAGCTAGTGTTAAAGTGATCCATATTCATAATTTGCAGCATAAAAAATTGTTTCATACAGATATGTACGACGGGTGTCCCAGAATTACGTAGACTTTTGTTATAACTTGAAAACGACTGGTTATTAAAACATTGAAAAGTGCCCAGATGAAAATGCATCTTTATTGCATATGTACTGCAAATTTCACATCCATACGGCATCTAAGTCAGAATCTATATACAGCAGACATACACAGGGGGTAGCGTATGCGGGGCAGCTCTTCACGACATTATAATGCCATTCATTCAGCATAACTATTTCTATGTCACAATGTCGTGTTGCGATTCAATTCTTCTTGATATAGTCTCTGCCCAACTCGATACACTTGTGTTGGTGGACCCACTGGTCAAATACACACCTGTACAAATCTTGATCAAACCCTATCACAACACCCTGCACCGCCATAGACAGTTCAAGGAACGAATCGAACTTCCTTCCTTTCAAAGCAGATTTGATAACTGGAAATACTCGGAAGTCCATTGGAGCCATATCGGGCGAATGGGGGCGTGTTCTAAAACCTGGAAGTCCAGCAGACTAATCTCCAACTGGGTAGAAGCGGCGGAATGGGCAGGTGCGTTATCCTGGTGTAGCATACACTTTCCAGTTGGAGTAATGGTCGTTTTTCGGCGTATAGCTCGAACTAGATCTCGCCACAATACCTGATAAACAGACAAATAATGATAATAAGTAAACTGTTAATAAAATGTCGGTCGAGATTCTTTAATATTTAATTCAGTAAAGTAAAATAATATGTTTTACCTTTGAATAGTATTCAGCATTTACAGTGGTGTGAAGGGGTACAGCATGCTGCAGTATCATCCCGGCCCTGTCCATGAAGAAGATGAACATTTGTTTCCCGACGGACTTAGCCTGTTGCGCCTTCTTTGGAGGTAGAGGGCCGCATGTCTTCCATTGCCGAGATTGCTCCTTGGTTTCAGGGTCGAACAGGAATAGCCAGGTCTCGTCGGTAGTATTTATACGGTCCAGATATTTGTCTCCTTCCTTGCGATATTTTGCGATGAACTTTCTAGATGCAGCCACCCTCTTTTCCTTATGTTCTGGTGTAAGTAGCCTAGGTACCCATCGTGAACTAAGTTTCCTCATGTTTAAAATATCAGTTAATATGCAATGGACTGTTCCTCTACCCATTCCGGTGATGTCGCACACATCTAGAACGGTATAACGCAGGTCTCGATCAATGACATCCTTGATGTTAGAAATTGATGTCGCAGTCAAAGTTGATTTTCTTCCTCTACCCTTGTCATCTTCTATGCTCTCCCGGCCATCGCAAAAGCGCATGTGCCACTTAAAAATTAATGCTCAACAAACAGGAGGCATGATTCTGGTGGCTTCTAACATTTCCATTGTCTGCGTGGGTGTCTTCCCGAGATTCACACAAAACTTGATGATAGTGCAGTGTTCAGTATGATGCATTGACGTCATATTTTGTTTAATTTCTATAAGCAACGGTTGTTAGTTTTCTGCGAGTACACGCAAACGGTAAAAGTTATAATGTGGTTGTTTTGAATGTACGTTGATATTACGTCACTCAATAATCACACGACGTCCTGCCATTTTTGAGGAAGAAACGCGAAAGATTTCAGGAACATAACAAAAAATGGACTGCCCAGCCTAACAGATACTTAGTTACTATGACAACGTGAAAAACGATTGTATATCATTCATACAAGGAAAAGAATAGAATCACTCTATTCAAAATAGTTTAAAGATATTGTATGTTAAATTTAGTAACAATACACCTACAAATAAAAAAGTTATGGCAAAAGTCTACTTAATTTTGGGACACCCTTCGTATATAAATTTATTGCTTAAAGTTATCAGAAAAGCTGAAAAAACAGTCTGAAGTGACTCTGATCGGACAATGTTAAAGTGAGATTTTGTTGTGTCAATGGGTTTTCACGTTTTTGCAGCGACCTATTTTTCCTGTCAGGTAATTTTTGGGTAGGTTTTTCTGCAAGTTTTGACATAAAGTTGTCAATAAGGGTTACAAGTAACATCAAAATTTGTCATTTTGTAATACACTAGATAAGATTGGATACAAAATGTTGATTGCAATCGTAACATTTTTCAGTAACGAACAGAAACATGCATCATCGCTGGATATCTGGATGTAGAATAAAATGGTTTAGGGTCTTTTTTGCATCGATCTACTTGTAAATGTCACTGTGTGCGTACAATAGAGGATATAAAGATATTAGGCCTAAGCCTGTGTAGTTTAAAAAGATGAGCACTTTGGGAAATTAGAATTAAGAAAGGAAAGTGGGACGGTGAATAAGGAAAATCCCAAAATGTTCTTCTTCATCCATGTTTTTCCTTACGTGTGGTCTCGCGTGTAACCAATATTTGGTAAATGTAAACTTTGATATCATAATGTGATTTACGCAGGAATTTGCGCGAGTGGGAACACTGTTGTTAAAGAATCAAATTTAGCCCGATTCTTGTTATTTTAAGCATTCTGCCGACATTGTACCTCATGATGCACAGAGCATTAAATGAAATAAATTTTAGTCAGGAAATAAACAGTGTAGAGAAATCTTATTAATCAAGCCTTTGGTGACCTCAGCTAATAACATATAGATGAGTTTGATAATTTTTTTTATCTTAAAAGCCAGCCAGTACCAATGTCTCTATCACATAATGATATCTCATGAGTTACAGGTCAGAGTATGCATAACCATACATGCGCATGTGGGAATTTGAGGCCTAGGAATTTACATGAGTGAGACTCGACCCACCCCTCTGAAAGTAGTATAAAATGATGTCTCATATGAGATAACATTGGGTAATGCTTATCTCAGACATGTGTTAGACAAGAAGTTCATACTGGGTGCATTACACTGAAAACAATGGAGTTTAAGTGATGAATTGTAGATCTATCATTATAATGCAAATTTTTGCCAATAGTCAACATTGTCTGCAAAAGGCAGTCTGTTGATATTTTACATTACCTGCAAAAAAAAATTTTACTGCGCTTACCTCAACTGTTAATTTAATGTAGAAGAATAGAAAATTTTTGTCATTTGGTAAAAGAATGATAATCAAGTATCAACATTGGGAACATACATATGAGTTATGCTTGTGAAAAGGCAGTTTAATGTGTTTGCAGAATGTATAGACTCATGTCAGCCTGTGCAACTTTTTGCTATTTGTAAATTGTCTGCATGTCCAAGGACCATACTGCCTCATGATCCAGTCTTGTCAGACAAAATTTTTTTTTTTTATGGACCCATAATTATTCGCGGATTTGCTTGCTATACTGCATGACAGAGATGCAATAAACTCTCTTTTGACAGAGTGACACTCATTTATCTTGTATACATGTACTTTTAGTCCATACCGGAGTACATTCCTATAGAAATAAATCATGCACAGTCTATGAAAGAGGAGTATGAGAGAAGAGAATTACAGCAGAAGAGACATTACTTCTTGTTTTCTGAACTTCAGAACATGGCAAGAGAGTTACCTGGGTAAGTATTTATCATTTAAGTATATTTCAAACATAATGGTATATTGGTTCAACCCTAACCATAGAATCCTGAGTGTTGACGACCCAGGAGAAGAAGGCTTTTGAAAACATTGTAGGAAAAGGAGAAAATGCTGGTAGCCAGCATTTTCTCCTTTTCCCACAATGTTTTCTACCATTTGAAAGACTGAGAAATCATCGTTTGAGCTAGTTTTAATTCATTGTCTGCAAATGCTTTCTATCTGGACAAGTCTACATTTTTATTGTATGGTAAAGAGATGCTTTAGTTCAACATTCATCAGCAGCTGGCAATTTGTGTTTGTGGGGTAATATGCCCTGGATAACTGAATGCAGGAAAACACAGGTCATCAGCATGTTGTACTTAAATTACCTGAATAGAAATTACATACATAAATATATGGTATGTGACTGGCTTAAAGGTGCCTTTCTTTATAAATGGCATCCCTAACTTATAGTTCAAAATCAGCGTTTTTATTGATGACCTATGAGATGCAGGTAGACTTCAGACTGATCACAAGAATGCCAAAATTGTGAGCTTTCAGCTTGAAATATGCCTTCCAGACATAACACGATGTTTTTCTAAAGGTCATAAGAGCATTGTATCATGAAAGGTTAAAGCTCTATCATTTCAGAAAGTACCAACAAAGGATGCCCTATGATCTACTGTCTGGATTGGCAAATGCTCTGTTGGACGGAACTGTTTTCCAAATTGTAAATGGACTGAAGGAAGTTCAGGAGTGGGAGGAAAGGACAATGTTCCAGCAGAGATCAAAACTGGTGTCTGATCACAAAGGTAAAACAAAAACAGTCGGTGAATTTGTAAGTTTGAAAAATAAGCATGTAGAGATTCAGGCACTGAGTTCATCAAACACCTCCAATTTTGAAATTACTACATATCAATAGATTAAAAGATGTCCGATAGGTTAGAAAACATCAAAAAAGAGATCATTGGAATAGGAGAATTTAGTGTTATGAGCAATTTCTATTTCAGTGTCAGTGTGTTTTACCCTTTTTACCAAACAATCCCATGTTTTAATGACCCCGAGGAAATGCTTTATTGTGGGAACCAGCATTTTCTCCTTTTCCCAGGATGTTTTCTACTATTTCAAAGACAAATCCCATCATTTCAATTAGTTTTCTGCAAATGTGTTCAAAATAGACTGATCTAAAATTTGGTCTCTGGTAAGGAGTTAAAAATCGTCCTCTGCAAACATCTTGAAACACAAGATGTGATTGCAGACAAAGTTTTTTAGACAACAGGAACTGAAGTTCTGTCAAGAAATAGACTAGTTAACTCATTACCAGATGCTTATTTTTCACTCTGCCATTATGAAGAATTTGCAGATATACAAGTTGACTCTAATGGTTGGATTTAACCTTGAAAGGATAGGAAATATAGTGTGAAAAAGGAAATATGCTGGTTACGTGTATTTTCTCCTTTGTCAGTGATGCTTTCGCCAGTCTTCTTCAGCAGGGCTATCAAAATATGGGTTTGTTTGGTAAAGGGTAAAAGGCATGGAAATTGACTAAGTACATATACTCAGAAATATTCTTGTGATGAAATGTAGACAGTATTTGTGCCATAAATGTAATCTCAGTTTGGAAAAAAAAAAACAAAGTTAAAAAGACTGAGTGTAGCCGTGGCTTTTGAAAAGGTTTCATAAAGATTTCAAGGTAGTAAAATGTGAAAGCACCTTTCACATCAAAAGTTGTGTCTGCAGCCTGTAAAGGTTAAGATCAGACTGTACAAAACATGCAGTCTGATCCATTATCTACACTCTCTGCATTGCCTAGACATGCTGGCCAGGAGCAACGTTGAATTTCAAAAATTTCTGTCAGATTTATGTGGCGCTCTTTGGGTTTGGGTTGAAAATAGTGTAATTGGGTAGTTTTGTTCTTTAACACTTTGACACATATTTTTCTAGATCTGTCCTAGATGCATTACACTTGCTTTACCTTTAGAAGAAAAATCCCAAGAAATGTTCTACTACTAGAGTAGTAGTAATCCTTATCAAAATGAGATGATACTCATACAAAGGTTTTGTTTTGTTTTTTTTTTTTTTATCATCTTCAGCACAAAAACATGAGTTACAAAAAAAGCACAAACAAATGTTACAAGACTGCCAAAGTAAACCCCATAATTTAACCTTGGTGAAAGCACAGATAGACAGAGAGATGGAGGTATGAATGTGGTTTTTGTTTTGTTCCTTGTTTAATCTGACCTCTGGTGCAAGTGCTTTTTCACCTGTAGAACACTGAACCAGGGTTTGGTTGCTTTTGTGACCAGTGTAGAATGTCTATTTCTTACCCTTGATCTACACTGTTTGCAGTTTTTGTCCATGTAGAAGAAGCTGTATGGGAAAATTGTGAGAAAACGAAACAATGCTGGCTATCGGCATTTCCTCCTTGTATTGGTTATTGTTAGAGTTAAATTGATCAATTGACCTTTCTGCGGATTTTGATTGACAGGTTCTTATCGGCCAATCACAACGCAGCACAGGGCGTCATGTAAACAAAAGGATTAGACACAATTTGTTACGAATATGAGATAATTTGATCATATCTATTTCATTATAAAAACAGCAATTGTGTTATCTGTCAATAAAAATCTGTAAAAATAGTGAAAAGGTGTAGTTACGGATTGTGTGACACTGATATTCGTTATCCAGATAAAATGCAGGGGGGAGTTAAATTTGTCCCATTTCCAAAGTCGAAAACACATCTCGAAAAATGTCTTTGGTGGATATAACTATGTGGAAGACCTCGTGAACAGCTTCATCCATCACGGATCATTAAGAATCGTAATGTATGCAAAATGGTATGTGAAAAGGTCAGTTAAGGAAGTACTTGCAAAAAAAAATAGGCATAGAAAAACCCCATCTAAGAAAATGGCTGTTTCAATCGCCAACAAGGTCTGTTGGATAACTACCTTCCAATTTTATTTTGCTTAACTCTTTAATACAGACCCTCAGGAGGAGGGCTTTGAAAACATTATGGGAAAAGGAGAAAATAGTGGTTACCAGAAAACATGGATCAGTAGTGATAAGATAAACCTACTTCCTCGTTAACTTTACAGATGCTTTAACTAATTTACACATGGGTAAGTCCAAAAAGTCTGAATTTCGGGGGCTAAGGACAGTGCAATAGATTTACACGTTTCAGCAAAGTTTTGAACTTCAAAAAGAAAGAATGAAACACCTTAACACCTAAACATACCTCAGTTTTGCCAAAGAATAATGGAATTAAAGATGCTTATTGTTTTTTTGAGGCTAGTTAAGTCGTCTCAACATCATACTCGATAATAAATTACACAGAATTACATGCATTTCAAATATTCATAGATTGTCCGATTCAACAGAAATATTTCGGTAAAGGGAAACTGGTTGTTTTATGATTTTAAAATGTGTTAAGTGTGCCGTCAATTAACAAACTTGTTAATATCATTGACGGTAGTTTGTTTTGATCTTCAATGATATACTGAGACAACAGGTGGTCAAGTGGATTAGAGCAGCAGTTTTGGTTTGCAATCAAACACACATCCTATCAAATTAACAGTTTACCGAGAAACCTTTTGAAATGGCAGATGTGCTAATCCACTTAAATATGTCTAAATCAAAAGTTGATTTAATTAAGGTAAGTTGCCTTTTAAACTGAACTTCCGAAACAGAACAGAATAGAATAAGACCTTTAAATCTACTGTAAGTATGTTTAATAATGTAAGTAGCAGATCGTTTAAATCCAAGAATAGGCTGCATACTATTTGCAGTCTGATCTATATCTACACACTTAAAATTAATGCCAAACTGGAACATTCATGACATGTGCCACTTTTCGGATGTGCAAAGGTTATTAAATTCAAGCATTTTAAACACAATAAATAAATACTATGTCACCTCTCCGACTCAAACAGGTATTGGAGGTGTTAATTAACTCTTAACCAGAAAACATAACATTAGATTCGTGTATTTTGAAAACGTTGCTGTCGACAAGTGTTGCTCCAGTGATGAGATTTGTCTTTGAAAGGGTAGAAAACAGCCAAGAAAAGAGAGAAATGTTTTCAAAAGTCTCCTTCTTCAAGGTCAATAAAGGACGGGACTGTGTGGTAAAGGGTTAAATTGTAAATCCTTTTCCTATATTGTTTACAGTCAAATTATGTTATATACGGACAAAATGTCTTAAAAACTTATGCCCCTTTCAGTAATCATACATGTTGCCAACAGCAAGTTACTCACATGTTTTTTTTTTCATTTGAAATGCTGTGACCAAACATAGAATTATGAACATATCTGCGTTATTTTTACTTCTTGATTTCTCATAAATATGACATTATTTTAATTTTTCTGGTTATGTTGCCGATTTAATTCAAATTGATAAGAAAGTTTGGGGAAAAAGTTGGGGTAATTAACTTAGAGCGAAATATCAGCTAGAATAAAACTGAAATAAACGCTCTTTCTCTTTGTATTTGACGCCATTTTCTGGTTTCTTTGTCAGGCTTGACAACCGAAATACCATGTTACTAAGGTGGGTGTGCCAAACTCGCATTTACAGAAAGGTCAGTTTATTGATTGATTATTTATTAGATGGATATTTAGGCAGCTTGCGTCATTATTTCAGTCATATCGGGGTGTCATTCCACTCATTCATGTGTGTCATGGGTTGCACCAGTACTAGACCTGTGCATAAAGGATAAAATGATGGTGACGTCACCACTAGTCTCTTTTTTTTTTTCCCCCCCAGTTTTTCTACTTTTTCAAAGACAAATCACAATATTTGAGCCATTTGTATTTCCAGTTTGCAATTATTTTCGTACTTGACAAGTCTTAAATTTTTGTCACTTTGTAAAGAGTTGAACAAGTATTTCAATTTAATAGAGACTTATTTTTCTTTAAGACCACCAAAAAGAGATGTGATGAAGAGCTTCGGAAAAAAGATCAAAAGATTATTATGCAGCTGGATCAGAAAGTAATGGACCAACAGTCTACGTTGGAGAAGGCTGGTGTTCCAGGATTTTACGTGACAAACAAACCAATGGACATACGTGTACAGATGTATCTTCTTGGGTTTATAACTAGACTCTCACAACTTGACATGCCAACTTGATCATATATTCTTAGATAGCCTGCCACTAATAGACATGACAAGTTGAATATGTGATCTTGAGTCTGCCAGAACTAGACTTGCTAAGTTATACATGTGCTCCCATTTACTGTCATTGCTAGATGCAATGACTTGAAAATGTGTTCTTAGTAAGTCTGTCACAGTGAGATACCAATATGTCTTCTTAAACATGTGCCCAGAGATGTCACTGAGTACAGGACCTTAAGGCCACTAAAACGCCTCTTTTTCTTCATTTTCTCTTACTAGAACCGCTAAATGTGGAGGATTTCAGGGTTTTCAAAAATTTTAACTTTCACCAATGCACTGGCTTTTATTATTAGCTCAGCTGAGCATGAAAAGCTCAAGGTGAGCTTTTGTGATCGTGCTGTGTCTGTCGCACAGGTGTCAACATTTACCTTGTGTGCACTCTAGAGGCCACATTTTCAGCCATTTACTCATGAAACTTGGTCAGAATGTTTGTCTTCATGATAACTTGGACCAGTTCTAAATTAGGTTATGTCAAGTCAAAAAGTAGGTCACAGGGCTATACATAGGAAAAAGTTTGTGTGCTTTCTAGGGGCCATATTTTTACTCTGATACTCTTAAAACTTGGTCTGGTTGTTTGTCTTGTTGATATATCAGACAAGTCCAGAAATGGGTCATGTTGGGTCAAAAAGTAGGTCACTGGCCAAAATTTTAGAAAAACCTTTTGTGCACTATAGAGGCCACATTTTCAGCCTGAAACTCATGAAACTTGGTCAGAATGTTTGTCTTCATGATAACTTGGACAAGTTTGAAATTTGGGTTATATCAGGCAAAAAAGTAGGTCACAGGGCTAAAGTTTAGAAAAACATTGTGCGCACTCTAGAGGCCACATTTTCGGTCTAATGCTCTTGAAAATTGGTTAGAATGTTTGTCTTGATGACATTGCGGACAGGTTTGAAATTGAGTCACATCGGGTCAAAAAGTAGGTCACAGGGCTAAATGTTAGGAAAAGCTTGTGTACTTTCTAAAGGCCACATTTTTACCCTGATTCTCTTGAAACTTGGTCAGAATGTTTGTCTTGATGATATCTCAGACAAATTTGAAATTGGGTAACGTCAGGAAAAAAGGAGGGCCACAGGGCTAAATCTTAGAAGAAACTTGTGTGCAGTCTACAGACCACATTTTCAGTCTGATACTCATGAAACATTATTGGAATGTTTGTCTTGATGATATATTTGACAAGTTCAAAAGTAGGTCAAGTTGGTCAAAAAGTATGTCACTTACATGCATGCGTTTTACATTATTTAAAGCAGGATCTCTGTAGTTATTAGCTTACCTGAGCATGAAGTGCTAAGGTGAGGTATTGTGACCGGTCGTTGTCCGGCATCTATCTGTCTGTCTGTCCACAATTCCTTTAAACATCTTCTCCTCCTAAACCGCTTGGCCAATCTTGATGAAACTTGGCAGGGATGTTCCTTGGGTGAAGCTCTACCAAATTTGTTCAAGAGATTGAATTCCACCCATAACTCTGGTTGCCATGGCAACAAAAAGGGAAAAAATAGCAAAATCTTTGAAAATCTTCTTCTCTGAAACTAGAAGGTGTACAGCTTTGATATTTGGTACGTAGCATCTCCTAGTGGACCTCTACCAAGTTTGTTCATATGATGCCCCTGGGGTCAAAACTGGCCCCGCCCAGGGGGTCACAAGTTTGAACATAGGAACAAAGAAGGAAAACTTGAAAATTCTTCTCTGAAACTGGAAGGCATACAGCTTTGATATTTGGTATGTAGCATCTCTTAGTGGACCTCTACCAAGTTTGTTCATATGATGCCCCTGGGGTCAAAACTGGCCCTGCTCCAGGGGTCACAAGTTTGAATAATAGGAACAAAGAAGGAAAACTTTAAAATTCTTCTTCTCTGAAACTGGAGGGCGTGGAGCTTTGATATTTGGCATCTACCATCTCCTAGTGGTAACGTTGTAGAATTGTCAACCACAAATAAACAATGTGTCACACCCAAGAACCATGTCAGTAGGTCAAAGGTCATGGTCACAGCAAGTTCAAATAGCATGAACAAGAGGGCCATTGGCCCAAACACACTCACTGAGTGAAGTCAACTAAGGTTGATAAAGCTGAAGAGATCCTGCTTTTAATGATGTAAAACACATGCATGTAAGTGACTTACTTTTAAATTCAATGTGACCCAATTGCAAACTTGACAAACATCTGACCAAGTTTCAAGAGCATCAGGCTGAAAATGTGGCCTCTACGGTTTACACAAGGCTTTTCTAAGATTTGTCCAAGTGACCTACTTTTTGACCCTAATTACCAAATTCCAAACTTGTCTGAGATGGCATCAAGGCAACTACTATGACTGTTTCATGAGTATCTGGCTAAAAATTTGGCCTGTAGAGTGCACACAAGGTTTTTCTATGAATTGTCCCAGTGACCTACTTTTTGACCCGACACGACCAAATTTCAAACATGTTCGAGATATCAACACACAAACATTCCTAACAAGTTTCAATAGTATCGAGCTGAAAATGTGGCCTCTAGAGTGCACACAAACTTATTCTAAGATTTGGCATAGTGACCTACTTTTTGACCTTCCGTTACCAACTTGTTCAAGATTTTATCAAGACAAACATTCTAACCAAGTTTCTTGAGTATCTGACTGAAAATGTGGCCTCAAAAAAGTGCACACAAGGTAAATGTTGATGACTGCACGACACAGCATGATCACAAAAGCTTACCTTGAGCACTTTGTGCTCAAGTGAGCTAAAAGAAATAAATTTTTGGGCAGGGTTATGTTTTTATCAAAGCTGTTACTTTTTCATTTATGAATGAATTTCAGTGCAGAGTGGGCAACCACATAAAGATGATATGTTGAGGACAAGAAGCATGTCCATAGGTCAAAATCTATGGTTTTGTGTAGGGGCTGTAACTGTGTCTTAAATTTTAAAATAATTTTGCATAAATGTTAAGTACATCAAGAGGATGTGTCATGTACAAATCATGTCCATAGGTTTAAGGTCAAGGTCACAGCAAAGTCAAATATGTTTTTAGGTAGGGTTTGTGTCTGGCATGTTACCTTTTTCATTTATAAGTGAATGTCAGTAAAATTTTGCAGAGCTGTCAACCACCTATAAATGATGTGTCCTGCACAAGAACCTTAACTGTAGGTCAAAAATCAAGGTCAATGCAAGGTCAGATGTGTTTGTAAGTGTTGTGTCCCTAGTCAATGTTCATGTGCACAGCTCACAGGAAAAGCTTACTATTTTCTGGGCATTATTCACTTCTCAGTCTTGTTTGGCCTTGTTGCAACCCAATTTCAAACTTACCTAAGATATAATCAAGACAAATGTTCTGAACAACTTCCATGAGTATCAGACTGAAATGTAGCCAAAGGGATGTCATCAAGACCTACATTCTAAACCAAGTTCCATGAGTAATGGACTGGAAATGCGGCCTCTAGAGTGCACTCGACGTTTTCCTAAGATTTGTCTCAGTGACCAACTTTTTAATTTGGTGTGACCTTCAAACTGGTCCAAAATATCATCAGAACAAATATTCTGACCAGCTTACAAGAGTATCAGACAGAAAATGTGGCCTCTAGAGTGTGTGTACACAAGGATCATCTAAGATTTGCCACAGTGACCAACTTTTTGTCCCAATGTGACCCAATTTAAAAGTTGTTCGAGATATCACCAAGACAATTATTCTGACCAAGTTTTATTAGTATTGGACTGAAAGTGTGGCTTCTAGAGTGCACACAAGATTTTCAAAGATATTTCCCAGTGACCTACCTTTTAACCTGAAGTGACCCAATTTCAAACTTGTCAGACATACATGTATAATCAAGACAAACATTCTGAGTATCAGACAGTAAGAGGGCTATATTTTCTTTAATTTTCTCAAATACAAAGCTGATGTCAGTGAATACAAGCAGATCTAATCAAGTATCGATCATACTAGACACCAATGAACACTAACAAAGAGTGCTTTTTCATGAAGATTTCCGAAACATTAATAGCAGAAAAACATTTTATGAATGGTATGAATGGTAAAGTTCTAGAACAAAAAATTAAATGATGCAAACTACTTCACACAAAAAATTCAACTTGTCTGAGAATGTAATGTACTAATTATTATCAAATTAAATCACTCTCCTTGAAAACTGAACATTTTCTATCCAAAAAAACTTGAATACATTACACTAGTCATGTAGCAGTGCACTTAGATAATCAAGAGAGATAAATGATAACAAACTCTGTTACAAGTGAACTGGGGTTCACTGGGCTTCTTTTTATTTTTTCGCTTATAAGCCCATCTAAAACTTATGACCCCCGGTTGGGGCTAATTTTCACCCCAGGGCTGTGATTGCGACAAAATTGGAAGAGGTCTACTGGTTGCCATGGCCACCAGAGTTTTTACTCGAATCAAACTCAAATGTATGACGGACACAACATTATAACAAAAAGCAGCCTTAAGCACTTTGTGCTCAGGGGTACCTTTCACTGAACTGCATAGATTTACGCCTTTTTTTTTTTTTTGGATTGAATATACACATGTACGATTCCGGTTTTACCCAAAGATATAAAGTGACATAAAGTTACGAAAATACTTAATCAAATCCTAAGGTTATGCAGTTCAGAGAAACATGTTTTCAGACTTAATACTTGCTTCGTAAGCAAATTTTAGTGTGTATGCAGTTTAGTGAAAGGTACCCAAGGTGAGCTTAAAAGCTAGTAACCAGCATTTATTCTAATTCTAAAACATTTTCGAAAACTTTCCTCTCACCAGTCGTAAAAACAAAGGATCACTTGGAAGAGGGTTAACACATTAGCACCTGCGCACAATTATTTTTAGTCTTTCAGCTTTTAAAAAGACCGATTGCTTTTGAATAGAGTAAGGCAGCAGTTATGACAGCTTGTTATGAAAAAGTTTTATTTCCACAAAGCCTTTTTTAAGTGATCTGTAGAAGGTAAGATGTGACTCAAAAGGTATTGCCAAATAGCAAGTCAAACAGGACTCTAGAAGTTTTAAATAATTTAATAGAAAAAAAATCTTTAAAGATTATCACAGAAATGCAATTTCTACCATTTTACAATCAGTATCAAATGAAAACAAGGAATGAGAAGAACATACTATAATCAAGAGACAAAAAACCTCCGACACTACATTAACAGCTTTTTATGCCACATATGAGCTGCAGATGTCTTTTTTCACATTGCAACAAGCATTTTTTCAAAATTTTCTTGCAAAAGCAGAAATTACTTGTACCAGCAATTTCTACTCTTGACACAAGATTTTTTTTGTAAATAAATATGATTATGTTTCCAACTTTTATGTTAGTTATCTTATTCTCTCTGATACAATTTAGAAAGCTATTATGGGGTACGAATCAATCAAGCACCTAATAATAGGAACCCAAATGCAGGATTGTGACTTCTTCTTTCAGAGGATTTCCTGTATGGTAACAAATTATCTTGATCTAACATGCAATAAACATAACAATATCACCATCCTATAACAAACAGACAATACATCACTGAATACTGTAACAAAACGTAAAAAGCAGTCGTATAAATGCAAATGATTTCAAGTTATTTCTACACTTTCCTTCATATTCTAAATATGAACCCTCTTTCCCTTGTAAATTTTACAAAAAAAAGGAAACTAAGGAAACTTAACATGGTAATGGAACATAGTTGATTTTCAGTTGCTATTGTTAACCCTATGTTTAACCCTCAAAATTTTACCACGCAATCCCGAGTTTCCTTGAGGAGGAAAGCCTTTGAAAACAATGTGGGAAAAGGAGAAAATGCTGGTAACCGGCATTTTCTCCTTTTTCCATATTGTTTTCTACCCTTTAAAAGAAAAATATCATCAATTGAGCCACATTCAATTTATTATGTGTACATGCTTTCAATTTGGACAAGTCCAAAAATATTGTTTTTTGGTAAAGAGTGAACCAAACAATCCAGAGTTTTAATGAACCTGCCAAATAGCAGACGGTATAAATCATAAATAAACTGCACCTGTGTGGTCTGATCTGGATCTATGTTGTACACAACAACAACTTACGTTGTGCTTTTGCACTCTACAGGTTAATGCTCTATGGAGCTTAAAAAGTCCCAGTCATAAATTTGGTATTTTCACAGTAAGTTACACTGTAAGCATAGTCTTCAAGAAATTTTCGTAGGTAATCTTGCCGTCCATGTTGTGATCAAACTCCGTCAAAATATGGTAAAAATCTTCATTGCTAAAGGTTATGTTGCACATTTTGAGGGCCTGTCGGAAGTCTTGAACCCCTATATAGCCCTTGTGGCCCTTGTCAAGTTTTTTGAAGGCTCTCCTTAGTGTTCGATGCTCCTTGAACAGCTGTAATATAACGAAGACAGAATCAAAATGAATAAAACAGTAAGGGCAATTCATGGTTTTCACTTTTTTGCACATCTTACATTGGTCGCTTGTTACCAACCATTTAAAATTTAAATTCTTACTATAAATTGAACAACCAGCCTCCTAAATGACTGGGACATGTTGTCTACAAAAGAATTATTTATCCTGTTACCCATAAATTTCGTCTTTTTAGCATTAGAAACATGGTAAGTCAAGGTATGATCTTTCTCCAAACAGCTCGGCTATTACATTTATGTGTCATTCTTAAGTTTAACTTTTAATTTTGCTGAAATATTTCCACACACAGCCCTGAAATCACAGTACTTGGGTCTGAAAATGTCCATTTTGTGTATTCAGTACTATCAGTACTAAGAGGGTTAAAAAAAAATCACAATCTTTCAATCAATCTGCAGTCAATCATAAATAAATACTAGTCTCCACCAAAAATCAATCAAAAAGACATCAACTGTGTAAGACAAGGAAAAAATGCAATACAAACATCTAGTACTAACTATGCTTACCAACCCCGACATCTGTGACGTGATTTATATATAGTAAAATCTTTATAATCTAAATTTTAGAGCTAGACTCAAAATTATCATTAGACATAAGAATTCATCACAACTCCATCAAACCTACTACAAAAAGATTGCTTAAATTGCATAGATGTAATACAGGTAGTCTCCAATAACATTAGGGTGTTTATAGCCAGGATTGAAATATTTACAGGCACAGTGATCACAAAATGCAAATGAGTGGAGGGAGCCGATGGAGCAAGGAGCAGGAGGGGGATGTCCCCCTTCTGCTAGTGGGGGTTGGGAAGCCTAAGGCCTCCAAAACATTTTGAGAATCAAGATGCAAAATGGTGGGTTCTGGCAAATTTTTGACAATATTTTTCTTGTTACTAATTTGTCACTAATGTTGCTATTTTTAAATTAAATAAAACCGGTCTCAACCCCACTCTTTCATAAGCATGTGCATAAGCATGCTACACCATTGGCGTTTAATTTTGTAAAAAGGTTAAGAAGCAGTGTTTTTGAATGCAAAACTGCCATAATTCTACAAGGTTTTTTTTAAGTCTCTTCTATTCCAAACTAATTGATATTTCAAATTATCCCGTGTTCAAAGAATTTTGACAAGAAGTTTCACTGAATGCATAACATGTAGAAAGACGGTGTTTGTGCACATAAGACAGCTGCCCAGTACAATGTTGGAACTTTGACTAAATGCCAAGGTAAATGTTTTTTTCTGTCTTTTGTGCTTAATGTTATCAGTCCATAAATATATGCATCATATTCCTCCTTTTCTCTCAATATTTTTAGAATTCTTTTTTAGGGTCAACATTACACAGGATTATTTGGCAAAAGGTTCACAAAATTTACATTTTTTGGAAGGATTGAAAACAGTGGGAAAAGGAAAATATGGTTATGAAAATTTTCTGTTTTGCCCACAATGTTTTTTAAGCCCTCGATCATCATTACAGTCGCTAACATAACGAGATTAGATATGTATATTCATATAATCTATGTAAAATATCTATGCTACAAATGGTGTACTGAATGTGAATACAATAACTATGTTTGAACATGCAATGTGAGACAAGACTAAAATGGTTCCTTTCATGCAAATGAAATAATAAAATCTAAATCCGTATCACCTGCAGACAACTTCTTTTATAAATATTGAATATACAAGAGCCATGCTCTGTAAAAAGGGAGCCAAGTGCATCTGCGAAAAGTATCGACCCAGGTCAGCCTGCGCAGGCTGACCTGGACCGAAACTTCGCTACTGGTAAGTTTTCTGTATGTCAAAGGACCACTCTATATTATGATACAGTCAGTCGTAAGACAATGAATTTTATAGATCTACAATTATGTGATGTCTAGCATGGTATCACAGAGATGTATTAAACCTCTTTTGCTAGAGCATGGCTCATATTATATATTTAATAGTTCAGATGACCAATTTTGAAAGGATTGTGGTAAAAGGAAAAGTTCATTAAAAGCAGTGTCACTTTTAACTCTTTACCAGATGAAAAAATTATGGATCTTTCTTAATTCAAAGCACAAATTATTCACTGTGGCTCAAATGGTGTAAGTTGTTTTTGAAAGGGTAGAAAACATTGGGGGAAAAGGAGACAATACTGGTCACCAGCATTTTCTCCTTAATCCACAATGTTTTCAAAAGCCTTCTTCCCAAAGGTGTATAAAACTGGTCTGTGATGTAAAGAGTTAACCACATTTTTTTCACTTATAAAACCTGATTTAATTTACAGGTATCCTGTTTTACAAGGGTTGTTCCATAAATTCGTGGAATTTGCTTGTAAGTCCAATACAGAGTGTTGAATTTGAAAACAAAATACATCTAAAGAAACATTTATGTATATCTGAAACATGTTTAAATTTTCATAGAGATACATGAAACAGTTAAAAACACATTTAACTTTAAAGAAGAGTAGTAAGTGACACTTGAAGCGCGACGACGTTTACGTCATGTTGCCTAAACGTCAAAAATAAGCGCACAATTAACTTTCTCTACATGGTGGCCCCCTGTTGCGATGCACTTTCTATATCTGTGTATCCACTGATCAAAAGTTACAGTTTTAAGATGGTCAGTTAAGATCCTGTATGTTGCCTTAGTCGATGGACCTATCTCTTGTGCAATATATCTCACAGGTAATCATGTCCCTATCAATCATTTCTTAAACGAGCGCTGAATTCCCCACTGTCTGAACACTTGTAGGACTACCCAGTCTTGTATCATCTTATATGGAACTCCTGCCTTTTCTAAAACGTTCATGTCATTTATAAATGAATATTTTACCACAATTCGGCAAAGTGTCTGATTCCATAAGGCGTCTTAATATTTCAGCCAGAGAAAGTTTAAGTCCAACACAAAACTTTACGACAGAACCTACATGTAACTCAACGTCGTCAGCTGACGTCAATTTTTTTTCCGAAGTCATGACTGCAAATGTCTGCTGAGATGTAACTATCCCACAGAATGTTTACAAATTCACCGGAAATAACGTCATAAACAAATTGCATGCGGCGTTCACATTTTTTATACATTTTCTAAAAAATTAAAATGTCAAAATTTAGACTAGCTTCAAGTCACTCAACCTTGGTTGCTAAAGAAACTAAATTCTTTGATGTATATAATGTAAGAAGACATGACAAAATTTGTCATTTACTTGACATTATGTTAGGGTATGATCTCTGAAAGTGTGGTGTGAACTGAACGTAAAACAAAGATTTTCGTCAACAATTCTGCGAATTTATGGAACAGCCCTCGTACAAGGAAGTTATCAAAGTTGTCTGCTTCAAACTGTACAGGAGGCGATGAGACAAACAAAAATATCCTTTATAGGGACACAAACAATGGAAATGTGGATTCATCCTTAGAGCGCAAAAGAGATGAACAGTTTGAGTTGGTAATTTTGCAACTTTTAATACTAGTTTGGCCAAAAAAATTAAAATTCTGAAATATCAAAAGTCTATAAATACCAAAGAAGACTAAATTTACTATCCACACTATCCAGAATGCTTGTGATTTAGCAGTTAACCAAACAACAAAGTGTTTAACTTGGCCAAATTAAAGGTATTAGCAAACGACAAATTAATATGGCTCAAATTACTGGATTTGTCTGTGAGGGCAGCATTTACTCCTTCTTCCACAGTGTTATAAAAAGTCATCTTCCTCGGGATCCTTATGACTCAGGATTCTTATGACTCAGGATTCTTTGGGAGAGTGTCTACAACAGTTTCAACAATACTGAGGAAGAATCCTTCTCCCTTACTTCTACCATATCAAAAACAAATTCCATCATTTGAGCCACATTTTAAATTATTGTCTAAAATACTTTTAATTTGGACAAGTCTACATTTTTGTTTGGTAAAGGGTTAAAGCTGTATTGTGAGCAGAAACAAGATCTTCTGTAATCATTTCAACTCGCGGAGCTACATGTTTCTGGTCTCATACAATACAAAACTTGTTTCAGAGCAACTGATGTCACATTCATATTTGTTGGTGACAGAGAGATATAGGGTTTACTGTGCTTTAATCTAGACTTGCCAGTAGGGCAAGGTTTTTTACAGTGTCATAATGTACTTGAATCTTTCTCTTCATAGAAGTAAAGCAATTTCTTTTGTGATTGGTGCTTGGACCAGTATACAATTTTTTTTTTATGTTGCATATTATGAATGCATACAAAAGCATGGCTTAGAATAAATTTTTGAATACCAGTGCATTTCCATTGTTTGTCAATCTTTCACTACATGTATACATCAATACACTATGTATAACCATACAAAAAGCACGAGTGACAAATGGGTGGGGGGAGTTCACCTTGGTCCTGAAATGTTCAATGACAACTTGAACAGTTGGAGCACTGTCCATGCCTTCAATGGCCTTCTGTTTGTGTGTGCAATAAAAAAATAGATAACAAAAAAAAAATGTTAGAGCAGTTAATAAAAACCTAATATTATAAGGGTTTTTTTTTTTTCTATATCTAAAAAGTCTGCATATATACCAGTACTCATTCCAGTAGTGGCTATCTTATTTTCTAATGTAAATAATGTGCATAATGCAGGGTTTGGATTCTTACAATTTCAAAACTATTACAAAAGAATTGACACATGATTCAGATAAAGGTATGAAATTCGAACACACTATTGGATGACTGGCTACCACAAGACAGGCTGTCTGTGTGACTGTATGGTGTTTAACGTCATTTTCAACATTATTTCAGTTGTATCGCAGTGGCCAGTGCACCTATCCATGCTTTCCTGGAGTCTCTTTTTACCAGTACTCCCCACAATATTCTTTACAAGCCACTGGCTGCTTTCCCACATAACCATCGTCGAAACAATGGGTCAGCATTTGGAGAGGAATGAATCCTGTCTCAATGACTATCATCAATCCTTGGAAAGAAATTGGCTGAGCCAGGGATCGAACCCGCGACCCCCTGTTCTCAAGTCCTGCACGCTACTGACTGAGCTACCGGGACTCGGTGCCACAAGACAGAATAGCCTGTCAAATTGGAGTAATTGTTCTTTATGAGCAATTTTTCAAGTGAGTGCAATTTATTTGATAAAGGTCTAAACTACAGAAATATAAAACTTGAAGAAACATGTAACAATCTTCAACTGTAAAATGGAATACAAAAACTATTGGCACATTACCATAATAGAGCCCTGCATTTGACACCTACTGCAAACCGTGTGGGAAAGGAGCAATAATATTATAATTGTTCTTCTTTTCCACCAGAACATTTTTGACATCTATAACAATTAAGTGTGTCCTCCATGTTTCTCCTTAAAATCTTTACCACACAATCTTGAGATCTAACAACCCTGGGAAAGAAACCTGTTGAAAACATTGTGGAAAAGGAGAAAATGCTGGTTACCAACATTTTCTCACAATGTTTCACACCCTTTCAAAGATAAATTCCATTATGTTAGACCCATTTATTTTGTTGTCTACAAGTGTTTTCAATTTGAAGGAGTCTAAAATTGTGTTGTCAGGTAACCAGGTATATCGTATGGACTTGTGTTTGGTAGGTCTAAATAAGTATGTAAAGTATTAGGTCAAAGCTAAGTACATATTATTCTTAGTTAATATACATTTATTTACCTTTGCGAGTTTAAAGATTTTGGAAAACTTTACCCATAACCTAGCAATAAAATCACATTTATCCACAATTTATAAACAAAGTGTAGCAGAATACTTGTACCAAAGGCATAACAATAGCAACCCATGCTGAGGCCAATGCTCAGCTTCAGTTGCTTGTGTGTACACGAGCAAAAATTGTTAGTGGTAATGGGGGCATAACTGTGTCAAAAACATTTCAGAGGTTAAAGCCATAGTGTTTCTTTTAGACAGGATGTTTGGCAAGTTTCTGTCAGTTTCTATTTTGCTTGCTGGTTCCCCTTCTGATTGCTATGAGAAACCTGGATGTTTTCTTCATAAATAGCCAAGCTAACTAGAAAAAAAATTCCTACCACCACTGACAGTTCAACAAACAATTTAGCTAAATGAAAAAAAAACTGCCAAGCTGGGGTGATACATGCCAACAAAAGGGTCAGGCATCAGACATTTCAAAGGAAATGTTTTCATCTCCCCACTGTTACCAAGTATATCTACACCCTTGTGCATCGATATTCTAAATGCCCAAATAAAGAATATGGTCTGCAACACTACCCTGTGAACAAGCCTGTATAACTCTTTATCAAATTATCTCATGTTTACATGATCCTTGTGAAGAAAGTGTTTTTAAATATTAACCCTTACCCTGCTAAATAAGTGACATAAAACTTTCAAGTCGATAGTAGGAAATCAAATTTCGTTATTTCATAGCCCTAGTTTTTTTGGTGAAAAATGTCTCCTTATCAGACAGTGTAGATCAAAGACCAGACTGCAGCAGCCTAAAGGTTAAGAAACAAGAGGGCCATGATGGCCCTGTATCGCTCCACTGGCTAATACGTAAAATCACTACATGCCAAACATTACAATACTTGGCCAATTGGTTTTGAACATAAGACCCCTGAAACAGGACTAAAATTGGTAGCCCTAGTTCATATGGTTAGTAACAAGAAGATTTCTAAAGATTTCACTATATAAGCCCATGTAAAACTTCTGACCCCTCGGGGTGAATCAAATTCCCCCCTAGGGCTATAATTTACGCACTCTTGGTGAAGGGCCTTTACATATAGCTACATGCGAAATTTGGTAGCCCTACGCTTTATGAATAAGTACAGGGAGATTTCTTAAGTTTTCTCTACATAAGCCCATGTAAAACTTGTGACCCCCGGGGCAGGGCCAATTTTGACCCCAGGGCTATAATTTAAGCACTCTTGGTAGAGACCCACTAGATAAAGCCACATGCAAAATTTGGTAGCCCTAGGCCTTACGGCTAGGTACAGGGAGATTTCTAAAGTTTTCCCTAAATAAGCCCATGTAAAACTTGTGACCCCCGGGGTGGGGTCAAATTTGACCCAAGGGCTATAATTTGGGCACTCTTGGTAGAGGCCCACTAGATAAAGCCACATGCAAAATTTGGTAGCCCTAGGCCCCATGGCTAGGTCAAAGAAAAATTTTAAAGTTCTCCCTATATAAGCCCATGTAAAACTTGTTATATAAGCCCATGTAAAACTTGTTACCCCCGGGCAGGGCCTAATTTGACCCCAGGGCTATAATTTGAACAATCTTGGCAGAGGTCCACTAGATAAAGCTACATGCCAAATTTGGTAGCTCTAGGCCCTATGGCTAGGTAGAAGAGGAATTTTAAAGTTCTCCCTAAATAAGCCCATGTAAAACTTGTGACCCCCTGGGCGGGGCCAATTTTGACCCCAGGGCTATAAATTGAAGAAACTTGGTAGAGGTCCACTAGATAAAGCTACATGCCAAATTTGGTAGCCCTTGGCCTTACGGTTTCAGACAAGAAGATTTTCAAAGATTTTCAAAATTTTTCAGTTTTGTTGCCATGGCAACCAGAGTTTTTGAAGGAATTAAATTCTTTCAAGAAATTCTGAAGAGGACCATGGCAGGATCATTTCTGTGAAGTTTCATCAAAATTGGATGGGTAGTTTCAGAGAAGAAGACGTTTTAAAAAAAAGTTAACGCACGGACGGACGGACGGACGCACGACGGACAACAGGCCATGACATAAGCCCGCTGGCCTTTGGCCAGTGGAGCTAAAAAGGAGAAAATGCTGTTAGTCAGCATTTTTTTTCCCCTTTTTCATGTTGTTTTCTACCTTTTCAAAGAAACATTTTTTCATTTGAGTCGCATTAAATTTGATGTCTGCAAATGATTTCAATTGAAAAGAGTAAGATATTGCCCTCTGGTAAAGAGCTGGGCATCACAAAACGGTTTTAATTTTGTGCATCCCAAGGCCCATATTCACCAAACATGGTAAATTCTAGTCTTACTCTAGACTTGGAAAGAAAATTATCTCATTGGCTAAGCTATTTGGTTTTGCCATTAATGGCCAACCAGAACTTTGAATACTTTGAAATTTTGAAATTTCACATGAATAAGACTCTTAAGAATGTTGATAAGACTGGTAAGTGATTATAGGTCTTACGAGATAAACGTTTCATTATCTGTTTATATTTTTGTTTGTGTTTGGGATAACAGGTCTAAAATCACAGACCGTGAAGAGAGAATTTATAAGCCCCACTCGATTATGTTTATGTTGTCTCATCACAGTTCGTGATTTTAAATCTGTATTCCAAAAAACAAACAATAATGCAAACTTTTAATGAAAGGTTTATCGAGTTAGAGTAATACATGGGAAGTCCATCTGCCATCTTATGACTAAACACGGCTGTTTGAAAAATGTATTAAGTTACGTTAATTGTCCTAGCAAAATAACAAAAATACATGATGAGCCATGCTCTGGCAAAATGGAACTTAATACATCTCTGTGATGCATGATACCAAGCAAGTCATCATATAATTAATATGAAAAAGGCAAAGCCTCAATACGAGCGAAGTGAATGATTTGTGGAACATGTATAGATGTATTAATTCGAATGACGAGCTAGATTCTAGATCTTGAAATCAAAGGCTGTGAGTTCGAATTCCGGCTTTGCAATTTTGAGCGTTGTCAAAAGTAGAAAGCATTTTTCTTTCGTAGATTTGTACATGTGAAATAGGGCGAATGTCCCTGATTTCCTTAACAAAAGAAAGACAGTTCCTTGACACTTTCGTTAATTTATGTCCAGAAAAATAACTTGGAATAATTATTGGTTCAAACACTTGTAAAGACCATTTTACGGGAATATTTCCTCACTGCATGTAGATCTAGACCTATATAAGAGAGACTGACTTTTACGAGGAATCGGTCAGTAGATTGAGAAGAATATTGAGCAGAGTACTGGTAAAAGGAACTTCATTCCTGAACGCATGGTAGGTGCACTTGCCGCCGCAATGAATATACACACAAAAGGAAAAAACAAACAAACAAAAATCTTGAGCCATGTTGCGGTAAAAGATGGTTTAATGCATGTCCGTGATGCATAATACCAATAAAGTCATCACATAATTATACATCCATATTGTATGATAATTAACTGAATCGAAAGGCATACATACTGGTCCTTTGACATTCAAAACGTTGAAAAATAGATCTAGCAAAGAGTTTTGACCCAGGTTAGCTTGCGTGGACTACACAGGCAGACCTGGGTCGAAAGTTTTGCTAATGCAGTAAGACCCCTTTTCACAGATCATAAATCCGGCTTTCTCTCTAAATGGTATTTTGAAACGGTCAATAAAGTAGTTTAGTCATGATTTCTACGACACAATATTTTCCGCGAAAAAACGGCTCGTGCATGACGTAAGAATAGTATGATTTATGACGTCATTATTTGCTAGCATAGATCATTGCGTATGTTCATACACAAATAGACGTTTAATACGCTGAAAGTAAGTAAGAAATTAGATAATCTTTACTCATTAAACTGATAATGATTTTTAAGTAATCATTTGATCAGTAGATATTTATTGTCATTTTTGACCAATCAGGTACTTGTGCGAAAGATTGTCAAACGTGTGACGCTGTGCGACTAACCGGAAGACACTCAGTTTTTTAGTCATCCCTATTTAGATTTAGACTAAAACCCAGAACGAAGTTGGAATTTCATTTTCAAAAATCTCGCCCGTAACTCGCTGTCGCTCGTTATGAATCCATAAAGTCCATCTCGTCTAATACCTAAACCATGAAGTAAACTAATCATTGGACATGCAGCAAAATGACCAATAGCAAAGAGTAATGGCACAGGTCAGCCTGTGGGGATTGCACAGGCTGACCTGGGTCAAAATTTTTGCAGATGCACTAGGCCCTTTTTCACAGAGCATGGCCCCTATATTTGTAACTTTCCAAAAGACATAACACAAAATATAACTTTGCATATACCTGTAAACACCTAACACATTTAGGATTCAGAGAAAAGGAGAGAAAAAAAACTACACAAGACAAAGTTATTTTGACTGTACCTCATTCAAAGCAGACTTTGCAAGTGGAAAATGTCTTCTCTAAAACATAGATATCACAAGTACAGTTTTATCATCCGACACCGTTTATCTCTGTACCAGATGATATTTTAGACTTGACGAAATTGAAAGTATCTGCATATAACAACAAAGCAATTAGGTTCAAATGACTGGAACTTCCCTTGTGAGTGTACAAAAATTGTGGGAAAAGCAGACATACTGCATTTTTTTTTCCTTTTCCCACAATGTTTTCAGAAGCCTTTGACTTAAGGGTCATTAAAACAAGGGATTATTTTTTAAAGAGTTATGAGGGAAATTACTCTCTCAATCGAAAATGTAAGAAAGAACTATTAAAGTTGTCAGACACAAAAGAAACAATGGAAACTAAACGACCCTGAAGGGGGCCTTTGAAAACATTGTGGGAAAAGGAGAAAATGCTGGTACCCAGCATTTTCTCCTTTTACAACAATGTTCTCTACACTTTCAGACACAAGAGACAAATCCAATTATTTCAGTCTCATTTACTTTGTTGCGTGCTAATACTTTCAAAATAAACAAGTCAAGAGGGCTTAACCCTTTACCAGCCAATCCTGAGTTTTAAGGATCCTAAGAAAGACAGCTTTTGGAAACATTGTGGGAAACGGAGAAAATGCTGGTAACCAGCATTTTCTCCATTTCCCACAATGTTTTCTACCTCTTCTAAGACAGAAATCATCTTTGAGGTACATTGAGCTTGTCGTCTGCATATACTTTTAATTTGATTGAATCTGACATGTATGTTGTTTGGTACAGAGATCTATAAATAATGTGATTTGTCTTTGGAACGGCACAGAATATGGTGGGAAAGGAAGTAAATGCTGTTGACCAGCATTTTCTTCTTTTCTCCTCAATGTTTTCAAAAGGCTTCTTTCTTCAGGTCAATAAAACTTTTGTTTGTTAAAAGGGTGAAAACATCCTTGCAAAATATTGACAATCAACGGCACTTGGGGTATAAAATACGAATAAAAAATATTTGTACATGAAAAATATATAGGCAAAGGAGAAGATACCCTAAACAATCAATGTCTCCTTTTTCTATCATGTATTTCCAAGTTGTCTGCTGTCCTTTCAGGAATTCAGCCATACATTTTCACTCCCTTTTAAAGTGCACACAGTAAGTTAGCCCAAACTCTAATTAGCTTAACTGCACAGCATTCAGGGTTAATTAAACCCAATACCAAACAAATAAACACCTGTAAAGGACAGCTTTTGAACTTATTGTGTACATGGCAAAAGAAGCAATTATGTTTTTCCCAACAATGTTTTCCTTTTCAATTAAAATTTAACTCACCCTTTAGCTTAAATACTTGTTTTTTTTTGTGTGTGTTTTATAACTGTTTTACCATATGTGTGTTCGAACTTAACATGTGTGGTTTAGCTAACAAAGATCATGTAACTCTTGTTATCCTCTCCTTGATAAAGTTTGCTTTACTTTATAACTCTCGACTGAAATCTTCACTGAAAAACAAAATTTTTGAACTTGTCCAAACTGAAGGCATTTGCAGACAAAAAATTAAATTCAGGTTTATGACAGGGTTGTCTTGTTGAAGGGCAGAAATCATTGTGTAAAATGGAGAAAATGCTGGTAACCAGCATTTTCCCCTTTTTCCATCATGTTTTCAATAGTATTTTTCTTTTGCATAGTTAACTCTTTACCACACGACAAAATTTTGGATTAGTCCAAATTGAAAGCATTTGCAGACTACAAAATAAATGTGAATCAATAATTGAAATTCAGCATGCAGATACCAACCCTTGGCTGTAGGTGCTTGCTTTTCAGTGAAAAGTCTAAGTCAAAACAGGGGTATAATTGTGTCAAAAATACTTTGCTGGTCACCTGTTCTTGTTGTATAGGTTTCCCTTTTGATAGTTAACAAATTGTCCATGTCTGAAAGCAAATGTCTTCAGTAATAACAGAGATATTCTAAAATGTCAAAGTTTTCACATGACAACGCAGAGAACAACGCAGACAACAGCACAAACACTAGGACTACGACCATACCTAGACCATACCTAAACGCTTTCTTCAAAAACAGCTGAGCTACTAATACGCCTCAGTCTCACATAAAATATTTTTATCAAGGACAGGCATAACAACTGGCAGTTAAATATCAAAGTACCAAACACAAAGTTAAACAATGTGTCTCAAACTTACTGTTAATGAGGAAGAATTTCTTGCTACAAAAGTTATTATAAAAAAGGGTATGATTTAGATCAGCATGCATTTA
Source organism: Hippopus hippopus (assembly GCA_946811185.2). Taxonomy (NCBI): domain Eukaryota; kingdom Metazoa; phylum Mollusca; class Bivalvia; order Cardiida; family Cardiidae; genus Hippopus; species Hippopus hippopus. Next base: position 33,495,810 of record OX328101.1, read on the forward strand.
GTTAGAAGTAACTCTTTCCCACTGGTAACCTAACTGGGATATTATAAAGACCCTAAATAAGAATATTCGAACTCTTTTAACCCTTTAACTCACAATGTCAACTTTTAACAACCATGAGAAAGAAGACTTTTGAAAACATTATGGGAAAAGGAGAAAATGCATTTTCTCCTTTTCCCACAATGTTTTCTACCCTTCCCAAAACATATTTCAATTTTTTAGTCACATTTATGTTGCAGTCTGCAAATGCTTTCAATTTGGACTAGTCTAAAATTTTGTTGTTTGGAAAAGAATTAAAGAACAGAGAAATCTTAAATATTATTTCAAAGCAAGTCATTATTTGAAACATTCTTAAACACAAAAGACATTATGAGTAAAAAGAAACCTGTCCTTTTGCATTTTTTTTCCCTACTTAAAGCCAGTGTGCATTATTGAACAAAAATCAAATGAGAGCAGATAAATTTTTAGCAAAATCATCGTAACAATGAATGTTTGTACGGAAAAGAGATACCAGTATATAATTAAACAATTCATGGGTACAGATATTTCAAGTCCAAAGCAGCAACTTCTCTGTATATGTATTTGCAAAAAAAGAACTTATTTGTCAAAATAACCAAGAGGACCATGATGGTCCTATACTGCTCACCTGAGTACTAAGCAGTAAAGGTCTAAAATGAAGATAAATACCAAATATTGAGGTTCAAGGCCAAATGATAATGAAACAAGAGTGGCAAATTGTCGCAAGATATGCCCGTCCCACCGCCAGTTGTCAAGGAGGTATAATAATTGCAAAGGGCAGGTAATGCAACAAACATGTTTACCAAGTCTCAAGTTGTTCTGACTTGAGATGACAAAGTTATATTCCTGACAAGCAGAAAATGCTGTAAAAATGACAATCAAAGGGAAATAACTCATAGACAGTACAAGGTAGAGTTATGGTTCTTTTGCACTGCACTCCGTATTATTGCAACAGACACAAATGCCAAGTTTCAAGTCAATCGGACTGGAGATGACAAAGTTATGCTCCGGACAAAGAACTATTCTAAAGAACTTTCTAATTCAAGGGCAAATAACTCCAGTAATTCTGGTCGGATTAGACCCATAATCGAACTTATCCGAGATCTTATGGTCATAAGTATTTTGACCAAGTTTGATGCTGATTGGTTTAAAATTGTAGATGCTAGAGTGTAAACAAAGTCAAATATAGCAATTTTTCTAATTCAAGGGCAAATAACTCCAGTCTTTCTGGTCCGATTAGACCCATAATCAAACTCATCTGAGATCTTATGGTCATATATATTTTGACCAAGTTTGGTGCTGATTGGTTGATATTTGAAGATGCTAGAGTGTAAACAAAGTCAAATATAGCAATTTTTCTAATTCAAGGGCAAATAACTCCAGTCGTTCTGGTCCGATTAGACCGATAATCGAACTCATCCGAGATCTTATGGTCATATATATTTTGACAAAGTTTGGTGCTGATTGGTTAATATTTGTAGATGCTAGAGTGTAAACAAAGAAATGTGAACGGACGACGGACGCCGACGGACGGTGAGTGATCACAATAGCTCATCCTGAGCACTTCGTGCTCAGGTGAGCTAAAAATGTAAACTTCATGCAGGTCTCACAATATGGAAGCCATTCATTTGAATCACTATTTCAGATAGCTCAATTCTGTCAGTCAAAAATGGTATTGACATTACTCAAAAAAACAATCACTTGAAAAGGGTGAAAAATTGTTGAAAAAATGCAAAACCCAAATTTATTGTCATACATGAAAACTTCATATTGGACTTGAATTTCTGTACATCACTGGATGAACAAGTTAAAAGATCCACAATGTTTCGTAGCATACATGAGCCAACCAAGTTCTTTCCCAAAACAGAAATGTACTCTACCATATTCTAGGCATGAATTTTTTTTTTTTCTTTTATTTCCCTGCAAACCATCAAATACTCTGGCAAAGAGACATATTGTTTGTATAGAACAATTTCTCCCTTTATCAAAATCTCCTGTCTTTTGTTCCCATATCAAACCTTAAAAGCTCTGAAGTGGCGAAAAAGTAAATAATTCAGAAGTCAAAAAGCAGGGAAATTTCAGTTGATAATGTGTTACAGTATGGTCTGTCAAAGTTACCGTCACTGGGAGAAAAATGAATCTTGGAATTAGAATTGAGGTTACCTTGTAAACTAGAACTTAAGTCAGAAACTTTGATTCTAGTTTTACAATTCAGTTTTCTATCCATGACCTAGATCTGTATTCACCAACCATTCTTAAGAATGTTCCTTGTCTTATTCTACAAGACTCTAAAACTGAAAGTAACACAAATTCTGATTGGCTAAATCAGATGGTTTAGCCAATCAGAAGTTGTGTTACTTTAAAATTAGGAAAAATCTCTGGAGAATATGACAAAGAGTGTTCTTTTGAATGGTTGGTGGATACGGACTCGGGACTTTGACAGACTGTACTGTAGTACATTATCAGATTCATTATAATATCCATACTTTTACATGGTATATGTTAAATCTACCTACAATTTGACGCCTAAATCATTTACTTTTGGCCATCAGTGGGCCTTTGATTCATATTTGGCCTGCAACATGCAAAAGTGTGTAAAGTGTCATCTCAGATCAGCCTGTAATTTTCTGTTTTGCGCAAGTCTACTGTAGCACAAAATCTAATGTAGTTGTAAAGTGCCGTCTCGAATTAGCCTGCGCAGACTGCACAGGCTGATCCGATACGAAACTTTACTCAAATGTCCGAATGTCCCTTTTCGCCTGTTTATATCCCTTTTTTAAATGGATATTTCTATTTCATTTTAAAGAGTGAAAATATTTCATGATTTGTTTCTTGAAGACAAAAAAAAGATTATACTAAAGGTAGAGACTCAATAAACTGACATTTTAATAAAAAATTGAAATTTCTATTAGTTGGCTCTGTATACAGTACTTGTTTAATAGTTTTTCAAGGAAGAGGAAAAAACAAACATTGTTTACATTTGCTAGAATTCTTCTGTATTTGAACTGTTTGATAAAAAAAAGTGTAGCAGACTTGATCAAGTACTTATATAATAAGAAAGCAATAAGGAATAAGAGGACTTAATCAAATTTCTCGATTATCTAAATATGGTAATGGTGATAGAAGTATAGTTCTTAGTTCAACCCACATCCATGCAAAATTTATAAAGGTGACTAATACAACAGTGGATCTCATACATATTAGCATTGTGTGAGCTAATTTCACCATTACAAGAGAAGTGAACAATGAAGACCAAGATCAGTCTGCACATGTATGCTCACTGATCATGATCTAAACTATCTGAAAATTGCATCCATGGTAAGATATGGCAGGATTTGGCTTTACCTAATTAAACACATCACTATATTTTTCTTTCTCAATAGTGTCTGAAAAATAATTCTTCCTATCAGAATCTGAAAACAACTCGCCTGGATACCTGTCCCTTTACTACTGTGTTTTCCTGACCGACAGGAATAAGAATTAAAGAATAAAAACCATTGTGGGAAAAGGAGAAAATGCTGGTAACCAGCATTTTCTCCCTTTCCCACAACGTTTTTTCATGCTTTCAATGCCAAATCACATTCTTTAAGCTACATTTAAATCCTGACTTACAAATCTTTTTGATTTGGACGCTCCCCAACTTTTGTTGTTCCGTAAAGGATTGAAACAAGTTTCTAGATCTTGAAAAGAGAGCTTAGATCATGGATCATGACATAAAAAGCCAAGTCTTTTTTTTTAACCTATGAAAGCACTGAAATTCATGAGGCAAAAACCTTGATTTATTTGTAGATCAATTGAACTGAGTTCAAACTACACATATAGGTTTAATGAACCTTGGGAAGAGGGCTTTTGAAAAGTTGTGGGGAAATGAGGAAAAGCTGGTTACCAGCATTTTCCTTTTTTCCAACAATGTTTTCTATCCATTCAAATACAAATCCTACCACTTTAGCCATATTTATTTTGTTGTCTGTAAATGCTTTCAATTCAGGCAAGTTCAAAATTTGGTCATCTGGTAAATACTTTAGTATCGGCATACCTGAGTTTCCAGTTGATGTGTATACTTGCTATAAACTTGGTTTTTCTTCTCTGGCTTTTGTGCATAGCATTTCATAAACTGTAAATAATTAAATCTGAAAAAAAAAAAGGACATACTCTTGAAAACATTGTATGAAAGGATCTGGAATACATATATGGTCTTCTTTGCATAAAGCATAATTCATTCCTTTCCAAGATAATTTTGCAGCAGACAACTTTGAAAACATTCTTGTAAAATTTCGATAATCAACATGAGTTATGGTTTGATATGAGAATACAATCATGTGAAAATTCCATATATGTGTAACTTTGCCCTTTGCAACAATGTTTTCAAAAATAGCCTGCTGCATGATGGAAAAATCCTCTTCAGTAAGTTGAGAAGATTTGTTTGTTTGTAGGTGTTAAACTCCAGCTTCGACATTATTTCAGTTATATGGTAGTGGCCACTGCATCTACCCATGCGTTCTTGGAGTTCAATTTACCAGTTCTTCTCTCAACATTCTTCCAAAGCCACTAGCTGCTATCCAACATAACCATCATCGAAACAATGATCAGTGAGTAAACAAGAATACAAGGCAATAATTCTACACCTTTCAATGCAGGTTCATATTTTTACATCCCTGTAAAGAACATAGGGGGAAAGGGGAATAAAATTATAGCTAATGAAGAAATGCATAAGGACCATGAGATATCAAGACAAACATTCTGACCAAGTTCTTGAGTATCAGACTGGAAATATGGCCTCTCGAGTGCACACAAGGTTTTTCTAAAATTTGGCCAAGTGACCTAGTTTTTGACTTGACGTGACCCAACTTCAAACTTATGTAAGATGTATCAGAACAAACAGCACACAAGGTTTTTCTAAAATTTGGCCAAGTGACCTAGTTTTTGACTTGACGTGACCCAATTTCAAACTTATGTAAGATGTATCAGGACAAACATTCTGACAATGTTTCATGATTATTGAGCCTACAATATGGCCTCTAGAATGCACACAAGGTTTTTCAAAGATTTGGCCGAGTTACCAACTTTTTAATCTGATGTAACCAAATTTCAAACTTGTCCAAAATATAATCAAAACAAAGATTCTGACGGAGTTTCATGAGTATTGGGCTGAAAATATGGCCTCTACAGTGCACACAAGTTTTTTCTAAGATTTGGTCCAGTGACCTACTTCTTAATCTGACACGACCCAATTTCAAACTTGTCCAAGATATTATCAAGAAAAATATTCTGACCAAGTTTCTTGTGTATCAGGCATGAAATGTTGCTTCCACAGTGTACACAAGGTTTTCCTAAGATTTGGCCCAGTGACCTACTTTTTGATCCAATGTGACCCAATTTCAAATTTGTTCAAGAATTTATTAAGACAAACATTCTGACTAAGTTTCATGAGTATTAGACAGAAAATGTGGCCTCCAGAGTGCAAACAAGGTGATTGCTGATGCCCAGAAGAAAGACAATGGACGACCGAAGACATACAACGGACATGGCACGATCACAAAAGCTCACCTTGAGCACTTTATGCTCAGGTAAGCTAAAAATATTTTGGGAAAAGGAGAAAATGCTGGTAACCAGCATTTTCTCCCTTTTCCACTATGTTTTCAAGTACCTTTTTCCTCAGAGTTGTTAAAACACAGCATTGTTTGGTAAAGGGTTAAGATAGAAAACTTACTTCTTGATACTTTTCCCTTTAACCCAATCCTGTGTTTTAACCATCTGGTAAGGGATTACCCTATTCCACAATATTTTACAAAATCCTTTCTTGTTAAGGTGGTTGAAACAAGGGATTGTTTGGTGAAAGGACAAACATACATTGCATTTATTCTACACTGACAGTGAAACAAAATGCTTCAACACTCAAAGATTGCTTCCTTAACCCTTTACCACAGAGTCCTGACTTTTAAAGAGCCTGGAAGAGTAGGCCTTTGAAAACATGGTGGGAAAAGGAGAAAATGCTGGTAACCAGCATTTTCTCCTTTTCCCACCATGTTTTCTACCCTTTTGAAGAGAAATCGCATCACTTGAGCCACATTTAATTTGTCATCTGCGAATGCTTCCAATTTGGACTGGTCTAAAATTTTGTCGTTGGGTATAGAGTTAACCTCTTATCATTTCTTGTTCTATTCTGCAGGTAAGTCTAATTGCTACCCTGCTTGACATTGGATTTAGGGAAGAAAACATTTTAGAAAAAAGGATGAAAATGTCTGTAATCAGCATTTTCACCTTTTTCCACAATGTTTCAAAATTCCATTTTAAAGACAAATTCCATCATTACACTTGCAATCTGGACAAGTCCAAGACATTGTTATCTAGTAAAGAGTTAAGCAAATAAAGAATGAAATTTTACCTTCCATCTTTTTTCATGTCAAATCGTTTACAAAGTTCCATTCTCTCCTCGTCTTCCAAAGAAAAATGCATACTGTTCATGATGTCCTAAATAGAACAAATTCATACAGAATAATATACAAGTTACCTAAGGCTTGTATCTGTTTCAAGCTGTGTAGGAAAACTTTATTTCTTGCAAAACTGAAGATTTCTTCTTTGAAATGGAGGCAAACATTGTGGAGCAAGGGGAAAATGCTGTAAACAGCATTTTCTCCTTTTCCATCATTTAAGGCAAAACTAATTTGAAATCTGCAGATGCCTTGTCAATCATCTTTTTGCTTGGTGAAGAGTTACTTCATTAACACCTTGAAAACATCCTAACTAAACACTGATATCCATCTTGAACTACGTTTTAAAACAAAAATACACAGAATGAACAGATTCTTACATGTATTAAATCTTAATTCACGTTAGTAATCCATACCTTATAAGATTGTTTTCAAACTTACTGCAGCACTAAGTTTCAGTAGAAAATCAGGTTAATAAAGATGCATAGATTGACATAAACAAGAAACACTTTGTCAGTTAACCTGACAATTCTGCTTTGCATCTAAAAACGCTGGGTATCAAACCCAAGTTTAAAAAAAAAGTCACCTTCATTTCTGAAATGGGTATGGTGGCTGTACCATGCTTGTCAATGAACTTGAACACAGACTTCAGACCATCCCAGTTGTTCACAACCTGCAATTACAAAGAGTTTTCCAACCTCACTACCTTATATGACATCTTATGATTCAAAAATAAAATCTCTATCACACAATCTCAAGTTTTGACAACTTTGAGAAAGAAGGCTTTAACCCTTTCCCAAACGACAAATTTTAGACTCTTCCAAACTGAGAGCATCTGCAGACGACAAATTCAGAATTGGTACAAATTAGCTTTAGGTCTCTGATAGGGTGGAAAACATAGTGGGAAAAGGAGAAAATGCTGGTTACCAGCATTTTCTCCTTTTCCCACAATGTTTTCAAAAGCCTTCTTTCCCAGCGTCGTGAAAACCAGGGATTGTTTGGTAAAGGGTTAAAAGATAGTGTGGGAAAATGAGAAAAGTGCTGCTTACCAGCATTTTCTTCTTTTTCCACAAAGTTTTCTACACTTTCAGTCAAATCCAAGCACAAGTATTGGAGCCACATTTAATTTGCCATTTGCAAAAGCTTTGGATTTGAACTGGTTCATACCAAAAGTATTAGTAGCAGACAAATGAAATGGATCAGATGATTGAATGTCCTTGAAGGGGATGAAAACATTGTGGGAAAAGGAGTAAATGTAGCTTAACAGTATTTTCTACTTTTTCCACAATGATTTTAGAACCATTCCAGGTTTGTGAAAACATGAGTGTTTGATAAACAATTAAATGAGTCTTTAGACTCAGTTCATACTCACATCTGTTCTTATTTTGACTAGAAGTTCCTTTGTACGGATACTTTGTACACTGGTAAACGATGCCCTTGACCCAGGTACACTAGGAACGCTGGATATTCTTGATACATTGCTGAAGGCTGTCACAGATCGTCCAAGCTGTGGTCTTGGGGATTGAACAAAGACTGGTGCTGCTGGTGACATGTTCTGTTCTTGTGATGGTTTCCAGTCCTCATTCTGTTCCCTAGCTTTCAGTCTAGCTAGATGATCCCTCTGCATCTGCTCCATACGTCTTTCTCGCTGTATCTTTCTGGCTGTCTCAATTAACTCAGTAGTGTCCTCTGAAATAAGAGGATGTAACGGCTTAATATATTTTCATCAGGGCTCTAGATAAGGGGGAGAAATATAATTCTGAAATCACTGTTTCTTCTCTAAAACCCATAGTCTATGTGAGACAATTCTAATGGGTACCCACTACATAGGTTAAGAAGAGAACTTGAAAAAGATGTTTAAAAAATCGTTGACACCGCTGGACGCCAAGAGCCCCCCCCTCCACGACAGCCATGTTTTTCGACGGATCAAAGTTTTGCGGACAATTTTTGAAAAGGGTCACCCAAGGAACATATCTGTGAAATTATTTCAAAATCTGACCAGCGGTTTCAGAGGAGAAGATTTTTATAGAATTGTTGACACCGCTGGACGCCAAGAGCCCCCCCCACTCCACAACTGCCATGTTTTTCGACGGATCAAAATTTCGCAAACAATTTTTTAAAAGGGTCACCCAAGGAACATATCTGTGAAATTATTTCAAAATCTGACCAGCGGTTTCAGAGGAGAAGATTTTTAAAGAATTTTTTGGTAAATTCCATTTGGTTGCCATGGCAACCAGAGTTTTTGATGAAATCATATTCTGTGAACAAGTTTTAAAGAGGACCTCCCAAGGAACATTCCAGCCAAGTTTGGTCTAAATCGGCCAAGCGGTGTAGGAGGAGAAGATGTTTAAAGAATTGTTGACACCGCTGGACGCCAAGAGCCCCCCCCTCCACCACGGCCATGTTTTTCGACGGATCAAAATTTCGCAAACACCTTTTGTGAAGGGTCACCCAAGGAACATATCTGCAAAATTATTTCAAAATCTGACCACCAGTTTCAGAGGAGAAGATTTTTATAGAATTGTTGACACCGACGGACGCCAAGAGCCCCCCTTTTCCACCACGGGCATTTTTTTTTTTTAGACAAATCAAAATTTCGTGAAGAAATTTTGAAAAGGGTCACCCAAGGAACATATCTGTGAAATTATTTCAAAATCTGACCAGCGGTTTCAGAGGAGAAGATTTTTAAAGAATTTCTTGGTAAATTCCATTTGGTTGCCATGGCAACCAGAGTTTTTGATGAAATCAAATTCTGTGAACAATTTTTAAAGAGGACCTCCCAAGGAACATTCCAGCCAAGTTTGGTCCAAATCGGCCAAGCGGTGTAGGAAGAGAAGATGTTTAAAGAATTGTTGACATTGTTGACACCGCTGGATGCCAAGAGCCCCCCCCCCTCTACCACGGCCATGTTTTTCGTCAGATCAGAATTTCGCAAACAGTTTTTGAAAAGGGTCACCCAAGGAACATATCTGTGAAATTATTTCAAAATCTGACCACCAGTTTCAGAGGAGAAGATTTTTATAGAATTGTTGACACCGATGGACGCCAAGAGCCCCCCCTTCTACCACGGCCATGTTTTTCGACAAATCAAAATTTCGCGAACAAATTTTGAAAAGAGTCACCCAAAGAACATATCTGAAATTATTTCAAAATCTGACCAGCGGTTTCATAGGAGAAGTATTTTATAGAATTGTTGACACCGCTGGACGCCAACAGCTCCCCCCCTTCGCAACGGGCATGTTTTTTGACGGATCAAAATTTCGCAAACACTTTTTTAAAAGGGTCACCCAAGGAACATATCTGTGAAATTATTTCAAAATCTGACCAGCGGTTTCAGAGGAGAAGATTTTTAAAGAATTTCTTGGTAAATTCCATTTGGTTGCCATGGCAACCAGAGTTTTTGATGAAATCAAATTCTGTGAACAATTTTTAAAGAGGACCTCCCAAGGAACATTCCAGCCAAGTTTGGTCCAAATCGGCCAAGCGGTGTAGAAGGAGAAGATGTTTAAAGAATTGTTGACACCGCTGGACGCCAAGAGCTCCCCCCCTCCACCACGGCCATGTTTTTCGACGGATCAAAATTTCGCAAACAAATTCTGAGAAGGGTCACCCAAGCAACATATCTGTGAAATTATTTCAAAATCTGACGACCAGTTTCAGAGGAGAAGATTTTTATAGAATTGTTGACACCGACGGACGCCAAGAGCCCCCCTCTTCCACCACGGGCATTTTTTTTTAGACAAATCAAAATTTCGTGAACAATTTTTGAAAAGGGTCACCCAAGGAACATATCTGTGAAATTATTTCAAAATCTGACCAGCGGTTTCAGAGGAGAAGATTTTTAAAGAATTTCTTGGTAAATTCCATTTGGTTGCCATGGCAACCAGAGTTTTTGATGAAATCAAATTCTGTGAACAATTTTTAAAGAGGACCTCCCAAGGAACATTCCAGCCAAGTTTGGTCCAAATCGGCCAAGCGGTGTAGGAAGAGAAGATGTTTAAAGAATTGTTGACACCGCTGGACGCCAAAAGCCCCCCCCCCCACCACGGCCATATTTTTCGACGGATCAAAATTTCGGGAAAAGTTTTTGAAAAGGGTCACCAAAGGAACATATCTGTGAAATTATTTCAAAATCTGACCAGCGGTTTCAGAGGAGAAGATTTTTATAGAATTATTGACACCGCTGGACGCCAAGAGCCCCCCCCACTCCACAACTGCCATGTTTTTCGACGGATCAAAATTTCGCAAACAATTTTTGAAAAGGGTCACCCAAGGAACATATCTGTGAAATTATTTCAAAATCTGACCAGCGGTTTCAGAGGAGAAGATTTTTAAAGAATTTTTTGGTAAATTCCATTTGGTTGCCATGGCAACCAGAGTTTTTTAAGAAATCATATTCTGTGAACAAGTTTTAAAGAGGACCTCCCAAGGAACATTCCAGCCAAGTTTGGTCTAAATCGGCCAAGCGGTGTAGGAGGAGAAGATGTTTAAAGAATTGTTGACACCGCTGGACGCCAAGAGCCCCCCCCTCCACCACGGCCATGTTTTTTGACGGATCAAAATTTCGCAAACACCTTTTGTGAAGGGTCACCCAAGGAACATATCTGCAAAATTATTTCAAAATCTGACCACCAGTTTCAGAGGAGAAGGTTTTTATAGAATTGTTGACACCGACGGACGCCAAGAGCCCCCCTCTTCCACCACGGGCATTTTTTTTTTTTAGACAAATCAAAATTTCGTGAAGAAATTTTGAAAAGGGTCACCCAAGGAACATATCTGTGAAATTATTTCAAAATCTCACCAGTGGTTTCAGAGGAGAAGATTTTTAAAGAATTTCTTGGTAAATTCCATTTGGTTGCCATCGCAACCAGAGTTTTTGATGAAATCAAATTCTGTGAACAATTTTTAAAGAGAACCTCCCAAGGAACATTCCAGCCAAGTTTGGTCTAAATCGGCCAAGCGGTGTAGGAAGAGAAGATGTTTAAAGAATTGTTGACACCGCTGGACGCCAAGAGCCCCCCCCCCTCTACCACGGCCATGTATTTCGTCAGATCAAAATTTCGCAAACAGTTTTTGAAAAGGGTCACCCAAGGAACATATCTGTGAAATTATTTCAAAATCTGACCACCAGTTTCAGAGGAGAAGATTTTTATAGAATTGTTGACACCGATGGACGCCAAGAGCCCCCCCTTCTACCACGGCCATGTTTTTCGACAAATCAAAATTTCGCGAACAAATTTTGAAAAGAGTCACCCAAAGAACATATCTGAAATTATTTCAAAATCTGACCAGCGGTTTCATAGGAGAAGTATTTTATAGAATTGTTGACACCGCTGGACGCTAACAGCTCCCCCCCTTCGCAACGGGCATGTTTTTTGACGGATCAAAATTTCGCAAACACTTTTTTAAAAGGGTCACCCAAGGAACATATCTGTGAAATTATTTCAAAATCTGACCAGCGGTTTCAGAGGAGAAGATTTTTAAAGAATTTCTTGGTAAATTCCATTTGGTTGCCATGGCAACCAGAGTTTTTGATGAAATCAAATTCTGTGTACAATTTTTAAAGAGGACCTCCCAAGGAACATTCCAGCCAAGTTTGGTCCAAATCGGCCAAGCGGTGTAGAAGGAGAAGATGTTTAAAGAATTGTTGACACCGCTGGACGCCAAGAGCCCCCCCCTCCACCACGGCCATGTTTTTCGACGGATCAAAATTTCACAAACAAATTTTGAGAAGGGTCACCCAAGGAACATATCTGTGAAATTATTTCAAAATCTGACCACCAGTTTCAGAGGAGAAGATTTTTATAGAATTGTTGACACCGACGGACACCAAGAGCCCCCCTCTTCCACCACGGGCATTTTTTTTTAGACAAATCAAAACTTCGTGAACAATTTTTGAAAAGGGTCACCCAAGGAACATATCTGTGAAATTATTTCAAAATCTGACCAGCGGTTTCAGAGGAGAAGATTTTTAAAGAATTTCTTGGTAAATTCCATTTGGTTGCCATGGCAACCAGAGTTTTTGATGAAATCAAATTCTGTGAACAATTTTTAAAGAGGACCTCCCAAGGAACATTCCAGCCAAGTTTGGTCCAAATCGGCCAAGCGGTGTAGAAGGAGAAGATGTTTAAAGAATTGTTGACACCGCTGGACGCCAAGAGCCCCCCCCCCTCCACCACGGCCATGTTTTTCGACGGATCAAAATTTCACAAACAAATTTTGAGAAGGGTCACCAAAGCAACATATCTGTGAAATTATTTCAAAATCTGACCACCAGTTTCAGAGGAGAAGATTTTTATAGAATTGTTGACACCGACGGACGCCAAGAGCCCCCCTCTTCCACCACGGGCATTTTTTTTTAGACAAATCAAAATTTCGTGAACAATTTTTGAAAAGGGTCACCCAAGGAACATATCTGTGAAATTATTTCAAAATCTGACCAGCGGTTTCAGAGGAGAAGATTTTTAAAGAATTTCTTGGTAAATTCCATTTGGTTGCCATGGCAACCAGAGTTTTTGATGAAATCAAATTCTGTGAACAATTTTTAAAGAGGACCTCCCAAGGAACATTCCAGCCAAGTTTGGTCCAAATCAGCCAAGCGGTGTAGGAAGAGAAGATGTTTAAAGAATTGTTGACACCGCTGGACGCCAAAAGACCCCCCCTCTACCACGGCCATATTTTTCGACGGATCAAAATTTCGGGAAAAGTTTTTGAAAAGGGTCACCAAAGGAACATATCTGTGAAATTATTTCAAAATCTGACCACCAGTTTCAGAGGAGAAGATTTTTATAGAATTGTTGACACCGATGGACGCCAAGAGCCCCCCCCTTCTACCACGGCTATGTTTTTCGACGATTCAAAATTTCGCAAACAAATTTTGAAAAGGGTCACCCAAAGAACATATCTGTGAAATTATTTCAAAATCTGACCAGCGGTTTCATAGGAGAAGTATTTTATAGAATTGTTGACACCGCTGGACGCCAACAGCTCCCCCCCCTTCGCAACGGCCATGTTTTTCGACGGATCAAAATTTTGCGAACACTTTTTTAAAAGGGTCACCCAAGGAACATATCTGTGAAATTACTTCAAAATCTGACCAGCGGTTTCAGAGGAGAAGATTTTTAAAGAATTTCTTGGTAAATTCCATTTGGTTGCCATGGCAACCAGAGTTTTTGATGAAATCAAATTCTGTGAACAATTTTTAAAGAGGACCTCCCAAGGAACATTCCAGCCAAGTTTGGTCCAAATCGGCCAAGCAGTGTAGAAGGAGAAGATGTTTAAAGAATTGTTGACACCGCTGGACGCCAAGAGCCCCCCCCTCCACCACGGCCATGTTTTTCGATGGATCAAAATTTCGCAAACAGTTTTTGAAAAGGGTCACCCAAGGAACATATCTGTGAAATTATTTCAAAAACCGACTGCCAGTTTCAGAGGAGAAGATTTTTATAGAATTGTTGACACCGCTGGATGCCAAGAGCCCCCCTTTCTACCACGGCCATGTTTTTCAACGAATAAAAATTTCGCGAACAATTTTTGAAAAGAGTCACCCAAGGAACATATCTTTGAAATTATTTCAAAATCTGACCAGCTGCTTCAGAAGAAAAGATTGTTAAAGAATTTCTTGGTAAATTCCATTTGGTTGCCATGGCAACCAGAGTTTTTGATGAAATCATATTCTGTGAACAGTTTTTAAAGAGGACCTCCCAAGGAACATTCCAGCCAAGTTTGGTCTAAATCGGCCAAGCGGTGTAGGAGGAGAAGATGTTTAAAGAATTGTTGACACCGCCAGACGCCAAGAGCCCCCTCCCTCCACCACGGCCATGTTTTTCGACCTATCAAAATTTTGCGAACAGTTATTTAAAAGGGTCACCCAAGGAACATATCTGTGAAATTATTTCAAAATCTGACGGCCAGTTTCAGGGGAGAAGATTTTTAAAGAATTTCTTGGTAAATTCCATTTGGTTGCCATGGCAACCACAGTTTTTGAAGAAATCATATTCTGTGAACACTTTTTAAAGAGGACCTCCCAAGGAACATTCCAGCTAAGTTTGGTCCAAATCGGCCAAGCGGTGTAGGAGGAGAAGATGTTTAAAGAATCGTTGACACCGCTGGACGCCAAGAGCCCCCACCTCCACCACGGCCATGTTTTTCGACGAATCAAAATTTCGCAAACAAATTCTGAGAAGGGTCACCCAAGCAACATATCTGTGAAATTATTTCAAAATCTGACCACCAGTTTCAAAGGAGAAGATTTTTATAGAATTGTTGACACTAATGGACGCCAAGAGCCCCCCCCTTCTACCACGGGCATTTTTTTTTAGACAAATCAAAATTTCGTGAACAAATTTTGAAAAGGGTCACCCAAGGAACATATCTGTGAAATTATTTCAAAATCTCACCAGCGGTTTCAGAGGAGAAGATTTTTAAAGAATTTCTTGGTAAATTCCATTTCGTTGTCATTGCAACCAGCGTTTTTGATGAAATCAAATTCTGTGAACAATTTTTAAAGAGGACCTCCCAAGGAACATTCCAGCCAAGTTTGGTCCAAATCGGCCAAGCTGTTTTGGAGGAGAAGATGTTTAAAGAATTGTTGACACCGCTGGACGCCAAGAGCCCACCTCCTCCACCACGGCCATGTTTTTCGACGGATCAAAATTTCGCAAACAATTTTTGAAACGGGTCACCCAAGGAACATATCTGTGAAATTATTTCAAAATCTGACCACCAGTTTCAGAGGAGAAGATTTTTATAGAATTGTTGATACCGATGGACGCCAAGAGCCCCCCCTTCTACCACGGCCATGTTTTTCGATGAATCAAAATTTCACGAACAAATTTAAAAAGGGTCACCCAAAGAACATATCTGTGAAATTATTTCAAAATCTGACCACCAGTTTCAGCAGAGAAGATTTTTATAGAATTGTTGACAATGCTGGACGCCAAGAGCTCCCCCCCCTTCACAACGGCCATGTTTTTTGACGGATCAAAATTTCACGAACAATTTTTTAAAAGGGTCACCCAAGGAACATATCTGTGAAATTATTTCAAAATCTGACCAGTGGTTTCAGAGGAGAAGATTTTTAAAGAATTTCTTGGTAAATTCCATTTGGTTGCCATGGCAACCAGAGTTTCCGATGAAATCAAATTCTGTGAACAATTTTTAAAGAGGACCTCCCAAGGAACATTCCAGCCAAGTTTGGTCTAAATCGGCCAAGCGGTGTAGAAGGAGAAGATGTTTAAAGAATTGTTGACACCGCTGGACGCCAAGAGCCCCCCCCCCTCCACCACAGCCATGTTTTTCGACGGATCAAAATTTCGCAAACACTTTTTGAAAAGGGTCACCCAAGGAACATATCTGTGAAATTATTTCATAATCTGACTGCCAGTTTCAGAGGAGAAGATTTTTATAGAATTGTTGACACCGCTGGATGCCAAGAGCCCCCCCTTCTACCATGGCCATGTTTTTCAACGAATCAAAATTTTGCGAACACTTTTTGAAAAGGGTCACCCAAGGAACATATCTGTGAAATTATTTCAAAATCTGACCAGCGGTTTCAGGGGAGAAGATTTTTAAAGAATTTCTTGGTAAATTCAATTTGGTTGTCATGGCAACCACAGTTTTTGATGAAATCATATTCTGTGAACAATTTTTAAAGAGGACCTTCCAAGGAACATTCCAGCCAAGTTTGGTCCAAATCGGCCAAGCGGTGTAGGAGGAGAAGATGTTTAAAGAATTGTTGACACCGCTGGACGCCAAGAGCCCCCCCTCCACCACGGCCATGTTTTTCGACGGATCAAAATTTCACAAACAAATTTTGAGAAGGGTCACCCAAGCAACATATCTGTGAAATTATTTCAAAATCTGACCACCAGTTTCAGAGGCGAAGATTTTTATAGAATTGTTGACACTAATGGACGCCAAGAGCCCCCCTCTTCCACTACGGGCATTTTTTTTAGACAAATCAAAATTTCGTGAACAAATTTTGAAACGGGTCACCCAAGGAACATATCTGTGAAATTATTTCAAAATCTGACCAGCAGTTTCAGAGGAGAAGATTTTTAAAGAATTTCTTGGTAAATTCCATTTGGTTGCCATGGCAACCAGAGTTTTCAATGAAATCAAATTTTGTGAACAATTTTTAAAGAGGACCTCCCAAGGAACATTCCAGCCAAGTTTGGTCCAAATCGGCCAAGCTGTTTTGGAGGAGAAGATGTTTAAAGAATTGTTGACGCCGCACGACAGATGACGTACGACGCACGACGCATGACGCACGACGGACACAGCGTGACCCTAAAAGCTCCCCTTGAGCACGTTGTGCTCAGGTGAGCTAAAAACAATAAAAATTCTCTTAGCTGAAAAAAAAATCTCACACTGTTAAACAGTGTAGATCCAAGATCAATTTTCTCATTCCTTGCAGTCTGATTTTAATCTACATTGTCTATAAAAGCGTATTCAGTTGTACTAAGCAGCCTATTGGGTAAAAATCATTGTTATTGTTCAAGTTTGTGGGAAATTATTTTCACACTGCACACAAACCCATAACCAAAGAAGCAACAGCATCAACTACCAAATACAGAAAACATGGTACACATAGACACTAGTCTTGTAAGTAAAGTATTTATTGTAACCTCTAACACTTTACCACACAATCCATACTTTTAACAATCCTAGTGTAGCAGCATTTTCTCCTTTTTCCTCAATGTTTTTCAGCCTATCAGACAAAATCCCATCATTTCAGCCAAATCTCTTGTCTGCAAAAGTTAGAGTTTGGAAATGTTTAAGGTTTTGTTGTTTGGTAAGGAGTTAATCAGCAGAAATTTCCACAGGCCCTTGGTTATTTATGGAAATTTCCTTTGGTAAGACACCTCAGAGCCTCTTGCAGGTGACCCAGGGCACATGGATAAGTTAGCTGTACCTATGATACAGCCAAAATACGTTAAACACTACACAAAATACTGTTCAACCAGTCAATTAAACAGTAACAGTGACTTTGATCTTAACTTCACTCATACAATCCAATTGTAAGAATCATCTGCATATCACCTACCATAATGATGTATCAAAATGAAGTTTTAGCTAATTCTTTATTTTTCATAACTTTTAGCGACAGTGACCTTGACCTGTACTTCCAACATATAATAAAAATTTGTGCACAATTTGCATATCAAAATAAATCACCTTAATCAGAATGTTAGAAGTAGCTAGTAGATTTTTGGAAGTTATGGTTAAATCCATATTTCTATAATGTGACCATGACCTTAGCTATTGAATGATCATGTGATTTGTAAGTATCAAAAATAGAAGCTCTGGGCCACATGAGGTCAGGCATAAAGATTTTTCATTTTCTCCTATACGGACAGTTTTAAAAAGTTTAAATCTTTGAAACAGTTAGTCCTAAGTACAAGTAAAAATGCTTGACATGATTGTACGCACATAAAGGTAACAAAACAACACATGTTGTTGCTGCACCTGCCCAATACAAATACATGTAATAACAACCAACAGAAAAGACAATCTGTGTTGACAGTTTACCTTCCTCAGTGTACCATATTTGTTGATCTTCATCAACATTGAACATATTCTCTGCAAGGAGCATATTTCTCAATTAAAAACTTAAATCATACAAAAATCTCTATCTATTACATTAAATACAAACTTTCAAAATGCCCTGATATGTTTCCTGAATCCTGTTTTACTTTCAGATACATGTAAGTTCTTCACAGCAAAATATTCAAGACAAAAGGAAATAAAGAAAAAGCTTGGCTGCAGGGGCTAATGCTCCTAGCTCCTAAGTATCATTGTTTGGAAATAGCAAATAAGATCAACTATATCATAGTCTTGTAGTATATGGTTAAAGATCTGTATAACTTAGGATTGTAGTATTTTGATTCAAATCTTTGCTGTCCTAGTCTGTAGTCTGCATTAATTTTGTTGCAATTACTGGTCCTAGGATTGGTCAAGGATGCAGCAAGTTCAAATATCATTTATGCCAAACAAGAGCATTGCAAACACATGTCAATGCTTAGCTGCAATTCCTTTTTCAGCAAAAATTCTAAGCCAAAAAAGAGGTGTAGCTTTGTCAAAATTATTTTCAGGGTAACATGTCCTTCTGGTATGCCACACCTTTAGATTATTAACAACAAGCCCATGTTTCAAGTAAATATTTTCAATAATGACAGACATCAGGAAAAGTTTTAGCACAACAGCAACTAAGTTGACAACAAAAAGGCCTTGACACTTCCTCAACATTTTCATTTTTGCAGATAAGCTACATGTAAATCATGTATGACAAGCAAGACCACTACATGTGGGTGCCAATCCATGGAGCATGCATTCTGATCTCTGATTTACACTCTCCTCTTCTCAGGCAAGTAAAGATATCTGCAGAAGGTAATGTATTAACCTTTTATTGGCCTTTGACAACTATGATTGGCTTTGTGGCTGAAATAGAAAATAGAGATCAGACGGCACAAAATGCGCAGTCTGACATTTGATCTACACTGCTCACTTTGCTGATACACTTTAGACAAAAGCAACAATGAAATTGCAATTATATGATATAATTAATTGATTAATTATATATGAGTCTTATTGAATTTTCTAGCTGGAAAATGTTTTTTGGGTTCATTACAAAAAAGGGACATTAGAAATACGGGTTTAAGGGGGGAAAAAGGTTGCTATACCATATATGATGTTTTCTTTTTCCTCATAAGGAACTTTGTAATGTATGAAATGTTGTATGAGGGTGCTGTAGCTATACATTCCATCTGTGGATACATTCAGTGTGGCCCAAATCTTGTCCAGTTCCTTTGGCTGCAGAGCAAGACCCGTCCTGTAGCCATACAAAGAATCCTATTTCAACCCTTTACCAAAAAAATCACGTTTTAACCCTTTACCATACAACCCTGTGTTTTAATGACCATATTGAAAAGGGCTTTTCAAATCAAGGTAAGAAAAGGAGAGAATGCAGATTACCAGCATTTTCTCTTTTTTCCAACAATGTTTTTTAACACTTTAAGAGATAAGTCCTATAATTTGAACTACATGTACATTTAATTTGTCAACTGCAAATGCTTTCAATTTGGACAAATCTAAATTTTTAATGTCTGGACTATCCATATTTTTGGAAAAAAAAACTTGAATTCAGAAACAGATGGTTTATAAATAAGACAGACAATTGTATGAAAAAGAAACACTTTTGGATTTTATTATCAACCTGAAAATTTTCCTGCTCAAATACATACGTTGCATGTGGATAAAATATCACATACAAAAGAAAAAACTAGAGCTGTCACTGAATGTGACTTAATACCCCCGCCTGCGCTTTGACAGAAACAGGCAATTTAACAAAAAATTTTCTAAGTTCAAGGGGAGATTACCTTGAATCATAGGGAGTAGATGATTGAAAACTGCGTCTTGCACAACTTCAGTATACGATCAATGTATCAACAAACTTTCAATACAATAGCAGCAAAACTGTAGGAGGAGTTCACGGCACAAAATTACTAGTATTTTGTACACAGATGGACACATGGATGGACACACGGACAGACAGACAGGCTGATTCCAGTATACCCCCAAAAACATTTGTTTTGCGGGGGTATAAAAATCCGTATCTACACACTATAAAATATGGTTCCAAATATTGTATGATGATGTAACTCATGTGCTGAACATGTTTGCACTGATTTGCAATTTGATTGGTAAAAATTTTATTATATATCATATTCATCTGCCATTCATAAAAATGAAGCATTTTCTCCTTTTTCTAAAATGTTTTTAGCTCACCTGAGCACATAGTGCTCGGGGTGAGCTATTGTGATTTATCTATGTCCGTCATCCGTCTGTCCGTCCGTCCGTCTGTCTGTCCGTCCGTAAACAATTACTAAAAAATCTTCTCCTCTGAAACCGCCAATCAGATTTCAATGAAACTTCACAGAAATGATCCTTAGGTAATGCACTTTCAGAATACTTCAAAGATTTGAATTCCATGAAGAACTCTGGTTGCCATAGCAACCGAAAGAAAAAACTTTAAAAATCTTCTTGTCCCAAACTGTAAGGGCTAGAGCTTTCATATATGGCATGTAGCATCATCTAGTGGCCCTCTACCAAAATACTTCAAATTATGGCCCTGGTGTGAAAATTAGCCCTATGTCATTGGCCTCGGATTTCATAGAGATAAATAGGGAAATCTTTAAAAATCTTTTTGTCCCAAACCATAAGGGCTAGAGCTTTCATATTTGGCATGTAGCATCATCTAGTGACACTCTACCAAAATACTTCAAATTATGGCCCTAGTGTGGAAATTGGCCCTATGTTGTGGGTTCTTCTTGTCCCAAACTGTAAGGGCTAGAGCTTTCATATATGGCATGTAGCATCATCTAGTGGCCCTCTACCAAAATACTTAAAATTATGGCCCTGGTGTGGAAATTGGCCCTATATCGTTGGCCTCGGATTTCATAGAGATAAATAGGAAAATCTTTTTGTCCCAAACCGTAAGGGCTAGAGCTTTCATACTTGGCATGTAGCATCATCTAGTGACCCTCTACAAAAATACTTCAAATTATGGCCCTAGTGTGGAAATTGGCCCTATGTTGTGGGTTCTCGGATTTCACATAGAGATAAAGAAGGAAATCTTTAAAAATCTTCTTGTCCCAAACCGTAAGGGCTAGAGCTTTCATACTTGGCATGTAGCATCATCTAGTGACCCTCTACCGAAATACTTCAAATTATGGCCCTGGTGTTAAAAATTGGCCCTATGTTGTGGGGTCTCGGATTTCACATAGAGATAAAGAAGGAAATCTTTAAAAATCTTCTTGTCCCAAACTGTAAGGGCTAGAGCTTTCATATTTGGCATGTAGCATCATCTAGTGGCCCTCTACCAAAATACTTAAAATTATGGCTCTGGTGTGAAAATTAGCCCTATGTTGTTGGTCTCCGATTTCATAGAGATAAAGAGGGAAATCTTTAAAAATCTTTTTGTCCCAAACCGTAAGGGCTAGAGCTTTCATATTTGGCATGTAGCATTATGGTGTTGAGTCTTCTTGCAAGTGGTTGTGGGAAAGAGGTTGATCACCATTATATCTTGAAAAGAGTCAACTCAATACTGATGTGCTAAAATATTAATTAATTTCCTGAGCATCTCTGCAACAATTACAGTAAACTTTGCTTATTACTATATTGCTTAATATGATATACTGCTTATAATGACGTTAATCCCTTGGTCCCAACAGGGTCTCTTTTTATACGAATATACGTCAGTTAAAACGATATTCAGATAAAACGATATGATTTCTTCGGTCCCCTGAGTATCATTATAAGTGGAGTTCACTGTATTGTTAAATCAGAGTATATTTGCAATGAATAACTTTTTATTGTAAATTTGATTGCAAATAAATAAAGCACAACATAACCCTATTTTGGGCTGTGGCAGATGTCAACCCGTACCAGATATGTGCCACTATTGGGAAACACTGAGTCTTACAGCTGAGTTGCATTTCAGGTGAGCGATTTAGGACCATCATGGTCCTCTTGTTTTTCTACCCGTTCAAAGATAAATTTCATAATTTGTGCAACATTTAATTTGATGTCTGCGTTTGGTTTCAATTGGGACTAATCTTAAATTTTGTCATTTAATAA
This sequence comes from Hippopus hippopus, assembly GCA_946811185.2. Lineage (NCBI taxonomy): Eukaryota > Metazoa > Mollusca > Bivalvia > Cardiida > Cardiidae > Hippopus > Hippopus hippopus. Next base: position 33,517,895 of record OX328101.1, read on the forward strand.
AAAGTTAACACACAAATTCTTGATTTACCTACAGTTAAGAGCTATTGGAAACAGTGTGAGAGAAAACAAAGGTTTCATGTTACATAAAACTGCCCTTTTTCCTTGAATGCTTTCTGTACTATTAAAAAGATTGCTTCCTTCTACTATCATAGGTACCAGTTTTGAGTATGTATATAGAATGAACTTATACAGTAATAGTGTGAGATTTTACAGCATAACATCATCACATGAAAACTGAAAGAAGTACTTACATTTTCAATAAAGCACCGAACTGCCATTTGCTCATTCTTCCAGTCATTCTTCTATCCATTGCTTTAAAATTCTGTTATTGATGAGAACAAAAGAAATATTAAAATCAAACACAACTAATTATCTTACTTTTTCCAGACAATGAAATTTTAGACAAAACCATGTTGAAAGCATTTATTGAATAAGTCTTTGAGATGGTAGGTAGCATGATAAAAGAAAGAGAAAATGCTGGTCACCAGTATTTTTTCCTTTTCTTCCCATATTTTCAAAGGCCCTATTCCTCAGCGTTGCGAAAACTTTGGATCCTTTTTTAAAACAGTTAAAGCATTGAAACATGAAAAGATATGTTTAAGAGCTCATTTAACTTCATATCAAGATATCATTGCAACAGTGGTGTTAATTTCACACTTTTCTCAAACACCCAAGGCTTGTATTTTTCAAGCATTCCTAAAATCATGGACTGTATTCACAAACCACAACCACCCCTACATCAATCCTAATTTTGAATTTAAGCAACAGCCATGTATTCATCAGATTGGCTGAGACAAAACATTAAGCCAGAAAGACGACAAGTATTTCAAGTCAGAATCAGAACAGTATTTAAAGCTGTTGGTGAACAGGAATCAAGGTGCAGTATAACATAAACCGCTCCAAGTTCCAAATTCCCAGACTAGTTATCTGGCTAAGCCCTGGTAGCGCAGTCAGTAGTGTACAGGACTCAAGAATAGGGGGGTCCTGATTCAATCCCCAGCTCAGCCAATTTCTCTCTGAGGATTGATGATAGTCATTGCAACAGGATTCATTCCACTCTCACTGCTGACCATTGTTTTAATGATAGTTATGTCTGAAAGCAGCCAGTGGCTTGGAAAGAATATTGTGCGCAGTACAACTCCAGGAAAGCATGGAAAAGTGCACTGGTTGCTGTGATATAACTGAAATAATGTTGAAAACAGCGTTAAACACAATGCAATCAATACAATCAATCTAGTTATCTGATTGGCAAACATTTCAGAAATTTAGAAGTCTAGTTGTGAGATTTACATTTACTGTGATGAGTAGCCACTATCACCTTGATATTGATCATAATTGTGAAAATCATGTCGATATGCTAAAAAAAAATTGAAATAAAAGACACTCTTGTTTAAAAAGCTTGAACATTACTTACCTTGTCAAAAGTATGGAACCTATTCTTAAACAATTCATCAATTTGCTTTTGAATCTGAAAAAAAAACCAAGAGAGCATAGTCAGTGCATTTCCAAATACTAAACATCACTTGCTATGTAGTAGTGTAGAGAACCTCCATCAAATTTACAGTCCATTTTCTGCCTAAAATCACAAGCAGTATCTTGAAACATTTTTCTTTTACACAATTGCTTACATCCACTGTTAAATACCCTATCTAACAAGCAAAGTTACAGTAACAGTTAACACTCTTTATTATATTCCTATAAGTGAATTACTGGGATTTCACAGTGAATAACACCACTAGTGATGATAATTATGGTATCATTACATCACTAGTGATGATATAGTTATAGAATTTTTGCTGGAACTACTTTTTTCATATTTTACTCATATCGTACCATTCTTGATAATTGTTAGAATAAAAAGGGTGAATTAGGAATATGATAAACAGGATAATCAACTGGTTGTGTGATATTAAAAATCTGCCACTCGAATGGACTCAGACTCATTTTTTAAACACACCATTCTAGTAACAGATTATTAATATCACACACAACCAGTTGATTATCCTCTATTAACCATACAGTCAATTTTTTTTTTGTCCTACAGATCTATTTGGAAAACTTTGTGGCAATTGGAAAAACTACTTGTAAAGAGCAATTTCTTGTTTTTGCAATGTTTTCACAAATATTCACATACTATACATAAACTCTTTACTAAATCTCAACATTTTTTACCAGTTCAAATCCAAAGCATTTGCAGATGTCAACTCTTTCACTACCAACGACCACTTAAGTAGCTTTTGTAGATGGCGTAGATCAAGATCAGACTACACAGAACATGCAGTCTTATCTTTGATCTACACCATCCGCTACATGATACTTTTCTGTGATAGTTGTCATCTGCAACAGCGGTGGAAATCTCTTTTCCAAGCGAGAAAAAATGTGAAATTTTTGGAGTGAGTAGTGAAATAGTTAGGTAAATGTGGTTCAAATACATGATAGTGGGATTTGTCCATGAAAGGGTAGAAAACACCATGGTAAAAATGTTTACAAGTTATTTCTCAATGTTAAAAAAATCCAAAATTTGTAAAATGATTTGCTTGGTTAAATGGTAAAATGTTTTAAAAAGAGAGGTAGTTGTTATGAGTAACAAACATTGTGAGTAAAAATCAAGAATGATAACTCCTAGTTGACAATGTGATGATATTCCATCAAATGTGTATCTGGTAGTTTGTTTGTGAGAATATGATATCCTAGCAAATTTAAAACTGGTATATGTAGTTTGTTCATGAGAATGTGGTATTCTATTAACCCTTCACCACACAATCCCGAGTTTTAACGACCCTAACAAGGAAGGCTTTTGAAAACATAGTGGGAAAAGGAGAAAATGCTGGTAACCAGCATTTTCTCCTTTTCCCACCATGTTTTCTACCCTACCCAAGACAAATTTCAGTTCTTGAGTCACCTTTATTTTGTTGTCTGCAAATGCTTTCAATTTGGACTAGTGTAAAATTTTGTCATTTGGTAAAGAGTTAAATGTGTGTATGGCAGTTTGTTCGTGACAACGTTATATCCTACCAGTGGTGAATCAATAATTACATGGATAATAAATATATGAGTTATGGTTTGTGAAAAGGGGGTTTAATGCATCTGCAAAAAGTATCAACCCAGGTTGCACAAGCTGACCTGCATCCAAATGTTTTCCTATTAGTCAATTTTGTAAATGTCCATGGACCATTCTACCACATGATTCAGTCGATTATCAGAGGAAATGGATTTTATGGATCCATAACTATGTGAAAACTTCCATGATATATCGCATCAGAGATGCACTAAACCCCTTTTGCCATAGTGTATATCATAATTATATTTATTACTTAATGCACTGTAGATCAAAGACCAGACTGCATGAATTGTGCAGTCTGATCTTGACCTACACTAACCACAAGGTTATGAAAGGTGCTGAAAGGTTTATGCCTGTGCTTGATTCTCCTTTCTCATTCCTTACCTTGCTTGCATCTTTTCGAAGTCTCATCTTGATGAAAACAAAGAAAGCTACAATCCTGCTATTGCAATCATTGAGCATATCTACATAATTTATTATGAGTTACTTGTTCTAATATCGACTCATTATGCCTATAAATAAGTCCAAAAACACAAGAATAATAATCAAATCTCGCCTTATATTGTGTTGCTTTCTTGTGGTTGATGTTGCTACACAGTGCGAGGGCTGGCCCAAAATAGCGTAGACAACATTTTTTTTTATGGAACACGACGTAAGATTTCAGTAAAATTTGCATGTTGTATTTGTGCATTTTCATGTATAAAAGAAAAAATCAAAATCGCAAATAGTACATTTTATGAAGTTACTTACACCAGTGGGGTACCGGCGCACACCAAAAATATGACTGGGTTTTATGAGCATGCTACATCTTTACATGTCTATAATTCAAAACATGGTCATAATCACGGGAAATCATTCAACGTGGATTTACGTCATTGCATTTGACATCATTACACCGAAGGATGCTTACGTAATGTTATTTTGATATTAAGTTATAGCAGGGGTGTGGAAATCCTGAAATTTTCTACTTGTCCATGGACAAGTAAATCTAAAAAATTTACTTGTCCATCAGAGAAATTTACTTGTCCAAAACAAAATAATTTTAAATGGCACACAAAGACCTAATTGAATGTAGTTTGTAGATAATGTTATTTTAACCATTTAAATTTGCTTTGTTTGGGTTTTTAATAATAATGATGAAAATAAATCAAGCAAACATTTATGGGGCTTTTTTCCCAAAAATTGGGAAGGGGCCTTAGCCTTTCATTTTAGGATACTCAAGCGCAATTTTGGCCAAATTGGGAAAAAGCAGACCGACTTTCAATGTACATCAATAAAACAAATTAATGTCCCTGTACATACATACAGTAAATAGAAAGGTGCAACAATTTAATAATTGAAAAAGATTCAACAGTTACACTATAACTGCTTAAACCATGGCCAAATATCTCAGTGTTTGCCCTTACAGCCCTTTTTAACACTACTGTGGTACACCCATGGGTGCCGGAGTTAATACTTCAGCAAAACTGCTTACCAGCCATCATGTGATACAAGGGAATCATTATCTGTGAAAGTTAAAATGCTAGGCTTGGTTATTGTGTCTGGAGATGTAGAGTTTGCATCATGTGCAGTGATAATAATTGTTTAAGTTTCAGACAACGGGAGATCGGCGATGTCCGACAGACCCGGCACTTCAGATTGAGACTCAGTATGCGGAGATTTGATTACCTGCAGATCGATCTGCAAAGAATTTGAACGTTTTACGCCGAAAGTAAAAAGGCTGCGCTGGCCTTTATCGTCTACAGCCCTTTTAACAAACTTTTTGTAATGTTTCCCGGTTCTTGACATGTTTTACTTAAATACAGCGTGTTTGGTTTTCTTTCAAATACGTTTACTGCAACCGAGTAAGAATGTGTTCCACAGTGTTAAATTAAGACAACTTCTTTTGTCAGCTGTAAGTTTTTGCGAACGACAAAAGAGAATTTAATATTGAATGATAAGGAAATGACAACCGCGTCAAGTCTACGTGCGGTGTTATAATGTGCAAAAGAATAACTCGTTTCGGTTATTGTTGCCTCCATTAAACAAACCAAATGAGGCCAAGAAACCACAACATTTCGGCCGTACTGCAGTGCTGTCAAAATTTAAAAAAGCCTGCGTAGGTGATAAAATCAGAGTCGGCCAAATTTTGTTTCGATTCCAGATATCAGGGAATAGTTTATCATAATTCAATTTAAAAATGTTCTTGTTTACGAAGTGAGACGGAGAGAACATTTCCATTTCACAAGGATAATGTTATATAATACAGATCTTTACTTTCAATTTCCCCCTCGTTTTCTACTTGTCCGCGGACGAGTAGACTGCAAAAAGCCACTTGTCCGACGTCAAATTTACCCGAGTCGGACGAGTCGGACGTAGGATTTCCGCACCCCTGAGTTATAGAACAAAACCTAGTGCGGTGGTTAATTCCAACATGCTGAAAATGGCGACATCAAAGGAAATGGCTGTGCAGCGGAAAGTTATCGAATATTGTGTACAACAAGATATGACTCCTACATAAACGCTATGCAAACAGCACGCCACAGAAAAATTAAAATCTGTGTCAAGATCTCTTGTATTCAAATGGCATAAGAGATTTGTTGACGGATGGACAGAGGAGCAGCGCCCATCAGTCCAGACTTAGCATTCCTAGACTTTGCTTTGTTCCCCTATGTAAAGTCTCAGTTGCAGGGACATAGATTTGAAAACTTAAATGAACTGCGACAGGAAACTCTGCGAGTGTTGAGTAATTTGAAAAGCAAGTGGTTTGAAGATGTATACGGTAAGTGGGTCACACGCCATCGTGAATGCATCAAGTACTATGGAGAGTACTTTGAAAAAGAATAAATTGTTTTCTAGGGACGACATCACGTTAACGTTAGTGTGCGCCGGGTATGTATGGGTAGCTTATTTTAAATCGTGATAGACTGAATAATTCTTAAGGTAGTTAGTTTATATTTTACACACAGATACACAAAGCTCTTGTAAAGAATTCCAAAACTCGCTGAATCTATTGTGTTAACACTGATTGTGTTATAGCCTTTGTCTACTCTATTTTGGGACAGCCCTCGTAAGTAAACAGAAAGCCACAATCTTTTGATTCTGTGTTGTATACTGGCGGTCCAACGAATCACCGAAACACCGAAATACCCCATTTTTGTTTTTTTTATAATTAGTTAAAATTACTAATATAAGTACAAAAGATTTGTCTTTTTTGTGTTTTTAACACAACTTATGTTTATATTGATGAAAGGTGGTTAGTTTAAAACAAAATGACAAAATAACAACATACCATTGACGTCTGCCGTAATGAATGTTCACCGAAATACCCGTTGTCCACTGAAATACCCGCACAACGTAGTAAAATGCTTCAATTCAAGGACTTTACGTTCTTACTACAGTAGCTGTTTTACAAGATTGATGTGTCTGATCTATATCCATAAACATGCTGGGAAAAAATCTTTTTCTTTCGTGATATTTGAATAATGAAATTAAAAATTAACGTATCTTATTTGAATAATAAAATTAAAAATTAACGTATCTAGAAAACTGGCCGCCATTTTAAATCAGGTAAACATGTTACCCAGCCTTAAATTTGTAGACTTGTCTATATTCCACATCTGCAGACGATAAATCAAATATCGATATAGATCTACATAAAATAGATGTATATATAACTGCAATTCACTCTATAGGTCAGTAAACATAGTGGAAAAAGCAGAAAATGTTGGTAAACACGCATGTTACGATGGATATATCCCACAATGCTTAATTTAGGTACTTCGTTCTCAAAATGAAATGGAATGCACTTGCATTCTCTGTGAAGTATATTTGTGTTTATAATTTAAAGAAATAATATATAGGTGACAATAGCATACTGATAACTCTTAAGTCTTTATTTTGTGTAATAAAGATCAGGTATTTCGGTGTGACAGGACTAGACACACGAGTATTTCGGTGATTGTTCTCCACGTGAATCAATGTATATTAACAACCTTTTTCTTCAACATTAATCTTCTCAATAGTGATCATTACTTTAATTAATCGTGTTTTCTGTGAAAAAAGAGACAAATCTTGCGGAGGTAGAATCCCTAAATTAACAAATATTTACAACGTCGAGCAGGTATTTCGGTGGACGTAAATACGGCTATCCCGATGCACATTGTTTACGGCGGACCTCAATGATATGTTGTTATTTTGTCATTATGATTTAAACTAACAGCCCTTCATCTCTATAAACTTATTTGGGTCAATACCACACAAAAAAAGACAAATCTGTAGTAGTTCAATAGTAATCAGAACACAGCAATAAGAAATTAGGGGTATTTCGGTTTTTCGGTGATATTTCGGTATTTCAGTGATTCGTCGGACTGGTCTATCCCACAGACAGATATAAATCTATCATCTAAGTTTGTGTTTGTATAAGGGGGCATTTATTCTGCCTTGCTATAGAGCTAGCCACCTGAAAATACTAATAGCCTTTTGTATGACATGTTAAACCAAGGTCCCATGTGACAGTGCTATACACTGAGCACATTAGAGAACCTGGCATAACTTAGGATGGATTTTGTCCTGTATCATGCACTATCCCCTATAACAGAACTAACAGTCTTCTGGTGGTATTGCCCATATGGGAAACTGGTGACAATGATAGCCACTGATAGCGCTAGTTGAAATTGGTTTTGGGAAGGGTAGAAAACAAAGTGGGAAAAGGAGAAAATGCTGGTTACCAGCATTTTCTACTTTTCGCACAATGTTTTCGAAAGTTTTCTTCTTTAGAATCATTAAAACTCATGATTCTCTGGTAAAGGGTTAAGGTGAGAAGGATAAAACGAACAAACCTGTTCTAAAGTGAGCAAACTGGAAGGTTGTGCTGGGGGTGGGGAAGGGGGCACCATTTCTGTTTTAGCCCTTTCTTTCAATCTCTCAACTTGGGGGGGAACAGGGATTTCACTTGACGAGACTTGGGTGACCTTCGTGGTACCTTCTTGCCGTACGTTCCATGCTCCAGGACTGTAAAGTATGATAGGTTTCTAACATAGGCCTCTGAAACTCCATTGGTCTATCAAGGGATAACGAAATTTTCATAACCAGACAGCGTTACTATAAATAGCAGTCCCTCTGTGATATATTATATGTTATTTACAGTATATAGGGAGTCGCCAATGTGCTATTTATAGAAATGGTGTAGATGAAAATTTGACTATTCTGTGATATACAGGGGGTGCACCAATGTGATGTATAAGTGTTCGATGATCGACAGACCAAGGAAAAGTTTAGTGTTCTGTGATAGACCAATGGAGCTTCAAAAGCCTGTGGTTTCTAATAACTGAAAGTAAGGTTGTCTTTAAGCAAATTCTAAAATATCTTTACATAACCTGATCATCTATATCTGCTTGCACAGAATGACTCTAACCCTATACCAAAAATCAAAATTTTAGACTCCTCCACTTTGACAGCATTTACAAACGTCAAATGAAATGTGCCTCAAAAACTAAAATTTGTCTTTGGAAAGGTAGAAAACATTGTGGAAAAAAAGGAGAAAATACTAGTTACCAGCATTTTCTCTTTTTCCAACAATGTTTTCAAAAGCCTTCTTTTTCAGGGTCCTTGAAACTTCGATTTGTGTGGTAATGGTTAAATGAAGATATTGACAAAGATCAATCAATAAAAGCATTTGCAGACAAAATATTAATCCATTACCACACAATCCCTACTTTTGACGACCCTGAGAAAGAAGCCTTTAGAAAACGTGGGAAAAGGAGAAAATGCTGGTAACCAGCATTTTCTCCTTTTCCCACAATGTTTTCTACCCTTCACAAAACAAATTTCAAATTTTCAGTCACTTTTATTATGTCGTCCGCAAATGCTTTTGATTTGGACAAGCGAAAAATTTTGTCGTTTGGTAATGAGTTAAATGTGATTCAAACATGAGAATTGATTCAAATATGAAACATGTCTTTGACAGGGTAGGAATCACTGTAGGAAAAGATGAAAATGCTTGTTATCAGTATTTTCTTTATTTCCCTCAGCGTTTTTTAAACCCACTATCCTTAGGGTGGTTAAACCATAGGATTGTTTGGTACAGGGTATAACCCTTAACCTCTTATCTCAACTTTTAACAACCCTGAGGAGGAAAATTTTTGAAAACGTTGTTGCGAAAAAAAGCTTGTAACCAGCAATGTTTTCCCACAATGTTTTTAACCCTTCTACAGACGAATTTCATCATTTTAGCCACCATTAAATTGGAGTCTGCAAATGCTTTCAATTTGAGTGTGTCCATATTTTTGTCATTTGTTCATGTATACAAATCCTCATGAACATGGCATACTTACGTAATGTCAAATACTTCAATAAACTTTGTATATGGGATAAGACCATCTTTATCCTGACCAACATCTCCTTTCAACTGCTCCCATTGTTTGTCTGTCATTGAATAACCAAGGCGTCGTTCAATACCAGTACGGAACTCATGAGCAGTAATTACACCAAGACTATATCTGTCTGCTTGTCTGAAACCAGAAATAAGACAAAATAATTATAAGCTCATTACTTACTCTATATGAATGCTGATGTAATAGGTTTTGGCATGCAAAGGTCACAATGCATTTTTTGGAGGCTTAAATCAGCAAAAAATACCACAAAAGTTTGAAACACTCTGAAACACCGCAACCAAGAATTAAACAACATTACAGGACAATACAATATGCGTAGATCTGCACCTGCAGTGATCATTTGGATACTGCAGAAACCAAAAGAAAATAAGGTAGAAGTAACAAAATATAACTGTCAAACCACCTTCAATTTCTGACAGTAGCTTGGTCCTCTTTCTGTCACAAAAAAAATGGATGAGAGAAAATGGGCTGGGGTGTTCAATGAAGAGTAAAAGGTAAGGCTTATTGACTCACTTTGTTGAAAAACTAAGTTGAGTGTAAACTTTCTGAATCATTACCAAAATATTTGCTCTAAAATGTTTCACAGTAATATTTTCTATGCATCATGTTACAAAAGAGCTTTGAAACAAGACAACCTGAAGTTAAAAGAATGGCATAAACAAGTACAGCACAAAATGGAAATATTTCACACTTAGAGCCTGTATGACAACTTTAATCTCATTTGCCAACAGTTTAGTCTGATCTTGGATTAAAGTTGAGCAGTGTTTTTGTAGAAATTCTTGCCAGTACAGCCTTGAAACTACACACTTCTGGGGTTAAAAGTAATGTTCTGTACATCATTGTACTTCTATATTTTAAATTCTTAACCCTTATCCTGCTAAATAACTAAAATAAAAATATCAGTTCGATAAATAAAAACCCAAATATTATTAATTCAAAGGTACATTTCGGGGAAAAATATCTCCTTATCGGAAAGTGTAGATCTAAGATCAGACTGCACATTCTGTGCAGTCTGATCTTGATCTATGCTTTTCGCAAAAGGTCAGTGAGTCGCGCTTAGCAGCCAAAGGGTTAAGGTATTTCTTCAACATGTGATAATGGTTCTTGAAATCATACCTAAAATGGGCGAGCATTTTGATGAAATCACCATGAAATAACTCTACCAATTTGGATTCCAGCTGTTCAGGTGACAAGTTTCCTGAGTCTTTGGTTAGTTCAGCATGGTACCTAGAATTAAACAAATTTTTTTTCAACTTCCTTTATTCACCCACCATTCATAAGTGCATTCTCAGTCTGAATTATGAATAGAAAAATTTTGATTGACTGAATGACCAAGTTCAGCCGATTAAAAATTGCATCTTGTTGAATTTCAGAAAATTCTTCAGAATAAGAAAGCAACTTGGAATGCTTGGTAACTTTCCTTGTGTAGTTGTCCTTTGAAAACAGGTAAATAGATGAAATATCCATGTTACCTTGATAAATTGTACCTTGATGTAATGTATGAATTTGAAAACAGAAGTGAATGCTGCTAAACAGTGCATCAATGATCAAAAGCTTATGTTATTTAGTGAAGATATTAGTACTAGTGTTCATTATTACTGGTATGCTGTATTTCGACTACGGTATTCCACATACAAGACAACTGATAAATAATATCAAACTTTTCAACATTATAAACTTGATAATCATAGAGTAAAGAAAATCCTTTGGCAAATACAGAAGCTGCTCTTACTGTGTATTTATCCCCAGTTTTTTGAAAGTTATCTGAGACTTATACCTTTATGAAGTTCAGACTTAAAAATTAAGAAAACTTCTTCGAGTCAAAATTCTGAAACAAATTTGCTATAAAATATAGGTGATCATCCTCAATTTTTAAGGTTTAACCTTTAACACACAATCCTGACTTTTAACGACCATGGAGAGGAGGGCTTTAGAAAACATTATGTTAAAAGGAGAAAATGCTGGTAACCAGCATTTTCTCCTTTTCACATAATGTTTTCTGCTTAATCAGAGACAGATATTGTCATATGAACTACATTTACTTTCTCATATACAAATGCTTTCAATTTGGTCAAAGCCAAAGTTTTGTCATCTGGTAAAGAGTTAACCTTTACCATATGAAAATATTTGGTCTTGTTCATACTGATAGCATTTGCAGACGACAAAGTAATGATGCCCCTGAGGACAACTACCGGTACCTCAAAGAACAAAAACCATTAATGATAGGATTTGATATTACACATGTACTTATTCTTCATTTCTGTCAATAGATTTAGAAAACTCATTACATAGAAAGCCACATAACTATTTCAAACACAAGTCAGGGGTCAAATGACACATCTGGATATAGATGCATGACTGTATGTTTGTTCTTTCAAGAAGGAACTTACTTGCAAAGAACTTTCCTGATAGTATTTTCCTTGCTACCAGTTTGGTGTTAGCATTCAACTTTACACTTTCTGGCTTTTAATTTCCTATGGGGAAATTGTCCACTTTAGCAGAAATACTATCAGGCTTTTGTCCCTAGCTGTCAGCTCTAAAGGTACAGTTTGCAAGCCAACCATTTAAGTTAAACTGGATTGACATCCAGACATGTTTTGAAAGTAATTGAGTGTCTTAAAGCCTGTTGAAATTCACGTAGAACATAACCAAACATTGATAACATCACATTTATAAATGAACAAGTTTTAGTCAATCAACTGAAATAAATTTGTCTCGCAGCTAAAAACACATCTCCAATTCAATATGATAAAGTAATAAGCTTAACTTGTTACCACACAGTAAAAAGGATACAAAACATTGCCAGATAACGAGATGCAGGTCATCAGAATTTTCTCTTTTTTCTATGATGTTTTCAAAAGCCTTCTTACTCAGGATCATGCAAACATAGGATTGTTTTGAAACAATTAACAAGGGCTAGCCTCTGAACAATCACAAAGAACTTTGAGAGAACACAGTATATAAATGAAAACTGATACTGGCATTTATAACAGTGCACATTTGTTGTATAATCAGCTTAACTTTTTTGAAACGAAGAAATTAGATTTAACACAACTTTTTGAACAGAAAAAAATACAATTCCACACCAACTGATTTAGCAATAGGCTTAAGCAAGTTATATTGCATACGGAACATGTACAAAACAATTCTCATAAATACACGGTTGTTTTTACCTAGGTGTTTCCTCATCACTTCTTGCAGTTAAACTAAAGATAATCAATTCAAATTTTCTCAACTCCTTAATAAAACAACCCTGCACTAAAACAAACACACTCACAAAAATGCTACCAGAACTATTCCGCATCCCTTGGATTTGAACCAGGTGACCTTCAAAACCACTGTTCAGCAGGTCAAAAAGTCAACTGAGCTATCCATGCAACTATAAACAATATAGTGTGTCAGAAATGTATTTGTCTCTTGTCATGCAATAACTGCTATTCCAGAGACAAACATGATACGAAATTTTGGAAATAAAATGAAAAATATAAAAAAAAAATAGGACATTCCTTAAACTGTCTGCATGAATTTAGGTCTACATCTTACTCTTAACTTGTTACCAAACAAAAAAATTTTGGCTTGTCCAAATTCAAAACCTTTGCAGAAAAAAAATAAGACTTAGTTAAAATGGTGTGATTTGTTTTGATAGAGTAGAAAACATTGTGGCAAAAAAGGATAAAATGCTGGTTACCAGCATTATCTCTCCCCACATTGTTTTCAAAAGTCTTTTCTTCAGGGTCATTAAAAGTCAGGATGGTTTAGTAAATGGTTGAAACCACCTTTGCAGGTAGATAAAAAGTATCAGGTTTTATTTTTCGAAAACTTGTAAAATAAAATCTGTTTGTATGCAACTTTAAAATAGACATTTACATTTTTTATCGTAAACAATAACATTGTGGTAGGTGAAATAATGGAACTTACGGATGACTGGCATCTCTTGTTACTCTGGCCATCACACCACTGTCTGATCTATTTTGATATTTGTTTAGAAAGTCCTTGTAGTTGACTTGACCTTTGATTGCTCGCAGACTGCACCTGTTTTAAATGTAAGGAAGTAACTATCAACATGCGTACATACCTTGACACTATATTCAAAAATACAGGAACACATGATGGAACATGATTGATTAACTCTTTCTCAAACAACAATATTTTAGATGGGTCCAATTTGAAAGCACTTGCAGACGATAAAATTCATATGGCACAAACGATGGGATTTGATTCAGATAGTCTAGAAAACAGTGTGGGGAAAAGAAAAAACACTGGTTACCATCATTTTTCCCTTTTCCCTCAATGTTTTCAGAAGGCCTACTCCTCAGGGTCATTAAAATCTGGGATTTTATGGTAAAGGGTTAATGCAGGAAAATCTCCATTCACCAAATTATCTTTCTGATTTGTAAAATGTAGTAGCATAAAAAGTCAAATGTGTACAGTAGAATGATGAATTACTGCACATTATGGACAGAATAACAAAAGCTGTACTTTTGAACTGTTATTACTGGGTATATGGAAAAGGTTAACTGATCTTATAGCATTGTCAATAGAAGAACTCACTTTCTCAGAAAATAATCAAACTCTGAGGGTGTGATAGGTAGTCCAAACTCCTGTAAAACACGCCTGAAGTCCACTTTAGATATGTAGTTATCATTCAGAAAGTCAAACAGTTGAAATGCTGTGTACATGGCCTGGTAGGTTTCCTCAAACTATAAAACAATAACATTTTGTTAGTAGGGACGATTATGGGTGCTTTCATTCTTGACCAATGGCCATAATTCACCAATCTTTTTAACCCTTTACCAAACGACAAAGTTTTAGACCGATCCAAATTGAAAGCACTTGCAGACGACAAAATAAACGTAACTCAAAAATTGAAATTTGTTTCCAGCAGGGTAGAAAACATTGTGGGAAAAGAAGAAAATGCTGGTTACCAGAATTTTCTCCTTTTCCCACAATGTTTTCAAAAGGCTTCTATCTCAGGGTCGTAAAAAACAGGGATTGTTTGGTAAAGGGTTAAATTAACTCTTTACTAGACAATAAAATTTTAGACTTGTCCAAATTGAATGTATTTACAGACTACAAATTAAATGTGGTTCACGTCATGGGATTTTGTCCTTGAGAGGATAGAAAATATTGTGGGAAAAGGAGAAAATACATGTGACAAGGATTTTCTCCTTTTCAATAATGTTTGCAAAATCTTGATACTTCAGGGTCAATAAAAACATAGGATTGCTTGGTAAAGAGGTAAATCCTTATCTCTAATTTTAAGAGTGGCCATTCAATTTGCTGAGATGTTTTGTCTCAGCCAATCAGATGGCAAATATTGAAATTTAAAGTTAGAATGATATATAGAGTGTTCAGGGAATAAGGCCTCTGATCATTAAATACCTCTGTTACTCTTGAAAAAAAATACAGTAGATAAACTTGGAAATGATTTTGTAAATTAGGAATATTATTCTAAATTTACAAGAATATTTTCAAATTCATCTGCTGTAATTTTATTTCATCAATAATCAATAACAAATTAACCCTCTACCATATAATAAATTCAAATAAATGTCAAAATTGAAAGCATCTGCAACCATAATGTCAAGAAATGGCAATATTTGCAACTTTTTACCTGGCTGTCATCATGCTTCATATAGATGTGTCTGATCGTAAAAATAGCCAAAAGCTGGAGATGAAATATTGAGTCAAACATAAAATATGTGTTCAAAATTATCACACAAACCAACACCTACAAGTATTCTTTAAATTACCTTATGCATCTCTGTCACAGACTCTTGAAATCTTTTTGAAACAATGTGAGAGAAGGACAAATTGTTTGTTTCAAGCAAATACTTCTTTTTTCAGTATTTTTCTATATTATTCAAAGCAGACATTTTTGCTTCCTTCCTATATTTTTCCTTTTTGTTATATTGTAACAGTAAGTAGAACATCTGATTATAACATTTTTTGTTAAAAAAGTGCATTTGTAACAAAAGCACTGCATGCAGTTGATAATGCTTGGTTACAGTTGCTTATCAGAGAAAAATACAAAGTCGAGGAAGGAGCATAGTTGTATCCAAAATATTAAAGGGTTACCTCTGCAAGTTGTTTGGGTTCTCCTTTTGATAGTATTAACCAGCCTAAGTTTCAAGTAAACATCTTAACCCTTACAGCACCTTTCACAAATACAGTTCATTTACAACCAACATAAATCAAGGTCAGACTACACAAAACATGCAGTCTAGTTCTTTTTATCTACACTATTCACATTTCTGAGATACGCTGGACAAGAAGAACGTTGTTGTTGCCAATATCTAGGTTTTATTTCTAGGCCATAAATGTCTGTTAGGTTTATCTGGCACTCTAAGGGTAAACCCTTAGCCACACTACCTGGAGCTTTAACAACCCTGACAAAGAAAGCATTTGAAAATATTGTGCAAAAAGAAGAAAATGCTGGTAACCAGCATTTTCTTCTTTTCCAACAATATTTTTACCCTGTCAGAGACAAATTTATTATTTGAGCCACATCTACTTTGTTGTCTGCAAATACTTTCAATTTGGATGGGTCTTAATTCTTTACCAAATGACAAAATTTTGGACTAGTCCAAATTGAAAGCTGTTGCAGACAACAAATCAAATGTGTCTAAAATGATTAAGCTTGTCTCTGAAAGGACAGAAAAAATTGTGGGAAAAGGAGGAAATGCTGCTTACCAGCATTTTCTCATTTTCCTAAAATGTTTTCAAAAGCCCTTTTTACTAGGGTAGAAAAATCAAGAGATTGTTTGGTAAAGGGTTAAATTTTGTTTTGTGGTAAAGAGTTAAGTAATAACAGAGACATGACAAAATTTCAAACTTTCCGCACAACGGCACAGACAGCAACACAGACATGGCTATAACAACACCTCTTACTTTCTTTGAAAACAGCCAGGCTAAAAATAGAATGATGAAATCTTCAAATTACCTTATAATGTAATGCATCAATAATATTATCCAATTTCGGTGGAGCTTTCGGTTTGAGCACTTTCTTTTCAATTGGTTTGGCTTCCTCCACTTTTTCACCTTCCTTGGATTCCTCTGCTTTTGCTGTAGGTATATCAATCACTTTTTTCTCTGATCTATCTGTGTCTATCTTTTGTTCAACATCCACTCCCTCCTTTTTTAAAATTTTCTTTGCCTCAGCACTGGTATCTATTCCGTTTGTATGGCCAATTTCTGAGTGTGGTCTGGACTTCGGAAAAGCAGCACCTCTTGGTGTATATGGCGGTAATTGACGAGGTTTCCCTTTGGAATCCAATCCACATATACGAAAAAAATGGTCTGTATGAAGTGCTCCAGTGCCCTCTTTGTCATATCTGAAGGATAAACAGAAGAGTAACAGAAGGTGTAAAAGAAATGTTGGGAGGATCATATCAAGGACTGGAGTGCTCTTGAGTTGATCAAAGCTATCAAAAGAGCAGAGAGTCATGAAGACTTTTGGAAACCAGATGCAACCTCTTCTGTAGCAACCAATGTAAGTAAGGTTCCATTTCTCTATCTCTTTTAGTTCCCTTTCCTTCAAATATTTCTTCCTTCTGTGAATATAAATGTCCAGAGCCATCCTATTTGAAAAAAAATTACCATCAATTCATGTGCTTTCAGGTTCTCTTACAGGTAAACATTCTTCAAATCTGACAATTTCTAAGCAAAGCCTTGTGAAATTTAACTTTACCCCACAACAAAATTTTTGACTTTGTCCTTATTGAAAGTATAGACAAAAAATGAATGAAACATGCCTGGGATCATAGGATTTGCCCTTGAAAGGGTAGAAAACATTGGGAGAAAAGGAGAAAATGCTGGCTCTCAGCACTTTCTCCTTTTCTCTTGATGCCACCAAAAGACTTCCTCTTCATGGTCATGTGATTGTTCGGTAAAGGCGCATATAAAAATACCTTTGCCACAGTTTGTTGAAATCCTCATCTGTCATGTATATCCCAAGGGTTGCATAAGCCTCACGCAGCTGAGGTGGGAGTATCAATCCACCTTGCTCAAACACAGAAGCAGGAAACACTTTGTGAGCATCAAAATTCCTGTTGAAAATTCAAGATAAAATCTCTATTACACACTATCAAAAGACTTATATCTTTACCAAACAACAAAATTTTACTCTCGTCAAAATTGAGAGCATTTGCACACAACAATTTATATGTAGCTGAAAAAATGGGACTTGGCCTTGGACAGGTATAAAACACTTTGGGAAAAGGAGAACTTGCTGGTAACCAGTATTTTCTCTTTTTCCCACAATGTTTTCAAAGCATTTTCTTCAGGGTTGTAAAACACAGGATTGTTTGTGACAGGTTAAATGATGCTTAAATAACACATTTGTACTTTCATCTTAAATCCATAGTTAAAACTTACTTAGGATCACTAAAACTTTGGGGTTACTGAGTACAGTCTTAACTCATTACCAAAGTACCAAATTTTAGGATGGGCCAAATTGAAAGCATTTGACAACAATTTAAATGTAGCCCAAAAGATGGAATTTGTCTTTGATAGGGTAGAAAACATTGTGGGAAATGAAGAAAATGCTGGTTGCCAGCATTTTCTTCTTTTCCCACAATGTTTTCAAAGCCTTCTTTTTCAGGGTTGTTAAAACTCGTCATTGTGTGAAAAAGGATTGACTTGTTATCTTCTAAAACAAATTTGCACCAGACATTTACAAAAAATTTCTTTGGAAAATATTGATGATCAATTCCTACTGAAAACTAAGAAACATAATAAAAAGACTTAACCCTTTATAAAACAATCTCGAATTTATACACTCCTAAAGAGGACAACTTTGGAAAAGATGTCAAAAAAGGAGAAAAAACTGGAAGCTCTTTTATCCATTTCCTAAAATGTTTTCTACCCTTCAAAAACTAAAGTTTAATTTTTGAGTCATATTTGTTTTGTCATTTGCAATTACTTTAAATTGGACAGGTCTAAAATGTTGGTGTTTGGAAAAGAGTTAACTCATTTCTTCATTCTGAAACTGATTTGCAGCAGACAACTATGTAAAATATTGATGAATGAAATAAACTAATTTATTTTACACCTTCAACCTAATTCCCAATGAAATCAATTGAATACTACTACCAGAGTACATAAATATATGAATCCGTATTGAACTCTACAGTCTTGAATATAGATTTTTCAGAACGAGGCAAGAGTCCATGAATATGGATTTTTCAAAACAAGGCTAGAGTCCCAAATATTGCTATTTGCCCGGACAAGAAGTCTACCAAAGTCCATCGTCATAAAGCAACTTCATTGGCTTCAAATATTTCTTTTGTTATATTGTAAATCTTTTTTTAAATTGAAATGGCCCAAAACTGGTCAATACAGAAGTGTGAAATAAAGAGGTCACCTCATCCAAAATATAGATTGGTTCTGCAGTGTACTCATCCAAAAGAATTCAGTATTGTACTCAAGCATGTTAAATAACCTCATAATCTTATACACAGCTACATTTGAAAATATTGAAAATATTGTGACAAAAGGAGAAATTTGCATACAAGTGATTTCACTTTTGTCCACAACAATGTCAAAAGTTGTCTGCTGCCAGAGAAAAAATTGTCTGCAAAAAGTCATTTGTTTTCTCAGGGATATACCAATTAAACAAAGTCCAGAAAAATGAGATTTCATGGTTCACAAAATTATATGAGTTCTCAAATAAAGAACAAACATGGGTAAAAAGAAATTACTAATTGCTACCTTGACTTGCATTTTTCTTTGAAGATTGCGTCTGAAAATGGCATGGATGTGTAGGGATCGTGTACACGCAAGTCTGTTCGTTTTAAGTAGCTCTCTGGGTATTTCTGCTCTGTGGCATACATACTCTGGGCTTGTATTGCACTCACCCAATTCTTTTTATCCTGAAAAAAAGTCTTCATTCATAACAAATTCAGCTAAACTTTGTCACAATTACAGTTCAACCTAAACCAAATACATGTAGTTGATAAGACGGAGCTATGAGGTAAAAAGACAGCTGTTATCGCAAAAGTTCTGCTGACTGGTCTGTTTATAGGAAGTTGTTATGCCGGTATGTATAGCAGTCAATACATTGGGTTCAGGTTGCCATCCAAAAAGTCAGTAATGTATAACATACTCGACTACAAGAAATTTTCCCTTGAATTATGAACTAAAAATAGGGGGTGTGTCTTGTAGGCCAGAGCATCCAAGTAAATAAGGTAAGTCAACAAACACTTGTGTGCTGTCCGTGCTTATGAGGCAGAGTGTGTGCCTTGTAAGCATAAGGTGCCAAGTTCGATACCCAGGAGCCAGTGTCAACTTTGAAGCTGTTTACACATTCAGCATGAGTACTGGTGTAGATTTCAGGAAGCAGAATCAAGAGAAATTAGTGTAAGTAGCAAGAACATGTTTCTCAACCAATGTAAAATGAATATGCTTAAACTTACAAACACTAGTTTTCTGAAAGATTTTGTCCCTTATCACCAAAAATATAAAACAAGGTGTCCGACTGTATCAGCTACCAAACCACAACCCCAGTCAATTGTCAGTAATTTTTACATATTTTAACACAGGAATGGAATAAGTTTATAATTATTTTGAATGTGCTCTGGGGTCATTTACAAATGGATAGATACAAAGGAAGCAATAAAGGTTGAAACTTTGTAGAAGCCAAAGTATTCTCATCCCACTATAAAATAGAAATAATAGTTCCACAGTAAATTTATTGCATCAATCTGATTGGTCAATTAAACTTAGCTATTTGTTTTTAAAATAACAACAAGTTGCTAAAAATAACATAACTACTGCCCCCTGGACAATATACATGTAATACTTGTATAAGATATTCATACGCTCATTCATTTTTACTACCTCAGTTTCCTTGAAGTACTGCACAAAGGTTTCAAAGTTGATGGATGATCGACCCTCTAATTGCATTCTGAAGTAAAATAGTTAAAAATAAGATTACAGAAATCACTGACTGTACAATTTTGTTGCGCCACGATTAACTCTACATGTACTATATATGAAAATTAATTAAAACTCCTTATTGAAAGCATTAAATTTTGCAGACAACAAATTAAAATGGCTCATATAATGGGACTGGTCTTTGAAAGGATAGAAAACATTGTGGGCAAAGGAGAAAAAGAAGATGCTGGCTACCAGCATTTTCAGCTTTTCCCACAATTTTTTCAAGAGTCTTTACCCTCATGGTCATTAACCCTTTATATGAATTTTAACCCTAAACCTGCTAAATAAGTTAAATTAAAACTTCAAGCCGATAGTAAAAACCTAGATAATGCTACTTCATATTCATTTTTTTTGAGGAACAATATCTACTTATCAGACACTGTAGATCCAAGATCAGACTGCACATTTTGTGCAGTCTGATCTTGTCTTCACTGTCTGCAAAAGGTCAGTGAGTCGCACTAAGCGACCTAAGGTTTAACATATAAATGTTAAAGTATTAGTATTGCAAAGCTGTTTTGGCCAGAGCATGTCAATTCTAAGCAGTCTTGCTGGTTACCAGCACTTTCTCCTTTTACAACAATGTTTTGCAAAGTTATATTTCTATCGATCTTAGATTGTTTGGTAAAGAGTTTAAAGGCAGCAGTTGGATTTTCTACTAGCCTTCACCAAACAATACAATGTTTTAACAAACCTGAGAAAAAAGCTTTCCTAAAACGAATCCAATCATTTGAACAGCTTCCAATTTCTTATCAGTAAATGCTTCCAATGTAAGGAGTACTTACTCTCTGAGTAGTTTGGTATACTGATCTGGTGTGATGTATCCACAAAGTGTATACAGGATTCTTTGCAAGGCCTCCCTGAAAAGGATTAAAATTGTGTTTGAATTTATTGATTTTGACTGTAAAGCTAAACCTGTCTTAGTGCCCAATCTATCATGCAAACAAATTATAGTCAACAAGCATATTTGAGTTCCCAGAACAGGCCAATGTGTTAAAATATGCCTGTCCTACGCAAGCACCTGTCTTATGCAAGCAACTTTTCGTGATTCAGTCGGTTGTTTCACAAAATTGATCCATGATCACCTGTATGTGATGGCTTGCTTGATATCATTCATCACTGAGATGCATTAAAACCCCTTTTGCAAAAGAGTAGATCAAATGAGCCATACTCTGGCAAAAGGGGGCTTAATGCATCTCTGTTATACACAATACTAGCCCAAGGCATCACATAATTATAGATCCATAGGAGCCACCTTTTTCAATAACCGACTTAATCATGGGGTAGATTGGTCCTCTGACAAACGGAAAATTGACCAAGAGTGAAAAGTTTCAGCTCAGGTCAGCCTGCGCAGACTGCGCAGGCTGACCTGGGTCGATACTTTTCACAGAGCATGGCTCAAATATTTTGGCCATCATTTTCTGGATGATAAAATCACAATATTCTCCTTCACTTTTTCCCATCATAGAATGATAATATAATTAATTATGCATAAAGTCATTTAAATCTCTTATGATTTTCCAATTGGACAGCAACAGTGATGTGTCTGAGACATGTCTGAGAAATACACAACACATATTTTCAAAAGACAGCTTTTCCTGCATAGAACAAACAGAGCCTTTCATCATTTACAAGACAAGAAAATCTTAGAATTGTCCAACTTGTCCCAACTGAAGGCATTTTCTGATGACAAATCAAATGTGTCCAAAAAGATGGGATTTTACTTTCAAAGGGCAGAAAAATAGTGAGAAATAGTAAAAATACTAGCAACCACCATTTTCTCCTGTTGCCACAGTGTCTTCTACCCTGTAAAAGGAAATTGCACCATTAGAGCTGCAAACTGATTTGTCATTGGCAAGTGCTTTAAATATGGATGTGTCAAAATATTTATCATCTAATATAGAGTTAAAGAGTAGTGTTTACAGATTGTGTATATCATTCGGAGCAATCTCTCCATTTATCACAGTATTTGAAAATGTCTGGGCCAACTTATACAGCCAGAACATGCTTGCATGAGAGAAAAAATTAGCTTTCACATTCTAGCTTTCTTACCTTGACACATTTCCCTTTCCAGTAGGATCGTTGGACTTGAAGAGATGTCGAATTCCATAATAGCCTGTCCCAAACTTCTCTCTCAATAACTCAATCAGCTGGAATTACAAGACATATCAAGTGCAAAGGTTCCATAATTCTTTAAACCTTTACCAGACAACAAAATTTTAGCCTTGTCCAAATTGAAAGCCATTGCAGACGACAAATTAAAGGTGGCAAAATTGACACAATTTCTCCTTGATAGAGCAGAAAACATTGTGGGAAAGCATTTTCTCCTTTTCTCACAATGTTTTCATAAGGCTTCTTCCTCAGTGTAGTTAAAAGTCAGGACTGTGTGGTAAAGAATTAAAGGACAACAAAATGTTACATTCCTGCAAAACAATGAAAGCATTTGCAGATGCAAAATTAAGCAAAAAAGACGGAATCTGTTTTAGAATAGATAAGATAACAGGATGCAAAAAAAAAAGAAAAACTTCATTGTGACATAATTATATAAGATTGACTTTATCTGATCTGTTGACAACATTCAAATTACATGCAATAATTGCATCACAAATAATTTAGAGTTTATATGTAATTTTATTCTGCGAGCCTAATGAAACAAAAATGTCATACCTCTGCTGTTGTTTTGGGTTGATAGTTATATTCCTTGCTCTTTATAAAGGGTTTTCCTGGGCCTTTTAGGAACTCTGTAAATATTTTTAAAAAAAACTATATTGGTATGCAAAATGTTTGCATTTTTACTTGGTAAGTTTTTGCACACTTTCTTTTTTTAAGATTAACACACAATACCCCTGGCAGATGAGCTTTTTTTGTCTAGCTGACCACTCTTAAAACTATGATAGTGAAAAAAACATGCACATAACAGTTTCTCCTTTGCCACAAATGTTTTCACTTTTATTTGTGTATTTAATCATGATTTGTCAATAGCCTTTATTTTACAAGGCTTTTTTTCAAAGTTGTCTTCTGACAATTGTCTCAAGGGGTTCTAAGTTAAGTCAAGCTGTAAAGTCATGCAATTAAAAAGAATCTTTATTCAAAGACATGCTGTTAAAGTTTTAAATTTAAAAAACTTAGTCTTGTTATAATGCAGAACTTCATGAAAAATGTTTCTATTTACTATCGTAATGTAAAAATTAAATATTTGAATAACAGACACTTGACTGAAAAAACATGCTACATGTAGCTGTAGTAACTTAATTCTGTTATAAGAATAAAAATTTTAATTCTGTTATAAGAATAAAAGTTTTAATTAAAGTTTAAATTGCCATGTATGATGAAGCCCTTCAAGCTACTTCTCTTTCAAAAACACAGATCAGGATCAGATTTATTCCTACTTTGGATCTACTCTGATCTGCACATTCTCTGCGGTTGTACTTTGAAAATTAGTCAAAACACATCTGTTGCTTTGAGTAAACTCATACAGGACTGTTTATTTAATACTTAACAAAAAATGGTTAACCCACTTCAAAACAGTGAGAGTGATTGAAATGTTAGTACAGATAGTCAGTATTCAGCAAACAAGTTAACCCCTTAATCGACCTTAAAAACCACACCAAAAAGAAATATGCTTAGACACAGGCCATGACAAATTTACAGCCACTGAACTCTTTACCAAACAATCCTGACTTTTAACAACCCTGGGAAAGAAGCCTTTTGAAAACATTGTGGTAAAAGGAGAAAATGCTGGTAACCAGCATTTTCTCCTTTTACTACGATGTTTTCTACCCTTTCCAAACCAAATTTCAATTTTTCAGTCACATTTATTTTGTCGTCTGCAAATGCTTTCAAATTGGACCAGTCTATAACTTTGTCATTTGGTAAAGATCAAACACCTAGGCAGAGAACAGTGTTGTTTTGCAAGTAGCATAGATCACGATCAGACTGTACAGAACCTACAGTCTGAACCTGGACCTACATGTATAGCATCCGCTTGTTTAGTCATGCCTGTAAAATAAAAATCTTTTGGAGCACAATAAATATAAACTCGGCCTCTTGCAACAGCTGTAAATGCAATCTAAATGAAACTCAAAAATTTTTATCTCACAGGACTGACTAAACAAGCAGACGGTTTAGACCTAAGATCAAACTACACACAGAATGTGCAGTTTGATCTTAATCTATCTTCATTAAAGAGTTAATACACAAAATAATAACTTTATTCACACATTACCTCCTGCAAACAACATTTTTTCTAGCAATAGACAACTTTGTAAACATTGAGGCAAAAAGGAAAACTGATCAAAATGAGCACCTTTTCCTTTAGCCACAATGCTTTCACATTTTCACATGCATTCATGTATTAGATCTAAATTCATGTTGTTAATCAATGTATTACAAGGACTTTTTCCATGTCAACTGCTGTAATTTTTCAAGGAGGTAATGATTTAAGCTTTGACATTGCACTAATACACACATAAAGAATAACAACACTTTTTCAACAATGCATTTAACTCTTTACCAAAGAACAAAATTCTAGACTTGTCCAAAATGAAAGCATTTGCAAATGACAAATTAAAGGTGGCTCAACGATGAAATTTGTCCTTGGTTGGGTAAAGACATTGTGGGAAAAGAAAAAAATCTTGTTTATCAGTATTTTCTCCTTTTCCCACAATGTACATGTATTCACAAAGCCTCCCCTGTCAGGGTCAGTAAAAGCTTAGACTAAGGGATAAAGGATTTTAAAAAAAAAAAATTTGCAAGACAATTATTCTTAACTTCCTATGCTAACTCTTCTTCACCCATAATTATAGCAGTCCTACATTTAGCCTTTTGCAGGCAGTGAAAATCAAGATCAGACTACACATATACATTGTGTTACTGTCTGCAGTCTGACCCTTGATCTAGATTATCCACTTTTTGCCAGACCTTCTAACAAAAACAGTATTGAAATTGCAAAGTCTGCATGTTTCGTACTGATTTGGAATGTCCATTTCATTTATTTAGCACTGAAGGGGTTAAAACAGTGGCTTCGAGGAAGATTGTAACTTTTTTGTAACCTAGTTTTTACCTGAAAGACCAAGGGTATCTTTAACATTATTTTTTGGTAATATATTACGAAGCAAGAGGAAATGTTACTAATCATGTAATAAAGAAGCAGCAGTGTATTTTAACCCTGAAAAACCGTAAATTTTAGATAAATATCATCTAAATAGACAAATCGTGTGGCGACTTATCATTTCATCGTTATCTCTTCAGAGACAAACTACAACTGAAATCCATGTTTGTCATTTGTAGTCATCTTGTCAGAAACAAACAACAACTTAAATCCATGACTGTCAACTATGGTCATTAATTGCCTTTTGTTATGGACAACTTCACAAGGACTTCTTCAGCGTATCAGTATTTATGCCATTTTCAATGCTTTCTTAAATTAAAATCACCTATCATTGAGCAGTGGGTGAAAAGAAAAAATGCTTATTGAGCACTATATCCGAAACAAGGACCAAGGGGAAATGCTAATGCTTAGTTACTGACAGACTCTTGGTCTTCAAGGGTTTTGCTGAATACTTATGTATACACAAGGAACATAATTATGACACATTTCAACATAGTTTCAAAATATTACAGAAATATTATTAAAACATTCATATAACATGATACAAGTAGCCCACAAATGCTGAAATTAAGTATTAATCATATGGCACGGTGTATAGCACATGGTATTAATCAGTCCACAACAGTGTTGTCATGTGATCATATTACACAACCTTCTTGCTCTTCAATACTTGGCAGTGGAGGTAGTTTTGGTATGGAGCCAACTTTTGGAAATTTATCGACTTTGTTTGGCACTCCAGGATGCTTGAGACCAATTTCCGGTGTCCCTATTTCTGGTAAGAGGCCTTCATAAGGTTTGTCCTTATATTGATATGGAGGCTGAATCTCCACAGCTTGATAAAGAAAAAGTGCATTTCAAACTATTGTAAGTATACACTAATATGATATAGACCTAGATGTTATTTGTAAGGCATAAACTACCAGTAATGTGCAATGAATTTTAGCTAGCTTTACCCTAACATCTATTTCAACATAACCAAAATCCTTATTGTGAGAGGTCTTTGGAAACCTTTCAGTAACAAAATAGGTAAAGAAAACTTGATGGATGGATAAATAAGTGAAATCGTGGGTAGTAACATTTGTACTCCAAATAAAATAAGACATTCTAAAGTAAGCTTCAGCCAATACCAAACAATCCCAAATTTTAACAACCTTCAGGAAGAAAGCTTTGGAAAACATAATGAGAAAAAGAAAAAATTGCTAATAATCACAATTTCTCCTTTTCCCAAAATTTGGTCTACCCTTTTGAGCACAGATCGCATTATTTAAGTTACATTTGTCAACTGCAAAATCAATACTTTCAATTGGGCCAAGTCTAAATAAAGATTTTAAGTCTTTACCAAATGACAAAGTTGTAAATTATCCAAATTGAAAGCATTTGTAGATAAAAAATTAAATGTGGTTCAAATTACGGAATATGTTTCAGAAAGGTCAGAAAACATTGTGCCAATGTAGGAAAAGAAGAAAATGCTGGTTACCAGCATTTTCTCCTTTTCCCACAATGTTTTCAAAAGCGTTCTTTCCCAAGGTCGTTGAAAGTCTGGATCAAGTGGTAGAGATGAACATGCGATATACAATAAGAGAAAGCCACAAAAAAGAAGTGGCATTCATTGAACATTATGTTTTGTCATAATGGAAACGAGTGAGTTGCAAGTCTACAGCAATAAGGAATTTGAGATCTCTGCGCACCTGTCAAAGTCAGTATAGTGACCCTTTACCACACAATCCTGACTTTTAACGACCCTAAGCAAAGAGGCCTTTTGAAAACATTGTTGGAAGAGAAGAAAAAGCAGGTAACCAGCATTTTCACCTTTTCCAACAATGTTTTCTAACCTATCATAGACAAATCCCACCATTTAAGTCATATTTGGTTTGTCCGTTGCAAATACATTAAATCTGGACAAGTCAAAAATGTTGTTGTTTTGTAAAGAATTAAACATTCATTATCATGGAAACAAAAAGCTTAAATATTACATTTCTTGTGAATAGTTTTCATTGCTAGAGATTTGTGAAAGACAAATACTGGTAACTGAAATATGAAATGCCAATGACATATTTAGTACCTAAATCAATTATAGCTCACTGTAATTCACAGCTGATTAATCCTTCACCAACTTATCCAGAATTTTAACAACCCTTGGGACTAAAGCTCTTGAAAACATTGTCGGAGAATGAGAAAATGTTAAGGAACAGCATTGTTTCCTGTTCTCTTTTTCCCACCATGTTTTCCACCCTTTCAGGGACAAATCCTACCATATGAGTAACAAGTAATTTGCTTTCTGATTTGTTTTTTTTTCCAAATTAGAAAAGTCTAAAATTTTGTCATTTAGCAAAGAGTTAGATAATGATAGAATTCATTGTTTCAACAACAACAGATTTTCCTGTCATAAAAATCAGTTTGGCCATTATTAATTAATATTTACTTCTTTTGGATATCCATTTTCATGGAAATGTAAATCTGTCTGTCAGATAGCTTGAAACAATTACTTGCAATATCAATATTTATCCTTTACCAAACAATCTCGGGTTTTCAAGACCCTGAGAATGAAGCCTTTTGAAAACATTGTGGGAAAAGGAGAAAATGCTGGTAACCAGCTGGTAACCAGCATTTTCTCCCTTTCCCACAATGTTTTCTACCCTATCAGAGGCAAATTTGATCATTTGAGCCATGTTTGAATTGTAGTCTGCAACTACTTTCAGTTTAGACCAGTCTACAATAAATAGATAAGGTGAAAATTTTCAGCAGATAGTACTGTAAAAACAAGAAACAACTGCATTTGCTAGAAAAAATACGCTGGGCGATGCAGAAGTAGCAGGAATCTTTTGATAACCTTAAGAAGCTTTCAATTTTTGATTGACTGAATTGATTGATTGAATTGGGAGTTTAAAGCCCTTTAACAGCTTATGTCATATCACAGTGGCCAGTGCACCTATGTATGTGTTTGCTGGTTTTCTCACACCAGTACTGACATAAACACAACTTTCTTTCCAAGTCACTGACTACTTTCTAACATGCATCAGAAGTGAGAGGTGAAAAATACAATTTTTGAACTTACAAACAACATACTGTACAGTATGAATGTTTTTTGTGAAATTTAAATAAAACATGATAATTGAGAAATAAAAAAGTCTCAAATAAGTGAAAACATGGTAACACCATGATGGCTGGTCACATTAAAAGTTATAATAACAATGTCAAGCCCCAGCAAATGACATTCACAAATGATAGATTTACTCCCTATCAAAATAGTCACCAGTTTACACTATGCAATTTACTGTAAATGCCTTATCTGAAGTCCTACTAATTCTGGATCCCCCATAGTATTAAACTCTAGCCAACAAATATAAGCCATGCTCTGTGAAAAGGGAGCTTAATGCATCTACAAAAAAAAATTATTTACCCAAATCTTTTTGCTTTTGTCAATTTTCTGCATGCCCAAGGACCAGCTTACCTAATGATTCAGGTAGTTGTTACACAAAATGGACTTTATGGATCCATAATTGTGTGATGTATTGCATGGCATCATGCATCACGGAGATGCATTAAGCCCCCTTTTGCCAGAGCGTCGCTCAACTATATTTTACTTTCACCAACTATACTACTAATGCAATGGCAGTATCCTTACTTCCTGCAGACAACTTTTTGTATCTTGCAGCTGACCACAAAATCATAACTTAATGTATGAAATGTTATGTAGAGGCAGCCAGTGCTTTTCTGGAGTTTCTTTTGCCAGTGCTTTGCACAATAGTTGTCATAAGCCACTGGCTGCTTTCCCACATGACCACTGTTAAAACAGTGTGGGAGAAAAATGAATCCTGTTGCACTGATTGTCATCAATCCTCAGAAAAAAATTGTCAAAGCTGCCAGTTCAAACCAGCTAAACCTCTTGAATCAAGCCTGTATGTAATCAACTGAGCTACTGGGCTGGCTCTGGTAATGAGTAAATGCAAATCTGTAGCCTAGAGGTCATTAGTTATGGTCTGGAAACATTCATCAAGTGTCGATGACACCTATTGTTATATTTTTTTAGAAAATCTATAAATGGAAATAACAAACTGCCAAACACTTCTCTTGTGAAACTTTAAAAGGAGATACTGCCTCTGCTTGAAACAAACTTTTAAGAACCAACATTTTCTCCTTTTCCCACAATGTTTTCTTCCCTTTCTCAGATAAATTCAATAATGTTAGCCACAAAAAAAAAAAATGCAAAAAAAATCTGTGAATGCTTTAAATTTGGATAAGTCTAGGATTTTGTCATCTGTAGTTAGATACAACAATTACTCCTAGAGTGCCGCTACATAATCAGTCAATGAAAAAGACTTAAATTACTCAATTTCAAGAAAAGTTCAGGCAAAACATCTCGCAAAATATAATAATGATAATAATATTGATCCAAGACCAGACAGCTCAGTCTGTGCCATCTGATTTTGATCTATGTATTGCATAAAGTCCAAGTAAAATGGGTGGGCATCAAATTCTCAAACTTTTTAATTTCATTTTTTACTAAACCCTCTTTGCGTACTCAGTAGAACTGTGTAAATGAGACAATTCAAAAAAGTGACCATAATTGGTTAATTGAAGAATCAGAGAAATATCTACTCATGAAATCTGAGTTATAGCCTTGCACTCTAAGAATTGACAAATAATAGTAAACTAGCAGAATCAAACACATAGAGTGAAAACCTAGTTCACTGGACATGAACGGCCATTGATTTTGTTCACAAGATATTGTCTCTCTGTTGCCATATCCTTTGAAAATAAGAATGAGTAAAACTAAAATGAGTTTTTTCATGCTTTTGAAAACACTGGGAGAAAATGCATTTTCTCTTTTTCTTACAATGTTTTGACACTGTCAAATGAAGAAGCATGGAAATTTATACTTGTACAATAACTGCATTATTGATAATTAACATGAAAGGTACTGGAACATGGAATGGATGAACAGAGATGGTTACCCTTTGCCAAACAATTCTGTGTTTTAAAGGCCTTAAGAAAGAAGGCTTTTGGAAACAATGTGGGAAAAGGAGAAAATGCTGGTAATAAGCGTTTTCTCCGTTTCTCACAATGTTTCCCACCTTTTAACAGACAAACATCTCAAAGCCAAATTTAATTTGTTGTCTACGACTGCTTTCAATTTGGACCTGTCTAAAATTGTTTTGTCTGGTAAAAAGTTAAATGGTCTTCTCTCTAACCAAAAAGCTGGAATATTTCTCTAAGGTATAGCCATACTGTCAAAACTTATTATTTCCTTCATGTTTTTTTTTTAATTCATTGCAGTTATACAATGAAAAAAATAATAAAAATGACAGCAAAAGGTGAAAAGTTAATGCTTATAATAATAAAGTTCTTTTTTTGTTTTGATTTTAAAGTAACTGTTTTTAGGAGTTTTCTTCTTTTCCTCTCCCTTTTTCTTTTGCTTGTCTTAAACTTGCATGTACAGTAAAAATGTCAAACTCTTTTTTTATCCATAAATGTATTCATATCATAACAGGAAAAAGTTGAGATATATTCCAGTATTTTTGGCATGACATAAGTTTTACACAACATGGGTACAACCAAACATGAATTATTAACCGGTATAGTAATCTATCAGTCCATCATATGTGCATGGCAATTCATTTAGATTTAGTATAAGTTTTAGTTTCTTCTGTTTTGTAACATCATGAATATTCATATCATATTTGTAATTTATCGCAACATGGATTTTCTGATTTTTCTTTCCTTTGACACCGGTCCTATTGAAACATTTTAGAGCCAATGGTTTCAGTGTAGATTGAACTTGGTGCATAATAATAAGGTTTCAAAAAAATAAATTCAATAACATTATCAGTTAATCATTACAAAGTACAATGTACCTTGAATTGCCAGGCCCATAAGATAGTCTGGTAATACCTTGTAACTCAAAGACAATCAACAGCCATGGTTTACAAATTCTTATCACAATGATTTGTTTAAAAATTTGATCTAAGAGATTTCTTGTAAGTTCTATCACTGTCTGTTTCATCAAATAAAATTTTTATGAGGTCAAACTTTTCCAAAGAAAAAAGATCATGTATTGAGTGAAATATAAGTGATGCAAATGAAAAGCATATAGTCCATTTGGGAGCAAACATGATAGAAGCCAAAACAGAAAAATTGTTCATGTCAGTTAATATAAATACAAGAATGTTTTGACTTTCTAGGTCATTGGGTGCCTAAAGTCAGTTGAAATTTCTTTCACATAAGGGCAATATTTGGTTTCAATTTGAGTGACATAATTAGAGAATACACCCTTTACCTGAAAACTTTATCCCTCAAGTAACAAAACCCAAGGGATGAAATAAGAGATTTGTTACAGGTTAAGCCTTTACTGCACAATCCCAACTTTTAACAACTCTGGAAGAGAAGGGTTTCAAAAGCACTGTGAGAAAAAGAGGAAATGCTGGTAACCAGCACTTTCTTCCTTTTCTACAATGTTTTGTACCCTATCAAGGACAAAAGCATTGTCATCTGCAATGCTTTGGAGTCTAAAATTTCATCATTTGGTAAGGGTTTGGTATACTGATCAGGAAATATTCAAATTAGAAAATATCATACACTGTGAGCAAATTTTCTATAAATTGTGAGACTGTTATACCTTGCACAGTGTTTTAACTTCTAACCAGATGACAAAACTTTAGACTTGTCCAAATTGAACCCATGTATAGACTACAAATTAACTGTGATTCAAATGTTGAGATTTGATGTGGAAAGAGGAAACATTGTGGGAAAAGAAGAAAATGCTAGTTACCAGCATTTTCTCCTTTTCCCACAATGTTTTCAAAGGCCTTCTAAGGGTTGTTAAAAGTCAAGTTTGTGTGGTAAAGGATTAATTTCCTTTTTTGCCAGTGTAGATCAAGATTAGACTTCACAAAATGACTGGTGTGATCCTGGATCTACACTGTTCATCATATTGGATACTTTTCAACTGAATATTTAACAATAAGGCATTTCATCCGTTGCCTGAAATTATATATGTTTTCTTTACTTAACCTACTAAGGGTTCAACAATCTCAATTCCAGATAAAATAATATGAGTGTAAATGGTAAGGAGTTGACACAATATAAGGCTTTATTGGACTAATCCTAGATATTACAAATAGGACCTAAACTTATTTGATCTGAGTGCACCCACAGTACAATACTAGGTCAGCTTACAATCACCTATTTTTTTCAAATCTTTTAATTTCAGTAAATTTGGATTTCTTTAATGGCTTCAGGCAGTAAACTTATGGTTCTTTTTTGTAAATCTGCATAGGTCATGTCAATAAATACTTTGGATAAATTCTTGACTAGATCTACCATATTTTTAATGTCATGCCTTTGGCAAATTATCCTGTGTTTATAATAATGACCCCAAGAAAGATGGGTTTCAATAACCTTTGCAGCTTTTATTCTCTGTATTTGTACACCAAAACTTTCTACTTTTAAAGATATGAACCATGCTCTGTGAAATGGGGGCTTAATACATCCATGAAAGGTATTGACCCAGGTCAGCACTGTCAGAACAGGCTGACTTAGGCCAAAACATTTTTGCTATTGGTCAATGTTCTGCATGTCAAAGGACCAGTCTACCTCATGATTCAGTCGCTTTGTAGACAAAGTGGATTTTATGGATCATTAATTGTGTGATGTCTTGCGTGGTACAATGTACTACGGAGATGTGTTAAACCTACTTTTGCCAGAGCATGGCTCAGATATATGAACCATGCTCTGTGAAAAGGGAGCTTAATGCATCTGCGAAAAGTATCGACCCAGGTCAGCCTGCGCAGTCCACGCAGACTGACCTGGGCCGAAACTTTTCGCTATTGGTCAATTTTCTGTATGTCCAACAACCAGTGTACCTCATGATTAAGTCGGTTGTTAAAAAATGTGGCTAATTTGGATCAGTGATTATGTGGTTGATTGCTTGGTATCATGTATCACGGAGATGCATTAAGCCCCCTTTTGCCAGAGCATGGCTCATATATAGAGAACTGTGACAGTTACTTTTGGCAAGCTCACGGAAAGTATTCTAGATCCCTTTGCAGATATTCTAGATTGAGATTGGACTGACAGTATGTTCACATCTTGCCATCTCCCATTATTAGATCACATGTTGGTAATAAAGACCATGAGTTTAAATAGTAAGAGCTTTCCTGCATTTAGAGAAAATTACTAGCTATCATCACTTGTATTGTAAGATTATGATAATGTACAGTACAGGTTCAGATTTGTAAACCATGGCTGATCTTTTTAATAAATGTTAGTCTGAACATTGTCGAACCTAGTTTGGAAAATTGTCTGTGATAATGTGATGACCCTGTAAAAAAAATAATTTAAATATATCATCAGATCTAGATCTATTCTTATATGGCCTGCAATGTGCAAAAAGGGACATTCAGACATTTGCGTAGAGTATCATTTTGGATCAACCTGCTCAGTCCGCAGTGGCTAATCCGAAACGACACTTTCCCTTTTTATGTAATTTTCTGTTTTGCACAAGTCTACTGTAGCACAAAATCTAATGTAGTCGTAAAGTGCCATCTCGGATTAGCCTGCGCAGACTCAGTGAACATGTTGCAATAGATATTGTCTCTGCTGTAGAATACATGCAGTTAGTTTAACTCTTTACCACACAATCCTGAGTTGAAATGATCTGGAGAAAGAGGCCATATGAAACATTGTGGGAAAAGGAGAAAATACTTGTAACCAGCATATGTCTTTTCTCACAGTGTTTTCTACCCTTTCACGCACAATTTCCAGTTTGAGTCACATTCAATTTATCGTCTGCAAATTCTTTCAATTTTGTTGAGTCTAGAATTTTGTCGTAAAGAGTTTAACTGACAAATAAAATGAGTTGCTTACAATGGATGAGATCTTATTACCCAGAGAAATTGGCAAATTTCATTGTCCTTCACAAGAGGAAGTATCAAAAAAGGGGAAAAATCAAACTTCACCACGTAGATCTATATGAGCCATGCTCTGTGAAAAGGGGGCTTGATACATCTGCAAAAAGTAATGACCCATGTCAGCCTACACAGTCCATGCAGGCTGATTTGGGAAGCGACTTTTTGCTATTGGTCAGTTTTCTTCATGTCAAAGGGACCATTCCACCTGCAGATCCAGCCGGCTGTTCAAAAAAAGGGATTTTTTGGATCCATAATGTTGTGATGACTTGCATAGTATATGATACGTCAGAGATGCATTGAGCTTCCATTTGCCAGAGTATGGCTCTCACACACGCACGCACGCATGCACACACACACACACATATGAGCCACGCTATGTGAAAAGGGGGCTTAATGCATCTCCGTGATACATGATACCAAGCAAGTCATCACATAATCATGGATCCATAAAAGCCACTTTTTTAAATAAACGACTTAATCATGAGGTAGACTGGTCCTTTGGGCATGCAGAAAATTGACCAATAGCGAAAAGTTTCAGCCCAGGTCAGCCTGCGCGAACTGCACAGGCTGACCTGGGTCGATACTTTTCGCAGATGCATTAAGCCCCATTTTCACAGAGCTTGGCTCATATATATATTCTAGATCTCCACCTAATTTTGACAACAATACCAGCAAAGACACAATGGCAAAGCTTTTCTGAAGAATCCTTTTCTATTAATCTAAATGATAATTCCAAAGATATGTTGGGTCTTTCTTTGAAGAGTAATATAATACGACTCAAATAGATCTATATGTTAAAACCAAAAATATGCCTTGCCAATGCCCAATCCCAAATAGGTCTACATACAAAATCCCTGGCCAGAGATATCCAAGAATGCATTAAATAATTCAAGATGAACCCGAAACAAACCCCAGTTTGCTACACTGCACGTCAGCCCAAACCTTAGTCTTGCAACGTTTGCACTTTAATCTTTGCTGTGGGAGATTTGACTGCTGAAATCTCGTTGCCATCAATATTCATCAACTACAAAAGTGACTAGATGTATACAATTAAAACTCGTATGTCCGTTGAAAACCCATAGGTACTTGATTTCCATGACTTTCAGTTTCACAACTTACATTTATTTCTGTATACTATAAATACTAGTAGTTATAGTATACAGATATGAATGCAAGTTGTGAAACTGAAAGTCACAGAAACCAAGCGCCTATGTGAAAACCCTTCCATATGGAGTCTAATTTTGACGACAAAATGACGATTTTCATTTCTTAATTGTAGATTTTGTTACTGAATTTAGATCCAAAAACTCAATCTGATATGTGAAATTTCATTGGTTAAAAGTTCCGTACAATGTCATTGTGAAACCGATGGGATCCTGCACTGTTGCCATTACTGACAGCTAGGTCTGATCAGTGTTATTTTTTGTGATTGCTACTCCGTTAAGAGCGAAGAAGCAACCACAAAAATACATACAGAGCCACCCTCCGAACAGGATGTACCCGTATCAGTGTCATGCTTTACAAGAATGAATATGTATTGTCCCAGAATGAGATTTCATCAGCCAAACACCTCATGGTACACATATCTTAGAAGTGTGACGTAAAATTTCAGAGTATCATGGGAAAACCGATAGGCCCAATTCCTTGCACCAAAAACTTTATCTAAAAAGAATACTACCTCGTGAGCTGAATCGTACGTTCTCATTAAATCTACCAAACATTTTCTCTGCGCTTCTGCGGGTCACGTTGATGTACATGCCAGTCATATCCCGGGGGGTACCTTTTAGCAATCAATTTTTTACACGTAGGTAAGCAATTAAATTTATTCCTATACAGTATACTGTATAGATAAGTACATGTAGGCAGAAACTTAAATACGAGCATAAAGGATAAGTTTATCGATCTATAGATCTTTATAACTGTCATGCGAATGATATCTAGATTTATTTTAAAAATAATGTAGCAGTAAACAAGTTACGGGCTTTCCGGGTAAGCAATACAAGTTGTTGCAGCATTTTTCTAATCGCCAAAAAGAAATGCTTGGTTTGGCAAACAGGCTACTTGTGCGTCGCAGTACAGGCAGTTCTGTTGACCGAATCGATCGGAAATGTTGAAACGTTGTATTTAATATCAAATACATGTATGAATGCATCAATGTGCAGATCTAAAACTAAAATTCTTATATCCAAAACATTTGTAATTATTTGAAGATTATTTAATGAACCCTGAAAAATAAAGCACTTGACATAAAGCAAAAATGAAGCAAGACAGATGTTTATAAATGCGTCTTCAACTGGGATGCCATTTAAAGACTATAAACTGTTTTGTTGATCCTGATCATAAAATATCTATAAATTGATCTACCCACCAATCCATCCCATCCAACTCATCCACCCAACTCTCTCAATCAGTCGATAAATCAATCAATGGAATAAGAAATCAATTTTCGAGCAAGTTCATCAAACAATAAACACGTCATTTTGCACCGCCGTATTGAGCTACATGTATTGAAGCGATCCGTTTCCTTTCAACTCCGTTTTGCCTAAGAAAACGAAATATTGTACATTTGAAAAGTTATTTGAACTTATTAGAAAGTAGATCTAGGCCTAAATGATCGATTTCAAAACGGGAACTTTTTGGCGTAATTGCGATTGTAAATGTAGCGGGTTTATATAATTTATTTACATGCCAACTAGCGTCGACTGACAATCGAAGTAGGCCTACAGATATGAAATTAAGATAATGTAACCCCCTTAGGTGCCAAGGATAATTTCACTGGCTTTTGCAGACAGCCTAGATCAAGATCAGGCTGCACAGAATGTGCAGTCTGATTTTGGATCTAAACTCTACGATATTTTAGGTGAGAAATTCTGGCCAAAGCAACTTAGGTATACATAAACTTGTTGTCGAACATTAAAGTATCGTTTTAGATCAGCCTGCGCAGTTCGTGCAGGCTAATCCGAGACGGTACTTTACGTCAACATTAGATTTTGTCCCACAGTATACTTGCGTGAAACAGAAAATCACACACGATCGGAAAGTGTTGTCTCGGATTTTACGCAAATGTCCGAATGCCCCTTTTCGCTATTAGGCCATTATATTATATTTCAATCTATATTTATAGAGGATATTTGTTTCACCAAAAGAAAAACAAATATTCTATACTCAAAGGCAAAAGAAAGTATACAGTTTTTGATTTCTCATAATTTTCTCATTTTTCATATTTTTGACCAGAAATCTTCAAAAACCCATTGCTACTAAGTTTGAAGTGATATTCTGTCATTAATTTACAAACTGACACACTTGACTGGCTACAGTGCAGGTACATGTCAATTTTGTATATCTGCACCTGCAACCTATTGGACAACCAACATATTGCTGGAAATCGGTATTTGGTTTCTAAGTCGATAATCTAAAAAAAACCACAGCCTTTTTGTTTTTCTATCGAACAATGGAGCAGCTTTCAGAAGCCGATAGAAATTGTGTCATTAAGATTTTGGAAGCTGGTCATTCAAGACCGGTCTGGTACTTGTTACTTGCAATGTACACAAGTCACGGTTGATCGGCTGTGAAGGTGCTATGAGTTGAAGGAACTGCCGTCTGTTTGACCTGAAGTAATCATGTCGAAGTAAGACCGGTACATCAGGAGTTGGGGGTGGAATGATGCATAAAATCAACATTGCGAGGTCCTAGTGAATCACTTAAGTGAAAGTGAATCAGGTTGATGTGCAGTGTCTGCACTCAATCAAATTTAGTCAAATTCGAAGCCATGAACATGGTTCTGAATCATTTGAGATCTGCAATCAATAAATGAGAATGAAATTTGGTAACATCACATGAAAGTGTCTGGAAATTAGGAGGAACTGCTTAAAAAGTATGCGAAA
Organism: Hippopus hippopus; assembly: GCA_946811185.2. Classification (NCBI taxonomy): domain Eukaryota; kingdom Metazoa; phylum Mollusca; class Bivalvia; order Cardiida; family Cardiidae; genus Hippopus; species Hippopus hippopus. Next base: position 33,556,168 of record OX328101.1, read on the forward strand.
GAAAGTTAACTTGTCACAGATACCCATCCAGAGGCCTGATTATTGAAACAAATTGAGTCTGACAGTACTTTTAGAGATTGAAATGGAAACATCTTCTTGTCTTTAAAAGAAATAGGGACCCGCATGGCTTATAAGTAAAGAGTTCGATCCCGACCCAAGGTGTTCCGATCTCGTGCGAGTTTCCTTTGGCAAGACAATTGAGGTCCCAGTCGTAGATCGGTTAAACTCATGATGAACATGAATAAGTTTGATGAAGTGAGCTAATGTCGTGATAATGTTGAGAGCAAAGTGAAACACCATTTAGTCCATCAACCATTGAAAACCCTGTCGTAACAAAAGTCTTTTGCTAATCTTTGATAAATAACTCCCTTGTTTTCTGTTAATAATGGTGTATTGCTTACATTTTTTTTTTACTTTTGCCATTTAAAAATGACTGGACTATTGCAAGAAAAAGATTGCAAGGGCTTAAGCTTTAAATATTTTGCCGAAACAGCCAAAATTAGAAGGTGTATACTTTCTTTTGCCTCTGAGTATATTTATTTCATGCTTTTAACCCATTCTGGGGAAACTTAATCAAAATCCAGTGCAGTTCTTTTCGTTTCGGACTCATGACCTGGTGGTTGTGAGTTCGATACCCGGTTGAGGCTAACTTTCTTTCCGGCGTATTTTCGCCTCTCACCTCTGCTGAAGCATGTGAGAAAAGTAGTCGGTGGCTTTGGAAAGAAAGCTGTGTTAGTACTGGTGTGAGAAAACCAGGAAACACATGTGCGTCACCGACCGCCATGATATGACCTTAGCTGTTAAAGTGGCGTTAAACCCCAATACAACCAACCAACAACCAGAAATGTAAGGTAAATTACGTCATATTTCCATCTGGTTGTGAGGCACGCACATTTTACATAGGTAACTAGTGCGCGGGAACAACTGTTTCCGCCTTCAACTGAAGAGTTAGAATATAAAAATCGGTATTTTCACTAGTCGTAACCATGAAATATCGAAAAACATTTCACCGATATTTCTCGGTAACCTACCGGAAAGCATGAAATAAAATGATATATTATTATAGTAAATAGATGGCGCGGTTTGTTACCAAACGGTTGCTTGTGCCACGACTTAGTAGTTAAACTTATATTGTGAAAAATACTGTCACAGAGCCATTATACACACTTTTCAACGTTAGGGTAATTTTACTGATTATTATCCAAGGTTATCATAAACTTACCAAATCATTACCTAACGTTTATTATAAACTCAGTCTATTTACTGGTCTATATTTATGGTTGGTTAATCGACTATAAGACACAGTCCCATTCTAATCCCGTACTAGACAAAGACCATGTTTACGTCCAAACTGAAATTATCAGCAGAAGATAAATCAAATACTGTTTAAGTTAGGAATTTGTCTTTGAAAGCCTTTAAAAAATGTTGCAATGTTGTACATAACGGTTTTTTTTTTTCTTCAGTGTCAATAATAAGTGGGATTGGTTGAAAAAGGCATAATTAATAAACAAGTAACGAAGGCCCCTACACTCAAAGTGTGCTTGCGAAAGATGGGTGCTTGCTTAGTGCAGATAAATTCTAACATATTTGTCCAAGCATGTTCTTGCATGCTTGCTTAACCCTTTACCACACGATAACGAGTTTTAATCACCCTTAAAAGAAGCTTTTTGAAAACATTGTGGGGAAAGGAGAAAATGCTGGTAACCAGCATTTTCTCCTTTTCCCACAATGTTTTCTAACCTTTCAGAGACAAATCCGAACATTTTATCCACATATATAATACACATGTCGTTTGGAAATACTTTGAATTTGGGAAAGTAAAAAATATTGCCATGTGGTAACGGGTTATTACAGGCTGCTTGTGTAGTAGAGATAATCAGTAAAACATGTTTTACTTTACGACTTTTTACGCACCTGTCACAGGCAGGTTTTGAAAACTATGTGGAAAAAGGAACGTTTACTTTTAAACCACAGAGGTTACTAATTAACAAAATGATAGCTTGTACAAGCGTACGTCACGCAGAGGAAAGTTATGCAAGACAGAAAGAATGTCTTTTGATTTAAAAAATTAGGCTGAAGAAAAGGGAGCGAGTGCTTATCGTAAAACTTTTCATGGCAAGGTTGTAAAAAATTATCCTGATGTTGTAATCGCATGAGAACAGAAATGTCACAAAATAACGCTTGGTTTGCTTGGTATTAGGCCGTTTTCAACCAAACTTTAGTCATATATCACTAAGACCAGTGCACCTATCCATGCGTTCATAGCATTTCTTCCGCAGTACAGCGCACTGTACGCATTCAAAGTAAATTTGCTGCGTTCCCAAATATTTGAAAGTCGACACTGTGACAGAGGGATGAATCTTTTCGGACAGTCTAACATGATCCTCAAAGAGAGCTTGGGTCGAGCCGGGATTTGAACTGCGGAACTCCCGCGCGTTACCGGCTTATCTGAGTTCGGCGGAATTAGCCCCAATATTTTATCGACCATTAGGAAGACCTTTTATGAAAACAAAGTTGTTTTCTATCCTTTCTAATACACATCTAATCAATTTATGCACATCTACCTTATCGTCTGCGAATCCATTCAGTTTGGAAAAATCTAAAATTGTGTCGTTCTTAAAGAGAAAACCCCTCGTTACCGCTTGGCTCATTGAAGCCCGTAGTCCTGAATTATTTAAGTGCCACACGACTGAACTCTGACAGAATTTTTAATCATATAGTCTGCTACGAAAATTAAAAAAAAAAGTATGCATTAATCTGTTACTAGATTATATAAATTTTAGACACAACAAACAAAATGTGGCGAAAACAGGGGGAATTTTCTTTTAAAGGATAGAAAACATTGTTGACAGGACCTAAACGCTGGTCACCTGCTGGTAAAGGGTTTTGAAATCACTGTAGGCAGGGGTCGTATATATACTCTGTATATGAGATCCCTGCTGTAGTAAAGGAGAAAACGCTGGTCACCAGTTTTTTTTATCCTTTGCCAGTGTTTTCGATACTCTTTCTTGCCTCCTTTTCTAGAAAAAAAAAAACGAGAAATGTTGTCATGGCAAAGAGTGGCAGTTGAAGAAAAATAGCCTGCTACGATAAAGGCATTAGAAGGGTCTGTTCTCCGGATAAATACCCGGATGAATTGGCAAATTTCCGGTAATTTATTACACTGTAGATAACGATCACTGTCAGTGTTCATGTTTATTTAGCTCTTCAAATACGACAAAAATCAATGTATGTAGACATTGTTGCTAGCTGAGCAATGTTTTGGTAATATTGAATAGCCTGACATTTTTAGGTTAGCCGTTTTCGAAGAAAACGTCAAGATATTGTCACAGCCCTTTCACAGTGTCGTCTGTGTTATCATCTTACCAAAACTGACAATTCCTCAAATCTCTGGCACTACTGGAGATATTTACTAAAACTTGGGCTATTAGTTAACCATCAAAAGGGAAAAACATACTAAGTAACTCTGAAAATAATTTTGACACAATTATGCCCTTTTGTCGACCTAGAAGTCGAAAAACATTGCAGCCGTTGTCATTGGCATGCGGTACTCTTGTTCAGTAGCATTTTAAGGAACTGACAACACGGCATGAACACAGTCAATAGCAACGAATTCCAGCGGACCTGCGTAGCTCAGCATGTCGGGTGTACGGTTGCGACCCGGCGATCCTGGATAACAACTAGTAGAACTTTACAGGCGTCTTCCTTTTTTCCCCACAATATTTTCTACCCACTCAACAAAAAATATCACCTGCACTTAATTTGGTTTGTCGTCCTCAAATGCTGTCGATTCGAAGAAGTCTTAATGTCGTCCTCTAGTAAAAGAAAAATGAAGAAGAGATGACAAGTGGGTAAAAAAGAAACCGAAGTATAAACGATCTCAGATGAATACGGTTAGACTTGTAAAGGGCTTTTTTATGTATTTGAAGTGGGATTAAGTTTCTTTTCAGAGATTCTCGTTGAACGAAAAGAGGATTTAACTCTTTCCCAGATGACAAAATTTTGCACTTGTCCAAATCTACAGCAGTTGCAGTCGTCAAATCTAATTTTGCTGAAAAATGGCATTTTTCTTAGAATGGTTAAAAAAAATTGTGAAAAAAGAAAAATGCTGGTTACTAGCATTTTCTTGTTTTTTCCACAATATTTTCAATTAGCCGTCTTTATCACAGTCATTTAAGCTCATGATTGCTTGTTGAACTAAAGGAGGGTTTACAGATAGGGTTATCGAAGATCGAACATTATCTCTAGCCATTTCCATCCTGCAAGCGACTTGTTTCATATTGCAGAAGACTAATTTTGAAATCATTGTGGCAAAGGAGTAAATGCTTGTTTGTAAACTTTAAATTTTTGTGAGGTATTCATGTACATGCATAATTAAAGCTTTACGCGTATTATTCGTATTTCATATGGCTTTTTTTTTTTCAAATTGTCTGCAGCCGAAATTTGTTTCAGGGGGTTACAGGCCCGAGTGAAATCTGCAAGCTTATCTGCGGCTGAATTGAATAAAACCAAAAGGAAAAAAAAAGCATTTATCGTTTAGGTTAAGACTTTCGCCGTTAATTGCGACTGTTGTATCTTTTGAGAACGGTGCCGAATATTCGGATCAGACTGCACAGAACATGAAATTTGAACTTGGAATTACACCGACCGGTACTTCACGCTAAACTATGACACAAAAGGATATTTACTTGCATGCAATAAAACAGTGGCTTTTTGAATGGTGCTACGCTAACACCTAGACTAATCTTGCTGCCTTGAAAATACAGTGAAAACCACTATTATTGACCCTCTGCAGCTCTATTATCAAAAAATTGTGTGGGGGGGGGGGGTCTATTCCAGGTTCAACACTATGGGCGTCAAAATGGGGACAGCAGAGACTGAATATCTTAAAGCTTTAACACAAAAAAAGAAAGTTTATTTTCTCTTGCAAAGATTTTGCCAAATAAACAGTTAACGCCCAAATGGGCACAAAGACCCTCGCAAATGGTAAACAGGCTGTATTAAAAACTGATTGCACGTTGCCGTCTGTTGATTATGATGTACACAATCCGCAAACGCGTCTGGGAGTCGGGCAGGGCTATTGCAAGTTTTCTTCAATGGCCGTTCGAATACCAGAGCGACGTGGAAGCCCTGTTAGTAGCCCATGGAGCTACCATAGCTTGGCAGGATGTTACATAAATCTCCTGTTTTAAACTTTTAATTTTTGCTCAGATGAATAAATTCAATAATACGCGATGGTTCTTGTTTGAGGATCATACATTTAAGAAATTTTACTTTTTGCGGTGGAAGTAAAGAAATTTTACCCTGTTTTATATCGGAGATCTCATCCATTCATGTCTGTCTTAATTAGCTAGTAGCCGGATATTTTCGCACGCTTTGTCCTTCCTTCCTTCCTTCCCTCTCTCCTTCCTTCCTTCCCTCTCTCATTCCTTCCTTCCTTCCTTCCTTCCTTCCACTCCCTACCTTCCACCCGACCTCTTTCGATGGCCGTAAATGCACTTAATTAAAACAGAGAACGGTTTATATCTGATCAATAGGCTTGACAAAACAAACCAGTGGTCATGATCCAAGATCAGGCTACAAGTTCTGTGCAACTGATCTTGATCTATGCTTTCCGCAAATGGTCAGTTTTGTCCTGTAGGTCTGAAAAAAAAACAAAACAGTAACGCGCTTCGAATGAGTCAAAGATTTAAAATTAACCTAGTCGAATTCTACGTCAAGAAAAAAGAAGTCAATTTACCTGGCGGCCAGTTAAGTATCCTTTCTGGGGTACCTTTCCGATTATCAGGGTTCTCAGAATCCCTCACTTGACCCCTTGGTACTATTTCAGTTTTGCTCCTTTCAATGCCGATCGCAGTGTTCTGTCGGCTAGGTCCTGTGGCAGAGAGGCCGGTAATGGCGAGATCTTTACGGTCGCCTAACCGGGACATCGGATGTTCGATAACCGGAAGGTTTGGAAGCCTCCCTGGGGTTCCAACAGGGCTAGGAGCTGCACCAGCCCGCTGAAGGGCGGTCCCAGTTGCCATCTTGCTATATATAGATATACTGATTTTAGGCGTCTATTCAGTTAGAATATATTTTTTTTTAAAAAAATCAAGAAAAGTCCATATTTGCATTATGTACACTTCCACGTATTTTCCGGTACTTTACAATTCACGTAAAAAGTACAACGAACAAAGCTTTTGAACTTTAATCCACAATATTTACCACAACGGTTTAACACCTACTAAATCACATTAAATTCGGGTATTATGTACTAGGTAGTACTTTCAGATTTAAAACAATACCTTCATGTCATTTTATACCCATGAGTAGATAGACTTTCACTTTCTGTCAATATATATGTCGTGAAATTATGCCATTTCAAAAAAATCGACACCGGTTTATAATATTTTTACAAACTTGATCAGCACAGTGGAATAGTGTACATAATCGCCTGGTAACCACCATTACAGTCACGTGGTACCCATTGAAAAAACGCTACTGGTGTATTTAAATGTGTTCAATTATCTTTTAACACTTAGTGCACCCTAATCTCTGAAATAAACAATGTCTGTTGAAAAAAAAACCTTCAAATGTCAAATATTTCTGAAGTATTATTTATCACACAAGTTGGATTGTGTAGATCAAAGATAAGACTGCGCGTTCACGTGAAGATCTTGATCTGTACATACTGCCCATAAGGAAACTAGATCAACATGCAGCTGAAAAGTTTGTGTTACAAATGCAACGCAGAATACTTCGAAAACGTCCTTTGTAAACGCCGATAATCCACATGAAATAAAGTTTAATACATGAATACGAGTAAAAAGGATGTGGTCTATGGGTAAATAGCTCGTTATGGAAAATATCTCCTTTTGTCACAATGGTTTCAAAAGTAGAATTTCAAAAAAAGATGCCAAACAAAAAAAGTCGGTAGATCTAAATTACGTCAAAGGCTCCACATGGACTTAAGTGTACATAAGACAACCTAAATTTTAGTGTCGTCCAAATTCAGGATATTTGCAGACGATAAAAAAGATGCGACTCAAATGATGTTTTTTTTTTTTTTTTTTCTAAAAGGGTAAAAAACATGGTGGGAAAAGGAGAAAATGCTGGTTACCAGCATTTTCTCCTTTTCCCACAATGTTTTCAAAGCCTTCTTGTCTCGGGATCGATAAAACACCGGCTTGTTTGGCTAAGGGAGCTATAAGTATGTTCAATTATCTTTTAAAGCTACGATAAGGATAGTTATAATCGTGTATTGAGTTAGTTGAGATATTGGAGGGAGTTTTATTTGTTCACATGCTTATCTGTTTTGTGCCATACAATTGGCTTATTTTTTGTCATTTCAATATGTTTGTAACTCGGGGTAGATTTGCTCTTTAAGTTAAAATGAGTATCAGATAGTGGTTATACTCGATATTTGTTTTAACATGAAAGTATTTCAGCCTTGCTCTGTGAAAAGGGGGCTTAGAGCATCTGCAAAAAGTATCGACCCAAGGCATCCTGCGAAGTCTGCACAGGTTGAACCGAGTCGAAACTTTTAGTAATTGGTCAATTTTCTGCATATCCAAGGACCAGTCTACTCCATGCTTCAGTCGGTTGTTAGACAAAATGGACTTTATGGACCCTTAATAACATGATGACTCGCTTGGTATAATGCATCACAGATATGCATTCAACCCCCTTTTGCCAGAGCATGGCTCATTTCGTTTTGTAGCCAATATCTTTTGAAGACATCAATGTGAAAAATCAGATTGGAATTCAGTAAACATATGAATATACATGTATGAGTAAAAGGAAAAACAGTGTAGCAAAAGGAGGAATTTCTCGTGTAATTGTGTATCAAATTAATAATCCAAATTTCGTATGAATTTTACATGGTAGTTTTCAAGGCCACCAGCTGCAAAGTCAGAAAGTTAGTCGAGTTAAAATCAGAGAGAGAGAGAGAGAGAGAGAGAGAGCAAATAAAATGTTGACATGCTTTATGGTCTAAAAAGCCTTTTCACAAATTGAAATTCGTGTAATTGTAATACTGAGTACAAAGTTAATTAAATCATAAATTGAACCCCCATTTTTTTTAAGCCTTCAAAAACTTAATTTCTGTAACTCTTTTAATACTTTTTAATACCGACAATTCCGTAATTCTATTTTCTTTTGAGTATATCGAAGATCAAGATCAGTCTGCAGAGTCGTATTTCTATCTCCCCAAAAAAACTCTTGTTGCCGATGATGGATGGAAGCCGTTCCTATTATTTTGCAGAGGGTTATTTGACCTTCTCAGTGCCATAGATGAAAACACAGGCTTTTGCAGATGGTAAAGATCAGGATGTACAGAACCTCTATTTTGATCTGGGACCTATACTGTCTGCTTGTTTAGTCAAGCTTGTAAGATCAAAATCTTTCTGAGTTTCAGTGGATTATATTATCAGCCTTTGAAAATGGTACTAAAAGAGTTTTTGACAGGTTAAAAAACATCGTTGGGGAAAAGGAGAAAATGCTCGTGATCGGCAGTTTCTTTTTTCCAACAATGCTTTCAAAGGCCTACTTCATTGGGGTCATGAGAAAACAGGATCATTTAGCAATACCCCCTCCCCCCAATTAGTTTAATATTATAGAGGCGACCTGTTAAAACTTCTTACAGGATAAAAAAAAAAACTTTTTACATGATATGACCAAGCATCCGAAAATTGCGTCTTACATATTTTGTTAGTTCCAACATTTTCTCCTTTTTCCACAATGTTTTCAACACTTTGGAAAACAAATTCAATCACAGAGACACATTTTATTTGTCGTCTGCATATGCTTTCAATAAATTTTGTCATCTGATAAAAGAGTCAATGCTATCAAGGGTTCACCCTTAAAGCGCAAAACAAATGAAATGGGTAATTACAGCCCATAAAATCATAAACATTGCAATTGTCAGATTGTTTTGCCAGAAAATCCAACTAAATACCTGAGAGAGAAAATCAAGGATCAGAGTGCACATTCTGTATCATCTGATCTTCATCTCCACTGTCTGTAAAAAGCAATTAACATTGTGCTTAGCAATATAAGGGCGATTGTAAACTTCACATATCAACACATCAATAAGTTTTTAGCAGGTAATGAAATGTACACAATCATTAGTTTGTCATTCAATATTTCAATAGATCCTATAAAATACATTCAAATCACTTAACCCTTTACATAAGAGCGGTTCCTTGTGTCTTACAAATTAACCCTTTACAGCCAAACCCCTACTTCTAAAAACCCTGGGGGAGACAGCTTTTGTGAAAACACTGTGGTAAATGGAGAAAATGCTGGTTACCAGCATTTTCTCCTTTTACCACAGTGTTTTCTATCCTATCAAGGACAAGTTTCATCATTTCAGCCACATTTAATTTGTTCTCTGCAACTACTTTCAGTTTGGACAGGTCCAAGATTTTTTCATTTGGTAAAGAGTTAAGTTTCTTATTGCACTAAATTACAATAAAGTTGGAAGAGGAGAAAATGCTGGTAACTAGTGTTTCCCACTTTCCCAATGATGTTTTCCACCTTTGAAGAAGGATGTTGTAGTCTGAGCTATATTCATTTTGTTGTTTGCCAGTGTGTTTAATATGGATGTTCCATTTCTAGACAAGAAAGGAGTTAAATGTATGTGTATCCTAGGTTATGTTTCTCTTATTATACTATTATGATGATTTACATGTTAGAAGTATGTCTCTACAGGCTTTGATTGGAGCATCTTGTGTGGGAAGGAGAATCTAGTCTGTTGTCTTGGATTTCTCCTTAACTTACAATGCTTCCAGCAAGACCACTTCTTTTTTCATTCCATTTTAAAACTTGTTTTGATAAATGTTTTTTTTTTTCCTCTTACGTTTTCCCAGGGAATTGTACTACATGCACTGCTGTAGGCTGGGCAAGAAGCCAAAACACTTCATGAAACACTTTCTAACCATTTGTAATCAGAAAAACCTTGGTTCTGTCCCCAAAGGAAAGTGCTGGTCACATGACCTCAAGTGTTGTTGAGATATGTACAAAGCCCCAGCATGATACTGATCAAATCTACAGTCTATAAAAGCTACAAAAGTTGTCTGGAGCATGAGGAAGCGTAAAACCTATCATATCTCACAGCATGAAAAACAGTAACTTTGAAATTTTTACCCTTCCTGCTTCAACTGCTATTTCAGCTGCTTTTACAGACAGTGGAGATCATGATCAGACTGCACTGTACATACAGTGTCATCTTTTATCCACTCTGTCCATTACTACAATCTACAAACTACAATCCTAATAAAAGCCTGGAAATTGGATATTTCAGGTAAATTTTACTGACTGAGAGCACTGTACATCCTTTTTAGTGTATATAGTGCTACAAGTGTCACACAAAATATGATACTGTAATCATACAACTTTTCTATGCAATATATCGAAGCATTGCGTTACCATAAGGTTAAAATATAAAATTAACCCTATACAAAACATGTGTATTTACAACCCTAAGAAAGAATGCTTTTGAGAAAAGTTGTAGAAAAAGGAGAAAATATTGGTAACCAGCATTTTCTTTTCTCAGAATGATTTCTGCTTTTTCAAAGACCAATCCCATCAACTGAGCAGCGTTCAATTTGTCATTTGCACTTGCACTAGATTTGGGCAAGTCATTTTTTTGTTCCGTTTTGTAGAGAGTTTAAGTGAGAAAATTACACACCATGGTCCTTATTCACCAACAAATTTTAACCCTTTACCACATGAAAAAAAATTTAGACCTGTCCAAACCCAAAGCATATGCAGACATCAAATTAAATGCTGCTAGAACTGTGGAAGTTGTCTTTAAATTGGGTAGAAAAGATTGTGCAAAAAGGAGAAAATGCTGATTACCAGCATTTTCTCCTTTTCCTACAATGTTTTCAAAAGTCAAGGTCTTGAAAAGTCGGCATTGTGTGGTAAAGGGTTTTAAGAAGGACATTCTATGTCTTATCCTCAAGAATTTTCTAAATTTGGATGCAAAACAACTTCTGATTGGCTAAACCATTTCTTTTAGCAAATCAGAACATGTGTTACTTTCTAAATCTAGAATAAGACTAAGAATGAAACTAAGAATGGTTGGTGAATATGAGCCCATGTTATACAGGTCAGTTTTCTTTTTTTCACGTCGTAGACTGTTATTGAAAATATTTGGCCATTGGAAGACATTGTGCCTAGTGTGCTTTCTTTTCACTCTCTACTACAGTATTTTCACATATATTCACATAATTAAACTTAATTCATGTTGATCATCAATATTTTACAAGATTATCTTCAAAGCTGTCTGTGCTCAGTCCTTGGTTGAGCAGATGGAAGCACACAGGACTTGAAACCAAGGGGTCGCTGGTTTGAATTCCCAGCTCTGATAAGTCCTTTCAAAGGCTTGAGGATAGTCATTGCAACTGGATTCATTAATCTTTCCCTGCGGATAATTGTTTTGAATTCATTAATGTGGGAAAGCAGCCAGTGGCTTAGTAAGAATATTGTGTGAAGCACTGCTGATTAAAAATTCTAGGAAAGCATGGATAGTTGCAATAGCCATCATAATATAACTGAAATAATGTTGAAAATGGCATAAAGTACTATTCAATCAATCAATCAATCAAAGCTGTCTGCTATAAACTTATTCCAGAAGCCAATGAGTTAAAAGTAACCCTTTACCACACAACCCAACTTCTAACGGCCCTGCTGGAGAAGGCTTTTGAAAACATTGTGGGAAAAGGAGAAAATGCTGGTAAAAATGTTTTCTTCCCTACCATAGAACCTAAGCTCACATATACCAATATTGAATTAGTTGTCTGCAGTTGTTCTGAATTTTAAAGAGTCTAAAATTTGTTGTTTGGGAAGGGGTTAATAGATGAATAACTGAATTTTACTACTGCAACTGTCGATCATGTCAATTTTCTGATAAATTATAGATTTGGTAATGAAAAATTAATATACTGTGTTAAAGAGGAAACTTTTATCCTTTTGTCACAATATTTTCATGTGTATTCATGTAGGTTTCTTGCTTTTTAAAAATCCTTCTTGATTATTAATATTTTTAATAATGTTTTCCATTTATTTTAATGCAAATTTGTTTCAGGGAAGTGTCAAGCTCTCATCAATATGGTTTGGATTTGTTTGTTTGCATGGTGTTTAACTCCATTCTCATCATTATTTCAGTTTAATCGCGGTGGCCAGTGCACCTATCCATGCTTTGCTAGAGTTTCTTTTACCAGTATTTCACACATCATTCTTTCCAAGCAACTGGCTGCTTTGCTACACAACCATCATTAAAACAATAATCAGGGGTGAGAAAGGAATGAATCCTGTCACAATGTTTATCAAACTAGCCATCCCTCTGGTTTCAAACCTCACATATTACTGACTGAGCTACCTCCTCAGCACATTAGGTTTGTGGTAGTGACAGACATAGCATTACTGATCAAAATTAACGAAAAAGTTAAAAAGCTTTATTTTTCCAAATTATCACAAATACAATGTGTATATCAAACAATGACAAAGTCTGATTTTCTTCCATAATTTTGCAAGTTTAAACAACCTGAATGATACATAAAAAAGACACTTAGAAAATGGCACAAATTCATGTAAATACAGATGTAATAAAACATGATTTGCATTTATCAATTCAGGGTCTGTATTACTCAAGCAAATTGACCTGAAATTGACCATTATGCAAAGAATAAGTTATTTCATTGAAATGCCAAAAAAGACCTTTTTTTGATAGAAACATGTAAGAGGTATTGTGTTTTGCATGTACACATGGTCTTTTTGATATTGGTCAATAATGAAATTATGCATTCAGCCCCTTTTTCCATGACATGGCACTTCATTAAATAAAAACAAAATGATTGTTTGTGGCTTATGATAAACAATATAAATATGAATTTTCATAAAATTTTGTCCAGTAGTTCAAGAGATATTGGACCATAATGGAAATATATGTCAAGCCCCCTTTTTCCATGACACAGCATTAAATGAAAAAAGAAAAAAAAAAGTATATCAGCGGACTATCATAAGGAACACATACATTAAGTTTCATCAATATTCATCAAGGATTTTAGCAGATATCTGCACGATGGACAGACAAATGGACAACACTAGAGGCGCTTGAGCGTCTGTATCGCTCCACAGGCCTGATATTTCTATAATGGCGAAAGGAAGTTTTTAACAATTATCATTCAATCCTGCATTTTAGCTCACTGAAGAAACAATTTGGTAGACAACCACCATATGAACTTACCTGCAAAACAACAATGAAATCCAATGAATAGTTTTAGAGAAGAAATTTTTCAAAGATTTTACTTTATACCATAAAAGGAAAATGAGTCTCCCATAAAAGCCATGTTTTTTGACAGATCTTTTTTTTTTTAAGGAATTCTGTAAACCTGTATCTAAGGAACATTCCTGCAAAATAATAATGCTATCCAAATAGCGGTTTGGGAGGAGAAGATTTTTAAAGGTTTTTTACTTTGGTTGCCATGGCAACCAGAATTCTTCATGGAACACAATTATTTAAAGGAATTTGAAAGAGGACCACCAAAGGAACATTCCTGTGAAATTTTGTAAAAATCCAGTCAATAGTTTCTGAGGAGAAGTTTTTTAAAGAAAAAGTTTACGGACGCACGCACAGACGAACGAACAGACGGACGGATGGACGCACGACGGACACAACGCCATGACAATAGCTCGCTAGCTCACTGAAGAAACAATTTGGTAGACAACCACCATAGGAACTTACCTGCAAAACAACAATGAAATCCAATGAATAGTTTTAGAGAAGAAATTTTTCAAAGATTTTACTTTATACCATAAAAGGAAAATGAGTATCCCATAAAAGCCATGTTTTTTGACAGATTTTTTTTTTTTTTAAGGAATTCTGTAAACCTGTATCTAAGGAACATTCCTGCAAAATAATAATGCTATCCAAATAGCGGTTTGGGAGGAGAAGATTTTTAAAGGTTTTTTACTTTGGTTGCCATGGCAACCAGAATTCTTCATGGAACACAATTATTTGAAGGAATTTGAAAGAGGACCACCAAAGGAACATTCCTGTGAAATTTTGTAAAAATCCAGTCAATAGTTTCTGAGGAGAAGTTTTTTAAAGAAAAAGTTTACGGACGCACGCACGGACGGACGGACGGACGGACGGACGCACGACGGACACAACGCCATGACAATAGCTCTCTGGCCTTTGGCCAGTGGAGCTAATAAAAACTATATCCCCTCGCCTTCGGCGGGGAATGACGGACAGGCAAATGGACAGACAGACAGACAATGCAAGAACTTCATCCCCTCGCCTCTGGCAGGGAATAATAATTTGAGAGTGAATCTTTTAATCATCACATATAATCAGATGCTATGGAAATTCTATTAACGGTAAATGTTGGGTTTGACCCTTTCAGTGCCATAGTCAAAATAAAGAAGCGTTTGTGAATGACATGGATCAAGATATGACTGCACAGAAAGTGCATCATATATTAGTGTCATCCATCTCCGCCACTTATCATCAATTTAAACCAACAAAATCATGTTTATTTCAGGTATTTTAAGTATTCTTTAAATATACGATAAATCTATTAGCCGCATAAAGAGTTGAAAAACGTTCACTTAGTTCCGCATTCAGACGACAATAGCCAAAGCTAAGTTTGGATTGTAATCCAAGCGTGCAATATATGATAACAGAGGTCATTTATTTCAGGTCAGTTTGTTCGAGTAATACTCAATAACACTTCTATATATTGTTATAATTCTAAATTCCAACATAAGCTGTCTGATTGGCTGGTACTGTTTGGTACACGTAAGTTTAACTCTTTACTAAACAACAAAATCTTACACCTGTCCAATTTGAAAGCATTTACAGAAGACATAAGTACAGGTTCTTAAAATGATATGGTTTGTTATTCAAAGGGCAGAAAACATTTTAGGAAAAGGAGGCTGAACTAGTTATCAGCATTTTCTTTTTCACAACAATGTCTTCAAAAGCCTCTTCCATCAGGGCTGTTTAAAACTCAGTGGTAAAAAGCTAACCCTTTCCTAAACTACAAATTCAAACCCTTCCAAATTTAAAGGAGCTGCAGACAAGAAATTTAAAATTGTATAAATCAGCTTGTGTTCTCTGATATAGTAGAAAACACTATGGAAAAAGGATAAAATGCTGTTAACACCAGCATATTCTCCTTTTCCCACAATGTTTTCACAGACCTTCTTTCTCAGGGTCATGGATTGTTTGGTAGTGTGTTATGGTTCATTACTTGAATACTTACATCTTCTCTTTGGTAGATATGATGCAATGAGTTAACTCTATACCATTCAACAAAATTTTAGGATTGTCTGAATTGAAAGCATTTGCAGACGACAAAATAACTGAGACCCAAAAACTGAAATCTCCTTTTGGTAGTGTGAAAAACATTACGAAAAAAGGAGAAAATACTGGTTACCAGCATTTTGTACTGTTCCAACAATGTTTTTTTAAAGCTTTCTTTAACAGGGTTATTAAAACTCGGTATTATGTGGTAAAGGGTTAAGTTATTATTATCTTTATTATTATTATCTTATTTTAGCACTGAATGTACACAATATGGCTTTAACAACAGCACACAACATATTCAAATAAAAACTTAAATACGATGGATGTGCATTGAACCACAGCAAGCACATCAGCACCACGGATATCACAAATAAGGGAAAGAATCCCTTATTTCCATTGTGATCCTTAACTCATTACCAAATGGCAAAATTTTTGACTAGTCCAAATTGAAGGCATTTGCAGATGCCAAATTCAGTTTTGCACAAATTAGGTAATTTTTCTTTGAAAGATTAGAAAACATTGTGGGAAAAGGAGAAAATGCTGGTTACCAGCATTTTTTCTTTTTTCCATGATGTTTTCAAAAGGCTTCTTCCTGAGGGTTGTTAAATCCCAGGATTGTGTGGAAAAGGGTTACGTGTTGATGGTCTGACATGGACAGACATGAGAATAAAATAATTCAAGAGACAAAATTGGATCTATGCTAAACACATAAGTTGTAGATTTAGTACTGCACATGTCTCTCAGCCAGGTAGACATAATAGTATCAGAAGACTGGAAACACACGAGAAATGATGACAAGCGCATCATAACAATATCATAAATGGGAAATATTTTCAACAACCATAAAATTCTATTTTACATGAGTATCACAAAACAAGAGGACCATGATGGTCCTTAATCACTCACCTGAAATCATTTAAAAATAAAAGAAATTGATAAAAATGACTCGCTTTCAACATTAGGGAACAAATGTGAAGAACTTCACAAACTGCCTTATCTCAATGCTGTTATGGTTAGCCAAGTTATCTCCCTTTAACAGATGCAAATAATATAAGCATATTAAAGTGTTGGGGTATTTGTGAAGAAATATTTCCTAAAGCTGCAGCATTGAATGCCTCTGTATATTTTTCTGCTTTAAGCTTTTACCACTTAATCCGAAGTTTTAATCACTAGAATGAAATGACCAGGGGCCATGTTTACCAAGAATACTTAGTTTCTTTTGTAGTTTAATTTTAGATTTAGAAAGTAACAAGATTAGCCCAACAACTTGGTATAGGCAATCAGAAGTTGTGTAACTTTAAAATTTAGAAAATTCTTGAAAAGAAAACGAGCACCACATGCAGGCAACAACACTTCACTTCAGTTGCTTGATTTTCAGTGAAAATTCTAATTTGAAAAAAAGGCATAACTGTTTCAAAAATATTTTGATGGTTATATACCCCTGTTGAATGGGGTTCCTCTTTTGACACTTAAAGATGCATCTTTACTCGTTTTCATCCAGTTTTGTAACCAATATTTATCTTTATTTCATGAAATTATAATCATTCTTGTACCTTCGTGCCAAATGTTGCCCCTGACAGTTGCAAGGTTGCACAGATTACGACGGATAGAAAATGCAATTTGTTCTATGGAGGCTATCCCTAGACATTTCGACCATATTTTCCGGTTTAAATCAAAGACAAATCCCTGGCGCCTCTTTACCCATACACCTTATATCGATTTTTTATCTATGTTTACATGGCTATCTAGATTCTACACATTGTAAAGTTTTAACAGCGTTTGTTTACTCTCTGGCTGTATGGGTGCATCTTTAACGTTTTCTCCCCTTTCAAGGACTAATCCCATCACTTAGGCCACATTTAATTTGTTGTCTGCAAATGCTGTCAATGTAGATATGTCTAAAATTTTGTCGACTCGTAAAGAGTTAAATATGTACCACACAATCCCAAGTTTAAACGACCCTAAGAAAGAAGCCTTGTGAAAACATTGTGGGAAAAGGGGAAAATGCTGGTAGCCAGCAATTTCTCCTTTTCCCAAAAATGTTTTCTACCCTTCCTATGAGCAGTTTCAGTTTTTGAGTCATACTTACCTCGTCGTCTGCAAATGCTTTCAACTTGGACAAGACTTAAGTTTTGTCATTTGGTAAAGAGTTACATGTAATACATTTTCCTCCAGGATGATTCTGGATACACCATTTGCATGCAAATATGACACAGAGGAGGAATAATTGAAGGAAAAAAAAAATTCTTTTACCTTTTACCAAAAACAAATCTTTACACAAGTACGAATTGAAAGCAGACAGCGATAACAAATTAAATGCTTTTAAAATGATGGAATTTGTCTTTGATAGGGTAGAAAACAGTGTGAGAAAAAAGGAGAAAATACTGGTTACTAGCATTTTCTTCTTTCCCCACAATTTATTTTCTTAAGCTTTCTTCCTGGGGGTCGTTAAAACTCAAAATTGTGAGGTAAAGGGTAAAATTTTCATGGTGCCGGTCTTACTGGATTCATGCAATGGGTATTTTCAAGCAGGGAAAAAGGACCTATTTTTTTTGCACTTTTATGACTTTTTCTGACATAATATTTATAAATTTTGCACTGTCTGATATTGGGTCCCCACTGTTCAAAAATGTAACATGGACATTTTCAGGCTGAGGAAAAAAAAAGATCTAAATTTTTTTTTTCAAAGAATTGCCATTTCCATAACTTGAAGATCAAAGATCAAACAATATGTTCTTAGTAGTCTGATCTTGATCTACACTGTTCACAAGCAATCAAAATTCTGCTTAGCGCTCCAAGGTTAACACAGTAATGAAATCAATGTATGAAAAAGAGCAATTGCTTGTAACAAGCTGTAAGTCCTTTTCCAACAGTTTTTTTCAAAAGCTTTCCACTGTACAGTAAATAAAAGTACACAGGTATAAAAAAGGTCATATTTGTATGATTGTTTGTTAAGTTAACCCTTTGTCAAAAAACTGAAAGCATTTGCAGAAGCCAAATTAATCTAACACAAAGTATTAGATGTGTTAGTGAAAGAGTAGAAAACACTATAAGAAAAGCTGGATACAAGCATTTTCTCTTTTTCCCCACAATGCCTTCAAAAGCCATCTTCTTCAGGGTCATTAAACATGGTATTATCTGGTAACTGTTTAAATAAAGACAAACAATATACGCCCTATCACATATTTCCATCACTCCTTTAAGTCCTCAGCCTTATCCTGTACCACTTCTTCCATTGGTATACTAGTTTGTGTTTCCCATAATTCCTTGTAATAACTTCCTGAATTGGACAATAACTGTCTATGGGTGCCTTTCTCCATCACTTTACCATTCTTTAACACTAAAATAATGTCCGCATCTTTAACAGTAGACAGTCTGTGAGCAATCATAATTGTGGTTCTTCCACTTGTAATTGAAGTCAGCGCTTCAAGGATAGACTGAATCATGATAAAAAAAAATTCAAAAAGATGATAACAATTACAGAATTAACAATCCTCTTTTAACTGCACAATAAACATACTAAATTTACTAGAATATTCAGTTTTAATACTGTTTTACATATTTTCAATGCTGTTTACAAAAAGCCTTGTTAGATGACAAATTTTAAGACAGGTCTATAATTTGACTTATGATGTATATGTAAGGTCTTCATAATATTTGAAAATCGAATTTCACATACTATTGCCATTGAAATGCACAAAATAGATCAAATTTGTGGTTTGATAAATTTTGAAGGAGATATTTAACGTATTACCATCCTAACGCTTCTAGTGCAACATGGAATAAAATTTCTTATTAGTTGATAAATAAGGATTTATACTGATATAGTATTTTTGCACAATTCTAACCGACCAGAAATTCTTTTGATGTCTATCTTGAAATTATTTGTTTATACTTTTGTTAGTTTCCTGAAAAGGGAAGTAATTATTATCTCCCTTTGTAATGAGAATAGAGAGCTTTTAGATTTTTAAATGATAATTCTAAGAAGGAAAAAAAGGAAAAAGTGGCTAGGTGAAAGTAGTACAATAATACTCATTTTTAATTATAGCTAATTTTGTAGGATAATATTACAGTGGAAATAGCTGTTTTCCATTAGGAGGGTACTACCTTAAACCTGAACATTCCTAATCAGTGCAAAAAAATCAAGGATAAAAACCAAGTAATACCTCATTCAGGACCTGGTAAGTATTGGAGAGCTATCAAGGGAAGTAACTGTCTTTTGTCTCCTGTATGACAGATAACTGGACAAGACAAAGGCACAATAAATAGGTGCCAATACTTCACTGCAGTTGCTTTTTCAGTGAAAATTTTAAGTTGAAAAAGAGGTATACCTGTATCAAAAACATTTCAGGGTTACCTGCACTCTAGGTACTAGTTCCCTTTTTGACAGTTAACAACCAGATCAAATTTAAGTGTGAATATCCTCAGTAATGATTGTTATGTAAATAGGATATACATGTAACCTGTTTTCATTTTCACTTTCACTCTTTATACAGAATATTCTAGAAACATAAAGAACATTCTTTGGTTTTTCCATTGCGGTTATTTTTAGAAACAGGTTGTTAGTAAACAAGTTGTTTACCAATCCATGTTGTCATCTTTCTAGAAAAGACTAATCTAGAATTTTCCAAGCTGATTTAAATACGAGTGACTTACTTGGTGAGATTTGGATTTTGAATTTAGACTTGTGGCTTTGAGAATACAGAATTAGTGAAAGTGTTGGATTTATTTGATCGGACTATAGATCTGTAAGTTGAAGTTATTTCTTTTTTTAAACAGGTTGCTCATATCTATTTGCAAGTTAAAACTATTGTTAATTTAGGTTTTAGGAACCAGAAATTTCATACTTTTTGTAGTCTAAACAAAATTCTTAATTTTGAGGGACTTATTCTATTTCTTGTTCCAAGATTAAAAATTGTCAAAATTTCATTCAAACTTAACTGTTATTGTACTCTATTGTCTTTATTCACTAATAAATATTGTTAATTGTTAAAAGCTTGTTGCTGGTTTTCTTTCTCGTTACGCTTGTCTCGTAACATGATACAGATATGTGAAAATATAAGTTTTTGCATGACCTCAACAATGCAGATTTAGACAAAAACAGGGCTATAGAAATACTTTGATGTTTTCTTTGAAAACAGCTGGGCCAAAATACAGTTTATCCACTCACCCTTTCTGTGATTGAGTCTAGAGAAGATGTAGCTTCGTCATAAATAAATATAGGAGCATCCTTCATAATAACTCGAGCTATGGCTACTCTTTGCTTTTCTCCTCCTGAATAATTCAGAAATCAAAAATAGAGGATATTTGTTTGTTTATGACCAAAATTTCTTTCATCAAGAGAAAATATAGCCCCTTCTTTTCACAAGATGAAAGAAATTTCAATCAACAAACAATAATCCTTTTTTTTTTATGCACTTCACTGAGGAAAAAAGGGATATATCAGAAAAATTAACATATTCTTCCATTTCATGAACTCTTTACAAGATGACAAAATTCTAGACATGTCCATCTAGAAAGCTGTTGCAGACAACAAATCTAACAAGGATAGGATTTATCCCTAAAAATGTAGAAAACATTGTGGGAAAACGAGAAAAGGAGAAAATGCTGGATACAAGCATTTTCTCTTTTTCCTACAAGGTCTTAAAAAGCCTTCTTCAAGAGGATTGTTTAAACTCAGGATTGTTTGTTAAATGGTTAATGATGTATTCCTTAAAAAACTCATCATCATTGAAAAGTTCCTAAAAAATTCAAATTTTCTTGGGAATCAACCTTTTTTGAAGGGCTAAGGGAAGCAAACATTTCTTTTTCAATGGGAATTAATATCTACATTAGTAAGGGAGGTAAGCAATGGGGGGGGGGTGTAGTTCTGTCAAGGTACAAAATTCACTGGTGTATTATAAAATTCACCAGTGACTTTACAATGTCATAATTCACTGTTAGATTTCTATAAACCACTTAAAAGCGTAACAGAAAAATAAAGAAATAAATAGAGGATTTTTTTTTTTGTGACAGACTGAAAATTATTTCATTGAGTGAACATCATCAGTAATATTTTCACAACTGGAGCAGCCTTGAGTGAAAATATTACCACTGTATGATGTTCATGAGATGAAATAAATTTTGATCTTTCACCGAAAAAAACAAATATTCTATTACAGTGGTTTTCAGTAATCCCTGTGGTGTGATAAAACAAATAAACAAAACTCATAAAGCTCAATTTAATAGGATTGATAAACATTTTGAAAAGGTGGGATTTTTTGAAAGATAACTCAACTTAAACTCTGTCTGAAATAGATCTGATGCATTTGAAAGGGCAAAGTTATAAACATGGTACAAGTAGTTTTGTACTGGTAGTTATCAAATAATTTAATTTCACTGGTTGTAACTATGAACAAGAGGACCATGATGGTCCTATATCGCTCACCTGAGTAGGCCCTGATCTATCGATGTGGGGCAGAAAATGCAACAATTTGAAATTTGATCAGTCTTGAATTTTGTCATCATTACCATGGATACAAGTTACAGACTAATCCAAATGGAAAGTTGTAGCAATAGCTGATCATATCATCAAAAGGGCAACATAAATCTAATTTGAGTAAAAAAGGGTACAAAACATTGATTGTAATTGATTACGTTACCAGCATTTACAACTTTTTCTTTTACCTTATTTCCATACTATGGCCAAAATTTGAAGTATTTTGGTAAAAGGCCACTAGATGATTCTACATGCCAAATATGAAAGCTCTAGCCCTTACAGTTTGGGACAAGGAGATTTTTAAAGATTTCCTTCTTTATCTCTATGTGAAATCTGAGAACCCACAACATAGGGCCAAATTCGACACTAGGGCCATAATTTGAAGTCTTTTGGTAAAGGGCCACTAGATGATGCTACATGCCAAATATGAAAGCTCTAGCCCTTATAGTTTGGGACAAGGAGATTTTTAAAGATTTCCTTCTTTATCTCTATGTGAAATCCAAGAACCCACAGCATACAGCCAATTTCCACACTAGGGCCATAATTTGAAGTATTTTGGTAAAGGGCCACTAGATGATGCTACATGCCAAATATGAAAGCTCTAGCCCTTACAGTTTGGGACAAGAAGATTTTTAAAGTTTTTTCTTTCGGTTGCCATGGCAACCAGAGTTCTTCATGGAATTCAAATCTTTGAAGTATTCTGAAAGTGAATCACCTAAGGATCATTTCTGTGAAGTTTCATTGAAATCTGATTGGCGGTTTAGGAGGAGAAGATTTTTTTTGTAATTGTGAACGGACGGACGACGGACATTAACCGATCACAATAGCTCACCTTGAGCACTTCGTGCTCAGGTGAGCTAATTATCAAACCATAATCCACCATTATTTCCCAATAAATTACCAAATAATATGAAATAATGCAAACTCATGGATGGATTTTATGAGTTTCCAAATGTATTTGACACTGACAGTCATTCACAAATCAGTTTATCTTCACCAAACAACAGAATTTTAGACTAGTCCTAATTGAAGGTATTTGCAGAGGACAAGATAAATGTGCATCAAAAATTGACACTTGTTTTGGGAAGGGTAAAAAACATGGTGGGAAAAGCAGAAAATGCCAGTTACTAGCATTTTCTCTTTTTTCAGCAACATTTTCAAAAGCTTTTTGTCTCAGGGTCCTTGAAAGTCAGAATCGTGTTATAAAGGGTTAAACATTTTTTTTTAAATAAATGAGCCCTTATCTTACCAAATTTAATTGTTGACAATTACACAAACATATTTCAGCTGCAGAAACTGCACATATGTGCGGGCTGATCTTGCCTTAAACCCTCTGCAAAAATCATTTATGGAAGCAAATAGTAGGATGAGTCTACTTCTGATATCAAAAACATGACATCTGACTGACCAATCAGACAGCCAGTCTTTGAATTAAGAATTAAAACAATATTTGGAATGGTTGGAGAGTACAAACAGTCCAATTCTGAAATTTTTTGGATGTTAATATTGACAGAGAGTGCACAAAAAAAAACAGAGTTTAGAAGTTTTAGCCTGTACAAAATCACAACATTTCACACACTCTCATATGAAAGACATTTGCAGATGAAAAATTACATGTGCTCAATTGATGACAGATGTCCTTGCTATGGTAGAAAACATAGTTTGAAAAGGAGAAAATGCTGGTACCCAGCATTTTCTTCTTTTTAAACCATGTTTGCAAAAGCCTTCTATCTTTAATTGTATGGGATTGTTTGCTAAAAGGTTAGGCTTAAACAAATACAATTACAACAAACTTGCTACAAATTCACTATTAAATTTATACCTGACAATTTCAGTCCTCGTTCCCCTACTTCAGTGTCATACTGTTTCGGGAAATCATATACAATTTTATCGTGAAGTCTGGCTATTTTTGCAGAGTGGAAAACATCATCAGCTGACTTGGACATATCTCCGTAATGAATATTGTTGAATATAGTATCATGAAACAACACACAATCCTAACAGACAGAAATAGATAATCAGAGAGTTCTTAAATAAATTGCAATCTCCAACATCTTTATGAAACAAATACGATGTATAGCTTTTCTCACTACCAAAGGACAAAATTGTAGACATGTCAATTTTACAAGCATTTGCAGATGACAAACTAAATGTGGCTCAAACATTGGAACGAGTAGAAAATGTGGGAAAAGAAGAAAATACTGGTAACCAGCGTTTTCTTCTTTTTCCGCAACGTTTTCAAGAACCTTCCACCTCAGGGTCATTAAAACACATGACTGAGTGGTAGAGGGTTACAATGCCTTTATATACAATGATGATCAGCATTGCATTTTGGCCTTTTTCTTAGTAGAAAAGTCACTCTCAAATTACATGTTTTCAACTCCTAAACATCATGACGAAATATTACCAATTTAAAGCATTTGAAGATGACAAATTAAATGGTTTCAGAATGGTACAAGACATTATGGGAAAAGGAGAAAATGTCAGCATTATCTTCTTTTCTATCAATGTTTTCAAAAGCCTTTTTCATCAGGGCTGTTAAAATGGAAATGTTTTAAAGACTTGTATTTGTTCCTTTTTATTAGACTCTATGGGTTAAGAAAAGCATTAATTACTTCTAGTATTCAATGAGTTTAATTACCTGAGGTACAATGCCAATGGACCGTCTCAAACTCTCCAACTTGACTGACTTTATGTCCTGATTATTAATGGTGACAGATCCGGAATCTGGGTCAAAAAATCTAAACATAAGTCTAGCCACAGTTGATTTCCTGAAATTTAAAAAAATTATATTCCATATTTGTTTCCATCTGAAGTATAAACCAGATGACAAAATTTTAGACTGGTCCATATTTAAAGTATTAGCAGGTAACAAATTAAATATGTCTCAAATAATAAGGATTGTTTTTGAAAAGGTTAATAATGTGGGAAAAGGAAAAAAATGCTGGTTACCAGTCTTTTCACCTCTTCCCACTATTTTCAACAGCATTCTTCCTTGGGTTCATTCAATCTCAAGATAGTTTCGTAAAGGTTCACTATACCATATCATACCACAATTCAGATGAGTAACCAGAATTTTGTTCTCTTTTCACAATGTTATCTTCCCTGTCAAAGACAAATCTTTGATTTGAGTCATATTTAATTTGTCTTCTGCAAATTATTCTAATTGGACAAGTCTAAACTTTTGTCATCTGGTAAAGAGTTATTTCATAAAATTCTCTTTACCACACAGTCCCGACTTTTAACGACCCTGAGGATGAAGCCTTTTGAAAACATTCTGAGAAAAGGAGAAAATGCTGGTAACCAGCATTTTCTCCTTTTCCTACAATGTTTTCTGCTCTATCAAGGAAAACTTGTGTCATTTTTGCCACCCTTAATTTGTCGTCTGCAATTGCTTTCAATTTGGACAAGTCCAAAATTTTGTCGTTTGGTAATGAGTTAATCTGTACCTCTAATAACCATTTCATTCATTTATACCTGTACAGAGCAGGTAAAGTTATGGATTTGCAACCACAAAATCCTGGTTGGAGCCCAAAAAGCTCTGCAAATCCCATGGGAAAGTTCTTGAGCAAGACGCTGCACAGCCTCACCAATAGAAAGACATAAAGGTGAGCCTTTGCCCTGGTGTAACTTCAGTACTTTTGAAAGCCTTCAAAACATTATTCTAACAACCAAGCTTACTTCTAACTATACTGTAGATATTTTGATTTTTCCCTAAAACCTTTGCTGGGATTTTGACTGCTGTTGATAAGATTGCCAATGAGTACCCAAAGTACCCATGGCTAAAGTAAAGAAATCTTTTTGCAGAACCTAGAAAACCATTTCTTTTGAATATTTGCAATTACCCTGAACCACTCCCTCCGACAATAGCCACCGTTTTTCCAGCAGGAACTGTAAAAGACAAACTATCCAGGATCTTTTTATCCGGAAGGTATCCAAATGTTACATTGTTAAAACTTATACTAGCATCTTTCTTGGTCACTTTTAACTCTGTGGCATTTGGGAGTGTCTGAAACAAAACAAAAAAAAATGATATAGAAATCCTACGTGAATGAAAAGTTATCAGTAACACAAGACTACTTATAGACTGCATGTACAATTTTTCATCAAGCAGAAAATTACTCTTGATAACATGGCCATGGAAGAAGAAAATGCTTTTGATGACCAATTTCTCCTTTTATCACAATGCTTAGATATTTATGTGCGTATTAATCCTTTCCCATGCCACACATTTTAGACTCTTTTTAATTGAAATCTTCCGTAAACAACACTTTAGTAAGCATTTTCTCCTTTTCCTACAACTTTTTTCACCATTTCAAAGACAAATCTCATTATTTGAACAACACTGACACTGTAATGTGCAATAGCTTTTCATATGGACATGTCTGAAATTTTGTCCTCTGTTAAAGAGTGAAGCCTTGCTTTGTGTTGATCATTCTCACTGAAAATCATTTACTGGAACTTTGGCACAGGACATAATAACTTAACTC
The DNA here is from genome assembly GCA_946811185.2 of Hippopus hippopus. Lineage (NCBI taxonomy): Eukaryota > Metazoa > Mollusca > Bivalvia > Cardiida > Cardiidae > Hippopus > Hippopus hippopus. Next base: position 33,582,437 of record OX328101.1, read on the forward strand.
TTTCCAAAGTGAAAAAAATTTTACACCCGTTTAAATTGAAAGGATCTGTGCATAAAAAACTACATGTGGCTCAAATGATGGGATTTGTCTCTGAAATGTTCGAAAACATTATGGGAAAAGGAGAAAATACTGGTTATCAGGATTTTATTCTTTTCCTGTAATGTTTTCAAAACTTTGTTTTTCCTGGATCCTTAACCTTATACCAAACAATTCTGAATTATAAGGACCCTGGCAAAGACTCCTTTTAAAAACATTGTGGGAAAAGGAGAAAACTGTAGGTAACCAGTATTTTATCCTTTTCCCACCATGTTTTCTAACCTATCAAAGATATATCCTATCATTTGAGCCACCCATAACAAACACTTTCAATGTTAAGTTGTCCAAATTTTTTTTGTTTGGTAAAGAGTTTAAAACATGATATCTTTCTGGTCAAAGGTTAAAAGAATACAATCATGTAATATCATGTATGACAATGTGGCCTGACACATTGACAGCAAAACATACAGTGTATATCATGCATTCCTCAACCATGAACATGCCTGCGATGGCTTCACAATCAGAATTATTTGATAAAACAAAAAGATTTATCATCTAACCAACCGCCACTTTGGGTTCCCTTGTCAGCAGGTTGAACATGGAACTTGTATCTGTCTTTGCTTGCATGGTGTCTCTATACACAGAGCCGAGAAAACTGAGTGGGAGAGAGACTTGAAACAACAGTGCATTGATCATCACCATATCTCCCACAGTCAAAGTTCCTGAGAAAGAAAAAGAACTCATGAAACCTTTTAAAAATTCTTTACTATGGATTAATTAAAAGATTTTTACACAACTTTCAATATTATTGTAGTCATAAATATTATCACGCAAACAAATCACTCAGTTATGACCCAGTTTTTCAACACCCTGAGGAAGAAGAACTTTGAAAGCTCTTGGAGAAAAGACAAAATGTTGATGTCTGGCATTTTCTCAATTTTGCACATTGTCTCCTACCATCTTAAAGAAAAATTTCATCATTTTAGCCATGTTCAACCTAATGTCCACAAGTGCTTTGACTTTGGACAAGTCTAGAGGGTTTTGACTTAGGAAAGGGAATTTGTCATCTTCAAACACTTTCAGTATGTACAAATCTAAAGTTTTGTTGTCTTCTGAACATTCAAACCCTGTAATACTTCCATTATCAAGAGCACTGAAAGACTTACCTGCCATTATACTTTGACTTGCCAGAATCATCATAGCAGTTAAACCTGTAGTAAATATGAAGTTTTGTCCAAAGTTCAGCATAGACAAGCTAGATGCTGTTTTCAGTGAAGCCTTCTGGTATCTCTCCAAGTATTTATCGTACTTCTGAGCTTCATACATCTCATTGTTAAAATACTGAAATCATATCACAAACCTTAAATTAGGGACTGAAATACTGGTAACTGAAAATAATTTTCAAAGGCTTTAAAGTTGAACTCCTAGGCAGAGAAGATGATTTTGGTCATATTTCAGTATCTGTAAGCAGATGGTATTGATCCAAGATCAGATTGCACATTATGTGTACTCTGATCTTGATCTATGCCATCTGCAAAAGCAACACAAATTATCAGCAAATTTTACAGTGACCATGCTGTTTTATCATCTAACTTCATGTCTGTTTCTTTATTTTCTCCCTTTAGACCTTTCCCAAATGACAGAATTTGAGACTACGAAATTGAAAGCATTCTGTAGATAATAATTTCGAAATAAGAGTCAAATGAGCTGAATCTGATAGGGACTGAATCTGATAGGGTTGAAAATACTATTGGAAAAGGAGAAAATGCTGGTTTTCAGCACTTTCTCCTTCTCCACAATGTTTTAAAACACTTTCTTTAACAGATCTGTATAAATTTGGGACTGTGTGGTATAGCGTTAAGATTGCATAATTTCACTATCAGATACAAACTTCCTGCACTAAATTAAGTTGGTTGACAATTTTCTTTTTTAAATTTCACCTTTTCCCCATGCTTTAGTATGTAAAGAGGAGACAAAATATAAGTATGCTTTATTATGTAATTATTAAAGTCGTTTTTTACTTTTTTTCAAAGTAACTTACTTTGACAGTTTCGTAGTTTATAAGGGAGTCGATAGCCTGATTTCCTGCATCACGGTCAGCTTGGTTCATCTGTCGCCGAAATTTTGTCCTGTGAAAAAATGAAGGCGAGGTCATAATATGATTAAAATAAGCCAATATATGACTATGAGAGGAAGGGAATTAACACTTTACCAAACAATCCTGAGTTTTAACGACCCTGAGAAAGAAAGTTTTTGAAAACATTGTGGGTAAAGTTGAAAGATAAATCTAACTATTTCTGCCACATTTCAATTATTGCCTGCAAATGTTTTTGAGTTGGACAAGTCTAAAATTTTGTCGTCTGGTAAAGAGCTAACAAAAAGTACCTTCACTGTGACATAATCTAAAAATTAAGGTTTACTAATTATCTGAAAAGATTCTTAAACATGGATAAAATTGTTCTTTCTAGCAATTCCCGTTTTTGTCACATTTTTTTCCAAATGTCATTTACAGATAACTCAATGTGCCAACATATGCTTTGAGAGGGAGGGAAATGTCATTATGTACATGTGCTGGAAACAAAACTTTCACAAGAATACTCACACACTATCTTACCTCCATTGTGTTGTAAGTATTGTAAATGCACTGTATGCAGTGATGGTTCCTAGACCAACTAAAGAATATATGGTTCCACATTTCCATGACTGAAAATAAAAATTGTACCACTTTTCACTTTAGTGCCTCAGGTTTTGAGACATAAAGAACCTTTAGGGCCATCCACGGCCCAGTGGTTAAGTCTTTGATTTAAAATCAGGAAATCCTGTGTTTATCCCAACTGGCAGCACAAGTCAGTGTCCTTGGGCAAGACATTGTATAGGTCAAACTAATTAAAGACATGAACACGTGAGCTATCATCGTAACATGACCATGGCAAAGCACAAAGCACCATAAAACCTATTAGAACAAACAAACAAGTACCTGTACTACAGAGCACCAATCACATACTGGATTAAATAAAAATCTAAGGCAGAAATTGCTTCTCGCCCATTAGTATCCTTCATCATTTCTCAATTATTCCTTATTTATTTCTGTAAGGGGAGAAACATGGATGCCTTGATTCTTTTATCGAACAATTATGGTGATTATTATAACTCTGACATTGTGCTAAAGTGGGACTGGTCAGAGTTCCAGTCATCAGCAGATGTTGCCAACATTATTCCTCGATTTGATAATTTTTGTTCTGACAGTGACTTGAACATTGACCAATCCCATTTAACCCTTTACCACACGTCAAAATTTTGGACATGTCCAAATTGTAGAAACATTGTGGGAAAAGGAGAAAATGCTGGTAACCAGCATTTTCTCCTTTTCCCACAATGTTTTCGAAAGGCTTCTTTCTCAGGATCATTAAAACTCGGGATTGTGTGGTAAAGGGTTAAGCAGATTGTCACATGTACAAAATACTTGCCATACTTATAAATGGTAACAATGAAACATTTGGTTGCTATTGGGAATTTAAAGCAGCTGAGTTTTTCTGTTTGGGACAATTCCATGGAGGCTGACACCTTTTTTTGTTGAGAATTGGCCATTATAAAATAATTTGATTCTAAAATCTCAACTGTATTCTCAATATGAATATATTGAAGAATAGGTGACTGTATTTCTGGACACTTTGACAGTTTCTGGGTCAAGGGTGAAGGGAAAAATACGTAGCTATTTTAGCGTAATTCAATCAGGAAGCATGGTTTTCAAGGTTTGCAAAAATAATTTTTCTTCAACTGTGAAATGTTTTTTATACTTTGAATTTTATTCATTAGCCATTTAAAAACATTGAAAACATTGCTTTCTACCCTTTCAACTAAAAATTGCATCATTGCACCACATTTAAGTGGTCATCTACAAATGCTTTCAATTTGGACAATGCCTACATTTTGTTGTTTGGTAAGGAGTTTTACAGCTACCATGGCTCAGATTCGATACACAGATAAGATAATTTTGATCTCTAATGGTGAAGAAACAATTATCCCTTTACCAGACGACAAAAATTTAGCGTTGTCCAAACTGAAAGCATTTGCAGACAACAATTTCAATGTGGCTCAAATGGTGCAATTTTTCTTAAATAGCGTAGAAAACATTGTGGGAAAAGGAGAAAATGCTGGTCACCAGCATTTTCTACTCACACAACGTTTTCAAAAGGCTTCCCTGTCAGGGTCGGTAAAAGTAGGCATTGTGTGGTAAAGGGTTAAATACCAGGCTTGCCAAGCCCTTTAGTTGATTATGTAGAGGACTTGAAACTAGGGGGTTGCTGGTTTGAATCCCCAGTTCAGCCAATTTCTTTCAAAGGATCAATGATAGTCATTGCCACAGTATTGATTCCTCTTTCACTGCTGACCACAAAGTGATAAGACTAAAATTATGTTGAAAGCAGTATTAACTCATTTACTGCCAACTCAAGTAACTCTTTTTTTTTCATGTCTAAACAAAGATTTCCACAGCTATTGAAGATGAGTTGGGTCTTAGTCCAGCATCAGCTTGAGTATGGTGTAGATTAATGATCAGACTGCACATTCTGTGCAGTCTGATCTTGATCTACACCATCGGCAAACTACTGAAGTCGTCATTGGTAGTGAAACAGTTCAACATCATTCAGACAAAGAAACATACCAGGATTGCCATCACTATGATTACTTCTATAATGGTAGGAAACAGGTTCAGGACGATGGAACTGATGAGCGTGCTTATACCCCTAGATAAATATACACAAAGAAATCAATACATTGAGGCAAAAAGCTTATAGATTTATCTCATTACCTTCTTCAGAAGACTGCTTAACTCTTCACCAAATGACAAAATTTCAAACTTCTCAAAACTGAAAGAGTTAACAGACGACACATTATATGTAACTTAAAATAACACTGATTGTCTATGGATGTCTCGTAAACCTTGCGGGAAAAGGAGAAAATGCTGGTTACCAGCATTTTCTCCTTTTCCCACAAGGTTTTCAAAAGCCTATTTCCTCAGGACTGTGTGGTGAAGGATTAATACTATTTTTCACAAACCACTTTTGAAAGTTTGTGACAAAAGGAGTTGTCTTCAGCAACATTTTCAAAGGTTTTCGTGTTTTTAACCTTAATTCATGTTGATTAGGTTTAAGCCCTGTACTAAACAATCCTGAGACTTGATAACCCTGAGGAAAAAGGCTATTGAAAACATTGTGAAAAAGGAGAAAATACTGGTAACCAGCATTTTCTCCTTTTCCCACAATGCTTTCTATTAATCCAGAGACAAATCTCATCATTTTAACTACAATTTATTTGTTGTTTGCAAAGGGTTTCAAAAAGGATGCATCATAAGTGTCATCTCCTACAGAGATGAAAAACCTTTTTCAACATCCTAGGCCAGGCAAGATTAGCATTAAATCTCTATCATTATCCTTTGCCAGTGCTAGAATTACTTCAAAACTCCATCAATATCCATGAAAAGTGGTAAAATTTAACTTTTTTGCTGGCAACTAAATGGATCCAACTTTCTGTATCAATATTTTTGATCCATGCTACACTTCTTTTAATCCTCTATAATTATCTTTAACAAGCCCTACACTTATATTCATCCTCTATCAATACCTTTGACTGGTGCTACACTTATATTTATCCTCTATCAATACCTTTGGCTGGTGCTACCCTTATATTTATCCTCTATCAATACCTTTGGCTGGTGCTACACTTATATTCTCTATCCATGTCCTTGGCTGATGCTAAACTTAGTTTAATTCTGGATCAATATCCTTGATCAATGCTACACATACTTTAACCCTCCTTAATTACCAATGGCAAGTCCTACACTTACTTTAATCTTCTATCAATACCTTTGGCTATCGCTGCGTTTACTTTAGTCATTTATAATTATCCTTTGCTACTGATATACTAAATCTAATCCTGTATCTATAATCCTAGCCAAAGCCACACTTCCTTTCATCCTCGATCAATATATTTGGCTAGTGCTACACTCACTGTAACCCCAATCAATATCCTTGGCTAGTGTGACACTTACTTTAATCCTCTATCAATATCTTTGACTAGTGCTACACTCAATGTAATCGTCTATCAATATCCTTGACTAGTGTAAGACTTACTTTAATCCTCTATCAATATCCTTGGCCAGAGCACCTGTTTGTCTAGACAGATGATAACTGAGATCTAGCCCATGCAGATGTAGGAAGACTTCCTGAGCAACTGTTCGAATTGAATTGTGGGACACTTTTGAGAAAACTGCATTCTTTGATTCATTGAAGAAAGAGGCTGTTGTTCTAGATATACCATCTGTGGATTTTGAAAGAAACATGATGGTGATTTTCTTAAAGAAATATAAAAACATTTATATCTGGCTTTAACAGATTAGTTAACAAATTGAAATTTATACACCTGTGCATGAAAGACAGATTTGGAAAACTTTATGGGATAGAAAAAGTAAATGTAACAAGCAATTACTGCTTTTCCCACAAATTTTTCCATACCTCTGAAAAATAGTATTTTTTTCTAGTCTTCATCTGTGGATCCTTCATGTAATTTGCCTTTGTTACTAATAGGTCAAACAAAGCTCCTACAAATTAGGTTTAATATTATGTGAATAGTACAAGTATGTAAATCAAAGAATAACTTATTTTGACAAAAAGTTTATCTTTACCATCATACACTGTAATAAACCCTTTACCAGATCAGCCCTTTTAACAACCCTGAAAAAGAAAGCTTCTAGAAACCTTGCGAGAAAAGGAGAAAATAGTGGTACCCAGCAGTTTCTCTTTTCCTTGCAAGGTTTTCTTCTCTATTTCCAAACAAATTACCAGTTCATCATTTGAGTTACATTTGTCATCTGCATATGCTTTGAATTTGGGAAAGTCTAAAATCTTGCTGTCTGATAAAGAGTTGGGAGTAGAATAACCACTACTTTCTATATACTGTAAATAATATTTGAGCTTTGCTCTAAGAAAAGGAGGTTTCATGCATCTCTGTGATGTTTTATACCAAGCCAGTCACCACATACTTATGGATCCGTAAAATCCATTTTGTCTAACAATAGACTGGATCACTAGGTAGTATGGTCCCTGGACATGCAGAAAATTTACAAATAGCAAAAAGTCTTGACCTAAGTCAGCTTATGCGGACTGCACAGGCTGACATGCTCAATATTTTAGCAAATGCACTAAACTCCCCTTTTCACAGACCACGACTCTATTATATTGTGATATTGTGTACATGCACCCAGAAGAGAGTGACTGCAAAGAAACAAGTGTGTGTTTCTTAATGTATTATGCTGCTTTCAACAATGTTTCTATTATGCTGCAGCAACCAGTGCACCTAGCCGACTGGCCCTGTGTTTTTGGTGTTTACATTAAGGTAGTGCTATACACCATTTTCTTAAAAAGCCACTCGCTTTGTTCAAACATGAACTAAGTCAAAACAATGTTGAGTGGTGAGAAAGGGATGAATTCTGTCGCAATGAGTATCATCAATCCTTGAAAAGAGCTTTGCTGTGCTTAGATATGAACTCACCATCCCTAGGTCATTAGCCCTTTGCATTACCAACTTAGCAACCAGCCTCCTCATGAAAAAAGAGATATAAACTTAGTGAAAGAAAACTTACAAGCCATTAGACATATAGTTGCTCCCGTGAACAGTGTAGAACTAGGATCACTTAAGTTAAGCCAATTGGATGAGTCATTGAGGAAATTAACCGCATCTTTGAACAGGAATGGCACATAACAATTCACTCCCTGAAAAATGAAGAAGACTGGCTATTTAGGGGTGAGACTGATGAAACATGAAAGGGCAGGAAAATGCTCTAAAACCTCCTGCCGAATACATACTTCAGGAAATACATCCATTCTGAACAAATCCTTCTGAGCTGGGGCAGTTTTCAATGTTCAGTTTAAAGGTGGCCCTTCAGATTTTGGGACAAAAATTTTACAAAAATACAAAAAAATCATCCTTATACTCCCAAAGCCTTTTAATTTTCATTCATAAAACCCCAGTAGTCGAAAACTATCCAACAACAAGAGAAATTAGAGATTTACTACAGCCCAGATCGACACCGACGGGAAACACATTCTATTTTTACATGAGCAACTCACTCATTTACATACCGGAAATACAAAGACAAAGCTTCAAATATAGCGTCCAAAGAAGACATTGTGGAAAATAATTACATGTTTGTTATGTTATGGAATTTAAGCGTCATTAGTCATGTGCCAGTCACTTGACATTCCCACAATGCTTTCTTGATTTCTGGCGCGAAATCTAAAAAATACCTTAAGAGGCTATGTAGCCTTTTAAGGGAACACCATCAAAAAAAATTTTTTTTTGTAATTTTTATGATTCTTAATTATTGATGATTTGTATTGTTTTTTCATATAAATTTCAGTGATATATATATTTTTTAATTTGGTGAGATGTAAAAAATCTAAATACCCACCTTTAAGCTCAAAAAGGAGGAAATCCTCGAACAGGGGAAAAAAATCCCATCACTGCCATTGAATCTACCTCAATATGATGCTACATTTTGTACCTCAAAATATATCTGGCCATCATTAATGTTTACCTTCTTACGAACAAAATCCGTAACAAAGAAACAAATGAATAAATGCATGGCTGAAATACAAACTGCACCTGTCGGGATTCGAACCCACGGCGGACAAGATCCTCGTTTTTTGAGGTTTAAAAGACCAATACCATAACCACTGAGCTAAAGAGATATCTCCCCAACGCAGCCGTTAGGTATTGTATTTAAATCGGGACAAAGCCATGCATGAAGGAGTGGTCTCCAGTAACAACCTACTATCACTTGATGTTGAAAAGGATGTGTGTTGATTTCATTCAATATTCATCTACCAGTAAATCTATAAACCCACTTGAAGTTTGTAAAAGTAAAGTTTGTAATTACCTCATATAACCTCCTGAAATGAAATTACAGCACACAGCTCTAACCCTTTACCAAACAATCCCTTGTTTAAATAGCTGTGAGAAAGAAGGCTTTTGAAAACATTGTCGGAAAAGGAGGAAATGCTAGTAATCAGCATTTTCTTCTTTTCCTACAATGCTTTCTATCCCATATTAAGTGAACTAGTGAATAGCTCATTCTACCACTTTTAAATTTGGGATCTGAAGTTATTTTGAAATATGACAATTAAACAACCTGTTGTTTGGGAAAAGGCTAACAACGTCCTTGCAAAATGTTGACCATCAACAGGTTTGAATCATGAATACATGTGGAAGCAAATGAGGCTAAAGGAAAAATTCTCTATAACAAGCAAATTTCTACTACAGCAACTAGATTTCTAAAAGAGATCTGCAGAAAAAAAAAAAATGCGTACCTCATGCTGGTGCCAGCACTTACCTGCAGTTGCTGTTTTACTGAAAATTCCAGGTTAATAAGGGGACATAACTGTTTTATTAAAAAAAATATCAGGGGTTGCATGCCCTTCTAGAAGCGGTTCCTTTTGATAGTAAAAAACTAGCTTGAGGTTTAACTTTAAAGAAAGTCTCTTTAAATCTCTAATGACAGAGTTATCAAACAACATCAAAGTTTTCCCATATTGTAATTAGTACGCAGACGACTATGCTATGATGATACCTTCTTTGAAAATAGTCAAGCTCTTAACCCTACACCACACAATCCTGAGTTTAAATGACCCTGTGAAAGAAAGTTTTTGATAACATTTCGGAAAGAAGAGAAAATGCTGGTAACCAGCATTTTCTCCTTTTCCCCAAGTGTTTTATACCTAATCCATCATTAGAGCCACCTTTGATTTGTCATCTGCAAATACTTTGAATTATGACAAGTTTGAAATATTGCCATATGGTAAAGAGTGAAAGCTCAAAGCTGTCTGCAGATGTGAAAATTTGAAATAAAAACCAAAGGTACACAAGATAACGTGCATAAAAGTAAGAAAAATAATTGAGATAGGTTACCTTTGCAGCAAACAAAAGCCCCAAAGACTGGAATACCCTCATTTTGATATCTCGTCTCCCTTTAGGCCATATGTATGGCCACATAGATTTCACAAGGCTTAATGTCCGTACTTCTGTCTGTGACTCCAAGCCATCTGAAGATGCATGGGCACCATGAAAACTAACCCTAGATAAAACTTGGAACGGTGGAATATTTACCTGTAAGTTTAAAAAAAAAAGTAATTAGGCCTTTACCAGCTAATCTAGATTTTGAATGATCTTAAGGAAAACGGCTTTTGAAAACACCAGCATTTTCTCCTTTTCCTGCATGTTTTCTTGAATTTCATAGACAAGAATCATCTTTTGAGCTATGCACATCTTAACAAGCCTACACTTTTGTCATCTGGTGAAGGGTTAACAGTCTATGCAGTCTGATCTTGCATCTACATCTACAAATCAGAGTTCTGTATGGAAAGATTTTTTTTTCGCTGAAACAGATTTAAACCCTCTACATTCCCAAGTTTTACAGTGGAAGGCTTTTGAAATCCATTAAAGATACCCATTTACTCATTCTAAGCCAAATATAATCAATTTCATTGATATCTTATCAAACTATAGTCATTCTTGTGGCTTCATGACAAATATTACAACTCGCGGTTGCGAGATTGCATAGATTACAACGCATAGAAAATGTAATTTTGGACTTGGCTCCTATCCACTGTTCAATCGAGGATACTGCATAATGCTTATCACTTGACTGTGTACGATCTTCGCCTTGCTTATTCATGTAGCTGGTAAGAAACTGGAGCCGAGATACATTCCAAAAGTCTACTGTCGCAACTATCTATGTCACAAGAACCTAACAGCAATTTACTCGAGGATGTCGGAATTTTATATCAAGGGTGCAGTGGAATGATTTTAAAGGCAGTAGAAATGTAAATTTCATATGTGCACATTAATATTTAACGTTTTTGGATTGCTGAAAGAAGGGGAAAAGAAATGATCCTACAAAAAGATGAGTTTGCAATTTCCCCTGTTCAAAAAAGTAGTCTAGCTTTCTATTTTTAAATGGGGGTGTCTGTGTAAATGACTCTAGTGATACACTCCCCCACTGTTTACAATTTTGACCTGATGTAATTTTCTCCCGACTAAGATTCATTTCAAATAACAAATTTGAAACTTCTTTTCATTCTTTGGGACCATAGATATTTCTAATTTATTGATTTAAAAACATTTTTACATTCGGCTTAAATGAGTAAACGAGTATCTTTAAAATACCAAGTTTTAACGAAGAAGGCTTTTGAAAACATTGTGGGAAAAGAAGAAAATGCTAGTAACCAGCAATATTTTTCTAACCTTTTTGAGACAAATACAATTACTTGAGCCACATTTATTGTTTGTAATGGTTTTCATGTTGGACACATCTTAATACTGTGTTGTTTGGTGAACAGTTAAACATGTGATACATGGGCCTTTTCTAAATAATGAAAATGTCAATTTGGAGTCTATCAGTTAAGGATTAATCATAAGACATAATTGGGACTCCAGCTGATTTTGTCCACAATTAAAGCTCAGATACATGAATCCTATGAACATTACAAGTATTTCTTCACTTAAAGTAAACCTAGGTTATGGGCTCACATAAAAATTCTCTTATCTACACAATTTTTATGTGTACTGATAACAAAGACAATATTACCAGGTGAACCAATAAATACTCTCCATACCTGTACCTTGACGGTATAGGCTAAGATCAAACTGCATTAAAATGTACAAAATTTAGAATGAAGTTCTTGCCCACTAGTAAAAAGCCTTGCAAAATTAAGCAAAACTGAGGTTCTTTTCACACACTATTTCATTTATTTGGCACTCTTATGATTTACTTAAAAAGTTGAAATGGATGAAGGAGTTGCTGGATCAAGCACAATGAGCATTTCATATATTTGCTTAACCCTTTACCACGCAGTCCAAGGTTTCAAGGACCCTGTGAAAGACAGCTTTTGAAAACATTGTGGGAAAAGGAGAAAATGCTGTTACCAGCATTTTCTCCCTTTCCCACAATGCTTTCCAACCAGCTTTTGATACAAAAAAAAAAATGCTATAGTTTCAGCCACATTATGTAATTCATCCCCTTCAAATGCTTTTTATTTTAGCAAGTATGAACAAGAGGGCCGTGATGGCCCTGGAGTTGCTCACCTGAGCCTTTTGACCAAACATGATCCATTTCCAACCCCTTCTGAGATATTATGACAAACAGTCTAACAAGTTTTTATAAGTATTAAACTGAAAATTTGGCCTCTAGTGTGCACACAAGCTTTTGATAGACTTTGTCTCATTGACCTGCTTTTAAACCAAACATAGCCCATTTAACAATTTTCTGTAGATATTATCATAACAAAGATTCTGTCCACTTTTCATGAGAATTGGACAGAAAATGTGGCCTCTAGAATTTACAAAAGAGTTTTTAAAGATTTGATAATTATGGTGACCTACTTTATGACCCAATGTGATCCATCTTCAATCTCATCTTACGAATCATCAATTAAATTATTCTGACTAATTTCGGTAAGAATTGGACAGAAAATGTGACCTCTAGAATGTATACAAGATTTCTAAAAAGTTTGCAATGGTGACCTAGCTTTTGACCTGGCATAACCAATTTTCATTCTTCTGCAAGATTTCATCAAGCCAAACATTCTGACAAAGTTTCATGAGTATCAGACTGAAAATGTTGCCTCTAGAGCGTATACAAGATTTTTGACCCAATGTGTCCCACTTTCAAACTTGATTTCATCAAGACAAACATTCTGACCAACTTTCAAAACTATTGGACTGAAAATGTAGCCTCTAGAGTGTACACAAGGTTTATCTAAGATTTGACCTAATGAGCTATTTTTTGACCAGACATGACCCATTTTCTAACTCATCTGAGATATGATAAAGACAAATATTCTGATAAAGTTTCATGAGAATCAGACTGAAAATGTAGCCTCTAGAGCATACACAAGGTTTTTCTAAGATTTGACCTAGTAACCTAGTTTTTGACCCGACATGACCCATTTTCGAACTCGTTCGAGATATCATCAAGACAAACATTCTGATCAAGTTTCATGAGTATCAGACTGAACATGTGGCCTCCAGAGCGTACACAAGGTTAAGGTTGAAGACGGACGACGCACAATGGATGCCGGACACAGCACGATCACAAAAGCTGACCTTGAGCACTTTGTGCTCAGGTGAGCTAAAAATGTATCATTAAGTAAAGATTAAAGACTTTATTAATTACTTATTCCTTTAACAACCAAACATAATCGACTCCTTTAAACTGAAAGATTTTGCAGATGACGAATCATATCTGACTTAATTGTAATTTGTTCTTGACAAGGTAGAAAACATTGTGGAAAATACCAGGCGCTTTTTCTCAGGGATGTGGCAAAACTGGATTAGTTGGTTAACTCTTTACCAAACGACGAAATTTTACACTGGTCCAAATTGAAAGCATTTGCAAACGACAATTTGAATGTGGCTCAAATGTAGGAATTTGTCCATGATAAGAAAATATTGGGGGAAAAAGGAGACAATGCTACCGACCAGCATTTTCTCCTTTTCCCACAATGTTTTCAAAAGCCTATCCCCTTAGGGTCGTTAAAACTTGGGACTGTGTGGCAAAGGGTTAAGGGTTTAGAAGTATGAAACACTGGACAGACTAAATCAGGTAACAATATTACATCCACAATGACTCCGAAAATGGATGATTCATGCACTGTATCAAAAGTACTGACAGATGACCACTTATTGTGGTGTTGTGTGTCTGTTTTTTTTAACTATTTCCATATTAATTTACATTTTCCAAGTATACAACAGGCGAAGTCCTTCCAGATGGACAATAGTGATGTTGGACCAAAGGTACATGCAAAAGTTTGCCTTTTTTACTGCATGAAAAACACGCTCATTTATGCTCCAAACATAGTTTTGGGAGGCTCAATAGAACTGTTTAAATGACACAGCTCAAGTGAGACACAAACATTGAATCCTGAACTAGAAAATTACTGCAAGTCCCTCTAAGCTAACCTTTTCTGTATAAAAAATGGTGTTTAGAGTAGTTGTTAGTGTATGGCCATTTAACGCATTATTCTCATTTGACAATGCATATCGTACTTACTACGGCCTGTTGCTAGAATGGACATGCAATGCCCTATTATATCAAATACATGAATTATCGGCCCTAATTCATGAAATGAATAAATCAATGAAAAGAATAAACAGAATTCTACAATCAATAAAATCTGTGTGTACACTAATATTCGGTCATAAGTGATGTGGAAATTGAAAGGTTGAGGCGCTTCTGCGGCTGTGCCCCAATACTCCATGTATATGGTGCCCAGAATACTCCACACCACTGCTATAACTTTGCGTACATGCGCTCATTTTCATGTTTTGGATTTTTTTCAATATAGCTCAGATTATCAAGTGCTAGACTTTCTGCAGAAATGAGCAGCAGTGATCCATGTCACTGCTATAAAATCAAGTATATGCACAAATTTACATGTTTTGGAGTATTTACGGTGTTACGGGAGACCACTCCTTCATGCATGGCTTCGTCCCGATTTAAATAGCAATACCTGACAGCTGCGTTAGGGAGATATCTCTTTGGCTCAGTGGTTATGGTATTGGCCTTACGTCTGGGAGTTCTAGGTTCGAATCCTGCCCGGTCCCTTTATTTCTGCCATGCATTTGTTCATTTGTTTATTTGTTACGGACTTTGTTCATACGAACGGTAATTTGCAAGTGTGGGAGTTTCTGCAGCAATGTGCAGACTTTCTCCATGCCATTACTAAAATTTTGCGTATATGCACAGATTTACATGTTTTGGTTTATTGAATGGATCTTGCGAAGTTGCAAGGCTTTAACCTGTGGCCTCTAAGTCACGAATCCTACACTTTACCACAGGGCCACACTGGACCCCTGTTTTTGTTTTGCAGTTTCTGCGAAAATGAATATTATTTCTCCACCCCCTGACTGTAAGTTTGCATAAATGTGCAGATCTACATAATTAGAAGTTTCTGTGGTAATGTGCAGATTGTCAAGCCGTTGAGCTTCTGCAGCTAGGCACAGAATTAGTGCCACTAAAATGATTGGTAAATGGGCAAATTTTCATGTTTTTGGAGTTTCAGTCTGTAATTATACAGCCTTTTTTTTCCCCGTTTTGAGATTGGGCCCGAAACCATGCAAATTGGGAAAAAGCATTTCATTTTCTCAGAAATTGGGAACTTGCATTATAGACACAGAATCAAGTTACTGTTTATTTATAATGGATACTTTTCAGTTATTTGAATTAAAATTAAAACATTACTCATCAGAAATTCAAAACATTGAAAACAAATCAATTTGTCTTAAAGAAAAAAATGTCCTAGTTTCTCATGCTGTTAAAAATATCAATAGTAATGTCTTTTTGTAAGTATATGAGGGGAATTAAGAGTTGACCCATAAATTTTGTTGATGAATATTGTTCTACATTCGAAGCTAGGCTTGATGGAATGTCTGATTTAATATCCATTTCATTTTGGGATGAGCTAATTGTTGCATCATGATGCTTTTATATCCATATTTGATTTGACTTGACTCGTTAGTCTTCTTAAAGCCGAACTCTGTAGGGAGTTTAGAACCCATCGGTTTGATTTTCTTTTGATATTATTTGCAGTTATGGCTCATTTCGTAGTTTGATTGCTAAGGAAAGAATTTTCCACGAATATACATGGCGTCAAGAATACTGACAAATCGCAAATTTTTGGCTACACAAAAACATCTGCATAGTGTTTGACAATCACTATGAAGAATGCTGAAACATGTACACTGGATGCCAGCCTCTTTGGCTTTCCGATAAAGGCTTAAACTTAGTAATCAAATACTAGGAATAGTTTACCGAAATAAAATGTTGCCAGATGTCACAGGATTTTTTTTGTTGATTACTACCTTTGGAAACTCCCTCTTTTTGACCAATGAAATTGCTGTTATTTCGATTGTTTATGTTTTGCATTTTGAACAATTTGCTGGTGGGAAATCCACAATACAAATTTCACTCCATCATGGAGTCATTTGGAAAACAGACACCCTGTCTAGCTTTGGAATTGGTCTATTATGCGGTGAGAAACACAGTTCGTTTTGGGAATTTTCATGGGCGATTTGAGGAAAAATGGTAACAATACTGGATTGAGAAAGGGTCCGTTTTACGGACCCATTCAAAGAAGTAAGCAAATGCTTTCATATTCTCGTTCTTTCACACGGTTTAACAGCCCTTGAACAAGATTACAGTCTGTTCAAGAAATGGGCAGTTAAAATCCATGATTTTTTTCAACAAAAAACTTTGAAACCATTGTATTATGCTAGGTTCCCACTGTCCCGAGATTAGTTATGAGAGCCATGATTCGCATTTCGCAGCTAATCATGAAACCTTGAGAAATTTTTTTGGTTTCGATATGAGATGATACGTGTGGATATGTGAGGAAACGATGAATAACACTTGGATGCGATATAATTGAAATTGGTCAATTTCAGTTCACAAAACCTATTACGATTTGGTCTTAAGTTTGCATACGATCCTTTCCTATCTGATAAGATTGTCCTGTCTGCAATTGAATCCCGATTCGATACGATTATTACGAGCGGGGTCACAAGTTATGACGATATAATACATGCAGATACGTGTTGGTAAGTTCAGATATGTTTATTGCGAACCGTTGCGCTCTGTTTCGCTAAGATACAATAGTTGTCGTGATGTGTTTCACGATCAGATCTGAGGGAGAGCTGCGATTGGACCCCAATGGGTATATATGAACCACGACTGTCCATAGACTTTATTGTTTTTCGTGAAGACTGATTGTCGAGGACAGTGATAATGTGACATTTGCAGTATGCAGACATTATCACCTGAGAGGAAGGAAAAGAGCAGTTACCAGACCAGCGACAACCACAACCTGCAACGGTCAGCAGAGCGGTAGTCAGACAATTTTGGGTGCGACCATAGCTCACGGAAGAAAGAAGCCAACAATTTGATTGTATTCTCCTAGACACATCCTACAAAAAAGATTGAGGTTACCTCAGTGATAGAAAAATCAAATAGACCTAAACATGATGTTTAGTTGAGCTGAGGATAAATACAATACCACAATTTTCATTTTATCTAAATTAATGTTTTCAAAATGAGAATTACTCTTTTTTACCTTTCCTGCACACCATAGAAATGTTCCATTCAGTAGAAAAAATGAGTGTATTCAATCATTTTGTTGCATATCCTTAGGATAAATAAAACGAAATTACTCTTTTTTTTTTAATTTTGGAAAGGGAAAGTGTGGTATTAACTCAGTTCTCTGGAATTCTCTATTTTCAACCTCTCCTTTAGACCGTTGGTGTTGGAAAACTGATGTAGTCTGAATGATCAATATGGAAGGGAGTATTTTTGTTTTCAACAGCACCTTGTACTGCTGCTGCAAAGAAGACCACATTTATTACTTCGATTTTCCCCGTATTACATTATTAGGGATAAAAAAAGAGATCTCAAACTTATCCTATCCTGTTATCCGGCAAATTGAAATAGAGCGTGGCCTTTGCCTTGTCAATAAATAATCCCGATCAACACGGTTTAGATGCATGATTTGATGCGATCTGCTGTGTTTTGTTATGATTCAATACTATTCGATGCGATGACCATGACTGATAATCAATCACGTTGATCGTAGAAAATTTTTTGACAGCAAAAGAATTTTCTACGATCAACACAATTGCCAAGAGTAACATCAAGTTCTGACACAAACTGATAGGATCATCACGACTTGCTCACGATTAAGACCACGATTTCAATTGTGGTGTGAATCGTGATAGTGGGAACCTAGTATTAAAGGGTAAAATTGCTGGTGAAATTCTCTTTGCTTCTACTGTACATATTTTCACCTAGATCTTTACTTAAGTTCTGAACTCTAATCCACGTTGACTATCCATCTTTTACAATATTTCGCCTACAATGTTTTCTACCTTTTCAAAGAAAAAATGCATCATTAAAGACAAATTTTGTTTGTGGTACTATACAGATGTTTTCAATTTAGATAACACTTAAATTTTTGTTTTCTATTAAAGAGTAAGACTTAAAAAAAAGCAACACTTGTAAATAAAGTTTCAAGGATGCATGGAAATAACTAAACAGATCAAACCGGACCAGAATGGACCTGAGCTCCGGTCCGTTTTGGACCGTTCCGGTATTTCCATGCACCGAAGTTTCATGTAATCTAAGTAACCCAGGATCTTACAAGTCTGTGATCTTGAATGAAATCTTTTCGAGAAGAAAAAAATATCTGATTTCTTGACAAAGATTTGAGTGATCGACGTGTTCCAACCAATAATCGTTGATTGATCCGTGTTGAATGTTGTGACATGCACAACCTCCGACCGAAATGGCAGATTGCTGCCATGTTTGTTTTGGTTTGAGTTTAGAGTGGTCTCCCTTATTGGAGTGAGCCCTATTTGTTTCAATCACTATATTTCAACAAATTGGATTCAAATAAAGAACGTATCAACTAAGATTGATACAAAAATTAAAGAAAAAAATTTTTTTTTACCCAAATTGATGTCAGAAGGTTACATACTGGTGTTTTCCATAAGGAACTATTTTTTGTTACATTCGTATCGTGTTTAACTTTCGGGTATTAAGGATCAAAGCACATGTGGACAAAATTTCAAAACAAAGATTTGTGAATGAACAAACATGGAACCAGATCTAATACAGAACTCTATCATAAAAAACACTCACGAAGAAATTGACTATGGGCCAAATTTCAAACGTCTAAAGGTAACAGACAACGTGAAAGAGTTACAAACAGTGTTGAGAGACAAGTGAGTTTTTCGTTTTCGAAAAAACAAAAAAGATAACACTTTAACAGAGATTTTTACAGACTGAAGTGTCAGTGTTACTATCAAGTTTCATATGGCTCAGATAAAGATTATTACAAAAGGCGATCTTGTTTCTATGGCAAATATAGGCCCAAATATGTACAGTAAGACAAGCCCATAGATGTAAAAAAGACAAAGTGAAACAGCTTTACTGTTTTTCGACCCTCATTTGAAGAAAAGTCATCTTATATTTTGCGCTGACAGTATGGTGGACACATCAGTTTTCGAAGAGCTTAAATTACTATTTCAGTTTAACTTTAAGCATAATTTAAAGAAGTACCAATTACCAAAAACGTTTGATTACCAAAACAATCAACTTGTAATGCATAAACCATAAATTTTGCTTGAATCATGCATATTCATCTATAAAAGATATATTTCACCCTTTAATGTTGTGCCAGGAGTTGAATCTGCCCATAGAAAAACCTGCCCTCACATTGGTAGCTTTCAATGTCTGTCAAACAGATCATTAATTAAGACTAAAAACATCATGTATCAGTACACCAAAACTCGACTAAAATGTTTACTATGATAAGAAAGAACTATTTTGAACTATATAAATGAACAGTTCTAAGTAAAAAATCTTCAGTTTTTAAAGCGCAATGATAGGGACAGATGAGTGTCATGGTGGCCATTGGCATCTGGTGACAGCAGTCCCAGAATAGCAAAAATTAAGACCCTTCTGTCAATTCACATGCACATATGAGAAAAGATTAGAAATTGTTTTAAATGCCATAATATATGAAAATATTGAGTGTCTAACTAAAGGGTGTCTCAGTAGCAGTGAATATTGTAAAGAAATTCTTCAGTCATAAGTGATGGAACGAAATTGTCATGAAATTCTCTGATCTAGTTAAAGATTGGGATCTGAGTCTTGTCACATTATTCCAGTATAGTCACATGACTTTTTGGCATAAACAGTGACAATATCACATGTCGGGAACTTTTCAGGATTTTAATCAAATGTTCAACAAAGAATTCAAATCGGGCACCTATTGAGTTGAAAAAAATAAAAAGAAATTTGCCAGTAAAACTGATCTTTCCTTAAGAAACATGCGTGCTGTCTTGTTTTTATCACATTTTGTAAATTAAGAGCAGTGACACCATTGTTTACATTCAAATACATGCTGCACACAAAACAGTGACATCATTCACTTCTTATTTTGCAAGAAAACTTGGATATCATTTCGTGTTTGAAAACAGGTACCTCTCGAGAATAGGTTTGTCAACGATAATTGCTTGCTTGTATGTTTCATTTATTTAATCTCTCATTTAATATCTCTGCGCTGATTTGTGTATTTACAGGTCCACAAGTAGAAGTGACTTCGTATTTTATGCTGACAGATTGGTAAATATATCATTATTGGTTACAATCCTTTTACTTCAGTTATAAACCAATTCCAGTTAAAATCCAATTGCCAAACAAACCTTTGCTGTTTTTAGTGGATCAAGATGATATTCATGATTTAAGGAACTAATTATAAATTGAATGAAATAATATCTTAAACTGCTTTCAACATTATATCAATCATATCACTGGTCACATTATTCATGTTGTCCTATGTGTCCATGGTACCAAGATGGGGTTTTATAGTGCCATGCCAAAGGACAGTCCCACGAAAACCAAGCCTCAAGGGTAGGAATTAAAGCTAGGACTCCTGAATTACCTACTAAATATATTAATCACTAAGCCAATCAGGGCACTAGGAATCTGATTTTAAAGTGAAGTATTATTCAATTTATATAAGACAAGGTAAGCATCAAAATAAAGGTAGAGAAAAGAGATCTTTGATCTGCACTTTCCACTTTGCTCAAGTATTCAAGACAATAGTATTCCCGAGATTGACCTTTCTGTGGATTTTGAGTGATAGGTCACATTAACCAATCAGAACGCAGTGTAGTGTGTTGTGTAAACAAAAGGTTGGACAAAGTGTCACAGACTTTACTATTGACCAGCCCTCATAGTTCAGTAGGTAGAGCGTAGGACTCATGAACGTGATGTTTCGAGTCACTTAAGGGTGTGGGTTCGATCCCCACGGCTGGCCATCTAAAATTACAAATAGTCTTTCGGATGAGACGATAAACCAAGGTCCCGTGTGACGGTGCCGTACACCGAGCATGTAAAAGAACCAGGTGTAACTTAAGATAGGTTTCGTCCTGTATCTGCACTATCCCCCGTAACAATACTAACGGCCTTCAGGGGGCGTTGCCCATATGGGCAACCAGTGGCGACGATAAATAAACGCAAATTCAATCAATCAGACTTTACTATTGACAGACAATGTGACTTGTTTTTCTTTTTTGTTTTTTTGCTTAAACAGTAGAGGATTGAAATAGAAAATAATTACTTAAAAATGGATTTGATATGCAGATAAAAATCATGTGGTTAGGTAATTGTTACGTATATACCCTGAAAGGAAATTTACACTTATCCATTCCTAAAAACCTAGTTCTATGTAAAATGTGGCTGGTAGATTTAACGAGGAATCCGAAAACCTAGCCACTCCATCAAACAACATAAAAGATGTTCTTTTAATCTTTTAAGAAAGAAATAACTGCTATGCCAAGTGTGATGTTAAACTATCTTTATTGAAATCCAACTGAACGAACATCTTTCAAATTTCAAACCATTAAAAATCATAGATCATGCTGCTTACAGCAAGCTACTCAAAATGTAGTTTTACTGTTTAATGATGTGACAGAACATGGAATTTCGAATATTTGTGGGATTTTTATTTCTTGATTTTGCATAAATATAGAGTTGAAGGTTATTTTCTCATTGCTTTGTCATTTAGTTTTAATTGAAGTTGGGAAAAAAACTTTTCATACTTATATTAGAGAGAATTATTAGCTAGAATAAAACTGAAATGAACTCTCTTTTGGTATGTATTCGATGCCATCTTCTGAATTTTTGTCAAAGTCACATTAGCAGAAAGGTCATCTACATTTTGACTGAAAAATGTCCATTGAGTTTATTTTGAATAGTAAGGGTTTTAAATATTGCTTTTGAGTAAACGATCTGCTTATTACTGAAAAGAGCTTCACCTTAACAATCATTTTTTCTATTCTAGTTTAATATGTAAAGTAGTAAACTTGTAGCAAAATTACGCTAAAACTTACAATTAAGGAAGGTTGTGCTGTTTTTTTTTTTTTCTCTTTTTACCTAAATGATAAGTATAGAGGTGACTCTGGGAAAGTGGGATTTAACCCTTTACCACACAATCCCTAGTTTTAACGACCCAAAGGAAGAAGCCTTTTGAAACCATTGTGGGAAAAGGAGAAAATGCTGGTAACCAGCATTTTCTCCTTTTCTCACAATGTTTTCTACCCCGTTAAAGACAAATTCCATCAATTTAGCCACATTCAAATTGTCGTCTGCAAATGCTTTCAAATTGGTTAAGTCCAATATTTTGTTGTTTGGGAAAGAGTTAATGCTTTTTGTAATGCATTGTACTAAGCAAATAACCACATAGTATGGATCCTTTCTATCTAAATAGTAGAATAGTTCTTTGACATGCAGAAAGTTTACCAATTGCTTTAAGTTTCAATTCAAGTCTGCCTGGGTTGACACTTTTTGCAGATTTATTAACTCTTTAACACACAATCCCGACTTTTAACGACCCTGAGAAAGAGGCCTTTTGAAAACATTGTAGGAAAAGCAGAAAATGCTGGTAACCAGCATTTTCTCCTTTTCCCACAATGCTTTCTACCCTTCCCAAAACAATTTTTAATTCTTGAGTCATATTTAATTTGTTGTCTGCAAATGCTTTCAATTTGGACTAGTCTACAATATTGTCATTTGGTAAAGAGTTAAATTACTTCTTTGCAGAGTATGACTCAGAAATAGTTTCCAACCAATGTTATACTATATTTGTTGGCATAACTTTTCAGATTCGGCTGGTTGTTGAGGAGGGTTTGAATCAACTTCCATATAAAAATGCAGTTGTGAAAACTCCAACAGGTAACTTAACATATTAGATCTATCATACAATTACATGTACATGGTTGTTTTAGAAATCCTACAGTGACTTGTACAATGAGACACTTAGAAAAAATTACGGTGATGAAGGAGAAGAGTATGCCATTTTTAATGATATAGAGGTAATTGTTGGTAAAGGAGCAGTAAGTGCTTTTTAACAAGTAGATACTCCTTTTCCTGCAATGGTTTTGAAAGCTTCCTGCTAAAAGTCTTTTTATTTTTTTTCTTTCTTTCAGGATGGGGGGGGGGGGGGTATTGTTGAATAAGGTTCAAATAGCATAATGAGTCTTTGAATTCAAGTCTTGAGTTTAAATTGAAAAATAAGAGTAAAGTACAATACTGGTAAAAAGAAATTATAAACAGTAAGTGCAAAAACAGGTTGAAGTCATTGCAGAGTCCTGCCTAGGAATATTCATGGAGGGGATAACTGTCCCATAAATTTGCAGAAATGAGGACAACTTCAATGTAAGTAAGACAAATGCACTCAGTACTATTTCTGATGTAAATTTCAACTGGACAATGAGCCACCTATGTGCATTATGATAGAAACTGTTCTGACTCCGTGGACGTTACAGAATCTCTACCTTGGCAACAAACTGCTATAACTCTACCGAAACACAAATTTTTGGACTGAATTGACCAAATTGGAAGAATTTACAGACAACAAATCAAATGTAGCTCAAAAGATGACTTGTGTCTTTGATAGGGTAGAAAACATTGTGGGAAAAGGAGAAAATGCTGGTTATCAATATTTTTTCCTTTTCCTACACTGTTTTCAAAAGCCTTCTCCTTCAGGGTCATTAAAACTCAGATTTGTTTGGTAAAGGGTCAAGAAAATAAAACTGCTAGTGTTAGGTCTGATTGGGGATCTTCGTAATCTGTTAGCTCCAGATACAAATTTTGCAGAAGCTGATTATTAACACAGCCTCATAAGATTTGTCATATATTATATCAGCATAAATTAAGATTTTAAACCTCAACAGATGGCAAAATTTCAGACTTGTTGACATTAGAAGCATTTGCAGACAAAAGATTAAATGTGGCTGGAGTAAAGGAATCTGTTTATATAACGAAAGAAAACAATTCAATATTTCAGTGACCAGGAGATAGATTTGTGAAAACATTTTTGGAAAAGGAGAAAATAATGATTACAAGGGTTTTCTCCTTTTCCCCCACAATGTTTTCTACCGTTTCATAGACAATGCCTATCAGTTTAGCCATATTTTATTTGTTGTCAGTGTCTGTAAATGCTTTTAATTTAGACTATTCTAAAATTTTGTAAAGAGTTAAGCGCTTGAAAACATTTCCTAACTTATTGCTTAATTCATTACCTCATAATCTTGAGTTTTAATGACCATGGGAAATTAGACTTTTGAAAACGTTTTGGGAAGTGGAGAAAATGCTGGTAACCAGCATTTTTTCCTTTTTCCATAATGTTTTCAATGCCACAATTAATTTGCTATAGATCTGTAAAATAGTTTAGTTAGGACCAATCTTAAGATTGTCTTGTGGTAAAGAGTTAAGCTAGTTTACAATAGATGTCTAGATCACAATAAAACCATCCTTATAAAAATACTAATTTCAGATTGACCTGTAGTACATTACCACATGAGTAAACACTGTAGCAGAAAAAGTTTTTTGTTATGAGCAATTTCTTCTATACCACCATTTTACTACAAAAGTCTCTACTATTAGACAACGAAAAGATAATTTGTACTTTTATAAAGAGTTAAGAGCTTACATACTATCTGCCAGAGGAAGGTTGTGGTACATGTCAAGGTAACGATGGAATGATCCTTGTAAAATCTATGATCTTGAGATATACCTAAAAATACAAGTACATGCATATTTATCTAGGATAGAAAACAACAAAAAAATTGTTTCATGCAAGTTCTTCCTCATAATGTTTTCCAAAGTTGCCTCTAGTGCAAAACAATACTCATACCGCAATACATGTACATGTAATTTCTGAAGTGGTCTCTACTGCAAGACTATGCTCATACATTACTGTCTGAAGTGATCTCTAGTGTGAGGCAATAAAAGTGGTCTGCAGGAGGTGATTTGTTAACAAAGAGCTGTTATATTAAAGAATGTGTTATGTTGTTTTTATTTTTCACAAACTAGGTCAAAATTACAATGGACTTGTGTATGAGAAGGGAAACTGCTGTGTTAGCATCATGAGGAGTGGTAAGTACTGTCAAGGTCATTTTAGTGCTTTATTATCATATGCTTATACATGTACATTTATATTATAATATCTACTTCATTATAGCTCCCCAACAATAAAGTTAGAGTGGGTTGGATGTTATACTGGAGCCAGGTTGTCATTCGGTAGACTTAACTTAATCTTTGACAAGTTTGAAATTGGGTTACATCAGACGAAAAAGTAGGTCACTGGACCAAGATTTAGAACTTGTGCGCTCTGGAAGCCTTATTTTCAGATAGGATCTATTACAAGGTTGAAATTAAGTAAAAAAGTAGCTCATTGGGCCAAAGCTTAGAAAAACCTTTTGTGCACTCTAGGTGCCACATTTTCTGTCGGATACTTATGAAACATGGCCAGTACCTTTGTCTTGATAATATCTTCAACAAGTTTGAAATTGGGTCACTCTGGGTCAAAATGTAGGCCACTGGTCAAAAATTAAGAATGACCCTCTGTGCACTCAAGAGGCCCTATTTTCAGTCTGATAAGCATGAAACATGGTCGGAATGTTTGTCTTGATGCTATATTGGAAAAGTGTGAAATTGGGTCACATTAGATCAAAAAGTAGGTCACTGGGAGAAATCTTAGAAAAACCTAGTGTGCACTGTAGAGGCCACATTTTCAGTCTGATAGTCGTGAAACATGGTTATGTTTGTCTTGATGATATCTTGTACCAATTTGAAACTGGGTCATGTCAGGTCAAAAAGTAAGTCACATGGCCAAACCTTAAAAAAGCCTTTTGTGCACTCTAGAAGCCACAATTTCACTCTTGAAACAGTCAAAATTTTGTCTTAATGATATCTGAGACAACTTTGAAATTGTGACACTTTCGGTCAAAATGTAGGTCACTTTGACAAATCTAAGAAAAATCTGTTGTACACTCTAGAGGCCACATTTTCAGTCTGATACCTATTTAATATGGTCAGAATATTTGTCATGATAATGTCTAAGACAATTACAAAATTAAGTCTTGTCGGGTCAAAAAATAAGTCACTGGGCCAAACCTTAGAAAAACCTTTTGTGCAGTCTAGAAGCCCAGATAGCTCAGTCGGTGTGCAGGACATTAGAACAGGGCGTTGTGGGTTCCACCCTTTGCTTGGCCAGCATGGATAGGTGCACTGCCCGCCGCAATATAACTGAAATAATGTTGAAAACACCATTAAATACCATACAATCAATCAATCATTTATCAATCCTAGATGACCTTACTTGTGTTAGTGCTTTAGAGCCAATGGCCCTCTTGTTTGATTTAATTAGTATAGATATTTTATATCAAACAAGGTCTATTTAGAGGTTGAGTAACATGGTGTTTGTTTTGATACTCTGCAGAGATAGAGGTTGGATATATAACAAGATGCTAATGTAAATGCTTTTTCTGTCTCTTGAGCTTAATTTTATTGAATGACCTATTCATCATACTCCAGCAAGCATATGTCCAGATATCATTTTTTGTTCTGATGCTCCTCACTACTGTATGACATAAGAAATATGTGAGCTGTTCCATTTTAATTAACATAAAAAAAAAAAAGACTTGCAACCTAAAAATGGTTATATAACAGATGTTCGTAACTTCTTGGACAGTCCTTTGCTCTTGAAACAATAGGCTTCTATCAAGGGAGACTACTCTAAATGTAAATATCCATATTCATGACATAAGCCTTTCCCGAAAAATCCATATTCAGGACTCTGCAGACTTAAAATTGATTCAGATATTCCTTGCATATTAGTATTAGCAATTTCACTTGACATTGTAACTTAGCTATGAAATAAATGTAACAGTTACATGTAACTGAATTCAATTATGTTATCCAAACAGGGGAGGCTATGGAGCAGGGACTGAGGGACTGTTGTAGATCAATAAGGATTGGCAAAATCTTAGTACACACTGATGAAGAGACACACGATGCCAAAGTGGTTTATTCTAAACTTCCACCAGACATAGCCAGGCGAAAAGTTCTTCTGATGTATCCAATAATGAGTAAGCTATTTTCTGGGGTAACATTTTTTTTCTGTATTAGCCTTTAAAGTCATTTAGGGGTAACTTTGTGGTAGATAATAAAGTGTTAGACCTGTTGAAAGCATGGGAGAAAAACAGTGGGAAAAGGAGAAAATGCTGATCACCAGCATTTTGTCTTTTTTCTACAAGGTTTTCAAATATGCCTAGCCCTGAATCATTAAAACACTGGATTGTGTTCGATATAGAAAAGTATCAAACTTTATCTCTATACCAGATGACAAAGTTTTATACTTTTGTATATTGGAATCATTTGCAGGTTGTAAATTCAGTGGCTTGAATGTTGGAATTTGTATCTAAAAGGGTAGAAAACACTGTTTATGAAAAGATAAAGTTTTGTGTTAATTTTTGATGACATGAGGGGCTTTAGCTTGTAGATGGATAATGATTCAAGAAAGAAAAAGGAAAGGAGCTTTGCAAGAAAATTAATGTGGTTTGCAAGAAAAGTATGTGTATATTTTGCCGTCACTTTACATGCAATTTTATAGAAAAAAAGACATTTGGTATAGAATTAATTTAACTCATAGATAAATCTCTGTAGAGATACTTCAGTTCTACTTAGTCATTATTAAACATACTGTAGTTATTTTTCTTTATAGTGTATTGAGGAAAAAATTTTACTTGCCTGAAAGGGTAACCCCAATAAATGACTTTATGACCTTTCCAAATCTCTCTGCAGCAGAGATCAGAGGTAAGTGATGTATATGATCAGTCTCATAAAGAATAGAGCATTCATTCAGGAATTAAAATTAACCCATTTCTGCGCTTTCATGTTTCGTAACAGCCGTAGAAAATTAGACTTTTAAAAACATTGAGGGAAAAGGAGAAAATGCTGGTAACCAGGATATATATGATCAGTTTCATACAGAATAGGGCATTCTGGAATTGAAATTAACCCATTTCTGCACTTTCATGTGTTGTAACAACCTTGGGAAATTAGACTTTGAAATACATTGAAGGAAAAGGAGAAAATGCTAGTAACCAGCATTTTTATCTTTTCCCACAATATTTTCTAACCTTTCAGGAACAAATCAAATCATTTGAACCAAATTTGATTTGTTATCAGCAAAATGCTTTCAACATTGACCTCTCTAGAATATTATTGTATGGTAAAGAGATAAGCCACTTGTCTTTGTAGGCACAGGCAACACAGTGAAGAAAGCATTAGAGGTGCTGAAAGAAAGCAAAGTGCCTGAAAAGAACATCATACTTCTGAATCTTTTTATTACTCCACAAGGTACAACCAACCCTTTTATCCTCTAACTCATTTGCTATCAACTAAATATAACTGAGCCATGCTCTGGCAAAAGAGGTTTAATGCATCTCCATGATTCATTATACCAAGCAGGCTATCACATAATTAACCTTTCTGCAAAAGTGAGTTTGGCACACCCGCCTTGGTAATGTGGTATTTTGGTTGGTATGCTGAAACATCAAATACATGGAGAAAAAGAGTTTATTTCAGCTATATTCTAGCTGATGTTTCACTCTAATTTAAGCACCCCAAGTTTTTTTCTCAACTTTCTTGTCAGTTGGAACTTAATCGGCAACATAACAAGAAAAAATACATTGATTAATGCTATATTTATGACAAATGAAGAAATGAAAATAGCACAAATATTTTCGTAATTCCATGTTCAGTCACAGCATTTGAAATAAAAATACATTGTGTGTAGCTTGCTATTGGCAACATCTATAATTAGTAAAAGGAGAATAAGGAGAATTTTGTCAGTATGAGATGTCAATATGACAGTAAACAATATAAGAAAAGGATTTACAGTTTAACCTATTACCACGCAATTATTGCTATAACAACCTTGAACGGGGAGATTTTTGAAACCCTTTCTCTTTTTCCTTAGATGATTTCTACCCTGTCAAAGACAAATCTCATCATTGGATCAACATTTAATTTTTTGACTGCAAAGCTTTTCAAAATAGATGAATCAAATGATTTGTTGTCTGACAAAGAATTTATTAACACCTCTAATACTTGTTGGAGTGAAAATCAACAAGTTTTATTGTAATTGATCATTTAAGTGGTTTCCCACGAGGGCTGTTCGATATGTAATGTGTATTGTACCACAGCGCGATAACGCTTTGCACGATTTCGTGGATGATGATACGCTTGAATAGCTCTATTCAATACCTTTCCAACGGTATAAACACGAGCCTTCAGCTCCACATAGTTTTGAACTTACAGTCATTTCAATAGAGCTAGTCATTGACCACTATTGTAAAAATGGTTGGGAAACGGATTAAGAATATTAAAGAAATTAGAGCTTATATAAAAGTTCGCACAAAACTCAGTCATTCGGTAATGCAGATTTTTACTGAATTGGGGGAAATTTATGGGTCTGATAAGGTATCTTATGAGACAGTTCGTAGGTGGAGAAAGAAATTTCTAACTGGCACAGAGTCCGTCAAAGATGCAGCAAAATCTGGCCGACCTGTGACTGTAACAGGGAAGGCAAATGTCTCAAAAGTCAGGGAAATAATTGAAAGTGATGGCAGATACACGATTCGTGATATTGCCAACACTGTTGGCATATTGCTATCGCGGGTGCATTTCATTTTGAAGCGTATTTTGGAAGTAGGAAAGATTTCTGCCAGATGGATACCGCATATATTGACAGATGACCAAAAATGGGTACGAGTACAAACCGCTAAGCAATTGCTCAAAATGTTTCCCAAATTAAATCAAAGACAATTTGCAAACATTGTTACTGGTGATGAAACATGGGTTGACTATTTCGAACCAGTAAGAAAAATTGGAAACAAAATATGGCTAACTAAACACGGTAGAAGGCCTGTAGTTGCCAAAAGAAGCATAAGCACAAAGAAGGTTCTTTATTGCATATTCTTCTCATGTGATGGTATAGCCGTACAAATTCCGGTGCCGAAGGGCAAAAGTGTTACAGGTCGGTATTACCGAGATGTTATACTAAAAAAGGTCAAGAAATATTATCTTAAACGACGCCCTGTGTCAGGATTTAGGCATGTTCGTCTACTTCATGATAATGCTCCATCACATACATCTGAGCTTGTGAAGCAATTTTTGAAGTCGGAGAAGGTTACAGTCTTGCCACACCCACCATACTCTCCAGATCTAGCCCCATGCGACTTTTTCCTTTTTCCAAAACTTAAAAAGTTCTTATCATCTGGTCGTCTTTACAAGTCCCGACAAGCCCTTGGCTCAGCCATCAGTCAGTGCCTCAGAGGTCTACCTAAATCAGCGTACCGTGACGCATTTCAGAAATGGATTTGGAAATTGAAATTATGTATTTCAAACCGCGGAGAATACTTTGAAGGGATGTAATGTTCATTTCACTATTTGAGTCAAATGCTTTTGAGATATCGTACAATACACATTACATATCGAACAACCCTCGTTTGTTGTAAAAGATTTCAAATTTGGGGTATGTTTCGTCACTTGAGTTGATTATAAGGATTATACTGATTTAGAATGGACATGCATGTATCTTGATTGATTGAATGGTGTTTTACACCCCTTTCAACATTATTTCAGTCATTTCATGGTGACATTTCGCGTATTCATATATTTCCTTGATTCCACCAGTACTAGGCTAGGACTCAGAAGTATCTTGCCCAAGGACACTCCCACGAAAAACCCAGCAGATTGAGTGGTGCTAGAAACCGGGGCTCCAGGTCATGAGTTCCACACTTACCACTGAGCCATGCAGGACCCCCTGTGCATTTATCAATCATGCAACGATTGTGGGGAAAACAAACAATCGTTTTACTCAGGCAAAAGTGCCATAAACAGTCATATGTAATCGTCGTAATGACAAGAATAAAATATAAATGCTAGCCTCCCTACAATAGTACAACAAGGATCATAGGATGATGTTCACAATGTCAACTTATTTATGAAACAGGATGATGAGTGGCTGTCAATAAAATTTACTCCTTCCTGTTGCTCCTTTCTTTTTGAACGGTTACAACTGACAAAGAGTTATGGTTTGGAATTTGAAAGATGTATGTTCAGTTAGATTTTAATAAAGGTAGTTTAACAATACACTTTACCATAATCGTATTTTCTTTCCCAAAAGTTAGAAAAAAATCCTGCTTTTCTCTTGTTAGGTAGAGTGGCTGGCTTTTCGGAATCTTGGTTAAATCTAACAGTGACATTTTAGGTAGATCCAGGTTTTTGAAATGGATAAATTTAGTTTTCATTTCGGGGTATATAGTGTAAAAAATACTTTACCACATTATTCTTATCTGCAACTTAAATCCATTTTGAAATAAATTATTTTATATTCTGATCTTCTTTGGCTGAAACGACGAAAAAGAAAAAAAAATACCTAGAAATTTACAATAGACTAGTAAAGTCTGTCACTTTGTCTAACCTTTTGTTTACATGACACGCTATACTGTGTTTTGATTGGTTGATATGATCTGTCAATCAGAATCAGCAGAAAGGTCAATTATGGATCCACAGAGTCCATTTTGACTAACAGTAGGCTGAATCCTGAGGTTGACTGGTCCTTTTACATGCAGAAAATGATGAATAGCAAAAAGTAACGACTAAGGTTAGCCTGCGTGTACTGCGCAGGCTGACCTTGGTTGATACATTTGCAGATGCATTAAACTCCTTTTTCACAGAGCAGGACTCAGTTTGACTTTTTCAAGGTCTAAAAGTAGATTTCTGTTGCAATTGAAGATTTTACTGATCATAATTAAACTTTACTTATTGGAGTGTTAATCTTGATCTACACAGTCCTTGAATGCCACTGGCAATGAAAAAGTTCACTCTTTTGATTATAGGCTATTTTCAGACCAACCAATACTTATCACAATTTTAGGAAACAACCAATACTTGTATGGAAAGGAAAAAGCTAATTTACAGTTTGGAAAACAATGTTGGATGCTTTCCATAAACTATGTCAAATTTAGCAAATAACCAGCACTTACTTGGAAAAGAAAAATCTATTTTACAGTGTGGAAAACAATGTTGGATGCTTCTCCTATGGGATAATATTTTCAGAGGGAGAACTGAAATATGAAAATTTGACTGCAGCTCATAACATTTTAGTTAAAATATATTAATTAAAAGAGAAAAAGTAGTGACATTGGCCAACATAGTCAGATGTAAATAATTATATCAGAGGCTGAAGTGCTGTACAGTAATTATTTCAAAATATTTTTGTCCACTAAACAAGAGCCTTTTTGAAGCTTCTATAGGGTAATACTTTTGAAAGCATAATTACATACTGGAGAATTTTCTAATTATGAATTATTCTTACCCTTGTCCCTACATCAAGGTTCCATGTGATTTCTCAAGGACTGATGACAGTCAATGTGACAGGATTCATTCCTCTCTCACTGCTGATCATTGGTTTGATGATAGTTATGTGGGAAAGCAAAGAATATTGTGCAAATTACTGGTAAAAGAAAATACAGGAAAGCATGGATAGGTGCACTAGCCTATGTGATATAACTGAAATAATGTTGAAAACAATCAATCAATCTCTGATTTCTTGTGGCCCAGCTCTTTGCATCTACAGTATAGGAATGAAACATGTTAAAGATATATATAACATGTTTGACTTCTGCTTCTCCAAAACTTTGTAAATTGACGGGTATGTAAATTTGCTCGGGGCAATTTGTTCCACTTTGATTGTTTTTGTGTTTTCAGCTGCTGAGGCCATAGTTGATAAGTTTCCTGAGGTGACAATCCTTACATCTGAGGTCCACCCTATTGCTCCGAATCACTTTGGACAGAAGTATTTTGGAACAGCCTGACAGCAATAACCAAAGAATGCAGATACTTATATTTAACCCTTTACCAAACGACATTTTAGGCTTGACCAAATTCAAAGCATTTATATATGACAAATTAAACATAGTTCAACTAACATAAGTTGTCTATGAGAGGGTAGAAAACATTGTGGGAAATAGAGAAAACTCTTGTAAACATGATTTTCTCCATTTCCCTCAATACTTTCCAAGGCCTTCTTTCTTAGGGTTGTTACAACTCGGGGTTGTGTGGTAAACAGTTAACCTGTTAACAACCCTGAGAGAGAAGGCTTTTGCTAACACCGTTTTAAAAGGAAAAAATGGTAGTAACAATCCCAAGAGAGAATTATTTTGATAACAATGTGGAAAGGGGAAAATGCTGGTGACAGGCATTTTCTCCTTTTCCCTCAATTTTTTCTACTGTTTCAAAGACAAATCCCTTCATTTGAGCCACATTTAATTTGCCCTCTGCTAACACTTTCAATTTGGACAAGACTAAAATTTAATCGTCTGGTAAAGAGTTAAGTGAGAGGTTATGGTTTATAAAAAACAAACATTTACTCAGCTTTACCACCAAGAGTTCATGGTGTTGTTTTTGCAGAAATTTGACATCAGGTTCTCTTAAATGCCAATCTTGAAGTCAGAGGTTCACCCTGTTGCCTCTACTCTCATTGTATAGAACTTGTTCACAAACAGTGGGACAGCAATGGAACTTGGGTTGTGTTTAACATGATTTTACAGTCACCATTAAGCCTTATGCTGCTTAGTGCAACTGAATACACTTTATTAGACAGTGTAGATCAAGATCAGACATTGACTGCATACTATCACTTTGATCTACACAGTCCAATACAGCGAGTTTTTTATCGAATGAACTGTGGAAATGCCATATTCGGGAATTTAATTATTGGTTTAAAATTTTCATTAAATTTTATATAGCAGTTAACCCTTAACAAAACAATTATGTGAGCCATGCTCTGTAAAAGGGGGGCTTAATGCATCTGCAAGAAGTATGCGACTAGGTCAACCTTGACAGATATATTTTGCTATTAGTCAATTTTCTGCTTGTCGAAAAGGACCAGTTTACCTCATAATTTAGTCAGTTGTTACACAAAATAGACTTTATGGATCCACTTTTGTGTGATGACTTAATTGGTTTATTGCATCACAGAAATGTGTTAAACCCCCTTTTGCCAGAGCATGGCTCATATGTTTTGACGACCCTGAAAAGAAAGGGTTTGTAAAGTGCTGGTTTCCAGCATTTTATCTTTTTCCTACAATATTTTCCATCATTGAGTGGACAAACCACATCAGTTGAGTCACATTTAGTTTATCGTCTGCAAATACTGTCAATTTGGAAATGTGTAAAATTTTGTTGTCTGGTAGAGAGTTAAGGGTTGAAAGAAGAATTTATTTGAAATTGACAGATTCTATGGATAAAATTTAATGACAAAGCCACTTGTTTTATAACTTTTCTTATTTGTGCTGTGAAGTGTTAACCTTTTACCAAACAACCCTATAGTTTAATAACCCTGAGGGTCGTCTTTTCATATCCCCAGATTGGCAAATTTCTTTACAAGGATTGATGATGGATCAAAAGGATTCATTCCTCTCTCACCGCTGGTCATTGTTTCAACGATGGTTATGTGGGAAAGAAGCCAGTGGCTTGGGAAGATTATTGTTAACAGAAACTCCAGGAAAGCTTGGAATATGTGTGCTGGCCATTGCGATATAATTGAATAATTTTGCAAGCAGCTGTAAATACTATATAATTAAACAATGACAACCCTGAAGGTAAAGCTTTTATAAACATTATAGAAAAAAGAGAAAATGCTGGTAACCAGCATTTTTCCTTGTAACCACAGTATCTTCAACCTATTCAAAGGCAAATCCTTTGATTTTAGCCTCACCGAATTGGTTGTCTACAAATGTTTTCGAAATGGGGGAGTTCAAAATTTTGCTACTCTGTAAATAGTTAAAACATGAAAGACTTGTTTGATATTTAAATTCAATTTTCTTGCTATAGGTGTAGGACAAGAAATGACAAAACCAATTTTTGATGAATCTCTGAGTGTGAATGGAATTTAACGTTGATGAATACATGTAACAACACTGTTTTTGAATATCAACAAAAATTTTAAACTTTAGAGTTGAGTATATGTATATGATTGGTTACACCATACAAAACAAGTGTTTTGTAGCGCTACTGGTTTAAATCAGATATCAAATAAAGAAAAGAGTCGTCATGGAAAATTTTACTTATGGCAGGGTTTTCCATGACGCACAAATCCTGCGTCATAGACGCGATTTTAATTCAAATGACCCCAAAACAAATGACAGCGCGTCATTAGTGACGCAACTTTCCAAAATCTAAATCATCTACGAAACTGAATAAAGCGTCATAAATCCAAGTCTGTTCTTGCTTCAATATCAGACGAACACCGTTCTTTTTTTAACGACACCGTTTATTTTAGATAAAAGTGATTTTCTGGTAATTTATTTATAGAATATGACTGGTTTATGCATTATTGCTGTAAAGTATATCGGACATGGGTCGTAAATATGGGCCCAGTCAAAGTCGTTTTTGGGTTTTCTGTATTTCATAGCTTATTTTACGCGACTTCCGGTATGTAAAAGTACACATTACCAGTCTGTGCTGTTCGCGGAAAATAATGTCACGACGAAGTAAACTGTAGCATTCTTCTATCGTCTGCTTCCTACAACTGCCGATCAAGCCATGTCAAGCAGCGATTCGGACGAGAATGTTTCGTCTGTCAAAAAGTGAAATCGAGCTTTCCGTCAGAAATGACTTACAGACTTTACTTTCTTGGAGTTAAAGGTAAAATGCATTGTAATCCGTGCTTGATGACGAAGAGATCCATTTATTTTGACCCCCTAAGTTAAAGAAATGACCCTCAACTAATGAGGAAAGGGGTCACAATGACCCCCAATTTCTAAAGCCGAGGGAAAACCCTGTTCTGGCAAGACAAAATTTTACCCAACTACACATGCATATTACTGATGCCTAATTGCCGTGTGAATGGATACTGTTCTTTGACAAGAAGAGAAGAAAATGAAACCCAAAACACATGTTTGAATGGTCTACATACAAGAGCATAATGTGTTATGCAATTTATTATGCATTCATCAACATAATTATTTACACTTGAAAATATAATACGAAAGAAGAGAATGTATACCACAATTTATATCAAACTTAAGTTGGTAACATCCATTCATTCAAGAATTCATGCATTAATTCGGTTACTGGTTCATTATCCATCTCAATATTTTTTGTTCTCTAGCTCTCTTCCCTTGAGTGAGAGAGAGTGAGTGGGTTGGTGCTGGCGTGGATGGGGGTATTTGAGTGAGTGAACACCTCTTATGTAAGGAAACAGGCTAATGTGATAAGACTGAAACATAATGTCCGGTAATGTAGGTGACAGTTTTATTTTTAGGCATAAATTATAACAACAACAACAAACACACACGATTTTTATGCTTCATTGTCTTCTTCACGATCTCTGGGACGGGTGGTGAATTTGTCATTTGGACCTCAAATTAATCAATATTAGTTGGCCACAAGTCTTGCCAAAAACAGTAAGTGTTAATTATGGTTGCGTTTTTTAGGTCAAAATTACAAATTCTCCGCTCGTACCAGAGATTGTGAAGAACACATTGAAGCATTAAAATTGTGTATGTGTGTGTTTTTTCCTCCCTTTTTGTTTTGGTAATTTTTGCCTAAACATAAAATTTACCTAAAATGTTGATGTGTCGTACATTATATTTCAGTTTCACCACATCGGCCTATTCCCCTTATATAATAGGTAATAAATCACTCACTTAGCCCCAACCATGCCCTCACCAACTCACCCATCCACCCACTCACACGCTCACACAAGAGAAGAAAGCTAGAGAACAAGAAATATACAAATGGACAATGAACTAATTAACGACTGAATGAACGCTTGAACACTTGTATGAATGAATGAATGGTGTTAAGCTTGATATATACTGTTTACATACTCTCATGTATCATGATGAAGTGTTGGTGAAAGCAATTATGTTGATGAATGCATAATAAATTGCGATATGCTCTTGTATGTAGACCATTCAAACATGTGTTGTGTGTATCATATTTTTTTCTTCTCTTACTTGTCAATGAACAGTATTCATTCCCATGGTAATTAAGCGTCTGTAAAATACATGTGTAGTTGGGTAAAATTTTGTCTTGCAAATTAAAACTTTCCATGACAACTCCATTTTTTATATCTCTGCAACGATCTGTACTTTGGCCATAGCATTCTGAAGATGCCACCATTTTAGCTCAACTGAGCACAAAGTGCTCATGGTGAGCTTTTGTGATCGTGCTGTGTCCGGCGTGCGTCGTCCGTCGTGCGTCGTGAGTCGTCCGTCGTCAACTTTTACCTTGTGTACGCTCTAGAGGCCACATTTTCAGTCCGATACTCATGAAACTTGGTCAGAATGTTTGTCTCGATGATATGTCGGACGAGTTTGAAAATAGGTCATGTCAGGTCAAAAACTAGGTCACTAGGTCAAATCTTAGAAAAATCTTGTGTACGCTCTAGAGGCCGAATTTTCAGTCCGATACTCATGAAACTTGGTCAGAATGTTTGGCTTGATGATATCTCGTACGAGTTTGAAAATGGATCAAGTCGGGTCAAAAACTAGGTCACTAGGTCAAATCTTAGAAAAACCTTGTGTACGCTCTGAGGCCACATTTTCAGTCCGATACTCAGGAACCTTGGTCAGAATGTTTGTCTCGATGATATCTCGGACAAGTTCGAAAATTGGTCATGTCGGGTCAAAAACTAGGTCACTAGATCAAATCTTAGAAAAACCTTTTGTACACTCTAGAGGCCACATTTTCAGTCAGAAACTAATGAAACTTGGTCAGAATGTTTGTTTTGATGATATCTCGGACGAGTTCGAAAATGGGTCATGTCGGGTCAAAAACTAAGTCACTAGGTCAAATCTTAGAAAAACCTTGTGTACGCTTTAGAGGCCACATTTTTTGCCCAAAACTCTTGAAAGTTGGTCAGAATGTTTGTCTTGATGATATCTCGATCTAATCCGAGAATGGGTCATGTCGGGTCAAAAACTAGGTCACTAGGTCAAATCTTAGAAAAACCTTGTGTACGCTCTAGAGGCCACATTTTCAGCCCAAAACTCTTGAAAGATGGTCAGAATGTTTGTCTTGATGATATCTCGATCTAGTCCGAGAATGGGTCATTTTGGGTCAAAAACTAGGTCACTAGGTCAAATCTTAGAAAAACCTTGTGTACACTCTAGAGGCCACATTTTCAGTCAGATACTCATGAAACTTGGTCAGAATGTTTGTCTTGATGATATCTCGGACGAGTTCGAAAATGGGTCATGTCGGGCAAAAAACTAGGTCACTAGATCATAT
Source organism: Hippopus hippopus (assembly GCA_946811185.2). NCBI lineage: Eukaryota > Metazoa > Mollusca > Bivalvia > Cardiida > Cardiidae > Hippopus > Hippopus hippopus. The sequence goes on from OX328101.1 coordinate 33,620,739, forward strand.
CTTAGAAAAACCTTGTGTATGCTCTAGAGGCCACATTTTTAGCCCAAAACTCTTGAAAGTTGGTCAGAATGTTTGTCTTGATGATATCTCGGTCGAGTTCGAAAATGGGTCATGTCGGATCAAGAACTAGGTCACTAGGTCAAATCTTAGAAAAACCTTCTGTACGCACTAGAGGCCACATTTTCAGTCAGACACTCATGAAACTTGGTCAGAATGTTTGTCTTGATGATATCTCGGACGAGTTCAAAAATAGATCATGCTGGGCCAAAAACTGGGTCACTAGGTCAAATCTTAGAAAAACCTTGTGCACACTCTAGAGGCCACATTTTCAGTGCAATGCTCTTGAAAGTTGGTCAGAATGTTTGTCTTTATGATATCTCGGATGAGTTCTAAAATGGGTCATGTCTGGTCAAAAAGTAGGTCACGAGGTCATATCTTAGAAAAACCTTTTGTACGCTCTAGAGGCCACATTTTGGTTCAAAACTCTTGAAATGTGGTCAGAATGTTTGTCTTGATGATATCTTGGAGACGTTTGAAAATGGCTCACGGGAAAAAAAGCCTACTTCCAAAGTAAATTTTTACAGAAAACTAAATTTTTGAAAGGAAGCCCTCATCAATCGGTGCCGCCTTACATATTCAGAGCCGGTCCACATAATCGGATCCCTTCTTTATTTTCATCATTTTTGTGCTATTTCTTTTTAATTCTTTACCAGCAGTGAATGTAACATTTCAAGACATTAATTCACGCTTTTGGGACAGCAAAATTCTCTTTTAATTGCCAATTATATGGCAATAATAGACTGAATTTATGTTCGTGACGTATTATTTTAGCTAAGGTCAACCCACGCCACAAATGATTCAGACAACATCGTACGCTTGCTACAACTTTCCGTAGTGTAGAAAACACGTTGAAAGACCAGAGCATTGCATGACATTCTCCTTTTTTGGAATTTCAAAGATATAAGAACACATGATTGCAAATAATGACAACCTTACCTGTTTTTTGGTTGTTTTTCAGCCGACATCTTCAGAAGCGGAAGACCAACACAACATTTTCTCGTCAGAGCCATTGGCTCTGAATATGAAGTTTCCTACCCGTGCTAATGTTAGATAGCATCTTCCAATTGTGATTATATCGTTCCTTTGTTTATTCGGAAATTCAGTCACGTTTCATCAAACAAATTTATAGTGCAACTTTTGTAGTGAAGGATATTAACAGGAATACAGAGCATATACATATCTTAAATAAGTAACCAACAACTAAGTTTTTGAAAGGAAAAACTTCGGTGCCGATCAACACTTCAGAGCCAGTCCACATTTTCAGAGCCGGCCCACAGAATCAGAGCCTTTGTTCATTTATGTCAATTTTGTGTCAATTCTTATTGATTCTTTGTCAGCAGTTAACATAGAAGTTCAAGACAATAATTCACACTTTTAGGACAGTAAAACCCTCACTTATTTGCTAATTTAATGGCAATATCAGTCTGAAATTAGTTCCTTCACATATTATTTCGGCTACAGTCAACCTGCAACAGTATTTTAAAAAATTTAGATAAGACTAATGTTAGACAGCATCTTTCAGTTGTGATTATATCGGTCCTTTGTATTTTCAGAAATTCAGTCACGTTTTATCAAACAAATGTATACTGTAACTTTTGGAGTGAAGGATATTAACAAGAATACAGAGAATATATATGTACATATCCCCTACCGGCCGCATATATCACTGGCACGTATAGTTTGTGAAACTCTGTGGAGGAGAAAGAACGTATTTGACCCCCTTTCAGAATTATAAGCATCGTGCCTGTCTTTGTATGCAATGCTTTAATGAAAGCCAGATATATAAAGTTTTCCTTGTTAATGTAAGTTCATTGAAGAAGTTTTATTAAGATAAGATGTGTTTGTGAAACACAAATGCCCCCGTAAAAGCAAATTTTCGGAAATATGACCTTTAACTTGTAAGATGACCTTGACCTTATCATCAGCAGGTGTGTACCAATGAGAGGTACCAGCTTACCGAGTATAAGTGTTATAAGTTAAGTACTTTGAATTTACAGAGAAATGACTATGAAAAGTTTTGAGGATAAGTTTTCATGATAAGGGTTAAAATTTTTTACCTTGACCTTGGACATATAACCCACAGAAGATCGGTATCAATGACAGGTACCTACATACCAAACATGAGCATTGTAAGTGAAGGGATTTTGAAGATATATGGAAATGTTAAGTTTTTTGGTTAAGTTTTGAGGATAAGGTGCATGATAAGGGTTAAAATTTTGTCCTTGACCTTGGACATATTACCCGCAGAAGATCGGTATCGGTGACAGGTACCAAAATACCAAACATGAGCATTGTAAGTGAAAGACTTTTGAAGATATATGGAAATGTTAAGTTTTGAGGATAAGATGCATGATAAGGGTTAAAATTTTGACCCTGACCTTGGACATATTACCATCAGAAGATTGGTATCGATAACAGGTACCTACATACCAAATATGAGCATTATCAGTGAAAAACTTTTGAAGTTATAGGGAAATGTTAAGTTTTTTTTGGTTAAAGTTTGGACAGACAGAAAGACAGACGACGGTAAAATTATATGTCCCCGATCTTTCAATATGGGGGCATAAAAATGAACAGTCATCCTACAAAGTTTCCATTTGTTCACATTTGAGAGCTCTTGGGCAATTCCCGGACAAACGTGGCGGAAGAAATATAAAGAATAATAATAATAATCAGAAGAAGAAGAAATGGAGTAAAAACAATATGTTCCCAAAACTTCGTTTGGGGAACATAATGAGAGAAAATATCAGGCATATTGTTTTTTGGATTTACTCTTTGTACAAATAATCTTTAATGTAATGTCTTCAAATTATGCTATAATTAAATTTTATAGAAATGTATTACCAAATTTTAAAAAGAAATATAGAAACCACTTGTCCAGGAACAACTTCATGTAGGTCCCATACATGGAATAAAAAAAGCAACTTGACAGATTTCAAATTCCATAATCCATTTTCACAAAATTTTTACAGAGACATCAAGATACTATTTTAATTTGTGACATATAGGAATATGAAATCTAAAATGATGCAACAGAAAGAAATGAATGATGGTGAGTATGACTGAAGGACAGAATGCTACTATTAGTTACCTAGGATCCACCTCGGGAGGATCTATATATATATATCGGGCATATTGTTTTTGAATTTACTCTTTGTAGAAATAATCTTTAATGTAATGTCATCAAATTATGCTATAATTAAATTTTATAGAAATGTGTTACTAAATTTAAAAAAAAAGTATAGAAACAACTTGTCCAAGAACAACTAGGTCCCATACATACAATGAAAAAGCACATTGACAGATTTCAAATTTCATAATCCATTTTCACAAAATGTTTACAGAGACATCAAGATACTATTTTAATTTGTGACATGTAGGAATATGAAATCTAAAATGATGCAACAGAAAAAAATGAATGATGGTGAGTATGACAGAAGGAATGGTATGCTACTATGAGTTACCTAGGGCCCACCTCGGGGAGGATCTATATATGGGTGTGCATGCAATGGTGGTAAATTCACATACCAAAACACAGCTCAGTATCAGCCAGCATTTAGAAAAAAAGTTGGGAAAACTTTTTTTTTTTCCAGTGAAATTTAATAAGTCCAAGGCCTGTAACTTTGTCAAAAATCAGTGGACCGTAACGAAACTCGAACTTGATCTGTAACTCGTGGTGGTTGACTTACACACCGAAAATCAGCTCAATATCTGCCAGTGTTTAAAAAAAACTTCGGTGAAAATTTCTAAGTCCAAGGCCTGTAATTTAGTAAAAAATCTCCCCGTGGGGTCCCGGTTTTTTTTTAATTTATAGAATAGTACCTCGGCCTTTCTCTATGGCATGTCGTAGAAGGCGACTAAAATTAGAGACAAACGGCTGCTTTCCTCATAATTCGTAGGATTGCAGCAGGCTGGGTAGTTCTTATTCCAAATCCTGTATTTTTTTCTCGATGTAAATAGGGTTTGGAATGGGAATCAATTGGCCTGTGGGACCCCGTGTGGTTTAATCGGGGGTATAAGAATAAACCACTGCAGTCCCGCGATCGTCACATCTGCCATTTCATCTGGCGGAACAAAAGTGACAGCATGCATGTCGTAAAAGGCGACAAAAGGGACATCATTTTGTGTTTCGTCCATTCCTCATTTATCATGTTTGTCTTATGTTGTTGCACATGTATGTTATTTTCACCTCGCATTATTGTTTACTAAGTAAGTGCGCCCAATATGACCTAAGTTGTCGACGGGCCTTAAAACGCTATTCATCACCATCATCATCATAGTAAAAAATCAGTGGACTGGAACGAAACTCAAACTTGATCTGTAACTAATGGTGGTTGATTTGTATACCAAAAATCAGCTCATATCTGCCAGCGTTTAGAAAACAAAGTCCAGAAAACTGTTTTTTTGGTGAAATTTTCTAAGTCCAAGGCCCGTAATTTCATAAAAAATTAGTGGACTGGAACGAAACTTGAACTTGATCTGTAACTCCTGGTGGTTGACTTATACACCAAAAATCAGCTCAATATCTGCCAGCATTTAGAAAAAAAAGTCTGGAAAACTGATTTGCCGATGGACAGACAGACAGACGGACGGATGGAGTGCAAACCTAAAGTCTCCTTTGGCTTCACGGGTAGGGAACTAAAAAGTAACCAGCAATTAAGTTTTTGAAAGGAAGCCTTAATCATTTGGTGCCAGTCAACAATTCAGAGCCGGTCCATATTTTCAGAGCCGACCCACATAATCGGAGCCTTTGTTCATTTATAAATGTCAATTTTGTGTTAATTCTTATCAATTTTTCGTCAGCAGTTAATAGAGAAGTTCAAGACAATAATTCACCCTTTTAGACAGTAAAACTCTCTTATTTGCTAATTTAATGGCACTATCAGTATAGGTCCTTTACGTATTATTTCGGCTACAATCAACCCACGGCACAAACAATTCACAAAATACTGTACACATTCTACAACTTTCCATGGTGTAGAAAACAAAATGTCATTTATTTAAAGCGAAATATGCTTTACGCTGTTTATGACTGCGCTGTGCGCTGTACGGTGAAACTATCCGAGGACTACTCAACTAATATTCTCTTCTTGGAGAATCAAATATCGCCCTTTATACTAATATGCCTTTTTAGTGCTCAGATCAGATTTGAATAGAAAATGAGATCATTCAAAAGGTCGAACGTGCCAGGACGAACAAGCCCGGCCGGATTAACAAGCTCGGGCGAACAAGCCCTGGGACGAAAATGCTTGTTCCCGAGAGCACTAGGTTGCGCAAAGAAAACCCCCAACACATCGTTACAGCACAAAAAAAAAAACCTCTTCAAAAATACTGTTCAAGACAACTTTAACTGCTCTAGACCTATAGACTTTGATTTTGAATGTGGGGAAGATTTCTTCAACATTTAATTCAGGGACGGTTTCTCCAGAGAAATCGTCGCCAAACAGTTTGTGGACGACTTCCCGGGGGGAAGATTTCTCTTGACTCCCTTTCAAAAGTAGATCTATGACAAAAACATTTTACCCTACAAACAGTGTTCATGTGCAAAAAGCGGAATTCTGGGATTGTATTGCCTTGGCAACGAACGGCGTTGTAAAGAGGTCCGGATCTAGACTATACCAGAAATTAGGACCTGTACGAGTTCTCCGGGGTACGACTTCTTCAGTAACTTTTGTAGTCATGGCGAAATACCGCCGGACACAACCGTAAAAATGATAGGAAGACCTATTAAAACATCTACACTGTCAACCTGAGTGCCCGGCGTTCCAGGTAAGTAAAAGTTTTATCATCCGGCACCGTCTGAAACAAAATAAAGTGTATTTTGTACAAAAAGGAGTATTTACACGCACTTGCGGCGAACGGGTTCGGAGGTTGTCTGTGCGTCATTGGAGAGGTCATCAGACCTCTCCAACAGTGGTGAGTTTAAAAGGCAGACTGCCACAGAATTTGCTGTGTAAATCTATTTTTCTTGCGAAATTGTTGTGATACACAGTCTGTTTCGTCATGGTTTTGTAAATAAAGCGAAATCAAAAAACCGAAACAGGAAATGGACGTGGTTTATTTTTATATGACGAATTGCAGAAAATATTTGTTATATTAATTTGCCATGGCTGCAAATGACATCTCATATAATTGTAATTTTTCATTAAGCAAATAAATCTAAGCAGAAGAAAAAATCAGAAGAATTTCGTTTAAAAAGAGAAAGAAGACTGCGGGACAAGATCATGCGACTTGAAAACGCGACAAGAAGATCAAATGACTGTCATGTAAAGCATATGAGGTTTCTACGCGACGGCCTTTTTACTTGTTTGTGTACATGTACCAAAATATATTGAAATTTAAAGCCAATAAACTATTTGAAAACATTGATGCTGACCTCTCCTGGCTTCTTTTGTAAAGAAGCCAACTTGTATTCTTCCAAGATCATTATCTCCCGCTAGATGGCATTCTACAAATACGAGTACACATGTCGAATCTTCGAAGAATATGACATGCGCAGACAAAGCTTCCAAGATTAGATTATGTATTTGAATCAAAGTGCTGTCAGCACTGTAATCGGTCGACACTGAATAATAACACCGTTTTGAAAATCACAAATCAAATGGTAGTTGTCTGAACTGTGTAGAATAGAATCGAATAGAATAGATTTTTTTTTTTTTTTTTTTTGCCAATTAAGGACGCTCTCGGGCACATACATTGATTTTCCCTCGAAGCTTTCGAAGCGGGGATAAAATGGGAGTAAGAAACCCATATTATATTGCATTTTATACTGGATTAGAACCTTGATAATGGATTAAGAAATCCATTCTTATTCTTGCAAAGGACTGTGTGGAAATTATCGTAATTCAATAATGAACTGGTTGATTAATTGGCTGTTTTGTGTTTTTGGCCGCTTTCATCATTATTTCAGTGATATCTAGGCAACAGCCTGCTTTTCATGTATGTCATGGATTTCACTCGTACTAGGCAAGGGCTCTGAGGTATCCTACCTGATGACACGAAAAACACAGGTGTCGAATCCTACACCATACAACTGAGCCACCTAGGAACTTTTTTTTTAAACCTAGTTTAACTGAATGTTTTAAGTAGATATTTGCCAGCCGTCAGCAATAGAGGGAAAAGATACGGGATTCTAATCAGCAGTACCTATTACCAAGCTTTAGACGTCACTCTTACAAGATTATCAGTACCTGCCACCCTTTAATTAGAGAATAAAAAAGAAAACACACAAAAACACAAATAAAATTTAATACTCTTTAGCAGCTTTTGTAACTTTAATTCTAGTTTTAAGACTCACTTTTCTACCGACGATTGGAACATAAACAGACTGTACTGTAACACATTATCAGACTTTTAATAATATCCATACTTTAAAATAGTATGAATAAATCGTATAAAATGTGTTTGCATTTTGACTCCCGAATCGTTTATTTTTGGCCGCTAGTGGACTATCCAATTCTCCATTTTAAACAAGCCATCGTATTTATCAAGATAAATTGTGCTACCTAATAATTTGGATGGCTAAATCGTCCTGGGCAGAATCACCCAGGCCAAAACGTCTGCTTGCCAAATTTCCTTACCGTACTTCCAAAAAATGTAGCTAATACTGGTAACTACGTAACCGTCAACTCTTCACCAAGCAAAAAAATTTTAGACTTGTCAAAATCGAAAGTATTTGTACATTACGAATTGAATTTGACTGTAGCCCAAATGATGAGTTGAATCGTTGAAAGGGTAGAAAACATCGTGGTAAACAATTTCATGGTCGTTTTTTTTTTTTGCATGTAAATCTATATCCTACGTGAACATAACGTTATGATCTAAGGTATTCAGGTATATATGCTTGTCAGTATTCTGAATGGAGAGTCTAGCTAGTTAAGTTGCAGGTGTGGGATCGCCAGTCCATTCTGAAAATGCTTACGTAATGACCTCTCCGCTACTGAGAAGTTAGAAGTCATAATCCTTACACAACTTTACAGCCCTTTTCTTCACAGCTTCACACCTTTTTGCCTCATTAGCGTAAAACAACCCACGACCAATCACTTTTTAGCGGATTTGCTATATAGCAAATCCGCTTACTGTGATCGTTTTGGCCGGAACCAAATACATCATGCGTAACGACGCATGCGCGCTCACTTTCAGTTTTGCTTGGCTGGCGTAGGGACGAACAACACAGATCTACAAATGATATTCAGCTCTGATATTGAACAGATCATACAAATCATGTTTGATTTCTTTATCGAAATTTCGTCAAAACTACAAAAATTATCAGTCTGAAATACTCTAAATACTTAAACAGAGTTTTTCTCTCTCTCTTTTTTTTTTTCATTAAATGTTGCTATATGCGTATGAATATTGTTTACACAGACTGGCCCCATTTTCATTCATTAATGTTCATTCACAACTTGTGTCGTCCGCTATCGAAATAAGCAAGGAGATTAAGCAATAATTCCTTATATAAATTACATTTTTAAATTCTGTATTATATCAAATATATTTAACTGTTTAGATAGCTAGGTAGAATTTGGCCGTAAATAATTTAAAATCCTTTCGATAACGAATACACAGAACCCATAAAGTCGATTCGGCACCTTGTTAGCTACCCTCGTCGTATAGCACTAACGAAGAATTTCCGCATTGTTTGAAAGATATCTGTGAAACGTTAAAAAAAATGAAGATCGTGTAGTCTATTAAAAAGAAATATTTGACATTTGATTTATGCAAGACTGCTTCCAAATTTCTCTCCAGTTATCGATGGGACATAAAGAAATCCTGCGTTCACAAACGGCCCCAATCAAGTACGAACCCGTGACGTGAATTTATACTGAGGATTTTCGATGGGAAATCGTGTCCTTCTCAGTGAACTGGACATCCACAAACTTAACCTAACATCCTGGACTTTAAGCCTCAGATACTCAATTACCTTCAAGGTGTAAAAGTCCATTCATAGTCTTTCTAATATGCTTGAATTTTATTTTGTTACCTTTTATGCAAAAGAATTAAGAATGCAGAATTTTCAGACAGATGTTTGATATAGGGTCCACAGGAATACATCTTAATCTAGATCTATATGTCTTACTATTTGGACATGTAGATTTAAATTCTTTGATATGTTTATTATGCTTGGAGATGGAAGTGTACTTTATTTAATAAAGTACATATTTATGATGAACTGCTGCTCAACCCATACTAGAGACGGTAAAGTCTGTGCTTCATGTAAACAGCAAGTAATTCAAACCTCAGAATGAAAGCATGCCTATAGTTTTTAGAGTTTTATGTAGAGGGACCAATTCCTTTAACCCTTAGGCTGCTAAGTGCTACTCAAGGACGTTTAGCAGACAGTGTAGATCAAGATCAGATTGCACTGGATTTGGATTTGTACTACTGACTTGAAAGTTTCATTTTAGTTATGTAAAGGTCAAGTTTTACTTTGCATGGCAACTTGTCACACTGATTGTGATCTTGGTCCATTTTGACTGCTTCATCTGTACCCAGGGCAGGGATTTGCAGCAAATAATATCTGGACTATGTTCTTCCAGGTGATGAGTGATGACTTTTCTTCAGACCATGAAAATGGATTCACTCAAAACTGCATCGGAAGTAATGAAAAGCCATTTTATCAGTGTTAATATTGAGTTTCAAGTATCTCATCATGCTACATCTTGGGATTTTTTGCACATGTACCTGCAGTGGTTCAATGATGTAATATGACTCAAATTCACAAAGACGTTTCTCAAAACTTCAAAAAAGAATCTACATCTATATGTAAATTAATAAAACTTACATAATCACCGACAAAATGTCAAAATCTCATCACACTATACAGTAGCTTTCATTATATGTGAGACTAAATTCCATGTTTTACATTGTACTTATTCACACATGCATGTTTTGACTGAATAGAAATGGACCCAAGAATGTGAGTTTGCATATTACATGTAGGTCTCTTATATTTTATGTGATACTCATAAAATGAACTTGAAATTATTAAGTATTAGTCCATTTTTTATAGTTAAGTGTAACACCGTTTTTTTTTTTTTTTTTGAAACTATGAATGATAATTTAAGTTCAGACTTTGCAGAATATGAGGTCTAAGCTTGAACCTATACAGCCTATGTTTTTCTTTTTTTATATTTGGACCAATATAGCGATGAAATGACATAATCCTGTTCATTTATGAGCTTCTGTGAGACTGTGGCTGATTGGTGAAGGTGTCGGTTGAGTTATCCCGGATTTTATCCTCACCTAGTTGCCAGGATTTTGTAGGAGTGCCTATAAACAAGACACTCCATAGAATCAGCCTAGCCCTAGTAAAACCCAAGCCATACACAAATAAATGGGACGTTGTCACTGTAAGACTGAAATAGTGTTGAAACTAATGTAACCAAAAGAAATCAGTCAAACATCAAATTATTCTTGAAGGTAGTTACAATCAATTTCATGTTTTGTGGCACTGCATGAGTTGACCGTACTTTTCTTTAGTGAAATCATTATTTTCTGGACTTGTTTCTTTATGAAGATACAAGGCGAGTTTTCGTTTATGTAACAAAAGGAAAGTATGTTCAGTACTCATGAATAACACATGGCCTAAATCTTAGAAAATACTAAACACACCATTTAGTTTTCACCTTTCAGACTATTACATAACATATTTTTTTAGGTCAGGAATAAAAACAAGAATTTTCTTTTTAAAAGAAAGAAGAAATCATTGTATCTGAACAATCAAATTGTTGTGTCTAGTTTGATTTTGTATTTCATTTTGAAATTAATAGTTTCAAGTTGTGTAGTAATAAGGAAGAACCCTTGAAGAGATTCCTAGGCGTTAGAGTCATGGAAAAGACAATGTGCTTTCAGTAAGAAATTACATACAAAAAGCCATTATTTCTATTTCCCTGAGAGGACTCCAGTGTTTTTTTTTTTAACTCTTTACCACACAACAAAATTTGAGACTTGTCCAAATGGAAAGGATTTGCTGATAACAGAATCAATGTGACTCAAAATATGAATTTTATTTTTGGAAGGTTTGAAGACGTTGTGGGAAAAGGAGAAATGCTGGTTACTAGCATTTTCTCATATTCCGAAATCCTTTTTAAAAGCTTTCTTCCTCAGGATCGTTTAAAGTTGGGATTGTTTTGTAAGGGTTTAGACTAAATCATACTAGTTTCAAAACAATACCTGCTTTATACTTCAGAATGAGGACAGTTTGTGTCCTTTGTAGCAAGAGTAGATTAAGATCAGACCACTAACATAGTAAAATCCTAATAGGCACACTATTTTAGATTTGAATTTTTTGCAGTCTATATGATTATACCCACTATATGAAAGTTGAGAAAGTGTTGTGTTTATAGTCTGACTAGGTTTGTAAAATACTGTTTTGAAAATCAAAACCTTGATATCTGAGTACAGAAGTTTCAATATTTCAAAAGTGTCTTGCATTATGATGATTAATAATGGTTGTAGAAATGCTTAAAATGCTATGGTAAAGGAAAATATAGTCACCATGTTTAGTGTACATGTATTTATTTAAGCTCACACGTTTACAAACTCTAGGGTGAGCTGTTGATATTCTCAATCTGACTTAAAGCATTATCTCTGACAAAAGCCACCATCACTAGTCCTTCTGAAAACCCTTGATTTTTAGTATAGCCAAAATAAAGCTCAGCCAGTTGGAAAAGTTGTTTCAAAAGTTTTTCTGAACATCCTTCAAAATGGGATAATATAGCCACACTTACCTTAGGTAAAACACATTGTATCCTTTATGGTGTTATGGAATGGGGAAAAATGACTTTGGTAAGAATGAAAAAAAAAATCTGTTTGTCTGCCAATGTTTCCAAAAGCTTAAAAGTTACATTTTGTGAGGCTGACAGAAATGTCAGATAAAGGTTAACCTTGCAGGAGGCCAATGGTAGATCCACTTTTGATTAATTGAATTGCGTTTAATGTCGCTTTCAACATTTCAGTCATATAACTGCTACAACTAGCTTATTTATGTATGTCTGGGTTTCAGCAGTACTAGGCTAGGGCTCTGAAGTGTCTTACCTAAGGACACTCCCACAGAAAAACATATGGCCATCAGGTAACAAGTCCTAAACTTTACTAGTAAGCCATGCAGGACCCCAGATCCACATCTAGAGGGGAGTTAATTTTTCTAAGATTATTTAGATTAGTCTATGTCCACCATCTATGCATAAATTACTTTTTGTTTTTCAATAAAAAATGGTAATTAAATGGATGCTAATATTTCGTTATTCATTCCTTCCCCATATGACAAGGTTTAGGCTCTTTAAATGTATCTCCAGACAACAATTTAGAAACTTATACAAATGAGCTGAAGTTCACTCTTATGATTGAAAACACTGTTGGAATAGGAGAAAAAACTGTCTACCAGAATTTTGTCCTTGTCCCATGATGTTTTCAATTGCCTATTTCCTTCAGGGTTATTAACCCATGTCCTCCTGAATAACTCAAATGATACCTTCAAGTTGATACTAAAATCCAAAAGGTTGCTATTTCAAGGTAATTTTGAGAACGATAAATATCTTCTTATCGGACAGTGTAGATCAAAGATCAGACTGCAATTCTGTGCAGTCTGATCTTAATCTACACTGTCCCCAAAAGGTCAGTGAGTTGCACTTAGCAGCCTAAGGGTTAACATGAGTGTTCAGTAGAGTGTTAAAATAAACCCGAATCAAAATTTTCTCCAGATCCAGTTGTCAGATGCCATGGAAACCTGACATGGATCCATATGTTGTATACTGGTTAGTCTTACAGATTGATATAAATGTATAGCTTGTGTTTGTATATGGATACACTTATCTGTCTTGCTATAGAGCTAGCTTTTGTAGCAATGTGGTACAGGGTTTGCCTACAGAGTTTGGACCTGAAGGTTCTAGGTTCAATCCTAGCCTTTGGGGCTATTTAACAGAACTGTTACAGATATGTACATGTAATCAGTATTCAGAATACCTTATGGTTTATCCAAACATGGCCTATATTTGACCCTTGAATTTTATGTCAAAGTTAAATTGGGAGAATTTTTAAGGATTTTTCTTTTTTTTTTTTTTGCCCTTTAACACACAATAAATCCTATGTTTTATGAGTCCTGTGTAATAGGGCTTATGAAAACAGTGTTGGCAAATAAGACACGAGTATTTCTTTTCCTTTTTTTTCTTCCAGATTTTTTTCTATCCTTTACAAATACAAACCACATAATCTGAGGGCTCCATATCTATTGAATTGTTTGTTTATGCTCTAAATAGCAAGCTATTTAGTTTCTATGCCACAAATCAAATTATTCTGTAAAAGGCAAATAATTACTACCAGATATATATTTCTTTTTATATAAAGTATATGGTGAAATTCAGTAAAATGATGCAATTTTGTGCGTTTGATAATAGAATTGTAGGCTACTTTAGCAATAGGTCACTCTGTTTATTGTTATTAAACCAGATATGACGTCTTGATCATACTGATTTGAATATATAAATCCTTGTTGATGGCGCATATTATTGATTAAGTACCATTCCCTCAAAGCTTTCCAAAACTGTGGCATGTAATCTAATAATACCCAAACAGGCTGAGTAGCGCATTAAGGAAATATCAATTCAGATTTTTTTTTTTTTTTTTTTTCTAAATCTTATCTTTCTTCTTTACTAATGATTTTCCAGCTATAATGCAGTAATTCATTTTTTAGTTTGTTGAGGGTATGAAAATCTGAATGGTTGGTTTTAATTTGGGGGAGTCAAAAATCTTGTCCTCTGGTAAGAAGTTCAACAAGAAGGCACAAAAATTTCATATTGCATACATGTGTAAGTAGCAATATATTGTACTCTTTGATCAAATTTGCTCATGATTGCTGAAACTGATTGACAGCTGTAGACCTTAACACTGTGTTTTTACAGAAATATCATTGTATATCATCATCCTATTTTGTACAGTTTTTTAAAGCCTCAGTAAAGCCAAAGAATAGGTAATTTTCACTGTCTATAACTCGGAAATATAACGGATTACCCATCACAACACACATATATAAGATCGAAGAAAACCCGAACGTGTCAGTTACTGCATTGGTTGCCATGATAGACGCGTGCGAAAATGCATGGAGAAGCCCGTCGATTTCAGGGTCGCCATTGATCGAGACAACCTTCGTTATCGTTCGTGTATATTTGAACTATGTCTTCGAGAACGACACGTGATAACATTGCATCTCATTAGTGCTATGACATAGTACACAGGACTACTGTTTACACTTCCAATATTATGTCATCGGAGAATAAGATTGCTCATTCTGAACCTGTTTTCTAATTTCGATGTAGTAAACTCTTTCTGCATTGATGATAAACTAATAAGCGACGATCAGCCTGTGTCGTTGCTTCTGTTTACAATGTCGATAAACTTGGTTTTTCAAGCCTAGAATGGAGACAAAACGATTGAGTGAATGAAAACTTTGTTTCGACGCATTGAATTATCAGGTGGTGTTTACGTCACTATTACGTCACTGCAGAGATTTACGACAAAAAGACGGCTAATCGTTGGCGATCATCGATGTAAACAAACAAATAATGCGGCATGGTAGGATCTGTTCTAGTTTCAAAATTCTTTTTTCTGTCATTGACTGGAACTTTTACGAATGCACCTTTACATATCGTTAAAGCAATAAAAATCGCCATATTTTCACATGGTAAAAATGAAATTTACTTTTATTTTATAAACAGGCCATTTTACATTTGGACGTTACTGAGACTTTAAGTCTTACTCATCAACAAATCAACAACTAAAGTGTTCTATATATTTGTCAAATAACTTTCACTTACAGATCCATCTTGTATTTTTTCCCAGTCCTATGCTTGTTTACAGTCCAAAATATAATACTAGCAGAAAAAAAAGAAAACATCAAATTGTTGGATCAAATTAATACTCTAATAAGTGGTAAAATAATAGTTGGTGCGCAACACACTTGGTAGAACAACTTCGACTCCCATTGCCCTTGCTTACTCTACTAATTGCTTACATATTATACATGTATTACGTGATAAAAAAGATTAATTTTCATTACATCAAATCATAGCTTAAAACTGTTCAACAAATCCGCTTTTCAGGACTTTCAGTCCTTTGATTTAAACCTACGCCTGTTACGAGTTGCATAAATTTACATCACTTTGCTCTAAAGCAGTACAATCTAAATTCTTACATTGCTTAAAACAATATTCCTTACAAACTCCCTTCTATAGCGATTTCATCTTTGCTCCAACCCTAGATGACCCATGAACTTTTCAACATCTGCAACATATACGGACAACACTCGTCACAACTCGGCCGATCCCGTAACTACGTATATAGGTGATCAACGACCCACTCGAAGTTTGCCGAATAAGTTTGCCGTAGACGACCACAGAATGTGTTTACATCACGCGATTCACTTGATTCGCTCTCGTTTCATTCATAAATTACTCATCATCACTAACCCCATTTCTGATAACTGTTTTGAAAGTAAACTGCTGCGAGTTTTTCAATTTCTGTTCGCTAGACATTTTGATTATGTTGGTAATATGACAAAATTCAACGCTAAACAAGTTGTAATCGCCGTTTATTGCATAATTGAAAAGTTGTCAACGGGATTACTTGACGCTTCCTTCCTAGGACTGTTTACTCATTCTTGCGCTCAGCCGAAAGTAGTAAACACAATAAGGTCACGACAGGCTTGTTAAGCGTTGTAATGTTGTAAGTGAATGCTGTTACGAGTTGCAGTTACATCAGTTTGCCCTCAGCGGACGGGTTTTCGAAATTTGTGGTCTCTCTAATCGTCCGGCTCACGCTGACCGATTAAAAATGCCACCTAGCGAAAGCACTCGTCACAACTCGGCCGATTCCGTACTTACATCTACCTGACCGACGGATCACCCGAGTTTTGCCGAATGCTAGCGGAAGATAATGCGGTTCGGGTCAAATTTAAACTGGCAACCTGTTATCGATCTTGTATGGGACGGTTACGGGAGATACATCGTACCAGTTTAGGTCAAATTTTCGAAATTTGGGTATGTCTAAATCAGAATCTGCGAGAGGAGGTGGGTGCGACGTTGGTGGCAGTGAGAGGTGGTCATTAAACCCCGCCTTAAAATACCAATCTTATTTAATAGGGGTTTCAGCTGAGTACTGACTATTTATAAACAACCCTCACTTTTCACATGATACCATACTAGATCTAAATCTAGTTGAGCTGAAAGGGGTCCAACGAAAAATGCGGTAGATTTATAGTTAACCGTTAGAGCACCTCATGGACCAATCGGGCAATTTCAGACAAGAAATTATAAATGCAGTGTAAAGGTTGCCTTTGCCCAGAGGGACTTGGCAAAGATAATTGTGTATCAAAGATCAAACTGCATGTTCTGCGCCTGATTGATCTGATATTCTGACAGTGACAAATGAATTTACTTGTTTGATAGCTCACGCGAGCACAAAGTGCTCAAGGCGAGCTTTTGTTATCGTGCTGTGTCCGTTGTCCGTCGTGTGTCATCAGTCGTCCGTCGTCAACTTTTACTTTGTGTACGCTCTAAGGCCACATTATCAGTCCAAAACTCATGAAACCTGGTCAGAATGTTAAATAATATCTAGGATGAGTTTGAAAGTTGGATATGTGGAGTTAAAATCTAAGTCACTCGGTTAAATCTTAGAAAAAGCTTGTGTACACACTAGAGGCAACATTTTCGGTCCAAAACTCATGAAACTTGGTCAGAATGTTTGTCTTGATAATATCTTGGATAAGGTGGAAAGTGGGGCCAAAAACTAAGTCACTGGGTCAAATCTTAGAAAAACCTTGTGTACGCTCTGGAGGACACATTTTCAGTCCAAAACTCATGAAACTTGGTCAGAATGTTTGCTTTGGTGAATTCTCAGAAGAGCTGAGAAATAGGTCTTATGAGGTCAAAAACTGGGTCACTAGGTCAAATTTTAGAAAAAGCTTTGTGCATACTCCAGAGGCCAATTTTTCTGTCCAAAACTTGTGAAACTTGGTCAAAATATTTGTCTGGATGATTTCTTAGACAACTTCGAAAATGGGTCACCTGGGGGTCACATGGGTAAAAAATTAGGTCACTTAGACAAATTGTACAAAAAGCTTGTGTACACTCTAGAGGCCACACTTTCAGTGCAATACTCATGAAACTTGGTCAGAATGTTTTTTCTGGGTGATATCTTGGATGAAATTAGAGATGGGTCACCTGGGGTCCAAAAATTAGCTCACTGGATCAAATCTTATCAAAAGCTTTTGCACACTATAGATGTCACATTTTCAGTCAAACAATCATGAAAGTTGGTCAGAATGTTTGTCTTTGTTACATCTAAAATGAGTTTGAAAATAGATTTCGTTAAGGCCTAAACCTAGGTCACTGGGCCAAATCTTTGAAAAACCTTGTGTATGCTCTAGAAGCTACATCTTAAAAAAAAACTTGTGTATGCTCTAAAAGCTACATTTTCAGTCCAATACCCATGAAAGTTAGTCAGAGTGTTTGTCTTGATGAGGTCTTGGGCAGGTTTGGAAATGTATTATTCAGGGGGAAAAAAAACTAGACCACAATGTCAAATGTTAAAGAAAAATGTGTTTAATGTCTTGTACAATTTAAAGGTCACGTCTTCACTCTAATTTTCACGAAAGTTGTCAGACTGTTTGTCATTTGGTATGTGGGACAACTGTGAAATTCTTCATCTTGGGTAAAAGAACAGGTCATAAGGTCAAATCTTAGAAAACTTTATGTGGACTCTTAAGGCCACATTTTCTATCCAATACTCATGAAAGATAGTCATCATGATTTTAATATAATATATATACCAGTTTGAAGATCTGCCTTGTTTGGCAAAAAATCAGGTCACTAGGTCAAATCTTAGAAAAAGCTTTTGTACACTCAAGAGACCACATTTTAAGTGCATCACTCATGAAAATGTGTTCGAATATTTTTTGTAGAAAAAAAAAAAAACCTCGTAAGAAATTCGAAAAAAGTCATGTTTGGTCAAAAGGCTCAGGTGAGCGACTTTTAGGGCCACTGTGGTCCTCTTCTTTGTATGTTCTATAGTGAAGTGATAGTATCTTTTTATTAGCAGTGAATCGATTTTGGATAGAAATGAGAAATATACTTTTCTTATACCGGAATAGTCTTGAAATAGCAGGTTTGCTGCCGTAGCCAAGTGTGTACTAATTTGGACAGAACACAAAGCCATCTAGAATTTAAACGCAACTGTTATTTTATTCACGTGTCACCAAACGCCTGTAAGTAAATTTACTTTTTTCTTTTCTCCAAAATAATTCATTTTCAACACTAAGAACTATAGGAACAACTTAAGAACCTACTTCAAGTAGAAATTGAAATTGTGAATATTTAGCACCGCGCTAGAAAATAAGAAATTCATTTCAGTGTTGACAGATTGTATCATTTTGTAAAAAAAATTTAAAGCTCGGTACACACAGTAAGATTAATCCCAGTGGTTTTTGTATCTGAGACAAATCTTACTGTCTGCACATCCCTAATACATGTATTATAAGATCTTCTGGGGTTTCATGAAACTGTATTAGGTTTAGAGCAATGCTCTATTTCCTAAGACTTGTATAAGAGTATCATCCTGTCACAGCTTAGCATTTCCTGGAAGGTGAGTTACCTGTAGATTTGTTGACGCTGTAAAGTGTATACAAATTGAGTAAGCCACTTTCCTGATACACAAAAATGGCAGACTGTATTTTCCACGTACTAGTCCAACATCTTCGCACCAGGAATGGTCCGTCCAAGTTTTCCAGCGCAATACCATGCATAATGCCATGATCACTTCATCTTGCTCTGTAAGCACCATTCTGACACTAGATCTAAAATATTACCATAATTCTGGCAGAGAAACTCGACAGGTAAGAAGAGTATCATTAGATTTGTATTAGTGTGTGTACAGAAGTGTACGTATTATGATACAAAAATCTCTGAGATTAATTTCAAGAGACAAATCTTATTGTGTGTAATGGCATTAAAAGTTGGTTGTAATCAGTGGCAAGGCATTACTTTCAGAAATAATATTCTGTCTGAATTTGGAAGAAGTTGGTTAGCAGGTGCGTAGCCAGGAATGTAGTAAAGATGAAGCCCAGGTTATTCTAAATTTTCTTCCATTAGTTTTTAATTGGCCGGCTTCAGCTAGATGATTAGAGAGACCAAAAATTTCGGAACCCCGTCCGCTGAGAACAAACTGTTGTAACTGCAACTCGTAACAGCTTTTACTTACAGCCTTTTAACGCGTATACCTGCTTTGGTGACCTTATTACAATAACTACTTTTAACCCAGGTAAGCGCAAGAACAGTAACTACATGTAGTAGTAAACAGGTAAACAATTATTCCCATAGTTAACTTTTCAATTATGTAATAAACGGCGGTTACAGTTTGTTTATTACTGAATTATGTTGCAATTCTAGTTTTGTAAATACCATTAACCGTTTTCGACTGGTAATTAGAGGTTTTTGTGTTGCACTTTTTGTATTCGACCGGTAAATTTCATGCTTTCTTAACCTTTTGTGAAGCACAAACCTTACGCTCTCACGAAACGAGCAATTTTCAGGTAGGCGGAGCTTCGTTTTCGTGCTTCACGAAAGTTGACCAGTTGAATACGGCCATTGACCTACCGGTTCTTGCAAAGAAATCCAAACAGTGCTTGATATTTGCTGTGCTTGTTCCAGAAGTCAGCTCAGTTACAGTTAAGTTCTTGTGTCATAATTTACTGGCAACACAATGCATCACTACTTCCTTGTGCTAAGTCTTAAGCAACAATATCCCGATGTGCGGAGAAGCCCGGAAACTCGCACTCATTGTATCTTCCAAAATCCTTTCACAGCCATAGGCGAAAACAAACACTTTAGCAAACAGAATGGATTAAGATCAGACAGCACAAAAAGTGCAGTCTGATCTTGGATATGTACCATCAGCTTGTTTGGTCAAGCCTATAAGATAAAAATCTGCCTGAGAATTTACTTTCAACAGTCAAAAGAGGTCGGGCTAATACATATATATTTGAAGCTTACGTTATAGTGTGTAAAATCATATCAAAAATCATAAAATCATATGACGTCATCAAAAGGCGGGGTTTAATGACCACCTCTCACTACTTAAGCCAACCCATGTTGCATCCACCTCTCAGTAGTTGTGGTTTATGATTAGTGAAACCCGGAAATTTTCTTCGACTTCTGTTAAGTGTCATCCACCTAACACTGTTTTTTTTTTCCGGCCTCAATTTGATTCGGTCTGGCAAAATTTTTGTGACTGTCAGATTGACTGTCTTGTATAATTTTCAAGTTATTCGCCAAGTCTGATACGCTTTCTTTTAAAGATGGCAGCGGAGGGAATCAGAACAGCACAGGTAAGATGAACTTACAGCTGAACATATTCGATAGTACGGTTGCAGTGTTTTTAGCTGAAAAAAGCTTTGTCAAGATATTTTTATTTTACACAGATTTGTGGGTAAGCCATGATCGTTCTTTATTTGATAAGAACTGTGTTGAAAACGGTTATCAAGGTAGGTAAACAAGTTTTAAAGTGATATTGGGATTATCAAAGTTTGGGGTCCCTTTTAGTCATATTTTCGATTACTGGTACATGTAGGTCAACTACAGTCAACTCGCCATTAGCGGATCATAACCAATAGTTGTCACTATAAATTTCGTCGAGTAGTGTCCCCATTTATAGGTATCGAAGACAAAACAAATACAGTAAAATATCGGTGATTCGAACGCCAATTTTTCAAAACTACCGGATTTTTCGAAGCTGACCGTCAGTCCCGATCTATTTTGCTATTATTTAATGAGAAAACATTACCGATTTTTCGAATAAAACGGTTGGTCCCGATCAAAGAAATGCCCATTGAAGTCAATCTCCAGATTCTAAGTTAAAAATGTCAAGCATAGTCACGCATGAGGATCAGTTTTCTTTTCAGCAGTAAACATGGATTGCAACACACCTGATTGATTTCACAGGTACATTGTATTTTTGCATATACAGGTAATTGACACCTTGTCAAATCGTTAATTCGGTTGACTGATAATCCTTAATTAATTATACGTGAATTGTTAATAGGCTTCATTAAGAAAATAAACACTGATCACGGGATTTTTTTTTTGAGTGTAGGGACGATCGGTGAAAGTGAAAGTATCACGAACATGTAAATACATTAGGTCTGTATTGTATGGTGGCATTTTCTGCCACTAGATACGAGATAGCCATCATGATAATTTTAGAAAACTATCGCGATAAAATAAAGTTTCCTGGAAATTTTATCAAAATAGTGAAAAGTTTCATGAAAAAAATATCACGATAAACTTAATATTTTTAACGCGAAATTTCTCAATCGTGCACGAAGCTGACATTCGAGATAAAAATATCATGATAGTTCTGTCCGTTTCTCGATGTCTCCAAATAGAAAATTCATCATTTGGACATTATCTCCCGCTTGATGGCATTCTACAAATACACATCTATCTAATATGGGCATTCTGGGTACAGAACCGGACTACTTTTCAAAACAACAACCGTTGCTTTAAATTTCAAAATGAAATAAACGTTTACTCAATAAAACGCTACCTGGTGCGATTCATTCAGCTATGTTCGGCTCGCATGTAACCTATGCATCGGCCATTTATTAAAACAGCCCGTACATGTTTGGGTAGGGCCTAATAGCTTCGGTATAAGCCCTACTTTTCCCAGGTATACGGGGGTGGGTGATGCGTCATAGCAGACAGATCGAATCTTCGAAGAATATGACTTGCGCAGACAACGTCATTTGGATGAACTCGGTAGTTTTTGACTTCACAAGATTGCAGTAAGTAAAATTTCGAATCATTAACAATTGTAGCTTAATTGGTAAATTTTGACAAGACTCGAAATGAACAGAAGTCTGTAAGATCACAATGACGACTCGAAATGCCTCCTACGAACAACTTTAAAACCATTCAGTGAAAAGGAGAATTCATAAGGTCGTAGATGAAAGATGTTACGAAACCGTTTCTGATTACAGACACCGTGAATGTCAGTTATTGGCACGAAAGCAAAGAAAAAAAAATCATGATTACAGTTAGAATTATCGCGATATTTTTATCGTGAAAATTTCTGTTATCTAGATTATATTTCCAGGAAACTTTGTTTCATCACGATAGTTCTCTTAAATTATCGCAATAGCTATCTCGTATCTTACGGCAGAAACATGCCACCATAGTATTGAGTTAGGTTTTTGAGAAACAGGAAGTATTTCGAGAAACTGAGAGTAGACGATTTTCGAAGAATTCAAGGGCTATTGAAAGTAAAAGTAGAAAATGCATGAGAGAACATCCTCGGGTGATTCGTTGATCGAGTCAGATGTAGATTTAGTCTTTGTCCTACTTTTCTATCCAATCATAAGGCCCATATCTGAAAATTTTTGACCGTCTATTTTCTATAAACTACCCAACGCAGGTTTATTTTGATCATTAATCCATTTAAACGTCGCAGTTTATCTGGATTTACTGCGCATGCGTACATAAACCCTACCCTCTCATTAATATTCAACAGTTACTTAAATTAGCACATGCCAAGTACTTATGCTGTTGACAAAAGAAAAAAGGTAAAACACAGATACAAATTGTGTTCTAAAAGCCGATCAATCCATATGGTCGGTTTTCCTCTGAAACATAGCACCTACAGCTTGAAACAAGCTGTAGTTACGAGGTTTTAGAAGTAAATCGACGATATGTTGAAATTTAAAGAAAAATTAATAAATCAGTAGAAATTTCCAGAAGTTGAGTAGTCGTTACTTCCTCAAAATCTTGGTCAAAGAGACCGTCAAAATCGCCAAATTTAAATTCTGCCATATTTGACATTGTTTAACACTGGCGATAGTCAAGTGTGTACTGGAAAATATGCTGATAATGAAAGTTCATTAACCCTCTCCCGTACGACAAATATTACACCATTCCAAATTGAAAGCATCTGCAGATGACAAATTTTGAAAGTGGAACAGATGAAGTTGAGTTTTTTGACAGGGTAGAAATCATTGTAGGAAAAGGAGAAAATGTTGGTAACCAGCATTTTCTCCTTTTCCAACAATGTTTGCAAAAACCTTCCTTCCCAGGGTCGTTAAAACCAGAGATTGTTTGGTAAAGGGTTAAATATCACGTGGTCGCGTACTACGAGTTGTTTAGCCCCGATATTCAAGTGGAAATTACGTCATTTTTAGCGATGATGCAATTAGAACGTTTCCTTGTCGATGAGCAAATCAGCCAACTCCATATATGGGTAAAAGGGCGTTTCTTTGTGAATAGTGGACTCCGTGTATGGCACATTATTTTAGCAATGATGTAATGTGGGCGGAAAAAGACCAAGTCAGTAAAACGCTAAGAAGTTCAAAATTAAACGATTTAAACAGCCACAGTCGGTCGCTACGCTCCCTCCTTTTGGCTGTTTAAATCGTTTAATTTTGACTTCTTAGCGTTTAACTATTACCTAGTTACAGAATCGACCGAGTTGTGACGAGTACATAACAGATGCGACTAGTAAAATGTGGATTGCCTGCAAAGATCTTCAACAGCATGCTTATTGCATTCTGATGCAGGTCATTGCTGGCCACTCACATGAACCATTTCTATCCCGCTTTATTATTGGTAGATTAGTCGGTCAGTATGAGACTAATTTATTTTACATTTCACGTTGTTGCAAGATATAAATAGATCTAGATTAAATCAAAGGACTGAAAGTCCTGAAAAGCGGATTTGTTGAACAGTTTTAAGCTATGATTTGATGTAATGAAAATTATCTTTTTTTATCACATGTAATACATGTATAACATGTAAATAATTAGTAGAGTAAGCAAGGGCAATGGGAGTCGAAGTTGTTCTACCAAATGTGCTGCCCAGCAGCTGTTATTTTACTACTTATTAGAGTATTAATTTGATCCAACAATTTGATGTGTTTTTTTGCTAGTATTACATTTAGGACTGTAAACACGCATAGGACTGGAAAAAAAAACAATATAGATTTATAAGTGAAAGTTATTTGACAAATATATAGAACACTTCAGTTGTTGATTTGTTGATGAGTAAGACTTAAAAAACTATACAAAATAGAATGATGATATACAATGATATTTCTGTAAAAACACATTGTTAAGGTATACAGCTGTCAATCAGATTCAGCCATCATGAGCAAATTTGATCAAAGAGTACAATATATTGCTACTTCCACATGTATGCAATATGAAATTTTTGTGCCTTCTTGTTGAACTTCTTACCAAAGGACAAGATTTTTGACTCCCCCAAATTAAAACCAACTTTCAGATTTTCATACCCTCAACAAACTAAAAAATGACTTACTGAATTATAGCTGGAAAATCATTAGTGAAGAAGAAAGATAAGATTTAGAAAAAAAAAAAAAAAAAAAAATCTGAATTGATAATTCCTTAATGCGCAACTCAGCCTCTTTGGGTATTATTAGATTTCATGCCACAGTTTTGGAAAGCTTTGAGGGAATGGTACTTAATCAATAGCATGCGCCATCAACAAAGATTTATATATTCAAATCAGTATCAAGACGTCATATCTGGAGTAATAAAAATAAACACAGTGACCTGTTGCTAAAGTAGCCTACAATTCCATTATCAAACGCCCAAAATTGCATCATTTTACTGAATTTAACCATACATTTTATTGAAAAGAGATATATATCTGGTAGTATTTATTGGCCTTTTACGAAAGAATTTGATTGTGACAAAAAAATCAAATAGCTTGCTATTTAGAGCATAAACAAACAATTAACTAGATATGCAGCCCTTAGATTATGTGGTTTATATTTCTATAGGGTAAAAAAAAAAATCTGGAAGAAGAAAAAGAAGAAATACTGATGTCTTGTTTTCCAACACTGTTTTCATAAGCCTATTACACAAGACTCATAAAACATAGGGTTTATTGTGTGTTAAAGGGCTAAAAAATAAAGAAAAATCCTCAAAAGTACTCCCAATTTAACTTTGTATGACATAAAATTCAAGGGTCAAATATCGGCCATGTTTGGAAAAACCGTAGGGTATTTTGAATACTGATTACACGTATCTGTAACAGTTCTGTTAAATAGCCCCAAAGGCTGGGATTGAACCTAGAACCTTCAGGTCCAAACTCCGTAGGCAAACGCTGTACCACATTGCTACAAAAGCTAGCTCTATAGCAAGACAGATAAGTGTACCCTTACACAAACACAAGCTATACATTTATATCAATCTGTGAGATAGACCAGTATACAACATATGGATCCATGTCAGGTTTCCATGGCATCTGACAACTGGATCTGGAGAAAATTTTGATTGGGGTTTATTTTAACACTTTACTGAACACACATGTTAACACTTAGGCTGCAAAGCACGACTCACTGACCTTTTGCAGACAGTGTAGATCAAGATCAGACTGCACAGAATGTGCAGTCTGATCTTTGATCTACACTGTCCGATAAGGAGATATTTATCTTCCTCAAAATTACCTTGAAATAGCAACCTTTGGGATTTTACTATCGACTTGAAGGTATCATTTGAGTTATTCAGGAGTACAAGGGTTAATAACCTTGAAGGAAATAGGCAATTGAAAGTATCGTGGGACAAGGACAAAATTCTGGTAGACAATATTTTTTCCTGTTCCAACATTGTTTTCAATCATAAGAGTGAACTTCAGCTCATTTATACCAGTTTTTGAATTGTTGTCTGCAGATACATTTAATTAAAGAGCCTAAACCTTGTCATATGGGGAAGGAATGAATAACGAAATAGCATCCATTTAATTACCATTTTTGATTAAAAAACAAAAAGTAATTTATGCAGAGATGGTGGACATATATTAATCTGAACAATCTTACAAAAATTAACTCCCCTCTAAATGTACTGGGGTCCTGCTTGGCTTACTAGTAAAGTTTAGAACTTGTTACCTGATAGCCATATGTTTTTCTGTGGGAGTGTCCTTAGGCAAGACACTTCAGAGCCCTAGCCTAGTACTCCTGAAACCCAGACATACATAAATAAGCTAGTTGTAACAGTTATATGACTGAAATAATGTTGAAAGCGACATTAAACGCCATTCAATTAATCAAAAGGTTAACCTTTATCTGACATTTGTGTCAGCCTCACCAAATGTAGCTCATAAGTTTTTGAAAACACTGGTAGACGGATTTTTTTTCATTCTTACCAAAGTCATTTTTTCCCCATTCCATAACACCATAAAGGATACAATGTGTTTTAACTATGGTAAGTGTGGCTATATTATTCGATTTTGAAGGATGTTCAGAAAAACCTTTGAAACAACTTATCCAATTGGCTGAGCTTTATTTGGCTGTACTAAAAATCAAAGGTTTTCAGAAGAACTAGTGATGTTGGTTTTTGTCTGAGATTATGCTTTAAGTCAGATTGAAAATATCAGCCGCTCACCCTAGGGTTTGTAAACATGTGAGCTTAAATAAATACACTAAACATGAATACTATATTTTCCTTTATTATAGCATTTCTAAAATCATTATTAATCATCATTATGCAAGACTCTTTTAAAATATTGAAACTTCTGTACTCAGATATCAAGGTTTTGATTTTTAAAACAGCATTTTACAATCCTAGTCAGACTATAAACACAACATTTTCTAAACTTTCATATAGTGGGTATAATCATATAGACTGCAAACAATTCAAATCTAAGATAGTGTGCCTATAGGAGTGGGATTTTACTGTGTTAGGTGGTCTGATCTTAATCTACTCTTGCTACAAAGGACACAAACTGTCCTCATTCTGAAGTATATAGCATGTATTGTTTTGAAACTAGTATGATTTAGTTTAAACCTTTACAAAACAATCCCGACTTTGAACGACCTGAGGAAGAAAGCTTTTAAAAAGAATTTGGGAATATTAGAAAATGCTGGTAATCAGCATTTTTCCCTTTCCCACAATGTCTTCAGACCTTCCAAAAATAAAATTCATATTTTGAGTCACATTGATTCTGTTATCAGCAAATGCTTTCCATTTGGACAAGTCTCAAATTTTGTTGTGTGGTAAAGAGTTAAAAAAAAAAAACATTGGAGTCCTCTCAGGGAAATAGAAACAATGGCTTTTTGTATGTAATTTCTTACAGAAAGCACATTGTCCTTTCCATGACTCTAACACCTATGAATCCCTCCAAGGGTTTTTCCCTATTACTACACAACTTGAAACTATTAATTTCAAAATGAAATACAAAATCAAACTAGACACAACAATTTGATTGTTCAGATACAATGATTTCTGCTTTCTTTTAAAAAGAAAACTCTTGGTTTTATTCCTGACCTAAAAAAAATGTTATGTAATAGTCTGAAAGGTGAAAACTAAATGGTGTGTTTAGTATTTTCTAAGATTTAGGCCATGTGCAATTCATGAGTATTGAATATATATACCTTCCTTCTGTCACATAAATGAAAATTCACCGTGTATCATCATAAAGACACAAGTCAAGAAATAATGATTTCACAAAAGAAAGGTTAACTAATGCACTGACACAAAACATGAAACTGATTGTAACTACCTTTAAGAATAATTTGATGTTTGACTGATTTCTGGTGGTTACATTAGTTTCAACACTGTTTCAGTCTTACAGTGATAACAACCCATTTATTTGTGTACGGCTTGGGTTTTACTAGGGCTAAGCTGATTCTATGCAGTGTATTGTCTATATGCACTCCTACAAAATCCTGGCAACTAGGTGAGGATAAAAAATCCGGGATAACTCAACTGACATCTTCACCAATCAGCCACAGTCTCACAGAACCTCACTAAATAAATGAACAGGATTAGTCATTTCACCGCTATATTGGTGAATAGGTAAAAAAAAAAAAACTATAGGCTGTATAGATTCAAGCTTAGACCTCATATTCTGCATAGTCTGAACTTAGATTATCATTCACAGTTTCAAAAAAAAAAAAAACCGGTGTTACACTTAACTATAAAAAATGGACTAATACTTAATAATTTCAAGTTCATTTTATGAGTATCACATAAAACATGAGGCCTACATGTAATATGCAAACTCACATTTTTGGGTCCATTTCTGTTCAGTCAAAAAATGCATGTGTGAATAAGTACAATGTAAAAAGTGAAATTTAGTCTGACATGTAATGAAAGTTACAGTTAAAGTGTGATGGGATTTTGACATTTTGTCAGTGATTATGTAAGTTTTATTCATTTACATATAGATGTAGATTCCTTTTTGAAGTTTTGAGCCACTTCTTTGTGAATTTGAGTCATATTACATAATTGAACCACTGCAGGGACATGTGCAAAAAAAAAAACATGATGTAGCAGGATGAGATACTTAAAATTCAATATTAACACTGGTAAAACGGCTATTCATTACTTGCAATGCAGTTTTGAGTGAATCCATTTTCATTGTCTGAAGAAAAGAATTAAAATAATCACTCATAACCTGGAAAAACATAGTCCAGATATTATTTGCTTTTTGATATCTGCAAATCCCTGCCCTGGGTACAGCTGAAGCAGCCAGAATTGACCAAGATCACACTCAGTGTGACAAGTTGCCATGTGCAAAGTAAACATTGACCTTTAACTAAAATGAAACTTTCAAGTCGATGGTACAAATCCAAATATTTCTATTTCAAAGTTATTTTTTGGGGAAAAATACCTCCTTACCGGGCAGTATAGATCAAAGATTAGACTGCACGTTCGGTGCAATCTGATCTTGATCTACACTGTCTGCAAAAGTTCCTTGAGTAGGACTTAGCAGCCTAAGGGTTAAAGGAATTGGTCCCTCTATAAAACTTTAAAAACTATAGGCATACTTTCATTCTGAGGTTTGAATTACTTGCTGTTTACGTGAAGCACAGATACCGTCTCTAGTATGGGTTGAGCAGCAGTTCATCATAAATATGTACCTTATTAAATAAAGTACATATACTTCAATCTCCAAGCATAAAAAATATATCAAATAAATTATATCTACATGTCCAAGTAGTAAGACGTATAGACCTAGACTAAGATGTATTCCCGTGGACCCTTTATCAAACATCTGTCTGAAAATTCTGCATTCTAATTCTTTTGCATGAAAGGTAACAAAATAAAATTCAAGCATATTAGGACTATGAATGGACTTTTACACCTTGAAGATAATTGAGTATCTGAGGCTTAAAGTCCAGGATGTTAGGTTAAGTTAGTGGATGTCCAGTTCACTGAGAAGGACACGATTTCCCATCGAAAATCCTCAGTATAAATTCACGTCACGGGTTCGTACTTGATCGGGGCCGTTTGTGAACGCAGGATTTCTTTATGTCCCATCGATAACTGGAGAGAAATTTTGGAAGCAGTCTTGCATAAATCAACGTCAAATATATATATATATTTTTTTTAAAGAATACACGATCTTCATTTTTTAAAACGTTTCACAGAAATGTTTCAAACAATTCGGAAATTCATCGATACTGCGGGCGGTACCAAACGAGGTGCCGAATCGATTTTATGGGTTCTGTGTATTCGTTATCGAAAGGGTTTTAAATCATTTACGGCCAAATTCTTGCCAGCTATCTGAACAGTTAAAGGTATTTTGATATAATACAGAGTTTGAAAATGTAATTTCACTATGAAATTATTGTTTAACCTCCTTGTTTATTTTCACACAAGTTGTGAATGAACATTTGTTGAATGAAAATGGGGACAGTCTGTGTAAACAATGTTCATACGCATATGGCAATATTTAAAAAGAACAAACGTTGTTTAAGTATTTAGAATGTTTCAGACTGATAATTTTTGTAGTTTTGACGAAATTTCGATAAAGAAATCAAACATAATTTGTATGATTTGTTTATGGTCAGAGTTGAATATCATTTGTAGATCTGTGTTGTTCGTCCCTACGCCAGCCATGCAAATCTGAAAGTAAGCGCGCATGCGTCGTTACGCATGATGTATTTGGTTCCGGCCAAAACGATCACAGTAAGCGGATTAGCTATATAGCAAATCCGCTAAAAAGTAAGTTAATGTTGTTTTGTTTTCAAGGGTTGTTAAGCACAAGGAACGATGAGAAACTTTACTCATCATTTTCATTGCTAATACAGCAGTCTATGCACATCGCCCTTCGGGCAAAATATAGGTCAAACATCAATACCGAACGGAAATTTGCCAAGATTTCCGAAAACTACTGATTTCGAAAATTCGAAATCTCGATAATTCGAAGAAGTTCCGGCGGTCCCTATCACTTCGAATTATCGAGATATGACAGTACAGTAGTTATTAACATGATTGATTGATTAATTGAATAATGTTTTACGCCGCTTTCAACATTATTTCTGTCATATGAGGGCGACAGCTCGCATATTCATGTATTTTCTGGGTTTCACCAGTACTAGGTTAGGGCTCTGAAATGTCTTGCCCAAGGACAATCCCACGAAGAACCCAGCGGATCAGGTGGGACTCGAACTCATTAACATAAAACACTGCTTGTTTTCGTTCACTATTTATTGATCCAGATCATCGAAACACAATGCAAGCGTCTGCTCAGTAAGAGGTTTACTTCGTTTGAAAGTGAAAGTAGGAAAATCGGCGGAAAAGAAAACAAGTAAATGAGGAGACATAAAGTTAAAACTTGGAACGATTAGAAGGACCAAGGTGTAGACTTTTGATACCTAAATTGACACGGATTAAGTTTTAGCCATATCATAGAAATGTCAAGCTATATGAAAACCAGTTTTTGATTAGTGTTTAGCCATGAAAACATTGTGAAAAGGGGAGAACATGCCCATTCTCCTTCTGTCACAATGTTTTCATTTTTTGTATCATGTTGATATGTCTAAATAAATGTATTTTACTGTGCATGAGAGAACAGAACGTTTACTTGCTATCATATTCTTAGCTGAACACGAGCAATTTGATAATTATATTTGATAATTTGAAATGACTTGATTTGCTGTACTTGAATAAACCTGATAATTCTTTTAAAAATCTAATAATTTTCTTTGTCTGAACATCTCAGGTAAATGAAAATTAACTTTGAGATGGCCCCTCTTTGACTGAAGTCCACGTCCATTATCGGAGTACACATAAGAAATACAAGTCGAATACCGGTAAATGTCAGATTAAATCTTTCAGTAGGGGTTTAATATCCAAAAACCGAACCCATTGTATTAAATCACTGATTATAATTCGGATATTCTACCTGTTTTCGTGTTTCGCACTGAAATGTGAAAAACAACCATAAGTCAAATTGTCACATTGCTGATATGACATTAGGTCAAAACTTCCATTTTAATCAAACTAAGTTACAGTTTATTGTTGTCTACTTTAATCTGTTTCAAAAACATACGATTAGCTCTCAAATATTCGTTTATAAACTTGATATAGCGGTTGACCAACATATTTAAACTATTGATCTTTGATAGGATAGTGTTTTAAGGCCAAGCGTGGATATTTACCGGATACTTATACAGAGCCGGAAGTCTTCAGAAACAAAACTAATAGATCGTCGTCAACTGTATTATTTGTCGCAGATAATAGATACCTAAAAAGCTTGAAGACTGGACATCGCAGAAGTTTTAACACGGTCTGTTAGGAAAAACAACCCGCAGAATATGGAGCCTGAAAGGTCTTACTAGTACTTTCCTGGCGATTTCGGTCGCGATGTAATCATAACAGCTGGCCTACAAGCCTCTATATGGTGTTACAAGTCAACCGGTTAAAAAAAAGCCAGCAATCGTCGCGTAGCCGGGGTTCACATGGTAATAATATTTTATGAATGTAGGACGGTTTGGCCGAGGACGTTTTGGCCAGCTAAAAATACAAAGTAGGACGTTTTGGAAAAATGTTAATTTTGTGAATTTTTGCCTCATTAAATATGATTTGAAAACATTGTAGGAGAATGAGGATTTGACATATATGGAGTATTGGTTTAAATTCTTTTTCTTCTTCATTTTTTACTTGATTGGTGTTACTAAATAGAATTACTTATTGTCAAGTGTTATTTTGCTTTTATACTCCACTACACGGATGAAACTGTATTTGATGATTGCTTTAATTGCCAATTATCAACTCTGTCAATTAATAATGATTGAACGATAACTTAAAATTTCTATTTGCAACAATAAGTTGCAACAAAGTATAAAATATCTAAGAAGTTTGTTACGAAAGATTGCAAATCAAAGTCAAGGTACGTATTGGCCAAATGTTGTTTTAAAACAAAAAATGCATGAAATGAACTGAATGTGCTTTTCTGCTTCAAAATATGTATACTTAAAAGCATAGAAAGTGCATTTATTGCATTTTCCGTGTACTTTGCACATTTAGCTGGAAAAAATGTCCGCGCCCAAAACGTCCGTCCACCATGTTTTATAACCTTTGGAGATCGCGGTCTCCTTCAACCGTCTATATAGGTCCGTGGTAAAACTGCTGACTTACAGCTTCCTTAATTTTTACTCTTGTTTTTTACAAAGTAACGACAGATTAATACTAGAACTTGTTTTTTTACAAAAAAAAAAACAGATGTCTCTCCCCTTTTTGGTGTCAGAAGGATTGATATGTCACCAAGGCAATTTCTAACTGAAATAATGGTCATTTTTCTCTAATGGATTTCGAGATATAGAGCGGACACGAAATTGTACGTAAAATGAGTAAGGAAAATAATCAAAGGGAAATTACTCGAAAAATATACAAGCCAGAGTCATGGTTCTTGTGCATGACACTTCGTCTCATGGTGCTTTACAAATGTGTGAAGTTTTATCAAAATATCTTAAAAGGTTTTCGAGTTATAGAGCGGGCACGATTTGTGACGGACAGACGGACGCACGGGGAAAAACAATATGTCTCCCGACCCTGACGGGGGAAGACATAATAAAATGAAAAAATGATCAGGCTAGGATCCAGGCTAGTTATTGCCATGAAATACTTTTGATATGACAATCACCACGTCTGAATCTTATAGTTGAAGAGGGGAAAATGGTAGCAACTGTACTTTTTCTAATTTTAAATCTCGAATCTCTTAAAGTAATCTTCGAAGTATTGAAATTCTGGTCTTACATCTATAATATACATAATTAAGTACATGTTTATTTTAAAGATAGCCGAGGCAGTCAATTTCAATATACTAGGACAATCGTTATGCCCCCGCCATGAAATGGGGGGGGGCATAAAGAGTTACCTGTGTCCGTCTGTGTGTATGTGTGTTAAGTGTGTGCGTGCGTGCGTGCGTGCGTGCGTTAGTGTGTGTGTGTCCCATTCTTGTCCGGAACATAACTTCTACATTTATCAATGGATTTCAAAAAAAAACTTTGTATACTTGTTCTCCTTAACAAGTACTAGTGTCATGCGAAAAGTTTGTTTCGATACGCCCAAGGTCAAGGTCACAGTTGAAGGTCAAATGTTTAAATTGACCTTGTCCGGAGCATAACTTCTACATTTATCAATGGATTTCAAAAAAAATTCGCACACTTGTTCTCCTTAACAAGTACTAGTATCATGCGAAAAGTTTGTTTCGATACGCCCAAGGTCAAGGTCACAGTTGAAGGTCAAATGTTTAAATTGACCTTGTTCGGAGCATAACTTCTACATTTATCAATGGATTTCAAAAAAAATTCGCACACTTGTTCTACTAAATAAGTGCTAGTGTCATGCGAAAAGTTTGTTTCGATACGCCCAAGGTCAAGGTCACAGTTGAAGGTCAAATGTTTAAATTGACCTTGTCCGGAGCATAACTTCTACATTTATCACTGGATTTCAAAAAAAATTCGCTCACTTGTTCTCCTTAACAAGTACTAGTGTCGTGCGAAAAGTTTGTTTCGATACACCCAAGGTCAAGGTCACAGTTGAAGGTCAAATGTTTAAATTGACTGTTCAACTCAGTATTACATCCTGCTCAGCAGAATCGTGATATGAAGATACAGTTTTGGTTTTTAAAAAGACTCATCCAAAGAACTATGCCAGAGAATATTGCGGCTGCAACCTACCCTTCAACTATAGTCCAGTGTGATAATTTTCGATCCAATTTGTTCCTGTCTCATAGAGGAAGTCCAACAAAGTAATTATTATTGCTATATTTCTCACTCTCATTCCTCAAGTTAAGATCTTCATAATCCTTAGTATAAGTAACCCTCAGTTGAAAGATTAAGGAAAACGCTGAATAAAAAGAAGTTAATGTTCAAAACCAGCATTTTCTTCTTTTTCTCACAAAGTTTTCTACCATATGTAATACAAACCACATAATTTATTGTCTGCATATTGCTTTCAACTTGGACCAGTCCTCATTTTGTTATCAGGTATAAATAATCTGTTATCTGCTTGACTATATATATAACAAACTTTCTTAACCCTGTCTAAGCTGTTATCCAAAACAGCAATTTGCTGTAATACCTATTGATTCACTCATATGACATATCTGTGACCAATACCATTTAGCGGGGGCATCCGTGTCTCTGACACACCTATTTCTAGTTCTTTTAATGTTTTATACTTTTTGCCGAAGGCGAGGTGGCGACATTATTCGCCATAGCCGTGAACAAGTTTCCAAGTCCCCTGCCACCTGACCATACAGCGAATTTATTATATTGCAAAGTTTTACCATTCAAACGTGTGTTCAGCGAAATTTCCCTGTTTTATGGTCTCAAAAATTGAGTACGCTTACGAAATAGAATTTCCCTTTTGAGTGCCCCAATTCAATGAAAACTTACGTTACTGGGAACTGACGTTACTGAAACCTTGGTAAAATGTGCAGTTTGGTGCATAATCTTGATGATGTCACTGCGGATAGACAATCGTCGTATTTTTATTTAAACATAGTGTAGTCATGTATACGGGGCTCCTTAAAGGGAAACTGCTTTTACGTGGGTTTTGCCAGTGTCAGTGATATATATGTACGGGGCATATCATCCAATTAGATCGCGAGAAATTTCTTTGCAGTATAATAATGTTTTATATATGGATAAATCTTCAATTAACCCATTACTTATCAACATAATTTTTGCAATTGAACGATCAATACAAATAAAACTAAGTTGAATCATTTGAAAGAAAGGCGATGATGTTTGAGTGATATAGAAAACATTTTTGGAAAAGTAGGGATTCTTTCCTAAGCTATCAACTATAGGATCGTTAGAAGTCGTATTTGTACAGTAATAGGGTAAATTTGTTATTCAAGTATTATCTTTCCCCACACAGGAAAAAAAAATATCAGGCTGGGACCCAGGCCAGTTGTCGCCTTGAAATACTTTTGTTATGACTTTCGTTGCATTTGAATCTAACAGCTGAAGAGTGGAATATGTACATTTTCTAATTTTAAATCTCGAATCTATGGAAGTTATCTTTTAAATATCAAAAGTCGGACCTTAGATCTATAATATACATAAGAAAGTACACGTTTATCTTTAAGATAGCAGGGAGTCAGTTTGACAATAACACTCAACAGGCGGCCTATCAAACAGTTAGACTCGCCTATCTTTGGGAAATGTCGACACAGTTTGAACAATCACGGAAAAAGAAAAATCAAAGTACTGAAAGAACTGACAGATTAGCGAATGTGGAAATAGGGGCCTCGGTAAAGATCTTAGCCTTTCTCCTATCCCCCTACATGTCTAAAGCAATAACAACAGTAACAACCCTTGTTTGTGCAAACAGAAATGCTAGAACTGGCAGCTACATAGTTATTTATTATACTGCAAAGAAATTTCTTGCGATCTGATCGGATATTATACCACGAACATATATTCCTGTACACTGGCAAAATCCACGTAAAAGCAGTTTCCCTTTCGGGAGCCCCATATACATACACTTTCTACACAACATCCAAAATGGCTGCGTCGATCGATACGAGCCACCCACAAGACAAACATAATGAGTAGCCTGCACCATATTATTACTAGTTTCCCTTAACGGTTGTCATTAAAACCGAAAGAATAGATTGTTTTTGAAAATAAATGAATATAGTTACATATATCATCGTTTGTTGTTATTCTAAAACAAATACACGGGTTTGAAACGAGTCATTCCTTTGTCAGGTAAGCAAACTGTGAAGTGTCGAAACTCATACATTGTAACGTTAAAAGGATAACCTAATGGCCGTTTGAGGCAACTAATGATCATTTACTTTTGCGAACAAATTATTAAAATGCATAGTTACTTAACTTGAAGTTATTTAAATCCATGTTCAAATAAAAATACATCGAATGTCTTTTATTGTGACAAAATCAACTTCAAGCACCGAACTACACGTTTTACCAAGGTTTCAGTGACGCCAGTTCTCAGTGACGTCAGTTTTCATTGAAATAGGGCACTCAGAAGGGAAATTCAATTTCGTCAGCGTGCTCAAATCGGTAGACCATAATACAGGGAAATTTCGCTGAATACACGTTGAAATGGTTTAACTTTGCAATATAATAAATTCGTTGTACGGGCCCGTGCTTATAAAAACCTTTGAGAACGATCTCATGCTCAACACGAAACCATACTCAACGGCTTGAGTTTTGCTCACGGTAGTTTTGAACTCAGACGTTGCTTATAAACGTCGTCAGAGAACGTTCTCAGCTGAGCATGGTACGCACTAAAATATTCGTGAACGTAAGCGACCCAACATCTAAAAATAGCCTATACCAGAAGATTCGGCCCGAAGAGGATTCGTTCCAAGGCCATGTTTTAAGAGAAGTTTCGGCCCAACAGTTGAGATACTTCAGTCACGAAAAATCAGTTTTTGAGATGATTCGAGTCTAAATATTGAGAAGGTTCAACCCTTATGTTTTTTGTATTATTAATTGTTACGTTGCACTATTATGATTATGCATGGATTGTCAAAATTTGTGGTAGGTTCGGAAAAAAGGCACGCTTTGTGTAAATTATCTTTATAGTAAATGAATTGGAGGTTTCCATGAAACAGAAAGTTACATAACCATAAAAGTTTAGTATACCTAGAATACTTCTACTATTTCTTAAGTGTTTCCAAAACTTCTTCCCCCAATCCCCTACTTTTTAAGTAGTTTTGACATTGATGCGGTTGTCATTGATTTAGATTTTCTCCAATGGTTGGAGACAGGTGTTAGTTTAAACATATTTTATTCAATATAATAACATATATCAATCAATTACAACAAGACATTACGAAAAGGATCGAAACGAAAGCATCAAAACTTATATAGTTCTTCTCTCTAAAGAAGGTCACATGGTATAACAATTACAGTAAAACAACTCGTACTCCAAAAAAATGAACTGATAGTGAAAAGTTGAGAGAATGAAAAAAGGAACAATGATTGGAGGTTGTGCAGCGTTAAGGGAGAACGTGTAAAATTAACTTTTATATGTCCCATGTGTATGTGTGTCTGCGGCAGTACAATATCAAAAGAGAGGCACCATATACTAGTATATATTAAATTTAACTTGAAACTCAAGCGAATCTACCGCTATTCTCAATGAAAGCATGAACTGCATTAAAGATTTTTTAAATTTTCTGCAAGACAGGTGTTGGCGATAAAGCCAGGTAAAGGTGTAACAAAAATAATTGTGCAGTATCTATCCATTATCTTAAGTTATAAATCCTCAAATTAGTTTACGCTCCACACACTTACAACCAAAATTCGTTGTTATTTACCAAAACTCCGGTCACCCCTTGATATGAATCTTAGTTGCAGTCATAGTTCACTCAAATATTTCTCTGGGCATTGAGAAGACGTCTGGAAAAGACTTGGACTGAACTGTGTTTCAGCGGGTCACAAGAAAGATTGAAAAACACTTAATGACCGGAAAACGCAGTCTGGAAAACGCCGAAAACAGGAAAAAACCCAAAATTTGCATCTGTGATCTGAATTCAAGAATTTACATACCAATACAGTTATCGCTTGTAAACACGATAAGAACATTTCCCATTGAGTGAAAGATTTCATGCCATTAGAATTATATCAAATATGGCAAATAATATAAATTTACGTGTCCGGGCAGTGAAATCTGTTTACATATAGGTAATCATGATTCATTTAGGCTATTACAATGTAAAGTTTCAATTAATACTTCGAGATATACAAATACATGTATACAGTTGTATTGCAAGTTCTTATTGAGAATAATATCAAACTTCTCATAACGGTCCGTTGACAAATCTTAAACCCAAACCAATCCACCACAATTTGCCCTTTCCAGTCTTTTCCGACACACGTCTAAAGTGTTTTTCGGCAGTTCAGTACAAGTTTAGGTAATATTTGATAAATCATCAGTACTTTATCCCAACCTAGAATTTCCGCTGTCTGCAGCGGACAATCCTGCGTTTAGGTCTTTTTTGGAGATACAATCACTTGACCTAGAAGCATCGTCAATGCCTGGTGTGTTACGGCGTATTTAAAAGTGGTTTTCTGCGAAACGATTACTAGAGCAGATGAGGTATCATCGATGGTGTTTTCCGGCCTATTTAGGTGGTGTAAGGCGAGTGAATGGTAACCTCCTACCGCTAGATCATACCGCATATAGCTCATTTGGCAGAGCGTAGGACTCGTTCACGAACGTGATGTTTCGGGTCACTTGAGCGTATGGGTTCGATTCCCATGGCTGGTCATCTAAAATTACTAATAGTCTGTCGGATGAGACGTTAAACTGAGGTCCCGTGTGACGGTGCTATACAAAAAGCACATTAACTCTTTACAAAACTACAAAATTTTAGACTGGTCCAAACTGAAAGCACTTGCGGACGACAAAATAAACGTAACTCAAAAATTGAAATTTGTTTCCAGCAGGGTTGAAAACATTGGAAAAAGGAGAAAATGCTGGTTATCAGCATTTTCTCCTTTTCCCACAATGTTTTCAAAAGGCTTCTTTCTCAGGGTCGTAAAAACCAGGGATTGTTTGGTAAAGGGTTAAAGAACCAGGTGTAACTTAGGATGGGTTCCGTCCTGTATCCTGCACTATCCCCCGTAACAAAACTAACAGCCCTCGGGGGGCAACCGATGGCGACGATAAAGAAATTCAAATTTTTCTTCTCCTCTCACCCCATATCCCAAATGACCAGATAATCCTAACCAAACGACGCCCCTCCACCCAATTTGGTATACTTTTTTTTCTGTATTTTGGTGCTATGCGATGTTTTTCGGCGATAAAATTAGAAAAAAAGGGTTGGGACAGCTTCAGTGATTCAGTATTTTCTGGCGATTTAAAGTGGTTTTCGGCGAGTATAGGTTGATAACTTCCTTCCCCGATACCTCTAGTTCATATATGCCCCTACCTTTTTGTTAACCCACCCCCCCTCCATTCGGTATGTATTTTGCTATGTTTTGGGTGTTTTCCGGCAATTTCCTGCGTCCTCCGATCATAAAGTGTTTTCCAGTCTTTCTAGTAAGTGTGTTTCAACATACCTTGCTGCCGCCGCTAGCTCATTAATGATTAGCAGATGTCGTGGCATGCTAACGCTGTGTCACAATTTTCTTTTTGCGAAAGCAAAAAAACTTTGACATGATCAAAGACAAATATGGACAAAAACACATACATGTACATCGCCTACATACTTAAAATACAAAAGACCTTTAGTTTATTATTCGAACAAATTCGTTTAGTAAACAATCAATCCAGATATAAACACTTACATAATTATCGTAATAACTAAATGGAATGGTAAAAATGTTCCAAAGTTTGCAACTAAAACAAACACGAAAATTTGACATAAATGGGCAAAAAATAAACAATATCAACCGCAAAACCAATCAAAACAATCATAATTCTTTATTGGTGTTCATAATTCCCTTCTAAGTATGCTTATTGCAGTTTCAATCCTTTATTTCCAAGATCTTTTGAAGGTAAGTTATAGATCTTTAGAAGATAAGTGTATTATTTGGATACACTGTCATTCCATCGTGCTGCTTATATTCAAACTCTCCTCGACACGAAATTGAATATTGCACCAGCTGCTAGGTACTCGATCCAACCTGGCAGAAGGGTAATAAAGGTGGGAGGGGAAATTTCTCCTTGTCGCAGTCGAGTCAATGTTTAGCAACCCCATGATAAAGTAAACCGCTCCTTTCTAGACCGACATCGTTCAAATACTTCAACAGCGTCGATAACTTCCAAGGTGTTAAGTCCTAGATCTAGATCTACTCTGTTCTCTAAAATAGCGTCGATTTCGCCTCCTCTCACACCGAATCTGTCGAACGTGTGCGGCGGCTACCATTATCACGGAGTGCGTGACAAAACACTGAGTCTGGTTCAGACCAAACTCAAGAGAGATTGAGTTTCATGCTCAGTTGAGTACGATCTCAAGCTCAGGATTCTTTATAAACACAAAATTCTGAGTTGGACTCAGAGTTGAGCAAGAAACCGCTCCTTAAGCATGAGAATTTACTCAAGAAAGTTTTATAAGCACGGGCCCGGGTCTATAAACACAGTGCAACGAAAGTGCGGTAAAAAAGACGATTTTCTATATGAAGTGACGTCATTCTATGTAAAGTAAGTCGCTCGTAGCTGCTCCGATCTTCGCCCTCCAATATTTTATCAATGAAAGTCACTTGACGTTAACAAATCGTCATTTTTCGCTACTCGACCAAAGAGGAAGGAAAAACTCAAAGATTTACCGATATCAACTGTTTTTGATAAAAACTGACATCGATGGAACTATTTTAAATGTTACCAGTAAACATTACATTTAAATCAAGTGTCTTTTCATGTCGAAGTTTAGTTCAAAATTAGCTGTCGTTGCATTGGAAGTGGGTCTTGTCTTATTCAGAGCTATCGCCCTCGTGGATTATTTATTGTGTCTCATAACTCACAACCGCAGTTTATTGAACAATAAACCACAATAAAAAGAAGATTATTTCTTAATAGATTTACTAAATCTGCAGTTTTCAATGCAATGATGACGTCATGAAGAGCATGAATATTTTTACGTCATGAACGAGCAGTTTTTCTCGTGCTGTGAAATACCAATGAAATGGACTTTAATTAGACAAAAAATGCAGTTAGTATAATTTATGTGCGTGACTGCTGCCTGTGATATTTAAGAAATAATCTTCTATCTATCGTGGTTTATCGTTCAATAAACCACAGTTGTGAGTTATGAGGCACAGTAAATAATCCACGAGGGCGATAGCCCGAGTGGTTTATTCATTGCGCCTCATAACTCACAACGTGGTTTATTGAACGATAAACCACGATAGAAAGAAGGTTATTTCGATTCTAACATGACCAACTCTTAATCAAAGGAAAACAAGTTCATACTTTGAGTAAAAACGCGGATGCAGATTATGTTCCATTGAATAACTTACTTACTCACTTTATGCAGAATGACGTCACTATATATAGAATGACGTCACTCTACATAGAATAACGTAGATTTTACCACGTTTTCGTTGCACTGTGTTTATAGAGCCGAATTCACGTGTCATGTTAGAATGAATTATAAGGAATGACCAGTTTTTTTTTTATTCATGGAGGTATGAGATTGTACTTCATCATCTTTTAATATTCTACATGCAAGCGCGCTAAATGGCCTGGGCCAGTGCTCATAAAACTTTTTTCATGCTCAACTCAGCTGAGTATGAAATTTGAAAGTTGATGAATTGTAATTTAATACATTAAACTCTGTAACTTTTTAGCATCTTGAGCTTTCCTTTCTGCCTCTTATAAAATCTAAATCTTAACTCTAAATTTTCTTACCATCTAAAGTAATAGTTAAATTCAGAGTTTGAGTATTAACACAGCTGAGCATGAACTCAAGTTTTATAAACACGGTCCAGAGCTGTCGATACGCGTTAAAACTACATTCATTAATTCATTCCTCGCTGGAAATAAGCCGTTTTACCGTTCTTAAAATTGTAAGGCTCCTCTTCAGAAAGAAAACATGACTCACAATTTTATATCAAAATATTTCTAAATACATTTTCATTAAGAAACAGTTTGTACACCCAGATTTTAAGGTGGTTTGTCCATTCGGTTGGAAGTTTTCACCAACAGATTGATAGATGCGAATAACTTCACAGTGGTTGCTTATGTCATTGCTAATTGATTTTCACGGGCGAGGCCGTATTTATTCACGTGACTGGCGGTTCAAGATTGAAACCGCCTTGTTACGGACGAGGTGGGTGACGAGAAATACATGGATCCGTGGAAATCGATTTTTGACCAATCAGGTTATCGCATTTATTCTACCCGATGTCCAGCCTTGTTGTCTGCTATTTCGGCTCCCAAATAAACGACTGTTAACGTTGGAGGGGTGCGATAGCATTTATTTATTTTGTGTTTTAAACGTTTGAAATTGAGAAA
This sequence comes from Hippopus hippopus, assembly GCA_946811185.2. Taxonomy (NCBI): domain Eukaryota; kingdom Metazoa; phylum Mollusca; class Bivalvia; order Cardiida; family Cardiidae; genus Hippopus; species Hippopus hippopus. The sequence continues at coordinate 33,663,034 of OX328101.1, forward strand.
AAAGTTTAAAATATGTGCTTTGAGAACATGCACCGCAGACGTGAGATCACGCAGAGGCTGTAGACAAGTTTGAATTATGATAATGACTGAAAATGGGACATATGTAAAGAGTTCTGATCAGCGCTACATTACACAATGGATTAATAAATGTTATAGTTTTTCCATTCTGAAAGATTCTGAAGGAGACAAAAACGTTTTAAGTGGAAAACAAAGGTAAAAATAGATCTATATGAAATACTAATAAAAAGAAAATACGTTTACTTGAATATCTAACCTTGTTCAATAACCTATATGCACATCCAAAAAGTGGCACTTGTCATCAGTGTTTCAGCTTGACGTTAATCTTAACCCTTGGTGCATGAAGAATATGCTGAATGTGTAGATATAGATCAGATTGCAAATAACATGAAGTTTAATCTTGGATTAAAACTATTTGCTATTTACAGTAAGCATATGGACGTGTATTCCTCACTACATATTCCTCACTAAAAGTAGAATTCAATTATGAAAAAGTCTAACTTCTGTTCTGTACTGGTCGAAGTTCAGCTCGAAAGGCAACTTATGTGATTAAATAAACTTTTGACTTAGTCGTATTAAAGTAGATTAGCACATCTGTCAGTGCAAAGAATGTGTCGGTAAACTGTTAATTGATAGGAAGGGTGTTTGATTGCATACCAATTTGCCGCTCTAATCAACTTGACCACCCGTTGTCTTCAGTGTATCATAAGATAAAACAAACTACCGTCAACGATAATAACAAGTTTGTTAATTGACAGCACACTTAACGCATTTTAAAATCATCAGACAACCCTTTTTCCCTTAACCTGAAATTGAAATTTTTCATGAACTTACACCTCTCTGTAGAATCCGACAGACTATAAACTTTTCGAAATGCTCACAGGTAGATCTAATTCAGTGTTATTTAGTTGGGTATGATGTTGAGATGACTTTACTAGCCTTACGAAAACAATAAGAATCTTTAATTCTATTATTCTGTGGCAAATCGGAGGTTTGTTGAGGTCTTTTATTCTTTCGAGATCATTGAAGTTCAAAACTTTGCTAAAACAAGTAGATCTATTTCATTGTCCGTAGCCCCCGTAATTCGCCCTTTTTGTACATATTCTTGTGTAAATTAGTAAGCATAGATATTTACCGAGAATTCATCATCGGCAGAAACATATGATAGAAATATTTTTCCGGAATTTTATTGAGAAAAACAGTCATGACAGCACGATTTAAGTAGCCTATCTGCTATACTGTATATGTATTTACTGTGGTTGTTTGGGAGCCCTTGGCAACAGTAACCAAGGAAGTCGTTTTATCTTATCACCACGGATCCATGGATTGGTTTACCTCCCCTGATATAGCAGGCGTATAGGGTGTTACACCTGTGGTTTTTTGCCTAATTAAAAATAGAGCAAAATTGACCATATTTGAAGCTTCGCATATTGCTTGAAGGCAAAATTATGGCTTGTCCGTTCATTACTCTGAAAAGTACCACCATAGGCCTGCAAAAAAAATGCAAAAAAAACATGTCAACCGATTGCATTTTTCGCTAATTTCCAATCAACACAGGCACCCTAAATTTTATCCTCTCAGGAACACCTATTTACCGCCATGACCCCAAGTTTTTGTTCCTCCACTGATACAAAGTAGTCCTGTCAGTGCACAATAAAAAACATCTTAGTGGTCCCCCATTGCCCAAATTTCTAGCAAATCTAAATTATATACCTCCAAGCCATCTCGGCTCCATGAAACAGTGCAACAAAAGTGCTACTGCAAAATTTCACATAGGACTATTTTTGACTACTACGACCCGGAAGCAATCTCGCAGTGGTGCGACACCATAATGATTGGTACAGGCTGCTAAAACGGACAGAATAATGCCCGTCTAATTTCAGAATAATGGCAGACCACTCTTGTTCAATTTACATTCAGGAGAGGTCACGCGTTTCCTGTGGTCTCTTAGGCAGATCGAAAGGCAAATCGAAGTGATTTTTGCATGTTAACTCATTTGCAGATTTTGATAGTTTGTAAAATACATGTATTCTCGTTATCTCGTTTTTTAGTTGGGTTTAATTTTGATTGAATATCGGAGACTTGCACGCACTTGTTTACACTTCGTTTTCTCTTCACACCCAACCGCAGATGTTTTCCGTACACCCAGTCAAACTTTGGCTCACATCATGTTCTTTAGCATACAACAATAAGATGAAGAAGGGTGAATTGTATGACTGTTTAAGTTCCCTAAAACAACCCCAAAGTATTGTGTAGATGATTTTTTTCCAGTCAAAGGGACACAGTGTCTTTAAGATTACCGCTTTATAATTTTGACTACATCCATTTGACTAATTTTGGGCTAAGTCAAAAAAAAAAAATAGCGAAAAAACAGTTCAAAACAAACCCTGAGAGACCTTGGAGTCATAGTAATAGGTGGTTTTAATACATATCTCAACAGAAGTGGTATAAAACATGGAGCCATGCGGAAAATTAAATTAAGATTAAATCTTGGAAAACGGTCAACGTACGAAAGAACATTTGACAAATCACGTTAGACTTCAAGTGATGATTTGTATGAAAGTGACGAAAGCGATATCTAAGGTAAGGTATAGATCTATATCATTTTGCACAAAAACAATTTGAAGGGCCTCGTATTTAACTAAAGTTAGGCACTGACGTCATGCACTTGTTCAGTTAGGTTTGCTGCTCTGGTCACTGTGCGAAACAGTCGGAGAAAGTTAAGCTTTAGACAAAAATTTAACACTACTGGAATGGGCAAAATACTCTTTCTCTTGGAAGAAAAACTTTAATTTTTGCTATGAGAGTTGGTAAGGTCATTTCAAAAGACTTCGAACAGTTTCATAAAAATCTATAAAATAAAGTATTTTTCAAGATATTTCAAACTTCAGGGGGTCCCTATGAACCTCAAACTACCTATACCAGAACATGATTTAACCAGGAAATAATTATTCTAGATAAAATAAGCATGGGAACAATTTGAAATCAAAGGACTGAAAGTCCTGAAAAGTGGATTTGTTGAACAGTTTTAAGCTATTATTTGATGTAATGAAAATTAATCTTTTTTTATCTCATGTAATACATTTATAATATGTAAGCAATTAGTAGAGTAAGCAAGGGAAATGGGAGTCGAAGTTGTTCTACCAAGTGTGTTGCGCAGCAACTGTTATTTTATTACTTATTAGAGTATTAATTTGATCCAACAATTTGATGATTTTTTTTTCTGCTAGTATTATTTTTAGGACTGTAAACATGCATAGGACTGGGAAAAAAAAACAAGATGGATCTATAAGTGAAAGTTATTTGACAAATATATAGAACACTTCAGTTTTTGATTTGTTGATGAGTAAGACTTAAAGAACTGTACAAAATAGGATGATGATATATAATGATATTTCTATAAAAACACAGTGTTAAGGTCTACAGCTGTCAATCAGTTTCAGCAATCATGAGCAAATTTGATCAAAAAGTACAATATATTGCTACTTACACATGTATGCAATATGAAATTTTTGTGCCTTCTTGTTGAACTTCTTACCAGAGGACAAGATTTTTGACTCCCCCAGATTAAAACCAACTACCCGGTATTCAGATTTTCATACCCTCAACAAACTAAAAAATGAATTACTGCATTATAGCTGGAAAATCATTAGTAAAGAAGAAAGATAAGATTTCGAAAAAAAAAAAGATATATATATATATCTGAATTGATATTTCCTTAATGCACTACTCAGCCTCTTTGGGTATTATTAGATTTCATGCCACAGTTTTGGGAAGCTTTGAGGGAATGGTACTTAATCAATAACATGCGCCATCAACAAGGATTTATATATTTAAATCAGTATCAAGACGTCATATCTGGTTTAATAAAAATAAACAGAGTGACCTATTACTAAAGTAGCCTAAAATTCTATTATCAAACGCACAAAATTGCATCATTTTACTGAATTTAACCATACACTTTACATGAAAAGAAATATATATCTGGTAGTATTTATTGGAGTTTTACGAAAAAATTTGATTTGTGGCATAAAAACTAAATAGCTTGCTATTTAGAGCATAAACAAACAATTCAATAGATAAGGAGCCCTCAGATTATGTGGTTTGTATTTGTAAAGGGTAGAAAAAATTATGGAAGAAAAAAAAAGAAAAGAAATACTGATGTCTTATTTGCCAACACTGTTTTCATAAGCCTTATTACACAGGACTCATAAAACATAGGATTTATTGTGTGTTAAAGGGATTAAAAAAAAAAAAAAAAAAGAAAAATCCTTAAAATTTTTCATTTTCCCACTTTAACTTTGACATAAAATTCAAGGGTCAAATATAGGCCATGTTTGGACAAACCATAAGTATTCTGAATACTGATAACATGTATCTGTAACAGTTCTGTTAAAAAGCCCCAAAGGCTGGGATTGAACCTAGAACTTTCAGGTCCAAACTCTGTAGGCAAACGCTCTACCACATTGCTACAAAAGCTAGCTCTATAGCAAGACAGAGAAGTGTATCCTTATACAAACACAAGCTATACATTCATATCAATCTGTGGGATAGACCAGTATACAACATACGGATCCATGTCAGGTTTCCTTGGCATCTGACAACTGGATCTGGAGAAAATTTTGATTCGGTTTTAACACTTTACTGAACACTCATGTTAACCCTTAGGCTGCTAAGTGCAACTCACTGACCTTTTGCAGACAGTGTAGATCAAGATCAGACTGCACAGAACATGCAGTCTGATCTTTGATCTACACTATCCGATAAGAAGATATTTATCGTCCTCAAAATTACCTTGAAATAGCAACCTCTTGGATTTTAGTATCAACTTGAAGGTATAATTTGAGTTATTCAGCAGGAGAAGGGTTAATAACCCTGAAGGAAACAGGTAATTGAAAGCATCATGGGACAAGGACAAAATTCTGGTAGACAGTATTTTCTCCTATTCAAACAGTGTTTTCAATGATAAGAGTGAACTTCAGCCCATTTGTATAAGTTTCTGAATTGTTGTCTGCAGATACAGTTAAAGAGCCTAAGCCTTGTCATTTGGGGAAGGAATGAATAACAAAATATTAGCATCCATTTAATTACCATTTTTGACTAAAAAACAAAAAGTAATTTATGCATAGATGGTGGACATAGACTAATCTAAACAATCTTACCAAAATTAACTCCCCTCTAAATGTGGATCTGGGGTCCTGCATTGCTTACTAGTAAAGTTTAGGACTTGTTACCTGATGGTCATATCTTTTTCTGTGGGAGTGTCCTCAGGTAAGACCCTTCAGAGCCCTGGCCTAGTACTGCTGAAACCCAGACATACATGAATAAGCTAGTTGTAGCAGTTATATGACTGAAATGTTGAAAGCGACATTAAACGCCATTCAATCAATCAAAAGTGGATCTAACATTGGCCTCCTACAAGGGTAACCTTTATCTGACATTTCTGTCAGCCTCACAAAATGTAACTTTTAAGTTTTTGGAAACATTGGTAGACAAACAGATTTTTTTTTTCATTCTTACCAAAATAATTTTTTCCCCATTCCTTAACACCATAAAGGATACAATGTGTTTTGACTAAGGTAAGTGTGGCTATATTATCCCATTTTGAAGGATATGTTCAGAAAAACTTTTGAAACAACTTTTCCAACTGGCTGAGCTTTATTTGGCTGTACTAAAAATCAAGGGTTTTCAGACGGACTAGTGATTGTGGCTTTTGTCTGAGATTATGCTTTAAGTCAGATTGAAAAATATCAACAGCTCACCCTAGGGTTTGTAAACATGTGAGCTTAAATAAATACACTAAACAGGGTGACTATATTTTCCTTTACCATAACATTTTAAGCATTTCTAAAACCATTATTAATCATCATAATGCAAGACACTTTTGAAATATTGAAACTTCTGTACTCAGATATCAAGGTTTTGATTTTCAAAACAGCATTTTACAAACTTAGTCAGACTATACACACAACACTTTCTAAACTTTCATATAGTGGGTATAATCGCATAGACTGCAAACAATTCAAATCTAAAATAGTGTGCCTATAGAAGTGAGATTTTACTATGTTAGTGGTCTGATCTTAATCTACTCTTGCTAGAAAGGAAACAAACAGTCCTCATTCTGAAGTATGAAGCATGTATTGTTTTGAAACTAGTATGATATAGTTTAAACCCTTACAAAACAATCCCAACTTTAAACGATCCTGAGGAAGAAAGCTTTTAAAAAGAATTTCGGAATATGAGAAAATGCTGGTAACCAGCATTTTTCCTTTTCCCACAATGTCTTCAATAACCTTCCAAAAATAAAATTCATATTTTGAGTAACATTTATTCTGTTATCAGCAAATACTTTCCATTTGGACAAGTCTCAAATTTTGTTGTGTGGTAAAGAGTTTAAAAAAAAACACTGGAGTCCTCTCAGGGAAATAGAAACAATGGCTTTTTGTATGTAATTTCTTACTGAAAGCACATTGTCCTTTCCATGACTCTAACGCCTAGGAATCTCTTCAAGGGTTCTTCCTTATTACTACACAACTTGAAACTATTAATTTCAAAATGAAATAAGAAATCAAACTAGACACAACAATTTGATTGTCAGATACAATGATTTCTTCTTTCTTTTATCAAGAAAATTCTTAGTTTTATTCCTGACCTAAAAAAATATGTTATGTAATAGTCTGAAAGGTGAAAACTAAATGGTGTGTTTAGTATTTTCTAAGATTTAGGCCATGTGCAATTCATGAGTATTGAATATATATACCTTCCTTCTGTTACATAAATGAAAAATTCACCTTGCATCTTCATAAAGAAACAAGTCCAGAAAATAATGATTTCACTAAAGAAAAGTGAGGTCAACTCATGCAGTGCCACAAAACATGAAATTGATTGTAACTACCTTCAAGAATAATTTGATGTTTGACCGATTTCTTTTGGTTACATTAGTTTCAACACTATTTCAGTATTACAGTGACAACATCCCATTTATTTGTGTATGGCTTGGGTTAGGCTGATTCTACGCAGTGTCTTGTCTATAGGCACTCCTACAAAATCCTAGCAAGTAGCTGAGTATAAAATCCGGGATAACTCAACCGACACCTTCACCAATCAGCCACAGTCTCACAGAACCTCACTAAATAAATGAATAGGATTATGTCATTTCATCGCTATATTGGTCCAAATATAAAAAAAAACATAGGCTGTATAGGTTCAAGCTTAGACCTCATATTCTGCACAGTCTGAATTTAGATTATCATACACAGTTTCAAAAAAAAAAAAAAAAACGGTGTTACACTTAACTATAAAAAATGGACTAATACTTAATAATTTCAAGTTCATTTTATGAGTATTACATAAAACATAAGAGACCTACATGTAATATGCAAACTCACATTCCTGGGTCCATTTCTATTCAGTTAAAAAAATGCAGGTGTGAATAAGTACAATGTAAAAAAGTGGAATTTAGTCTCACATATAATGAAAGCTACTGTTAAAGTGTGATGGGATTTTGACATTTTGTCAGCGATTATGTAAGTTTTACTAATTTACATATTGATGTAGATTCCTTTTTGAAGTTTTGAGCCACGTCTTTGTGAATTTGAATCATATTACATTATTGAACCACTGCAGGTACATGTGCAAAAAAAAAAAACATGATGTAGCATGATGAGATACTTGAAACTTAATATTAACACTTATAAAACGGCTATTCATTACTTCCAATGCAGTTTTGAGTGAATCCATTTTCATTGTCTGAAGAAAAGAATTAAAATAATCACTCATCACCTGGAAGAACATAGTCCAGATATTATTTGCTTTTTGATATCTGCAAATCCCTGCTCTGGGCACAGATGAAGCTGCCAAAATGGACCAAGATTACACTCAGTGTGACAAGTTGCCATGCAAAGTGAAAATTGACCTTTACATAACTAAAATGAAACTTTCAAGTCGATAGTACAAATCCTAATATTTCTGTTTCAAAGTTTTCTTGGGGGGAAAATACCTCCTTACCGGGCAGTATAGATCAAAGATCAGACTGCATGTTTAGTGCAATCTGATCTTGATCTACACTGTCTGCTAAAGGTCCTTGAGTAGCACTTAGCAGCCTAAGGGTTACAGGAATTGGTCCCTCTACATAAAACTTTTAAAACTATGTGCATACTTTCATTCTGAGGTTTGAATTACTTGCTGTTTACATGAAGCACAGACTTTACCGTCTCTAGTATGGGTTGAGCAGCAGTTCATCATAAATATGTACTTTATTAAATAAAGTACATATACTTCCATCTCAAAGCATAATAAACATATCAAAGAATTTAAATCTACATGTCCAAATAGTAAGACATATAGATTTAGACTAAGATGATTCCTGTGGACCCTATATCAAACATTTGTCTGAAAATTCTGCATTTTTAATTCTTTTGCATAAAAGGTAACAAAATAAAATTCAAGCATATTAGAAGGACTATGAATGGACTTTTGCACCTTGAAGGTAATTGAGTATCTGAGGCTTAAAGTCCAGGATGTTAGGTTTAGTTAGTGGATGTCCAGTTCACTGAGAAAGACACGATTTCCCATCTAAAATCCTCAGTATACATTCACGTGACGGGTACGTACTTGATCAGGGCCGTTTGTGAAAAAGGATTTTTTTTATGTCCCATCGATAACTGGAGAGAAATTTTGGAAGCAGTCTTGCGTAAATCAAATGTCAAATATTTTTTCTTAATAGACTACAAGATCTTCATTTTTTTAAACGTTTCACAGATATGTTTCAAACAATGCGAAAATTCATCGTTGAAAAACTAGTCCTATACGAAGGGGGGTAGCTAACAAGGTGCCGAATCGACTTTATGGGTTCTGTGTATTCGTTATCGAAAGGGTTTTATATTATTTACGGCCAAATTCTAGCTAGCTCTCTGAACAGTTAAAGATATTTGATATAATACAGAACTTAAAAATGTAATTTCAATAAGGAATTATTGCCTAATCTCCTTGCTTATTTCTACAGCGGACGACACAAGTTGTGAATGAACATTTCTTGAATGAAAATTGGGGCAGTCTGTGTAAACAATTTTCATACGCATATGGCAACATTTAATAAAAAAAAAAAGAACAAACTTTGTTTAAGTATTTAGAACATTTCAAACTGACAATTTTTGTAGTATTGACGAAATTTCGATAAAGAAATCCAACATAATTTGTATGATTTGTTCAAAGTCAGAGCTGAATATCATTTTAGATCTGTGTTGTTCATCCCTACGCCAGCCATGCAAAACTGAAAGTGAGCGCGCATGCGTCGTTACGCATGATGTATTTGGTTCCGGCCAAAACGATCACTGTAAGCGGATTTGCTATATAGCAAATCCCCTAAAAAGGCAGTTACGTCTTTTGAATATAGTTTTTTATTAGTTATACAGGTGAAAATTGAAATAGAGGCTGGTTTATTTCGAAGTCAGTCGACTTACACCTCTTACACCACTTACATTTGATAATGAATTACATGCACATTTAACTCGTACTCCCAAATATGTCTTAAAATCATTGGTCTTCTAACACAGTTCATCTTTGACCTGGACAAAAATAACATTTTTTCAAAGTTCAAACTTCACTTACAGAGATTTTATTATTATTTCGTCCACGATATTTGCTTCAACGATTTTACCAGAATTGCAAGACTTTTAAAAATTACCAAACGAAATATACATCTATATATGATCACCTGATGTTTGATTTAATTAACATTAGAAGAGATAGAAAAACGAATAATAGGTTACTAAATTGATTTCTTTTATTTTCCAGTCCGAGGGCAAAACCGAAGAGAAGAATAAAAGGAATAGAAACATGAACATGTATATATCTAAGCGTTCGTCGCTTAATATTATTCTGTAAGAGTAATAGAAAAAGAAACTAATTTGACTGACACATTGCACATATATAATCCAAATTTCTATCACTAATAATCAAAGGGATGATAGATGGTCACAAAGAGTCAGACTGAAATGACATAAGCGTGTAATTTTACAAGTAGGACAGTACCGGACGCTTGTGGCGTGGCGTTACTAAATCAAAGAAATACCTCATAAACCCTTTGCTCCACGTTTTGCGTAAGAGTTGACGACATGTGCAACAAATCTTTTTCGAAGCTTAATTGGTTTCTCTTTGATTTTCGATATATAAATCATATCCTGAACCAAAAAAGAAACTTCCGATTTTTATACATATTTTTCTTAATATAATGAAAACAAAATCAACATGTCCAATGCCCTATATATGTTCGGGCGAAGGATTATGTGTCAAATAAAACCAATTATAACTGAATTGTACGCATTACACAAAAAAGAAAACGGTAAATTCGATTTTCTCTTGTATGCACGGAACAGTTTAATCCGTGTTTGTAAAGTCAAACCTTCCAGTCTGATTTTGAAGACTTTGTTGTCAATAAGAAAAAGACGTTGAAAAAAAAAAGAGAGAAGAATTTTATTGTTTTCTTTCTTTTCGATATGCATGCATTCCACCAAATTTACGTGAACATGCCATTGGAATGCCTAATGCTGGTATGGCGACGAATGAGGTTGCTAGGGTTGTTGGCAGTTCTAGCCGTTCAATTCGATACCTTAGGCAACGTTTCCAAGCAACAGGGCCTACGGAAGATTTACCACGTAGTGGACGTCCGCGCGTCACGACGCCTGGTCAAGACCGCTATATCATGAACACACACCTACGCAATCGTTTTCAAACTGCCACTGCCGCTGCTGCTAATATCCCTGGTACACATAACAACCGAATATCTGCCCAAACTGTACGCAATCGTCTGCGCGAAGGTGGTCTACGTGGACGTCGTCCTTACGTTGGCTGTGTATTGACGCGAAGTCACCGTGTAAATCGTGTTAATTGGGCACGTACACACTATCGCTGGATAAGGCAACAATGGAATAGCGTTTTTTTCTCCGACGAGTCGAGATTTTCCATTCATCGAAGTGATGGCAGGGTTCGTGTATACTGTAAGAAGACATGAACGTAATGCCTACTGTTGTGTACTTGAACGAGATCGTTTTGGGGGCGCAGGTTCCGTCTTGGTCTGGGCAGGCATTGCGCATAGTTGTCGCACATCTCGTCGTGATCGATGGGAATTTGAATGCCCAAAGCTACCGAGATGAAATTCTTGCGAGGCACGTCATCCCACTGTTTCAAAATAATGCCAATATCACTCTGTTTCAACATGATAATGCTACAAGCCATACAGCTAGAGATACTGTGAATTTCCTCAAGACGAATAATATTGCATTCATTAATGATTGGCCTGTCAAAAGTCCAGATCTAAATCCCATCGAACACCTGTGGGATAATTTGGACCAGCGTGTTAGACGTCGCCCTATTGCACCGTCGAATATCAATTAACTAACACAAGCCTTAATCCAGGAGTGGAATGACATTCCACAGGCAGAAATCAACACACTTGTCGGTTCTATGCGCCAACGATTCCAGGCAGTACTCGATGCTTAAGGTGGCCATAACGGGTATTAGTGTGTGATTTTGGTCTATGACCCCTACCACATTTAATCAACCATTTCGTCAGTTTTCCGTGAACGTAGAGCGATAAAATTTTACACATAAATTCACATTGAAATACTCCAGGAACACAAGTAAAAATAATTCAATCCTTCTTTCCATATTTACGTATATCTGCACTTAAACACAGCTGAAGTTTCTTTTTTGGTTCAGTATTGTTTAAGGGAGATTAAAAGATTGAAAATAAAGGGAAAAATGATAATATACAGGGTGGCATATAGTCTTTAACAGGCTTTAAGTTTGCATTGATGAAGATTTTTAAATATAGGGACCAATGGGAACAACGTTTTTAGCTCAGCTGAGCACAAAGTGCTCAAGGTGAGCTTTTGTGATCGTGCTGTGTCCGGCGTGCGTCGTCCGGAAAATTGGTCTTGAAAATTGGTCAAAATGTTTATCTTGGACAAGTTTGAAAATGGATCACATCAGGTCTAAAACTAGGTCAGTAGGTTTAATCTTTGAAAAACCTTATGTACGCTCTACAGGCCAAATTATCAGTCCGATAATCTTGAAACTTAGAATGTTTGTCTTGCTGATATCTTAGACGAGTTTGAAAATGGGTCATGTTTGATAAAAAAAACTAAGTCACTAAATCAAATCTCGGGGAAAACTTTATGTACACTCTACATGCCACATTTTTTCTCTCAAATACTCATGAAAGGTGGTCTGAATGTTTTTTTTTTTTTTGGATAATTTCTATATGTTTGAAAATAGGCAATGTTGAGCTTAAAAGTAGGTCACTGAGACAAATTCTAGAAAAAGCTTGTGTACACTCTAGAGGCCTATTTTAGTTCCAATGCTAATGTTTGTTATTATATCTCAGAAGAGATTGGAAATGGGTCATGTATGGTCAAAAAGCTCTGGTGAGCGACTTCTGGGCCATCATGGCCCTCATGTTAATGGTTTACTCATGAAGGAAGATTACATTTGTTTTTAATTTGAACAAACGTCTAAAATAGCAGTTTATTTTAAAAGCAGAGGACTGTTCAGCTTTGACTTTCCAAGAAGACCATATCAATACTGTTTACATGGATATATACGCTTGTCGAAAACTTTGCGAATTTACGATTACGAACATTTTGCATACGGAACTATTAGCGAATTCAAGACACTCGTTATTTGTTGGTATATTTGTGGTAAAATAAGCGAACTGAAAAGATTGCGAATTTTTGAAATTCGCGAAATTGCAAAGATTTCCACATCGCAAAAATTTCCACGTATACAGTATTATTTCGGGTCGACGATACGGGTATTTTACTTTAGTCGGTCTTTCTATTATTTTATTGGTCATGTCCCATGGTATTCGCCAGGTCTGGCGCTAAATAAACCAAACGAGCATTTTCAGTCCATAAATCATCCTCGGTGACCCATTTTCGATTCATTCTGTAATCGTCCCTGGGTTATTTCGCTGGCGTTTCCTCGTTCTCATGAATTATTCATGAAGCATTTTGATTGGTGATCTCAGTTTTTCTTTGAGAAAATTTAAACTATTTTTATCACAAATACGCCGTCATTTCTATTTTTTAGTTGTCGATATCCAATCACATCATTCGTTGCAAATCAAGCTTAGCTATACTTTAAATATGGCGGCGCCCATCAACACCACAATCGAGAAGCGTTTAAAAGAGATTTTCGGCGTAACACCGAAAGATTGTCAGTTAAAATCGTACACAAAGATTGATAGTGTCGTCCCTGTATTGCAGAATGGCATATCTCACAGGAGACAAGCACGCCGACGGCCGCCATATTTGTTGACAACCTCGGGTTTTTTCCAGGGTTATTTTTAGTAACGGAAGAAATGAAATAATCCTCTCTCCAAGACAGTATCATTATGTTATCGATCTTTCGATTGGCTATTAGGGTACTTCCAGACCATATGAATATTCAAAAGAAACGATGAGTTGCAAGTTAATTTTCCCAGGGGTGATGCATGGAGAGTAACGTAATGCTTCAAACCTGGGTTCCGAGGATTTCTATAAATAAGACCTGAAAACAAGAGGGCCAAGATGGCCCTGGATCGCTCACCTGAATTTTTGAGAGGACCATAGCCAATTTATTTTTGTTATTCAAAAACTTTTTCTTCAATAACTTCAATAAAAAAAAGCAAGAGCACCGCATGCGGGTGCCAACGATTTGCTGTTTGGTGCTTGATAGTAAGTTAAAATTCTAAGTCGAAAAAGGGGCATAATTTGGCAAAGGATCATTTCTGTGAAATTATTTCAAAATCTGACCAGTGGTTTCATAGAAGAATTTTTAAGAATTTCTTCATGTCCGTATAGTGCAAATAGCCCCCCACCACCACAGCCGTATTTCTTGGCGGATCTAAATTTCGCGAACACTTTTTCAAAAGGGGCATCCAAGGGACATTTCTGTGAAATTATTTCAAAATCTGACGAGTGGTTTAAGAGAAGAAGAATTTCAAAGAATTTCTTTAAGTCCATACAGTGCAAAGAGTCCCCCCCCCCACCACGGCCATGTTTTTCGATGGATCAAAATTTCGCGAACACTTTTTGAAAAGGGTCACCAAAGGAACATTTCTGTGAAATTATTTCAAAATCTGACCAGCGGTTTCAGAGAAGATTTTTAAAGAATTTCTTAGAAAATTCAATTTGGTTGCCATGGCAATCAGAGTTTTTGATGGAATCAAATTCTGTGAACAATTTATAAAGAGGACCTCCCAAGGAACATTCCAGCCAAGTTTGGTTGACACTGGCCCAGTGGTTTAGGAGGAGATGATGTTTAAAGAATTGTTGACGACTCACGATGGACGACGCACGACATACGACGCACGACGGATGACGCACACAGGGTGATCCTAAGAGCTCCCCTTGAGCACGTCATGTTCAGGTGAGCTAAAAATCGCTGGTTAAAGGTTACTTTTGTACAGAAAGTCTCAGCAAGCGGATATTTTACATCAAAGATCAGACTGCAAGTTTTGTGCAGTCAGATCTTGATCTCCGCTGGCCGTAAAGTCAACCATAGTTGTGAAAGTCGCTAAGGGTTAAGTTTAAAACAATCGATATTAAATAACTGTGACCAGTCACACAAAAAGATACTATCTCGATGTGCGAAAAGTGTCTACCCAGGCCAGTCTGTACAGTCCGCGCTACCCTATATGGCCTGCAACACGCGAAAAGGGGCATTCGGACATTTGCGTAAAGTGTCGTCTCGGATCAGCCTGCGCAGTCCGCGCAGGCTAATCCGAAACGACACTTTCCGTTTTTATGTAATTTTCTGTTTTGCACAAGTCTGCTGTAGCATAAAATCTAATGTAGTCGTAAAGTGCCGTCTCGGATGAGCCTGCGCGGACTGCGCAGGCTGATCCGAGACGACACTTTACGCAAATGTCCGAATGCCCCTTTTCACGCGTTGCAAGCCAATTATTATTAGCCAATTTGCCGAAAAGATTTCCTGTCAATAGCTCTACATTCTTTTTCATCAAATGCTACTAAAGTGCACAACCTAACTCCGTGAAATTCCCTTCCTAGTTGATTTCTTAAAAAGATGGGAAAGACTTAGGACAATTTTGGGAAAGATTTGCGTAGAAGTGGGAGAGCTTTGGGTAGATTTGGGACAGATTTGGGAGAGATTCGGATAGATTTGGGAGAGATTTGGGTACATTTGGGAAGATTGGAAATTTCGTGGCGCCGCTTAGGATTAATTTGCACAGAGAAAAATACACCGACCCGCATCGCTGTTAAAAAGCAAGCCTAAAAAGCATGGCAGGTTCTGAGTACTTGTATATTCAACAGTCTTGAGTCCCCGTTGTATACACATAATAATCGATAATTTTCATCAAAAGCGGTAACCAGTCTATCACGGCAAGATGTGTTATGTGTAAAGACATTGCGATTGGCCAATACACAACTAATCTACCTTATCCAATGAAAACAATCGTCGCAATAGCCTGTACCAGTTGTACAGCTGTATATGTAAATCGGTGACCAGTTTAGTGACGAATGTTTTCATCTCTTCACTTTCTATCTCCCCTGGTCAGGTTTGACTGAAATTATACAGGATAAGGACAAAATGGCAAATGGTTAAATGATATTTTTTAGGGTCTATCTTGTAAATCAGACATTTGTTGTACTTGGTGTAAATGCTGTTTTATTGAGCACAATTGAGAGGGGCAGAGTAATTGATAATCGAAACTTGATGAAGATTGATTAAGATTCTGTTAAACCAATGTTTTCTAAGAGTTTATAAGAGAGAACGGAGCAAGAAGGTCAAGGTCATTCTTCAGAGAAATAATAATGACTGTGAGTAGACTGGATGGACTGAAATTGAAATGCAGGTTAACCAATTTTTTAGCTCTGGGGCATGTAAACTCTAAGAAAATACTGGTTTGTTATTCGGAATCTTAGTCAATCTTCGTAAAGTTTCCAGTAATTTATCAAGTCTATCAAACCGAATATTTCATAGGTTTCCACGAGATTTTAGAGTCACACAGTCATTATTAACAAGTGCATAACAACACAATGAGATACTTAGAATTACATTACTTCCGTATGAAATCAATGAAATAAATACATCTTACTAGTTCTACTCAATACTTGTTGAATTAAGAAGAGCCCTGCTATATGGTCCATCTTGGATATGCTTCTTGTACTGTTTGAAAGTCTTCACAGAATTCCATCCCGCTATCTTCAGGGTCGTCCCCATTTGCAGCCCCTTTTCTGCAGCTTAAAATGTTGAAGCCGACCGACAACTATGTGGGCGGAACACATCCGTGTCAATATCGGGTTTTGTCATGATGTTTTTTATCCAACGGAAGATTGTGCTTTTTGTTGCCCCTTGATGCGGTAGCACAGTCGCAATGAAAAAAAGAAACTATTTTGTTCACCAAAAATTGCGGATGTTCTTGCAATGTACTCCGCAACAGTCTCCACAACACACAACTTTTCATTGTTTGTTCATTTTTCAAGTACCAGTGGCTCTAAATACTTGGTAGTTTGAAATGTTTTAACAAGTTATAGGGTCTGTAAGTCTCGTCATGTGACCACAAGAGTTCTTTAATTCCGGGATCTAACATAATTTTACCTCCTACTCACCACAGTATGTGGAGAGATATACGAAGCAATTACGGAAGATTAAGTCATTTTTTAAAAGTCCGAGCGATTTGAACATTTCGGTTATCGATCAGAGAGCGATATGTGACTATGTATACGCCACAATCAAGGACAGATCTTATTCAGCGCAAGCAAACAAGTTGATGGTTGAACCTACATTCGGTTTCGTATTCAATAGAATAACATTTTTTTGACGGACTTAAAAATCAAAATAGGTGAATCACGTTTTTTTAACAAAAACTATAGTTGTGCGAAGGAAAAAAATGAAAAGCAATAGCACTAAGCAAAACGTTTGAAAGTAGATATTTAAATTTGTTATCCTCAATTTGCCGAGAGCGAACGCACATCTTCGTTTCCCCTTTAAATTCGACCTCTGATAATTCCAATATTTTAAAGACAGCGTCATAAATGAATATTCTTCTCGACTATTTGTTAGTAAAAAAACACGTTGACTTAATGAATACATTTTGAATGATTTTTATAACAATTAAATATTTTTTTTGAAGATTTTGCTTGATTTAAACAAAGGTATGAACGTCCCATGACAGAGTACAATGTCATCATTTACAATCAACAGCAGACTCTATCTGGGTAATTATTCGAATCATGTTCATACCGTTTGGATTTAATTTCAATGTTTAAATCTAAAGATCTGTTTGTTAACAGAAAATAAAACGAAGTACAGCGACAGGGGCGAAGCTGCCTGTACGCAAAAATACAGTTGCATACACTTTGAAAAAAGAAAAGACTATCTTGCCAAAAAAAGAAAAACGTCAGAAGAGGCCACCAGATAGCTTGAGTCGGTTGTTAGACAAAATGAATTTTGGGATCCATGATTATGTGATGTCTTGCTTGGTACAATGCATCACAGAGATACATTAAGCCCCCTATTGCCAGAGCATGGCTTAAATATATTCAACACAGATGGAAATTTTAGAAAGTAAGGCAGTGAGTTGAAGCCAAAGTTTAATGACACCCTAAAAAAGGGAGACTTGTGTATGCTGACGCTGGTCATATTACTTGATACACTGAAACAGGATGTTTCAACCATTTTCTGATGCCCCTCGTCATGCAGTGCAGAGCTTAAGCCTAACACTGGTGAAACCATATAATCTGTAGAGAGTTACATAAATGGAAATTTCCAGTCATTGAAGCCGCTCCAATGTTGTGATTTTAAAGATCAAACCATATAAGACAGCTCAGATTCAGGATCAGACTGCATGTTCAGTGTAGTGTGATCTTGATATATGCTTTCCCAAAAAGAAAATTTTTTAACTTTTTACCACCACAGAATCTTTGACAGGTTCGAATTGAAAGAGTTTGCAGATGATAATTAATACTGTATATGGCTCAAATGATGGAATTGTCTTGATAGGACAGAAATCATTGTTGAAAAAGAGAAAATGCTGGTTATGTTTTCAAAAGGCCTCTTACTCAGGGTCGTTAAAACTTAGGATTGTGTGGAAAAAAGATTAATCATGCTTAGCAGGCTAAGGGTCCTTTAAAAAAATTCAGTATGCTTGCTCAATTTTAGTGAATTAGTGTTGTGCTTGATACTTTGGAAAGATACCAATGAACAGGTGCACTGACTGGCACATGAATAAAATGTTTAACCCTTTAACAAACAATCCCAAGTTTTAATGACCCTAAAGAAAAGGGTATATGGAACATTATTGAAAAAGGAGAAAATGTTGGTAACCAGCAATTTCTTCTTTTCCCAGGAAATTTTCTACCCTTCCAAAAACAAATTTCAACTGTTTAGTCACTCATATTTTTTCGTCTACGAGTGTTTTCAATTTGTACAAGTCAATAACCTTGTCTCTTGCTATCGGGTTAAAACAGTGTTTAAGAGTTAATACCCCTGCCCATTTCTTTGATATAGACGATACACGTTAAATCTAACATGCAATTTACATAAGAAATGTCTCAGTGCAGGGGCCTACTAGCCTGGGTCCAAGCGGTAATAATTTATTAATAACTTCGTATTACACTGTCCTAATCTCGGTCTGCTGTTGATCTTTGGCAACTATCACTTGTTATTATTTTTTACAAAGTAACGCCCGAATGATAGAAAAGGAAAACAATGAACGGACTGGAACCCAGGCTAGGGACCTACTGGTTCATTACACATACAAATGACCAGATACAAGATGGACAGGCTGATGTCAGTATTGGGTATAATAATGGCCTTAATGTCATTTATTACAGGTATACAAATTCTGTCTTTGAGTATCCCAGAGTGGGTTTATGGGCGGGAACTTTGGTATCAGTGAAATTCACCTGTGAATTGTCATCGGATAGATATTAAGCCCTGTGTAATCCAGCAAAGGATATGACAGCTATTGAGACAATACAAAGACTTTCATGGTATATTCTGTAATTGTTAAATTAAAAGTTTTATGTACAAGCATAATTTGTCACATTAATTTGCTATTATTCGACCAATTCTAAACATGTATTTCACAGACCATATACATGGATCCGTGGAAATCGATATTTGACCTATCAGGTCATCGCATTTATTTTGCCCGATGTGTAGCCTTGTTGTCTGCTATTTCGGCTCCCAAATAAACGACTGTTAACGTTGGAGAGGTGCGATAGTATTTATTTATTTTGTGTTTTTAAACGTTTGAATTTAAGAAAGTTTAAAATATGTGCTTTGCGAACGTGTACCGCTGACGTGAGATCACGCAGAGGCTGTAGACAAGTTTGCATTATGATAATGACTGACAAATGCGACATTTGCAAGGAGTTCTGATCAGCGCTATATTACACAATGGATTAATTAAAGCTATAGTTTTTTCCCGTCTTAAAGATTCTGAAAGAGACAAAAATTGTTTTTAAGCGGAAAACATAGGTAAAATCATAAATTTATGAACTACTAATAAAACGAAAAAAAGTTCACTTGAATATCTAACCTTGTTCAATAACCTCTGCACATCCAAAAAATGACACTTGTCATCAGTGTTTCAGTTTGACGTTAATCTTAACCCTTGGTGCGTGAAGAACATGCTGAATGTGGTGATATAGATCAGATTGCAAATAACATGCAGTTTAATCTTGGATTAAAACTTTCTGCTATTTACAATAAGCATACTGACGTGAATTCCTTACTATATATTCCTCACTAAAAGTAGATTTCAATTATAAAAAAAAGTCTAACTTGAATTCTGTACTGTTGGAAGTTCAGCTCAAAAGGCAACTTTTACTGATTTTTGACTTTGTCGTTTCAAAGTGGATTAGCACATCTGTCATTTCAAAGGGTGTGTCGGTAAACTGATAATTGATAGGAAGTGTGTTTGATTGCAAACCGATTTGCCGCCCTAATCAACTTGACCACCCGTTTTCTTCAGTATATCATAAAATAAAACAAACTACCGTCAATGATATTAACAAGTTTGTTAATTGATAGAACACTTTTAAAATCATCAGACAACCCTTTTTCCCTTAACCTGAAATTGAAATTTTTCATAAACGTACACCTCCCTGTAGAATCAGACAATCTATAAATTTTTCGAAATGCTTGTAATTCAGTATTATTCAATTGAGTATGATGTTGAGACGACTTAACTAGCCTTACGAAAACAATGGGTATCTTTAATTCTTTTATTCTGTGGCAAAACAGAGGATTGTTGAGGTCTTTCATTCTTGAAGTTCAAAACTTTGCTAAAACATGTAGATCTATTACATAGTCCGTAGCCACCGTAATTCGCACTTTAAGTACATATCCTTGTGTAAATTAGTTCAGTGATCTTTGAATTTCTTACCGAGAATTCATCATCGGCAGAAACATGTGATAGAAATATTTTTCCGGAATTTTATTGAGAGAAACAGTCATGACAGCACGATTGAAGTAGCCTATCTGCTATACTGTATATGTATTTACTGTGGTTGTTTGGGAGCCCTTGGCAACAGTAATCAAGGAAGTCGGTTTATCTTATCACCACGGATCCATGTAGACAATTTCAAGCATTACGTCCTTTTCAAAGGGAAAATGACTCATTAGTATAGACTTACTCACGAAATTCTGATGAAATTCACAATGTTGTCACAATATGATACTATAATGAAATTTTTTGTTACTGTATAAGTGGAAAATTTTGCGACGTGGAATTTTTTGCGATTTCGCGAATTTCAAAAATTTGCAAACTTTTATGTTCGCGTATTTTACTACAAGTATACCAACAAACACCGAGCGTCTTGAGCTCACAAACATTTCCGTATGCAAAATGTCCATAATGGGTAATTCGCAATTTTTTCAACTTGCGTATATATCCACTTTTACAGTATCAAATGTTGTCTCAGTATAGTAAGATAAACAAAAATCCAACCAGTCAGACCATTTAGAGTGGCTTTTGTGAAGTATGAGTTTAACAACTAATTTACAAGAGTATTTTGGTATTATTATTGCAGCCCTGTATTTCTTGGACATCTCTCACCAGTAATACACTTGTCAACACGACTTTTTTGAGCCGTGGCCAATCCATTTTGTGTAGATCAATGCAATTTTAGTCAGTTGCTGAGGAAGAATGCTGTGAGGGATACTGACAAGGAAGAGTCATGAAACTCACAGGAAGGTGAACTAAGTGGTGTTATTAATTGTTGATTGATTCGAATGTTTGGTCGCTTTCAGTATTAAATTTTGGCAGCTGTGATTTGACAGAAATACTGTTGAAAGCAGTTTCAAACCCAATTTAAGATGATTTCAAGAAGCTATCAACAACACATTTTGCTCTGATGAGCTCAAAACTTGTATTTCTTGAGATACTATATTTGCAAACATCTCTTACGAATATACTTTCAGAGCTTTCTCCTGCTAGAAGAATGGTACTGAAAAAGAACCATGACTATATGGGCAACTACACCTCACTGGCACCACATGTTGTAGTTTGTGCAATAGTTGTCTCAAATATTATTGTGCAGTGTTACAACATTTAGTTAAAGAAATATAGTGTTATGGTAATAGTGTAACATGTTGACCATCTTTGGACTGTAAAGTGCATGCTGATATATACCGGTACTTTTCAAAATCATTAACAGCTAAAAGATTATTAAAATCTAACCACGAAATGCCATTAAATTAAAATAGGATTGCAGCAAACTGCTTTTGAAAATACTGTGACCAAATACGATATTGCTTACAGTAAGCGAAATCTAAATGCCACAATATTTTGATCTCAGTCTTTCAATTTATTTTTCTTCATTCGCTTAAGATTTTATTGAGTATTAAGTGTAAAGGTAGGTTTTAACATTAGCTAAATTATGGAATAGTAATACTCTCGTTTATGTTAAGAACAAAAATCATAGATGTCCCTTTGAGAGTTATAGCAATATAGTAAAATTTAGTCATTTTGAGCTTGTGTGAAAACAGAAATTCAGTTAAATACAAGTCTTATTAGCTGCACAAATAGTCCTTTGAAAACATTGTGAGAAAAGGCAAATTAACAAACAATTTCAATTCTTTAACAATGTTTTTCTAGAGCAGAAATTTGCTGCATCAAGGGGCCTGAATAACATGAGAATAATATAACAGCGTTATGTTATTACAAACGTAATAAAAATAAATATTTACAAGACTTCTCACTTTTATTTCTGTTACTCTTTACCAAATGATAAAATTTTGGGCTTGTTCAAATCAGGGATCTTATATACACAGGGATAGGCAACGCAACGCAACTGGAGTTAAGACCAATTATCGATTTTTCACTGACTTACCTGTACAGCGTCCAATAATCCGTTGTCGTTCCTTGCGAGTTATTATCTTCCTTTCAGATAATATAATTCCTTGCCGATTCCGACAATTTTTATATCCGCCAAAGAAGCGTTTAGTATGAAATGCGTTTCAATGTTTATGTCAATGTTTTTCTATTATTGTTTTTTTTTTCAGTTAAAGTGTTATTTTTTTTATCTGGAAAATTTAAAGTGTCGACTAATTGGGCGTTTCAGATATACAGGTCATGTTGTCAGTCTTGATTTCACACGAAGTGTAAATTGTGAATGGAGATCAAAACGGCCCGGTGCCAAAACGACCCATTACCGAAACAACCCTCTTTTTCGTAGTAACTTAAAATATTTTGATATTTCTGCAGTGGATATCTATTGCAAACAATTCGGGAAAAGCACACATCGCCTGTTGAAGGATTAAGTCCGTCTAACGTTTCGTAAGTGGGCTGCTTTTGTCCACTCCCTGTATTTGACATGATCACAAGTGGGATATATCAAGTTGTGTATCTGTCATGACACATCTACTGTTAGTAGTGTCCTCTTCTGTTTATAGACAATACGCATCATTGAAATTAAATATTTATTTTCTGATTTTCTTCTCCAAATGTTTCAATTTGGTCAGGTCAAAAGCTTCTCACGTTATCAGGAGTGACAAACATTTCACTTGTATGTAGTACAATGTATTAGGCCGGTAAACACAGAGATCTGTTAATAGTTATATACCCATTTTTCAATAGCAAACTACACAAAGGGCATATAGAACCAGAAAATTGCCTTCACTGCCCGTTAAATGGACCTTCCAGTACATTTTCAGTTCAGCTTGCAGCTACTCTTAAATCACTGTCTTTGACAGAAAAAAAGGAGAATTTCCTGCAAAAAGGAAAGAATTAGTGAACTTTCTGAAAAAGTAGGCTGGTGAAGTGTGAGGACCTGTCTGCAACTCTGTTCCTACTTTTATACTTTGGAATCAATTACATACACCAGTGGCCTTCACAATTGCATCATTTCGAATTAACCTGTGTACCTTACAACCTTGTGTGTTTGATGACTTCGGAATATTTAAAGCTTTTTGAAAATATTGTGGGAAAAGAACAAAATGCTAGCCTAGCACATGTACCTGTTTTCAGCATTTTTATCCGCAATATTCAATACCATGCAAAAAAAAATCCAATCGTTTGAATCTACTTTCAGTTGTTGTTTGCTAATACTTTCAATTGGGGATTCCAAAGGCTACCAAAAAATCGTTCTTTGATAAAAAATAGTCAGTAGCATAATTATTAGAAAAAAAAGACAAATCTGCAATTATCCCTTTTTCACACAATCCCGAGTTCTGATGACCAAGAGAAAGAAGCCTTTTGGAAACATTGCAGGAAAAGGAGAAAATGCTGGTTACCAACATTCTCTCCTTTTCCCCAAATGCTTTCAATTATATCATTGACAAATTCCATAATTTGAGTCGCATTTCAATTGTTGTCTGTAAGTGCTCTCACTTTGTACAAGTCTGCTTCTGTGTTGTTTCAAAAAGAGTTAACAGTGTGGCAAAGTAAAAGTTGCTTTTGACAAGCAATTTTTCCTTCTTTAATAATGTTTTTTTATTCTTTGTCAGAGAACTTAAGGTTATCTAATAACTTTGAAAGCTTTGATTTTGGACCAATTTGAAAACAGTATAAGTTGTGTAGGACTTTGTACAAATTTGACTTTTCGCTCCTCATACAGTGGACAGCATTGGAAAACATTTGTAAAAGACCAGTTGCAGCCAGTGATCAATTCTTTTCAAAATGATTTCTGTGCTATTAAAAATATTATGTTTTTGCCTTTCCTTCAAATGTTTTTCATTTTTTAAATTTTCAAAAAAATTCACACTGTACACAGAAAGTTTATGTTGAAATTGATATTTTAAAATTTCTCACTAAAAACATCAAGGCAGCCATGAATATTGAGCTACATGTGTGTTACAAAATTAAATGGTGCTGAAAAATGTGTTCCTTTAGCAAGTTTTAACTTAATGCCTAATAAATTTGATTTTACATAAATCCACTGTAGAAATCTTTGGAAAACAGTATGACACAAGGACCAATCTTTTTGCGATAAAATGTAACATGCAAATGGTTGGTTGCTTCCACAAATGCTTTTTTCATTGAATGTAGACTTTTATCTCCTAAAACTTTTTCACTGTGGCAAGTTGCAGTTAATGATGATGGTAAAAGTATTGTGTATATGAGATATTATTGGTATATTAAACTATCATTATAATCCTGGTGTATGTCATACAAACGCCCAAAATATACTTCTCTCCTTCAACAGAGATTTTCAAGTAGAAACATTCCCAACTCTAGTAATACATGGAATATGGATAGCTGCATTTTTTGCTGTGATACAATTGCAAAATGTTGAAAGCAACCAACCGTCAGGAACACTTTGCCAGACGACAAAATTTGAGACTTGTCTGATTTGGAATTATTTGCAGACAAGAAATGAAATGTGTCACTTGTGTCTTTGCTGAGAAAATGAGAACATGCTTGCCAACATTTTCTTCTTTTCCCACAATGTTTTCAGATGTGTAAATATTTCCCATGGAAGTGAAAACTTAGGATTCAGGAATACTGGCATCTGTCACAGATTATTAGATAACTCCTTACCACAAGTGGCTTATAAGACTGTAGATACTGAATGTACTGTGTTGTTTGAAGAAACCAAAAGTATGTCAAATTTAATACATGTACTTTTAGTGTTTTATGACAATAGTGTGAGTAGTGGGAAACCAACATCATGATTCTCAGAGAATTTTGCACAACACAGATACATACTTCTCTCTCTCAAAAAATATGTTGATGAGGAAAAGTAACACGCAGCTTGTGCAGGCAGTTCTGCAAATTCAAAAAACAAATAGATAAGTATAATGGCTGCTATGATACAACTAAAATGTTGTGAAACATTGCAAATTGAGCAAGGTTCCATCTTTAACTTTTTGCCAGATTACAAAATTTTGGACATGTCTAATTTGAAAGCATTTGCGGACGACAAATGCAATGCAACTGAAATGAGGAGACTTGTTTTTCCTGGGGAAATGAGAAAAT
The DNA here is from genome assembly GCA_946811185.2 of Hippopus hippopus. Taxonomy (NCBI): domain Eukaryota; kingdom Metazoa; phylum Mollusca; class Bivalvia; order Cardiida; family Cardiidae; genus Hippopus; species Hippopus hippopus. The sequence goes on from OX328101.1 coordinate 33,688,484, forward strand.
GTGACATGTACTTACCGGTAGTTTCTTCTTTGTTCACAATGTTTTCGGAAGTATGGATATTCCCCAGGTTAGCGAAAACTTAGGATTCAGCAATACTAGCATTTGTCACAGATAATTAAATAACTCCATACTTCTAGTGGCTTATTGAGCTATACATACTAAATATACTTTGGTGGTAGAAGAAGCTCACAGCTTTCATATTCAAACACATTAATTTCACTTTAGCATTTTTCTTGCAGGTTTGTACAGTTCACAGCTGATTTGGTCTTTAATATTCCAAGTTTTCAAGCCCAGCTTCAGTTTTATACTAGCACACTTTATGCAGAATTACAAAACCATCTTCAATGTTATTCTTCTGTTCACAGGATGCATCACAACAGTATGTTGACAGCTCTTGAAACCATGTTTTGAAGTGTTTGTGCTCTCACAATACATATCTGGAAAAAAATATAGAACCAACTGAATTTCAAATTTCTCCTTTTTACAAAACGTAACATTTTAATTCTTCAGTTACGTTGCAAAATATGGTTTTATTTTCACATGGTTAGACTATAATGAGAATTTGTTCAGGATATGGCCAACTATCAGAGATCCAATCATTTTTTAATAATGTGCGGTACTGCGCTTCCACCTTTACTGAAATAACCCCTTTTTAGGCTGCCATCTTGCAATTAAGACCGAAAATAGCCAAGTTTTTGAGCCCACAGTTATCCAACCTTGGCATCGAAAATCACTAGATTTAATTTAAAAACAAAAAGAAATACTGACTGCTTATAAATATGTCAAAATCTGAACAAATTTATTTCTAAAAATAAATTGAGAATGCTACAACTATCACTAGGGTCCCGCCAGATTCACCACATTGGTCCGCCATTTTGTGACGAAATACCGAAAATAGCCCAGTTTTGAGCCCATAATTATCTAACTTAGGAATCGAAAATCAGCACAAAATCGGCTTTAATACAAGGAGATGTACTCTATCTCGTGATTTTTATCAACATGTTGCTATCTGGACGCTACTTTATGTACTTAAAAAGTACTTTTGCACGTCACTAAATCCTCCTGCCGAACATCCCCTACGCGGCAAACATGATTAGGTCATGATTTTTTAACGCCAAAATAAGCATATAAAACAAAATCTCCGAAAAAAATTGATGTTACATATATTCTAAGCATGTAAATATTCGGAAACTTACCTGTTGAGAAAGACGTATGGGATAACCAAGCAAAACGTTGATTAAAACTGTGACCGTCGTATGCCGAAATTTAAGATGGCCGCCGTTTTTTCCTTTGCGGTCAATTCGAAAGAAGACAGTGAATAACCGGAAGTTATACCGCGTTTCCTATCCCTGTATATAAGATCCCTGTTCAAATCCAAAGCATTTGCAGACGACAAATAGATTTTGGCTCACTTTGTATTGTTTGCGTTTTAAAGGGTAGAAAACATTGTGTTGAAAGGAGAAATTGTCAGTTGTCTTTTCCCACAATGTTTCCAACAGCATTTTTCCTCAGGGTTGTTAAAATCAGGATTGTTCAGTAAAGAGTTACAAGTCGTCAAATATATTAACTTAATAGCTTCTGAAACAAATTTGCATTGTACAACTTCAAAAGCATCCTTGTAAACTGTGAAAAAGATTAATCAAGGTGTAAACCTTGGGTATTCATTGAAACATGTCAAAAAGCAGATATTGCTTATTTTGATCAATTTGTCCTTTGGTCAAAATGTTCTTAAAAGTTGTCTACTTCAAGACTCAAAAAGTTATCTAGAGGAGGTAAAGAGTTGACCCCTTTATCTGCTGATATCACCGGGCTGTCACTGGTCCAACAACTTGCAAGATTGAATAAATTAAACAAGGGCAGTATCAGAAGTAGGCCGGGTATATCAAGTGAAGAAACTAGAGTGCCATTAGGATAATACATGTACCTTTTTTAATTTTTTACCATTTAACAAATTTTCGACATGTCCATTTCGAAAGCAATGTTGGACGATGAGACAAGTGTAGCTCAAATGATTGGATTTATTTTTACAAGGCTAATAAAACATTGTGGGAAAAGTATAAAAAGCTAGCGACCAGGGTTTTCTCCTTTTCCTTCAATGTTGTCAAACGCACTCTTCATTAGGGTAATTAAAATAGAATTGTTTGGTAAAGGGTTAACTCTGTCAGAAAACAAATTCTTGACTAGTCATTCTTGACTAGTCAAAGTCGAGAGGATTAGCAGGTGACATGTAGCACAACTGATGAGATTTGCCTTTGAAAGGTTAGAAAACATTGTGGGAAAAGGATTTTTAGCAATTTCTCGGTTGTCTCACAATCTTTTTTACAGCTTCTGTGCCCCGGCTGTTAAGACATAAGCTAGTTTGATAAAGAGCTAACAGGATGCTTACTCTTCTAAGTGCTATAGGAAATTGGCAGGCAAATCATATCTGTTGGTACATCCTGATTAACTTCTTTTACACCTGTTACCATTTGGACTGTCATAAATCAACGAACCTTTCCTTGTATTTTACTGGCTTGGAATACCCGCAGCTTCTAAAAAACATTATACATGTAATATTTCATGCGACTTTGAAATAGATGTTCTGGATAGATGACACAACTGTTCTAAAACTGTTGAATCCTGCTGTTAAGTCAACTTCATGGAATGGTCAGTTTCTGATTTTTTAAACAAGAGAATATTGCGTGATAAGAAAATCCTGGTTTCCAACATTTTGTCCTTTTACAACAATGTTTTCTACCCTTTTTGGGGGGACAAAACTCATTCTTGAGCCAAATTTCATTGGCCTTCTGCAAGTACTATTTTTAGATTTTGTCAAGTCTAAAATTTAATTATCTGTTAAAGAGTTACATGATTAAATGTTTTTTTTTTTTAAAAGCCACATACAGATCTACTACGTTTCATCAATGTATGATGCTCCCTGTGACGGCAATCATGCATTATGAAGGCTCTGTAGATGGAAAATGTTTTCAAAACAAACTGCACAATCAATATTAGGTTTCTGTTCACTTTCGTTCGTGATATCAATTAAAACAGTATTTGTATATGTGTCTCATTAATTAATTTTACATTAAAATTATAGAGTGTAAGTCAATTTTGACTTTCATCCTTTTAAAAGGTCATTATACCCCCAACAGACTTTGTTGGGGGGGGGAGGGTATATAGGAGTCACTGTGTCGGTCGGTCGGTCAATCTATCTGTCTGTCGGTCGGTCTGTAGCTTTTTTGTCCACTCAATTTCTCAATGATTACTGGGCGGATTTCAATTAAACTTCATAGGAAGTTTCAATACGAAGCAAAAATGTGCATATTATAATTTGGTTTCGGTTAAATGGTTTTCCAATGAGTTATGGCCCTTTGATAACTTTTTTTATCCGCTCTATTTCTCAATAATTACTGGACAAAGGAAGTTTCCCTAAAAAATGAAAATGTGCATATTATAATTTGGTTATGGTTGAATGATTTTCCAATGAGTTATGGCCATTTGATGATTTTTTTGTCCTCTCCATTTCTCAATAACTAATGGACAGATGTCTATCAAACGTCATAGAAAGTCTCGGTACAAAGTGAAGATGTGCCTATTATAATTTGGTCATGGTTGAATGACTTTTCCAATGAGTTAATGCGTTATGGCCATTTGATGAAGGTTTTTGTTGGAGCCATTTGTCAGAACTGGACAGATTTCTATCAAATTTCATAGGAAATTTTATTACAAAGCAAATATGTGCATGTTACATTTTGGTTATGTTTGAATCATTTTCCAATGAGTTTTGGTTCATTGATGAATTCTTTTATTTGTACGAGCTATTTCTCAAAAACTATTGGACAGTTTTCAATCAAACTTCATAGGAACTTTCAATATGAAGCAAAGATGTGCATATTATAATTTGTTTATTGTTGAATGATTTTCAAATGAATTATGGCCCTTGATGAATTTTTTTTGTTTGCTTTATTTCTCAATTATTATTGGTCAGATTTCAATCTATCGTCATACGAAAATTCACTACAAAACAAAGATGTGCATATTATAGTTTAGTTATGGTTGAATGATTTTCTAGTGAGTTATAGCCCTGTGATGATTTTTTTTGTCCAAGCTTTTTCTCAATAACTTCTGAATGGTTTATATCAAACTTCATATGAAGTTTTAATACAAAGCAAATGTGTGCAAATTAAAATCAGTTTATGGTTGAATGATTTTCTGACGAGTTATGGCCCTTTGATATGTTTCCAGGGCATTCTTTCTCTGATTTGTTGCCTCAGTACTGTATAACAGATCTCAACCAAACCTCATAAGAAATTTCAATACCAAGCAAAGATGTGTAAATTTCGTGTTTTTTGTGATTGAATGATTTTTCACTGAGTTATGATCCTTTAATAGATTTTATTTTTTCAAATTATGTCCATTGTATTTCTCACCTATTACAGGATTTAAACAAACTTCACAGGAAGCTTCAACAACAAACACTGATGTGCGTATTATATTATCATTATGGCTGGTTTATTTCTACTGAGTTATGGCCCATTTGTGTATTTTATAGATTAGTCTTTCTCCATGGTATCTCTCAAGTATTACTGAAAGGATTTTGTTCATATTTTAAACAGGGAACACATATTTGCTCACTGTACTGTTAAACTGGTAAAGTGTGTAATTTCTTAAAAGAGTTATGCACTTATCCATACAATCCATCTAAAGAAATAATGGTGAGCAGAGTGCACTGCGTCATAAGGGGGATGCAAAAGGAGCCTATTTCAGGTTGCTTTTCAAAGTTTTTCTCTTTTTTTTTTTATTTTAGTATTTATTACCTGTGTAAAACTCTCACATTTTGGACTTAGGCATTGTGCATTTGTGTGACAAAGAGATATTTATTGACATGGAGCTGGTGGGGGGTATTCATCACCTTTAGTGATAGCTCTAGTTTTGTAAAATATCATTTTCAGAATTTTAGATAATTAAAAAGCTAATACTGGTTTTATATGAGCTAATACTGGTTTTATATGGGCTAATATCGCGAAAACTTTCAAAATCTTCTTTTACCTAAACATGAGGTCTAGGGTTACAAATTAGACACGCAGCTTTATGAAGTAGACCTCTACTAAGATGTCTCAATTATAGCCCTGGTGTCATAACTGGCCCCTCCGCTGGGGATCACAAGCTTTACATGCGCTTATAAACTGGAAACTAAAAGAATATTCCTGTTCCTAACCGTAAGGTCTAGGTCTACCAAATTTAGCATGTAGCTTCATCTGTGGAGCTGTAGCAAGATTATTAAAACCACAGCCCTGGGGGTATTACTCAAACAAAGTGACAAGAAATCAATAGCCTCCATTACCATATATACTCGCTTGATTTATTGTCTAATAGTAGCTTCGGCTTTTATTGTTTGCCACCGAAACAACAATTTAGACACCATGTTAAAACTTAGTATTAACTGTCATCAGTGTGGAACAATAAATTGGTATTCCATAAACAAGAAGGTCACAGGTTCGAGTTGCGGGCTGTCTGGCTTTTTAGCGTGTAGGATTATTTATTTATTTAATTATTATTTTAACTTGTATTGTATATTATTTCTTGTGTACTTCTAATTCGAAAAAAATAATTTCTTCCTATCATTCATTATGTAATTATTTATTTCATTCATTTATTTACATATTGATAAATAAACATTTTCAATCTGAAATAGGATTCACTAACTGTCATCATCCGACTCTGTATCACCTGTCAAATTTATCAAAACGAGTCTAATTTTTATCTATATAATGGTCATTCACTTTGCACTTCTCGTGTCCATGTCCACACGATTACAAGCGGATCTCCACCTTTTTTGCCCTATTTTATAGATAGCCTCCTCTGTTAAATAGAAGATAAATACATAAAACGCGTATTTATTATGAAAACGTAATATATAAGCACGAGCACACAGTGTCCAATTTAGTTACATCTTTTTTGTTAAATGAATTTAAAACAAAAAGAAGACACACACACAAAAAAAAAAATCTACTTTGCCTTGCGGTTTCGAACCAATGCCGACCCCCTCTGTGGACTGCAATCTCTACCTTTCGACCGAATATCGATTCAGACTTAATAGGGTAGACAAAGATTAGATCTCATGATTATTCTCCGAATATAGACGAGGGTAATCGTAAATGCCGGAACTCTCACGAAAACATATATATATTCTGTGGTAATTCATGCTCTGCATAGAGGTAATTTTATGTTAATTTGTATGAGTAATAACATGATTTACAAAAGTTTATGAAATTGAAAACTTTGAAAATTTTCTTGTAGTTCAGGAAGTCAATATGACTAAGCTAAAAATACTGATTAAGGGAAATTCCTTCTCACTTATAACAGAAATGTGTAGTTTGTTACCATGTACCTCGCTCTATTACCAAGCTGCTTTGTTACATTATAGTATTAGTTTTGGGTATTCAAGGTTTTTTTCTGGATAGAAAAATGTTCAACTTTCAGCGAGAGTGATTCATTTTGATGAGAATTGTTATGCTCACATGAGTTATATATTTAATATGAAGCAAGTTTTGTATCATTCATTTTTTAAAATTCAGAACTTTATGATTCATGCCATTGAAAAAATATTTTCTGCCACTAAAAATTTGGAAATCTTGCAAAAACACACTGACACCATCTTTGCATCTAAAATGATATAAAGCTTTTGCAGGTTAGTCTGTTTTTCTTTTTTTTTTTTCCTTGAAACTTTATTGCCATACAGATTTCTTATGATCTAATGTCTCTGTCAATGCCAATCAAGGGCATGATACATTTATTTAAAGGAAGTGGAGAGATACAAGCCCTTTAGGGCCCTTTTGTTGGAATTCGTTAAGTTTTGCTTTTAAATTTTTGCAGCTATAAACCATTTGGTTTAAGCCTTACCAAGAGACACACTATTTTCATTTTCGTAGGGTGATCCACTATTTACAGTAATTTTTTTCTTGACGCAACAATAACATCTACTTTGTTTCTGCAAGATTCTCTCATAAAGGTTTTCATAAATGTGTTTGACTAGTACCAAAAGTTTGTCATCCCTTGTCCTACGGCTTGAACTTAGACGAACGTGTCGAGGGGTGAATGGAAAACTATTCTAACTGACATTTTGGTCAAAATTTTTTTTCTTTTTTTTTTTCCTCTCTCTCTCACACATAAATTTGCATCTTTAAGAGACCTTCACAACATGGTAAAATTTTAGATTTCTAGACAAACTTTTAGCTGATTTTGATAATTATATGTCCATATATTCGAAGTGAAAAATGGATTTTTATAATTGCGAAACTATTCTTTTTTAATCCATGCGGGTGGAATTGTTTCACATCGAGTAAATTTTTATAGAAAACAAATATTGTATTTTCATGAAATTTAAAAAAATCAATTTACTTAAGTAGAAAATTATTTATTATATGGGTTTTGTTGGTTTAAAATTTAAAAAGACAGATATATATATATAGATATATATATATATATATATATATATATATATATATATATATATATATATATATATATATATGTGTGTGTGTGTGTGTGTGTGTGTGTGTGTGTGTGTGTGTGTGTGTGTGTGTGTGTGTGTGTGTGTGTGTGTGTGTGTGTGTAATAACATGTCTTCATGGAATAGTTCTGCGCTCAAATGAATTTCCAATATTTCGTAAAAGTTGAGTGGAAATTATTCTAAACGCACAGTTGTGTTCAACACCACTGTATCAAAGAATTCTATTACAATAGATTTGCGTAACATGTGATCTAGTTATCTTTGAATGGTGATTTTGTACTTAGTGCGGTTAAAGATAGTTTAGTTAGCCGCTACTGTAATTTAAATCTTTAGAGTGGTCTTTTGTTCAGCTTTAGCAATTACTAAACAACAAAATTTTAAGACATTTTAAAAGCATTTGTAGACGACAAGGTGAATTGGGCTCGAATGATGAAGTCAGTCTATAGATGGGAAAAGGAGAAAATGCTACTTGCTGGTATTTTCTTTTTCACCACAGGAGGCTTTCAAAAGCTTTTTCCCCCACAATATTTTCAGCCCTTCCACGAACAAATTTCAATTATTCAGTCACATTTATGTTGTCATCTGCAAATGCTTTCGATTAGGACTAAATCTCTGTCGATTGGTAAATATTTAAATGATTATCTTTCAACTCTGTAACAGATGAAACAAATTTACACATGTCCAAATTGTAAAAATTAAGCATAAATCAAATGATGAAAGGGTATAAAGCATCATGGGACAAATAAAAAATGCTGGGTATTAGTATTTTCTCCTTTCCACACAATTTTTCAAACGCCGCCTTGTTCAGGGTTTTTGAAACATAGATTTGTTTGGTAAAGGGTTATATGAACATTTTTTTCAACTCTTTCCCTGATCTGATGGCAAAATCCTAGACTTGTCCAAATTGAAAGTATTTGCAGATGACAAAAAAAAAAAAAAATAACGTGGCATGAATAATGGGTGTTGTCATTGAAAGGGCAGAAAACATTGTTTGGAAGGGAGAAAAAAAACTGGTTACCAGCTTTTTGTTGTCCAAATCGTTTCAGTTGTTTTCTTCAGGGTCATGGATTCCTGTGTGGCTCAATGATAAAGTGTAGGACTCGAACCTTGAGGCCACGGGTTCGACACATACTGGAAGCACTTGGTTTTTTTTCTTTGGGAGTGTCCTTGGGCAAGCCACTTCAGAGACCTAGCCTTGTGCTGGTGAAACCCAGGACACACATGAACATGTGAGCTGTTGCCGTGATATGACTGAAATAATGTTTAAAGCGGCGTATTTGACACACCATTTAGTCAATCAATCAGTCTTAAAGGTCGTTGAAGGACCGGATTGTTTGGATTAACCTAATTTTCCAGTAGGTTTCACAATAGAAATTTTTTTTTAACAGGTGTCACCAAGATTTTTGCATGGAAATTCAACAAGTCACACATGGTTGTTTTCTGCCTTTGCTGAATTAATAGGTAAAATTTCATGCATATCCGTTTTTATTTATTTATTTATTTATTTATTTATTTATTTTTTTTTTTTTGCAGATTTGAACAGCGAATAAGCTAAATGTTACAGTTCTGAGTGTTACTACCCGGATGAATCCTACTATCAGGTCTTGCTTATATACACATACTACCCAATTTTTGAAAGCAAGACCTGAAAGTAGAATGCAAGGAAGGAGCCTTTTGTCTACCCTATACACTATTCGCCCATCCATCGCTAAACCTGCCGTGTCATTTTCACTTAAACTTCTGGAAACATCATTGTACTTCTCCATGCTTTTTGAGTTTCTGAATATGTCTGTTGGCATCAAGCAGATTATCACACAGAGCTGGATCACCATTCTGCCCTCTTTCTCCTCCTCTAACGTAGGTACAAATCATTTTGTTATGTTAAATCCTCGACCAGAGGACAAAATTGTCCAGTTTGAAATAATTTTCGGATAAAACATTAAATGCGCCATGTGAAAGTGTAGAAAACATGGTGGGATAAGGAGAAAATGCTGGTTGCCAGCATTTCTCCTTTTCTCACAATGTTTTTAAAAGCCTTTTTCTGGGCAATTCAAACACAGGATTGTTTGGTAAAGAGTTATATTGACTCTTTTTTCCTCTCTTCCAGATAATGCCTATGACCCAGACGTCAATGCTAGTGTATTGGAGATTGATGTAAGACGTATTTATAACCAAGACTGTCTCACCTTTCTTGACAATGGGAGTGGTATGACACCAGACAAACTCTCCAAAATGTTGAGGTACAAAATCTTGTTTTCCGTTTTCCTTCAGGTAACAATATTCACCTCTTAGGCATGCAGCTTTTCATCTTGCACCAGAACGCTGTAAATTTATTCGTAAGAAGATATTATTCACAACGTGTAATTTCTCCCTTTTTCACAATGTTTTCTGTATTATTCATGTATTAAGCCTTTATATTTATTGTATTTGTATATTAAGGCAAAGTTTTGATATACTTTCTACAAGTTCCATTAAAAGAATCATTGAAAGGACAGCAATACTTGTTTCAAATGCATGCTTATTTTATTCTTGTGCGCTTTTAATAAAATAGTAGTATAAAAACAATATAATCTTACTCCAAAAAACTCTTTTTTTGTTTATTAATAACACCTCATTTTTTATGTCACTACGACATTAGTATTTTTTTTTTTTTTTTTTTCTTCCATTTTCAGTTTTGGGTACTGCGAAAAAACTGCAAGTCACAACACCAAGCCTATAGGTTTCTACGGAAATGGTTTTAAATCGGGGTCCATGAGGATTGGGAAGGACGCCCTCGTTATTACACGATGCAAAACCTCTATGAGCGTAGGGATGTTGTCACAGACCTATCTCAGTTCTATTAGGGCAGAAGCTGTGGTGATACCCATGGTAACATTTGATCGACAATCGAGTATCCTTTTATTATCTGGTATAACGTTTAATCCTTAAAGTGTTGGATAAACCTAATAGACATTTTGACGACAATAATCATTATTAAAGGATCAGCAGTTTCACTTTCAGTTTCATTTATTGGCATAAACGCCACAATGGTATGTCTTTTGCCATTTACAATTGAAAAAGAAATATGGCGAAGACATGTGTGTACATGTAGATGAATACAAACAGTAGTGCGTATTATACAAATTCTAAGTGTCTTAAGACAAAGTTTACTTAAAAATGTTCCCTTAATGAACAATTAATTCAAGTTTAAATGACATTCTTCAGTTCTTTTGTTCTTTGTAGACACAATATATTTGAATCTATAGATACTTGAAGTTAATGTATTTTCAAAATACTTAAGTCTGAGAGCTGAGTATTTCGAACATCATAAAAGAAGATGTTATTCGTTTTCAATAAATCCATCGTTACAAATTTTACAAATCTGTTCTCTCGTGGCTTATTAAGAAAACGAGCAGGTTCAGTTTCTAACTTTTGTGAACTTAGTCTAAAAGCAGCAAATGTCTAAATCGATTTTATGTTTTGAAGTTTCTCTAAATTAAACTCGAAACAAATATTAATAATAGTTAACTTAATTATCAAAAGCGATTTGAATATTAGTAAGCCTTAAACGGTCAATGATATTATTAATTTGGCTTGACCAAGAATTTTTACATATTCTGTTATATTGTTCATTATACGTTTCATATAACAGAGAGTTATACCTGTTCACGATTTTACATCAAAACTTAAGAGATTGGTGTTCACAAATCACAGATAGGGGTAGTCCACCAAACTCACAAAGAAGGTACATGTACTTAAAAAATTTCATATGCAATTTATCAACACTTCTAGACTTGTAGACACCACAAATTTCTGCTCCATAAAGCAAAATAGGTATAACCATAGAATCGAAAAGTACAAGTTTGGTTTTTATATCTAAATGAGACCTTATCAAAAAATAGAAGTAGGCCATGATAAGCTTTTATTGCTTGTTCATGTATACACTGCACAGAGAGTTGAAAAGTACCCGTATATTAGAACTTAATACCTAAGTAAGTAAAACTGTCAACAATTTCAACTACTCCTCCATTTACGTAAAAGATAGTATTACACAAAGACTTATGTTTTTCACAATTACAAATTTCTGTCTTCAACATTAATTTCTAATACCCAAAACTCTTAGTATTTAACAAACTATTAATATGAATCTGTAAACTTACTGAATTTGTCTTAAAAGAACTAAATCATCAGCGAAGAAAATGAGATATTTGGATAGTAGATCCAAGTATGAGTCTGTGAAAGAATCAAAGTCAAGTTTCTCTGCAATACCATTCATGTAAAGAATAAAAAGTAAGGGTTACAGAGGCTCTCTTCGCTTCAATCAATTTTTTTATATAAAAAAAGTCAGATAATTCAGGCTTATTAGACATTACTGTAACTTTATTATAAAAACATTCGATAATTTACCATTTTTGTGCTAATACCAAATTGTAAAAGTTTAAACATCAGCGCATCTCGATCAATGGTGTCAAAAGCGCGTTTATGTTCAATAAAATTACACCAAAGCCTACGATTTCTAGATATTGTGTTTGAATGATAGAATGTAGGATGAAAATTGTGTCAACAGTAGAATGACCATCACAAAATCCAAATTGTGATTGATTGATTGATTGATTGATTGATTATCCCCCGTCGAAGGCGGAGGGATATAGTTTTAGTGTTGTCCGTCCGTTCTTCTGTCCGTCTGTCCATCCATGTGTCCGTCTGGGACAATATCTCCAATACCATTGGACGGATTTCCCTTTTTTTTTTAATTCGATGCAAAATGGCAGACTGGGAGCGATTTCGAGTTAAGCGGTCGCGTAAATTTTTGATGTTTGAGTCTTATTTTGAAAACTATACAGGGTTTTTACATGAAACTTGTCACATTTATCAACCACCATTAGAAAATGGAGTACAACAAGTTTCACCCAGTTTTACCATGCAACACAGTTATATACCTTTTTTTTTAATGCCATGTCATGAAAAAAAGAGGGCTTGATGTATATTTACATTATGGACCAATATCTCTTTAACCACAGGACAAAATGTCATGAAACTACATATTTATATTGTTTATCACAGACAATCGTCATTTGTTTTTATTTAATGAAACCTCATGTCATGGAAAGAGGGGGTTTAATGTATATTTCGTCATGGACCTATGACCGACTGTTTGTCCGTCTTTCCAGACAGATATCTTCAAAAATCCTTGACGAAAACTGATAGAAATTCATTCGTGTTCCTTTTGATGTCCTCCCATATTTATTTATTTATTTATTTATTTATCCTTTTTTTTTACATAATGCGGTGTCATAGAAAAAGGGGGATTTATGTATATTTCCATTATGGATCAATATCTCTTTAAATCAGAATCCTTGCCGAAAATCGATGAAACTTCATACGTGTGTTCCTTATGATTAAATGTCGTGTCATAGAAAAAGGGGAATTGGTGTATTTTTCCATTATAGACCATATCTTTAACTACTGGACAAAATTTTATGAAACTTCATATTTATATTGTTTATCACAAGCCACAGACAATAGTTATTTGTTTTTATTTCATGAAATGCCATGTCATGAAGAAAAGGGTCCTTAATGTATAAATTCATTATGGACCAATTACAGTCTGTTCGCCTGTCCGTCAGCCCGGACAGATATCTTCTAAAAGCCTTGACGAAAATTGATAAAACTTCATGCGTGTCTTCCTTTGGATAGTCCGTTGATACAATTTTTTTTTATATATAATGCCATGTTATGGAAAAAGGGGAATTTATGTATAATCTTACTATGGACCAATAACAATACGGCCACGTGTAGATGCAAAACTTATACCTCTTATATATTTCTATCAAAAAAGATCGTCTACCGCGGGGGATATCATTTCAACGAAACAACTTGTTATATTGGAGTTAAACACCGCTTTAATAGATTAGGTCATATCATGGCGATCAGTGCACCTACGCATGTGTGTCCTGGCTTTTTCACACCAGTACTGACATAACTTTCTTTCCAAGTCACTGTCTACTTTTCTCACATGCATGAGAGGTGAGAGGCGAAAAATTGCCAGAAAGAAAGTTTGCCTCAACTGGGTATCGAACGCACAACCACGAGTCAGATACGCTAACCACTGTGCTTGTTTTCACACCAAGTGTTGATACAATTTCTTGAAAGCAATGGAAAAAAATTAGCTGTGATATTCACTACTGTGATTTCTCTTCTGGTTTGTTTTTTGTCACCTTTTGGAACAATTACATCTTTGGTCCATGCATTAGGATAAATGCAAGAATCAAATATGTGGTTGAAAAATTGATAAAGATAAGGCAAAATAATCTACTTGACTTTATTGAAGAAATCTGCGACAATATTGTAATGACCCAGTTTCTTGTGACACAATTTTTCGGTGATAGTAAATCAGCTGTTTCCTATTGCATAGTGTCAGTTGCCTTTATTCCACGGTTTATTAAGATTTGAAGTTTGTCACTATTGTCTGCAAAAACCAAGTAGTTCCCTGCAATTTCATTCCTATTTCATCCAATGTGCGATCTGGTTAACTCCATGTGTATTGTATTGTAGCAGATCGTGGTGAATTTGTTTTCATTACCATCCATATTGGAGAGTGAATGCTAGGATATGTATGTGTTGAGTGCACTCAGTTGTGACCGTCAAAACTTTTTAAAAGTCAAATACTGTCAGCGTTATTGTAACCTACGATTTTAATTATTATGTAGTTGTAAAATTTGTCTAAATATGACAGTCATGTAATTTTACCATTTCTAAACATTTTAATGGTAATTTTACTGTACTTTTCATTTAAGACAGGATTGTTTTTGTTGTTAAAAATTATCGACCCCTTTGAATTTTTTTTATTGGTAAAAATCAAAATGGCCGATATTGATTTATTTTAGCGGCATCTTCCCAGCTATTTTATGTTCGGGGATCACGTGATCCCGCTCTGATTAATTCTGGGTTCTGAGAATCTCGGTGATTCGAACGCCGATTTTTCGAAACTACCGGATTTTTCGCAGCTGACCGCCAGTCCCGATCTATTTTGCTATTATTTGATGTAAAAATATTACCATTTTTTCGAATTTCAATAATTCGAAAAATTCAATTTTTCAAATAAAACGGTCGGTCCCAATTAAGGAAATTCCCATTAAAATCAATCTCCAAATTCGACGTTAAAAATGTCCAGCACAGTCACGCATGAAGATTACATTTCCTTTGAGCAATAAATATTGATTGTAACACATCCGATTGATTTCACAGGTACATTGTATTTTACATATACAGGTAATTGACACCTTGTCCAATCTCTTACTCGCTCGAGTGATAATCCTTCATTGATCAAACGTTGATTGGGCATTGTTAAGAAAGTTAACATTGATAAAGGGATTTTTTTCAGAGTAGGGAAAGTGAAAGTATCATGAACATGAAATGTATTAGATCTGTATTTAGTTACATTTTTTGGAAACTGAAATTCGACTATTTTCGGAGAATTCAAGAGCTGTTGAAAGTAAATTCTTTACATTACTTAACATTAAAGGCCTAAATTTTCAATTCAGATTCAATTCAAATTAGATTCATTGTATAGTTGTCATAGTACCAATTTTTTGTCGTTGACAATATTGACTGTTTCCTTGATCACTACGGTGCGAAAATGCCAATTTGTTAAAATCATTTAGTTACGTACATTTAGACTTTATTACATTTAAATTTTAGTCGACCGTCCAGAGATTCTATTATATCTAGTCATTGGTTAAATGTCATACTATTTATTATTATCTTCTGTTTATTAAAGTTTGTTCATCCAAAGGATAAAAGTGAGACATGGGTTCTTCTTTTGTTTTGACTCCCTACCACATTTAGGAATTGAGCCCAATACCTCAGTATCTTCAAAGCTTTTGTTTATGTCTGAAGTTCACCCTTTTCATTCCCTCGTCACGAAGCCTAGACTTTAGTTTTGTTGAAGCAAACTCGTGTGAAGCTGCAGCATGCCTAGTGACAAGTTTGCTGCTATTTAAGGAGGAAAGTCTTGCTGCTACCCTCGGCCCGCAACAATATTTTCTAGGTCACAATTTTTGTTCCTTTTGAGTGACGGCATTACTTTATGAATTTTGCAAACTGTGATGGGTCAATTTAAATCGTCAATGCATATATGTTCAAAACAGTTATTATCAAGATTAATTTTCGGTTGATTACAGAAGAAAAGTTAGAGAAAAAAAAAGAGCAATTTCTCCTAAATGTTTTCGGAAACTATCTGCAGCAAGACGAGAAAAAAGGGTCTACATGTAGTCATGTGCCTACTGACACGATGATAATACTGTCACAAGGTTTCAAATATGCAAATGTTCAAATGATCAGATAGCTTTTTGAACCTCAAATTATAGCCTTAACTTTATGTGCAGATCTACTCTCGGAAAATAAAGAAACTCTTGCCAACAAGGAAGCCATCATAAAGTATTCCATATTTGATTCCGAGCATCAACTCAATTTAGAACTTGAAGAAATGGCAAATAAGCGGACTGGAACATACATCATCATCTATAACCTCAAAAAGTAAGTCACTTGCAAGAAGGGTCACACCTCCTTAGTTTTGATATCCATCACATTGTAAAAACTAGATATACCAGGTTCCAGTGGGGAAGACCAAATTCCCTTTTAGTTATCTTAATGCGTTGAAAATACATGAAACTTAGGAATGTCAAAAACAGGCAATCTACCATGGACCAGCTTGTGTTTAATTTGTACCTAAGTATGTGGTGTCTGACAGATCAGGAGATGACGAAAACTTGATGTCAGCTGTCGCCGACTTCTACATTGCAGCGGGTTCTCATCAAGACAATTCAAATGAGTGTCCACACGATAGCACATAGAGGAGGAATGATACTTTTTCGCCCGCTAAAATAAATCTGTTATTTTTATCCTCGCAGCATGTTGTATCATGAGTGTGGTGAGACAAGACTGATTTAAGTCATTACCAAACAATAAAATTCTGCACAAGACCAAATAAAACGCAGCCGGCTGCATTTGCAGACAACTACTGGAATGACCTGAAATTCTGATTTCTGGCCTTCATGAGGGTTGAAAATATTGTGGGAGTTGCTGGTTACTAGCAGTTTCTCCTTTTCGAACTTTTTTTTTTTTTCAATAGCCTTCTTTAGAGTCTTTAAAACTTAGGGTTGTGTGGTAAAGAGTTAATTAGTGTTAAGTAGTGTTTGGTTTGAAACTGAGCAAAGCAAAGCATATGTCATTAACAAGCCTTTACATATTGATCTAACTGATCTAGTTTGCATGCCCAACAAAGAAATGATAGATTTTCACTCAATTTGTTGATCTTGTTGACACTTCATTTCAGATTTTCACATATTGTCCGCCATAAAAATTACATACTGTGTAGTTTGTGTGTATACATCGGTAAACACTTCCCTACAGTAAATCGTGCACCATACAACAAAATTGAAAAGCACAGGTGTTTTGTGCTTGATTTTGCTGTACAACGCCCAAGTAAGCTTTGAACTTTGGTATGCGAAAATTGCACTCACAATATCAAACTAAGCAAGATGGAGGTTTTAGTGCAGATATTTGCTTTTATTACGCAGTAGCTCCACTAGCCGTAGGCCAGCGGGCTTATGTCATGGCCCGGTGTCCGTCCGTCCGTCTGTGCATGCATCAACTTTTATTTCAAACATCATCATCTCTGAAACTGCCGATCCAATTTTGACGAAACTTCACAGAAATGATCCTGCCATCGTCCTCTTCAGAATTTAGTGAAAAATTTTGAATTCTTCAAAAACTGTTATTGCCATGGCAACAAACCTGAAAAATATTGAAAACCTTTGAAAGTCTTCTAGTCTGAAACCAAAAGGGCTACCAAATTTGGCATGCAGCTTTATCTAATAGACCTCTGTTGAGTCTCTTAAAATTATAGCCCTGGGGTCAGTTTTGGTCCTGCCCTTGGGGTCACAAGTTTGACATGGGCTTATATAGCGAAAACTTAAATCTTCTTGTACCTAGCCATAAGGCCTAGGGCTACCAAATTTTGCATGTAGCTTTATCTAGTGGGCCTCTTCCAAGAGTGCCCAAATTATAGCCCTGGAATCAAATTTGGCCCCGCCCAGGGGGGAGGTCACAAAGTTTTCATGGGCTTTATTAGTGAAAACTTTTGAAATCTTCTCATTCCTAGCGATAAGGCCTAGGGCTTACAAATTTTGCATGTAGCTTTACCTAGAGGGCTTCTTCCAAGAGTGTCCATTTTGTAGCCCTGGGATCAAGTTTGGCCCTGCCCCAGGGGTCACAAGTTTTACATGGGCTGATATATTGAAAACTTTAGAAATCTTCTCTTTCCTAGCAACAAGACCCGGGGTTACCAAATTTTGCATGTAGCTTTATCTAGTGGGCTTCTTCCGAGATTGCCCATTTTATAGCCCTGGGGTCAAGTTTGGCTCTGCCCCAGGGGTTACAATTTTTACATGGGCTTATACAGTGAAAAAACAAAAGCCTTGTCTCTGATTTTGAGCTATAGATGTAATATTTTATGAGTGTTATCATCTAGTAGGCCTCTTCCAAAACTCTCCCCACCCTACGGGTAAGTGATTATAGAGTGAAAATTCTAACAATCGTCTTGCCCCGAACCATAAATCCCAGGGCTACCAAAATTTGGCACATAGCTTCATGTTGTGATTCACTTTTGAATTCGTTCAAAATTTAGCCCTGGGATTGAAATTAGCCCTGTCTCAGGGGTCTCATGTTCTACAGGGCCTTTTATCAAGGAAACTTTGCAATTCTTCTTGTTTATAACCAGACAATCTAGACCTGTTTTATTTGGTGTGGGGATTTATCTTGTGGACCTCTACCAGGATTCAAGTAATTATAGCTCTGTGATTATAAATGGCTTGTCCCAGGGTTCATTTTTTTCTCCCGGGCTTTTATAGAGAAAAGTTTATATGTCTTCCAGTTCGAAACCAATTGACCAGGAATTGAATTGTTTGGCGTGTTGGGTTTTTAGCTCACTTGAGCACGAAGTGCTCAGGATGAGCTATTGTGATCACTCGGCGTCCGTCCTCCGTCCGTCGTCCGTCCGGCGTCCGTCCGGCCGTCCGTCCGTTCACATTTCTTTGTTTACACTCTAGCATCTACAAATATTAACCAATCAGCACCAAACTTGGTCAAAATATATATGACCATAAGATCTCGGATGTGTTTGATTATGGGTCTAATCGGACCAGAACAACTAGAGTTATTTGCCCTTGAATTAGAAAATTGCTATATTTGACTTTGTTTACACTCTAGCATCTACAAATATCAACCAATCAGCACCAAACTTGGTCAAAATATATATGACCATAAGATCTCGGATGAGTTTGATTATGGGTCTAATCGGACCAGAACAACTAGAGTTATTTGCCCTTGAATTAGAAAAATTGCTATATTTGACTTTGTTTACACTCTAGCATCTACAAATATCAACCAATCAGCACCAAACTTGGTCAAAATATATATGACCATAAGATCTCGGATGAGTTTGATTATGGGTCTAATCGGACCAGAACAACTAGAGTTATTTGCCCTTGAATTAGAAAAATTGCTATATTTGACTTTGTTTACACTCTTGACAACCACCTGAATCATTAGGTAGGATGGTCCTTTGACAAGCAGAAAATTTACCAATCACAAAAAAATCTGTAAATGTGAAATAGGATAAATCTTTGTGTGTGTAAAGTAGGTATTACTAACTTGATTGTTGATTGTGCAGTGTTTAATGAGGTTTTCAGTGTTATTTCAGTTTTATCATGATGGCCATTGCACATGCCTATCCATGCTTTTCTGGACTTTTTATCCATACTTTGCACAGTTTTCTTCCCACGCCACTGGTTGTTTTCCCACATAACCATTGTTGAAACAACAATCCAGGCTGAGAGAAAAATTAATCCTGTCCTGATGACTATTATCAATTCTCAGAGAGAAATACTCTAAACGACCTGGATAAGGTTGTTATCCCATCACAACACAAGGTCAGGGCCGCTATTTGAGAAATTTTGCTCTCAGAAATGGTCAGAGCACTGCTCCTGGGCTTGAAATTGACTTTCAACAAGAAACCGGATTTCATGCATCTAATCAGATTTCGCAGTAGTCTTCATTAAGATGGGGTGAGAGCCAAAATACCAACTAGAAGGCCTGTTCTAAACGCAGCACACCGGGGAGCTGGTTAAGAGTTTGCTCAGGATCATGTCACTTGGCAGCTCAGACATTGGCTACCACGTATCAATTTGTGACAGACGTATGAGGGTGTAGAAACGTCGATGAGAGAGATATGCGGAGTGTAATATTGTCCCATATGACAGGTTTAGTGGTGGCTCCGTTATTCGTGGGCAGGCATATCTATTGAATGGCGCCTAGAGACTTCTATGTGATTCCAGGAGGCTTTAACAGCACTGAGGTATCGGGACAAGATCCTAGAACCTTTTGTGAGGCCATAGGCTGGTGCCATTGGTGAAACTTTTCGCTTAATGCAGGATAACTCTCGCGCACACACAGCAAGAATTTTCTTTGATGTAGCAGGTATTTATGTCATAGACGAGCCATCAGGATCCCCGGATCTCAATCCAATAGAGCATGTCTGTGACGTTCTTTCCCGACAACTTTCATCTCGTTCGAACTCCGCACAGAACAACCGCAACCTCATGCAGGCTCTTGTTGCATACAAATTCATAAAGAAATACATTTTCAACAGAGAATTACTAAACACTTGTGAACGTACATAGACAGGCTCCGGAGGTGACGTCAACGTCATTACAAGTGAAGAGATCGGCATACCTCTTGTACATAAACCCCTAACACATATTTATACCAGCTTGGGTTCACTTTAGACTTTTCTAGATCCTTTGTAAGGATACCTGATGTACTGTGAAAGAAGACACACCAAGTCGTCGAATATGCTATGCACTGTCACCCGCCGATTGTTATTTACCATATCACCAACAGCGCCGTTACGCTAACCAACCGTCCTTCATGAAGATCATCTTCAAGCGAGGTTCTTTCCATTCCTAAATCTGTCATACCACTTATCGACAAATGAAATACCACTGGAACTTAAAGGTGTCTACTCCTAACTCAACTTTATGATCCTGTTTTGTTGTTTTACCATGTCAAACACAAAGTTTGATTAATACACGTAATTCAACACCTTTTGAAGACGTCATTGCGTCAAAAATTACACGGCACTGACTAGACAAAAACTATGTTATCACAGTTACCGGAAGTACCACAGCAGTAATAATTTTAGGAAATGGTGATATATGTAACTTGACCATGTGCACAATTGTCGCCAATTTTACACAATGGGTCTTCATTTTACACACGCAAAAAAAAAAAATATAATAATGTCAAATTGGGATGAAATTGGAGCCCGTCAACGCGCGTTATATAGGTTACTATAGATATGCATATTTTGCTTTTTTTTTTATTGCTGCAAAATTTCTATATCAAGTTTATAGCATGTTCATGCTATTACAGGCAAATTTTTGGGTTCATTTTCAGAGACCAATTTGGAAATTACGAAATAGATTTTGAGTCGGATAAAGCTGACATCAGAAATCCGGAAACACAGATAAAAGACTCGACCTCCATCGTCAGACCTGTTTGTCAGCAAAGTCCAGAGTATACAAGGTCTCTCAGGGTAAGGCAATACAAAACGATTATTTCATAGAACCCAGGCGAGCCATCTTGCTCACCGGGTAACATACAGGCCTTGAAACTGGGACTTCCTTTGTTTGAATTCCACGCTTTGCCAATTTCTTTCAGAGGATAGATGATTTTCATTGCGACAGGATTCAATCCTCTCTCACTCCAGATTATCGTTTAGGTCATGGTTATGTGGGAAAGTAGCCAGGGGCTTGGAAAGAATGCTTTGCAAAGTAATGGTACAAGAAACTCATGAAAGCCTGCTCTAGCTGCCATAATGTAACTGAAAATGGAAACATTTACCATATTCGACGCTGAAGATCCTGGTTGAGACTATTTTTTCTTGAACTATGTTGTCCCCAAAATTATACCGAGTTGAGTTCAGCAATCTAATATATTATACAAAAATATTTGAAATATTCTCCTGGTTAAAAATTTTCACTTGCTCCAATAGAACCATTAGTTTTGATCTATATTAGGAAGTCTGTTATTTTTTGCACTCATCCCACTCTGTATATTTGCAGGAGTATTGTTCAGTATTGTATCTTAAGCCAAGAATGAGGATCACGATTCGGGGACAAAAAGTTGCCACAAAACTAATACGCAAATCGTTATCAATGACAAAAACTGAACGCTATAAACCTTCTTGGCTTGTATCCTTTAACTTAACTCTTTACCAAAAGACAAAATTTTGGACGTGTGGAAATTGAAAGCTGGTGCAGACGACATATTCAATTCGTCTCAAATGATTTTACTTGTCATTGAAAGGTTAGAAAATATTGTGGGAAAAGAAGAAAATGCTGGTCACCAACATTTTTTTTGCCACAATGTTTTCAAAAGCTGTCTTCCTAAGGGTCGTTGAAAGTCGGTATTGTGCGGTAAAGGGTTACAGAAATTTTATAACAGGTTTCTCATCACTGGCATTCTTGTTATAGTTTCACGATGACTTTCACCATTCTATTTGACGGATTATTATTATTATTTTTTTTTTTTCTCATAGCTACTTTGCTTAGGAAATTAGCACCTGCAGACAACACTTTTTGTGTTGCAGTAAACCACTTTTTGAAATCATTCCTGTAAAATGAAACATTAATTGATCTGGAATAAAGAGTACATTTCTTGTTTATGCATAAAGTTCCAAATTTTCTAATTCGGTCTCTTGAAGCTTGTCCAGGTTGTTTCATAACGTTATTGTTTGATCTCGTTGAAAATTAAATATGAAGATGTAATTGTAATTTGTGCTTTTTTTACAGTTGCTATTTATGTCCATATATTACAATACATTCTTGTGTCATCATGGTTTTTGCATTTTAGCTTTGTAAGCACAATTTTACATCAATTCTCTCTTTCTCCTCTTTTGTTTTCCTGTCACATACCTTTTTATCTCCCCAATTATTATTTACTTATTTTTTTTGGGGGGGGGGGCATACAGTTTTGGTATAGTCCGTCCGTCTGTCTATCCGTCCATTTTCGTGTCCCTGCCATAACTTTTTTCCCTATCACTCATTATTAAAATACCTTGACACAAATGTTAATCAAATCGAGACAATGTGTCATGCGCTAAAGTCAGGTATGTAGGTTAAAGATCGAATTATGTTGGGGGGATATAATTTGTGTACGGGCCATAACTCTTTCCCCTATCATTCAATTTCAACATAACTTGGCACAAATGTTAACCACACTGAGACAATGTGTTCTGCGCAAAAGTCATGTCCGTAGGTTAAAGTTGAAGGTCACAGCAAGATTAAGTGTGTTTGGATGGGAAATATTCTTGTCTGGCTGGAAACTTTCTTAAAATTATGAATGAATTTCGGTATAACTTTGCAGAATTGTTTACCACATAAAGACGATGTGTCGCGCAAAAGAACCATCTCAGTAGCTCTAAGGTTAAGGTCACAGTAAGGTCAAATACCTTTTGAAAGGAAATTATGGGAAATTATGTTTGTGTCCGGCCTGTACCGTTTTTAAATCTTGAATGAAATTCATTATAACTATGTAGAATTGTCAACCACATAAAGAAAATGTGTTGCACGAAAAAACCATATTCATAGGTCAAAGGTCAATGTCAAGGCAAAGTCAAATGTCCATTTTGCGTTTTTTCTATAACTTTTTTTTCTCTATTTCTTAATTTCAGAATGACTTTTCTCAAATTTTAATCACATCAAGTTAATGTGTCATGCACAGGAATCATGTCTGTACATTAAAGGTCAAGGTCATAGCAATTCAAATGTGTTTATGGGGTTAGACTATATGTCCGGCCTGTAACTTTTATAATTATGTTGAATTTCAGTATAAATTTGGACAATTGTCAAGCATATATAAACAATGTGTCACACAGAAGAACCATATCAGTAGGCCAAAGGGTAAGGCCAAGTATTATTAAAAACAGATGTTTTGGGGGTTGTTGTTGTGTCTGTTCTGTTCCTTCTTTTAATTATGATTAAGTTTGATATATATATATGCAGAATGGTCAATCACGTAAAGACGATGTGTCGCATGCACGAACCTTGTCCGTAGGTCAAAATTCAAGGTCACGGCAAGGTCAAATTACCATTTTCCTGTTCAGGCTATAACTCTTTAGATGATTTACTATGACTTGATATCAAAATAACTTTGCATAAATGTGTCATTTACATGTCATCTTCATAGATTAAAGGTCAAGGACACAGCAAGGTCATATTTACATTTTTTTCTGGTGTTAGTGTTTGTGTACGGCCGGTAACTCTTTATACCCCCTCCCCCACAAACTTCGTTTTTGGGGGGCGGGGGTATATAGGAGTCACCATGTCTGTCGGTTGGTCGGTTGGTCGGTCTGTAGCTTTTTTGTCCGCTCTATTTCTCAATAACATCATGACCAAACTAAACTTCACAGGAAGTTTTAACACCAAGCCAAGATGTGCATATCGTAATTTGGTTATGGTTGAATGATTTTCAAATTAGGTATGGCCATTTCATCATTTTATTTTGTCCGCACTATTTCTCATTTACTACATGATGGATTTCTGTCAAACTTCATAGGAAGTTTCAATATAAAGCAAGGGTCTGCAAATATTACTTTGGTTATGGTTGAATGGTGTTTGCAATGAGTTATGGCCCTTTGATGATTTTTTTGTCCACCCTATTTCTCAGTAGATACCAGACGGATTTCTATCAAACGTCATAGGAAGTTCAGTAGAAAGCAAAGATGTGCATATTTTAATTAAGTTATTACTGAATGATTTCCAATGAGTTATGGCACTTTGATTAAGTTTTTTGTTTCAGCTATTTCTCAATAACCACTGGAAAGATTTCAGTCAAACTTCACAATTAGTTTTAATACGAAGGAAGGATATACATATTTCACTTTGGTTATTGTTGAATGATTTTCCAATGAGGTATGGCTCATTCTATGATTTTTTATTTTCTTTTTTATTTGTCCGCTCTATTTTCAATAACTGCGAGGCAGATTTCAATTAAACTTCATTAGAAGTTTCAATATGAAGCAAAGATGTGCATAATATAATTTTGGTATCGCTGACTGATTTTAAAATGAGTTTTAGCCCTTGATGAATTTTTTTGCCCACCATATTTCTCAATATCTTCTGGACAGATTTCAATCAAATTTCTTAGGAAGTTTCAATACAATGCAAAGATACGTACATTACAGTTATGTAAGAATGGTTTCCAAGTGAGTTATAGCCCTTGGATAATTTTTTTGTCCAAACCTTTTCTAAATAACTACCGAATGGATTTCAGTCAAACTTTATAGGGAGTTTAAATACAAAGCAAAAGTGTGCATATTATAATTGGTTTATTGTTGAATGATTTCTGATAAGTTATGGTCATTTGATAAATTTTCAGACCATCCTTTATCTGAGTTGTTTCTCCATTATTGTATGACAGATCTCTTTCAAGCTTCATAAGTAATTTCAGTACCAAGCAAAGATGTGCATAGTATACGTTTCTTGTGGTTGATGAATTTTTACTGAGTCATTTACTGATCATTTGATGTATTTTTTTCTTATCAAATGATGTTATGGTACTTCTCAATTAATACTGAATTCAATCAAACTTCACTTGAAGCTTCACCAGCAAACACCAATGTGTGCTCATTATAGTATCATTATGATTGGTTGATTTTCTACTGAGTTATGGCCCCTACTGATTAGTCGTTCTCCATGGTATTTTGCAATTTTTACTGGCAGGATTTTGGTCAAATTTTAAATTGTGAACACAGATTTGCTCACTGTACTGTTATACCGGTAGAGTGAGTATCTTATTAAAAGAGTTAAGCAGTTATCCATAGAATTCATCATAAGAAATGATGGTGAGCAGAGTGCACTGTATCATGAGGGGAATGGAAGAGGAATCCATTTTAGATTGCTTTTCAGCTTTTTTTTACTACTATGTATAAGCTATACACTGAGGCATTTTGCATTTGTGTGACAAAGAGTTATTTCTTGACATGGGGCTGTTGGGGGTTAATCATCAACTTTAGTGATAGCTCTGGTTTCAATATGAGTGAATTTTAGTATAACTTTGAAAGAATTGTCAACCACATGTAAACGCATATCACCCGCAAAATATTGGTAGGTCAAAAGTCAAGGTCACTGCAAGGTCTAGAATTGTTTGTAAGTGTTGTGTCCACAGGCAGTTTTCATATGAACAGCTTACGGGAAAATGGTCTTTTCGGGGGCATCAGTCACTTCTCATTGACACGTCTTGTTCAGCCTGAAATAGTGTGTGTGTGTGTGTGTGTGTGTGTGTGTGTGTGTGTGTGTATAAGCTATTTCAATACATATGAGCCACACTCTGGCAAAAGGGGGCTTAATGCATCTCCGTAATGTATTATACCTGGCAAGCCATTACTTTATCATTGATCCACAAAATCCATTGTGTCTAACAACCGACTGATTCATGAGCTATACTGGGCCTTTGACAAGCAGAAAATTGACAAATAGCAAAAAGGTTTGCTCAGGTCAGCTTTCATTGAATGCACAGGCTGACCTATGTCAATAGTTTCTGCAAATTTTATTGAACCCCCATTTTAAAGAGCATGGTTCATATTTGTGCCGAAATTTCTTGACATTTAACCTTCTTCAAATTTACTCTATACATGTTATTTCATTCATTTCCATTGTTCATTGCAAATCTAGTTTATTCCTTAACTGTATATCTAGCCTTATGCAGTACCACTAACTTTTGGTTTTACCAACAATAAAGAGCCAGAAAGCTATGGAATGATGTTTTATCACAACAATCGCCTGATCAAAGCATATGAAAAAGTTGGTTGTCAAAAGCAGGTAAGCGCTCAATGCAGGATTGAGACAAGTAGGGGTATTCTTTTTTAAATAATCATTAGCTCTGCATCAGGATCTATGTTTTGGGTACCCACTTGAGTAGTCTCATATAAACAATTAAAAAAGTATCCACATAGGAAACATAATGGAAGGAGGAAAAAAATGCTTGTAACAAGCAATTCCTCCCTTTTCTGCAATGTTTTCATATAATAAACAATATCTGCTGCAAGTTTGTTTCAGGAGTTAATTCTAACTCAGTCTGTACGAGCCATGCTCTGTGAAAAGAGGGCTTAATGCGTCTGCAAAAAGTATGGACCCATGTCAGCCTGCACAGGTGATTGGAAATTAACGGTTCTTTCGTAATTTTAGTCCTTGTGTATGTCCCAAATTATCTCAGGTATTGTAATAAGCTTATATTTAAATATTTTTATACATTTCTTATTAAATACAAGAGCTTAAAAAATTAGTGCAAATCTAAGCACCAAAGCCACTGAAACTTTACAATTTTAGCCCCTAAAAAAAGAAACTGCAGCGATGTTTTCAAATAAAACAAATTTTCTTGATGACAGACACTTTGAATGCATCTTAGAAGCAACCCATATGGCATTTTCAGATTTATTTTGCATAAATTTGTCATATCCATGAATAAAACAGAAGTACTAATAACCAAAGGTAATCAAATGTGCTTTTGAATGTTTTATATTAGTTGCTAGAATTCAATTAGTATCTGGTTCATTTCTTTCTTTTTAGATTTAAAAAAATGGTCTAAGTTATATTGAGATGCCTTTTTTTTTCATGCTGTTCATACATTTATTACAGTAAACAGACACTTTTAGTATAAATAAAGTGCTGAAGTTACTGATACATTATGTATGAGGGCTGTTCGGAAAGTAATGAGACTCTGCCAACAAACCTTGAAGCAAATATGTAATCTATGTTAGTACTTGCTATTTTATACTTTATAGTTTTGATAATCCATTTTGAATAATTTTGACATCCTTACTTTATTTCCATTTCTATGGCGTATGCCACAGTAACCACGGTATACTGATACCGGCAAAATGCAAAAAATAACCAATTAATATTATACCGTATCTACTCTTTTCACGAAACAAAATCTTACATTTACTTACATGCCACTAAAGACTTATAACATCATTTTCTGTTTCGTTTTAGCTGTTGATAGTTGACACATCTGCATTAAAACGCTTGAAACGAACCTACAATGGAAACACCGTCTAAGAAAGAACAGCACATTTTTATAAAATTCTAAACCTTGAAAATCTGAAATAAAATCACTACCAGAAGCGGCTAAAAAAGGAAAACCTACTAGTTTAACTCTTGGGTATAGATGGCGAAAGGGAGGCAGTTGGCAAAAGACAAAGGAAGCTCAGGTCATCCAATAGTCATCACAGACCAGCTGACGCTCGTAAAATAAACAATTGACAATGACAGCCAGATAACTATTAGGGAGCTTGCTGTCCAGCTGGGAAAATATCTATTTCCACCAGGATAATACCCCACCACATACAGTAGCAGTTACACAACTCGAGTAGGATTTACCCGGCTATCATATCCAGCGCACTCACCAGATCAAGCTCCTATGGACTTTTCAGTATTTCCGGTTATTAAATCGGAACTGCAGAGCGTAGGGTTTGAGAGCCTCGATCATTTGCAATCCACAGTAATGAGTGTGATTTCTTCCTTTAAATCAGACTGGTACAAGCAAGTGTTCGCAAAGTGGGTTATAGGACATGAGAAATGTGTACAGTACTTCAAACAGGAATAGAGGTCAACACAAAATGGCATTTAATCTAGGATGACATGACGTTGACGTTAGACTCTTCTCATTAAACATGACCATTAGGCAAATAAAAGTTGTTAATTTTTCATGTCTTATATTATCACTTTGCTTCATTTCGCCACATAATTCTATATTTAAAGCTACCGAATTTTTAATTTCACCAGCCTTAAACCCATTTTTACGCAGTTTCACCTATGTTTAGGTATATACATGCATTATCAATTCTGCATGATTTGAAGAACTATTGCACAGAATAGAAGACGCTTTCCAAGCTTAATCAGGTTTGGACGATTTTGAATGTTTTTGTCGTAATATTGATAAAATTCATGTCGATTCATATATAATATGTGTATGTTACAAAGTAATTGTGCGCTATGATGGGTTTGAAAAATATATTTCCATGAAAATGATGCGTTAAACGCTCCAAAACTATTCTGTTCTTTTTCATAAAATACGTCTAAGGTGAAATTTTTTCTTCAAGAACCATATGCTTTCAAACAGTAAACATATTTACTGATAATACCTAAAACTTTTTTGTCCTCGAGTGTATAATTAAATTTCTATTCAAATTTTTCCCAATGTCCTGTTTACTACTACTGATTGTCGGTCAATTAATGTGTCTATTAAAACCTAAATGAACGCTCTTTTAACGCGATTTTCCCAAATTTATGAGGAAAGCCAACCTAGCTAATAACCAAAAAAAAAAAAACGGTATCGACACACTGCCATGAAGAGTGAACAAGGCACATAATTGTTGAGTATAAACGTTTGTCCCGTTTATGACACTAAAAGTGTTAACATTATGACCACTTGTAAAAATATCTCAGTTGGTAACTATTTCAAAACGTCATCTTGAACTTTGAATACTCGACCCAATTCAACCAATATGATCATCAATGGATCTGATGACATCTTCTTTCTGCATCTCTTTACCCTTTCCGGCGATTTTTCGCCTCTCACCTCACATGTATGTGAGAAAAGTAGTCAGTGGCTTTGGAAAGAAAGTTGTGTCAGTACTGGTGTGAGAAAGCCAGGAAACACATGGGTGCGTCACCTACCGCCATGATATGACCTTAGCTGTTAAAATGGCGTTACACAAACAAACCATCTCTTTACCATTTCCTAGCTTCACCCTTCCCTTTTCCACAGTTAAAATATCACGTTTTCACCTCTGTCTCACATCTTATCTAGTAAATGCTTGGAGTTAATCTGTGTTATCCTGGTAAATTTTCATTATCATTTGCGAAGAAGAATAGACTCTAGAGTAATGTCTTTATTATAACAAAGTATAAATATACAACTTAAATTTACCATAGATCCACGCGCCGGAAACATCAACAAAGGCTGACTAATGATCATCATTTCGTAGAATTTCGACTAATATCGGGAAAAAAATGAAATAAATACATACCTTGTATCAATTCATATGAGCTATGTTTTGACAAAAGAGGTTTCATTTATCTTTGTAATGCATGAAACCAAACTAGTAATTACTTACTACTGATCCATAAAAATCTATTTTTTTCAAATAATGGACGAAAGCATCAGGTAAAGTTGTATCTGGACCTGCAGATAATTTGCAAAAAGTTTCCACACTGGTAAGCCTGCTCTAACTGTGCAGACTGACATGGGTCGATACTTTCTGTAGATACATCAAACCCCTTTTCACAGAGCATGGCTCAAATATAAATTACAGCAGATTAATGAACGGGACACTCGTATACATGTAATCAACTAGAACCTTTTATAAATGCCTGTTTACATCATGGTATCTGAAACATAACCCCAGAAACATGATGTTTACATTATAAGCATGCACAACATTCATTGAAATCAAAAGGATTTTAATAACCGAAAAAGAGTTGAAGGTAAATAATGTTAAATTTCATGATTTTGATATCATGATTTTGACATGATTTATATCAAGGGCTCATTTATTACAACTCGTTTTTATTGTTAACAAATATGGACCAGCTTTTTCGTTATATTTTGAAAAGTTCGAGTATACTTGCCAACAGAATCACTTTGCACATACCCCGGACGTCACTTCTGGTTCCGAATCTGTACTCATTTACATTTCAGAGTTGGATGCTCTTATTTTAGTCGGAATTTTTGACAAGCCCCGTTTATTACTGCATAATTATGGCGTTTCAAATTCAATAAATTCTACCTTCTTACCAAGTGCATTGTGTTGAAAATATGGTAATTGTGTTAAAAACAAGTCTCTAAGGGAGCTTTCTTTTATATCAAATGGAACGAAATCGGATTCTTCTATCGAATCCAGGGGACCTATCCAGATTGTTCCGTTTATTACCAAGAATTGGCGTCACAATTGAATTTCGCTATTATTTTAGCGTTCCTTATTTATTATTTTTTTTTTTTTTTTAAGTAGCAAGATATCCATCAAAACTTTAGGTTAAAAGGTTATTTACTTGGGAATATTTGTTTTAATTGGTGGCATTAGTAAACATCATAATGATTATTTCTAGGCGACATGACGATTTCAGTGAACAAGCTACACATAACATGCTTGGGTGTTAATTGGAAGGCCCCAGGAAAGGCAAGATGCATCTGAATTTTGTCTTTGTATGTTATAGTTGGCAATTTCGCTTACAATTGTACCCTGGAGGCCGTGAATCTTTTTTATTTTTCATTAAAGGTATGGCGACATCGATTGGGCAAACAAATTGAGAATGAGTCTACAGCATGCGCTGGGATTGTGTTAGTGTACATGTTTTGTGCTTCCCTATGTTAATATATAGTTTTTTTTTTTTTGTAATTTAAGACTTGTTTGGTACTGTATTAAGATCATTTTTTATGTTAGGAGAGGGTTATTTTTCATTCTGAACATGATAGAGTAAGAAATCAACATTGTATCATTACTTTCCGCACGTCCCTCGTTCCATTAAACTGTTGCGTCTTAAAAAAGGGACAATTGTTTTAGCGTAAAATATATCTTGATCTCATTGACGAAAAAGACAATGCATATGCTAGCTACAACGCCTTCTCTTGATAGTTTATTATTTTAGTTCTATCAGCCTATGAAATCAAAGTACTAAAAATTTAACTTGCTATGACAAAGTACAAAAAGTATGACCTACAGCCATATCTACTTTTTTTTAGCTAAATCAATAATCTATCTATATGACTATAAATGTCCAATACCGAACATATATCATTTCTTGTTAATCTTGTGATAAGCTCCACTTTTTACGCACATTGGTTAAATAATCTGGTGATATACTAGCAGTATGTTACCAAGATGAGTTGAATTCCTACTTCGGATTTGATAGTTTATTAGGGCAGATACACTGTTATGGTACAATTGGTTCGTCAGTAATTAGCTGTAGAGGTCCAAAGTGACATAGGGAACGAGAACTCATATTTGCCTATGCACAGTTAATTTATCTGTCATTATTATATTTTTTGTTGTACAGGTTTTTCAAATTGTCATCTTTCACAAAGCTATCTTTTTATTGCTCAGATTATCTTGTTCTTACATATGTATAACTTCTTGTTTTCTGCTAGCATAACTTATAGACTATGTACTCTCATACTCATTTACGCCGAGCCCTGGTGGCGCAGTCGGTAGCGTACAGGACTCAAGTACAGGAGTTCGCTGGTTGGATCCCCGGCTCCGCCAATTTCTTTCCGAGGATTGATGATAGTCATTGCGACAGGATTCATTCAGCTCTCACCGCTAGTCATTGTTTCGACAATGTATATAATTGAAATAATGTTGAAAACGGCGTTAAACACCATACAATCAAACAACTTACTCATTTACATTGTATTTTTGTGATATAACATCAGCGTAAATTCAAAACTTGCTTTTCTGAGTCATTAGCTCCACTGGCCAAAGGCCAGCGAGCTAATGCCATGGCCCGGTGTCCATTGTGCGTCTGTCCGGTTGTGTGTCCGTCCGCGCAAGCCCGCCCGGGTGGCTCAGTGGTGAGCGTGTCGGACTCATGACCTGGTGGTTGTGAGTTCGATACCCGGTTGAGGCGAACTTTCTTTCCGGCGTATTTTCGCCTCTCACCTCTGCTGAAGCATGTGAGAAAAGTAGTCGGTGGCTTTGGAAAGAAAGTTGTGTTAGTACTGGTGTGAGAAAGCCAGGAAACACATGTGCGTCACCGACCGCCATGATATGACCTTAGCTGTTAAAGGGGCGTTAAACCCCAATACAACCAACCAACCGTCCGTGCATGCCACCATTCATAAATGCCAGTGTCTATTCTAGAACGCGCACTCGCGGGATTCACACTAATTTTTTTGTAAATCCAAACTAAATTCAGACCCAATGTGTGAAAATCCCGTGTAAAAAATAAACAACGAAAAAGTCACAAAACAAGGAATTTACTCTTGCGGCGCCAAAAATACCGCAGTTTTTAATAAAAAGGCATCACTGCAGAAGTTGTTCTGCAACATATTATGTCCAGTAAAGTAACCTTGCTTGAAAGAAAGTTGATAAAAACGGCCCACTTCCAAAATGACCCAGTCCAAAACGGCCCAGTTTACTTATTTGTAGACTGCTGTTATTTCACTGATTTTTTTTTTTTTTTCAGAATGTTGGGTCAAAAGCTAGGTCACTAGATTACTAGGTCAGATCTTAGAAAACCCTTGTGTACACTATAGAGTTCACATTTTCAGTCCAATACTCTTGAAAATTTGTTAAAATGCTTATCTTGATAATATCTCGGACAAGTTCGAAAATGGGTCACTTTGAGTGAAAAACTAGGTCACTAGGTCAAATCTTAGAAAAACCTCGTGTAGGTTCTGGAAGCTACATTTTCAGTCTAATACTCTTGCAAATTTGTCAGAATGTTTGTCTTGGTGATATCTCAAACTAGTTTGAAAATGGGTCATGTTGAGTCAAAACCTAGGTCACACAGTCAAATCTTAGAAAAAAAACCTTGTGTAGGCTCAAGAGACCTTTTTTCAGTCAAATACTCTTTAAAATTGTCAGAATGTTTGTCTTGATGATATCTCAGAAGAGTTTAAAAATGGGCCATCTCATCAAAAACTAGGTCACTAGGTCAAATCTAAGAGAAACCGTGTGTACACTATAGAGTCCTTATTTTCCGCACAAAACTCTTGAAAGTCGGTCAGAATCTTTTTCTTGATGATATCACAAATGAGTTTAAAAACTTGTCACATTGGTTGAAAAACTAGGTAACTATGTCAAAACTTTAAAAAAAATCATTGTGTACGCTGTAAAAGTCACACTTCTAGTCTAATACTCATGCAACTTAGTCAGAATGTTTGTCTTGGTGATATCTTACAGGAGTTTGAAAATGGGTCAGGTCGGGTGAAAAACTCTGTCACAAGGTCAAATCTTAAAAAAATCTTGTGTACAGTATATAGGCCACATTATCAGTCCAATACTCATGAGATTTGGTCAGAATATTGGTCTTGATGATATCTCGAAGGGGATTGAAAATGGGTCACATCGATTCAAAAACTAGGTCATCAGGTTAAAAGTTTAAAATAGCTTTTGTTGCTCTAAGGCAACATTTTCTGTCAAATACTTATGAAAATGAGTCAAAATGGTTTTCTTGATGATAAATAAGATGTGATTGAACATGGGTCACATTCGGTCAAAAACTAGGTCGCCATGTCCGATCTTTCAAAAATCTAGTGTACACTCTAGATGCATCATTTCCTGTCCAATAGTCATGATGGTGGTCAGAATCTTTGTTTTGATATTATCTACAATGGGAAAATGGGATATGTAGGGCTAAAAAGTAGGTCACTGAGAGAAATTCTAGAAAAAGATTGTGTACAAGCTACAGGCCAAATTTTCAGTCCTATAACTATGAAAGCTTATGAAAGAATTTTTGTATAATATCTCGATAGAGATTGAAAATGGGGCATGTTTCGTCGAAAGGTTCGGGTGAGCGACTTCAGGGCCATCATGGCCCTATTGTTTGAGAGAATAAACTCTACATTTTAGATGGAAGGGGAAAACCCTCTCAGTTTCAGTTTCTATAATACACACCATGTGCATGTGTTAACTTTCATTTCAAACATCTTGTTCTCCGAAACTACCAATCCAATTTTGATGAAACATCACTGAAATGATTCTACCATGGCCTCCTTTAGAATTTCATCAAAGAATGTGATTCCAATAGAATCTGTGGTTGACGAAACAAGAAAAACTGAAAAATATTCAAATTCTTTAAACCTCTTCTTGTCCAAAAGCATTAGGCCTAGGGCTACCGAATTTAGCATGTGGCTTTATCTAACAGACTTCTACGAAAATTCTTCAAATTGTAGCCCTGAGGTAAAAATTGGGCCCTGGGGATCACAAATTTTACAAGGGCTTATACTGGCTTTTATAGTGAAAAATTGAAAAATTGTCTGGTTCTTAAAAAGAAAAGCATCGGGCTACTTAATTTGGCATGAAGTTTCATCGAGTAAATTCCTACTAATAGTATTCAAATTATAGCCCTGGGGTCAAAATTGGTCCCACCACAGGGGTAATAAGTTTTACATAGACTTTTATCGTGAAAAGTTCAAAAATCTTTTTGAGCCTAACTGTGAGGCCTAGGGCAACCAAATTTGGCTAGCAACTTTATAAAGTAGACGTTTACCAAGATTGTCTGATTCATAGCCCTTAGGTCAAAATTGGCCCCACCCAGGAAGTCAAAACTCTTTACATGAGCTTATAAACTGAATATCAAAGGAATCGTAAGGTCTAGGTCAGTGTATGATCCAAGATTTGAAAAAAGGTGGGGGATATGTCTCCCATCACTCTGAAAAGAACGGGGGATTTCTAGAAAATATGGGGGATCAAAATTAATCACGAAACGCAAGAAACAGAACTAATCTCTTTTTGATTTATTAGATCCTTTAAATTTATAGCACTATGCCTCAGTTTTATTCATACTAAACACAAAACCTTATTTTGAAAGTCAAAATTGCCTAAATACTTTTTTTGCGTGCAGATGTCTTGCACTGGATTTGAAAATGTGTCTGAATGATGAAAAAACCGGGTGATTTTCACAATCACTCGCTCTGGATCAGCCACAGCTAGGTTAACCAAGTTTTGCATGTAGCTTCATCTTGTGGCTCTGTTGCAAGATCTTTAGAACTGCGCCCCTATGGGTGATATGTTTTAACACTGAACACTTTAAAAATCTTGTTGTACATGAAGTCAATATGTTTTAAGCCTATAATAGTGTGATCTAGGTAAATTAATCCTGTTAAAACAGATATATAGTGTGTATCATTTACCTCCCTTGATTATCAAACTGCTCTTCTACATGATTGGTGTTGCGTAATCATTATTTTAAAGAGAAAATGTTCAGTTTTCAGTAAGAGTGATTTATTTTGGTGTTCATAGTTATGCTTAGATGAGTTGAATATTCACTATAAAGTAGCATTTCTATCATTTAAATTTTTGTTCTAGAAGTGAACCACTCAGGGTACTTGAAAGATGTTTTCTTGTTCTAAGATTCAGAAATCTACTCCTCGAAGCATTTGTAAGAGTTTAGTGATATTTCGTAAAAATGATATTTGACTTGACCTTCTTGTATTCACCGACATAATACTTGCATTTGGAAAAGATATGACATTAGGGGAAGACCGAGGGGGGAGCTAGGTTATTTTCTTTCCCTGCCGAAAAGGTGGCGGGGGATATGGTAATAGTAGTCATCCGTCATTCCGTCTCTCTCTGTCCTTCTGTCCCACTTTCCGGAGCATAACTCAAAACTATTTCAGGTGTAAACATAACACTTCACAGTGGATAGATCTCATTGAGGAGAAGTGCAGTGCACAAGAACCATAACTCTTGAATGCATAATTTAGGAGTTATTGCCCTTTGTTTTTTCCCTTAAATTTTGCGCGGAGCATGACTTGAAAACTACATGTACATGAGATATAACATGAAATTTCACAGGTTGAAAGATGACAATCAGGAGAAGTGCAGTGTACAAGAACCATAACTTTTGGTGCCATAAGTTAGGAGTCATTGCCCTTTGTTATTTTCATACTTAAACTTTGTCTGGAACATACCTCAAAAAATTGTTAGGGGTGTAAACATAATACTTCACAGGTGGATAGATCTCATTCAGGAGAAGTGCATTGTACAAGAACCATAACTTTTGGTGCCATAGTTTAGGATTTATTTGCCATTGATGTTTTTCTTACTTGATTATTTTCCGGAACATAACTCGAAAATTATTTGAGGTGTAAACATGATACTTCACAGGTGCATAGATCACATTGAGGAGAAGCGCAGTGCACAAGAACCATAACTCTTGATTGCATAGTTAAGGAATTATTGACCTTTGTCATTTTTTCTTACTTCAATTTTGTCCAGAGCACAACTTGAAAACTACACGAGATATAAACATAAATTTCACAGGCTGATAGATGACATTGAGGAGAATTGCAATGTACAAGAACCGTATTTTCAGTGAATTATTTAGGAGTTATTGACCTTTGTTAATTTTTATTCTTATTAATTTTGTACGGGGCATAACACGAAAATTATAAAAGATATCAAAATGAGACTTCAGAGGTAGGCAGATTTCATCGAGAAGTGCGGTACCATGATTTTGGAGTTATGTTCCTTTGTTAATTTCTGGGTTTCAACGTTTTTTTCTGGAGCATAACTCGAGCTGTATTAAAGGCCCAGTAAAGTCCGTGTACAGTACCTTCAGTACTGTGATTCAAAGAAAATTGTTTCTGTAAAACAACTGTTGTGACAATAGATATGAGTGTATTAACCCATCTGAACATGTTTCTTATGCATTAAATGAAGAAAATGAAATAAAATGTAACCTGCATGGCGATTCAATAATACCTTGTATACAAAAGAGCGCTTGATGAACTTTGACCACTATAACTCACAAACGCCCAGCTTTCCCGATGGCAGACTTTTACAGGGTGTTCAGGAGACATTGGGGTTTCAGAAAATAATAGTGCCAAAAATTTCCAAGCAGTTGGGAAGGCCTATTGGTGGAGCTAGGTCTAGACCATTCTACCTCAGGGTTCAGTCGTTTGTTAAACAAAATTCATTTAATGGATCCATTTTTATGTGATGACTTGCTTGATATGATGTATCAAGGAAATGCAGTACATCCCCTTTGGTATGGCACTTCTTTGGAATTATACGATGATCATGAAAATCTGAGGGTTTTGGACATATTCACCAACCAATTTGAATTTCGTTCTTATTCTAAAGCCTTGGTCACACCGAGCTAACGGACAAGTAACGGATAAAAAATCATTTTATCCGTTCGTGTCCGTTCGTATCCGTTTTATGTCCGTTTCTTGTCCGGTGAATCCGCTACTTGTCCGGCGATGTCCGGCTATGTCCGTTCCATCCGGTGGGAAGTTTTGAGCATGTTCAAAACTTTCCACCGGACAAAACGGACAGAGACATGCAATGATAGACTTTGGATGCATCTGACAATTTATACCCTCGGCATGTCACGTGACCAGTACGTTCCTCGTACGTTGGTGTTCGGTACATTTCCGTTCATCGTACGTTTTGTCCGGTTCTCATGCGTTTCACTTCCGTTTTATCCGGTACAAGTCCCTTACTCGTACGGTGATATCCCTTAATAGATCGTTTATTATCCTGTACATATCCGTTAAACGTGCGTTTTTTTCCGTTACATGTGCGGTACTCGTGCGGTCATTGTGTGGCTTCCTCGCTCCACACACCGATCGCGTGAGCCTCGAGCGGCAGAGGAGATGAATTTTGTCACCGGATAACCAAATTCTGCATGTTTTTGTCCGTTTACCCCCCGTTACATATCCGTTAGCCGGTCTGACCAAGCATTAAATTTCAAAGCTAGCCATCTGCTTGGATGAAGATTCTATCAGATAGCTGGTTTTAGAAGTCAGATGCAGAATCAAATTGAGAGCCCCGGGTCATTGAGTATGGTCCCAAATTGCATATTCTGTGACAAAGGGGAAAAATGTATGACAGGTACCAAAACAACATATTATATAAGAGCTCCTTTCTAATTATTGGAGTTGTCCTTGGGCATGACACTTTACAGCCACCGCACCATGATATGACTGAAGTAATATTGAAAGTGACATAAAACACCATTCAATCAATAATCTTTTCTGATTTCAGAGAAATGCTCAAGGCATAGGTGTTGTTGGTGTGGTAGAGGCCAATTTTTTGGAGCCTATTCACAACAAACAAGATTTTAAAAGGACTGGTGAATACAGGTAGTTAAGATTTGCTTGATTGTATTTGTAGAATTGCTGTTTCCACAGTGTGTAGATGCTATTGTAAGCATCGGTTACTTTGAGATAAAACATTGTTGCTAAAACCAGATATTTATCATTCAGTTGATGAATTACGTGATGATTACACACATATTCTCCTTTGAATTGATTGACTTTGCCCATCACCAAACAAAATCCAGTGTTCTGATGAACATTGGGAAGAAGTCTTTTGAAAACATACTGGGAAAAAAAAGAACTGGTAACCAACATTTTAGCTCACCTGAGCAAAAAGAGCTAAAGTTGAGCTTATGTATTTGTGCTGTGTCAGTCATCCATTGTGCATCACCTTAGTAAATTTTTACCTTTTGTGCATTCTAGAGGATACATTTTAGTTCGAGTTCTCATGAAACTTGCTCAGAGTACATGTTATCTCGAAAGAGCTTGAAAAATGGTTATGTTCGATCAAAATCTAGGTCACCATATCAAATCTTTGTGTACACTCTAGAGGCCACATTTTCAGTCCAGTGCAAAGGAAAGTTGGTCAAAATATTTCCAATGATAATTTCTAGGACAAATGTGAAAATGGGTCATGTCGGGTCATAAAATAGGTCGTTAAGTCAAGTCTTTGACAAAACCTCGTGTACCCTCTAAAGGCCACATTTTTTGCCCTATGCTCATAAAAGTGTGTCATGTTAATATCTTGGACAAGTTTGATATCCCTGGCAAGTTCCAAAATTGGTCATATCAGGAGAAAAAGTAGGTCGCTGGGCCAGTTCTTTGACAAATATTTTGCATGCTCTAGGGGCCACATTTTCCTTCAAAAGCTTATTAAATTTTGAACCGATTGTTTGTCTTGATAATATTTCGGACAAGTTCAAAACTGGGACAAGTAAGGTCAAAAAGTAGGTCACTGGATCAAATGTTCGAAAAATCTTATTTTACACTCTAGAGGCCACTTTCTAAGTCTAATACTCATGAACTCAGATTGCTTGTCATAAAAGACTAGGTCACTGAGACTGAACTTTAAAAAGTTTTGTGTATTCTCTAGTGCTACTTTTTCAGTCATAGCCATATCATCTTAGAGCAATGTTGTCGTCATCTTGCAAAAACTTCAAATAAAATTTTCTAATAATTCTGTTATTACTGAAGACAATAACTTCAAGTTTTGGGTAGTTGTAAACTGTCACAACAGGAACCCATACCAGAGTAGCAGGAAACTTTCAAAATATATGTATTTCTCTTCAAAGTTGCCCCCTGTTTTTTTACTTAGAATTAACACTTGATAAGCAACTGCAGCAGAGACTTTGCAACCACATGTGGTGTTGTTGTTCTTGTAAATACTTTTTCGAAACTTGTAATCGTAAGCGATGGTCAGTTTTTGCTTGATCTAGTGTCATATTTTCTTTCCATGTAATATTTGCAGTGCATTAATGCAGAATGTTTCGAACAAGTTGAAAAACTACTTCATTGAAATAACACAAAATGAGAATACAGACAGAGCAGACA
Source organism: Hippopus hippopus (assembly GCA_946811185.2). Classification (NCBI taxonomy): domain Eukaryota; kingdom Metazoa; phylum Mollusca; class Bivalvia; order Cardiida; family Cardiidae; genus Hippopus; species Hippopus hippopus. The sequence goes on from OX328101.1 coordinate 33,728,403, forward strand.
GTTTGTGAGTTACTTTTTTCTTTTCTTTCATTAGAGCTTTACATTAAACCAGGGCATAGAAGAGACGAAAATCAAATGAGTATGCATACTTACAACATCGGTTTTTGAGAATAGATGTGTCTTTTTCATCTCAGACATTCATGCTAAGAACATTTTTTACTGTAGATATTAAACTTCGGTTGACAGGTTTTGAAAACATAGTGAAAAAGGAGCAATTGCTTGTCACAAGCATTTGCTTCCTTTCCTACAGTGTTTTCCAATCAGTTGAAAAACAATATTTTTCTATCCTTTTGTTGGTCTGTAAATAACTTGTACTATAGTGACAAACATAGAACTAGAGGGCAAACATCTGCTAAAGGCCCAGTAACGGCCAAAAGTAAAAAATGCGGGTGATAAATGCATATATCACATAAAATCTCCCCCGGCAGTGTATTAAACCCATGACTTATTTTTGATAATTCACTAGTGTATTATCGTTTTTTGGGTCCTGGTTCTGATCAGTTTTCAGTCATGAGCCCGTGAAGGTTGAAAAACCAACCACAATTCGTGCAGAATTTGTACTGCTACGCCGTTTCACGGAAACATGACGTCACTGTTGCTAAGGCGTATATGCCTGGACAGTTTTTGATTTTCGTGTTAAATAAAAACCATAAAATATAGGGAAGCTTTTTAAAAGCAACAAAATTGCTGATTTAGTTGCATTAATCCCATCTAGATACTGTTTTATTCTACTTTTGGTGAAAATGTCATGGAGCTATCTACTTGTGTATGTACACATTTGAAACCGAACTACATCTGTAAATATGGATCCGTGAACAGTATATAGGCAAAAGGTGATGATGCAGGATATTTTTTGTCTGTCATTCGTTTTATGCGATAAATAGTCTCACATTCGTGTTTATTATCATTTTTATCAAACTCATTGACTAAAATGTATTTGACGCTCGCCAAGGCTGGCGTCATACAATTTTAGTCAACTCGTTTGATAAAAATGATAATAATACATAAACACTTACGCAAGATCCTCTACCTAAACCACTAAATTTAAAAATATGGAAGTTATTGTGAAGATGACAATCTGTCATTTTAAGGTTTGTTCATGTGTTAGTCACTGGCAGAAAAATAAATTATAAAACCAGATAAAAAGTAAACAAAAGATAGAGCAACCTGGCAGCTGTTTACCTAGTTTTAAAAATCACATTTTCTGCCAGTGACTAAGACTTGGACAGACTGTACAATAACCTTGTAATCTTCACAATAATTTCCATACTTTTTAATGATTTGACTTGAATTTAAATGCATTTTATCACCCGCAATGTTTATCTTTGGCTGCTACTGGGCCTCTCATTTACTAGAACACAACAGCCTGACTGGAATTGGGTACAGTGTGACAACTGCAACAAATGGAGAAGAGCACCCCAAGGCTACAATATTGATATTGAAAAAGATTGGTACTGTAGGCAGAACCCTGATGCAGAATATAAGTAAGATTAATGAATTAAAGATTTTATTATGCACTTAAGTAAGATTCATGAGAAAGATCTTTTCCTTGTAATAGCTCAGCTGTTTTTAGCTCATTTGAGCATCAAGTGCACTAGGTGAGCTCTTGTGATCGTGCTGTGTCCGGCCTCTGTCGTGTGTCATGCAGTCAGCATTTATCATGTGTTCACCCTAGAGGCCACATTTTCAGTCAGATACTAATAAAATGTGGTCAGATTTTTTGTCTTGATAAAAGTTCACATCTGGTCAAAAAGTAGGTCATTAGGTCATATGTTAGAAAAACCTTGTGTGCGCTATAAAGGCCAGAATGTAAGTCTTGATGATCTCTTGGACAAGACTGAAATTGGGTCATATCTCTAACAAATTTGAAATTGGGTCACACCGGGTCAAAACGTAGGTCACTGGGCAAAATCTTAAGAAAACCTTATGTGCTCTATATAGACCACGTTAACTAAATCATTGCTATGAGTTGCTAAAACCTCATACACATGAAACCAGGTCAGAGTGTTTGTCTTGATGATAGCTCAGACTTTTTAAAAATGGGTCATGTTCGGTCAAAAAGTAGGTCACTGTGCCAAATTTTTGAAAAACCTAGTGTGCACTCGAGATGCCACACTTTCAGCCTGATACTTATGATAATTGGTCAGAATGTTTGTCTTTATTATATCCCGGACTAATTTAAAATACGGTCACATTTGGTCGTTAAGTAAGTCATTGGGCCAATCTTAGAAAAAAATTTGCATGCACTCTAGAGGCTACATTTTCACTTTTCAGCCTGATACTCAAGAAACTCGGTCGGAGTAGTTGTCTTGATGATATCTCGGACATGTGTAAAAAAGGGTGGCATCGGATCAAAAGTAGGTCACTAGGCAAAATCCTAGAAAAACCTTGCATGCACTGTATTGGCCACAATGTCTGTCTGATACTCTTGATGTTTGGTCAGAGTGTTTGCCTTGATAATATCTCAGACATGATTGAAAATGGGTCACGTCGAGTCAAAAAGGAGGTCACAGAGTCAAATCTCAAAAAAAAAAAGTGTGTGCACTGTAGAGAGCACATTTCCAACCAGATACGTATCAAATTTGGTCAGAATGTTTGCCTTGGTGATACCTTGGACATGTATTAAATTGAGTCACATTGTGTCAAAAAGTAGGTCACTGGACCAAATCCTAGAGGAACTCTGTGTACACTCTAGAGGTTAAATTTTCAGCCTGATACTCATGAAACTGGGTCAGAAAGACTGTCTTGATGAGATCTCCTACAAGTTTGATATTGGGTCACATCGGAAAAAAAATGTAGGTAATAGGGACAAATCTTAGAAAATCCTTGTGTGCAACTTAGAGGTCACATTATCAGCATGATACTCATGAGACTTGGTCAGAATGTTCGTCTTGATATCTTGGACAAGTTTGAAATTAGGTCACATCAGGTCAAAAAGTAGGTCAGTTACACTTATGTGTTTTACATCATTAAAACCAGGACTTGTCAGCTTTATCAAGCGAAAATGACTTTACTCAGGTGGGCGCATCAGGCCCAATGATCCTCTTGTTGAAGAAAATGTCCAGGAATTCTGATGGTTCCTTGGTCATCTGTGTCATCGTGAAAAGCTTCTTATATCTCTGTACTTATAAAGATATTTACTTGAAACCTTGAGCTTGTAGTTAATTTTCAAATGGGAATAAATACTAACAGGACAGGTAACCCTCAGATATTTTTGATGCCGTTTTTTCGACTTGGATTTTTCACGAACAAGCAGGCCAACATTGGCAATGCATGCAATGGTCTTGTCTATGCAGAACATCACTTTGCTGTTTCAAACCATAGTCTATGACTATGTTTTTAGTAACCCTTGACCAAACAATCCCCTCTTAGTTTAGTTTTAACATATAAATGGGGTTGGGTCACAAGTTATTACAACCTAGAGGTCGACCCTCCCCCTACAATGTAAAAATACAAGTTTTCATACAACTTAACTACAATGCACGAGAGAGAGAGAGAGAGAGAGAGATTATTTTGCTCCATTTTACCCCAGCATCTGAATAAAAAAGAAACATCAGAACATTCCGAAATAAACATGCGTCAAGTAAATTAGCCAGTTTGTTGAATATACTCCTGGACTGATACAAATAATACCGAATTTTCTCGTTCTGTTAAGGATGGTTTACCGAAAAGTAGATCGTTCAGGTTTAACGGATTGAGGTGCCGAATAGAATTAAACAAGGTTAGTCTCTGTCTAACAAAAAGATAGCATCTGAAAAAATAGTGTTCAGCATCTTCAGGTTCTGCCAAGCACATGTAGAGTTGACTATTACGAAGGTAGTTATGAAACAAATCACAATTTCGTCCACTGCATTTATTCCTAATACGGGCTTGCATAACTGATAAAAAACGATTGCCTTCAAGGTAATAGGCGGGAACAGCGGATAATGAGAACCTACTTGAGATTACTTTTTTAAAAGTTGAAAACAGATTGGAATTCTTTAGGCTATCATTTAAATCACCCCAAGTATGTATTTCCCCATTAAAAGGACATTGTGAAAGAAAGGCATTGTTGAAAAAGCGAAAATGCTGGTAATCAGTGTTTGTGTTTCCTCTTCCCAATTTTTTTCTTCAATTTTAAAGACAAAAGTTCATTATTTGAGGTATATCCATTTTAGTATCTGCAAATGCTTTCAATATTGACAGTCTAAAATCTTTTATAGAAGGTCTGTTAGTCTATTGCAGCTTTAGCTGTTTTTTGGGCAACAAAATTCCAGATTTTTAGCTCACCAGAGCACGAAGTGCTCAAGGTGAGCTTTTGTGATCGCCCAATGTCCGTCGTCCGTCGTGCGTCGTCCGTCGTGCGTCGTGCGTCGTCCGTCGTGCGTCGTCCGTCGTCCACAATTTCTTTAAACATCTTCTCCTCCTAAACCACTGGGCCAATCTTAATGAAACTTGGCAGGGATGTTCCTTGGGTGAAGCTCTACCAAAGTTGTTCAAGAGATTGAATTCCACTCATAACTCTGGTTGCCATGGCAACCAAAAGGAAAAAATTAGCAAAATCTTTGAAAATCTTCTTCTCTGAAACTAGAGGGCGTAGAGCTTTGATATTTGGTATGTAGCATCTCCTAGTAGACCTTTACCAAGTTTGTTCATATGATACCCCTGGGCTCAAAACTGGCCCCGCCCCGGGGGTCACAAGTTTGAACATAGGAAGAAAAGAAGGGAAACTTTAAAATTCTTCTTCTCTGAAACTGGAAGGCGTAGAGCTTTGATATTTCATATGTAGCATCTGCTAGTGGACCTCTACCAAGTTTGTTCATATGATGCCCCTGGGGTCAAAACTGGCCACGCCCCTGGGGTCACAAGTTTGAAACATAGGAACAAAGAAGGAAAACTTTAAAAATATTCTTCTCTGAAACTAGAAGGTGTAGAGCTTTGATATTTGGTATGTAGCATCTCCTAATAGACCTTTACCAAGTTTGTTCATATGATGCCCCTGGGGTCAAAACTGGCCCCGTCCCCGGGGTCACAAGTTTGAACATAGGAACAAAGAAGGGAAACTTTAATATTCTTCTTCTCTGAAACTGTAAGGTGTAGAGCTTTTTGATATTTGGTATGTAACATCTCCTAGTAGACCTTTACCAAGTTTGTTCATATGATGCCCCTGGGGTCAAAACTGGCCCTGCCCCGGGGGTCACAAGTTCGAAACATAGGAACAAAGAATGAAAACTTTAAAAATCTTCTTTTCTGAAACTGTAAGGTGCAGAGCTTTGATATTTGGTATGTAGCATTTCCTAGGGGACCTCTACCAAGTTTGTTCATATGATGCCCCTGGGGTCAAAACTGGCCCCGCCCCGGGGGTCACAATTTTGAACATGGGAACAAAAAAGGAAAACTTTAAAATTCTTCTTCTCTGAAACTAGAAGGTATAGAGCTTTGATTTTTAGTATGTAGCATCTCCTAGTGGACCTCTACTAAGTTTGTTCATATCATGCCCCTGGGGTTAAAACTGGCCCCACCCTGGGGGGGTCACAAGTTCGAAACATAGGAACAAAGAATGAAAACTTTAAAAAATCTTCTTGTCTGAAACTGGAAGGCGTAGAACTTTGATTTTTGGTATGTAGCATCTCCTACTGAACCTCTACCAAGTTTGTTCATGCCCTGGGGGTCAAAACTAGCCCGCCCCGGGGGTCACAAATTCAAACGTAGGAACAAAGAAGGAAAACTTTAAAATTCTTCTTTGCTGAACCTGGAAGGCGGAGAGCTTTGATATTTGGTATGTTGTGAACCTGTTCTAAGTTTGTTAGCCCACCGGAGCACAACATGTTCAGTGAGTTCAAAATTGGGTCACCTGGGGTCATAAACTAGGTCACTATCTTAAAGAAATACGTTGTGGGCAATCTAGAGGCCACATTTTTTGCTCAACGACTTGAAAATTGGTCAGAATGTTTGTCTTGATAAAATATCACATGAGTCTGAATTTGGGTCAACTGGGGTCATAAAAGAGGTCACTAGGTCAAATTAAAGAAATATAACTCTAGGGCTTTCTAGAGGCCACATTTATTGTTCAATTGATTTGAGAACTGGGTAAAATGTGTCTCTTGATGAAATCTAGGAATAGTTCAAAATTGGGTCACCTGGGGTAAAAACTAGGTCACTATGTCAAATTAATGAAATACATTTAGGGCACTACAGAGGCCACATTTCTTGATCAACTGACTTGAAAATTGGTCAGAATGTTTGTCTTGATAAAATCTCACATGAGCCTAAATTTGGGTCAACTGGGGTCATAAACGAGGTCACTAGGTCAAATTAAAGAAATGTAACTAGGGCTTTCTAGAGGCCACATTTATTGTTCAATTGATTTTAGAACTGGGTAAAATGTTTCTCTTCATGAAATCTAGGATTAGTTCAAAATTGGGTCACCTGGGGTCATAATCTAGGTCACTAGGTCAAATTAAAGATATACCTTTAGGGCACTCTAGAGGCCACATTTCTCGCTCAATTGGCTTGAAAATTGGTCAGAATATTTATCTTGATAAAATCTCACATGAACCTGAATTTGGGTCAACTGGGGTCATAAACGAGGTCACTAGGTCAAATTAAAGAAATATAACTAGGGCTTTCTAGAGGCCACATTTATTGTTCAATTGATTTTAGAATTGGGTAAAATGTTTCTCTTCATGAAATCTAGGATTAGTTCAAAATTGGGTCACCTGGGGTCATAAACTAGGTCACTTAGTCAAATTAAAGAAATACCTTTAGGGCACTCTAGAGGCCACATTTATTGCTCAATTAACTTGAAAACTGTTCAGAATGTTTATCTTGATCAGTTTGTGATGAGTTCTATATTGGGTCACCTATGGTGATAAAGTAGGTCACTATGCCAACTTACGGGCCACATTTTAAGCTCAATTGGTCAGAAATTGAATTATGCACGTGGAATGAAATTTTGCCTATTGACTCAGGTGAGCGATCCAGGGCCATCATGGCCCTCTTGTTTAGGTATTTGTAGACAACAAAACAAATGTAGCTCAAATATTCCAGTTTGTTTTGAAAGGGCAGAAAACCATTGTTGGTAAAGGAGAAAATGCTGGTTAATCCCCCTAAAAAGACTGTACAGGGATTGTTAAATGTGCATTGCCTCATGTTTAATGCCTCTTGCATACTATTACTGCTGAGCTGAGTAGATCAGTGGGTTATGTAGGTGGCTTTCAACCCTGGTTTGTCAGATTCTTTTGAAGATTGATGATTACTCCTCGCTCAGGGCTGAATATTATTGTGATGATAGTCGTGCGGGAGGGCAGCTCATGACGTGGAAAGAATGTACGAATGACATGTAAGAGAGCATGCATTCATGCACTTGCTACTGTGATATTCTGGTAACTAAAATAATACTGAAAATTAAACCCAACAAACAACAGGCAATATATATGAACCATGCGCATCTAAAGTTTATTTAGTTGTGTATTTCTTTACCAACAACATTTTCTACTGTTTCAAAGACAAATCCAAGACAAATCCAGTAATTTTAGCCCATTGTTTTATTGGTCTTGAGATACAAAAGTAGAAAATAAAGACTTAACGGTAAATCCTAACAGCAGGAGAGAGAAATAAACTCAAGGGATTTGTCCTCATTAGCGATAGCTAGGAAGGCCTCCAAAACATGCAATGCATTTTCTGTCCGTTGTAATCCGTGCAACCTTGCAGCTGTCAGGGGCAACATTCGGCATGAAGATAGAGAAATGATTATAGTTTCATAAAATAGAGATGAAATGGGATAAAAAGAAAAAAACTGGCTGAAAACGAGTATAAATGTATCTTTAAGATATTTCATACCAATTTCAGTCGATGTGATATCCCAGAAGAACTGGAAGATGGTGATGAAGCGCAACGACCAAGAGATAGAAAAACCTATAAAAAGACAGTGTGAGTTTCTGCATATATTACCTTTGAGTCTTTGACCTTGAATGAATTATAAAAATGCAACAATTACCCAACAAAGATCTATAAACAGATTTCTTATGGCTTTTGAAAACAAAACATGTAAAATCAAGGAAAGCTATGTAAAATATTAAAAAAAGATAATAAAAAGGTTATTAGAATTATGAGCTCTGGCAACTCTATGAAAAGGGTTGTCTAACGATATATTACTACAAAAATCGGAAAACCTATAACAGTTCTCTTTGAGAGTGGTGCTTGTCTACATTAAAAATAGTTGGAAGCACTTACTGTATCATGCTGCAATATTCTGTTTGGTTTTAGATATATCTTTGAGGTATTGTTTGTTCTGTATGTTTCAGTGTGACAAAGAGAAGGCGTGCCAAGCTAGAGAAGGTAAGTTTCATAGATGTAGATCAATAGGATTGCTTTTATCAGCTCACCTGAGTACAAAAAGCTCAAGGTGAGCTTTTGTGATCTTACTTCGTCCATCGTCCGTCGTGCATCATTAATTCTTTACCTTGTATACACTCTAGAGGCCACATTTTTAGTTCAATACTCATGAAAGTTGGTTAAAATGTTTTACTTGATAATATCTCAGACTACTTTAAAAATATTAAATATCAGATCAAAAACTAGGTCACTAGGTCAAATCTTAGAAAAAACTTGTGCACACTCTAGAGGCCACATTTTCGTCCAATACTCTTTAAACGTGGTCAGAATGTTTGTCTTGATAATATCTTGGACGAGTTAAAAAAAAAAAACGGGTCACGTAAGGTCAAAAATAAGGTCCTTGTGTCAGATTATATAAAAACCTTGTGTACACTCTGGAGGCCATAATTTCAGTCCAATACAAATGCACGTTGGTCAGAATGTTTCTCTTTATATTATCGCAGTTGTGTTTGAAAATGGGTCACGTCAGGTCAAAAACTATGTCAAAAGGTCAAATCTTTGAAATACCATGTGTAGTCTCTAGAGGCCACTTTCTCCATTTAATAGTTATGATAATTGGTCAGAATGTTTGTCTTGATGATATTTTTAAAGAATTTGAAAATGGATCATGACAGGTCAAAAACTAGGTCAAATTTTAGAAAAACCTTAGATACGCTTTAGAGGCCACATTTTTTGTTCAGTACTTATGAAAGTTAGTCAGAATGTATGTCTTGGTGATAACTCAGATGAGATTGAAAATGGGTCATATTGGGTCAAAAACTAGGTCACCAGGTAAAGCCTTTGACAAAAACTTTGTGTGTAGTTTAGAGACCGCATGAAATCCTCATGAAAGATGGCCAGGATGTTTGTTTTGATAGTGTCTACAACAAGTTTGAAAATGGGCTATGCTGGGCTAAAAAGTAGGTCACTGAGACAAATTCTAGAAGAAGCTCATGTACTCACTAAAGGCCACGTTTTCAGTCCAATACTCATGAAAATTTGTCAGAATGTTTATCATTACATCTTGGAAGAGATATGAAATGGGTCATGTTTAGTCAAAAAAACCTTGAGGTAAGCGACTTCAGAGCTATCATGTCCCTCTTGCTTATGGCAGTTAAGACCCTATGGATTTTGTCCCTGATCCAGTAGCAAGACATCTGGTGAAAGGTATTTATCTGCCTGCAACAGTTCTAGTTTTTATAACAGAATTAGACAAGACTGCATGAAAAGTACTTTCTAAACCCCCTCTTTTTTGTGTAAGTAGTATGACCTTGATAAGTGAATAAGTGTCATTATATCATGGTTTTGATGAAAAGGGACAAAGTCACTAAATTCAAAGTCAACTATTCATGTAATTCAGTGTTCAACATTCTTGTTCTATAATTTAAAGCCTCTGGCCCATAATGCAAAGCCTTATGTCATACATTTTTAAAGAGTAACATTCCCCATTACTATTCAGTAAACATTAAGAGTGAAGGTAAATGGTTAGGCAGTACTATCAATTGATAAATGCATGTTTTGTGGTTATTATATTTGGCAAGATGTTATGTAAAATAATTTGCCATTGCCACAGTACAGGTTCTAGGTGGCTACTAAGCCTGTAAAACATTGCATAAAAACGTAATACGTTTTAAATGAATTATTCCCTATTCTTATAAAAGAAAAAGCGGTAATTTCAAGTCATCATCTCAAAAAATACTCTACGAGTTTATTACAAGTTTGTGTAAGCCCACGACGGGAACTGAATAGACAGAGATGAGATTTCCAATATTTATAGGCCGATCTCTGTCCACACAGGTCTGCGAAAAGCGACCAGTGTATTACACAAGCATATGTGTTTCTATGAAGTGGGCTGTGTAAATAGAGATCAGACTCCCCAAAGCTGTAGACCGATCTCTGCCTTCACTGAGCCGTAACTCCGCCAAAGCAACCAGTTAATTACTGTTACATTATATGCTGCTTTCATTTTGCAGGTTGGCAAATTGACATGGGCTGCAAATTCATTTGTCAGAGTTGCCTAGTCATACATTTTTTGGAGTCCAGGCAACACACAATTTATTATTTATCTTGTTTCTGGAGAAGTAAAATGTTGGCATACAAATTGCTTCAAGTACAATTATTTAACTAAGATGAAGTTTTTTTTTTTTGGCATTGCTTGGATTTGAAGGGAGAAAAAAGACTTTCTAATTTTAAACTTGTTCCAATATCAACAGTAGCTTTGGCTTACTGAACCTTTCAAAGTATTTTAAATAAAAACTGTCACCCTAGTTTGTTATGCTGGTCCAAAAATTGGACTCAGATGTAGTTTAAGAGTTCTGTTACCATTTTTGTCCTTTCCCCACGGCCAACATCATTATCATTTTTTGTAAAAACAACAAAAAAAGCTTCAGAAAGCTTAAATCATCTTTCCTAGATAATTAGAGTATGAAAAATACTGAAGATCAATTACCTATTTTGGTTGTTCTATACTGAGTAACACCTTTAACCAAGCACTCTTGTTTTCGATTCAGATATTGATACAAAATGGAATTTCTTGCAGTTTTGGCTTAATAAAGGATAGGCTGTGAAAATAAATTTGTCAAAGTATCATTTCATTTTATATTATCAAAGGTAAAAAAAAATTATCAATGTTACCATAAAAAGCAATTTTCACATTCAACCAAACGACAGATGATACATCGCTCCTCCCACTGAGTCACGTGGTCTGCGAATAAAATCTTGGACACATTACCCATACACTAGAGCTTAGCTAGGAGACATGTGCGAGTTACCACAGGATTATTTAACCATGAAATAATTATTACTAGATCAAATAAGCATTGGAGCAATTTGAAAAATAAAAAGCAGTCACGTCTTTTGGATCTAGGTTTTTCGAAGTTATAGAGATGAAAATTGAAATAGAGGCTGGTTTATTTCGAAGTTAGTTAACTTACAGCTGTTACAGTACTTACAGACCTTGAGCCACAAATAGGCCCTTCTCAACGCCCCCCCCCCCCCGGCGGGGGGGGGGGGAATTTTTTGACACTATTACTTTCTGAAACCCAAGGTCTCCTGAGCAGCTTGTGAAGTCTGCCACATGGCGAGCGGGGCGAGTTATAGAGGTCAAAGGTCATCAAGTGCACTGTTGCATAAAAAGTATTTATGAATCACCATTCCGGTAAAATTTTCATTTCATTTTTTACATTAATTACATCAGAAACATTTTAGATGGGTTTATACACTCATATCTATAGTCAAATCAACTTTTTCACAGAAACAGAAGCATTTTTGTTTGAATCAAAGCGCTGAAAGAACTATTCTTGGTCATGCTTGAGAGCCTAAAATGGCTGGTACCCAAAAACGTATCCATAGTATACAGGATCACCAATTATTATACAGAATCGATGTTACGACAAACATTGTGCCTTTCCATTATAATTTATTCTATCTATAAGCTGCTTCAGCAAAGGAAGTCAGAGTATCAACAGTGACAAATGATGAGTTTTTTTTTTTTTTAAATATCTTACAAGATTTGCTTGAAGTAATGATATTTTTTTCTGTTGACCCATAAGAACTCATCGCAGTCAGGATTGTATTTAATCACTTCCATGGTCAACAGTAATTTGCCACACTGATTGGTATTAAACCCAGTGAATAAAGTTGTTAAGGTCTTTTTTCTTAGTGTGACTCTTCATAAAGCTCGATACAAATATGAAGTTGTCTTTTATCAAAGTGATAACAATGATGCTTACAACAGATCATTCCATGCTATATGAAAGTCTATTCATTATCATCCATGGACCACATTCATGAAGTCAACATTTTTATCGTCCACCTCATCGCTTGGTTAGAACATATTTCGCTATGTCAACTAAATCATTGCTCTAAGTTATACTCTATAATAATTTCATACATGTATTACAAGTCTATGACATGGGGAAGTATCCAGTAAATATTATGAAAATTCAATAAAGTTTCTGTTCTATTCACAATATGACATTTTTACTACAACTGAAAAAATATCAAAATGTACGCAAAGAGGGATGCATAAAACCATTTTTGAAACACTCTGGGTTTGTTATTCTCTGAATGGTTCCAAGGTGGTATTTTGAAAAACAGGATTTACTGGTTCCAAGGTGGCATTTTGCAAAACAGGATTTTACTTTTTCGAACTACAGAGACCTCCCTTCACAGTAAAAACTTTGCAAATGAGAAATCTGGTTAGAAAAGAAGGAACTGTGACCCATCAGGTCACAGATCATATGTTCCTACGGATGGGCAATTTTTGGTGCATCACTCATATGGAATAGCACAGTAAAATGCAACCTAGTATTTATGATAAGGGAAACAATATCCTGGAAATAACCCCATGATTGTGATACCAAATGCAAAAAAAAATGTTTATCTGACCATGCACAATAATACAAGTATGCTGATATTGGATGAGTTGGAGCTAAGCATAGTCTAAGTATATTGCAGGCGGCATGTTCTTTTTGAATTATGACAGGTACCTTCATATGCATGTTTCAGAAAGAGAGAATAACAAAATCCATGCATAGGCATTTTGTCCATAGCAAAAATAAGGAGGGTCACTAAGTATCTATCAAACAGTATCAATAACTGGCCAGCTGACATATCGAAAAACCTTCGGTCTCTGCTAGATGTGTGCAAAATGAAACAAAAATCTTCAATTTATACAGATGACAAATCACTGAAATACAATTTAAATCAGACATAGCCTTGGATCTACACAAGCAGAAAGCATTAAGTTATACATATGTAAGAACACGATAATCTAAGCAATAAAAGGATTTCCATGTGAATGATGATAATTTGCATGACCTTTACACCAAAAATATGTTAATGACAAGAAAATTAACAGTACATGGTAATACACAAAATGATCTTTATTTCAAAGTTGACATAAAAGGGAAACAAAATGTATAAATATGGGTAAAAGAATGGGAAAAAAAAGGCTATGGCTCTTCAATGCATAGTTTAAGACTTAAGCATATAATATCAAATGCAATGCATCTCATTTCCAACATTTCTACAACCCTTGTTTTACAGTCATGGCACGATGCGTCATATTATTTCCTTCTTTTTTAGTGTCAAGCAGTTAGCCTGACATAATTCTGAACAGGCATGAACGGAAAAACAACAACCACTGTTTTCATACAGCCACAAATATGGCCGGAAAGCACGAGAATGATGATGGTGATGGTTTTACTAAGCAAACATAAGCATAAATAAGCTTTCATTCCCTACGTCACTATAGTCCTCTGTAACTGAATACTGACCAACAATATGCGATATCAGGTGCATCTGCCCTGTTGAATATCAAATCCAAATGAGGAATTCAACTTTTCTTGGTAACGCACATAGCTAGTAAGTCACCTGATTACTTAACTGATGTGTGTAAAAAGTGGAGCCCAGCATTTTGGCAGTTATAATCATGCATACATCATGTATTTAACTTAAAAGGAGGATATGGCTGTAGGTCATACCTTTACTTCTTTGTCATGGCAAATTCAAATTTTAGTACTTAGATATTACTAAACGAGCGAAAGAGATTGATAAACTTACAAAAGAAGGCACTGTATATAGGATATGCAATATCTTCTTAGTAAATAAGATCTCAAGATGTACTTTACATTTTGACCTTTTTGACTGTTTTTTAGATGCAAGAGTTAAATAGTACATAATTTATCAGTAACTTCAGCACTTTGATTTACACTAAAAGTTTCCGCTTACTGTAATGAATATATTTTGACTATAAAAATAAGATATCAATAAATCTTAATTAATTCTTTTATGTGAAATAAATAAATCAGATAATAGTTGAATTCTCAGCAACTTGTATAAAACTTTAAAAAGTATATTATGAACTTTGGTTATTAGTGCTTCCATTTTATCGATGGATATGACAAATTGGTACAAAATAAATCTGAAAATGCCATTTAGGTTGCTTTAAGGATGCATTCAAGGCATTTTTGATCAAGAAAATGTGTTTTATCTTAAGAAATTAGTGCTGTCAGTGCTTTAATTTGCGTTAGATACTCTTGTACCTTGTAAGTAATCTTGTACCTTGAAAGTAATGTATAGCATTATCTAAATGTAGCTTATTACATTACCTGAGATCATTTGGGATTGTCACACGATAAAAAAATTTCAAAGAACCGTCCATTGAGAATCAAATGATAGGATTAAGATTAGAGGTGTACTCGATGACCTTTAAGCCCCACTTGCCAGATGGCAGACTTTGGGAATTTGCTCATGAGACAATGGGGTTTCAGAAAATTTCCCCGGGGGGAGGGGGGAGCAAACACCCTGCAGGTACATTTTACATATACTCCCAAAATATTAATTAAATTCATTGGTTTGCAAATACAGTTCATCGTTTACCTCGACAAAAAAGACCTTTTTTTTCAAAGTTCAAACTTCACTTACAGAGATTTTTTTCATTATTTAGTCCACGATATGTGCCTGAATAATTTCACCAAAATCGCAAGACTTTTAGAATTACCAAACGAACTATACATGTATATAGCTGGGTTAAATGATATATCGAAAGATTGAATTGACATTAGAAGATACAAAAACAAATAATAGGTTACCAAATTGATGTTGTTTTTTTTAGTTGGAGGGAAAAAACGAGGAGAAGAATAAAAACAAGAAACATGTACATATTTCTAAGCATTCGCCGCTAAATACTACTCTGTAAAAGTAATAGAAAAAGAAATTTAACTTACACATTGAACATGTATAATCCAAATTTCAATCACTATCAATCACAGGGGCTAAAGAGTCAGACTGATGTGACACGTGCGTGTAATTTTACATGTAAGACAGTACCGGACGCTTATGGCATGGCATACTGATAACAAAGGTATACCGCATAAACCCTTGCTCCACGTTTTGCATAAGAGTTGGCGACATGTACAACAAAGCTTGTTCCGAAAGGAAGATAGCGTGATTGGTGTCTCTTTGATTTTCGATACATAAATCATAGTTTATGGAGATTAAAAGATTGAAAATAAAGGAAAAGGGAAAAATGATAATGTACAAGGTTATATATCGTCTTTAACAGGTTTTAAGATTGCTTCGATAAATGTGTTAAAATACAGGGGCCTATGAGAACAGCACTTTAAATGGTTTACTCTTGAAGAAAGATGGCATTTGTTTTTAATTTACACAAACGTCTAAAATTTGTCTACATAGTATTTATATTTTAAAAACAGGGGACCGTTTAGGTTTTACTTTCCAAGAAGACCATGTCAATAACATTTTCGAGAAAATCAATTATTCTGACGTGAATTTTGTCGATTCACATTTTATTTAAGAATTATTTGTAGAAAAAAAATCCACAGCTTTCAAAATAACAAGTCAACTCGATTTGGGAAGAATATATATTTAAAAGTATATATGCAAAAAAAGAACAAGATAAAGAAAACAAAAAAAATGAACTTGATCAAACCCAATCAGGTGTCTAAGTATGATCTATATATTTCTTTTAGAGAAGAAACAGGTATCTATTGCTAAGAATGAAATTCTAGAAATTTTATGACAATGTAAAAGCAGTACGCTTATGTCATGGCCTGGTTTCCGTCCGAGCGTCCGTCCATCCATCCATCCGTGCGTGTGTTAACTTTTATTTCAACATCTTCTTGTCAAATACTACCCATCCAATTTTGATGAAACTTCACAGAAATGATCCTGCATTGGCTCTCTTCAGATTTCCTTGAAAGAATTTGATTCTTTCTAAAACTCTGGTTGCCATGACAACAAAATTGAAAAAAAAATATTGAAAATCTTTGAAAATCTTCTTGTCTGAAATCATTAGGCCCAGGGCTACCAAATGTGGCATGCAGCTTTATGTACTAAACCTCTACCAAGTGTCTTCAAATTGTAGTCTTAGGTATAAAGTTGGCCCCGCCCCAGGGGGACCAGTTTTACATGGGCTTATATAGTGAAAACTTTAGAAATATTCCTGTACCTAGCCATTAGGCCTAGCGCTACCAAATTTTGAATGTAGCATTATATAGTGGATCTGTACCAAGATTCCCAAAGTTATAGTCCTAAGGTCAAATTTGATCCCGCCCCGGGAGTCACAAGTTTTACATGGGCTTACATAGGGAAAACTTTAAAAATCTTCTTCTACCTAGCCATGAGACCTAGGGCTACCAAATTTTACGTGTAGCTTTATCTAGTGAGTCTCTACCAACAGGGCCTAAATTATAGCCCTGGGGTTAAGTTTGGCCCAGCCTTAGGGGTCATAAATTTCTACATGGGCTTATATAGTGAAAACTCTTGTTACTAACCATAAGACATAGAGTTAAAAACTTTGCATATGTAGTTATCTTATACATGTAGACCTCTACCTAGATTATTTAAATAACAGCCCTTGGGTCTTAAGTGGCCTTGCCCGACAAGTCACAAGTTTTACATTAGCTTACATAGTGAAAACTTTAGAAATCATGTTGTTTCAGATTGTGAACTATGGATGTAATATTTTATGAGTGTTTCATCTCGAAGGCCTCTTCCAAAATTGGCCCAACCCCATGGGTCAGTGCTTATAGAGTAAAAATTCTAAAACACTTCTTCCTCCAAACCATGACTCCTGCGGCTTCCAAATTTGGCACATATCTTCATGTTGTGGTTCACTTCTGAATTTATTCAGAATATAGCCCTGTGATCAAACATAACCCTGTCTCAGGGGTCTCATGTTTTACAGGGCCTTTTATTGAAAAAACTTTGGAAATCTTCTTGTTGATAACCAGACATTCTAGATCTGTATTACTTGGTATGGGGGCTTTATCTTGTGGTCCTCTACCAGGATTCAAGTAATTATAGCTCTGTGGTCAAAAATGGCTTTGCTCTGGGGTCATAACCTTCTCGTGGGATTTTACAGAGAAAGTTTTATAGTCTTCTAGTTCGAAACCAACTGGCCAATAATTGTTATGTTGGCGTATAGGGTTTTTACTTATTAGGCAGTTGAGCGATACAGGGCCATCATGGCCCTTTTGTTTTAATTATACCTACCAGACATTCATATATACTTGTAACTCCTAATGATTCAGAATGTCTAGGTTTAATAACGGCAAAACGGCTTCCGCTCTGAATGGAAAAAATCCTGATCGCTGATTGGCTTATTGATTTTTTGATTGACAGCTGTCATTTAGTGAATTGCAAGTTCGTTGGAACAATTTTGTGAGTATCAAGTGTGACCCCTATTCGCATCAATAATAGCTTGGCATCGATGTCTCGTAGATTTGTGCAATCAATATCCATCTCTGCGGTAGTTGGTTTCATATGTCCACAAGGTTCCCACTCTAGGACTGCAGTGTTTACCTGGCAGAGGAGATTTCGAATCTCAAATTATGTTGTTCAGAACAGGTTTGATTGTATTTAGATTTGGACTGCATTGCAGCCAATACACAACCAAAAAAAAAAAAAGTGGGTACCAACTGTTTACAGAGTAGCTGTATTAGTGCGTGGTCTAAAAGGATATACAGTCATCTGTCATGCAGAGCAGCTTGCCTAAGATGGGTTGTTACGGCTCTGTCAGAACTGGTCGACTATGGGCATCAACCGTTTGTTCATCACTCTCACTGCCAGACTCTTAACCATGATGGGACTATTAAGTGATCCTGGCACCAGGTTGTTACTTTTCTTCTTGGGCGCTGTGATTGCAGCGACTGAGACCGTGGCATTTCAAACTTTGGCCACAATGATGAAATCGGTCAAATTAGCAACTGTAAGAAAAACAGTAAAGATTATAACAATTAAAATGTTTAAAGATGAAAATGTGCGACATGCATTTAAAAACTTGTACTCAAAAGACAGAGCATTCATTTGAAAAAAAAAATCCATTCCATGTTTGAAAGTTGTTGATTAATACTGATTTTGCACTGACATACTGAAATATGCGCTGAATAGCTTTGACATACTAGACTGTACATATCACATGCCTTGCGGCTGTAAAATCACGGGTCATAGAAACACGAAAAATTAATCATACATGTACGGCTACTTTCAAAGAGAATTAATAATGAGATGTGTTTCTCAACTCATAAAAGGGAGGTAATTGCAAATTTGTTAATGATCTTAATCTGGTTCCTTTTGCAATTCTAAGGCACTGAACATTCTTTTTTGTTGTTGTTGTTGTTGTTGTTGTTGTTGTTGTTGTTGTTGTTGTTGTTGTTGTTGTTGTTGTTGTTGTTGTTTTGTTGTTTTTAAGTGTTCTGATTAACATAAAACAAAATTTAGCCCACAAACACAATTATACAAACAAAATAAACCGAAATATCCTTTTGAAAGCTTGCCAATCAGTTAAACGTCCTGTCAGCGGCCTGCAGGAGTGGCATATTTTATAGCCTTTTTACTTGTTTTTCAGGTATTTTTATCGATTTACCATGACAAATAATAAAAATATTACACATATAACTTGTCATTATGCATCTTAAGCAAATCTTTGATTTGAACAACCCAATAAAGGAATTATTACAAGTCGATTTCGCTGTAAATTGTTCATACTGTATAGGGACTCTCCGCAAGATTGTAACACGAAGAATGAAAGATAAATATATACATGTATCTGTTTTGTGGGTAGTAATCTTATCTTAGTTCAAAAAGTGTTCGGTAAGCTTTTTTACTCAGTATAGTTTTTTCAGCATTCATTGTCTCTAAGCTTGGTTTTCCAATTATTGGACCAACATGTCAATAACCACAGACAAGCCTTTTCAAAAATAATCAGCGTTGAAAACAAGTAGTGTTATTGACGTCTCAGACTGTCTGTTTAGACTGGTCTAACTTGGAAGCATTTGCATGCAACAATTATAATTTCTTAAAAATGATATGTCTCTGAAAAAGAAGAAATTGTTGCTCGAAAAGGAGAAAATGCTGGTTACCCCAATATTTTCAAAACCCATACTTTTAGGTTTTTACAACGTAGGATTTTTTAGTAAAGACGTCTTTTCTCATTTTCAAAAGGAGAAAAAGTCAAATGGGAAACAGGAGCAGTTAAGGGAACAGGAGAAGCAACATACAGAAGCAAAACAGCATCAGGGTAAAGGGAAACAGCTTCAAAAGAAAATGAAAGAGACAGAAAAGAATAAATTAACAGTGAGTTTTTCCCTATTTGCTTGTGTCAAAGCAGTTTACTGCTAGATTTTTCTTCTTTTACCAGAAAACAGCATTTAAGCCTTCCTAAAATTGAAAGCATTAGCAGACGACAAAATTGATTTACTCAAAACGTGAAATTTGTCTTTCAAAACGTAGAAAAACATTGTGGAAAAAGAAGAAAATGCTAGTTACCAGCATTTTCTCCTTTTCGCACAATGTTTTCTACAGTCTTCTTCCTCGGGCTCTTTAAAAGTTGGTATTGTTTGGTAAAGGGCCAAGAAGAATTTTTTTTATAATTGCTCAGGTCAATTGACCAGTAGACAGGCAAGTTGTCACCAACTATGACGTGACCCTGCCCTTGGATATTATTGCATAAACAATGTGGTAGGCTAACGACATCTATGTGCATTTCCATATATATTTGATGAACATTTTCTGCCTAATAAACTCACATTCGACAACGAATAAGGAATTTTAAAAAAAAAGGATACAAATGTATTTGAAAACAAATACTGTGCCAATGTCCGTGCTTGTGAGGTAGAGCGTCGGCCTCTTAACCAAAAGATCCCGCGTTCGAGACCCGGGAGCGGGTGTCAACTTTTTTCATTGGCCCACACATTCGGCACGATAACTGTTGTAATTCCCAGGAAGCAGAATCGAAAGAGATAAGTATAAGTTGTGAGAGCTTGTTTCTCAATCGATGTAAAATAAATATGTTTAATCTAAAGTACATGTAATATTGTGACAAACAAGAGACTGAAGCTACGTGTACAATTAAATGTACATATATTCTACATATAGTCCATTGAAAAATGAATTATCTTGCTGTATTTGACCATCCGTTCTACAAGTAAAATTTTTAGATGTTTTCTTCAGTCTAGTTGCAAATGTTATTGAGCAACAATCCCTCACTCCCATAGACCATCGCAAGTTGAGGATACATCTGCACGCAATAAATAACGGTTAACTTAGTGAAGAGTCTCCGCTGGTAAAAGGGAAAAATAAAAAAAGTTGATTGATATAAAATTTCATTGACAGAATGTCATGCAGCATGCACACATAGGGTGTGAAGTGTGATTTCAGTAGTATCCAACATCAAGTAGCTAAAACCTAGAGAAACATATGTTGGTTTTGTGTAAAAGACCAGTCACAGCCTAAATTTTTATGGAGAATTACAAGTTACATGTCTATCACAATCATTTAACCCTTTCCCAAACGACAAATTTTAGACCTTTCCAAATTCAAAGCATCTGCAGACAAATCTTAAAGAGGTAAAAATGAACTTCAGTGTTTTGATGTGGTAGAAAAACATTGTGGGAAATGTTTCACAATGTTTTCAAAAGGCCTCTTCCTCAGGGTCGTAAAAACCAGGGATTAATTGGGAAAGGGTTAATCTATATGTGTGAAATATGAGCCATTTTGTTATACTATTTAATTAACTGTTTGAAGAGGTAGTTAATTCAAACCAAAAGTTCTCATCAGTAAATATGGTAATTCTTAATTCATCCTGACTACTCTTTGGAGTATTAATCAGAACAATTACTTCATCAATTTAAACCACCCGTAAAGGATTAGACCTTCCAATATTGTGTCTGTGTGTGCATGAACTGTTTGAAGGGGGAAATGGCGAGTATCTAAAATAGCCAATGAAATTATTTACACCAGAGAACAATTATTTATCCTTATGCAAAGTAATTCACAGAATTTTTCATTTCATTTCAGTAAAAACATTCAAGAGCCTTAAACTTGACGTGAAGTCGTTTTCTTTCAGAAGTAATCTCCTGTCTCCAGTCTTCCTTTTCTTTTGTTTTGTTGGATTTTTCTTTCACAGTTGAAAGCATTCATTAAGTATTCACTGCCGCTCTTTAGTTTTGTTGGAATTTCTTTCACAGTTGAAAGAAATCTTTCATTAAGTACTTCTTGCCGCTCTTACAAAAACCTAAACGACATCGTTTAATCATTTTAGATGCATTTGTATCCCACAAGTTTACAGGAAATTGTCGCCAATGTATTTAAACGGTGAATCTTTAGAAATGCGATATACGAGGGGTGATTGGGAAGTTCGTAGACTGTGCTTATAACGCCTTTATTATTTGACGCAGGATGATGAAACTCATATCGATGATTAACTAACGTTTTCTGATCACCATAGACTTTAAATAATAATCCAACCTGTAAAATTCGCCGAATTATCTGTATCTATATCAACCCATGTCTACGTACACGGAGCACGTCAAAAATTCACATTTTTGAATCATTTCCTTAAATAACCATTGGCAAATTAAAGTGCGTTTCCCTTAATGTATGACTTCGCCAATTCGTCTGCTACCCAACGTTGCTTATGACGTCATTTCCGGAAAATATCTTGTTTATCAGCGTTACATAGTAAAAGTTATCCACGTTTGAAACTAAAATGTCTCGAGGCAAATTTTTCAAAACCATGACGTCAACGGGCGACGTCGAGTTAAGAGCAGCAATTAAATTTTGTGTGGGATTAGAAAAGACTCCCAGCGAGACATTTAGGATGCTGCAAAGTTCAAAAACTACGGTCAACTGCAGTAGGGCTCTTGTCTTCAAGTGGCACCGCAGATTTCGGCATGGAAGACGTTGTATAGAAGACGATGGACGATGTGGCAGGCCTTCTAAGGTGAAATGTTCAATCACGGATCAAGTGAAGGATTTGGTTTACAGTGACAGGCGACACACACTGAGAAGTTTAGCGGCAGAACTGGGTATATCATCGTATACGGTGCATGACATTTTGAAAATTAATTTGGGGATGTGTGCGCACGGTGGGTGCCGCGCCTCCTTAAGGACAATGAACGTGAAAAAAGGGTTCGCTGCTCAGAGGAATTCGTTCGTCGGTATAAGCGTGAAGGGGAAGAGTTCCTTGACAGAATAGTGACCACGGACGAGACTTGGTTATGGCATTTTGACCCCGAAACGAAAGCACAGTCCTGTGTTTGGAAAACCCCAGAGACACCCCCACCGAAGAAGGCACGGGTACAGAAAAGCGGCGGGAAATACATGTACATGTTTTTCATGGACAGAAAAGGAATGATCTTGCAGCAGCAGGTTCCCGATGGCCAGACAGTGACTGCAAGTTTTTATTCTAACGTTAGATTATTGGATATTTATTAAAAACACTCCATTCTAAATTAAATCTATCGCTGTATATTTTAAGATATAACTAAAATTGCAACGATATAATAACAATGTTTTAAATATAGAAATTAAATATTAACGATGACTGTAAATGTTTTGTTAAGCTCAGGTTTCATTTTTCAGGTTCTAAGACGAGACTTGATGCAGGCATTGAAGAAGATGCGCCCCGATCTAGATCCCGAACGTATAATATTTCACCAGGATAATGCTCCAGGTCACAGGGCTGATTCAACTCTACTGGAAATTAGCTTGCTTGGCTTTGAAATTCTGCAGCATCCACCCTATAGCCCAGATCTGGCTCTAATGGATTTTTGGGTGTTTCCGGAAATCAAGGCAGCGCTACGAGGTGAACGGTTTGAAAACGCCAGTGAGCTTTCCTTTCATACCAGGAATGTTGTTTCGGCATATGACAGTGATTGGTATAGTGAAACCTTCTCTAAATGGTTACAGAGACATAGGAAGTGCATTGAAGTCTGCGGTGATTACGTTGAAAAAGTCTGACTGAATCTGCGACGTACTCATGACGTCAAATGTAATGCGCCGGCGTGCTCCGTGTATGCCGCACTGTGTTCATGTAAATTGTTGTAACTTTACTATTGTTGAATGTATTTTTATAATTTTTTTACCTATATGACAAAATACAATAAGGTTTATGATGATGAAAGAATCTTATCCGTACGTTGTTTCGTTTTCATTCTATAGCAACAGTCTACGAACTTCCCAATCACCCCTTGTATTTATCTAAGAAAAACACCCCGGATATAAATATGAAGAAAGGTGAGAGATTATCAGTTTTGATTGAATAGTATCGTAGATTGACGTTTTCGATACCATAAGCACTAAATGCACAAAGAAAAAATACTCGAGTATAAATGACAATCATGCATTTTTTTCCTTTAATTCTCCATTGAATCTACTGCTTAAACAATAAAATCTACTTTCATGCAGTTTTAAACATTCAAAAACAACATGAAAATTGAGACCATATAAAATGCTACAAATAAACTGACCTTGTCGTGTTTTCGATACTTTTCGTATCTGCAAACTAAAGAGTTCATGTAGAGGTGATGACCAAAAAAAAAACATATGAGCTATGAAGGATAATACGCCAAGACCAGATCATATGCACTGTCAGAAAAACAATATAAGGGCACATTTCAATTGAAGTAAGTACTGTATCAGAACTCAAAATAGTAGTAGAAAACTCATTTCTCTATAGTGAGAAAAAGAGTATCAAAGCCATAAGGTGGGTAAATTTTGCAAACACCATGTATTTCTATGAATTCTGTGCTCACGTGACAGTCATGTGACTTGTGGGACAGTGATCCGAAGAAGTCTGGAGAAGAAGTAACTGTTTCAAAAGGGGAATGTTTTGTCACTGTGGAAAGAAAATGAAATGAGCATGTACCACAAAATAATAACCTTCGTGAATACATGCATGGATGGAAGTTTTCAGGCATATTCTTGAGATCAGAAATTAAGGCCTCCTAGGAGCCTCTCTTCCTTCATTTCCTCTGTAAAAATTGACAAGTTTGTAGGATTGTTGGATTTTTCAAAAAAACTTATTTCCTCTCACGATGCACATGTGAAAATGTTATAGGAAAGGAAAATTTGCTCGAAGCAAGCAATGTTTCCTCGCTAAAACCAATACTGTGCGTACCTATTAGAATTGCTTCATCCAGGCAATTCTAATGAGTGACCACAATCCAGGATTTAGTGTTGAACTAAGGAAACAGTACTCGTTGAGATTACCTTATCCTTTCCTCTTGATATGTTACTGCTAGATTTTCTGTAGGAGACATGTACCAGTCAGGACAAGGTAGATCATACAGCAGCTCTTGGGGATTTAGAAAAAGCCAAACAGCCCATATCAGCTGATCAGGAAGAAGAGAAACAGACAGAAACTCTGCAGTTACAGGTACAGGAAAACAGCCAAGCCATATCAAGAATGACTGCGTCTCTGAATTTACCCATAGATGAAGGGACTGTGAGTACTTCCATGTTTGTTGCTGGTCATGTTTTGACATGAACTGTTTGACAGGAAACAAACTTTTAGACTTGTCCAATTTCAAATCATATGCGGACAACAGCTCAAACGTGGGTCATATGGAGTTGTCTTTGAAAGGGTAGAAAACATTATGGACAAGAAGAAAATACTGGTTACCAGTGTTTTCTCCTTTCCCAATGTTTTCTCTTTTTTCATTGTTCTCAAAATTCTTTTTCCCCTGGGTCATTATAGCTAGGGACTTTATGGGAATAGACTTCATGCTATTTTCATTAAGTCCATTTGAGACGAGAGAGATGCCATTGTCACAACTTCCAACTTGGCTCTCAGATGACTCATATCACACATTGATTTCGTTATGCCTTGCTAAATACAAAGACATGTGAAAAGACTTTGTCCAGTCTCGTAAGAGTAAAGAGAGTTCCTAAATGAAAATTGACCTATCTGCTATTTTTAATGCTCAAGCTGCATATTTTTTGCTTGGCTGTCTTCGCAGAAAACACTGAGGTATGGTCATAGCTATGTTGTTGTCTTGTGTGTGTGTGTGTGTGTGTGTGTGTGTGTGTGTGTGTGCAAAACTATGACATTATCTGGTAACCCTGTCAGAACTGAAGACATTTCTGCAAAACCCTGTATTTTCTTTGCAATTTAAAAGAGAACCTATACCAGAAGGGTAGGTACCCCTCACGATATTATTGACAGAGTTTTGTCTCTTTGAGAACTTAGAACTTTCACTCAAAAAGCAAATGACAAAGAGATGTGACATCTGCTTATTGTGCTTATGTTTCCTTGTCCAACACTATTTTCGAAAGTCTTCTCCCATTAGAGGCACTTAAAAATGGGAAAGAGTAACCCTTTGCCAAACAATCCAGTGTATTAACTACCCTGTAGAAGAAGGCTTTTGAAAATATTATGGGAAAAGGAGATTATACTGTTAACATGCATGTACCCCCTTTCCCAAATATTTTCTACCCTTTCAAGGAGAAATCCCATCATTTAAGCCACAAAACTAAATGTTGTCTGCAAATACTTTTAATATGGAAGAGGCTAAAATTATGTTGTCTGGCAAAGTTTTAATTGTGGTGGATATTGTCTGACCCTTGACATCATAAGGTTTGTGATATCATAAGGTTTGCTGACATGGTCTTGATTCTTGATTTCCCTAATTTCAGAGTCTGGGTGAAATGATTCAAGATAGGAATGGAGCTGATAGTTCAACTGTTACAGTATGCAGGTAATACTCTTTACCCGTTTGAGGCTAAAATGAAATTTAGATAACTGGTCACGTCTTGCAGATGACTGGAGTATTCATGATGTGAAAGAGAAATTTATTTTTACTCCATGGATTGAAAGTTCGCAGAAAAAAAAGAAAAAAAAAACATTTAAAAACATAACATCCTATCCTGTTGAGTGCAATTAATGAAATGGACTGTCAAGGAAGGGAAAAACTGTCAAAATAACATTATTTCAGAGTTGTGTTTGCCAGCATATAATGGTTGAAAATGTAGACCCAAGCTCAGACTACATGTTCCATGAAGTTTGATCGGAATCTACATGATCTGTAAACGTGACTTAAGTTTGGTTCAGCACTTTAAAGGGCAGACCCTATCTTCACTTACTTTTGCAGACAATTTAGAGTGATCATCAGGCTTTGAATTAATTATTTGTAAGGGAAAGCAGTGGACAAAGGAATTTGCCGTATATCTGCTCCATGGAACTTAAGGATTTCAGAAAGGTTCCATGCATATCCAAACTGTTTTGAATGAAATTCATCTAGTTTACCTCGTTTTGAGGACTAAGCTTAGTAGATCATTACTTGACACACAGGAGTTGAAATTATCCTGGCCAATTATTTCACAAGATTGGTGATATTCCTTTCAACAGGATTTACTCCTCTTTCACAGCTGATTATTGTTTTGATGATGGTTTTGTGCAGGGCTCTATCCAGAAATTTTTGGGGAAAGCTTCTAGCCATATTGAGAAAAAAATTTATCCACAAAGTGTCAAAATTTGGAAAAGCTTATTGACAAAACATGAAGTCAGGAACATGTTTAACCTTAAGATGAACTTAAATAATGATTTGTTGATTGACTGCATAGTGTTTAACGTGGTTTTCAACATTATTTCAATTTCGGCGGCCAGTGCACCTATCCATGCTTTCCTGGTATTCTTTTTACCAGTACTTACAAGCTAGTGGAGCTTGGCTGAACTTAAATAAAGCATCTGTTGTACAACTGAATCAGTGTTACTTTTTTTCAGTCTTCTTTCTTTAAATGTCCTACTCATTTGTCTATTACACTTGATCTTGATCCAATGCTCTTAGCTTCAAGACAAGTGACAAGTAACACCCCCTCCCCTTTCTACATTACATGTACAGTATGTAGGTTGTCCTATATCTTTTTCTCAAAGATATCTAACCATTTTTCTGGTGACTGAATGGGAGTTTAATATCCTGCATTATTTTCTATGCGGTGTGTATGCAAGTTAGCTGTTTAAAAAAAACATTATCAATGCTAAATAAGATAATGTGAAGGTTTTTTGATCGGATAAGGTCAATTTGACGTTTGCTCTGTAATGGGTTTTTGAATTTTCCCTCATGACGATAAATTTTATAAACGTTTTTTTTTTTTTTTCTTCTGTGTGATTTGACACATGTTGGGAGATAGGAAAATCATCATTTTCTGTAGTAGACCTGATACATTATTGACAAAAAAAGTTAAAAATGTAATTGTGGAGGGGAAACCTTGCACTAGATTTTTGCGTCATACAAGTTCGACGATAATAGGCATGAGCTATCACAGTGTTTATCATTGTTTCTTTATATTGGTACATCTTAACTGATAAGCATGGTCCTTTTTGCCCAGCCGGGTAGCTCAGTTGTTAGCTTACCTGACTCGTAAATTGGTGGTTGTGAGTTCGATAACTGATTGAGGCAAAATTTCTTTCTGGCATTTTTTTGCATCTCACCTCTGATGCATGTAAGAAAGTAGACACTGACTTTGAAAGAAAGTTGTTGCAGGACTGGTGTAAGAAAGCCAGAAACACATGCGTAGAACAGCGTGATATAACCTAAGCTGTTCAATGGCGTGATACAAACAAACAAAAACATGATCGTTATTACCGGTACCCATTTGCTGTTATTTTGAATCGTTGTTCAAGAGATTAGATTTACATACCTGATATATAAGGCAACGAAGCATGTGCCTGAAATTTTCGGTATCGGGGTCTATAGTAGTTGTAGCCTTACTGATACTGGATGTTTAATTAACCTTTTGATTTTATGACACATAACTTATGGCTGTATACATCCGAATATGAATTTGATGACATATTTGTAAATTTCTGGACATACAAAAAACGTGCAGTCTCATTTTTTCGGACATTATGGCAATTTTTCAGGATGCGTAATACGTCTCCGTCTGCTTAATGAAAGTACTGACTGATTCATCATATGTCAGGGGCGATTTTTTAGTATCTATTTGGGAAAAGATCATGGAAATTGGAAAGAAGTTTTTCTATTCTCGATCGGAAATTGGTCCGAAATTGGGCTCCCCGGGAAAGACAGAAAATTCCCCGACGTTGGAAAGAAGCTAGTGGCTTGGGAAAAATGTCATGCGATGTACTGGTAAAAAGAAACACCAGGCAAGCATGGATAGGTGCTACGGCCACAGCGGTTTAACTGAAATAATGTTGAAGCTAAACATCATTTACAACCATCCAACCAGTTTTTTGCGAAGGACAACTTCATTGTGAACATCTTTGAAGCTGAAGTACTATCTTAATATGTCTAATTTTACTTACATCGTTCTCTAAAAATAAACTCTTTAGCAGATTACAAAATTTCAGATTGGCCCATGGTGGAAGTATTTTCAGATGACTGGTTGAATATAGGCTGATGTTGAAATTCGTTTTTTAAAAGTAGACAGTATTGTGGGAAAAAGGCAAAATGATGGTTACCAACATTTTCTATTTTTCTACAACGTCTTCAGGATCTTGAGTGCATGAGGTTGTCTTGTACACGAAACACGATGATAATGATCAGTCATTGCCTGAATTACTTTCGAATCCCTCTTTAATAACGTAAATATGATCATTTTATTGTATTCGATGTTTTTTTGAGATCCTCCCATGTTATATTACAGTGGAAGTACAAATGGTTTAAGAGCCCCAAAGAGGAAGCATGATATGGTCAATGACAGTACTAAGGAAGAGGAACCAGGTGTTAAAGTAGTGAAGATCAAAACCGAAGATGGAGGAACTATGCCTGTGAAGATAGTCCAGAACGAGGATGACATAATTATAGATCTGACTCTGGATGAAGACGACCTGAATGAATCAAACTCAGCACCTGACCCTACTGAAGGAGAAAATAGTGGCAAAACTGATGAGAGTTGTGATAAAAAGGGTTCAGAGACTAAAGCTGCAAGTGATGAATTAACAGAAATGGATGATGTGAAACCAGACAGAGAGGGACCAGATAAAAACCCTACTGAAATCGATAATGACAAGGTAGAAACAGACAAAGATGAAGTCGTCAAATTTGCAAGTCCAGAAGAAGTGGATTTACTGAAACTGAGTCCAGTTGAACAAAAAAAGACTCTTTTACTCCAAGCACGAGAATTGGTGGAAACGAAGAAAAATCTGAGAAGTTTGCAAGAAAACATTCTGAAACTGTTGAAAATGATTGAACCAGATTTTGATCATGGTGAATCTGGCAATATTGAAAAAAAAATTGTAGACTTAATCAAAAAGAAAGAACAGAAAGAAACTAGTGAAGCACCAAGCACAGCTGATCAGGGAGAATGAAATTATAGCAGCATTTACCAAGCGACCGTTCTATTTCATACATGTAACAACAAATCACCAATTTTAAAGTGACAAATAAGCCATTATTGTTTCTTTACATAAAAAAAACACTGCAAGTTAACAAGGAGAAACATCTTGAAGGAAAGGAAATTCATTGTAGTGTAGAAATGTTGTAATTTGGAAATAAGTGGTTGACATATTTTTAGGGTAACGAGTCCTTTTGTCAGAAAGAACTGCTAGCTCCTTGTCAAATGTATAGATTTTACTAATTCAGCCATGTTTTAAATTTTTTCTTCATTTTATAACCCGACCCGACACATAGGCCTCGGCTGATACGCTTGGTTAGTGTACAACGTCATCCACATGTAGATATATGTACCAGTATATGTATTATAGTAAACACATAAAACAAATTAATCCAATGCATTTGAGTTTTTTCATTCCATTGGAGTGATTTCCCCTTCTGTAAATCAAATCATTCCGAGGACTTGAGACCGTCATCATTTGTTTATCCTTTATCGAATGTGTAGAGGAATTTCGAAATTGTCAAATTTTAGTTTCGATTGATTAATTGGCGATACACACCAAAAAACGCCTTTAATTGTATTGGCAGTTAATCACTGATTGGTAACAATCGACATTATCAATCAGACGGTGTGAAAATCAAGGGTGGTCACGAGTTTAAACACTTTCGTAAGTTAGCAAGCGGTTTAATTGTTCTACCAATAAAGGTATTAGTGTTCGCAAAATACATTAGGGTCGTACACCAAAATGGCGCTTGAGTGGGTAATCATAGACTGGTTTCCTTAATTTTCAGTTTTACAGGCCGCAGAAAAAAATCACTTAGAAAAATAAAGTTAACGTATAAGCCGCTTCGTTTTATAGGCCGCACCCTTGAAAATTTCTACTTTTTTAACAGATAGGCCGCGGCCTATTGTCTGGAAAATACGTTAATCCACATTGTTTTCATAAGCCTTTTTTTCCCACGGTTAAAACTCAAGATTGTGTTGGCAAAGGACTTAACTTTGGTAGGCAATGGTCCTTCATTCTTTTTCAGACATTTTTTTTATGCGTTAATAACTTTTTTAAAGAAGGCTTTTCAGCTTCAAAGATGTTCACAATGAGAAATTGCTGCTGGTAAGTAGTATTCTCTCATTTTTACCAATCTTTTTTTTTTTTTTCTTTTTACATTTCCATATATAATTCTCATCATTTTAGCCAAAGTTTATTTGTTTTCTACAAATACTCCCAAAATGGACCATAGCTCACTAGGAAATCATTTAACCATAACTAAACGACAATATGCACATCTTTGCTTTGTATTTAAATTTCGTACGGAGATTTATTGAAATCTGACCAATAGTAATTGAGAAATAGAGCAGAAAAAAAAATCACCAAAGGCCATAAACCTTGTGAAAATCATTCAACAGTAAACAAATCATAATATGCACACCTTTGCTTCATTTCAAACTTTCTATGAAGTTTGATTGAAATCTGTTCTGTAGTTACTGAGAAAAAGCTTGGACACAGTAAATCATCAATGAGCCAAAGCTAATTGGAAAATCATTAAGCCGCAACTAAAATGAAACATTCACATCTTTTTGTAATAAAACTTCCTATGAAGTTTGATTGATATCTGCCCTGTACTTTTTGAGAAATAGCTCCAACAAAAACCTCATCAAAGGGCCATAACTCATTAAATCATTGGAAAAGTCATTCAACCGTAACCAAATTATAATATATGCTCATCTTCACTTTCGAACGTGTTGATTAATTGCATTGTTGATTGAGTGTTGTTTTTTTTTTTTTTTTTAGTCATTAAAAGTAAGGGTTGAATCCTGACACAGTATTTCATTTAGATCCAAACCAGGGCTCGGCCGTCTTGTGACAGACTGAACCAGCAACCTGTGGGATTAAAGCTCTATGTGAAACAGACTGAGCTACCATGCTCGGCTTCAAGTAGAGTGGGTGTTCGTACCTTGGAATGGTCTCATTCAATGAATAATACATTTTATTTTGGAAGATATGTAAGTTTGTTCTTCATTGTACATTTACAATGTTTAATGTATAGGAATGCTGATTTCATCCTGTAGCAAACAATCCCATCTTTTAACGACACTCTGATAGGATGCTTTTGCAAAAATTATGCTAAAAGGACGAAATGCCGGTAACAATTATTTTATCTTTTTCCCACAATTATTTCTTTCGTCCCAAACACAACTGCTATCATTTTGGATGAATCTAAAAATATACTTGGTTTGGTACAGAGTTCAGTATATATAAACTTAAAAATATGAAACATGATAATATACAGGCTATCAGCAACATACACATAAGCTTTTTCGAAAAGTAACAAAACTAGACATAAAGTAAAATAAAGCAAAATTTTATTCTATTCTTTATAATGAAAAAATTGAACATGAAAGCAAATTTAAATTGTTTCAGTGCCAAATATATGAGTCTGACGTCTTTATCAGTGGCTGACGAGATCAGATTACATATTCTGTGTACTGAAAGGGTTAAAACAATCAACGTGAAACTATCCATAACTGGTGCATCTTCTCCGGCTAAAAGCCCGGAGTGTGTTAACCGAGAACCGCACACTATTCTTTCTGGCTAATTTCCCCAATAACCATCATAGAAACATTGGTCAGCGGTGTGAGAGGAATGAATCCTGTTGCAATGTCTATCATCAATCCTTGGAAATAAATTGGCTGAGCCGAAGATCCAACTTGCGACCCCCTGTTCTCAAGTCCTCTACGCTAACTAGTACCGAATGAGCTACTGGGGCTCGGCTCCAAAGCCAGAAAGAGCAAGTCAGCAAACAACTTCAAAATACATTATGGCAAACAGAGAACTTACTAATTAAAGGGAATTGCTATGTTTTGACACAATTTCTTACAAGCCCTTTCGTGCGTATACATTTGTTAGTTTCCATGGTAAATGCCATGATCTCTGATACACCTAAACTCGACCAGACGGAACAATTTTGGACTTGTCTAAATCCAAAGCATTTAAAGACTGCATATCAAATATGGTTCAAATTGTGGAATATGTCCTTGGAATAGAAATCATTATTAGAAAACGAGAAAACGCTCTTGAGAATATTGTTGGAAAAGGATAAAATGCTGGAAACCAGCATTTTCTCGTTTTCTAATGATGATTTCTTTTCCAGAGACATATTCCACAATTTGACTTCGTGACTCATGAGTTTAGAATGCAAGGATCTTTTGCTTACATCTTACATCCTACATCTTCATCTATGAGCCACGCAGGATCCTGCAGAGATATAAACAGTAACACTGAAGGACCAAAAATACTACATTATATTTATTTCTCCATTAGATTATAACAAATAAATGCGATGTATTCAACATACTTTATAACGACTCTTGAAATACACATGAGATGATATGTTAATGAATGAGCCACGCTCTGGCAAAAAGGGGCTTAATGCATCTCGGTGATACATGATGTCAAGCATAGTCTTTTAATAATTATTGATATATAAAAATCCATTATGTCTTACAACCAACAAAATCATGAGGTAGGAAGGTCCATGGAAACGCAGGAAACTCTGCTAACCAGCATTTCTTCTTCTTCCACCCTTTCAAAGACAAATTCTATCCTTTCAGCCAATATGGAGAAATCTAAAATTTTGCCATCTGATAAGGATTTACTATTTACAAGATGGAAAAGTTTTATCATGCGAATGAAAATCTTTGTAAATGACACATTAAACGTGGCTCAAATTACCAGGAATTTTATTCGAAAGATTAAAAACCGTTGTACGAAAAGGAGAAAATGCTGATTATCAGCTTTTTCTCCTGTACCTACTATGTTTTTAAAAGCCTTTTTCAGGGTCATGAAAGCTCAGAATTGTTTGTAAAGGTTAAAGTTATTCCAGATATATGTATAATATTATCATATCAACCCTTAGAACTCCAAAGTTACCCAACATTTTCAGTCTTCTAAAAGCCCGATAAATGAAATTTCAATGTTGCTATTACCCACGATGTCTCAAAGAGGACAGTGTAGATCACAGATCAGAGTGCAATGTTGTGTAGTTTAATCATGATCTTTACAGGCTGCAGCCTCAACAACAGTTGTGAAAAGTTATACAACAATAACACTTTACCAAATAACATATTTTAGACTTGACCTACTTTGAAGGACTTGCAGAGAATGGAATAAATGAGCCTGAAAAACTGAAAGTTGCTTGACATGTAGAAAAATCATTGTGGACAAAGGAGAAAATGCTGGTTACCAATGTTTTCAGAGGTCTGAGTCAGATGCTCGTTCGACAGGAGATCGGAAGGACGTACAAAAACTCATTACCTTCGAGATTAGGGTACGAGTTCTCCAGGGTACGAGTTCTCCTGATACCATATATATTTTTTTCTAGCAAATGAATTTTAATTTCGCACATAAATATTTTCGTGACTTATACACATAAATATTTTTTATACACAATAAATTTATTTTATACACCATATAAATTTTTTTACCCAATAAATATTTTTATACACAATAAATATTTTTTTACACAATATACATCTTTTAACCCAATAAATTTTTTTATACAAAATGAATATATTTTATACACAATACATATATCATTCACACATAATAAATTATTTTATAGACAATAAATATCTTACTATAGAATATAAATTTTTACTATGGAAAACATATATTACCACATACAATATTGCAATGTATTTCACACCATATAGGACGCTCTATTACTGTATACACAGTGTTTAAATTCATTTGATGTTTGTTTAAGATCATTTAGTCTGGTATACGCGTATATAGCATTTCTATTTCGTAGACATGCTCAACTAATAAGACAATCTGTATCTTTTCACCGCCCTCAAAATGTAAAGTATTTGGCGCGAACCTTACAGCATTTCGACGTTAAAATTTATGATAAAGTCGTTTGGCGGTACGCGCAATTTACATTAACCTGACTTACGTAACTTGTTTTCGTTATGGATAGTTGTTTTTTATATGTATATATTTGAATTCAGTTGATCATTTGAATTGAAAATGAACACAATACGAAGTACTTACTCTTTATTATCCAACTTATACATACCCACAGAAGTATTTGCAGATGACCAGTTGACAATGGGGCAGATAATGGAATTCATTTTTGAAAGGGTAGGAAATATTGTGGGAAAAGGAGAAAATGCTTACCAGCATTTT
The DNA here is from genome assembly GCA_946811185.2 of Hippopus hippopus. Classification (NCBI taxonomy): domain Eukaryota; kingdom Metazoa; phylum Mollusca; class Bivalvia; order Cardiida; family Cardiidae; genus Hippopus; species Hippopus hippopus. Next base: position 33,763,048 of record OX328101.1, read on the forward strand.
CTTCTTTTCTACATCGTTTTCAAAACAATTCTTCTTCAGGATCTTGAGAGCATAAGATTGTCTTGTACACGGAACAAGATGAGATGAAAACTCATTGCCTGAATTACTTTCAAATGCCTCGTTAATATAGTAAATTTGATCATTTTTGAGCCCAGTTGAACAAAAAGAGACCCTTTTACTCAAAGAATTGGAGGAAACAAAGAAAAGTCTGAGAGGGTTGCAAGACAACATTCTAAAACTGATGAAAATCATTGTACCAGATTTTGATTACGGTGAACCTGGCAATATTAAAAAAAAAATTTTTTTTAGACTTCATCAGAGTGAATGAAGAGCAAGAAAATAGTGAAGCACAAAGCACAGCTAGTCAGGGAGAATGAAATCATGGTAATATTTACCAAGCGACAGTTCTATTTCGTACAAGTAACAGCAAATCACCAATTTTAGAGCGCCAAATAAGCCATTATTATACAAGCTTACTTTAAATAAAAAGACACTGCAAGTTAACAAGGAGCAAACTTTTGAACGAAAGAAAATTCATTGGTTTGATTTGTGTAAAAATTTTGTCATTTATAAAAACAATAAATCGTTTGACAGTATTTTTCAGGGTAACCAGTCATTTGGTCAGAAAAAAACTGCTGGATCCTTGCAGGACCATCGTCGGCTTCGGGTCATGGAACATTTTTGGCGTTCCCCAAGTGCCGAAGGCAATAGCATGGGGAGAGCATGAGAGTCGAAGGTTGATTTGGAACCGGCGGTATATCTATGACAAATGTATAACATGGACGTAGTATGATTGTAGTTTTTAGAATATTCAAAATGGCAGTTTTTCAAAAAAAAATTATACGTGAACATACGTTAACATCTGTAGGCATGTTTGATTTCAAGTTATCATTACGAATTTGTTGGGGGAAATCAAATTTGAACATTTTTTTTTTTATATACACTTTACGCCGTGAAATACATCATTGTTTTTATGTTTTCTGAGTTGCATAAGATCCCTTGATAGCGGTCTCATTGTGACATTAATAATTAAAGAACACCTTGATGCACACACATTTCATACGTTAATCCTTAAATGATGATTGCTGTTGTTAAACCAGGTATCAATTTCATAGTCGTGTTTTCGTAACGAGCGTGACTGACGATTTAACACCCTTCGGCAGACGCATTTCTGACCGTGGCACGCTTCGAATGTGACTTATTTATTTACCTTTAACCACCACATCAAAAAGAAAAAACAAGGAAGGAAAAATAAGAAAAGTGGTATGGCCAATACTATATTCGGCCAAAAAAGTGGACCGACCATGGCCGGACCGCCGACGACGGCCTTGCCTAGGCAAATTTATAACCTTTTGCTAATTAAGCCATGTTTCAATTATTTTCCTTCATTTTATAACCATTTTTTTTTTATGTAGGCTAGATTTGTTGGTAGGCACTTAATTGGTTTTTACTGACGGTCAATAGTTTAAAAGGTTTTTTGTATGTGTACAGCTTTTTTCTTTTTCATGTGGGTTTTGATATTAGCCTCTTTATACCGTGAGCCACCAATAGGTCCCCTTCCGGGGGAATTTTCGGCACTATTATTTTCTGAAACCCCCATGTCTCCTGAGCACTTTGTCAAAGTCTTCCACCCGGCGAGCAGGCGTTTGCGAGTTATAGCGGTCAAAGGTCATCAAGTGCACTACTGTATACAAGGTATTAATGAATCGCCATTCAGGTTACATTTTCATTTCATTTTGTACATGAAGTATGTCAGAAAAAAATCTTCAGGTGAGTAAACATATTCGTATCAAGTATCACAACAAATGTTTTACAGAAAAAGACACAATTATGTTTTAATTAAAGTACAGAAAGAACTGTACTTGGTCATGTTTGTAAAATATATCCATAGTATACAACATCATCTTTTATGGTCTTAGTGATACAAAATAAATGTCATGACAAATATTGTGCCTTGTTCATTATAAATAAGATGTCATGACAAATATTGTGCCTTGTTCATTATAATTAATGCTATCTATGAGCTGTTTTAGTCATGTAAATCAGAGTGTTTACAGTACCAAAAGTTGATTTTCTTATTTCTTTAAGTTAAATCTAACCTTTGCGGGAATTAAAGATAAATTTTTGCTGTTAACCCATAATAATTCATTGTAGTCAGGACTACATTAATTTTTTCACATCTATGGTCAACAGTGAGTAAATTACTGCATAGATTGGTAATGTAATAATCGAATAAATAAAGTTGTTCAGATATTTTTCTTTGTTGTGACCCTTCATATAGAGTCCGAGACTAATATGATTGTGACTGATTGATAGAATGGTGTTTTACGCCGCTTTCAAGATTATTTCAGTCATATCACGGCGACAGCTCAAATATTCATGTATTTTCTGGGTTTCACCAGTACTAAGATGGGGTTCTGAAGTGTCTTGCCCAAGGGCACTCCTACGAAGTACCCGGCGGATCAGTTGGGTCTCGAACCAGGGGACTCCATGTTACGAGACCCACACTTCACCACCAAGCCACGCAGGACCCCCAGACTAATTAATAGGAAGTTGGATTTTATTGAAATTATGACAATGATGCTTACAGCAGATCATTTCACACTATATGAAGTGTATTCGTTATCATTTTCATCCCCATAAAACACACACACACACATGTGTTACAAGTGTATGATATGAGTAATTACTCCGTAAATATCTTTAAAAAATCAATGAAGTTTCTGTTCTGTTCATAATGTAACAATTTCACTACAACTGAAAAATATTAAGATGTACACAAAGAGAGTTTACATAAAACCATTTTTTAATCAGTCTGGCATTTTTATTCTCATAATGATTCCAAGGTACACACGGTGACCCAAAAAAATGCCACCCGTGAAATCGTTAATAAAATTCATAATCCCTTGTGAAATTCAACCATATTTGGTACAAATGAACTTCAGTCTATGCCTGACTTGTCCACCAAGTTTCAGCCATGAATGACCAACAGTCTTTGTTTTATCTCCGTTCCATGATATGCTCTAAATGTAAACCTCTGCGTTGCAAGCACACCTGGGTACAACATGCAAAATTTTCAACACACACACACTCTTCCCTCAGTATTGCCCTGATTTTGGCTGTGATGGCCCTCTTCAGTTCAGGAATAGTCTGGGGGTTGTTCTGATAGACATTATCCTTGAGATAAAAATCTGGGGGGTTAAGGTCTGGTGAGTGTAAAGCCCATTCAGAATCACGCCGCCTACTAATGAGACAATCACCAAAGTGTCCACGCAGCCATTCTAAAGAGTCATTTGAAGTTAAGAAGTTGCTCCATCTTGTTGAAACCACTGTTCATCCCTCACAGCAGCTCTTTGTCTGCCCAAAACTTCTTAACGACCACTAGGTAGCACTCAGTATTGATTGTGACTGACCGTTCATTCTGGTCTTCAAACCAGTACAGACCAATGATCCCATGTTTTGATATTGCAACTCATGCAGTGTACTTGATGAAGTGCACCCAGGCCTCTGCAGACAATCTTCTGGTGGGTATGTCCCTCAGAAGATGTTATTCTTTGAGTTCACTCAAAGCAATCAATGCTGAGGAAGGAGTGTGTCAGAGTTATTGACAATTTGCATGTCGTATCCAGGTGTGCTTCCAAAGCAGAGGTGCACATTTGGAGCATATCATGGAACGGAGATAAAGACTGTTGGACATTCATGGCTGAAACTTGGTGGACAAGTCAGGCATAGACTGAGGTTCATTTGCGCCAAAAATGGTTGGATTGCAAAAAGGACTGTGAATTTTATTAACGATTTCATGGATGGCATTTTTTGGGGGTCACCCTGTACCATTTTACAGAACAGGATTTACTTAAGTCGAATACAGAGACTTCCCTTCACAGCACAGATTTTGCGAATGAGAAAGCACGTTAGAAAAGAAGGAACTATACTTCATGAGATCATTGATCATCTCTTGATACAGATGGGCAATTATTGGTGCATCACTCATATGGAACAGTACAATAAAATGCATCCTATCATTTGTAATATGGGAAACAATATCCTTGAAATACCGATAAACCCATAATCTTGATACCAAAGGCAAAAAAAAAAAAAAAATTAATCAGTTTATACAATTATGCCAATATTAGATGAAGAGTAGCTTCACACAAAGTATATTGCGGTAGGCATTTCCATTTTGAAATATTACGGGTACCCCCACATGTATGTGTGATAGAGAGTAAATCAAGACCAATGCAAAGGCCTTTTGCCCATAGTAGAAATAAGTCGTAGCATATCAATAAAACATGGTAAATAACAACTGGGCAGCTGAAATATCAATAAAGATTTTGTCTCTGTTGAATGTGTACAGCATCAAACAAAAAAAATGGGTACAGTATTAGTTGTACGGTCAGGTGACAGGGGACTTGGAAACTTGTTCACGGCTGTGGTGAATCATGTGGTGAATCATGGTGGCGACATGATTCACCACAGCCGTGAACAAGTTTCCAAGTCCCCTGCCACCTGACCATACAACGAATTTAATATATATACTGCAAAGTTTTACCATTCCAACGTGTGTTAAGCGAAATTTACCTGTTTTTTTTTTTTTTTTTGTTTCAAAAATTGAGTGTGCTGACGAAATAGAATTCCCCTTCTGAGTGCCCCAATTCAATGAAAATTGACGTCACTGGGAACTGACGTCACTGAAACCTTGGAAAAACGTGCAGTTTGGTGCATAATCTTGATGTTAATCTTGATATACGCCGCCATTTTGGATGTTGTGTTGAGAGTGTAGTCATGTATACGGGGCTCCCGGGGGAAAGGGAAACTGCTTTTACGTCGGTTTTGCCAGTGTACATGATATATATGTTCGGGACATATTATCCAATCAGATCACGAGAAATTTCTTCGCAGTATAATAATAAGTTTTGTATTATACTGACGATAAATCACTAAAATACAATGTAAATGGGTAAGTGATTTGCTTGTTTGTTTGTTTGTTTGTTTGTTTGTATTGGAATTTAACGCCATTTTAACAGCTTAAGTCATATCACGGCGGTCAGTGCAACTACGCATATATGTGTTTCCTGGCTTTCTCAACTAGTACTGACAGACTTTCTTTTCAAGTCACTGACTACTTTTCTCACATACACCGGAGATGAGAGGCAAAAAGTCGCCACAAAAAAAGTTTGCCTCAAGTGAGTATCGAACCCACAACCACGAGTGCCCCGTTTTATTAAGGTAGTTACAAACAAATTTTTTGTAAGTGTTCGCAGATTCTGGACCAGAATTGATTTGAGGGATATGTGCAAAGTGATTCTGTTGGCTAGTACACTCGACCTTTTCAAAATATAACGAAAATGCAGGTCTGTACTTGTAAACAGTTATAAATGATAATAAACGAGTCTTTGAGATCAGTCATGTCGGCATCACGATAGCAAAATCATGTAATTAAACATTATTTACATTCGATCCTATTTCGGTTGTTATCATCCTTTTGATTTCAGTGAAAGTTGTGTCTGGTTATGACGTAAAAATCATGATTCTGAGATTACGTTTCGGAAACTATTAAGGGTCTCGTAGATTGCATATTGCATATTATTCTGCTGTAATTTATATTTGAGCCATGCTCTGTGAAAAGGGGTTTGATGCATGTGCAAAAATATCGACCCATGTCAGTCTGCGCAGTCGGACAGGCTTACCTGTGTGGAAATAATTTGCTTTTGCAAACTTTCTAAGGAGTCAAGTATCAAACTACCTCAGGATTTGACAAAATGGAATTTATGGATCCATAACTATGTAATGACTTGCTTTGGTTAAGGCATTATGGAGATGCACCAACCCCTCCCCCTTTTGGACAAAGCATGGCTCATTTAAATTGATTAAAGAATGTATTTATTCCACTTTTGCTTGATATTAGTCGTAATTCTAAGAAATGGTGAGCATTAATCAGACCTTTGTCGATGTTTGCAGGCGTGGGGGAGCGTCTATGGCAAATTTAAGTGACTTTTTTTTTTAATGAAAAAACTCATTACTCTAGAGTCGATATTCCTTCGCAAATAATAATCGAAAGGTACAAAGTTAACGCAGATTAACTTCAAAGATATACTACATAAAGTGTCAGATAGCGGTGAAAACGTCATATTACAACAGTGGAAAAAGGTGAATCTGGGAAATGATAAAGAGATGCAGAAAGAAGATGTCATTGGAACTAGTGATGATTGTATTTGAACCAACAACAAAACTGGGTCGAATTTTAACAGTTCAAGATTATGTTTTGAAAAGTTACCAATAGAAATACTTTTACAAGTGTTCAAAACGTTAACACTCTAAGTGTAATAAGCGGGACAAAGGATTAAAGTTAACAATTACGTTCCGTGTTCAATCTTTATTGCAGTATGTCGATATGGTTTTTGGTTACTAACTCGGTTTTCTTCATAAATTTGGGTAAATCGCGTTAAAATGGTGTCCATTTAGGTTTTTACAGATACTGTAATAGACGGGACAATCACTAGTAACAAACGGGACAGTAGGAAAAAGTTCTAATATGATTTTAATTTATTCAATCGGGGGGGGGGGGGGAAACTATAATCAGGAGCCATGTTTACCGTTTGAATGCATAGGATTCTTGAAAATTATTTCACCTTTCACATATTTTTGAAAAAGAATAGAACAGTTTTCATGCATACACTGCATCATTTTCATGGAAATGTATTTTTCAGCCCAGCATAGTGCATATTTTTCTTGGTAACATACACATATAAATACCAATCGACGTGAAATTTTATCAAAATTACGACAAATACATTTAAAATTGTCCAAAGCTGATAAAGCTTGGAAAGCGGCTTCAATTCTGTGCAACAGTAGTTCTTAAAATCATGCAGAGTTGATAATGCATGTATATACACAAACATTGGAGAAACTTTGTAAATATGGGTTCAAGGCTGGTAAAATTAAAAAATCAGTAGCTTTAAACATGGAACTACATGGTGAAATGAAGCAAAGTGATAAAATACGACATGAAAAATATTGGATTTATATTTGCCAAATGGTCATGTTTCGTGAAAATGAATCAACTTGTGCGTTTTGGTAAAAAAGTTCGTAACTGAGTTTTAGCGTAACTTAACGAACAAACAAAAGAACTTGCCGTAACTTTCGCGTAAATGTTGCCGATATCAGAAGGGTTCGAACTACTTAGAATAATTAAGCGAGAAATAACTGAAATAAAAATTCGGATGAGCTAAGTACAGAATTCGGTTGAATAAGATCGTCCTGGATGACATCTAACTCTAAATAAGGCGTTTTATGCAGCTTTTGAACACTACTTTTTCACTGTTGCATGAAGGTCACGGCACACTTTTGCGGGTGTTTCAAGTGTTTCGTCAGCACTAGGCTAGAGCCCAACAATGCCTTGCAAAAGAAATTTTCGCGTTAACGGTGATTCCACTGAGGATGGAACCCAGAAACTGTCAATTTAAAAAAAAGGAATCCAATAATATATAGGCACTGAGCCTTGGAAGACGATGCCGATGTTACTGGTGAACAATTACATCATTTCGTAAGATAACAAGCCATCCTCTGTGAAAGGGGAGCTTAATGCATCTGCAAAAAGTATCGACTCATGTCAGCCTGTGCAGGCTGACATGAATCGAAACTGTTGATATTAGTCAATTTTCTGCTCGTCCAAGGACCCTTCTACCTCGGGATTCAGCCTGCTGCTAGACAAAACAGATCTTAGGGATCCATGATTATGTGATGACTGGCTTGGTAAAATGCATCATGGAGATGCATTTAGCCTTCTTTTTTCCAAAGCATGGCTCATTCTTTTATGTTACATGTATAAGCTATTCCTTTATATCACGAATCAGACTAGACCAAATTAGCCTTGGGTTAAAGAAAAGACTAGCGATGCAGAAGGGTCATTGGCTTCACATTTTCACAGACAATTTTATGTCCTGGGTTGCATCAATACTAGGCTAGGACTCTGAAATATATTGCCAAAGGACACTTCCTCCAAATACCCAGTGCTTCTCCACGCTACGAGCTTTTCACTCTACCACCAAGCCACGCAGGAATCCGAATATATTTGGAGAAGTACTCTATAAATTAACGCTTACTTTTTAATCCAATTCTTTGACAGGATAGAAAACGTGGAAAAAGCGGACAATGTTGGTTACCAGCATTTTCTACTTTTCAAACAATGTGTTCAAAGGCCTCTACCCTAGGATCGTAAAAAACCCGGGATTGTGTGTTAAAGGTATAAAGACAAAAATATAAATTTGTAACTGAGGTGTCATTTTTTAAACTGTTCTTTAATGGTATCGTATTGTACAGGTCGGCTAAGACTCGGGTAATCCGTAATCGATGCGGGGTACCAGCGTCTATCGGCCGATCGATTACGGATTACCCGAGTCTTAGCCGAATCCGTATGTTTTTCGGCTATGAAAGGCGATGTTACACGAATCCCATTAGGATGCCCTATCCTTAAAAGAAAAGTACGATAATATGACAAAGTAAACTCTAAAGGTTATTTAATTCAAGGAACTCGAGTCTACAGAGTACTCGGAAAAAAATCGGGTGTCGAAATGACCAGATTTTGTCCAAAAAAAATTACCAGGGGTTAAAATGACCAAAAAGTTTCGAAATGATTGGGTGTCGAAAAGACCGGGTGTCGAAATGACTGTCATTCACAGAAATAATCCAGTCACAATTAATCTATTATCTACCTATATTTCTAATGTTTCATTATCATCAATCATTATTATCAGTGACAGGGTATTTGACAAGAAATAAAAGTGTCCGGGAACTGTCTTCAAAAGTGTAGGGGAACTGTCTTGTCGGGGAACTGTCTTGATACCCTGCACGATACATTTTATCGCCGAAAATTCAACGCTATACCGTTCTTCAATCGTAATATACTATTTAGAAAAAGAAAACACGAGTCACAATTTTCTAATAGAATCTCTTTAAATACATTTCCGTTGACAAACTGTTTGTACATTTATTTTCTAACTTGGTCTTTTAAATCCGTAGGTATTTTTCATCCAAAGCTTGCTTATCACCTTGGCTATTGTTGCCGTTGCTAATCGATTTACATGGGCGCTACCATGTTTAAGATCATATGCCTGACAGTATTTCAAAATTGAAACTCTAAAATTTCGCATTAAAAAAAAGACACCTTTGTCTGTTCATTCTATATGCCACACCGAAAACGAAGCATCATACAGAAACTTCAAGATTCTGTTAAAATTACTTGCCTCTTCAGCAACAAGTAAAGATCTTATTATAGCTGGTGATTTTAACTGTCCAAATATAAACTGGGGTACTATTTCAGTTGCAAAAAAATGCCGCAGACAAAAATGTACAGCAAGCCCTAATTGACTTTAACATAGAAAATTGCCTTACACAAGTAGGCTACACCGCCAACCCACAAGAGATAGGAACTTACTAGACCTTCTGCTTACCAATAATCCATCCCTGGTTAAAAGTTCTACATCAGCACTAGGCATCAGTGACCATGCTATGATTGTCAGAGACACAGACATCATACCCCATCTCATCAAACAGAAACCACGAAACATTTTCCTATTCTCTAAAGCCAAATGGGTGAACATATCATCTGACATGGAAAAACTGTCAACTGAAATAATCACACTTAGAGATAATATTGAACGCATGTGTAACCGCTTCAAAAACAAGATCTTTGAGTGTATGGAAAATACCGTCTAAAACAAGCAAGAGAAGAAAGTCCGTACCATGGTTTAAAAAACATCTTTAACGCATGGTCAAACGCAAAACAAGACTTTAAAATAAAGCTAAAAACTGGCTCCTTTCCAACGTGAATGTAAAAAGGCATTTAAACAAGCAGAAATTGAATCTATAAATTCCATCATGTTAAAAGGCTTCGACGAAAACAAGTCTAAACTATTCTGGAGATATGTCAAATCTCGCAGACAGGACAACATAGGTGTCCAGCCACTGAAAAAGATGGACCAACTATTCAACCATAGTAAAGACAATACCGAAATCCTAGCAGACCAATTCAAATCAGTTTTCACCAAACATAAAATCTCCAATCCTAACATGACTGAAAGAGCAAAACAGAAAATACCACCACTGAAGATAAGGATAGACAGAGTAGAAAAACTGTTATCCAGCATCAGTATAAACAAGGCTCGTTGTCCAGATAATATCCCAAACATAATCCTAAAAGCATGCTGTAAAGAACTAGCACCAAGGCTGAGCCACATATTCCAAGAATAAATCAACAGTGGTAAACTCCCAAAAGATTGAGGGAGTGCCAATGTGTCACCTGTCTTTAAAAAAGGAGATTCGCACCTTGCAGAAACTATCGACCCGTATCATTGACAAGTGTAACCTGTAAACTTCTAGAACATATCATTTGTAGACACATCTTAAAGCACCTTGAGCACAATAATATATTCACCAACCTAAACCATGACTTTAGATCAGGCTACTCATGTGAATCTCAGCTACTTACCACAGTCCATGACCTACTACAACGTCATGACACAGGAACACAAATTGAAATGATAATACTTGACTTTTTTAAGGCATTTAACACGGTACCACAGGAAAGCCTACTATATAAGATGGAAAAGTATGGAATAGACAGCAACATCAACCTATGGCTCAAACACTTTTTAAGTAACAAAACGATGAATTTAGTTGCAGATGGGGATACATTTGATCCCGTCAAAGTCTCTTCTGGAGTCCCTAAGCGTATTGTGCTTGGTTCATTGGCCTTTCTTTGCCTCATCAATGACTTTCCAGATTGCGTGAAATCTACTGTTCGCCTATTTGCAGGTGACTGCTTACTCTATCGCAGTATCAGACCCCTTCAACTGCAAGAAGAGCTGCAATCACTTAAAAAATGGGCAACTACATGGGGGATCCACTTAATTGCGAAAAAGTGCTATATATTGAGCATCAACAATAGATCAAGTCTTTTCTACCAATTCGACAACGCGATACCTCAACAAGTTCAATAAAAAAAAAAAAAACCTTACCTAGGTTATAACATTCACTGACAATCTAGAATTTGGAACACACATGAACAAAATCACAAACAAAGCCAGTTCGACTCTTGGTTTTATCAAGCGCAACTTGAAACATTGTCCGAAAGCTTGCAAGAAGTTAGCATACCTGGCACCGGTTCGATCAACTTTGGAATACAGCTCTATATAGTCTGGGATCCCTCACTACAAAAAGACATCGATAACCTAGAAAGAATCCTAAAGAGAGCAGCTCGCTTCATCACGGGGATTATACCATTAAAGAACAAGGATGTGTTACAAAAATGCTCTCGCACTTTAAACTTAGCCCACTTGAAGACAGAAGGAAGAACGGAAGACTTGCCTACCTCTACAAATTATCAGAAGGACTAGTACCAGGTATGCCTCCAGATGCCTATCTGATTCCAATTTGTAGCACGAGACTAATTAGACCTAAACACTTTAAAGACTTTCAAACAAATAGTATCATAGTTAACCAATCTGTAAACCGTGATAAGTGCTACAAACAATTTCAGAATAAAACTCGCGAGTTTTGCCAGCGCCAAAACAGGTTCAAAGGTTTCCAGCGAACCCTCTCACACCGGGACTGATTTCCTACGCTTCCTCCCGCTGCAATTATGCTGAAAGGCCCTGCAGTGTATACATCCAGATCCAGATCCTTGGTCATGGGTAGGAAACTTCATTTTCAGACCCAATGGCTCAGACGAGAAAATGTTGTGTTGGTCTTCTGGTTCCGAAAGTATCGGCTCCAAATTAATTAACAAGAGGACCATGATGGTCCTATATCGCTCACCTGAGTAGGCCCTGATCTATCGATGTGGGGCAGAAAATGCAACAATTTGAAATTTGATCAGTCTTGAATTTTTTTTGTCATTATTACCATGGATACGAGTTACAGACTAATCCAAATGGAAAGTTGTAGCAATAGCTGATCATATCATCAAACGGGCAACATAAATCTAATTTGAGTAAAAAAGGGTACAAAACATTGATTGTAATTGATTACGTTACCAGCATTTACAACTTTTTCTTTTACCGTATTTCCATACTATGGCCAAAATTTGAAGTATTTTGGTAAAGGGCCACTAGATGATTCTACATGCCAAATATGAAAGCTCTAGCCCTTACGGTTTGGGACAAGGAGATTTTTAAAGATTTCCTTCTTTATCTCTATGTGAAATCCGAGAACCCACAACATAGGGCCAAATTCGACACTAGGGCCATAATTTGAAGTATTTTGGTAAAGGGCCACTAGATGATGCTACATGCCAAATATGAAAGCTCTAGCCCTTACAGTTTGGGACAAGGAGATTTTTAAAGATTTCCTTCTTTATCTCTATGTGAAATCCGAGAACCCACAGCATAGGGCCAATTTCCACACTAGGGCCATAATTTGAAGTATTTTGGTAAAGGGCCACTAGATGATGCTACATGCCAAACATGAAAGCTCTAGCCCTTACAGTTTGGGACAAGAAGATTTTTAAAGTTTTTTCTTTCGGTTGCCATGGCAACCAGATCAGCGGATTGAAAGGGATGAAGTCTGTTGCAATGACTATCACCAAGCCTTGGAAAGAAAGTGGCGGTGAACTACCTCCCGAGTTGAGAAAACAATACGTGTACATGTCTATAGTGCATAACGGCTTAATTTCCGCCAACTTTTTTTTTCGGGATTAAAAAGTTTACACATACAATCTTCATGTAAACCAGGGATCGTTTATATCTATATATGCGATCCCTGTGTAAACACTCTTTTAAAAGTTTTTGTTGACGCTTTGGTACTGTTAAACGCATCTTTGTCAGGATATATTTGCCGAGCCACAGTAGCTCAGTCGGTAGCGTGCAGGACTTGAGAACAGGGGGTCGTGGGTTCGATCCCTGGCTCGGCCAATTTCTTTCTGAGGATTGATGATAGTGCGACAGGATTCATTCCTCTCCCACCGCTGACAATTGTTCCGACGATGGTTATGTGGGAAAGCAGCAAGTGCCCTGGAAAGAAAATTGAGTGGAATAGGCCTACTGGTAACACAGACTCCAGGAAAGCAGAGATAGGTGCACTGGCCGCCGCGATAAACACCGTACAATCAATCAATCAATCAGAATATATTTCTCATGTTGTACCGGTAAATAGCGGTCCGCCTTTGTCTGGATTTTTTTCATCCCGATTTCTCCCGGAGTGCAGAGTGCAGAGTTCAAGTTAAAAGATGGCGGGTGCTATAGAGGGAATCAAAACATCACGGGTAAGATGCTTCATTGATATTCGGTGGAAACAGTTAGGGTTTTAGAAATTCTATGCATATGATAGAAGGTGTAGTTTTCATTTGATTAGTTGCTTAGTCCTGATATTCTGCATGAAACAAGGTTTATTGTGAAATGAAATATTGACCATGTCAACTAAAAAATGGACAACCTGCCCCAGAATGTTCTGTATTCTATTATAGAAGAAGAAAGTATTGGATGACCTGTTCAAGCAATAAGTTTTTAAAGGGTTGTTGATACTTACAACGTTATTATTGGGGGAAATTTCTAGACTTCAACCCCTCAAAACGCTGAGATGTAGTGAAGCTTTATAGTGCTATGTTCGGATTATACATTTGATTCGGATTGGGGTCAACTGCCTAAACGGCCCATTACCTAAACGGCCATTTTTTTGTCATTAACTAAAAATAATTGGCTCATACAATTTGTTTTATAAAATAAACTATCTTAGATTTATAAAATTTACAAATAATATGAACTTTCAGTTTGATCTCATGAATCAAGCAAGATGGTCTCTAGTCCTATTTATAAGACCCTACGTACGTTATTTCACATTTTGACATTCATCGTGTACATAGGGTCTTATCGGTTCCTTCTTAGGTTTCTTTAGCAAACTCCGACATCGAATTTTGTCGCTGTTTGAGCAACAAATTCAGACACTTAAAATACAAAATGCCCAATAAAACTTACATCGGTAACAAGATAAATCAATATTGAACCGATTTAAAAGACTTGGTTGTAAATAACTTACGTTTTATGAGTTAAATCCGCTTCTATTTCACACTACCCAATTTTTGAAGTGAAACCGGTGTGTAGGAGTGTAGTTAACGCAACTAAAAGAATTTTTTCAAACGAAATTCCTATACCTCCATTAAAGTGTTGTAGAAAAGGGCAACCCTCATTCACAAACATAACTTTGCCTAGAAAGAAGTACTGAATCGTCTAATGGTCCATAACTGAAGGTTATAGAGTTTTAAGACTATTTATAAAGAAAAGAAACGCCGAGAGAATGTCCTAGTAATTTGTCCCAAATCTAGTTCGTTCCCACGTATTCTGAATCGATTGCCCCGGATTCCTGGTCCAACATGAGTTTCTGATACTTTCTGGAGTTGGTATGTTAAATAGAGTAATGACTTTTCTGAATGATTGGTTAAGTGTCACATATCGGATTTTAAGATGTTTTATGTGCATGGCTTTATTTTACATAGATAAAGACATGGACATAAATGAACGTACGGCTGTAAGGCTGCAAGTATTTATGTAAACTATAACTTTGGCAAATATCGAAAAGCTTCATTTCATGAAAGAGGAATTAGATCTATCGTCGATCGACGTGTTTTCGAGGGGTGCATGAACCCGAAATGCATCCCAGTTTTCTTGTGTAATATGAAGTGAAAGACGTCACCTTTTTGTATGAACCCCTTATTTGAATGCAAACAATAGTTTCACTGCTGTTAATTTAGGAACTGCAACCAAAACAAGACCGTATGCATGTTTCTAAAGGAAAGATCGGTTTTAGTGGCGTTTTTATGACCTTTTTTGGATCAGGTTTTTTTTTTTTCTTTTTTTGTTTGGTCTCCTACGATGGAAAAAAAATTTCCAGACCACTCGCTGTTATTACTGAGAATGAATATTTCCAACCCTTTTATTACGACACTAAATATTTTCAGGTGATTTATGATAAAGTAGTTTTGAAGAAAATTCCTAGTCCTTCTTTACAGCTGCTAATAAATTCGATAGAAGGAACCAAAACTGGTATTTCTGCTTAGGGTACACTTACCCCCTGAGCGGTAAATCCGTGGTTAGGATTTCATATTAGAGGGTTGGACGATAATGGTTCTCAACTACAGCTTAAGCAACCCATATTTATGATTTGCAGCAAAAAAGGTCTGTTAGCTCAAGATAATTGTGAAAATTTTCTGTCTAAAGTAATTAAAAAGCTGAAAAGACGGTCTGAAGTCTCTTATCGGGCTAAGTCTAACGGAACATTCCGTTGTGTCATGGGTTTCTGCGTTTTTTTGCACAGATCAATTTTTCATGTCTGTTAATTCATGGATAGGTATTTCCGCATGATTTGACAAAGAAAATGTCAATAAGGGTGTCAATTTACTGCAAAACTGTCATTTTACACAAGATAACGGAAAAATGGTTCTTTTTTTTTTTTTCTTGCGTGAGGTTTCGCGTGTAGCCAAAATTTATTACATGAATTTCAATTCCACAGCTTGATTTTCGCATTAATTTGCTTGAGCAGAAATACTGCAAAATGCGTTATTTTTTATTTTCTGGAATTCTAGTGCTGCAAGAGGCCAAGGGACGCTAAATTTTACACTCGTCCGTCCCGTTCATCGCACTGCAAAAACTGAAGCTAATTAACTTAGAACTGTTCATTTATATTAACCAAAACAGTTACTTCTAGTGATAGGAAGCATTTTAGTTGAGTTTTGGTATACATTATGTTTTTTCATGAACTGTTCAATGGATATTTAAAGCCACGCAATGAGGTCGGGGTTTCCCATGTCTAAATTCAGCTTCTGGCACAAGACCAAAGGCTGAATATGTTGTTATCGTTGAATATACATGATTCAAGTAGGGACTATGGTTATACAGGCATTTCACATTAAATTATGTGGGGGTTATGAAAATAATTTTGGTAAACAGAACTTCATTTAAATATTTGTGAAATAAAACCGTCAATTAAGCCCTTCGAATCGTTGGTCCACCCTGTCACTTATTCGTATTCTGAAATGCATGTTGGCCACAGGAAATTGTGCAAAAACACTGATCTTTATGCAATTGACAGAGCCAGTGAATTCATAATCGTTACTGAATGCAGTTCAAAATATACCATTGTTACAAGGGGGGGGGGCGTTACCCGATTTCGTTCAAAAACCGTTCGGAATGTCAGTTTTTTATTTAACCCGAAATATGCTTGTAAATATGGCGGCATTTGTGTTGAAAAAGTTACACGATTGAATTCTAGATGAATATATCATGAATGTGGCCCTTTTTCAGAGAGAAAAAAGTAAATTTGTATCCAGTTAAGTCATCTTTCATGTTAAGTTCAGTGCTTTTTCAACATTATCTCGGATTTTAGGAAATCGAATTTGCTACATAGAACTAAGTGGGGCCCGTTTAGACGTAACATGCAAAAGAAAAGTAAAATGTGAAATGTCCGATAGATAAATGTTGAACGGCAAACAAGCATGTGTACGTCTAAATATTTGGACTAGATGGTCTCCTGCTATGTATTTATGGAGACATATACACTGATGTATCCTTTAGAGCTTTGTTTTCCACATTAGTAGTTTGTGCACAACAGAAGGGGTATAGCTAAACAGTGAAAGGAGCTTCCTTTAGCGAAAGGAGGATCACATCCACAAAAGGAATATTGTTTGCTATGAAAGATGGGTGTAAGTCATTAAAGAAAGGTTTATTTGACACAGTTAATTTATTTTCTTGATATTGGTAAAATTTACACTTCGAATTTAAGTATTTTTAAGCAAATAATCATGTATTTTTATCACTTTGCAGAGTTGCTGTAAAATAGCATTCAACCAGTTATCGTGAAAGGAAGTTCCTTTCAAAAGTAAAATGGGTCTTTGGGTTCAGGAACGGACAAATTGTAAATATGAAAATGATGCCTGTTATACTATACATTAAATAATGTTCTATTTGAATGTTTAAGGTTAATTTCTTACTCTTCGTGTTGGGGAGGGGGGGGGGGGGGACATGCTATTTTTTTTGTTCCTAATCTTTTTCGTCACTATAGACTTTTCATCCAGTGTATAATTGTAATGTACTATGTGTCCCAAATATTCTGTAGGGAAAACAATTCTAGGTGTATTTCAGTTCCAGAAAATGTGTAACCAATACTTAACCCATTACCAAAAGACAAAATTACAGACCTGAAAGAATTTCAAGACGAAAAACAAAAATGGCTCAAATAATGAGATTCAGCTTCGAAATTTTTTTTTTTGATATTGTATTTAAAATACCTTTCTGGTTGTAGAGGAATTTTTTTTTTATTTTGTTGTGGTTGGTTTTGCAATTCTCACAGGCTCATAAATACAAAAATAACCAGAACCAAAAAACAATAATACACTATTATGAAAAATAAGTCATGGTGTAATGCAAAGCAGGAGGAGATTTTATGTTCTGCTTCTGGATCAAACCAATAACTAAGATGAATTCAACTCAAGGTACAGTGTTTCGCCCAGAGTGCGTTTCTTGTGTTCTGACTCAATGATTTCTTTGCTGACGCACTAAAACTGGTCGTGTGCATCTTTCTGACGCAACCAAAAGATACAAGTTCATTCAAAGCAATAGTTTATAATGCACACCATGACATCGAGCCAAAATACTAAGGGGCAAAATAAGGTTTGTATATGTGGACCAACATCTTTATCATGTTTTCATAATTGACTCGCCAGCTTCACTAGCTGTGATAAACAGAACCGCATGCGTCCTTCACATTTGTTACTGATTGTGTTTATTAAAGCCCATAATTCTGCCGTATGCATGTGAGCTAGACTACTTTATATGAAGCTTTAGCCAATAATCTCTTGCACCAGACTGACTCTAAGAAAGATCATTTTAGAGTGTCAAAAACGTTCATTTTAAATTTCCAAGTGTCAAAACCCGGAATCACTAGTCATATGAGAACCCTGCTTTATTGCTACTCTCTTGAAGCTGTTGACAACAGCAGGGATATGCCAATGCTACGATTCCGCAATATTATCACGAAAAAATCAGAGAAATCTCATTAAAAATCTTCAAATGTGAGAAAAAATCGCATCCAAGATCAAAAATTGATGATCGCAAAAGATATTTCAGTGATGTAAAATCAGCCTTACTCTCGCAAACCAGTCGGTGTTACATATGGAATATTACAACAGTCTGCATTTCTGCATGGTTGGATCATGTCGAGTTGAGATGAGACCGAAGGTCGAATCCAATATTCACCTCTTTACACACGCAACGAGACATGATCCAACCACACAGAAATGCAGACTGATGTAATATTCCTTTTAATATATACCTCACCACAATTACTGTAAAGAAACAACACAAAATCAATACAAATAACCAAAAGTTCAGAGAAATACATTTCTATGTACATATATGTACAATGTTTATGAATGGCGGATGAATATACATAGATAACTCTTAAGTCTGCATAGATCAGTATGCAGTGTTTCTCCCAGAGCGCGTTCCTTGCATTTTTGACGCAATCATTTCTTAGCTGACGCACTAAAATTCGTCGTGTGTGTCTTTTCTGATGCAACCAAAAACATATCAGTTCAATCAAAACAAAAGTTTATAATGCACACCATGACGTTGAGCCGAAATACCAATGGGCAAAATAAGGTTCGTATGCAGAGAAAGATTTCGTACACCATGATTATTTTATACTGAGAGTTTATGATATGGCGCCCAGTGTCTGAAACCGATTTTATTGAAAATTTATTGATAAATATCTGCCAGCACTGCACAAAAAAGAATTAAAGAACGTGAATTGCTACCAACTGGCTTCTCTCTGACACAGTCACACATTTGAAGCTCTTGTTTAGTAATAAATAACTAGGAACGGAATAACTACAGGAAGGTCAGTTGGTCGCCGCGCTTTAACTCTTTACCAAACAATCCGGGGTTTTCACGACTCTCAGAAAGAAGGCTTTTGAAAACATTGTGGGAAAAGGAGAAAATGCTGGTAACCAGCATTTTCTCCTTTTCCCACAATGTTTTCCATCCTTCCCAGAACAAATTTCAATTTTTGAGTCCCATTAATTTTGTCGTCTGCTTTCAGTTTGGATCAGTCTAAAATTTTGTCGTTTGGTAAAGAGTTAAACATGTACAGTCTGTGCATTCTAGACGCTTTCCAAAACAGAATAGCAGATGAACCAGAAAAGAAAAACAGAAAGGACTTGCACTCTGTTTTGTTGTCCCTTCCAGAAGTAAACACCTCAAAAACGTGAAATAAATGAATAATCAACAAATGCAACAATTATCTGGGTCTTGTCAGACTAAGAAAAATAATTTCAGTTCCAGGTCGGCGGAGTCTCAGGGAAAGGTCCCTAAACGTGAATTTAAGTAGCTTTAAAAAGGCATGTATAAAAGTGACCCTCAAGATTTGTGTATGACCCCCAAAAATTTGGAATAGGGGTCACAAATGACCCTCAAAAATTTGAAGCTGGGAGAAACACTGAGTATGCATTTAAAAATGACGGTTGCTACCCTGAGCCGCTACAAAAGAAAAGACAACAACTGTGGCTAAAAAATTATTTCTTGAACACTGAAAAGGTAGCCAGTGGTTGTTATTCACTGGCTTGTGATTATGAATCACGATTATTAAATTCAGGAGTGTATTGTACAGTAGCATATAGAAATACCCTTTCGAAACAGCACACGTTTATGTAATGGGCATAGGTACCGGACAAAATTAAGTTCGGCATTGAAACAATTTTTGAAAAAAGTAGACAAGAAGTGACAGATAACAGCTATGAATACACTAAAAATGGGGTTTTTGTGCTTCCTTATGCGGATCAAATGTGTTAGGAATTTGGCAAAAAGACCCGAATGACAATATACACAGTTCAAGTAGTCTGTGTACACAATTATGCTCTACACACAGTACTAGACTGATACGGAAAAATTTTCTGTTGAGTTGTATTGGTGAACAAGATAACAGGTGTGTTTTACTCAGATCATAGAAAGGTGTATAATAAAGTAGAATATTCTAAAGATAAAACCTGGAATGCAGTTGCTCTTAAAATCCAAAACGCAGTCACACCAACCGGCAAACGTATGAGCCTAAGAGATACACATCTTTCAAAAATCTGCATCCTCAGCGATTTTTATGCGCCATTCCTGCAGGGCGTGCAGGTAAATGAATCATTGTATTTTCACTTTAGTTTTCGATCGTCAACAAGGGACATAAATCATTCAGACTGGTGTACGCATGATTATAAATCAGTATCATGTAGACACTTGATTCTAGACTCAGTGTTCTGCCAAGGATTTTAAAAAGTAGAGACAAATGTCTCACTCATCCAGAACAGTTTGAGACATTTTTAAAAGTTTGGGGACAAAATTAAGTATGCATTGAAATGATTTAAAAAAAAAAGAAATTGAAATTAGTTCCCCCATACCCATACTTGTTAATTGCTGTGTTCTCTTTCACCAGCCAAAATGTGGATTTAAATGCAACTAACGCGGCTGATTATTACTCATTGAGACTTTCCCTACCATACAATTTTCTTAAAATCCCCCTGAAAAGACTTGGCCATGGCGGCTGATCTATGATAGACTTTCTTTGCATGTCGTAGGTATGAGTAGTAATTCTGAAGTTAGATTTTTTTCAGTAAATGCGTTCTTTTTGCTTTTTTTTTTTTAAACACATTTTACAACTCGTAATGTTTCGGTTGCAATCATATTCCAACGAAGAATATTCTTTTAAATACTAA
Organism: Hippopus hippopus; assembly: GCA_946811185.2. Taxonomy (NCBI): domain Eukaryota; kingdom Metazoa; phylum Mollusca; class Bivalvia; order Cardiida; family Cardiidae; genus Hippopus; species Hippopus hippopus. Next base: position 33,783,788 of record OX328101.1, read on the forward strand.
GAACTGTCATACAGGTATTTTTTACTATCTTCCAATGATGTTGAATGAGTGGGAGTGGTACTGGGCATCAGAACATTATCAGACTTTGAGCTCGGATTGTTGGTATGCTTTGGCTGACCATAGAAGCTTAGGATAATACCTGGCTTTTTGGCCATGGAGATGAAACCATTTTCTGACTGAGATTGCAGAAGATACTATGTCATGACAGTAAAGTACACGATCAATACTTGGTTGATGTTTTCGGTTTGCATCCAATCAAATTTCATTTTGCATATATGCATCTTCGGCGCCCAAGTAAAACACTAACTTGTAATAGTTATGCGGCTGATTCCGCGATTTTTGACACGCAACAGGAATAAACTTTTACCGCTTTTTTCTGTGACATTTTGAAGTTTTTAGCGAGAAAATCGCAAATACGCGGCCTTGGCAGAACACTGTAGACTGCATCACGACTTTTAATAATCCTTTCGAACGTTAACCACTATAGACGCTTGAATTTTGTATAACATGCTTTTAATAATCCTTTCGGACAACCGCTTGTTTTTATTCCGTAAAGCGTTTTTCATGTCACAAGTTTGCAGATGGAGTTTTCGATTGAAAAATGCCACCAAAAAAGAAGTTGAACCCCAAAGAGGGCAATACATTTTTTTTTTTAAATTTGAAATGACCAGTTTTTGCCACTCAAAAATATCTGCCTAAGCTTCAATCTGACGCAAGAAATATGGGCTAAAGCCTCTGTTAAGAACGCACACTGCTCTGTTTATAACAGCTTATCAAGCTGGGGTGTCGTTTATGAAAACATGATAACGGTGTTAATCCATTTATCTGGTTTAAAATGACAGGTTTGAAGTTACCTGCTTCCCTAATTGACAAATGTTTATCAAATAATGCTGTAATACTTTGCCAAAAATTAAATGACATGAAAAAAAGACCATTGAAAAAAAAACGCGGAAACCCATGAAACAACAAAGGTCAGTTTGACTTCCTCCGATCAGAGGCACTTCAAACTGTCTTTTCATCTTAAATTATGGATTTAAACAGTGAATTTACATAAATATCTGTATAAAACAAAAATCACTGTCTAATAATGAGGAAACAACTTTGGTTGTTACATAATACGAGAATTATTTTACCTACAAGTTACACAGTGGAGTGTGGAGGTAAAGTCTACTTGTCTTACAGTGTTAGCACTGGAACAAGTGTTAAAGAAGAAGGTATTGGACAGGGTTTTCCCTCAGGTTTAAAAATAGGGGGTCATTGTGACCCCTTGCTTCAATAGTTGAGGGTCATTTCTTTAACTTAGGGGATCGAAATAATTGCGTTTCTTCGTCGTCAAGCACGGATTACAATGCATTTCACCTTTAAACTCTAAGAAAGTAAAGTCTTTACGTCATTTCTGACGGAAAGCTCGATTTCAATTTTTGACAAACCAAACATTCTCGTCCGAATCGCTGCTTGACGTAGCTTGAACGGCAGCTGTAAGAAGCAGACGATAAAAAAGAATGCTACAGTTTACTTTGTCGTGACATTATTTTCCGCGAACAGAACAGACTGGTAATGTGTACTTTTATCTCGGTAGGCCTAAAGTACGCAATGGAAATATTATGGAGCAATGGGCACAATGGAAAAGAAAGTACGCAATGGAAATATATTATGTATGTGTTATGAAATAAAGTAACAATGATTTGAAACGTGTTTATTTGTACCCATTAAAGGTACACATACAAGTAAGAACCAAAAATTATGTTTTTGTACCGCTGAAAAAAATGTACTTGTAGTGATATTTTTCCATTATGCAGGTATTCTCAGATGGCGAAATGGAAAATTTACCAAATTTAAACTTATACAATACATGTACCCAAAATGTTACAGGTCTATAGTGTATTTTCTTATGGGTAGTGAATTGAAGGATATGATTCAAATTTCTTTATGCTTATAAGTACAAATGTTAAAACCTTTTAAATTTCCATTGCGCGGGACTGGTGCAATGGAAAAGAAAGTACGCAATGGAAATATATTACATATTTGTTATTAAATAAAGTAACTATTTATGATTTCAAACATGTGTATTTGTACTCATCTATCTTTTATAGGGTATATCTACAGGAATATAGAAACATAACGTTTTTTTACCATTTAAAAAATGTATTTGTAGCGATGTTTCCTCCGTTATGCAGGTAATCTCAGAAGGGGAAATGGAAAATTTACCAAGTTCGAACAAGTACAATATAATGTACACAAAACAGGTCTTAAAGTCCAGATTGAGTTTTAAAATGGATAATAACTTGGTTTAAATAAACTGAAACTTTTTTTTCCCCCATACCTATTGAGTATCCAGATGATAAAACTTCGTTCTAAATTTCCACTGCGCGGGACTGGCGCTATGGAAAAGAAACTACGCAATGGAAATATACTATATATAAGTTGTAAAATAAAGTATTTGGTAACCACATATGATTTCAAATATGTTTATTTGTACCCATTGACCTGTTATAAGGTATATATCCAGTTATAGACCAAATATAATATTTTTGTACTCATGGCTGAAAAATGTATTTGTAGCGATATATTTTCCATTATGCAGTTATTCTCCGATGGCGAAATTGAAAATTGGCAAGTACGCAATGGGAATATAGTCAAAAAATTCAATTTTTGAAAATGTGTTCGATGTAGTTACTGAACCACTAAAAAGTATACATCTCAAAGAAAAAGAGGGGGTGGACTAGAACTTACACATGACGATGTGTTTGTTACCCATATAGTTGATTGATTCAAAAATACGTTAAATTTCCATTGCGCAGGACTGACGAAATACAAAGGGAAACACACAATTAAATGTGTCTGACAAACTACAGATTATAATTACTGATTAATATGCACATTCCTACTCAAGTAAATGGCATAAATCGATTGATTGTTACTTTAATTAATATACTGAAAGTGTAAGTGTAGGCGTAAGTGTAATAAACTGTGTGTCTGCTTGAAAAGGAAATAAATATTCCTGCAAAACGTAGCTAATTGTGGAAAACATTGTGGCAAGAGTAGCTAAATATGTATTTGCTTATAAGAAGGGATAAGTGTGCAAGTCACAAGTAGAACATTACGAAATATATTACAGAAAGAGTAGCTCCAATTGTGTGTTTGCTTGTTAGAGAGCTTAAATATTCCCGTCATAGGTAGTTCATTGTGGAGAACAATGTAGAAAAAGCAGCCGATTTTGTGTTTGCTTTATAGAGAGGATAATATTCCCGTCATACCAGGGATCAAATAATTTACGATCCCTGATCATACGCAGTTCATTGTGAAAAAACATTGTGGAAAGAGAAGCTATCTGTGTGTTTGCTTGTGAAAGAGGATAAATATTCACGTCATAAGTTCATTGTGGAAAATATTGTGGGAAGAGTAGCCAAATGTGTCTTTGCTCGTAAAGGAAGGATAATGTTCCCTTCATACATAGTTCGTTGCGGAGAACAGTGTTGAAAGAGTTACAAATTGTGTGTTTTCTCGGAAGAGAGAACAAATATTTCCATCATACATAGTTCATTGTGGAAAACATTATGGCAAGAGTAGCCAATTAATTGTTTGTTTGCTCGTAAGAGAAGATAAATATTCCCGTCAAATGTAGTTCATGTTGGAAAACGTTATTGAAGAGTAGCTAATTGTGTGGTTTTTGGTTTATACCCATAGATGAACATGATAAAAGATCGTTGAGTAAAAATAAACACATTTGAACTTTAATCATATGTAGTTGTTTTATTTCATAACATATACATAATATAGTTCCATTGCGTACTTTCTTTTCCATTTTCCATTGCGCCAGTCCCGTGAATGTTTAAAAGGAAGTTTCAACATCTGTATATGTACTTAAAAAAAAAAATGCTTCAATTAAGTATCCATTAAAAAAAGCATTTTACACTAAAAGACACGTTTAGGTTACAATAGATGGTAGTTTGAATTTGGTAAATTTTCCATTTCGCCATCTGAGAATACCTGCATAATGGATTGAATATAAATACAAACTTATTTTTTCAGAAGCACAGAGGTGGTTTTTGGTTCATACCTGTATATTTACATAAACCTTATTAAAAAAATCAATGAGTACAATAAAACTATTTCTAAATCATACATAGTTACTTTATTTAATAACATGGCTATAATATATTTTCAATGCGTATTTTCTTTTCCATTGCGCCGGTCCCGCACAATGGAAATTTACAAGGAAGTTTCAACATGTGCATGCATAGGTATAAAAAAGGTTTCAAACTTTACGCTTCAAAAAACTATCTATTTTAAAACACACATACACATTTTACACTATAAGACACCTTTTAGATACAATATATTATATTAGTTTGAATCTGGTACATTTTCATGTCGCCATCTGGAATACCCACATAAGGTAGAATTATCGTTACAAATACATTTTTCAACTCTACAAAAAAACTCTACAAAAATATTATTTCTGGTTTATAGCTGTAGATTTACCTTTTTAAAGATCAATGGGTACGAATAAACATGTTTGAAATCATACATGGTTAATTTATTTCATAATATACCTACTAGTATATTTCCATGGCGTACTTTCTTTTCCATTGCGCCCATTGCTCCATAATATTTCCATTGCGTACTTTAGGCCCACCCCTTTTATCTACCGGAAGTCGCCTAAAATAAGCTATGAAATACAGAGAACCCGACCAAGACTTTGACTGGGTCCGTATTTACGACACATGTCCGATGTACTTTACAGCAATAATGCGTAAACCAGTCTTATTCTATAAATAAACTACCGGAAAACCACTTTTATCTAAAATAAACCCTGTAGACTTGGATTTATGATGCTTTATTCAATTTCCTAGATGATTTAGATTTTGGAAAGTTGCGTCACAGGTGATGCACTGTTATTTATTTCGGTGGTCATGTGAGTTAAAATCACGTCAGTGACTCAGGATTTGTGCGTCATGGAAAACCCTGATTGAACATTCATATGAAGAAAGAAGACTAGAATGAAAAAGACCTTTAATGGATGTGACCTTTATTTTCTCTCTTTCAACAATGTTTTAAGCTATGAAAGATAAATCCAGTCATTCTAGCCACATTTGAGTTGTAAAGTGCAAATGCTTTAAATATGAATGAGCCTAAAATTGTGATGTTTGGTAAACAGTAAAAAGATTGTTTTTGTCCATTTATTCATAATGATGAATTGTCTTCTAGAGCTTCAAGTTACGGTAATATTCATCTATCCACTTCATTCCAACGTGTCTGTAGATCTACATTAGATGAAGTATTTTCCTGTATGATTTGTCTAGAAATATAGAACATAATTTGAAAACTTGGTTTTATTACATCCTTATCTCTCAATAATAACCAAGTAATTTTTACCCTTGGACATTTCTCTTTGACTCTTAGACTTTGACATTTTGGCTCTTGAAAATTTGAGCCCAAGAATCAATAAATCTTGGGATCCAGGACCTAGTGAGAACCCTGACTTAGTGTTCATTTAAGGTGATTTTTTTTTTTTCATCTCTTGGGCATTGAAGACAACTATCTCATAATTTCTCAGAAAATCTCATTAAAAAAATACAAATGGGATTTTTCTCTCATAGCTCTTGTCTGAGAGGCATATCCCTGGCTTAACGTTTGCACAAATGATGATTTGTATTGTAAATTTTACCAATGAAGGATAGAAAAACATTCTTCAAAAAGGAGAAAATGCTGGTTACCAGCATTTTCTCCTTTCTGTCCTATGTTTCCTACAATAATTTTTCTCGGGGTCACTAGAACACTCGGTTTTTGGTAAAGGGTTGAGGAAAAGATATGATATCTCTCATTTTATGTATAGAAATTCAACATGAAAAACAGGAACAGTTTAAATCTAAACCTGCTGAAAAAAGTCTTTGAAAGTTTTCAGTCGATAGTAAAACCCAAAATATTTCCACTTCAACATATTTTTGTGGGAAAATATCTCTTTAGCAGACAGACGTTCTGTGCAGTCTGATCTTGATCAAGACTGTCTGCAAAAGGTCCTTTGGTTACCCATAGCAGCCTGAAAGTTAAAGTGGATGCAAGTCTGTCTTCACTGCAAAACAAATAAATGATGTAATTTACTATTGAAAGAGTAGATAACATTTTCTAAGAAAGGAGAAAATGCTGGTTACCAGTGTTTTCGCTTTTTTCCCATAATAATTTATGAAGTCTTCTTTTTCACGGTTATTAAAACATGTTATTGTTGGGTTGCAGGTTAATTATTTGATATCACATGTCTCATATTCTAGGACAGCAGATTGTAATGTTTGTAAATAGATCAACATGGGAGAAAAGAAATTTTCCGCATTACTGATTTAACTTTTTTCCAAACAACAAGATTTTAGACTTGTCCAATTAATGAAATTATTAAATTTTACAGAGGACAAAATGAATTTGACAAAAAAGTTGAAATTTGTCTTTGAAAAAGGTAAAATACTGGTTTGTTGCATTTTCTCAGTGACTGATTGCCGTGATATGACCTTACGGCTATTAAAACAGCGTTAAACTCCTGTACAAACAAACGCAAGTGCGCATTGGAATTTCTTATTTCTTTGTTAAAATGAATTTTTACTTTTTTTTAAATTATAGAGAAAAGTCGCTTAGTTGTATTGATGTGGTATGAGAAAGGCAGAAACATATGCATAGGCTCACTGACCGCCGTGATATCATCTTATGCGAACATTAGTTTTTAGCTCCACTGGCCGAAGGCCAGCGGGCTTATGTCATGGCCCGGTGTCCGTCCGTCCGTGCGTTAACTTTTTTTTCAAACTTCTTCTGCTCTGAAACTACCCATCCAAATTTAATGAAACTTCACAGAAATGATCCTACCATGGTCCTCTTTTGAATTTCTTGAAAAAATTTGATTCCTTCAAAAACTCTGGTTGCCATGGCAACAAAACTGAAAAATATCGAACATTTTTGAAAATCTTCTTGTCTGAAACCATAAGGCCCAGGGCTACCAAATTTGGCATGTAGCTTTATCTAATGAACCTCTATCAAATGTCTTCATATTATAGCCCTGGGGTCAAAATTGGCTCTGCCCCGGGGATCACAAGTTTAACATGGGCTTATATAGTGACTGTAATTTAAAATAGTAATCAAGAGAAGTAACTCCTGTTATACAAGATAAAGTTTGTTACTATTTACCTCCCTTGATTATCAAACTGCAGTTATACATTATTGGAGTTTGGTATTCAAGTTTTTTGGAGAGGAAATGTTCTGTTTTAAGGGAGAGTGATTTATTTTGATGCTAATAGTTATGCTCACATGAATGGAATGTTTAATTTAAAGTAAGTTTCCTATCACTCAAATTTTTTCAGAACTTTACCTTTCATGCTAATTTATAAACCTGCTTGTATTCATTGACATTATCTTTGCATTTAAAAAGATATTACTCTTTTTGTTTGGCGGACGGGGTGGAGGTTATGTTCTCAAAGTATGTTTATTACCATACAGACTTTTTATGCTGTATGTCTCTGTCAATGCCAATTAAGCGCATGATACGTTAATTTTACTCTTTAAGAAATGACAATTTTGTTTTTACTTTACCAAGTTTAAAGCCATTGCAAAAAGACATTGAATGTAGCTTAAATGACTATTTCTGTCTTTGATAGGTTAGGAAACGTTGTGGGAAAAGGAGAAAATATTGGCTGACACCATGTTGTCCTTTTCTCACTATGTTTTTGAAAGCGTTCTCTTTCAGGGTCATTAAACACTTCGATTTGTGTGGTAAAGGGTTAAAAAGCCAGTGGAGCGATACAGGGCCATCATGGCCCTTTTGTTTTCCTTACTGAAGTCTTTGTTTTTCTGTCAAAAACACACTCCACTAAAGAGGTTACTTGCCTGGTCTAAAAACTGGTTAAACATAATTTGAGCATGATTTTTTTCTTTTGTGTATGCTTCATGTTAAAATGTACACAAATGGGAACACTTCAGATCAAATAAATATGACACAAGTTGGCTTCTTTACAAAAGAAGCCAGGAGAGGTCAGAATCGTTGTTTTCCAACAGTTTATTGGCTTTTAATTTCAATATATTTTGGTACATGCAAACAAGTAAAAAAGCCGCTGCATAGAAACCTCATATGCTTTACATGACGCTCATTTGACCTTCTTGACGCATGATCTTGTCAAGCGGTCTTCTTTCTCTTTTTTTTTAACGAAATTCTTTTTATTTTTTCTTCTGCTTAGATTTATTTGCTTAATGAAAAATTACAATTATTTAAGAGGTAATTTGCAGCCATGGCAAATTAATATAACAAATATTTTCTGAAATTCGTCGCATAAAAATAAACCACGTCTATTTCCTGTTTCGGTTTTTTGATTTCGCTTTATTTACAAAACCATGATGAAACAGACTGTGTACCAGTACAATTTCGCAATAAAAATGGATTTAGACAGCAAATTCTGTGGCAGTCTGCCTCTTAAACTTACCACTGTTGGAGAGGTCTGTATTACATTATATAGATCACAAAGTTTGTCATAAAAGGAACGCATGTGTTTACCTATTTTAAACAATTACCATGTACAAGTTTCAGTGAACTTGGAGGAAGAAGGCTTTGGAGACCATTGTGGGAATAGGGTATCATACAAAATAAGTTTTTGATACTGGTACCTAGATTTTTCTAGAGGCAAGAATCTCCTATGAGGGTTTAATCCTGAAAAAAACTAACAGTATATTGTCCTTTGGCTTATGGCTTGAACGCAAAACCCCAGTTGTATATACATGTACATTGTATAGACTGTAAGAATTGACCTGGCAGGGCTTGGCTAACATTTGACATAAGTCAACCGGTTTATTTTTCATTATAGTAGCCTCAAGCTAGTTCAGAGTTTTGCGTCATAAATCTAGGAAAACATGTGCTATCTCAGATCTTGATGCTGTAAAACATTTTAAATTTTTTTGTTGTGATGACTTTTTTTCTTATGCAGATGCCATAGGTACTTTTGCAAAACGAAAATTTCATGTTCAATTTGCAGCTTTCATAATTATGTCAGAAAGGGTATTTTAACCAATAACTGCGCATCATAATAATTCTCAAAAGAAAATTAATTACAAAATTTTCTGTACACGTTGCAGATTTTGGCACCATAAAAAGTAGAAAAGCAGAGCTTATGTCATGGTGTGGTTTCCGTCGTCCGTCCGTCCGTCAGTCCGTTAGTCTTTTTCTTGTTTACGTGATAAAGCCTGCATTTGTTGTCAGATTTCCATGAAACTTGCACAGTTTGTTTATCTCATCAATAGCTTCAACCCTATTGATTTTGAGAAAAATCCAACAAACAGTATGGGAAAAGTAGCCATTTCAAGTTGAAAATCTTCATTTCTTGTTTACGCTATAAAGTCTGCATTTGTGGTCAGATTTTTGTGAAACTTGCACAGTTTGTTTATCTCATCAATAGCTTCAACCCTATTGATTTTTAAAAAAATCTAACAAACAGTATGGGAAAAGTAGCCATTTCAAGTTGAAAATTTTCATTTCTTGTTTACGCGATAAAGTCTGCATTTGTGGTCAGATTTCCATGAAACTTGCACAGTTTGTTTATCTAATAAATACATGTAGCTTCAACCCTATTGATTTTGAAAAAATCCAACAAACACTATGGGAAAAGTAGCCATTTCAAGTTGAAAATTTTCATTTCTTGTTTACGTGATGAAGTCTGCATTTGTAATTAGATTTTTGTGAAACTTGCACAGTTTGTTTATCTCATCAATAGCTTCAACCCTAATCAGTATGGGAAAAGTAGCCATTTCAAGTTGAAAATTTCGATTTCTTGTTTACGCGATGAAGTCAGCATTTCTTGTTTTAATCTTTGTATTTTTTTTCTTTTTGCATCATGAATTCATAATGTATGCTAGCATAAAAGCAAAATCACTGCCAGTAGAGGGATTTCAGGCCCTTCAGGGCCTCTAGTTTAAAGTTAGGCATGCAATTTGTAATGGTGTTTAAATTGTATGTGTAGTGTACATAATTACTTACCTTTTTGTATGTGCATACTACTGCATACTTTTTACAGTTCGTGTATGCACCTAAGCACTTAAAATTTGTAGATCTATGTGCATTGTAGAATTTATACATGAATTTTGTGTAAGTACTGGTGTGAGAAAGCCAGGAAACACATGGGTGCATCACTGACAGCCATGATATGACCTAAGCTGTGTAAATGGCGTTAAACTCCAATACAAACAAATATACATTAATTATGTACTACAGTAAGTGATTGGACACCCTGTCCTCTGAAAACATTGTGAAAAAAGATTCTTCTTATCCATCTTTTTCAATTTTTCGCATTCTTTATCTGTATATTGCATTTCATACAGCTACTCACGATGACTTCTGAAATGCCCTTTTTACCTCTGTCTAAAATGCAGTTAGATGTAACATAGCTCTGCCGTACCAGGTCAGTTCTTACTGCCTATACATGGTAACTTTTTCACTATTCTCTACTACCACCTACATGTACATCTATGAGTTTTTAGGCCATGTGTTATAAAGATTTGCTGAAAATGATGAATAACCATGATTTATTCAATACAAAATGACAAAACTGTAGACTTGTCCAAATTCAAAGCAGTCACAGGCAACATGTTATGATTATGTTGCTCAAATTGAAAGGATAGAAAACTTTACATAAAATGGAGAAAATGCTGATTACTAACATTTTTTTTTCCTTTTAACCTAAGCCACCTTCTTCTGGGTCAGTTTGGTAAAGGGTTGTAGGAACATTTCTTTCAAGTCTTTACCAGACAACAATCTTAGACCTATCCAAAATGAAAGTGTTTGCAGACAACAAATAAGCATGATTCAAATGATGGATTTTGTCTTTGAAAGGGTTTAAAACACTGTTGGGAAAAGAGAAAATATTAGTTATTAGTATGTTGTTCTTGTCCCACTGTTTTCTGGAGTCTTTTTCTTCAGGGTTGTTGAAGGACTGAATTGTGTTGCTTAAATTGCTAGTAGTTTTGACAAGAGAAATCTTTATTTTACAGGTGTCACCCAAATTTTTGCATGGGAATGCAACAAGTCACACATGGTTGTTTTCTGCTTTTGCTGAATTAATCGGTAAGATTTTGTGCATACTTGTATTTTTGTTTTTCAAGGAGAATTGCAAATAAGCTTACCGTTACAGTTTTGATTTGAACTACTTTGGACATGTATGTATGCATTCTACTTTCAGGTCTTACTCAGTTTGTATTACCCAGCTTTGCTGTATTTTTTACATGCTCTTATAAACAACAGAGAACAGCATGAGGTTGATTCATTTTATCAGTCCACTGAATCAATCAACCCAGTAACACAAAATTAACCTTTAGAAGGAAGGCTTTTGAAAACTTTGTAGGAAAAGGAGGAGCTGCTAGTAGCCAGCATTTTCTTCTTTTCCCACAAGGTTTTTACCATTCTGAACTTTTCATTTTTAAATCATGTTTACTTTGTGGTCTGATTATGCTTTCACTTTGGATAAGTAAAACATTTTGTTATCTGGTAAGGGGTTAACTGTGTCATAAGTAATGAAAATCATAGGCTGGCTGACCAAATTTGATTTTCCTAGTCCTTGCTGGGTCCATCAAGTAATTCCATAGTCATGTATAACATGAAATCATAAGTTCCATTTTCATTCTTCTGTATCATTGCTAAGTACTGTAAATACACTTTTCAGGACTTTGAGTCCTTTGATTTGTGAACCTATCTTTGGATACTGTCACTGATATATTTAACCCTTTTCCAAACAATCTTTCATTTGTTTGTTTTTTTTTTACCTTGAGGAAGAAAGCCTTTGAAGCCATTATGAGAAAAGGAGAAAATGCTGGCCAATGTTTCTACCCTTTATAAGACGCCCTTTCCTGCATGTTCCACAATGTTTTAAAGAACTTTTTCAACATGGTCATTTAAACTCTGGATTGTTTGGTAAAGGGTTATTTGATTTCGATTTTTTTCCTCAGATAATGCTTATGACCCAGACGTAAATGCTAGCGAAATCTGGATTGATGTAAGAAGTATCAATAACCATCACTGTCTCTCATTTGTTGACAATGGGAATGGTATGACACCAGACAAACTCTACAAAATGTTGAGGTGCAAAATTTTTTGTTTTCCTTGAGACAATAGTATTCATCTATTTCACATGAAGCTTTCAGTCTTGCAGCAGAACTCTTTTCTTATTGAAAGGACAATTTGTTCACAACAAGTAATTTACTCCTATTTTTCACAATGATTCGATGTTAAATTTATGTATTAAGCCTTAGTGTTTATCTCTTGTATTTATGTAGTAACTCTTTACCACACAACAAAAATTTAGACTTGTTCAAATTGAAAGCACTTGCAGATGACAATTCAAACATGGCTCAAATGATGGAATTTGTCTTTGATAGGGTAGAAAACATTGTGGGAAAAGACCTTCTTCCTCATGGTCTTTAAAAGCCGGGATCGTGTGGTAAAAGGTCAAACCTAAGTGTTGATTGTATTTGTGTATCAAAGCATTAAGTTAATCATGCAAATTGGCTTCTAAGTTCTCTTCTTAGTAAAGTTGCTTTTTGCCATGAAACGTTGGGACAAAGACTGTGATCTGTACAGTGTTTTAGGCATTTTTGAAGAAAAATAAGGTCGACCACTATCAGTAACACAAAAAACCCTCTTTTCTGTAATTTCAATGCCTCCTGTGTGATTGAAATATTACAAATGGAATAAAATCTATAACAACACATATGAGTTTCTTTGAAAATTCTTTATGTTTTGGCTTACACCTTGTTCAGGATGTTTACAGAATTTAAAGGCAACTAACAACAAGTCTGACATCATAGACATGTTTTGCACTGTAATATTAAACAGTAATTAGAGGATCTTTTTTTAAAAAAAAAAAAGAATCGCGATGACATGCAAATGAGATATATGGTGTTAAACAACACTGTAGGAAGAGAGGAAATGTGCGATATGAAAAAGAAATTACCAACTCTTCAAGACAAAATGTAGGCCAAGATCAACTACACTGACTACAGCTCCTACAAGCATATTTCATGTAAAATAAAAGTTTTTTTTTTTTTAGCTCACCTGAGCACAAAGTGCTCAAGGTGAGTTTTTGTGATCGTGCTGTGTCCGTCGTGCGGTGTGCATTGTCCGTCGTCAACTGTTACCTTGTGTACGCTCTAGAGGCCACATTTTCAGTCAGAAACTCATGAAACTTAGTCAGAATGTTTGTCTTGATGATATCTTGGACGAGTTAAACTAGGTCACTAGGTCAAATCTTAGAAAAACCTTGTGTACGCTCTAGAGGCCACATTTTCAGTCCAAAACTCTTGAAATTTGGTCAGAATGTTTGTCTTGATGATATCTCGGACAAGTTTGAAAATGGGTCATGTCGAGCATAAACCTAGGTCACTAGGTCAAATCTTTAAAAAAAACCTTGTGTATGCTCTAGAGGTCACATTTTCGGTCCAAATTTCTTGAGAGTTGGTCAGAATGTTAGGCTTGATGATATCTCAGATGAGTTAAAAAATGGTTCATGTTGGGTCAAAAACTATGTCACTAGGTCAAATCTTAGAAAAAACCTTGAGTATGCTCTAGAGGCCACATTTTCAGTCCAAAACTCATGAAACATGGTCAGAATGTTTGTCTTGATGACATCTTAGATGACTTTGAAAATCAGTCGTGTTGGGTCAAAAACTAGGTCAGTAGGTCAAATCTTAGAAAAACCCTTTGTATGCTCTATAGGCCACATTTTCTGTCCAATACTTATGAAAGGTGGTCAGGATCTGTGTTTTGATAGTATCTACAATGGGAAAATTGGCTATGGTTGGCTAAAAAGTAGGTCACTGAGAGAAACTCTAGAAAAAGCTTGCGCACATGCTAGAGGCCAAATTCTCAGTTCAATAATTATGAAAGCTTAGTAGATTGTTTGTCATGATATCTCAAAAGAGATTGAAAATGGGTCATGTTTGGTCAAAAGACTCAGGTGAGTGACTTTAAGGCCATCATGGCCCTCTTGTATTTATTTATTTGTGTGTGTGTGTGTGTGGGGGGGGGGGAAGATTTGAAATATTACTAAGACTGCAGCTTAGCCATTCCTTGGCCATACTTTGTGTAAAAATGATTATAGTTTTATTTATTTATTTTTTTCTTCTGGTGAAAGTAAAAAACTAAATAAAGAAATGGTGAACAGCAGTGTTAGAATGATATTGATGATATTGACTTTCCTGATTTTGCAAGATTGTTTTCTTTAGCTGTTAGCAAAGGTCCAGATAATATGGGCTTAAGAAAATTAATTATGCCCCCCTTCAACGAAGTGGGGGTATATTGCTTTGCTAATGTCGGTCGGTCGGTCGGTCCTTACCTTGTCCGGATGATAACTAGACACAGAATTGACCTAGGTTCGTCAAATTTGGCACAGACATGCGTCTCGGAGTGTAGATGATCCCTATTGATTTTGAGGTCAATCGGTGAAAGGTCAAGGTCACAGTGACCGTCAACATGTTGTCCGGATGATAACTAGACACAGAATTGACCTAGGTTCGTCAAATTTGGCACAGACATGCATCTCGGAGTGTAGATGATCCCTATTGATTTTGAGGTCAATTGGTCAAAGGTCAAGGTCACAGTGACTGTCAACATGTTGATATATAGACCAAACCTTGTCTGGATGATAACTAGACAGAGAATTGACCTAGGTTCGTCAAATTTGGCACAGACATGCGTCTCGGAGTGTAGATGATCCCTATTGATTTTGAGGTCAATCGGTCAAAGGTCAAGGTCACAGTGACTGTCAACATGTTGATATATAGACCAAACCTTGTCCAGATGATAACTAGACACAGAATTGACCTAGGTTCATCAAATTTGGCACAGACATGCATCTTGGAGTGTAGATGATCCCTATCGATTTTGAGGTCAATCGGTCAAAGGTCAAGGTCACAGTGACTGTCAACATGTTGATATATAGACCAAACCTTGTCCGGATGATAACTAGACACAGAATTGACCTAGGTTCGTCAAATTTGGCACAGACATGCGTCTTGGAGTGTAGATGATCCCTATTGATTTTGAGGTCAATCAGTCAAAGGTCAAGGTCACAGTGACCGTCAACATGTTGATACATAGACCAAACCTTGTCCGGATGATAACTAGACACAGAATTGACCTAGGTTCGTCAAATTTGGCACAGACATTCGTCTTTGTGTGCAGATGATCCCTATCGATTTTGAGATTAATCCATCGAAGGTCAAGGTCACAGTGGCCTTCAACTTAATGATATATAGACCAAACCTTGTCCGGATGATAACTAGACACAGAATTGACATAGGTTCTTCAAAATCTGTACAGGTATTCATCTCGGAGTGTAAATGATCCCTATCGATTTTGAGAGTAATCCATCAAAGGTCAAGGTCACAGTGGCCGTCAACTTGATATATAGACCAAACCTTGTCCAGATGATAACTACACACAGAATTGACTTAGGTCCTTCAAATTCTGTACAGATATTCATCTTGGAGTGTAAATGATCCCTATCGATTTTAAGGTTAATCCGTGAAAGGTCAAGGTCACAGTGACCACCAGATGATTCAGGGCCCGCACTGCCATTCGCCACTTGAGCCTTTGCTCAAAAAAAATTAAATGTCTCAAAAATCATCATATGTGGCTCAACTTGTGCCTCCAACATTTTATTCGCGTATTATCGGGGACGTAGTAAGCATCGAAGTCGACTGGGAAAAAGCGGAAGTCGAACGCGTGTGCTGAAAAGAAAATCGATAACCCAGTCTGTGTATCGGCGACTGTTTACAATCTTGTATGTATACACACGGTGGTGTGTATAATTATGCGAACTGTTGACAGATTATCACGTTTAACAATTGAAGTGGGCTATAAATCAAAAAGATGACATCGATATTTCCCAATCAATTCTTTTGATATCAGTTTATGAACTGTGCCACTTCCTGTATCAATGTGGCAGTAGGGGGGTATGACTGTTTTACAAACAGATATTTTGTTTTCTTGCACTTAAACCTGAATAATGGGTACACATTATGATTGTTTCCATGAAAAAATAAAATGTCACTACAAAAGTTACAGCATAGATTTTACAAGTTCACGGCTGAAAATAGGAATATTTGATAACTTGCTGAAAGGACATTTTTATATTTGTGTGGAATTATAACGAATGACAATATTAATACAGTATGATCTTATTATTGAAGTTCATATATGTCACTTACAAATTAATTTTTATTTCAGTTTCGGGTACTGTGAAAAGATTGCAGTCGGCAATGTAAAACCTATAGGTTTCTATGGTAACGGTTTTAAATCGGGGTCCATGAGGATTGGGAAGGATGCCCTAGTGTTTACAAGATGCAATACCTCTATGAGCGTAGGGATGTTGTCACAGACCTATCTCAGTGCTATTAATGCAGAAGCTGTGGTAGTACCTATAGTGACATTTGATCTACCTTCGAGTATCCTTTTGAAATCTTGTATAACTTTAACCAGTAGAGCTCTGAATAAACCGAACAAACATTTTGAGAAGTAAGACCCATATATTTGCAATATAAAGATTACTTTCGTCTGGAATGTTTCAGCAAAGCAGACTTTGTATTTCAAAAATAAGACTTTAAACAAACTGCAATTTTGGACTTGTCCACATTGACAGCCTTTGCAGGTGAAAAAATTAAATATGGATCAAATGATCAGATTTGTACTGGAACAGGAAAAATAAATCTGAGAAAAAGGAGAAAATTCTTATTACCCGCATTATCTTCTTTTCCCACAATTTTTACAAAAACTTGCTCTTGGGTCTCATGTACGAGGGGTGTTCCAGAAGTTAGTGGACTTTCCCAAAATCTTTTAACAGGTATAGTCAATGAAATTACAAATTGCAGCATTCAAAAATATAATCTTTTCCGAGTCTACAGTTCAAATATCTTGAAAATACATGGAACCATAATGATTTTATAAACTTTACATTTCTTGTTGACGCTGTAAAGTCAGCATTTTGTATTCATTTTTTTTTTTTAAACTTGCACATATCATTTATATCAACCCTATAAAAATTTGAGAAAATCCAGCAATCAGTTTAGGAAAAGCCAGCCATTTGATGACTTAGTCTTGTTTACTCAACACTATCCACATTATTGGTCACATTTCTCGGCAGGGATTATTTAATACAATTAGTAAATGAAACACTATCAAATTTGGCTGGATTCCAAACAATTGGTTTTGAAAAATTGTGTTTGATTATTTCACTTTGTTCAATTCACCATGCCTACTTAATATGCTGCCTTAGTGGGTTCAAGCCCAGTTGCACCCCCCGAACAATTTGTTTGTGGGTGTGTTGTCTTTTGCATTTTTGTATCATGAATTAATGATGTATGCTAGAAAATAAGCAAAACAAAAAATGCCAGGAGAGCAATTCAGGCCCTCAAGGATCAGCAGTTTTTTTGCACATTATGCAAACATTAAAGATCTAAATAAATGCTGAGAAAAGAAAGCTATTACGGGTGATTTTGAAAACATCCTTTTAGAACACATGGATAATGAACAAATTAAAGTTTAACTCTTTACCACATGACAAAATTTTTAGACAGATCCAAATTGGATTTATTTGTATCAGAGTTTAACGCCATTTTAACAGCTTAGGTCATATCATGGCGGTCAGTGATGCACCCATGTGTTTTCCTGGCTTTCTCACACCAGTACTGACACAACTTTCTTACCAAAGCCACTGACTACTTTTCTCACATGCATCAGAGGTGAGAGGCGAAAAATCGCTGGAAAAAAAGTTTGCCGCAACTGGGTATCGAACCTGCAACCTCCAGGTCACAGATCAGATACACTAACCACTGAGCTACCCGGCCGGGCCTCCAGATTGGAAGCATTTCCAAAGGACATAGTAAATGTGGCACAAGTAATGGGATTCGTCTGTAAAAGATAAGAAAACATAGTGGGAAAAGAAAAAAGTGCTGGTTACCAGCATTTTTTTCCTTTTCCCACAATTTTTTAAAAGCTTTACTTCTCAGGGTCGTTAAAACTCGGGATTGTGTGATAAAGGGTTAACACATGATTACAAGTGAAAGCATTTTGGCTAAAGGGGAAATTGCTCATTATTAGCAAATTTTCCTTTTTATACGCCCATCGAAGACGGGACGTATTATGGGATCACCCGTGGCGGGCGGCGTCCCCATTCTTTGTCCGGAGCATATCTCCAAAACTATGCTAGCTACGGTTATGAAATTTCATGGATGGATAGATCTCATCAAGGCGGAGTGCAGTGCACAGGAATCATAACTCTCACTTGCTTAATTTTTGAGTTATTGCCCTTTGTTGTTTTTCATACTTGAATTTTGTCCGGAGCATATCTCCAAAACTATACTAGCTACAGTTATAAAATTTCATGGGTGGATAGATCTCATCAAGGCGGAGTGCAGTGCACAGGAATCATAACTCTCGCTTGCTTAATTTTTGAGTTATTGCCCTTTGTTGTTTTTCATACTTGAATTTTGTCCGGAGCATATCTCCAAAACTATACTAGCTACGGTTATGAAATTTCATGGGTGGATAGATCTCATCAAGGGGGAGTGCAGTGCACAGGAATCATAACTCGCGCTTGCTTAATTTTTGAGTTATTGCCCTTTGTTGTTTTTCATACTTGAATTTTGTCCGGAGCATATCTCCAAGACTATACTAGCTAAGGTTATGAAACTTCATGGGTGGATAGATCTTACCAAGGGGGAGTGCAGTGCACAGGAATTATAACTCTTGCTTACTTAATTTTTGAGTTATTTCCCTTTGTTTAGATTCATACTTGAATTTTGTCCAAAGCATATCTCCAAAACTATGCTAGCTACAGTTATGAAACTTCATGGGTGGATAGATGTCATTAAGGGGGAGTGCAGTGCGAAAGAACCATAACTCTACCTCGTGCTGTCTTTGAGTTATTTCCCTTTGATCGTCATTTTTACAGCATTTTCTGCTTGTCCGGAGCATAACTTTGTCAACTCCAGTCCGATTGACTTGAAACTTGGCATGTGTGTTTGTTGCAATAATACGGAGTGCAGTGCGAAAGAACCATAACTCTACCTCGTGCTGTCTTTGAGTTATTTCCCTTTGATCGTCATTTTTACAGCATTTTCTGCTTGTCTGGAGCATAACTTTGTCATCTCCAGTCTGATTGACTTTAAACTTGGCATGTGTGTTTGTTGCAATAATACGGAGTGCAGTGCAAAAGAACCATAACTCTACCTCGTGCTGTCTTTAAGTTATTTCCCTTTCATCGTTATTTTTACAGCATTTTCTGCTTGTCCGGAGCATAACTTTGTCATCTCCAGCCCGATTGACTTGAAACTTGGCATGTGTGTTAGTTGCAATAATACGGATTGCAGTGCAAAAGAACCATAACTCTACTTTGTGCTGTCTTTGAGTTATTTCCCTTTGATAGTCATTTTTACAGCATTTTCTGCTTGTCTGGAGCATAATTTTGTCATCTCCAGTCCAATTGACTTGAAACTTGGTATGCATGTTTGTTGCAATATTACGGAGTACAGTGCGCAAGAACAATAACTCTACCTAGTGCGGATTTTGAGTAATTCCACTTTGATCTTCATTTTTACAGTATTTCTTGCTTGTCTGGAACGGAACTTTGTCACCTCAAGTCAAATTGACTTGACACTTGGTAAACATGTTTGTTGCATTACCTGCCCTTTACGATTATTATACCCCCTTGACAACTGGCGGTGGGACGGGCGTATCTTGCGACAATTTGCCGCTCTTGTTCCATTATGTTAATGGAAGGGATCTGCGACAAGACAAGAAAAATTGCCTACACATGCAGAGCTTCAGATTGTTTTCACTGCCTGTGGGCCACATGACCCATCTAGCAGGAATTTGAGGGGTCATTTTTCAAAACCATGGGCCAAACTTAAACTATAACATTTCCAAAACAAAGTTCGGTTTCTACAGATACAGAAAATTCTTTTTGGAAAACATTTTGGGAAATGGAGAAATTGCCCAAATTAAGCAATTTCTTCTCTCACAGTTTCTTACAGTGTAGGTCATAATACGAATTTACGCTGTAAGAACATTTCGGCCATTTAAATCTTAGTGGAAATTGTAGATCTATATGGCATTGTTTGCCAAACAGGGCTATTGAAAGCGTGAGTAATATGCAGTGACGAGACAAAAGTCACAGTAAGTGTCGTCTGCTAACGCTACAAAATATTGATTTGAATTATATTTGAAAAAGTTTTCCCTCAATGTTATTATTAGCAAACGATCATTATTTCAAAATATTTTTTCATTTTTTACCAGTAGTATCTCCAACTGACTTCCATTTGACTGGATGGAAGCTTTTGAAAAAAAGTTCAATTTTCATCTGTCTCGAGTCCCCCATTCTGATAACTGGATATTGTAAACTGAAACTAGACTGGGTATCGGGCTGTATCGGTTTTATTAAAGAAAAAGGGGTACCAATCACATCTGTCCATCAAGAACGCGATTGGACAAACTTTTTTATATCGGATGGGTTAATGTTGTAACAGCGTGTAAACAAAAACAAATGACCAACGCGGGTAAAGGCTTGATGATAACGTGTTGAAAACCCTAAATAAGCATGTCTGGAATATGTTTGTAAATGCCCGCGCCTCTATGGTGCACGACTTACTAAATATGTGCGTCATCTTTAACTTTATGTGTAGAACTACGACAGAATACTCCAGAGTCTCTTGCCAACATGAAAGCCATCATGAAATATTCCATATTCAATTCGGAGCATCAACTCATATCAGAACTTAAAGCATTGGAAAAAATGCAGACTGGAACAAATATCATCATCTATAACCTCAAAAAGTAAGTTACATGCTGAAAGCAACAATTGGTGCTATTACTTAAGAACTATTAGATGAAGATAAGACTGACCAGAAATTGTACTTTGGTATTCAATCGGTCTTGTCTTATATTTTGAACAGAACTGAAATTCAAGTAAAGAGTTTAGTGAAATTATGTCTTCTTTGATTTATGGACAAGAACTTGTATCATAATGCACTCGGAAAAAAGAGTAAAAATCAAAAATTCTGTTTCATGCAGTCACAAAGCCTTTAACCCGCCCAGATTGAAAGCGTTTGCAGATTACAAATTAGTAAAGACTCTGGTGATTGGCTTTGTCTTTGCAAGGGTTTTAAACATAATGGGAGAAGGAGATAATGTTGGTTACCAGCATTTCTCCTTTTCCTGCAGTGTTTTCAAGCTTTCTTCCTTGGGGTCAAAACTTGTTATAACTGAGAACTGGAAACTGGTCGGTAGAGGTGTATGACAAGGCATTGAAAGAATGATAGACTTACTCATTGTTGAGATCCTGTACCTTTCTTATGGTTTTGACTTGTTTTTCCAGAGACAAATCAGGTAATTATGAGATTGATTTCGAGTCTGATAAAGCTGACATCAGAAACCCCGAAACCCAGATGAACGACTTGACCTCCATCAACAGACCCATTTTTCAGCAAAGTCCAGAGTATAAAAGATCTCTCAGGGTAAGGCAAACCAAAACGATTATTTCATAGAACCTATTAACTCGGTAATGGTGTCAGGAGAAATCATCCCCTAGAGAAATCGTCCCCTTGAGAAATCGTCCCCAAACTGCTTAGGGACGATTTCTCTGGATAATTCATCCTATATTCAAAAGTCACATGCATTGTTGTTAAAGATGTCTTTGAAAACTATTTTTAAAGGGGGGGGGGTTTAAATTTAGTAGATCTATATTACTTTACATAATGGTTTTCTTTATGCAAAAGCCATTTTATAACACTGTCATTCTTTATATATACAACAACTTTCACACTTACAGTTTGTTGTTCACACCTGTCACAGGTAGCTTAAAACTAAGATTTTTATTTTTTTTTTCTGTTTGTTTGAATTTGATTTCTAAACCGCTATGAAATGTACATCCTCTTGAAAGAGTAGTCATTCGGTCATTAAATGTTTAATATATTATGATAATACACCCGCATCTCTCTCTCTCTCTCTCTCTCTCTCTCTCTCTCTCTCTCTCTCTCTCTTTCTTCTTCTTCTCTGTCTGTCTGTCTGTCTGTGGAATCACTAAAAGGGAAAAAAAATTACGTTTGTTTTGATTTTTCGTCCACAGATCTGTTTTTCTCTATCTCAGTAGGTTTCCTCCTCTTTTCTCTCTGTCTCTCAATCAGGCATGGTTGTTTATTATGTTTTATAATGGTTTTTCGTCCGTAGATCTCTCTGGTAACTTCCCATTTTGTCTACTTCCCATTTTGTCTACTGCCATTTTTTGGGTAAAGTTTAAATGCAATAATTTAATTTTTACTACTTTTGTGACTCTTATTTACTAAATGACAATTTTTTCAATTCGCAAACAAAATTTGATAATATTTTACATAAAATAATACTCCTATATTAAGTGGATTTGACTACTATTTTTTTTTTTTTTTTTTTTTTTCAAAATAGTCTTTTTCAAATATCAAATTAAATTCAATACTTCTTTATCAGAATTTTCAATTCAGTATTACAAAACTTCATTTTTTTCAAATAATTCTTTTAAAAAAAGTTCTCTGTTCATTGTTCAAAAGTCAATCTCAAAATGCAACATCATCATTATCATCGTCATTACCTTTAAAATCAATCAAATCAAATAAATATTGTTAGTTATGTCAACATTTTTAAAGGTAGGCATCAGATAATTTGGAATATAAATTAAATAACAAAAGGAAAAGTAAAAAAGATCTATACATTATTTTGATATAAAAAAGCAATTATTATTTGCTTTCTTGAATTGAAATGTGTATATACCATGGTAAAGGGAGAAGGAATGAAATGTTCTTTAATCTATACTTAAATTAATTATGGACACAGTAAATCAATTATTTTTTACAAAAGTGTGAAAAAACAGGATATAACCTATTTATAGGGGTCTCCTGTGATCTTGACAATGGGGCTCTGAATAAAGGATTCAAAAGATAATAGCTTTGATGCTAACTTATAACTGTAGACGAAATGGGACCTGAGTAAAATTTTGGAGTAGACAAAATGGGAATGAAATACAGTAAACAAGATGGGAAGTAGACGAGATGGGAATAAAACATCTCTCCCTCCGTCTATCAACCTCTCTCTCTCCCTAAGTATATCAATACCTCTCTCTCTTGCGGCAAAAGTAATTATCGATTTTTTGTTGCAAATTGTATTTCTTTCAAATAGCTGGATTTCTATTTAAAGTAGCCTATTTGGTTCAATTTTGGCCATTCGATCGTGAACGGGTTCATTGATTTGATGCCCGTAAGAGTATTAATAGACTCAGATCCTTAGATTCTCTATAAGTAACTATTTTCTAGTTACTTATAGAGAATTCCTAGATGATTCCATGTTCCATGTTCCAAGAAACATAGCAGAAAACACTGACTGAAAGGTTGATTTAATTGCAGCTTACCGGTACAGTACAACTTTTTCTGTCCTTGAAACCTTAAATTTCCTATCAGTCTTTTTCTAGAAATATTGGAAGCATTACTGAAAAGGAGGAAATACATGTACACTTAACCAGGGCTTCTTCTTTCCCAACATTTTTTATAAATACTGTTAATGAGGCGATACATTTTTCACTTTAGCTACGTTGATATTTTTTGTAGATCTTCAAAAAAGCCTTTAATTAATAGGAAAATAGCTTTGTATGTCAAAAAAATCATATAAAAATCAATTTCTGTTGCCGAGTGATTCAAGAGAGAGAGAGAGCAACGGAAAACCATTATACATTAAAAATAACATTTGCACAGAGAGAGAGAGAGAGAGGGGGAAAGAGATGCGGACTTATTGTCATAGTATTCAAATCACTTAAAATGACCAAATGACTACTTGTATAGAAACATATATTTTATAATTGATTTAAAATAAATTCCAAAAAACTGGGGGGGGGGGGGGGGGGGGGGGGGGGAGATACAGGGGTATGCTGTCTGTGATAGGTGTGAACAACAACCTGTTAGTGTGAAATTTGTTGTATAAACAATGACAGTCTAATGAAGTAGCTCTTGCACCAAGAGAACCGTAACATGTAGTAAATGATAAAGTAAAAACAAAACTTCAAAAAATATTTTCAAAGCAATTTTAACAACATTGTATATGAATTTAGAAATGGGCACGATTTCTCCAAAATTTAATTTGGGGACAATTTCTCCACAGATAACATCCCCAGGGGAGGTATTCTTCGGAGAAATCGTCCCAAAGCAGTTTGGGGACAATTTCTCCAGGGGATGATTTCTCCAGGGGATGATTTCTCCAGCATTTATTAACTCTTGACACAGTTCTCTGAGTCAGACAACTTTAAAAATATCCTTGCATAATCCTTTCCCAAACGACAAAATTTTAGACTTGTCCAATTTGAAAGCATTTGCAGACGACAAAATAAATGTGATTCAAATGTTGAAATTTGTTTATGGAAGGGTAGAAAACATTGTGAGAAAAGGAGAAAATGCTGGTAACAAGCATTGAGTCCTTTTCCCAATTTTTTTTCCACCCTGTAAAGGACAAATCCTATCATTTTCAGCTGCATTCATTTTGATGTCTGAAAAGGGATTGATACAGGAATATCTCTGAGAACATTGTAGCAAAGGAGAAATTGTAGTTAGGAAATTCTGCTTTTGCCACCATGTGTCAGAAATTTGTTGTGAAAGGAAAAAAATGTGCATGCAGTATTGTATATTAATTATAATTCATTATTTTCAACCTGAGGTTTGAAGAACCTTACATGTATATATGTAAACTATTTCTTAGTAAACTGAGCATAATTTTTGTTGCCTTTGTGGATAGAGTAGATCAAGATCAGATTGTACAGAATGTACCATATGATCTTGAATCTTCAGCTTTTATTAACTCACCTGGGCACAAAGTGCTCAAGGTGAGCTTTTGTGATTGTGCTGTGTCTGTCGCGCGTCATCAACTTTAACCTTGTGTATGCTCTAGAGGCCACATTTTCAGTCCGATACTCATGAAACTTGGCCAGAATGTTTGTCTTGATGATATCTCAGACAAGTTCCAAAATGGGTCATGTTGGGTAAAAAACTAGGTCACTAGATCATAACTTAGAAAAACTTTGTGTACGCTCTAGAGGCCACATTTTCAGTCCAAAACTCTTGAAAGTTGGTCAGCATGTTTGTCTTGATGATTCTCAGACAAGTTCCAAAATGGGTCATGTTGGGTAAAAAAAACTAGGTCACTAGATCATAACTTAGAAAAACATTGTGTACACTCTAGAGGCCACATTTTCAGTCCAAAACTCTTGAAAGTTGGTCAGATTAATTGTCTTGCTTGTATCTCAAACAAGTTGGAAAGTAGGTCATGTCGGATCAAAAACTAGGTCACTAGGTCAGATCTTAGAAAAACCTTATTTACGCTCTAGAGGCCACATTTTCAATCCAAAACTCTTGAAAGTTGGTCAAAATGATATCTCGGACAAACAAGTTGGAAAATAGGTCATGTCAGGTCAAAAACCAGATCACTAGGTCAAATCTTAGAAAAACCTTGCGTACGCTCTAGAGGCCACATTATCAGTCCAAAACTCTTGAAAGTTGGTCAGATTGTTTGTCTTGATGATTCTCGGACAAGTTCCAAAATGGGTCATGTTGGGTAAAAAAACTAGGTCACTAGATCATAACTTAGAAAAACATTGTGTACACTCTAGGGGCCACATTTTCAAGCCAAAACTCTTGAAAGTTGGTCAGATTGTTTGTCTTGATTGTATCTCAAACAAATTGGAAAATAGGTCATGTCGGATCAAAAACTAGGTCACTAAGTCAGATCTTAGAAAAACCTTATTTACGCTCTAGAGGCCACATTTTCAATCCAAAACTCTTGAAAGTTGGTCAAAATGTTTGTCTTGATGATATCTCGGACAAACAAGTTGGAAAATAGGTCATGTCGGGTCAGAAACCAGATCACTAGGTCAAATCTTAGAAAAACCTTGTGTATGCTCTAGAGGCCATATTTTCAGTCCAAAACTCTTGAAAGTTGGTCAGATTGTTTGTCTTGATTGTATCTCAAAGAAGTTGGAAAATGGGTCATGTTGGGTCATTAACTAGGTCACTAGGTCAGATCTTAGAAAAACCTTGTGTACGCTCTAGAGGCTATACTTCCAATCCAAAACTCTTGAAAGTTGAGAATGTTTGTTTTGATGATTGGTCGAGTTTGAAAATGGGTCATGTTGGGTCAAAAACTAGGTCACTATTTCAAATCTTAGAAAAACCTTATGTACATTCTAGGGGCCACATTTTCAGTGCAATACTCATGAAACTTGGTCAGAATGTTGGTCTTGATGATATCTTGAGTGAGTTTTAAAATGGGTCACATCGGGTCAAAAACTAGGTCATAAGGTGAAATCTTTAAAGAAGCTTGTGTAGCTTTATAGCGTCAACATTTTTTGTCCAGTACTTATGAAAGTTAGTCAGAATGTTTTTCTTGATGATCAATATGATGAAATTTAAAATGGGTCACATTGGGTAAAAAACTAGGTCGCCATGTTAAATCTTGGAAAAACCTTGTGTACACTCTAGAGGCCATATTTTCTGTCCAATACTTATGAAAATAGGTCAGAATCTTTTTTTTGCTAATATCTACAATGGGAAAAAGGGCTATGTTTGGCTAAAAAGTAGGTCACTGAGGGAAATTCTAGAAAAAGCTTGTGTACAACCTAGAGGCCAATTTTTCACCACTTAGAGGCCATAATTATGAAAGCTTGGTAGAATGTTTGTCATAATATCTCAAAAGAGGTTGAAAATGGGTCATGTTTGGTCAAAAGACTCAGGTGAGCGACTTCAGGGCCGTCATGGCCCTCTTGTATTTTGTGAGATATTTCGACCCAAACACCCTTGGAGCAATTTAGCCTTTTCAACTTTCACTCACATTTCAGTGATACACTATAGGATTAGTTTTGATGAAAGAACATAAATGACGATGCAGTTATTGTTTGACTCAAATAAAGACATTCTTTTTGATCTGTGTATGAGGAAATTAGTTAAGTTTTTGCACTTATTCAAATGGATTGAAATTCTTTGTCAGTAGGCTGATCATCGGAGTCTCACAACTGGTGTTAATATTTTGCTTCCACATATAGTACCTCTTGAATCAATTGTTATTTGTATATGATCTGTATATTTGCAGGAGTATTGTTCAATATTGTATTTGAAGCCACGAATGAAGATTGTGATTCGGGGACAAAAAGTTGCCACAAAACTGATCAGCAAATCTTTATCAAAGACAGAAACTGATGTTTATAAACCTTCATGGCTTGTATCCTTAAAGCAGAAAGAAATCATTTCAGGGTTCTCAGTACTAGCAATTTTCTTACATCTTTTCATTGGAGAGGTTTTACTTCTGTTGATTTTCTCATTAAAGTGATGTAACACTTAATTTCATTCATCCTTGCTTTGACTATTACCATGTGTTGATAGCTTTCATCTTGAAGTAGATTGGAAATAAAGAGTGAGGTTTTTTTTAGTGCAATGAAGATTTCAAAGTTAATTTATTTGAAACTTGTACAAATTACTTTGATAACCAAGTGTTTAATCTTGTGAAAAAAGAATAAGATCCAAGTTTAAACAGGCTCATTGTCACAGTTGTATCAATAGTTCTCTCAAAGTATTATCCACTCCTTGTTTGTTGTATTGTCATTGTTGAAGTATTCGAGTTTTCTTAGACAGAAAGCATGCATGCATAATGTTACATTCATACTAATTTTCTGCCCTTTTCTCTTCCTGTCACATTGTTCATCTGTTATTCAGATATACAACAATTAATATTTTTCTCTTTGTTTACTGCAGTAAGCCATTTCAGAAGATGTTTATTTTGGTATTTCTAGACTTTTTGCCTGTTTCAAATATTACACTATTATTACATACATTCCCTAATACATGTACAATCAAGCCTAACCTTGACTATATAACTAGCCTCGTCCAGTTCGACTAACCTTTGGTTTTATCAACAATGATGAGTCAGAAAACTATGGACTTATGATGTATCACAAAAACAGACTGATCAAAGCATATGAAAAAATAGGATGTCAGAAGCAGGTAAGCTTTCTGACAGTACAGGGTCAAGAAAAGTAGGAGAATTATTTTTCAGTGATCTCAAGTTTTCAACAACATATGTTGTGGGTACTCATTTGAGAGACAATTCAAATGACTACTGATAACATAGGTTTTGGTGAAGGAAAATAATTTTCAGTGTATCTTTTTTCTGATATTATAGTTATCTATAGTCCTGTTTGATTGTAAGTCTGTCTCTCTCACACATTGAAAGAAAATTTTGCTGTAGCTGCCCAGAGGTTCTTGGTTCTATGCCAGGTGGTTGTATGGGAGTGTTCTTTTTGACAAGGCTTTGCAGAGCCTCATGCCACATACTAATGAAACCCAGGAAATACATGAACAAGTGATATGTTACAATGAGGTAACTGAAATATTGTTGAAAGCACCATATAAGCACCATTGGAACATACCATGGAATTAGTTGCTGTTTCTACGATAGGCAAAGGTGCTGAATCAACTTGCTTTTACTATGTTCTTTCATACTACAGAACATTTCACTCCTCAACTTTTTTGTGTTATGTTCTGTTGGTCTTGATGAGTTGTTAATCATTAACATAAGTGTTTTTGAAAAACTAGTAACATTTTGACAGTGCTTAGAGAAGCAAAGTGATATGTTTGGACATTGTTGCAAATTTAGAAATCCTAAGTTTGAACTATTTCATCATCTGTTAAATTATTTAATGATTATTGCAGATGTACAGAATTACTTAAGTTAATGGAGTTTGCTTTTTTTCCTATTGAAGTTATTTTATTGCACTTGTATTACAAGACATACACAATGTTTCTTCTGGATCTCAAAACGGCTGATACCCAAAAGTGACTCGTGTTGGAACTTAGTTTTTAATTGGTCGGCGTAAGCCTGACGATTAGAGAGACCACAAATTTCGGAAACCCGTCCGCTGAGGGCAAACTGATGTAACTGCAACTCGTAACAGCGTTCATTTACAGCATTACAACGCTTAACAAGCTTGTCGTGACCTTATTACAAATACTACTTTCGGTTGAGCGCAAAAATGAATAAACAGTCCTAGTAAACAGGCGTCAAGTAATCCCGTTCTCAACTTTTCAATTATGCAATAAACGGTGATTACAACTTGTTTAGCATTGAATTTTGTCATATTACCAATGTAATCAAAATGTCTAGCGAGCAGAAATGGAAAAACTCGTAGCAGTTTACTTTCAAAACAGTTATCAGAAATGGGGTCAGAGGTAATGAGTAATTGTATGAATGAAACGAGAGCGAATCAATTGTATCGCGTGATGTAAACACATTCTGTAGCTGTCGACTGTCTATATTATTCGGCAAACTTCGAGTGGGTCGTTGGTCACTATATACGTATTTACGGGATCGGTCGAGTTGTGACGAGTGTTGTCCGTATATGTTGCAGGTGTTGAAAAGTTTACGGGTCATCTAGGGTTGGGGCAAAGATAAAATCGCTACAGAAAGGAGTTTGTAAGGAATATTGCTGTAAAGAATTTAGAAATTTAGATTGTTCTGCTTTAGAGCAAAGTGATGTAAATGCAACTCGTAACAGGCGTAGGTTTAAAATAGTGATTGGCCGTGGGTTGTTTAACGCTAGTGAGGCAAAAAAGTGTGAAGCTGTGAGGGAAAGGGATGTAAACTTGTGTAAGGGTTATGACCTCTAACTTCTAAGTAGCGGAGAGGTCATTACGTAAGCATTTTCAGAATGGACTGGTGATCCCACGCCTGCAACTTTACAAGCCAGACTGTCCATTCACAGTACTGACCAGCAGTATCTGATTACGCATTTTTTTAGTGTCAGATGTGTTAAATTTTCATAAGCCCTTACAGACACGGCACTACCATTTTGTACGGTCAGTGACATGTTTCTTCTTGATGAGCTTAGATTGGAATCAGTCTGTCAGTCTGCTGACCCTTGACAAAACAATCCTGTGGGGCATTGAAAATATAGTCGGAAAGAGAGAGAAATGCTTGTAACCACCATCATCTCTTTTTCCAACAGCATTTTCTTCACCATATGAACAATTTTCAAAATAAAATTTTGTCATTTGGTTGAGTTAAATAGAGCATTTTCTCCGGAGGGGGGGGGATGAACTGCAACATAAATACTCCCACTTAAGATATAATTCTCCATGTCTGAATCAACGGACCAGGGAAAAGTTTAGGAGCATGTATTTTTTCCAAGGTATTTTTCTTTAGAGGGCTAAGCAAAACATGTTGCCTTTGCAGAGAGTGCAGATTCAGACCAGACTGTATTGAACATGCAGTCAGATCTTGGATCTGTCGTAACATTTTTTTATATGAGATATTCTAGTCAAGACAGCAATGGCCCTTCAATAAATAGGAAGCTTTTCCAAGCTTGACATGTCTGTTTCGTTAATTCAGGGTCTTAAGGTAAAACTCTCGACAATATGTATGTCTCACCAGACACTTTATATTAGTTGATTCTCATCCTTTCCACAAGGTCCAGTTTTTCAGATAAAGAGCACAAGGTTTACTGTAGCTATGCTCCTCGCTTATTAGAATGAATCAAATACATAACCTGTATTGGTCAAGGTTAAGAAAAGTTGCTTTTGCAGACAATAAAAGATCGAGATTAAACTGTCTTTTGAGTGCAGTGCAGATCAATATTACACACGTAGATATCTTAGATCATAATTGGATGTTCGTGTAGGATATAGATCTGTAAATGAAACTGTAATATTTGTACAGTGGTTTCTGACTGAAAACGGCCAGTAGATTAACTCAGAGTTTTAACTCTTTACCACACAATCCCAGTTTTAACAACCTTGAGGGAAAAGGCTGTTGAAAACATTGCAGAAAAGGGGGAAATGCTGATCCATCATTTTCTCCTTTTACCACGATGTTATCTACCTTTTCAACGATTCAACTCATCATTTGGGCTACAGTCAAATTCGATTCGTAATGTCCAAATGCTTTCGATTTTGACAAGTCTAAAATTTCGTTGGTTGGTGAAGAGATGACGGTTACGTAGATATTAGCTACATTCTTTAGAAGTACGGTTGGAAAATTTGGCAAGCAGACGTTGTGGCCAGGGTGATTCGGCCCAGGAAGATTTAGCGAGCCAAAAATATTAGAGAGGACAATTTATCTCGATAGATACGATGGCTTGTTAAAAATGAAGAAATAGATAGCCCACTAGCGGCCAAAAATAAACAATTCGGGAGTCAAAATGCAAACACATTTTATACGATTTATTCAAATTATTTAAAAGTAAAAAACTAAGGATATTATTAAGAGTCTGGCAATGTGCTACAGTACACTCTGTCTGTGTTCCAATAGTTAGTAGAAAAGTGAGTCTTGTAACTATATTAAAGTTACGAAAGTTGCTAAAGTTAGAATAATAAAGAATATCAAATTTTGTGTTTGTGTGTGTGTGTGTGTGTGTTTTTTTTTTTCTTTAGTAAAAGGCTGGTAGGTACTGTTAATCTTGTAAGAGTGATGTCTAAAGCTTGATAATAAGAATTGCTGATTAGAATTCCGTATCTTTTACGTTCTATTGCTGACGGCTGGCAAATCTCTACTTAGACCATTCCGTTAAACTACTAATTTGTAAAAGACAGGTTGAAAAAAAAAAGGTTCCTAGGTGGTTCAGTTGTATGGTGTAGGATTCGACACTTGTGTTTTTCGTGGGAGTGTCATCAGGTAGGATACCTCAGAGCCCTTGCCAAGTACTAGTGAAATCCTTGACAAATATGAATAAGAAGGCTGTCGCCGCGATATGACTGAAATAATGTTCAAAGCGACCAAAAACACAAAACAACCAATTACTCAACCAGTTTATTACTAAATTAGATGATTTCCACATAGTCCTTTGCAAGAATAAGAATGGATTTCTTTATCCATTGTCAAGGTTCTAATTCAGTATAAAAGGCAATATAACATGGGGTTCTTACTCCCATACACAGTTAAACAACTACCATTTGATATGTGATTTTCAAAAACAGTGTGGTTATTCAGTGTCGACCGATTACAGTGCTGACAGCACTTTGATTAAAGAATGATAATACACTTCTGGAAACATGGTAGCAGAAGGAGAAATGCTTATATAACAAGGAATTTCTCCTTTTGTGACAATGTTTTCATGTATTAACCGTTTGCCACACTATGCCGACTTTAATGACCCTGTTGAAGAAGCCTTTTGAAAACATTTTTGGAAAAGGAGAAAGCACTGGTAACAAGCATTTTCTCCTTTTCCAACAATGTTTTCTACCCTGTCAAAGAAAAATAGCATTATTTGAGACACAATGAAATTGTCATCTGCAAATGCTTTCAATTTGGACAGGTATAAAATTTTGTCATGTGGTAAAGGGTTAAACGGTATCTCCTGCAAATGTCTATTCTGCTGAACATCTCAGGAAAGATAGAAAGGTTCTGCCAATCTGAGCTGTTCGGGTGTGTTCACCAATCATTTTCAATGTTGTTCTTGTTTAAAATTCTAAGACTAGCTATCTCCTTGGCTGAAATTCTAAATTCCAAGATCAGTGAACAGATAAATGGTTTTAGAATTTAGGTGCATAATCAGTTTTAAAAGTATGACTGAATATTGCCTCTTAGTGTGTATTCTGTGACAAGGGTGGAGAAAAAGATAGGCAGGTAGCTGTACACAACTCAATATTTCTATAACTCTTTTGTTAATTGGTCGTGCCCTTAGGCATGACACTTCAGAGCCTCAGCATAGTGCTAATGAAACCCAGGGAAAACATGGATAAGTGAGCTGTTGTTGTGAACATGACTGATACAATGTTGAGAGGGAAATAAAGCAGTATTCAAGCAAACAATTGGTAAAACAAGCAATGAAAACTTTTTGATTTCAGGCTAATGCTCATGGCATAGGTGTTGTTGGCGTGGTAGAAGCCAATTTTTTGGAGCCTATTCACAACAAACAAGATTTTAACAGGACTGATAAATACAGGTAGATACTAGTAATACTTTTTTGATTATAGATATGGTCAGTATTGTGGTTCATACAATGCTTAGATACTATTATAAGCAAGGGTTATTTTTAAGTAAAACAAGCTCATTGAGTACATCCAGTGTTTCTATGTATCATTCCAATCCATGAAATACATTATCATTACATGAGTATTCCCCGTTGAATTCGATAATTAACCCTTTCCAAAAAATTCCATGTTTTAATGGTCGTGAGGGATACACCTTTTGAAAACAGTTTTGGGGAGGGAGAAAAATGTTGTTTACCAGCATTTTCTCCTTTTCCCATACAGTTTTTAGCTCCACTGGCCGAAGGCCAGAGAGCTATTGTCATGGCGTTGTGTCCGTCGTCCGTCCGTCCGTTCGTCCGTGCGTGCGTCCGTAAACTTTTTCTTTAAAAAACTTCTCCTCAGAAACTATTGACTGGATTTTTACCAAATTTCACAGGAATGTTCCTTTGATGGTCCTCTTTCAAATTCCTTCAAATAATTGTGTTCCATGAAGAATTCTGGTTGCCATGGCAACCAAAGTAAAAAACCTTTAAAAATCTTCTCCTCCCAAACCGCTATTTGGATAGCATTATTATTTTGCAGGAATGTTCCTTAGATACAGGTTTACAGAATTCCTTAAAAAAAAAAAGATCTGTCAAAAAACATGGCTTTTATGGGAGACTCATTTTCCTTTTATGGTATAAAGTAAAATCTTTGAAAAAATTCTTCTCTAAAACTATTCATTGGATTTCATTGTTGTTTTGCAGGTAAGTTCCTATGGTGGTTGTCTACCAAATTGTTTCTTCAGTGAGCTAAAATGCAGGATTGAATGATAATTGTTAAAAACTTCCTTTCGCCATTATAGAAATATCAGGCCTGTGGAGCGATACAGGCGCTCAAGCGCATCTAGTTTACCCTTTCACATACAAATCCATAATTTGAGCCACATTCAACTTGTCATTTGCAAACACTTTCAATATTAAGAGAGAATTCTAAAATTTTGTCATCTTGTAGAAGGTTAATGTAAGAACTGTTCAACTTTTGTCCATTATAATGAAATGTATAGTCAATAAAACTTGTCTACTGGCTACCTCTTATAACCCCTAGGTTGCTAAGCACGACTCACTGACCTTTTGCGGACAGTGTAGATCAAGATCAGACTGCACAGAACATGCAGTCTGATCTTGCATCTACACTGTCCGATTAAAAGATATTTTTCTCCAAATAGTTTTGAAATAGCATTATTCGGGGTTTTTCACCATTGGATGGAAAGCTTCATTAGCTCACCTGAGCACGAAGTGGTCATGGTGAGCTATTGTGATCGTGCTGTGTCCGTCGTCCGTCGTGCATCGTCTGTTGTCAACTTGTTACCTTGTGTACGCTCTAGAGGCCACATTTTCTGTCCAATACTCCTGAAACTTGGTCAGAATGTTTGCCTTGATGATATCTCGGACGAGTTCGAAAATGGGTCATGTCAGGTCAAAAACTAGGTCACCAGGTCAAATCTTAGAAAAACCTTGTGTACGCTCTAGAGGCCACATTTTCAGTCTGATACTTGTGAAACTTGATCAGAACGTTTGTCTTGATGATATCTCGGACGAGTTCGATAATGGGTCGTGTCAGGTCAAAGACTAGGTCACTAGGTCAAATCTTAGAAAAACCTTGTCCGCTCTAGAGACCACATTGTTAACATTGATATCTCGGACGAGTTCGAAAATGGGTCATGTCAGGTCAAAAACTAGGTCACCAGGTCAAATCTTAGAAAAACCTTGTGTACGCTCTAGAGGCCACATTTTCAGTCTGATACTTGTGAAACTTGGTCAGAATGTTTGTCTTGATGATATCTCGGACAAGTTCGATAATGGGTCGTGTCAGGTCAAAAACTAGGTCACTAGGTCAAATCTTAGGAAAACCTTGTACGCTCTAGAGACCACATTTTCAGTCCAAAACTCCTGAGAGTTGGTCAGAATGTTTGTCTCGATAATATCTCGGACGAGTTCGAAAATAGTTCATGTGGGGTCAAAAACTAGGTCATTAGGTCAAATCTTAAAAAAACTTTGTGTACGCTCCTAGAGGCCACATTTACAATCTAAAACTCCTGAAACTTGGTCAGAATGTTTGTCTTGATGATATCTCGAAGGAGTTTGAAAATGGGTCATGTCAGGTCAAAAACTAGGTCACTAGGTCAAATCTTAGAAAAACCTTGTGTATGCTCTAGATACCACATTTTTTGTCAAAAAATTCTTAAAACTTGGTGAGAATGTTTGTCTTGATGATACCTTGGACAAGTATGAAAATGGGAAATATCGGGTCGAAAACTAGGTCACTAGGTCAAATCTTAGAAAAACCTTGTGTATGCAGTGGCCACATTTTCAGTCGAAAACTCCTGAAAATTGTTCAGAATGTTTGTCTTGATGATATCTCAGACGAGTTCGATAATGGGTCATGTCGGGTCAAAAACTAGATCACTAGGTCAAATCTTAGAAAAACCTTGTGTACGCTCTAGAAACCACATTTTCTGTCAAAAACTCTTAAAACTTGGTCAGAATGTTTGTCTTGATGATACCTTGGATGAGTTTGAAAATGGGTCTTGTCGGGTCAAAAACTAGGTCACTAGGTCAAAAATTAGAAAAACCTTGTGTACACTCTAGAGGCCACATTTTCAGTCTGATACTCTTGAAACTTGGTCAGAATGTTTCTTTTGGAGATATATCAAATGAGTTTGAAAATGGGTAATGTCGGGTCAAAAACTAGGTCACTTGGTCAAATCTTAGAAAAACCTTGTGTACGCTCTAGAGGCCACATTTTCAGTTCAATACTCATAAAACTTGGTCAGAATGTTTGTCTTGGTGATATCTCAAAAGTGGTTGATAATGGGTAATGTCTGGTCAAAAAGTAGGTCACTAGGTCAAATCTTAGAAAAACCTTATGTATGCTCTAGAGACCACATTTTTAGTCCAAAACTCTTGAAAATTGGTCAGAATGTTTGTCTTGATAATATCTTGGAAGAGTTTGAAAATGGGTAATGTCGGATCAAAAACTAGGTCACTAGGTCAAATCTTCGAAAACCTTGTGTACTTTCTAGAGGCCTCATTTATAATGCAATACTCATGAAACTTGGTCAGAATGTTGGTCTTGCACCAGTTTGCAAGTGGGTCATTTCGGGTCAATAACTCATGAAAATCTTGGTAGAATGTTTGTCGTAATATCTCAAAAGAGATTGAAAGTGGGTCATGTTTGGTCAAAAGACTCAGGTGAGCGACTTCAGGGCCATCATGGCCCTCTTGTTTAACTTATTTAGCAGGATAAGGGTTAAGCAAGCAACCTGTATTAAGCAAGTATGAATTGAGTTTCCAGCATAGGGGAATATGTTAAAATTTATCTGTATTACGCAACTTAAGTAAGCAAGCATAGTTTGAATGTCCCTTGGGTGTTTATGTAATGCAGGTTGGACTGTGTATGTTTGATATCAACAGTACAACTGTTTTTGAAGAAAGTGTAGAGGTTTTGATATAGCTCTGTCATCTGTGTTGTCATTGTTTTGAAGAAAAAAAAACTTCTGTTTTCTCATAAATTCTTCATTACTGAAGACTTGAAACTCAGGCTAGTTGTTAACTATCACAACAGGAATTTATACCAGGAGAGCAGGAAGCTCTCAACATATTTTTGACAAAGTTACTCTCCCTTTTTATAGTTAAAACTGACACCGAAATGACACCGAATAAGAACTGCAGCAGAATATTAGTATCTGCATGTTGTGCTTTTGGTTTTTAAATGTGCCAAGTCCCAGGAGTGCAATTGGTAGCACACAGGATTTTAGAACGGGTGCTGCAGGTCCAAATCCCCAGCTTGGCTATGTTCTTTTTAGCTCACCTGAGCATGAAGTGCTCAAGGTGAGCTTTTGTGATCGTGCTGTGTCCGTCGTGCGTCGTCAACTTTTACCTTGTGTACGCTCTAGAGGCCACATTTTCGTGAAGCTTGGTCAGAATGTTTGTCTCGATGATATCTCAGACAAGTTCGATAATGGGTCATGTGGGGTCAAAAACTAGGTCACTAGGTCATATCGTAGAAAAACCTTGTGTACACTCTAGAGGTCACATTTTCAGTCCAAAAATTCCTGAAGTTGGTCAGAATGTTTGTCTTGATGATATCTGGAACGAGTTCGAAAATGGGTCATGTCCGGTCAAAAACTAGGTCACTAGGTCAAATCTTAGAAAAACCTTGTGTACGCTCTAGAAGCCACATTTTCTGTCCAAAACTCTTGAAAGTTGGTCAAAATGTTTGTCTTGATGATACATCAGACGAGTTTGAAAATGGGTCATGTCGGGTAAAAAGCTAGGTCACTAGGTCAAATCTTAGAAAAACCTTGTGTATGCTCTGGAGGCCACATTTTCAATCCAAAACTCCTGAAAATTAGTCAGAATGTTTGTCTTGATGATATCTCGACTGAGTTCAAAAATGGGTCATGTTCGGTCAATAACTAGGTCACTAGGTCAAATCTTAGAAAAACCTTGTGTACGTTCTAGAGGCCACATTTTCTGTCCAAAATTCTTGAAAGTTAGTCAGAATGTTTGCCTTGATGATATCTCAGACGAGTTCAAAAATGGGTCATGTTAGGTCAAAACTGGGTCACTAGGTTATATCTTAGAAAAACCTTGTGTAGGCTCTAGAGGCCACATTTTCAGTCCAAAACTCTTGAAAGTTGGTCAGAATGTTTGTCTTGATTATATCTTGCATGAGTTTGAAAATGGGTCATGTCGGGTCAAAATCTAGGTCACTAGGTCAAATCTTAGAAAAACCTTGTATACGCTCTAGAAGCCACATTTTCAATCCTATACTCATGAAAGTTGGTCAGAATGTTTGTCTTGATGATCCCTTGGACCAGTTTGCAAGTGGATCATTTCGGGTCAATAACTAGGTCACCGAGTCAAATCTTCAAAAAACCTTTTTCAGTCAAATACTCATGAAAATCTTGGTAGAATGTTTGTCATAACATCTCAAAAGAGATTGAAAATGGGTCATGTTTGGTCAAAAGACTCAGGTGAGCGACTTTAGGGCCATCATGGCCCTCTTGTTGTGGATTTATGATAGTTATACCTCTCTGATCGCTGATCACTGTTTCAACAGTGGCTGTCTGGGAAAGCAGCCGGTGACTTGGGAAGAATATTGTGTGAGTACAAATTAAAGGAACTCCAGGAAAACATGGATAGGTGCTCTGGCCGCCAAGATATAACTGAAATGATTTTGAAAATGGCATTAACTCTTTACCAAACGAAAAAAGTACCGAATTGAAAGGATTTGCAGATGACAAATTAAATGTAACTGAAATGATGATTTTCATTTTGATCGGGTAGAAAACATTGTGGGAAAAGGAGAAAATGCTGGTTACCAGCATTTCCTCCTTTTCCCACAATGTTTTTAAAAGCCTTCTCTTACAGGGTCGTTAAAACTCGGGATTGTGTGGTTATGGGTTGAATACCAGACAATCAATTTATAAATACTCCCAATCTTAATTGAAGTTTGCTTGGTCCAGTGTGGTATTTTCTTTCCATCTAATCTTTGCAGTGCATTTATGCAAAATGTTTCGATGAAGTTGAATGACTACTTCTTTGAAAAAACACAAAATGAGAATCCGGACAAAGCTGTCGTTTCGTAAGTAATCTTTTCTCATTTGAGCTTTACATTAAACCAGGGCACAGCAGAGGCAAAAGTCATATGGGCACATGCACTTACAACAAAGGTTTTTGAGAACCTAAGTGCCTTTTAAATATTTTATATTCATGCTGAACACAATTATCACTGTGTAAATAAAACTTTTCATGACTCCTCCAGTTGACAGTTGTGGATAACATAGTGGAAAAAGGAGAAATTGCATGTCAAAAGCATTTGCTTCTTTTCCCACAGTATATTCCAATCAAGTGAAAAAAAGATATTCTCCTGTCTTTTTGTTTGTCTATAAATAAATTGTATTATATTAGCAAACATTGAACTTGTGGGCAAACATCTAATAATTTATTAGATCACAACTACCTGACTGGACATGGGCACAGTGTGACAACTGCTTGAGCTGGAGAAGGCTACCCACAGGCTACAATGTTGAGTTGCCAGACAAATGGTACTGTCGGATGAACCCTGATGCAGCATTCAAGTAAGACAATAATTATCATAGCCTGCACTGAAGTAAGACATAAGAATTATTTCTTCCTTGTTAGTTGTTAGCTCTATTGTGTTTTAATAAAATGTCCTGGAATCATGATAGCTCGGTGACTGTCTGTGTAGCTGTAAAGAAAATCATTTTCTCATATCTCTGTTCTACCAAAGATACTGAACCTAAATACTTGACCTTGTTCTTAACTTTCAAAAGGAAATTCACACCAGAAGGGCGGGTAAACCTCAGACAGCTGACACAGCTATACCCTTTTTCCAACTTGGACGAAAAAAGCAACCATAGCCCAGTGTAGGCACATGCACACAGTGCTCTTGTCTATACAGAACATCATGTTGTTTTTTCAAAGCTTTGTCTATGACTGTGTTGAACTCTTTTGGAAATGACCCCTTCTTAGAGGGACTATGTGAAAGAAGGCTTTTGAAAACATTTTGCGAAAAAAGAGAAAATGCTTGAAACCAGTGTTTTCCCCTCTGTTTTCTACCCTTTCAAAGACAAAATCTCATTATGTGAGGCACATGTATCTTATTGTCTGCAAATGCTTTAAATGTGGACAGTCTAAAATCTTGTTTTACGGTAAAGGATGAAGGTCTGTTGGTCTGTTGCTGTTTTAGGTATTTACCATAGGACAAAATTTTAGAGTTGATCACTTTAAAGACTTCATAGACAACAAAACAAATATGGCTCAAATACTAAGATTTGTTTTTGAAAGGGTAGAAAACATTGTGGGTAAAGTTGCCCAGTTGATTATGTGGTGTGCTTTTTGATTTTGTTCAAAACCTCTCTAAGGATTGATAGTCACACAGCCAGGTAGCTCAGTGGTTAGCTTATCTGATTTGTGATCTGGTGGTTGCGGGTTCTATACTTGGTTGAGGCAAATTTCTTTCCTGTATTTTTTCGCCTCTCACCTCTGATGCATAGTAGCTTGGAAAGAAGGTTGTGTTGTGAGATAGCCAGGAACCACGTGCGTAGATGCACTGACCACCATGATATGATCGAAGCTCCTAAAACAGCATAAAACTCCGATACAACCAAACAAACAAAGAATGATAGTAACTGTGACAGGATAATTCCTCTCTGAGGGCTGAACATTGTTATGATGTTTAAATGGGAAAGAAGCTCTTGTAGGATTAAAAAAAAATCAGAGCATGCTTTGGTGCACTGGCTATTGCAGTATAATTTAAATAATGTCTAATTCTAAACAAACGATAGACAATATATTTATATCATTTGCATCTAAAGATTATCTTTTAGTACTGTATTACTTTACCCACAACGTTTTCTATTGCTTCAAAGACAAATCCTATCATTTGAGCCTAATTCCTTTTTTATGTTGGTTTTGAGTTATAAAACCATAAAATAAAGCTTTAAGACATTTCACAAATATTACAGTCGATGTGATATCCCAGAGGAACCTGAAGATGATGATGAAGCGCTACAACCAACATACAGAAAAACTTACAAAAAGACAGTGTGAGTTTTGGCGTGTATTACCTTCTAGTCTGACTTTAAGTAAATTATTATATTAAGGCAACAACTATAAATTATACATCAAAAACAGATTTCTTGTAGCTTTTGAAAAGGAAAGCAACTTTTAAACAAATTAATTAAAAAGAAAAGAAAAAATGTAAAATCAAGGAAAGTTATGTAAACAAATCAAAGTTCATAACAAAAAAGGTTATTTGACTTAATAGCTTGGCCACCTCAACCATAGGAAGTCGTCTGACAGCATAGTTCCCAAAAAAACCAAAAACCTGTAATACTGCCTTTTTAGATTGTCTGCATTATATATGAATTGCAGTTTTTGCTGTATCGTGCCTCAATATTCTTCTTGGTCTCTAGATTTATTTTAGAGCTATTGTTTGTTCTGTGTGTTTCAGTGAAGAAAAAAGAAGGCAGGCTAAGCTAGAGGAGGTAGGTTTCATTTTTTTAGATAGGTAGGGCTCTTATTATTTACTTGAGTTATGGCCCTTTACTTTTTCCCTTCTGATCGAGTGACAACACAGCTGATGGAGAGTATTTGTCAGCGCAACAGTTTTTGTACAGTATCAGCTCAGACTAATGAATGAAAAGTGCTTTTTCAACTTCCAAAAATTAATTTCTAGCTTGGCTTTTTTTTAAAAAAAAAAGTCAAATTATTGTCATAGTCCAGGCATTGTCGTCATCTGTGTGGGTTTGGTTGTCATGCAAAAACTTAGACATTTTATGATATCCCTGTTATTACTGTTTAATTTACTTCAAACTGGGACAATTTGTTAACTGTTAAAAGGGGAACCTGAACAACAAAGGTAGGTAGCCATCAAAGTATTTTTCATACAGCTGTGACCCTTTTTCAACTTAGAATTTTCGTTGAAAGTCGAGCAACCACAGCCAAGCATTGACATTCATGTGCAGTGCTATTGTTTGGTCTGACTTTGAGTAATGCAAATATCGTTTTGTCGATGAAAAAGAATGAATTTACTGAATAGAAATTAATTATTAAGCTAATGGTATGCTACTTTAAAATTGCCAGTTGGCAAATTAACAGGGATAGCGAAATGAACGGTGACAATTGGCCTTAGTCATATTTTTTTTGAGTCCGAGCAAATACTTTTTTAGCTCAACTTATTCAAAATTTGTCACGATATGCACAAAAATGATCAGAATTTTCTTTGAAAAAGAAGAAAACATGATGGGAAAAGGAGAAATACAAAATTATTTGGTATTAATCTTTTTTTTTTTTTTTTTTTCATTTTAAAAGGAGAGACGGTTAAGAGA
Organism: Hippopus hippopus; assembly: GCA_946811185.2. Classification (NCBI taxonomy): domain Eukaryota; kingdom Metazoa; phylum Mollusca; class Bivalvia; order Cardiida; family Cardiidae; genus Hippopus; species Hippopus hippopus. Next base: position 33,825,717 of record OX328101.1, read on the forward strand.
GAAGGAGGAGCAGTTGAGGAAAAGGGAGAAGCTCTTGCAACACAAAATGCAAGAAATTACAAAACAGCATCAGGAGAAAGAGAAACAGCTTCAAAAGAAAATGAAAGAGATAGAAAAGAACAAAGAACTTGCAGTATGTAGTTTTCCAATTATTTCATACTTTTAGGTAATTATCAAGAAGTAATGGTGGATGATGGTTTGATATTTCATAGTTACGATTAGAGAAAAATACCTATTTCACATTTTCTAACTCTTCAATTGAAGGTGGAAACAGAAGTTCCTGTGCACTGGTTACTTAGGTAAACAGTGCGTGCCATTCAATCAGAGGGAAATATGTCGTAATTTACGTGCTTGACCCTACATTTTTCGCACTTTACATAAAATGCGTTCTCATGTGAAGGGGGATACGCCACGGGGAATACTGAAAATAACTGTACAGGATTTTGATGTTAGTGCCTCCAAAAAAGGGGTTAGAAAGAGAAAGCATGAAATAAATAGAATATTTGTTTTTTCAGTGAAAGATCGAAGAGTGATCATCTTCGGTAATATTTTCATGGCTGGCACACACATGAAAATATTACCAACAATGATCACTCAATGAAATAAATTTCGATCTTTCACTGAAAAAAACAAACATCCTCTATTTACTTACCTTTTAGCTCACCTGGAGACAAAGTGCTTATAATGAACTATTGTGATGGGCTGTGTCTGTCATTAGTGTGTCATCCAGATTATATACCTTGTGTGCTCTCTAGAGGCCATACTTTCCATCCAATTAGTGTTGGGAATTAGATGGAAAATCAGAGTCAAAATTATCAGACAGCTTCACCGATCGATTATCAATTGTACAGTTGGTTTTGAAATGGGCAAATCAAATATACGACAAAATGAATAAAACCCGATTGCTTTTGCTTCTACGTGTAAATGTTATGTGTGCATTCTGTGGTGTTGTTTGTTCTACACGCTGAAATTATTTTGTAAGGGTATTTTTTCCATGCATGTTTTCAGTTGAAAATTTTTAAATAGTTATCACCTTCATTGATTGCATTGGAAGTGATACATTTTGTGTCATGATGGTGCATTGAGATGATAAATAATTTGAGTTATTTGCTTTAAATGCTGGCCACAGTTTATTGACTCACTTCCAAGGTTATACCACAGCTATTAAACAAAAGATTTCCACGGTCTTTGAAACTTCCTGATGATGCTTAATTTGAAGGTTTCTTCCACAAATGATTTGGGAAACTACTGTTCAAAGCATCAAATGACAAAAAAGACATTGCTGTTTGACAACACGGACTACATCATTTTTGATATTTCATCCTTTAACTGGAAGAATCAATCAATCTTGGTCAGCTAGAAGCATTTGTTTAAATCAAATTTTCATATGTTTGACAAATGGACCCATTTGAGCTAACCACTGGTCAGAGTTCACAAAATAAAAAATGTGACAGACTTCTATAAATGTCAACAGGAAAACCAATTAAGACTATGTCATTTGTGGATAAAATTCTCATACCAATGAATTAAGTAACATCCTATGTGTTTGATCTTCTTAAATTAACAAGGTAATTATCAGATACAGTAAAACCTTGGTAGTTTGTAGTGTAAGGGACTGGAGGTTTTATATAAAGTACACATAAAAAACTTGTGTACAAAACTTGTGTACACCCTAGAAGTCACATTTTAAGTCCAATTCTCGTGAAACTTGGTTAGAATATTTGTCATGATATTCTCCCGGATATGTTTGAAATTGGGACACATGGGTTCAAAAAGTTGGTCACAGGGACAAATCTTAGAAAAACCTTGTATATGCTCTTGAGGCCACATTTTAAGTCTGATACCCATGAAACTTGGTCAGTATGTTTGTCTTGATGATTTTTTTTTACATGTTCAAACTGCGTCACCTTTGGTCATATAGTAGGGCAATGGGAAAAATTTTAGAAAAGCCATGTGTAAGTCTTCAGGCTGTATTTTTAGCCTGATACTGATGAAACTTGCTTAGAACGCTTGTCATGATGATATTTTGGGCAAATATGAAATTAAGTCTCATCAGGTCAAAAAATAGGTCACTTGGTTGAACATTAATAAAACCTTATTTACACTCTAGAGGCCACATTTCAGTCTGATACTCATTAAACTTGGTCAGACTGTTTTGTTTTGATAATATCTTGCACAAGTTTAAAATTTGCTCATTGTCAGACAGGGACAAATCTTAGAGAAACCTTAGTGCACTCTAGAAGCCACATTTTCAGTCTGATTCTCATGAAAAAGGGTCTTGCTTGGCTCAGTGGTAAAGTTTAGAACTGGATGTACCGGGTTTAGTCTCACTAGAAGCCTTTGATCTTTCATGGGAGTGTCCTTTGGCAAGACACTTCAGGGCCCTGTCCTGGTACTGGTGAAACCCAGGACATCCATGAATAAGGGAGCTGTTGCCATGATATGTCTGAAATAATGTTGAAAGCAGTATTAAATACCAATCAATCGGTGCTCATGAAAATTGGTCAGTATGTATGTCGTGATAATATCTCAGACAAGTTCAAAGTTGGGTCATGTCGGGTCTAAAAGTAGGTCAGGGGGGCAAATCTTACTAAAACTGTGTGAGCACTCTAGAGGCCACATTTTCAGTATGAGACTGATGAAGTTTGAGTAGAATATTTGTCTTGATAATATCTTGAACAAGTGTGAACTTAGTAACAGTTGATCAAAAAGTAGGTCACTAAGACTTATATGTTTTACATCAACATAATTAAGTTTTCTACAACTGTATCAAGTCTAGATGAACCTACTCAGGTGAGCACTTTAGTGCCAATAGCCCTCTTGTTTAACTTTTTACCACACGCCAAAAATGTAGAGTGGTCCAAATTGAAAGCATTTGCATAAGACAGATTTGAAATTTGTACAAGTGAGCTGAAGTTCTCTAATAGGGTAGAAAACATTGTGGGAAATGGAGAAAATGCTGGTTACCAGCATTTTCTCCTTTTCCCACCTTGTTTTCAAATTCCCTCTTTCACAGGGTCGTTAAAACTCGGGATTGTGTGGTAAAGGGTTAAAGTAGTTTACTGCTAGATTCTTTTTTCTCGTAAACAGATTTTTGTCTTTGATCATCTGGTTTTTGAAGGGAAATATGTCCATGTTAGTTGTTTTCATCAATATTGGCAATTTCTGATTGGCAGTTAAATTTTTTTCATAGATCCATGAAAAAAAGAAATTCACACAGCCCTGGAACTACTTTTCCTGTCAAGCTAATTTAAACAAACATGTTTACGAGACTTCTAATTGTATATGGAGTCTGACGTTCAAATGTTAGTGGATTTTATTTTCTCTTAATATCATAGAATGGGAAAAAAATCTAATTCATAAAGTTAGAGAGAACTTAAAACTCATTATAGTTTACTGGGTACAGTACAGTTTACTGGGTACAAATTATCTAATTTTCAACTGACTTCCAGTGTATTAAACTTCCCTAGATCTACTAAATCTGCAATATTCAATTCTATGATGATGTATTACACTATTTTAACATCATGAAATTCTGTTTTCCCATCCAATGAAAGAGGCATTAGAAACTGTATTTTTGGATTTAAAAAACTAAACTAAATGTAGTTAGTTATCCATTAGTGTTTTTAGCTCCACTGGCCGAAGGCCAGCGGGCTTATGTCATGGCCTGTTGTCCGTCGTGCATCCGTCCGTCCGTGCGTTAACTTTTTTTTAAAACGTCTTCTTCTCTGAAACTACCCATCCAATTTTGATGAAACTTCACAGAAATGATCCTGCCATGGTCCTCTTCAGAATTTCTTGAAAGAATTTAATTCCTTCAAAAACTCTGGTTGCCATGGCAACAAAACTGAAAAATTTTGAAAATCTTTGAAAATCTTCTTGTCTGAAACCGTAAGGCCAAGGGCTACCAAATTTGGCATGTAGCTTTATCTAGTGGACCTCTACCAAGTTTCTTCAATTTATAGCCCTGGGGTCAAAATTGGCCCCGCCCCGGGGGTCACAAGTTTTACATGGGCTTATTTAGGGAGAACTTTAAAATTCCTCTTCTACCTAGCCATAGGGCCTAGAGCTACCAAATTTGGCATGTAGCTTTATCTAGTGGACCTCTGCCAAGATTGTTCAAATTATAGCCCTGGGGTCAAATTAGGCCCTGCCCGGGGGTAACAAGTTTTACATGGGCTTATATAACAAGTTTTACATGGGCTTATATAGGGAGAACTTTAAAATTCTTCTTTGACCTAGCCATGGGGCCTAGGGCGACCAAATTTAGCATGTAGCTTTATCTAGTGGACCTGTACCAAGGGTGTCCAAATTATAGTCGAGGGTCAAATTTGACTTCGCCCTGGGGGGTAACATGTTTTACATGGGCGGGCTTATATAGGAAAATCTTTCGCATCTAGTTATAAGGGCTAGGGCTATCAAATTTTGCATTTAGCTTTATCTAGGGGGTCTCTATCAAGGGTGCCCAAATTATAGCCCAGGGGGTCAAATGTAGCCCCACCCCAGGGGGTCACAAGTTCTACATGGTCTTATATACGGAAACTTTAATAATCTACTTGTACATAGCCATATTTAGGCCTAGGGCTACCAAATTTTGCATGTAACTTTATATAATGGGCCTCTACCAAGAGGGCCCAAATTTTAACTTTGGGGGTCAAGTTTGACTCCACACCAGGGGTCACAAGTTTTACATTGGCTTTTATAGTGAAAGCTTGATAAACCTGTGTCATGGATCACATATTTTACAGGGCCTTTTATTCAGCAATCTTGTTTTACATGACTTTTTATTGGGCAAGATTAAAAAATCTTTTTGTTTATAACCACACATTCTAGTTTCATATTGTAGGTCTGGGGTCAAAATTGCCTTCATTGCAGGGATCGCAAGTTTAACATGGGCTTCAAAATATTGTCACTTCAATTTAAACATTAATCAAGGGAAATAACTCTTTTTATGAAAGATAAAGTTCGTTACTATTTACCTCCCTTGATTATCAAGCTGCAGTGATACATGATTGGTGCTAGACAAGTTTTTTAGCTCCACTGGCCAAAGGCCAGCAGGCTTATGTTATGGCCCGTTGTCCGTTGTGCGTCCATCCGTATGTTAACTTTTTAGCTCACTTGAGCACAACGTGCTCAAGGGGAGCTTTTAGGATCACCTGGTGTCCGTCGTGCGTCGTGTGTCGTCAACAATTCTTTAAACATCAACTCCTCCTAAACCACTGGGCGGATTTGGACCAAACTTGGCTGGAATGTTCCTTGGAAGGTCCTCTTTAAAAACTGTTCACAGAATTTGATTCCATCAAAAACTCTGGTTGCCATTGCAACCAAATGGAATTTTTTAGGGAATTCTTTAAAAATCTTCTCCTCTGAAACCACGGGTCAGATTTTGAAATAATTTCACAGATATGCTCCTTGGGTGACCCTTTTTAAAAAGTGTTCGTAAAATTTTGATCCGTCAAAAAATGTGGCTCTGGTGAATGGGGGCTTCTTGCACCATATAGAAATGAAGGAATTCTTTAAAATTCTTCTTCTCTGAAACCGCTGGTCAGATTTCGAAATAATTTCACAGGATTGTTCCTTGGGTGACCCTTTTCAAAAACTGTTCGTAAAATTTTGATCCGTCAAAAAACGTGGCTCTGGTGAATGGGGTTTCTTGCACTATACAGAAATGAAGGAATTCTTTAAAAATCTTCTCCTCTGAAACAGCAGGTCAGATTTTGAAATAATTTCACAGGATTGTTGCTTGGGTGACCTTTTTAAAAAATTGTTCGTAAAATTTTGATCCGTCAAAAAATGTGGCTCTGGTGAATGTTTTACAGGGCTTTTCATTGAGAAAAATTTGAAAATCTTCTTGTTTATAACATTCAAGAACTGAATTATTTGGTATGGAGCTTTATATTGTGGACCTCCACCAGGATTCAAATAATTATAGCTTTGCGATCAAAATTGGCTTTGCCCATGGATCACAACTTTCTCGTAGGATTAGATAGAAAAATGTTTGCATGTCCTCGTGTTTGAAATCAATTTGCTGAATATTGTAATGTTTGGCTTGTAGTGTTTTTACTTAATAGCCAGTGGAGCGATACAGGGCCATCATGGCCCTCTTGTTGTTGTTTGTGATGTTAAATTATAAGGAGTGAAGAGAATTTTTGGCTCACCTGAGCACAAAGTGCTCAAGGTTAGCTTCTGTGATTTTGCTGTGTCTGTTGTAATTCGTTAGTTGTCCAGACGTCAACAATTACCTTGTGTACACTCTATAGGCTGCAGTTTTTAGTCAGATAATAATGAACTTTGTCAGAATGTTTGTCTTGATATAATCTCTGATGAGATCAAAATTTGGTCACATCGGGTCAAAAAGTAGGTCACTGGGCCAAATCTTCGAAAACCTTGTGTGCACTCTAGAGGCCACATTTCAAGTCTGATACCCTAGACACCTGATCAAAATGTTTGTCTTGATAACATCTCAGACTAACTTAATTGTAACAAGCAACATTTCACTAAACCTCTTCTATTGGGTTTGTTCATACGGTTTTTAATGCTGTTTTTAACACAGTCATATCACAGCAGCCAGTGCACCTATCCATGCTTTCCCAGAGTTTGTTTTTAACAAGTATTTAACACAATATTCTTTTCAAGCCACTGGCTGCTTTCACACATAACCATCTTGGAAACAATGACAAGTGCTGCAAGAGGAATGAATTCTATCCATGGTATAACTATCATCAGTCTTTGGAAAAAAAATTTGCAGAGCTGGGAATTCGAACCAGTGAGTCTTGTGTGCTACCGACTGTGCTACCACCAGGCTCATCAAGACCATTCTAATGAAAACCCACAATGCATATCTTGGTGAAGAACTAAAACCTTACTACTTGAACTTACCATTTCTCTTTCCCTGAATGTATAATTGGTATTTTTGCTGTAGGAGGTATCCTCCAGTCAGGACAAGGTGGATCGTAAACCAACTCTAAAGGATTTGGAAAAAGCAAAGCAGTCCATATCGGCTTATCAGGAAGAAGTGAAACAAAAAGAAAAAACAATACAGCAGTTAGAGTTACAGAAGAAAAAAGTGGAGGAGAAAAGCCAGGCCATGTTGAGAATGGCTGAGTCACTAAAACTGTCCACAGAGGAAGGGACTGTGAGTAAATTTGCCTTTGTTGTATCATGTATTTGAGCCATGCTCTGTGAAAAGGGGGCTTCATGCATCTGCAAAAAGCATCGACCCAGGTCAGCCTGCGCAGTTCGCGCAGGCTGACCTGGGCTGAAACTTGTCGCTATTGGTCCATTTTATGCATTTCCAAGGTCCATTGTATCTTATGTTTGAGTCGATTGTTTAAAAAAGTGGCTGTTATGGATCCGTAAATATGTGATGGCTTGCTTGGTACCATGGATCACAGAGATGCATTAAGTCCCCTTTTGCCAGAGCACAGCTCATTTACATCCCTTCTATACTAGAATATATTTTTGCATTTTGGGACAATAAATCAAGTGTGACTAAAACTAGAGTTTGTCATTGGAAAGAGAGTGGGAAATCTCAAAATATTTTCAACTGCCTTCTATTTCAAGGTCATTATAACTATTATGTGATTGTTTGATAAAGGGTCAATTCTACCAGACTACTAAATTTTAGTCTAGTCCAAATTGAAAGCATTTGCAGATGACAAATCATATTTGGCTAAAATTTAGAATGTCTTTGAAATGGTTGATTGATTGATTGATTGTATGGTGTTTAATGCTGTTTCTAACATTATTTCAGTATTGCGGCTGCCAGTGTACCTATCTATGCTTTCCTAGAGTTTCTGTTACAAGTATTTCAGACAATATTCTTCCCAAACCACTTGCTGCTTTCCCATATAACCGTTGTCAAAACAATGATCAGAGGTGAGAGCGGAGTGAATCCTGTGTCAATGACCATCATCAGTCCTCAGTAAGGAAATTAGCTGAGCCGGGGATCAAACCACCTACCTCCTGTTCTCAAAACCTGTACGCTGCCCACTGAGCCACCAGGCTTGGCTTGAAAGGGTAGAAAACAGCTGGAAAGGGACAAATAGTGGTTACAAGTATTTTCTCCTTTTCCAAAAAATGTTTTCAAAACCCAATTTCCTCAGATCTGTTGATACTGGGAATTGTTTAGGGATAACTCTAGCAGACAACAAAATTTTAGATTGGTCTCAAGTGAAATCAATTGCAATTCACAAAATTTGATAAAATCTGGCTTAAAAGTTGAATTTGGCCTTGAAAGGGTATGAGGTTACCAGCATTTTTTCCTCCTCTCACAAAGTTTTCAAAAGCCCTCTTCCTCAGGCTCTTTTTACTTGGGATTATTTGGCTTTTTTCATTGAGCCCACTTGAAATGTGAGAGACATAGTTGTGGCAATTTCCCACTTGGCTGTTGGATAATTAATATCACACATTGATTTGATTATCTCTTTACCAAACAGCAGAATTCAAAACTTGTCCATATTGAAAGCATTTGCAGATGACAAGATAAATGTGACTCCAAAATCAAAATCTGTTTTTTGTAGAGTAGAAAACAGTATGGGAAAATGCATTTTCTCCTTTTACCAGCAGCCAGTGGCTTGGAAAGAAAATTGTGCAGCGTACTGGTAAAAGAGACTCCAGGAAAGCATGGATAGGTGCACTGGCCGCCGTGATATAACTGAAATAATGTTGAAAACGGTGTTAAACACCAAACAATCAATTTCTCCTTTTACCACGTTTTCAAAAACTTTCTTTCTCAATGTTGTGAAAAGTTAGGATTGTGTGGTAAAGAGTTATGCATGACTGCATATCAAAAAGTGTGAAGATATCATGACCAGTCATAAAAAAAATAAATAGTGTCCAATTGAAAATTAATGTATCTTATTTTTGATCCTCTAGTTACATATTTTTAGCATGGCTGTTTTGAAACAGATGTTGAGGTACTGTCGAAACTCTTTTTATCTTTGGAAACTTTTGACATTTTCTGATTTTACTTCAAACTCTGGCTTGCTTTTATTCTGTCAAAAGGGGATACCATACTAGAACTACGTGTACTTCACAATATTTTTTACTGAGTTTGTGCCTTTAAGACTTGAAACTTTCGATGAAAAGCAACTGCAGCTGAGCTGTCAGTATGGGCATGAGGTGCTTGAGTTCCCTTATCACACACTATTCTACAGGGCCTTCCTCCCTCTGGGTCGTTAAAACAAAAGAATACTTGGTGAAGAATTAAGTGTGCTGGATATTGTCTTGACCAGAGCTCCAGATAGAGGGAGTGATTTTGAATTTAAAATATTACTTATTCTACACAAAACCCTATGTTATGGATACTCATTAGAATCGTCTCAATGAGACGATTCTAATGAGTACCCACAACATAGAGTTTCGAAGAGAACTAATGCATTTAGAATACCGTCACTGACTCCCTCTTATCTAGAGCTCTGTTAACATCAAAAGGTTTGCACTGTGTTTGAAATGGTCATGATTCTAGATTTCCCTAATTTCAGAGTTTGTATGAGAAGATTCAAGAAATGAATGGGGCTGATAGTTCTACTGTTACATCAAGCAGGTAATACTCGCTACATTTGCATGACTAAAATGGAATTTAGCTAAGTGGTCTCTTCAATTAAATGACCTGATTGACATGAGAGATAGATTTTAATTTTACACCATGAATCACTGATTTCTATGTTGTATTTAAAAAAAATGATCATTTTTGAAAATTCAAATAAAAATTATCAAAAGGTCAATACATGTATAAAAATCGTTCACCTGTGGAGCACTGGATTAATATTGAAGTGGACTATCATAGTAAGGAAAAATAGCAGAAATTATGGTTTTTCAGTGTTGTGGTTTGCCAGTATATGTAAATAAGGTAGTGGAAAGTGTATATTCAAGATCAGACTGTCTTTTGCAGCCTAATCTGGATCTACGTTGCCTTCAAAAGTAATTGAAGCTGGGTTAAGCACTATAAGGGATGGAGGACTGAACACAACTTCAGCTATTTTTGTAGACAGTGTCTAGTAACAAGCATATACTCCTTTTCCAGCAATGCTTTCTATCCTTTCACAGACAGATGGGGACCATGATTTTACCGATGTTTAACCATTTGACCCACCTCGCCTACAAACCCTTTCAATGCAGACAAGTCTAAAATTTTGTCATCTGGTAAGGGTTAGCAAAGTAAATCTGACAATTTTATTTTATTCAATGTGTGTGAAATCCTTGCATATTATATTACAGTGGAAGTACAAATGGTTTAAGAGCCCCAAAGAGGAAGCATGAGATGGTCAATGACAATACTAAAGAAGAGGAACCAGGTGTAAAAGTGGTGAAGATCAAAACCGAAGATGGCGGAACTATGCCTGTGAAGATAGTCCAGAACGAGGATGACAAAATTATAGATCTGACTCTGGATGAAGACGACCTGAATGAATCAAAGTCAGCACCTGACCCAAGTGAAGGAGAAAATAATGGTGAAACTGATAAGAGTTCTGATGAAAAGGGTTCAGAAACTAACGCTGCAAGTGATGAATTAACTGAAATGGATGATGTGAAACCAGACAAAGAGGAACTGGATAAAAAACTGACTGAAATTGATAAAGATATGGAAGAAACTGACAAAGATGAAGTTAAAAAAGAATTTGTTTGTAAATACAGTCAAACCGTCCCAACAGTCGTCAAATTTGCAAATCCAGAAGAAGTGGATTTATTGAAACTGAGTCCAGTTGAACAAAAAGAGACCCTTTTACTCAAAGCGCGAGAATTGGAGGAAACAAAGAAAAGTCTGACAAGTTTACAAGATAATATGACAAGCTTGCAAGAAAACATTTTGAAACTGTTGAAAATCATTGTACCAGATTTTGATTATGGTGAACCTGGCAATATTGAAAAAATTATTTTAGACTTTATCAGAGTGAATGAAGAGCAAGAAAATAGTGAACCACAAAGCACAGCTAGTCAGGGAGAATGACATCATGGTAACATTTTTCAGAAGTTACCAGACAATAGTTCTATTTCATACATGTAACAGCAAATCACCCGTTTTTTGATTACAAAATAAGCTGTTACATGTATTGCTAAAGCTTACTTCACATTAAAAATACTGCAACAAGGAGAAACTTTTGAAAGGAAGGAAATTCGTTGTTTTTACTTTTATGGAAATTTTGTCAATTGTTAAAGAGTTGATTAAAATATTGTTCATGGTAACTGGTCATTAGGTCAGAAAAATTGCTTGTTCCTTGTCAAATGTATGAATTTTTTTAATTCAGCCAGGTTTTGAAATTTCTTCTGACACTTTATAACCCTCTCTTTTGAGCTTGACTACATTTGATGAAAGGCACTGTAGGACTCTCTTATGTTTGGCTACAAAACGCTCCTGTTCCGCTTAATCTTCACAAACTGGTAAAGCAAACACTCATTGACCAATATATTCAACATTGGAATACATTGGTGAATTCGTCCAACAAAGGCAAATTATACCACCTTTACAAAGAATCTATAGGATTCGAACCATACCTCAAACTCCTACCCTTGACAGATGCGCGTTCCCTCTTTAAATTTCGCACAGCTAACCATAAACTCCCCATAGAAACAGGAAGATGGGATGGCACATTACTAGAACACCGAAAGTGCAGCCTATGTCACCGTGACGAAATCGGCACTGAACGACACTATCTCCTGTCTTGTGATCATTTCAATGACCCTAGATCCAAGTATTAATCCAATATCAATCCCGGCAATAGTGAATATGATTATAAGAAACTGATGCAGTCATCTAGTCCTGCTATTCTAACAAAACTAGTTCGTTTTACAAAATGTATCATGTTTAAGTCTAACTCTTAATTCCATATACTGAACCAACGCTGCGGAAGCAAGAGTGAGTATTTTTGTAAAGGGAGAATTTGTTGCAAGCGAGTTTCTTTTACTTTTCCCACACTGTTTTTTATTCTTCATCTTGCCGTTAATGTTTTCTGCATCTCATTGAATCATGTCTTTTTAAGTTCTAAGGTACCAACTTACCAAATTTATACAGCACTGTCATAAATTTAAGGTAGAGGGCGCTAGTACTAAGAGTCCCTCCACCCTCCCTCCCGCCCCACAAAAAGTCGTATGCCTCTCTGAAGAGGAACCATACTTACATTGTCAGTGTTTTCGTCTGCTCTGCTATTTGCAAATGGCTTTAATCCTACCGGAACTGAGCCGCTAACCCATCTATGCAGATTGTGTAGAATACATACATAGATCTATGCCTTATTTGAAACGCTGACAGAAAATATGAATCCTTAAAAGTTGTCTTCTAGATCGTTTCTTTACTTTCATTCTGTTTTCTTTAAAGATGAAACGACTTAAAATACGATGTCTAATCTGTTAATCTGACTATTCATTGTATTATCTTTACTATGGTTATATATACATACGTTATACAAACCGTGATTTTCGTTAAAAATGAAGCCCGCAATAGAGAAAGCAATATGGCAAAAGAAGAAAATGCTGAAGACAGCGACTTCTTCTTTTCCCACAATGTTTTCTTGTGATTCTTAATGGATAATCACTGTAGTCGGAGCCATATCTATCCTGTGCTTACATGTGCCTCTGGATCTGTTTAGTAGATCTAATCCGCCTTAGTGAATGAATCCTTTCAATTTACTACACACGATCTGAATCATGTAGCCCCGTGCAGCTTTGAAAGTCACCTGCTAAGCTACAATGCCTAATAGACGAATAGATGAAAAGGTTATACAAACCTTATCTCGTGTAATATAATGTTCCCTCGTGCGTCTTACTGCCATCATCTAACGGAGCTACCAGGTTGATCTTCTCTCGCTATCCCTTGAAAGTTCATAGGATAGTTGGCATAAAATCAAAGTATGGTAACTACAGGCTACAGCATTGTTACTGTTACACCAATGAGAGACGGAACATGAGATATATTTTTACTTTTTTTTCTGAAATTCCCATCCAACTACAACTTCTTTACCAAACTGTACTATATTTATATGTATACCTAACCCCATGTTTAATGTTACAACATTACTGGGTGAATAAAGATTATGTTATGTTATGTTAGTAATTTGCTTTGACTGATAGCCGATTGCAAACTGTTAAAGGGTTTTTATACGCCCGTCGAAGACAGGACGTATTATGGGATCACCCGTGGCGGGCGGGCGGCGTCCCCATTCTTTGTCCGGAGCATATCTCCAAAACTATGCTAGCTACGGTTATGAAATTTCATGGGTGGATAGATCTCATCAAGGCGGAGTGCAGTGCATAGGAATCATAACTCTCACTTGCTTAATTTTTGAGTTATTGCCCTTTGTTGTTTTTCATACTTGAATTTTGTCCGGAGCATATCTCCAAGACTATACTAGCTAAGGTTATGAAACTTCATGGGTGGATAGATCTCATCAAGGGGGAGTGCAGTGCACAGGAATCATAACTCTTGCTTCCCTAATTTTTGAGTTATTTCCCTTTGTTTATATTCATACTTGAATTTTGTCCAAAGCTTATCTCCAAAACTATGCTAGCTACGGTTATGAAAATTCATGGGTGGATAGATCTCATTAAGGGGGAGTGCAGTGCGAAAGAACCATAACTCTACCTCGTGCTGTCTTTGAGTTATTTCCCTTTGATCGTCATTTTTACAGCATTTTCTGCTTGTCCGGAGCATAACTTTGTCATCTCCAGTCCGATTGACTTGAAACTTGGCATGTGTGTTTGTTGCAATAATACGGAGTGCAGTGCAAAAGAACCATAACTCTACCTCGTGCTGTCTTTGAGTTATTTCCCTTTGATTGTCATTTTTACAGCATTTTCTGCTTGTCCAGAGCATAACTTTGTCATCTCCAGTCCGATTGACTTGAAACTTGGCATGTGTGTTAGTTGCAATAATACAGATTGCAGTGCAAAAGAAGCATAACTCTACCTCATGCTGTCTTTGAGTTATTTCCCTTTGATCGTCATTTTTACAGCATTTTGTGCTTGTCTGGAGCATAATTTTGTCATCTCCAGTCCAATTGACTTGAAACTTGGTATGCATGTTTTTTGCAATATTACGGAGTACAGTGCGCAAGAACAATAACTCTACCTAGTGCGGATTTCGAGTAATTCCACTTTGATCTTCATTTTTAAAGTATTTCTTGCTTGTCTGGAACGGAACTTTGTCACCTCAAGTCAAATTGACTTGAGACTTGGTAAACATGTTTGTTGCATTACCTGCCCTTTACGATTATTATACCCCCTTGACAGCTGGCGGTGGGACGGACGTATCTTGCGACAATTTGCCGCTCTTGTTTGTATTGTCACAGCCTTTTTTTTTCTGTGTTTGAGTTTTGATATCAGCTTTTAACTCTTGTCCAATCGACAAATTTATAAACAAAGTCTGAATTGAAAGCATTTACAGAAGACAAATGGAGTTTGGCTTAAAAGATGGTTTTGTCTTTGACAGAGTAGAAAACATACCAGCATTTTCTTTTTTTCCAACATTGTTTTCAAAAACCTGTCTTCTCAGGGGCTTTAAAATACAGGATTGCATGACAAAGGGCTTATCTTGGTAGACAAGATCCCTTATTCTTTCTTCGATGTTTTTGTGGTTTTATGATTTTCATAAAGAAGCCTTTAGAAAAAAATTTATAAAAGCAGAAATTGCTGGTTGCTAGTATTTTCTCCTTTTTGACAATGTCAGCTTTCATATTGCGGATGGGACCAAATATTCGAATATTTTGAAAACAGCTGAATATTCAAATATGATATTCATATTTGAACTCTGTTTTTCACGTTTAAGTGCTTACATTATGTCTGTTAAGAAAAAAAAATCATGCAACAAAAAGATCCCGCGCTTAGCTGTGTATTTGTCAAACAGTTTTTGTACACTTGTTTATCACATAAAACCATTGAATGGGCTTCCATTCATTGTCTACCATTAAAAAGTATCATCGTCCCATTTTGATTGGTACATCTAAGTTTGGCATTGTTTCATTGCGAGTGTTCGTTGTTGTGTTCGTCATAGGATAAATTTACTACCACAACAGAACATGTTGCAATTAAACTATTTTTTGTATTTTTTTTTAATCCTAGAATTAAAACTTTAAGTTCCACCGCTTAAATTCTTTTCGAATATACTTAATTGGATATTTATAACCCTTTGGACAGCAATACTCAATATTCGAGGGTTGTTCGATATGTAATGTGTATTGTACGATATCTCAAAAGCATTCAGCTCAAATAGTGAGATGAACATTACATCCCTTCAAGGTATTCTCCGCGGTTTGAAATACATAATTTCAATCTCTGAATCCGTTTCTGAAATGCGTCACGGTACGCTGATTTAGGTAGACCTCCGAGGCACTGACTGATGGCTGAGCCAAGGGCTTGTCGGGACTTGTAACGACGACCAGATAAGAACTTTTTAAGTTTTGGAAAAAGGAAAAAGTCGCATGGGGCTAGATCTGGAGAGTATGGTGGGTGTGGCAAGACGGTAACCTTCTCTGACTTCAAAAATTGCTTTACAAGCTCAGATGTATGTGATGGAGCATTATCATGAAGTAGACGAACATGCCTAAATCCTGACACAGGGCGTCATTTAAGATAATATTTCTTGACCTTTTTTAGTATAACATCTCGGTAATACCGACCTGTAACACTTTTGCCCTTCGGCACCGGAATTTGTACGGCTATACCATCACATGAGAAGAATATGCAATAAAGAACCTTCTTTGTGCTTGTACTTCTTTTGGCAACTACAGGCCTTCTACCGTGTTTAGTTAGCCATATTTTGTTTCCAATTTTTCTTTACTGGTTCGAAATAGTGAACCCATGTTTTGTCACCAGTAACATTTTGGGCAATTGCGTAGCGGTTTGTACTCTTACCCGTTTTTGGTCATCTGTCAATATATGCGGTATCCATCTGGCAGAAATCTTTCGTACTTTCAAAATACGCTTCAAAATGAAATACACCCGCGATAGCGATATGCCAACAGCGTTGGCAATATCACGAATAGTGTATCTGCCATCACTTTCAATTATTTCCCTGACTTTTGAGACATTTGCCTTGCCTGTTAAAGTCACAGGTCGGCCAGATTTTGCTGCATCTTTGACAGACTCTGTGCCAGTCAGAAATTTCTTTCTCCAACTACGAACTGTCTCATAAGATACCTTATCAGACCCATAAACTTCCCCCAATTCAGTAAAAATCTGCATTACTGAATGACTGAGTTTTGTGCGAACTTTTATATAAGCTCTAATTTCTTCAATATTCTTAATCCGTTTCCCAACCATTTTTACAACAGTGGTCAACGACTAGCTCTATTGAAATGACTATAAGTTTAAAACTATGTGGAGCTGAAGGCTCGTGTTTATACCGTTGGAAAGGTATTGAATAGAGCTACTCAAGCGTATCATCATCCACGAAATCGTGCAAAGCGTTATCGCGCTGTGGTACAATACACATTACATATCGAACAGCCCTCGTACTTTGATCTCACTTTTTCTTTGTAAAGATGGCAGACAGAAAAGTAATCGCAAGTTATTTAGGGGCATTTGACCATTTTGCATTCTCTAAGGACCTTTCTCCTTATTAAGATGTGAAAAACAGCAAGAATTTTTCCAACTTGCATATTTGATTTGATACTGTCAGTTTATTCCAACATTTAAATACCTGTTTTTGTATTCATTCCCATCCCAAATATATATATCTTATCATCTTGGCCATAGTTTATTTGTTCTCTATAAATGCTTTCAATGTGGAATAATGTAAAACTACACAGCACCATTAAAATTTTTTTTTTTTTTTTTTATACAGAATATTTTCACTTTTGCAAAACTCTCTAAACACAGAAAGCCCCTTAACAACTTTAATTGCTCTTGTTGACGATCTAGATCAGTATCAAACTGTTCCAAACATGAATGAAAACAAAGTTCTAGAGTACTGTACTGTTATCTGCTATGCAGATGATACATAATTGATTAACATGTACAGTATTTTGCATTTTCTTGTATTGTCACATTATTTTCAAACAGTCGACTGCTGCAGTACAGAAAATAAAGGTATTGCAGGAGTTGATGGGTTGAAGGCATGTAAAGTTGATTGCTAAAGTGATTTTAATGCAGTTATGAATGTTTTCACATTGATTATTTTAGCCCTCTCAGTGCACAGAAAATGCAATCTGATCGCAGATCTGTACAGTCCGCTGTTTAAGTGGAACCTATACATTGAAAGTATGAGTTTCGGTGGGTTGTATGTTAACCCATTGAAAGACGTCAAGTTCATGTAGGTGCTGAAAGAGCCAAAATTTACTTTCGTGTTAATAAATAGTTCTATGAATATGAAGTATGCGATAAAATATTGTTGATTTTCGGTTTTTCTTGTTTCATTTCACGATATGTCTTGTTTTGTTACTGTTCACAAAAGTTTATGTGTATTTTAATAATAATTTTTCATTACCATAGTTTACGTCTCATTTTAGTTTATATCGTTTTTTACACTAACTCTGTACCAAACCTCACAATTTTAGATTCATCCAGATTGAAAGAATTTATTTGCAATTAACAAATTAGATGTGGCTTGAATGATGGCCTTTTACGGCTATGTCTGTTGAAAGATAGAAAACTTTGTGGGAAAAGGGGAAAATGCAGCATCCTACAATAGGGTTGTTAAAAGATGGGATTGTTTGCTACAGGGTGGAAACAGCATTTCTCAATAGTATACATTGTAAATATACAATAAATAGCATACAAATTACTTGTCTACCACATTGTAGTGTTTTAATTTTTGCATGAAATCATTCCAATGTACGAACACCCGTCCTGCTTGGAGCCGAGCTAGTCTCAATAATGAGACGATACAGTGATTTTTTCATATTTGGACATTTAATGTGCACCGTACCGTCTCAAGTCCGTCGTAAATTTTCCAGTAGCAAAGATAGAGCGCTATACTGACTCTGTTTCGTCGGTTAAATCTGTACTGCAGCAAAATGCACTAACTTTTGGTAACAAACATGACCAAAGACAAATTAATCAACCTTTCATTTCCTTAAGAGCTTGTAGAAGTCGTTTATAACATGTAAATCTCGGAAAAAAAACTGACGAAATCGCTCGTGAGTGACGGCCATTTTGTGTGTTTTCGGGAACGTAAATTACTCGAGTAACAGATGAAATGAACTGTTTTTAGCTCACCTGAGCACAACGTGCTCAAGGGGAGCTTTTAGGATCATCCGGTGTCCGTCGTGCGTCGTCAACAATTCTTTAAACATCAACTCCTCCTAAACCGCTTGGCCAATTTGGACCAAACTTGGCTGTTTCAATAGGGAAAAAATCGTACTTTGCAAGATATTTGCATTAAAAAAATACCGAATTACGAAGGGAGGTAACTCGTGTGACGTAAGTATGTCATCAAAATATGCTCGCCAAAGGAATAATAAACCCATTAAAAGGGACAAAATCTTAGACTGTTGAAATATGTTTTATTACCACTGTGTTTCAATATTAATACGTCATATATGATATTTATAGTGAAATGTGTTCTTCTAAAAGGACGAAGATCGGGAGGTTGTGCGATACGCCACAGCATTTATACTAGAGTACAGCGAGTGAAACATTGACCTTTATGTCATAAATACCTGTTTTATTGTTTATTTATTACTACATGGTCAATTTTCAATAAGATTTATTTTGTATTTTTAAGGAAATTTAGTAAAATAACTTGCCCAACTGGACAAGTGAAACAACGGAAGTAATATTAACAAGGGAAAAAATCCATGTATTGACAGACATAAAGGTCAATGTTTCACTTCAACTTCAGTGCGATACTCCTCAACGCCTTATTGGGCATCTACATATGGTCCTTATCTAAGGGCAAATTGCTTTTTTTGTACAATCTGATTTTGACCTACACATTCTGAAACAACAACTGAAATCATCTTTGAATCTGGCAGCCGTGTTTACCCTGTACCACACAATTCCCGACCTTTAGAATGAAAACTTTTAAAAACTATAGTGGAAAAACGCTTTTGGTAACAGGCATTTTCTCCTTTTTCCGCACTGTTTTCTAATGTTCCCAAAACAAATTTCAACTTTTTAGTCGTATTTATCTTGTACTTTCTATATGCATAATTTTTCTTGTGTATGGAACAAAATGACAGAGTAGTCTTTTTCTTGCTTATTATCACAGATAACCATATTGTATATCAAGAATTACTGCAAACAATACAGAAAAGGAAGCAAACAGAGTTTACTCAGCGACAAGTAATTGTTATTGTTCAATAGAATTGACATACAGCATATAGTAAAATTTTTTATACAACCATCTTCTAAATCACATACATGATTTTGGACACTGTGAGAACAGTAGGCAAAGTTCTAACAGATCTACATTAACTTGACTGTTTAATCTTTAAGCTACTAAGCGCCACTCAAGGACCCATTGCAGACAGTTTAGATCAAGATTAGACTGCACAGATCGTGCAGTCTGATCTTTGATCTACACTGTCAGTTCAGGATATATTTTCCCCCAGGAAAATTGAAAAAGCAATATTTGGGTTTGTTTTATTGACTTGAAAGTTTCATTTTAGATATTTAGCAGGTTAAGGGTTAACTGTTGAATAAACGATTTCGTTCTACTTCTGTCGTAGAAATATATTGTGACTGGAATAATTCTAGAGCACATATATAAGTCAATATACATATATGCCGAAAACAAGACAACGTCTGTTTAATCTTTATTTTCATCTTAGTACATCAATAAATAGAGGTTATTACACGGCTGATGAGGGCCGGAGAGTGATATCGGCCCGCCACCTCGAAATCTGCCCTCGGGCTAAAGCCCGAGAGCCCGAGGGCAGATTTCGAGGTGGCGGGCCGATATCACTCTCCGGTCCTCATCAGCCGTGTAATAACCTGTTTATTACATTCATTGATCATTTGCTCGATTACTTCGTTTTCTTACATGTTTAAACACTTAAAACAGAGAAATTCTTGTATTAATTCGACACAACTTTTTTTCCGCGGGTAAACGTCACGTTCATGACGTAATCATGCATCATTCATCATCACTATCGAAGCTGCATATACAGTATAAGGACGTTTTAAATAAACAGTTTTTCATACTTATTAATAGTTAAAAAGATAACATTATGTGTGTTTTATCGAGACAAATATTCAATTTAGTATATAACGTGTTATAAATAACAAACAGGAATAAATAGAACAGATGGTTGGTGCTTTGGATTGTGAAACTTAATCAGGCTCGGTTCCCCCGGCTCAACGGATAAAATTCGTAGACGTACTAGCCTATAGACATCACGCTTTGCCCGATAAACTTTCCCAATCAAATTAAAAACAATCTTTTCTTTATTCATCGTGTCTTTGCTGGTTTTGCGATTCAATCATTGTCTGTAGTTCTCAAGAAATGTATGCTAGCGACTGACAGACTGATTTAGCATTTTTTTTTTCAAAATGGATGTTTTAAGAACGTAAGTTTACGAGCGAGTGTTCTGTTGTTATAGATTTAGAACAAATATCTTGTCAACGGGCAGGATATCAGATATCAGCCCGTTGCCCCGCCATATCTGCCCTCGCGTGACACTGATATTACACCATTTTCGGTAGAAAATGTTACTATTATTAGTAACGGAATGTAATAAATAGAGGTTATTACACGGCTGATGAGGGCCGGAGAGTGATATCGGCCCGCCACCTTGATATCTGCCCCGAGGGCTTTAGCCCGAGGGCAGATTTCGAGGTGGAAGGCCGATATCACTCTCCGGCCCTCATCAGCCGTGTAATAACCTGTTTATTACATTCATTAATCATTTGCTCGATGTTTTCGTTTTCCAACATGTTTAAACACTTAAAACAGAGAAATTATTGTCTTCGTTCGACACTACTAGCCTATAGACACTACGCCTTGCCCGATAAACTTTCCCAATCTAAGACAACGACAATTTATTCTCTACTTATCATGCCGTTGCCGATTTTACGATTCAGTCATTGTCTGTAGTTCTGAAGATTTGTCCGCTAGCGAATGATGGACTGATTCAGCCATTTTTTTTTCTTTTTCAAACTGGATTTTTTGAGAACGTTAGTTTACGAGCGAGAGTTCTGTTGCTATAGATTTAGAACAAATATCTTGTCAACGGGCAGGATATCAGATATCAGCCCGTTGCCCCGCCATATCTGCCCTCGCGTGACACTGATATTACACCATTTTTCAGTGGAAAATGTTACTATTATTAGTAACGGAATGTAATAATACATATTATCAAACTCGTTCTTTGTGTTCGTAAAAACGTGGATTGTGTCCCTTGTTAATATTACTTCCCTTGTTTCACTTGTCGCGTAGGGCAAGTTATAATACCAAATTTCCTGCAAAATACAAAATAAATCTTATTGAAAATTGACCATGTAGTAATAAACGAACAATAAAACAGGTAGTTATGGTTAACTCGCTGTATTCTAGTATAAATTCTGTGGCGAGGAAATACCGCCATGGCGTATCGAAAATACAGAACCTCCCGATCTTCGTCTTCTTAGAAGAACAAATTTCTAAATAAATATGATACATGCTGAATTTAAATGGAAACAGAGCGGTTATAAAACGTATTTAAACAATATTAATAAGTTTTTGTCCTTTTTAATTGGCTTACTATTGCATTAGCGAGCATATTTTGGTATGGCATACTTATGTCAGATGAGTTGCCTCCCTTTGTAATTTGATAAATTTTTAAATGCAAATATCTTGCAAAGTACGATTTCCCCCCCCCCCCCCCTTTGAAACATATGGATATCATGTAAAATGCATATCTTTATATATTTCGCTAGGTTACATATCATTCCACTACTACAGAACATCTGTAGCGTGCAAAAACTCTCATGATCCATGGCGTATAAATTCTCCATGGTGTATTTTAGTATGACCGTGGTTGATCAATCTGTTACACGCGGGACTTCAAACCCACGATTTGCTGCTTCAGTCCCAGCTAGGCCTATTTTTTTTTTTACCAAGGATTGATGATATGTCATTGTGACATTGTTGAAGACAAGATTAAACACCATACAAACAATCTGCTAGGTCCCAGTATCTCAATGCTAATATGCATGTCTACTGAACCAGGTTTTTACTTTAAATCTTGGATCGACTTAAAAACTCTGAATGGGGTACTGCAAGTCATTGAGACCGGATTCGTCACTCTGGCACTCTTGAATATAATTTCCGAAGTAAACCTTTTCCAAACAATCCCGTTTCACATCATTACCTGTCATCACCAAATGCTTTCAATTTGGACAAGCCTGTAATGCTGTCATCTCGTGAAGGTTTAAAGAAACTATAAGGTCTAGTGCGTCAAAAGGTGCATTTGCCGCCATGGTGATAATCGAAACATTGTTGAAAAAGGTGATAAACGTGAAACAAACACTGTAAATGTGAACACACATTAAAGTGGGATATTCAGATTAGATGTACTAGATCTATAACCTCACCGAACTTCAACAAGAGGGCCATGTTTGTCCTGTATCGCTCCACTGGCTAAATAGTACACACCAAACATTACAATTCTTGGCCAATTGGTTTGGAACAAGAGGACTTAAAAAGTTTCTCTATATAAAAGCCCATGTGAAAGTTGTGACTCCCAGGGTGAAGCCATTTTTTACCACAGAGCTATAATTACTTGAATCCCGGTAGGATAAAGCCACATACCAAATGAAATAATACAAGTCTCAGCTGTGCGGTTATAAACAAAAAGATTTTCAGCGTTTCATCAATATAAAGGCCCTGTGCAACATGAGACCCCTGAGGCATGGCTAATTTCGATCCCATGGCTACATCTTAACAATTTCTGTGATCCACAAAATGAAGTCATGAGCAAAATTTGGTAGCCCTAAGGTTTTATAGTTCAGAGCAAGAAGATTTTTATAATTTTCATTCTATAAGCACAAGTTAGATTAATGACCCATGGAGTCAGGACAATTCCAGAAGAGGCCTACTAGGTGACAACACTCAAAGACTATTACAGCCATAGCTCACAGTTTGGAACAAGAAGATTTTTAAAGCTTTCACCATATAAGCCTATGTAAAACTTGTGACTTGTCGGACGGAGCCAATTCTGTTCCAAGGGACATAATTTGAACAATCTTAGTAGAAGTCCACGAGATAAATTATATGCAATTTTGTAGCCCAAAGAACGAGAAGATCTTCGAAGTTTTCATTATATGTATAAGCCTATGTAAAACTTTTGACCCCTAGGGTAGGACCAATTTTGACCCCAGGTCTATGATTTGGGGAATCTCAGTAGAAGTTCATTAGATGAAGGTACATGCCAATTTGGTAGCCCTAGGCCTTATGGTTAGGAACTATAAGATTTTTAAAGTTTTCACCATGTAAGCCCATGTAAAACTTCAGACCCCTGGGTAGAGCAAATTTTGACCCCAGGGCTATAATTTTAAGAATCTGCGTAGAGGTCCAGTAGATGAAGGTACATGCCAAATTTGGTAGCCCTAGGCCTTGTGGTTAGGAATGAGAAGTTTTTTTTTTTTTGTTTTTGTTTTGTTTTTCCCCATATAAGCCCATGTAAATCTTGTAAGCCCATGTAAATCTTGTGACCCCAGGGGTAGGACCAGTTTTGACCCCAGGGCTATGATTTAAAGAATTTTAGTAGAATTTCACTAGATGAAGGTACATGCTAAATTTGGTAGCCCTAGGCTTTGTGGTTTCGGACAAGAAGATTTTTAAAGATTTTCAATATTTTTCGGTTTTGTTGCCATGGCAACAGAGATTTTACAGGAATCCTTTTTTTTTTTAGAAAGTCTAAAGACGATCATGGCAGGATCATTTCTGTAAAAATTTGGTCAAAATTTGATGGGTAGTTTAGACAAGATGTTTAACGCACGGAGGGAAGGACGCACGACGGATATAACAGGGCTATGACAGAAGCTCACAGGCCTTCGGCAAGTGGAGCTAAAATTGATTCATAAATGAATAAAGTAAGGAGATAGCTGGCAAAGTGTCAATAAAGAAGACAGTCTAATGTAGACAATATTTCAAGTGATATTTCTCTTTGAGGCTACGTGGCATTTTACCGTATTTTTAGATTTGGTTACCAGCATTTTCTCCTTTTCCCACTATATTTTCAAAAAGCTTTTTCCTCAGGGTCGTTAAAACTCAGGATAAATCAAAGGCTGTTTTACCCATAATTTAAGGTAGTACCCTCCTAATGGAAAACAGCTATTTCCACTATAATATTATCCTACAAAATTTGCTATGATTAAAAATGAGTATTATTGCACTACTTTAACCGAGCCACTTTTTTTCCCTTCTTAGAATTACCATTTATAAATCTAAAACCACTATATTCTAATTATTCTCATTACGAAGGGAGATAATAATTACCTCCCTTTTCAGGAAACTAACAAAAGTATCAACAACTGATTTCAAGATAGACATCAAAGGAATTTCTGGTCGGTTAAAAATGTGCAAAAATATTATATTGGTATAAATCCTTATTCATCAACTAATAAGAAATTTTATCCCATGTTGTATCAGAAGCATTAGGATGGTAATACCTTGACCTCAGTATTGGATGACATGTTCGATAAAAGGTCATTATTTCAGTGCGTCAAGTTCATCTAGTTCATAGCTAACCTTTGACCTTTGACTGATTGGGATTTTACGTAAAGGTAATTGGTACAGCAATTTGCCAGCAGTTTGCAATTGTGCAGATTTTTGCAGTCCCTTTGGTATCATTCCACCTCTGTAAGATATCTATAAAGGTCAGTAGATCTTATTGATATTGAATACATGAAACGCTTTAAACCTCATTTTGTCCATTTCCCACAATGTTTTCTACACCCATAGACACAAACTATTATTTTAAGTCAAAATTTAATTGTCAGCTACAATATTGTTTTCAAATTTGGACACGTCTAAAACTTTGTCGTGAGGTAAAGAGTTAACGATATACCACGAAATACCGGCTTTTAATGACCCTGAAAATGAGAGATTTTGGAAAACATTGTGGGAAAAGGATAAAAATGCTGGTAACCAGCTTTTTCTCCTTTTCCCATAATGTTTTCTATCCTTTCAAGACAAATCCCATAATTTACGCTACATTTGTCGTCTGCAAGTACTTTGTATTTGGACGAATCGAACACTTTGTCTTTTGGTAAAGATTTCAGTCTTTCATAACCAATAACGATCTAATATAGCTTTTTGCTTACTCTTCAGATCAAGATCAGACAGCAAAGAACATACGGTCTGATCTTGGACATAGTGGTACCTGGTGCCAAACTATGATCAAAATCATCTTCAATAGCCGGTGGAAACTAAGTTTTAGACCTCGAAAAGGATCGGGATTTTTGTTGTTGTTTTTTTTTTGGGGGGGGGGGAGGGGGGGAGGGGAGGAGCGAAAGATTTTGACCCTTTACCTCAGAATCCCGAGTTTTAACGACCTTGAGGAAGTATGCTTCTGAAACCATTGTGAGAAAAGGAGAAAATGCTGAATCCACCATTTCCTCCTTTCCCCACAATGTTTTCTATCCATTCAAAAGCAAAATTCAGTTTCTGAGTCACATTAAAGTTGTCGTCCGCAAAGTCTTTGAATTTAGACCTGCCTAAAATTTTGTCGTCTGGTAAAGAGATAAAGCCAGTAGACAGTTATGATTTAACCTTTCACCGGCTGAGAAAGAACAAACTTTCAGGTTACAATTTTGTGGTGTTTGTCTTTGATGGGATATAAAACATTGTTGAAAAAAGGAGAAAATGCTTTTGACCAGTATTTTTCCCGTTGCGCCACAATGTTTTCAGACGTTTTTCTTCTTCTTCTTCTTTTTCTTCTTCTTCTTCTGAGGATCGTAAAAAAACTCAGAATTGTGCGGACAAAGAGTTGATAAATCCGTTAACTTCTGTTCGGTTCCTGTCATTGAATGATGCATATATGAGAGGTGCTCTGGCAAAAAGGGTTAATCCTTATCCTGCTGCACGAATAAAATTAAACTTTCAAACACATAGTAAAAAACCCGAATTTTGTTACTTCAAAGATATTCACGAGGGAAAAATATCTCCTTATCGGACAGTGTAGATTCAAGATCAGACTGCACGTTCTGTGCAGTCTGATCTTGATCTACACTGTCCGCAAAAGGTCAGTGAGTCGCGCTTAGCAGCTTAAGGGTTAATGCATCTCCATGATGCATTATTCTGTTGCAGTTCATCACATAATTATGGATCCAAATGATCCGTTTTGTCGAATAACCGACTGAATCTGGAGGTGCCGAGCCCCTGTGGCTCAGTCGGTAGCGTGCAGGACTTGAGAACAGGAGGTGGCTGGTTCGATCGCCGGCCCGGCCAATTTCTTTTCGAGGATTGATGATGGTCATTGCGACAGGATTCATTCCTCTCTCACCGCTGGCCATTGCTTCGGCGGTGGTTATGTGGGAGAGCAACGAGTGGCTTGGAAAGCACATTGTGCGAAGCGCTGGTAAAAGAAATTCAAGGAAAGCATGGATAGGTGCACTTGCCGCCGCGATATAACTGAAATAATGTTGAAATCGGCGTTAAACACCATATAATCAATCAATCAATTTTAAGGTAGATTGGTCATTGGACATGCAGAAAGTTTACAAATAGCAAATAGTTTTGACTAATGTCATCCTGCACAAACTGTGCAGGCTGACATGAGTCGAAACACTTGCAGATGCATTAAACCCCCATTTTTACAGAGCATGCCCCATATGTATGATCATGCCATTGCTATATATATCTGTTTATTATCAAAGGCTTTACCTTATATTTTGAACTTGCCTAAGGTCACCTTTTATATCATGCTTCAACCAAACAATTCATAAATAACAACCTCGAGATAGGAAGCTTTTTAAACCATCGTGGGAACAGGAGAAAATGCTTGTCGCCAGTAATTCCTCTTTTAGCTGCAGTGTTTTGTGACCTTTCTTAGACAAATGTCATCATTTGAGCCACATTTAATTTGTCGTCTGCAAATGCTCTTTATTTGGACGAATCTGAATTTTTATCGTTTGGTTAAGCGTTAACCCACATTCTGGCATTGATCATTACGCAGTGACCTGATAGTCATGCGCATATTAACGCTTTACCAAACAACACAATGTTGGACAAGACTAAATTCAAAGCATTTGCAGACGACAAATTAAATGTAGCTCAAATGATGATTTCTGTTCATGATAGGATAGAAAACCTTGTGGGAAAAGGAGAAAATGCTGGTTACTAGCATTTTCTCCTTTTCCCACGATGTTTTCAACAGCTTTCTCCTTCAGGGTCGTTAAAACAAGTGATTGTTTTGTAAAGGGTTCACGCTTATCCTGCTGAATAAGTGAAATGAAACTTTCGAGCCGATAGTAACAACCCATATTTTCATATTTCAAAGGTTTTTTTTTTGTAGGAAAGATATCTCCTTATCGGACAGTGTAGATCCAAGATCAGACTGCACGTTCTGTGCAGTCTGATCTTGATCTACGCTGTCCGCAAAAGGTCAGTGAGTCGTGCTTAGCAGCCAAGGGGGTGGACGCTTTACCAGACGACAAAAGTTTAGACTCTTCAATACTGAAAGCATTTTGCAAACGAGAACTTAAATGCTGTGTAAATTGTTGGAGTTTTCTTTGCATTTATAGAATACATTTAGGGAAGAGGAGAAAATGCTGGTTATCAGCACTTTCTCCTTTTTCCCCAATATTTTCATACGTTTTCTGTGTCAAGGTCATATATTATTGTTACCAGTATTTTTCCCTTTCTTACAATCTTTTTACACGTCTTCATATAATACTGGTCACTTTTTTTCTTTCACCTTATTTCTCGATGTTTTCATATGCCTTCTATCTCCGGTCGAAATGATGGTTACCAGCATTTTTCCCTTATACCACAATGTTTTGCGCAATCTACCTGTCTCAGGATTGTAAATAAAGGCCGCACTGGTTTGTCCTATGCTTCACTGTCATTCTACACTTATGTTGTTCACGTGTTTTTACCTTTATCCATTTACCGGTAGTGCTAAATAAATGAGAAATGATCTGTGAAAAGGAGCTTAATGCATTTGCAAAAAGTATCAACACATATCAGCCTGCGCAGTCCGCGCAGACTGACATGGGTCGAGACTCTTTGCTGTGTTTAAATTTTCTGCATGTTGAAGGACAATTCTACCTCTGATTTACGTGGGTTGTCAGAAAACTTACAGATTTTATGAACCCATAATTATGAGATGACTTGCTTGGTATAATGCATCTCATGCATTTAGCCCCCTTCTTGTCAGAGCATGGCTGAAATGTGAATGAAATGGACATTTTCAGTCATTGCCGAAAATGCAGATATCGTAATTTTAAAGTTTTTTTTTCATCAGAATATCTAGAAAAAACGCGAAATGTGTAGATCCAAGATCAGACTGCACGTGTACAGTCTGATCTTGATCTACTCTGTCCACATAGGCTATATCAAATTATAAAGTTTTTTAGCCTATAATAAATTATCAAGTACAATTTGATTTTACAATTGTTTAACGAAAATCAAGGTTGATGTACATGAATATATGATCCTTTTGCTACCATATTGTTTTTTATAAGTGCAGTGTTGCAGAACGTAAAAACAAGTCATCGGCAGGAGTTTAAATGAAAACATTGAGATTTTTTGTAAAATCCTTCAATTTTTAAGAGACGGCAAAATTTGAGATTCCTCCAGATTAAAGCCTTTGCAGTCGACATATTAAATGTTACTAAAATAATGTGATTTGTCTTTGAAAAAGTACAAAATACTTAGGGAAAAGGAGCAACTGTGGTCACAAGCGATTTCTCCTTTTCCTATAACATTCAAACGTTTTACTTCAGTGGGTAGTTAAAACATGGGATTGTTTACTAGTAAAAGGTTAAATTACAGTGCTTTCAGACTCGTATAGCTTATAACGATCTTAGAAGCAATACGTAGCCTTTAATTCTTTCCCTTTTATTTAACTACGGATTGTGTTTGGTTGTGGTTTAAAGAGACCCGAAGCTGATCGATCTAAGCCCATACCACACAATCACGTGTTTTATGGACCCTGAAGAAGAAGGCCTTTGAAAACATTGTAGGAAAACGAGAAAATGCTGGTAACTAGCATTTTCGCCATTTCTTACAATGTTTTCTACCCTTTGAACAATAAATTCCAACATTTGTACAATGTCTGCTTGTCTTCTATAAATGCTTTCAAGTTGGACAAGTCTAACATTTTGTCGTCTAAAAAAGACTAAGTATTTTTTTTCATACAGGCAACAAGAAGTAAAGATCACTCCCAGGTCAGGTGTATTTTTTTAACGGACCAATGAAACAAGGTCTAGAGAATGTTTAAGAAAATTGAGTGCGAAACAATTACCGCTTCACATTAAAATGATAGATGAATGAAATGAAATTTCAGACCTGGGATAAAAACCAATATATTGCGGGTTTACTAGTTTTTTTTTTCAGCGGGAAAATCACATCGTATTGAACGGTATAGATCAAAGATCTATGACTAGAACAGCTGAAAGTGGCGATATACAGGATTTAAACAAATAAACAGGGAAGTCGCTATGGTCACATTCTGGTCACTCCCACGTCAGATGTTTTTTTTTCATTGTGCGCACTAATGATTAACTGTTCAGAACAAATGTACTTACAAGTGCGAAACAGTCACGTTTTGATTTTTTTACCAGGTACTTAACGTTGGCCCCGATTGTCAACTGCAGCGGACATTTACTTTTAGACCCCGAAAAAAGTCCGCGAAAGTATTCATTTTGTAGTGAAATAACAAAATATTAGTACTTATGGAGAGAGTCGACTAGAGCAACCCCTTGAGACAATATTTTCATATGCATACGCTATATAGTTGCATTTATAGACAAGAAATGTTCTGCGTAATTTTGGGCTGACAAATGGAAAGAAAAAAGTGAAATTGAAAGACAGACAGTTTCCCAAGGAAACACTATCGGACCCCCATCCTCTGAAAAATGTCAAAGCCTTTTTGATCCCAAGTCAGTCCAACAGCCAGACAATGTACGTATGTTTCATTTGTACTCTTCTATTTAATCCCGCTTTCAACTGTTAATTACAGCTGTCACACGGCGACAACATTCGGCATACCTCGGGTGACGGTACGGAATCGGCCGAGTTGTGACGAGTGACGGCGACAATTCACTTTATCAGTGCGTGTTTCCTAGGTTGCACCAGTGCTAGGCCTGGGGCAGGATGTGCTTTCCGTAGCGAAAATGCGGGGAAAGACACCCCGCCCCCCCCCCCCCGCCCCTTTTTCAGATATCTTTTTCTCCAAGAGCTGTTTGCAGCCCTAAATTTTTCCATGAGCTTTTTGTGCTAAAAAGATGTGTGGTCTCTAGAGGGTAAGTCTCTGCAAACTTTATACCCAAAACGTCAACATAATTGCAAACCTTCTGACGTCCTCAAGAAAAGGCGCGAGTGAATAACCTGTCCGAAATATGTGTCTTATACATGTACTTTGACCAGTGACCCTGTACGAACTTTGTAGACATTTTATCAGATCTGATGATTAATTAGCGAAACAAAAGAAGAAAAAAAAAACATACACGAAGATGTGTGAACAAGTGGCAATCAGATAGGAAATGGTCCTAAAAAAATATAGCAAATGGAGGAAGTGCTCAATTTGAGCAATTTTTCCACTTATTACAATGCTTTTAAAAGGTGCGCTGCAATGCCTCCCTTCGTTTAAATGTTTTCAACGGTCCTTCTGTTCCGGATGCGTCAAAACTATCCTAGGTGAGGAAAACGAGGTTACACAGTTCTATTTGGGGTAAGGTGTTTCTGATAAGACACATTCTACAGACGGCCTATATTTTAAAAGTACAGGTTAAGAGAACTTTGAACGCCATCAGCACAATAGCGAACACAAAGGCTTTTGCGGACGGCATAGATCAAGGTCAGACTTCAGAACGTGCAGTCTGATCTTAAACCTTTAACATACAACAGGACATTTGTTTTGACAATGTTATGCCTAGCAAAGGCGGAAATAATTGAATACTGCAATAGTTGCCGTAAAAATAAATGGTGTAAATGAAATGTTGCTGAAATTGCGTCAATCTCCGTTATAATTTATGATTATACCGCTGACAAACACAAGTGCTAGAGTCTAATTATACCTTTATAGATGTAGGGAAAATAAGCTGTAGAGAATGTAGAGAAATAAACTCTACCAGACCCCCAAAAAGCTTTGGCCGGTCCTAATTGAGAGCATTGAAAGGATAGAACGGATAGAAAACATTGTGGGGGAAGGAGAAAATGCTTGATACCAGCATTTTCTCCTTTTCCCATGATATTTTCAAGTGCCTTCGTCCTAAAGATCGTGGTAGGGTTACATCAATATTTTTTTCGATAGTTTCTATACGTCCTTATTTCGCTTTTAACGGTATTTCAGTCACTTTAAGACTACAGCTTACCTATTTATATCGTCCCCAGCTTTCATCAGTACTAGACTTGGATTCTGTTGGGCCTTGCTCAATGACACTGTCACGTGACCAGCCCTACTATCAAAGAACGAACCAGGATTTTCGATTACAAGTCGACCGCTGCTCAACCCTTATGCTGCTAAGCGCGACTCAAGGGCCTTTTGCGGACAGTGTAGATTAACGTCAGACAGTGCAGAACGTGCAGTCTGATGTTGAATCTACACTTTCCGATAAAGATATATTTCTTCCCCCCAAAGACCTCTGAAATAGCAAATTTGGGGGTTTTGCTATCGACTTCAAAGTTTCATTTAATTCATTCAGCAGGATAAGGGTTAACTACCGAGCCAGTGAAATGACCCCGAATTCTAAAGAAGACAAGGTGGAAAAAGGAGCAACTGCTTAATGCTCCTTTTACCACTTTGCTTTTATTTGCTGTTGGAGGGTAGAGGGGCATCAAAAGTCGCATTTATATGGTAAGGAGGAATGTCTACTTTCATAATTATTATCGGAATGGAATGTCCTTGAACGAACCAGTTGGCGATAGGTAGTACATACAGTATGTCACGCTGGGGTCATTTCGGGTTACGTGCAAGCGTCTTGAACCTCACTCCCATTTCTTACTATCGAAAAAGGTTTACATAAGTCCATATTCGAAGGAACTGCAGATTACAAAAGTGTCTAAAATAATGGAACTTGTCTATGAAAAGGTATGAAAACACAACGAGAAAAGGAAACAGTCGTGTTTACGAGAATTTTTCCATCCCATATTTTTTTTAAAAAGGTTTCTTCCTCGTGGTCTTCATAACACTTTTTAAAAACGAAAGTTCGCCGAGCCCCGGTAGATCAGTCGGTAGCACACAGTCCTGCAGAACAGGGGACAGGGGTTTGGTGGTTTGATCCCCGGCTCGGCCAATTTCTTTCCTAGGATTGATGATAGTCATTGCGACGCGATTCATTCCTCCCTCGCCGCTGACCATTGTCTTGACGACGGTTATGTTGGAAAGCAGCCAGTGGCTTGGAAAGAATATTGTGTGGAGTAGCCTACTTGTAGAAGAAATTTCAGGAAAGCATGGAAAAATGCACTGGCAGCCTCGATATAACTGAAAAATGTTGAAAACGACGTTAAACATCATACAATCAATTAAACGAAACTTCTATGCGTCGATCTCTTTTTTCTTATTTAACGGTCAAGTTTTCATATTAGAAGAACATTTAGACATAATACCGGCAAATCTTCGCCACTATATCGCGAAAACCTATGAAAATCAAAGTTATGCGTCCAAAAAAACAATTCATTTTTAATGGATTAATTCCGTATACATCTAGATCTAATATAATATAAGTCAAAAGAATGAAGCTGCTGTAAATTTCATCAATTTCTTGTAACCTATGCATTCATAAAACAAAGTCATATATATGCATAGAACTGCGGAGGAGGTTTGCCTGTATCATTCCGACATGTAATACATTTTGTTACGCTTTTACAATGTACGATTTGTTTGTATAATTTTAATGCCTTCTTCGACATTATTTCAGTTTAATCGAGCACCTATTCATGCTTTCATTGAGTTTTCTCTTACGAGTAGTTCGCACAATATTCCTCCCAAGCCACTGGATACTTTCTCCCGTAACCCTCCTCGAAACAATGATCAGTGATGAACAAAGAATGAATCCTGTTGCAATGACTGTCATCAATTCTTGAAAAGAAATTCGCCGAGTTGGGGACTCGAACCAGCGATCCCCTGGTTTCAAGTCATGTACGCCAATGACTGCGCAACCGGGCTCAGCTGCAATGTGCTGCGTAGTTTCATGATCAGACTGTTATTTCTTGCGGTCTAATCTTGATCTACAATGTTACATTGTCCGCAAATGTAAAAAGTTTCGCTTTGCACAGAGAGGGGTTAAGATTTGTGGGAGTGTTTTGGTGATCGTCTCGTGACAGAACAGCAAATATCGTAAGAAAAATATGTCCGCTTCATAACAATGATAACGAGAACAAAGTACAAAGTATAACTCAAGTGTAGACATGGAAGTAATTAAGTTGTTTTGATACAAAGGTCGAAACGAACGTGTCAATAGGTGAACAACAAGATTTATAAGTATTTACATGTTCGGCGAATTCTCAGGTGAAAGTAGATCTGTAAGACCGTGTGCTTTTTTTTTACTAGTGAATCAAACATTACCGTCAAACTTAGATTAAGTTTTTATTCTGCGGATCTATTTCCGCGGGATGATGTCATGTTTAAATCAATAGTGTCACTCAGTCACGTCTATGACTCCGCCAATACGCCTCTTGTTAAGATGAAACGTATTTGTTTTCCGCAATTTACATGAACTAAAACAAACACGATACGCAAAACAAGGAAACTGAACTGATAGTCTGACCTTGATCTACGTGCCCCTCTTTTCTATTAATGGGTTCATTTTAGTAAAGGAAATGCACTATATCTAAAGAAATATATGAACCATGCTCCAGCTGACAAAAAGGGGTTAAGTTCTATTTATCTCCGTGATGCACTATACCAAGCAAGACATCACATAATTATGGATCTATAAGATCAATCCATTTTGTCTCACGACTGACCAAATCATAAGGTAGACTGCTCCTTCAATAGGCAGAAAAGTTACCAATAGCAAAAAGTTTCGATTCAAGTCAGCTTGCGCGGACTGCGCAAGCTGACCTGCGTCGATACTTCTTTGCAAATTCGCAGATGCAAGAAGCCCCCATTTCACAGAGCATGGCTCTTATTTTTAGCGAACCATATTCTGTCGAATTCGTATTCCTTTGTAGACCTAGAGGTCAAAATAAGAATGCGAATTCGACAGAATATGGGTGAATTTCACGATAGTTTTTTTTTTAAATCAGACGAATAACTCTTTTTTTCCGAAACTTTTATCATAATGCTTTTCATTTAACTCTTTACCAAACGACATTTTTCTTTGACTGGACCAAACTGAAAGCCATTGCAGACGACAAATTAAATGTAGCTTAAATGATTTTTTTTTTGTCTTTTATAGTGTAGGAGACGTTATGACAAAAAAAGAAACTGCTGGTCACCTGCATTTTCTCCTTTTCCCACTATGTTTTCAAAAGCCTTCGCTTCAGGGTCGTGAAAACTCGGGATTGTGTGATAAATGGTTAAATACTATAATCAATACTACGACTATATGTCAACCATCATCATCGTCATCGTCATCATCATCATCATAACCATCATCGTTAAGGTGCTCTATGTTACTGTTTTTGTTTGAAATTTTCTCCTTTTGCCACAATGTTTTCAAAAGCCTTCGCTTCAGGGTCGTGAAAACTCGGGATTGTGTGATAAATGGTTAAATACTATAATCAATACTACGACTATATGTCAACCATCATCATCGTCATCGTCATCATCATCATCATAACCATCATCGTTAAGGTGCTCTATGTTACTGTTTTTGTTTGAAATACCTGCTTCTATTCAACTGTTCTGAGGTCAAGTTTTTTATTAAAAACATGATTTATTTCCTTGAACAATATGGCTCCTCACATTTTACGCACATTCTATTCAAATTGTTACTTGTTGGGCAGAAAAGCATCAGAGAAAAGAGTCGATATCGCGTATGGCTTTACAGAGCTAAAGAATAAACATAAGCAGCATATTTTTTTCTTGTGAACCCGCAAAATAAACTTAGTTTCTAATAACTGGTTCCTGTTTTTACTTTTCGCGCAAATACAACCCGGAAAACTATGAATACTCTCTACAAAGGAGAACGTCGTAAAATTTTGAGGCATTCTACTCGAATTTTGACATAAATAGCTCGCGATTTCTCGAATTCTAGTCAGTCATTAGATATTAATATTACAGAAAAACAAGCACATTTTATTCGCCCTACTTCTAGATGAACATTACTTCAGCGGTAAGTATGATACACTTTGCCAATTTAGCCCAAGCTCGAAACATTCTCCTGTTAAAAATGCCGGGGCGAAATCGGGACGAAAGCATTAACGTTCTTAAAATAATAGGCTTATGCCATTCGGCATACCTCGGGTGATGGGAGCCATCAAAGTAGATGTAGGTACGGAATTGGCCGAGTTGTGACGAGTGAGGCTAATGCCAAATCGCATGATCAGAATCATCATAGTGCTACAAGCGCTCTGGTAGTCATTGTTTTTTCTTTTAAAAGTCGTCAATACAGTGGATCAGCAAAGTTTATTGTGTCAAGTATTGATTGATTCTCGTTTATCTATCGTCGGCTGCAATTTGCGCATATGGGCGACGCCCCCAGAAGACAAATGTTACGATGAACAGTGCAAGATACTGGACGAAACCCATCCTTAATTACGAATGGTTCCTTAACCCTTTACCAGACAACAAAATTTTAGCTTTGTCTAAATTCAAAGCATTTGCAGACACAAATTTGAATGCGGCTCAACTGGTGCAATTTTTTTTTTTTTTTTTTTGATACTGATAGGGTAGAAAATATTGTTGGAAAAGGAGAAAATGCTGCTTTCAAAAGCTAAGTCTTTCACAGGGTCGTTAAAAGTCCGCATTGTGCGATAAAGGGTTAGCGTGCTCATTGGATAATACAGTCACACGGGACCTAGGTTTAACATCTGACCCCAAATACTTTATAGTAACTTTAAGTGGCTAGCGCACCCTCACCCTCAAGTGGCCCAAGATTGGACATTCACAACTTTCATGTTCTACCACTTGAGCTATTGGGACTGATCGCAATTACTGGTGCTAGGTGTGATCCCCTTTATCTCAAAATGACTTCACCTTGTTTATTTAAAAAGTTGAGGAAAGAAAAATATAGCGTATGAGGTATTGGCCTTTTTACCAGACTACAAAATTTTAAACTCGTCCAGTTTGAAAGTATTTGTGGGTGACAAATCAAATGTGATCCAAATAATAAATTTTATCTTGGAAAGGGTGGAAAAGAGTGTGGGAAAAGGATTGTTTCTTATAGGATTGAAAGTTACCATGCATTGTGACACTACAGGTGTGTTGCAAAATTCAAACAATGTTTAGTAAAGCTTTATCAGTAAGCCAAACCCGTCATCCGGATACTGATCAGTGTCCAAAGATTGCATTACGTCATTTATTTGTTCATAAATGTTATCTATCTAGAAATATTTCACCAGCTTTTTTCTTGGTCTATCATGAGGTTAAAATTGAGATTGGTAAGCTTCGTAAAAAAAGGGGGATAATAATTGCTTGATATTTTTGTTTTGGGTTGTCATATATCTGAACATTGCAGTAAGAACATGAGACGCCTGACTGTAGTAGTCGCGGGTGCACCGTTTACCACACAATCCCAGAATCCAGCTAGAGGATTTTGAACACATTCTCGTAACCAGCTTTTTCTCTTTTTTCTACAATTGTTTCAAACATTTTAAAAACAAAAATCATCTTTTGAGCCACATTGAGTTTGTTGTCTGGAATCGGTTTCAGTTTGTCAAGACTAAAATTTGTTCTCGGGTAAAGAGTTCAAGACGTCCGCTGAAAATTTGAATAACCCTCTACCAATCAGGTCGCGCTTTCAAAACTCAGTAGATGCCTTTGAAAGTATGAGAAAAGGAGATATCCTGGTAACCATGCAGTGTAACACCACAGGATTGGAGTGCAGTATATTTCAAATATCGACTGTTACCGAGAAAGCATCAGTTTTTGACATTAGAGTCCAAAGATTGAAATTGAATTGCGTCATTTGTTCCTAACTTACATTATCTCTCAAAACATCATATTATTTCACTTACTGTTTTCATAGGTCAAAACTAAGACTGCTCGGGTTCGTAAAAAAAAACAACAGGATAGCAGATGGTGTCTATTTGGAATTTGGATTTTGTACCTGAACATTGAACAAATAACATGGCATGGGGTGCCTGACTGTAGTCTCGGGTGAACATTGGACCTCAAGCTATATTTTTTTTGCGACCAGAAGTGGACAACCTTTGAAAAAAAAGTGTGCAAAAAGGAATCCGTCGAAGAGAGAAATTC
This sequence comes from Hippopus hippopus, assembly GCA_946811185.2. Taxonomy (NCBI): domain Eukaryota; kingdom Metazoa; phylum Mollusca; class Bivalvia; order Cardiida; family Cardiidae; genus Hippopus; species Hippopus hippopus. The sequence continues at coordinate 33,863,105 of OX328101.1, forward strand.
TACTCTTCACTTTTCTTTTTATCTGTGGATTCAATCTTATTAATAATTGAGCCATGCTCTATGGAAAGGGGGCTTAATGCATATGCGAAAAGTATTGACCATGTCACCTTGAGCAGTCCGTGCAGGCTGACCTGGGCCGAAAATATTTGCTATCCGTCAATTTTCTGCATGTCAAAGGACCAGTGTATGGCATGATTCAGTCGGTTGTTATTCAAAATGGATCTTTATGGATCCATTATTATTTGATGACAGAATTTTCTCCTTTTCCCACAATGTTTTCCACAATGTTTTAAAACAATCTTGTGGAAAAAACTGTGGGAAAAGGACAGAATTCTGTTAACAAACTTTTTCTCATTTTCCTACGAGGCTTTATATCCTTTTGTAGATGACATTGCTGTCTTCTAATTGATATCTTAAACTGGCAGTCCAAAATACCGTCGTCTTACAAACGGTGGATATTTTCCTTATTCAAAATGACCGTCGTATAATAAGCTATAACCAACAGGTCCTGTTGTCGATCCCCACCTGAGTCGCAGACTTATAGTGAAAAGGTCTCCTTTGGGCAAGGCACTTCAGAGACCCAGCGTAGCACTGGCAAAACCTAGGAAACCCAGCTATTGGTTTGCTGTTGCCGTGATAGTTATAAATGTTACTGTAAACAAGCACACGTCTTGTTGAGCTGTTGCAGTGATTTACATGCAACTGAAAACCTTTAGCAGTCAAACCAACAAAAATAAGCAACGCACTCCTTTATTTTAATTTATAGGTGTACTGTTAACTCTTTCTTCTACCGAACAAGATTTTACACTTTTCCAATTCGAGAGCAATTGCAGACAACGATCTCTGCGCAGCTTAAATGAATGAAATTGTCCTTGAATGAATCCTAGTAAACATTGTGGAAAAAAGGAGAAAATGCTGGTTACCAGCATTTTCTCCTTTTTCCACAATGTTTCTAAAATCGTTCTTTCTCGTGTCGTTAAAACTCGAGATTGTTTGTTGAAGGGTTAAATGGTCCCATATAATTATCATTTTCAAAACTAGGCTATTATGTATAACATGAGTAGTGTAATGTTGCACGTAGGCCATTTGTGAAAGGTAGGCTTGTATTACATTATCTGCCTGATCTGAAATGAACTCTGGTTGTTTTTGTCACCTGACCTTGCGACACAAAAACGTGACCCTTGTCACGTTTAACCTGTAGGCTGCACTGCAATTTTCTATTCAGGAGAAAAAGACCATAAGTTCGTATTCAACAAATTTTCTTAAGAACATTCTTGGTCTTACTCCCCAGAATTCTCAATTTGAAAGTAACACAACTTCTGATTAGCTAAAACCATTTGGTTTAGCTAATCAGAAGTTGTGTTACTTTCAAATTTAGGAAATCTTGGAGAATAAGACTGAAAACGTTCTTTTAAACGGTTGGTGCAAATGGACCCTATCACTGCAATTTTTCGACATCATTTCGGGTAAAATTCATAAAGTTTCAGACAATAAGGACTCGTTATTAGACCGAATATTCTGCGCAGTCTGATCTTAATCCTATCTATCTACAAAAACAAGAAAGATCCAGGATCAGACTGCACTTATGGTATTCTGATCCTAGTCTACACTGCCTACTTATCCCTGATATTTCGTTATGGTGATCAGGCCCTAATGGTTATTGGGAATATAGAATAGTCAAAAAAAAAAGTCAAGATGACGGTTGACAAAAATATTTCTCGACCAGTGTCGTACTTGAGATAAAATTTTAGTCATTCTCGACTAAATAATATAGCTTGCAACACGCGAAAAGGGGCATTCGGACAGTTTGCGTAAAGTGTTGTCTCGGATCAACCTGCGCAGTCCGCGCAGACTAATCCGAGACGGCACTTTACGACTACATTAGATTTTGTCCTTCAGTAGACATGCGCAAAACAAAAAATTACATAAAGACGGAAAGTGTCGTTTCGGATTACCATGCGCGGACTGCGCAGGCTGATCCTAGACGACACTTTACGCAAATGTCCGAATGCCCCTTTTCGCGTGTTATAGGCCAATTTATCGCATTCGGGTTCGCCCCGTGTCGTACGAAAGACAATGGCTGCTAGGCTGCTGAAACTTTGAAATCACAAAATATTTGAGCCATGCTCTGTGAAAAGGGGGCTTAATGCATCTGCGAAAAGTATTGAGCCAGGTCAGCCTGCGCAGTTCGCGCAGGCTGACCTGGGCCGAAACTTTTTCGCTGTTGGTCAATTTTCTGTATGTCAAAAGACCAGTCTACCTCATAATAAAGTTGGTTGTTTATAAAAGTGGCTATTATGGATCCATAATTATGAGATGACTTGCTAGGTATCATGTATCACGAAGTTGCATTAGGCCCCCTTTTGCCAGAGCACGGCTCATTTTAGTGTGTCGGTTAGATTGATTGAACTTGCGTTTATTTATCGTCGCCACCGGTTGCACATATGGGCGACGCCCCCTGAAGGCTGTTAGTATTGTTACGGGGGATAGTGCAGATACAGGACGAAACCCATCTTAAGTTACATCTGGTTCTTTTACGTGCTCGGTGTATAGCACCGTCACACGGGACCTCGGTTTAACGTCTCATCCGAAAGACTATTAGTAATTTTAGAGGGTCAGCCGTGGGGATCGAACCCACATCCTCAAGTGACTCTAAACATCACGTTCACGAGTCCTACGCTCTACCTACTGAGCTATGCGGGCTGGTCATATCGGTCAGAAATGTCCGTAGCAGTTTATATATGCATGGTAAAACACCGTTTTACTGATTGGTAATCTACTCGTGTTTGCTGAAATCACATGGGAAGGTAATCCTTGCATTGAAAGTTATGGTGAACAGAGTATGACGTTATCTGTCATATGTTATTCACAAAATTGTTTTGTTGACAACATATCACAATACATGTGACGTTTTAACCAAACTGTAAAGCTACGCAAACTGTTAACAGTTTATTAAGTTTACATCAGTTATTGCGGCCATGTACAGTCAAAAGTTTATCAGTTTTACCAAGGACTGCCTTTTGATTATAAATAAATGTTATCATTGATGATTCAGACCAGAGGGTGCACACCTGGCATCTTATACGAGTCCAGTATAAGTATTTGCCGCATGGGGAAGAAAATTGTTGTCTGTGTCTTCGGCAGAAAGTGAATAACCCATGTACTGACGACTCTGGAAAATGTAAGCAGAAAATGTTGGTAACCAGCATTTTCTCCTTTTACCACCGTGTTTTTATCCGTTCAGAGATAATTGTCTGCTAGTGCTTTGTATTTGGACGAGTCTATAATATCTATCTCATGGAAAATAGATAATCCTTATACTTCCAGATAAATTAGTATGAAATTAATTGCGATTTTTAATTCTTTTCGTTCTGTCCTTAAATTTCTTTCATGCGAAGAAAAACTTCTCATGCGAAAACATACTTGTGAAAAAAAAGGGATGGCAGAAACAATTCCGATACAAAAATATAGGGAAATAACCATGCTATCAGGACAAAAGGCTAGTCACGGGCAATTTCTCCTGTTAGCACAATGTATCCTGAAGATGTCTTTTGCATGACGGTGAAACGGGTGCAGTGGTAATCTGTTAAGGTCCCCTGTAACCCTTCAACAAGCAATTCATGGGCGGATCCAGCTATTTTTCGTGGGGGGGGGGTCCGACCGAACCTGTGACCTTTCCATACAAATGGCGCACTTAAAGCAGCCGATAGTGACGTCACTGCACTATCAGCGGAAAACTCAAATACGAGTATAATGAAATAATTTAGTAACAATGTATTTTTTGTAAGATTTTTAGACATAAAAAAATCATTAAAATTAACAGATAATAAATTGATTTGTAGTTTTAGAATAAAATACTAATAACTGTATTTTTTCCTAAGGGACAAAACTGCAGCATGGACCTGTGTGAGATATTTTATATGTTGCATAGTATTACATGTAATGTTAACAGTAACTAGCTACGAGTCATAAGAGTATCGACCTCCGGAATTATGGCATTGAGGCTTTTCGGCCCCTTACTCTCATATTAAGAGGCGGAAGCTGCCGAAGTTGGCCGAATAGCCTTAACGAAAACGTCGCTGTTACACGATATTTACCGATGCACTTAACGTTGTAAAGGCATTTTATTTAATAAATCGCAAGTCTCTATTTCTCATTGTTGCATAAAGGGCTGTTCACACGCGTTAAGGGTTAAACTAAATGCTGCTTTTAATTTCTGACTACATCATATGCCACATCAAGTCGGGATGGTATTAAACAGCGACCACATGCATAATGAATCCGGTCCCAGAGTTGCCCAGTCGGACAAATCCGGTAACTACGAGAGTTGTTCTCGGATAAAACGTTTAGGGACTGCTTTAATAAAATGAAATCTACAAGTCCGATTTTATCCAGAGTTTAGGAATACTTAAAAAAAACACATTTTATATGTTCTGGAAATTTCAATAAAATCGGACAAGCCATTTAGTCGCCACAAGCAAATGAACATACAATGGTAACTCAACACGGAGTAGTATCACAACGTCTACGTAGTTTATTGCAACATTTCCTTCAGTCAAAAGTAGGCGAATGACCATCTAGCGCTAAACTTTGACACATTTAATTCTTTTTTCATCAATTAGTCACTCACAGTTCACCATTTAACTTACTTCGCGTATTGTAGGGCTTCTATCCTCTCGAAGCAATTTCTTCATATCCTCAATTTTGCATTCCCTGAATTAGGTTTTCCACTTCGGTGTTTGTTTACTATACTGTCATTCCCGTCCGTAAATCTTTGGTGCCACTTAAACACGAGTGCTCTTGAACACATAGGTTTAAATAGTTTTATCTCGTGAAATGAATTTAAATGTCTCCATAGGAGTCATTCCTGTGTTTGAGTAATGTTTTATAACGGATCGGTGTTCGGCTTTCGACGTTAACGTCAGTGTTTGTGTTGCCATTGTAAGTCACCCGTTCCTTTATTTTCTGAGCTGGTCTGGCCGTTATTCGCGCTATGACGTCAGACGTCAAAATTTTGCACATAGACTGAATAAAGATTCAATTGATGTCTCATGTTTTATTAGCTGTACTTGGCACCACTGTTATTACTTACTGAAGGATTCGCGAAAACGGAATATTTCAGAAAACGTGATACATGTATTTCAAAGTGCTCCGTGTCGCTTAAGGTGCGTTGCCATGGTGATGTGCTATGTTAATAACATAGACTTGATAAAACTTCTTATTTGCACAAACGCTCGGAAGATTTGATGCTTCTTGTAAGTATGAATATCCTTACTATGTGACTTATAGTTCAGAAGCTATAAACACAGTCTGAAAATTTTCAGAACACTCCTCGAACATCTTTGCCAACGTTTCGGGGGGGGGGGGGTCCCAGACCCCCGGTCTCCCCCTCTGGATCTGTACATGCAATTTCGAGTTGTACTGACCCTGGGGATAAAGGCTTTTGAAAATCTTGCGAATAAAAGGTTGAAACCAACACTTTTCCTTTTACCACAGTATTTTTCTACTATGTGAAAGATAATTCCAATTATTTGAGACCCATTTTACTTGTCGTCTGAAAAAGCGTGAAACTCCCAACGACAACATTTTTGCATCGACCAAACTGAAAGCATTTGACAACTAATTCAATGTAGTAGCCTAGTTTAAATGATAATTTATGTCTTTGATAGGGAAAACATTGCTGGTTACCAGCACTTTCTCCCTTTCCGACAATGTTTTTCAAAAGCCCTTTTCTTCACGGTCGTTAAAACTCGAATTATGTGGTAGTGGGTTAAGTTGGACGAGTCTAAACTTTTGTCGTTTAGTAAAGAGTTAAGAAACAAATAGAGAAGGGAATTAGAATCTTTGTACCTAATCCGTTGATAAACTTTTTGCCTTTTATCAAACTGGTAAAGGGCGATTTCTTGACCCTGGGATAATCCACCTTTGTTCCCTTTGTTACAAGCCTGATGATATAATGTTGCAGATTAGCACCAGTGACTGGTCTACTAATTTTTGCTATATTTGGCTTCACACTGTTAGTTGGTTTTACATAATGTTATGTAATATTTAAGATGATTTCTAAATATAGCTGTTTCATCGGTCACTATGGCCGGTCCGGCTGTCCCAGAGATAAGTACGTTCTCTAAATAATAGTCTCTTTGTCTCTCTCTCGGTCCCTCTCTCTTTCCCTGGCTCTCTGTACCTGTCTGTCTGTCTCTTTCTTTTTCCACTGTCCTCCTCTTTCTCTCCCTCTTAATTAGACGCCCGGAAATGTTTGACGTTTCGAAATATTTTCAAAATATTTTCGTTACAAAATCCAATTGAAAAAAAAAACCGTTGTCTCTGAGATAGAGAAAGAAAGGATGAATGACAAAATAAAAACTGAGAGAGAGAAAGAGAGAGAGAGAGAGGGAGGGAGCCAGGGAGGGAGGGAGAGCGAGCTAGCTCAAAATTCAGAAAGTTAATTTGTAAATTAGGCCACCGGCCCACAATACAAAACACACACCGAGCAACATTGGTTTTCCCTCGAAGAAAATATTTCACAATAATTAAATGTAATACAAGTATCGTTATATATATATGAGTCCGATAAATCATCATTCTTTGCTACAAGTACTGTTGGTTCTCCGGCAATATGATAACAAAAGAAATTTACACACATTTATAACTATTTGAGCCAAGATGAGAGTATCATGGCAAAAGGACTTAAAGAATAATTTTCCCTATCTTATAGGACACTAAGCAAAATATATCAACCCTTAGAGCTCTGAATCAAACCCACAAACACCCTCAATCTGGGGTAAAAAAAAAAAGAGAAAAAAAAACAGAGAGGGGGAGAGACAGAGAGAGCGAGACAGACAGACAGAGATGACTTGACCGATGGCAGACAGTGTAAATCACTTATTTTCTTCATGATAGCATGGCTATTCTCTTCAACTAAAACAATAGACACATTATCACGAAACAGCAGCATGTTATACTGTGAGGTGCTGCATGACTAATTAATCATATCTACAACCATGCGCCTCCCATGTTGTAACGACTATGGAAAATAAGGATGCTGTACAAAACATTGCGAAAAAAGAAGCAAATGCTAGTGATCAGAATTTTAAAAGAAGAAAAATGACATATCCAGTCGTATGATACATCCTCACTGCAATTACTGTCATCATTTTTGTTCTTAATATTATTATTATTATTATTATTACTATTATGAACGAGTCTTAAATTTGTCGCCCTGTATTATAGTTTTTGATGTATTGAAGTAATCAAATTCAAATGTCTTACTTTGGCGTGCTTTTTTTACCTGCTTTTCAACATACCATAAAACAATAAGATATTCTAGATTAACTCTTTACCAAACGACAAAATCTTTGACTCGTTCAAATCCAAAGCATTTGCACACGACAAATTAGATGATGCTCAAATAACTGGATTTTCTATGAAATGCTAGAAAACATCATGGGAAAAGGAGAAAATGCTGGTTACCAGCATTTTCTCCTTTTCCCATGATGTTTTCAAAAGACCTTTCTTTGGGGTTGTTAAAATCCGCGATTGTTTGGTAAAGGGTTAAAGATCAGACAGCTTTATGCTGTATCTACTGCGTCCACATTTCAAGCAAGTTTAGCCTTTCAGTTTCAAAGATATACAAACTCGACCCCATATTGACGGCTGAAACTATCCACTGAAACACAGAAAGATACTTTCATTTAGATATTATTTCTGTCCTTGGCCTGAAAATGCCTGTCGATCACAATTAATGACTAAACTGGTATAAATTTAGACCGGTACAAAGGACATAAAGTTAAGTAATCCTTTTATAATAAGAACATATATGCATGGATATGTAAATCTGATATGGGAAGGTCACGAAACGATACTTTATGGATCTAGATATAGTAGATCTACATCGCATGTTAAAGTCTGTGTTAAATATCATTTGATACAGTAACTTTTTATAACAGAAGCAAATTAACATACTTCAAATTACCAGGACAAGGTAACTTTCAAAGGATTCTTAAAGTTTCTTCTAAATGGTAAATAATATAAGAATTAGAGAAGCACGCAAAACCCCCGTGCAAAACCTCATCTCCGACTTGTCACCGGAGAAAGACGGAAACTGCCGAATGTGAATCTCTAGGTCATGGCCATTCGTAGATCAGCTGTGATCACGCAGGCTATCACGTTAACGTTGCATGTTCTATTTATAAACATGGGTATTTTCCACTGGTGCTGCGTGATCGAGGTCAAATATATATTACAGATTACGACATGCAAAAAGCACTTTGTACTTGGCATTAAACAAGCTTACACGAAGAGGTGGTGAATGGTAGAATTCAACGTTCGTTTTCATATACTTTTCTCTGCTGTAACTTGAAGGAACGGGAATTTATAACTTACAGGTATATATACTTCTTCCATTTATAATTGTTAATATTGATAATTGATTTTAGACACTTGCTTCTTCTTCCAGTTCTGGTTTGTCATGTACAGTCGGGAATATAAATATTTTAATAGAAGAGTCTAACTCAACTATTTTAATGAAGTGAAAAACGGTGCCGGAAAATGAAGTAATTATTCATATTTTCAATATATTTTATAACTTTTCGCTTCTAGTGGTGTTAAAAGCCGTTTAGTAATTAGCGGCTTATTTATAATTAATTCAGTGTTAATTCTTATCCTACTAAATAAATTACAGGAAACTTTCAAGCCGATAGTAAAACCCGGATTGATGGTATTTCAAATTCAGTTTTTGAGGAAAAAATATCTCCTTGTCGGACATTGACGATCAAAGATTAGACTGCACGTTCTGTGCAGTCTGATCTTGATCTATAATGTCCGCAAAAGGTCAGTGAGTCGCGCTTAGCAGCCTAAGGTTTAAGTCGAAAAGTGTTACCAGGTTTAACTCCCAACTAGTGTACACGAATAAGTGTAAGGCTTTCGCTTAAAAAGCAGTTGCAGACGACCAATTAACTGTGGCTGAAATGGAGGAATTTGTCTTTGAGAAGGATGAAAACATTTTGAATAAAGGAGAAAATGCTGGTATCCAGCATTTTCTCCGTTTCCCACAATGTTTTCAACGATTTATCTTCGTGAAGATCGTTGAAACACGGGATTGTTTAGTGAAGGGTTTAGTTTGTGTAGTGGCCGATGCTTGCCAGGGCGTATTTTGACTTTCATTATTATATCTTAAGAATCTACTCTGCATTTAGAATTTAAACTTCAGTATGTACAAGATATTAAAACATTGTACACAGTAGATGTCGTTTTCAAACAAAAACAGTCACAAAGATGTACATTTACTGTACAGTACTGTACCTGTCATACGTAATTTCATCACCCACGTGATAGAATACTAGAAGGGGTCAGGATGTATAACGTTCGAACGTCGATACAACCTGAGGGGAAAATGCTGAAATGAACTCTTCTGTCGTGATAAGTTAATCAGTACAGGCCTTCATATATTAATTGTTGTAAATCTCTACATGTATGTATTTTACTTGTCTTGCTTGTATGAGAATGAAGATCAATACTGTACCCTTTCTATTTATAGATTAATTCAAGAACGTGCGGTTTTTTTTTTTTTAGATCTACATTTATGTTCTTGATTGAAACCTAACAAGTCTACATTTTGAGTCTGGAAAGAAGATCTAAACAAGAGCAATTTCGAGGTTGCCCATTTCTCCAGAATGGGGCTGCTAAGCGGTCAGTGTAGATCAAAGATCAGACTACATTTTTTCTGCAGCCTGATCTTGAACGTGACTGACCGTAATGATACCTAAAACTTTAAAAGCAAAGGATATCTAACAAATAACCTTTGATTTAACTTTCCATATCTGTTCAATTTGTTGTAAGGTTACTGTATGATGGACCGGATGCCTTTGTTTTCAAATAAACTGTATTCCTTCCATTTCTGTAAACGACTGCTATTAAGTATGTTCATTAAGTGCAAGATTTATATCCATATGATATATAGTTTGTTGATGGAAACCTTTGTTATGAAAGCTATACAGTTTCCCAAATTTCACCTTTGACACATCTCCAGTCATAAAGACATGTACTTTTATAAGTGTATCTCTTCTCGCAAAGTACTTTAAAAGTAAGCCACACCGTTACCCAATTTCATTGACTCGCTACACAAATAATACTTGATATATTTGTCAGCATTTTGTTTGACAATTATTCTAGACGTAGCAAGTAAGTTATATCTTTCTCACGCTGTTTCCCTACTCTTTAACCCTTTACCAAACAATCCCGTGTTTTAACATTTTTTGTTTTCTATCCTTTAAAACTTAAACTCAATCAGTAGAAACAATTTTCGATTGTCGCTTGCAAATGCTTTCACATCGGAAACCTGTAGAATTTGTCGACCGGTAAAGAGTCAAAAAAAGCACTGTCCGTAACTAGTACCTTTGAAAAGTAATGGAAGAACGATGCGACGTATATCAGAAGACAAAGTATTACAGTTATCCAAATTAAGTAAGACCCAAAATGATTGAATCTGTTTTTGAACGATTGAACTTAAAGGGTGAAAAATTAAAAAAATAAAATAAAAAATAAAAAATAAATAAAATAAGAAAATGCTGGTTACCTTTTCCCAGAATGTTTTTAAAAGCTGTTTGCTAGGGAAGTAGGCCTAAAAACTGGCGATTGGTTGGTAAAGGGTTTTAAATGACTCATTACTTCATTCCGTGTTAGATTTAACGGTTCTTGGTGATCGGATGTAATCAGTATATATCAAAATTTATGATCAAATCAAATACAGGTCGTGATGTGTTTTGTTATTCCTTCTCTCTGTAAAATTGTGCCAAAGGCTGACTATATAGCCCGATTTGTCTCTCGTTTCAGAAATGGAATCCAAAGACTGCATTCGTGTCCGCTACTCGAGTGAACCTGACAGGAGACGCCATTTCTCCGAGGAGGCAATCAAAAGCGAACAGAATGAAGTGAGGGGCGTGGTTATACTGATGCTGTGTGCACTGTATGCTATCAGCATGTTCCTTGTAGCGAAACTTGTGTCTAGACTCATGAGTGCTGTATTAGCATCGGGTAAGTGTCAATATTCGCGATACAATAAGAGTGTATTCTGGGACCGTACTCACCGATTTCATGCATTTTCAATTCGCTACAACATGGTAATTTCTTAGGCAAGTTTAAATTGAAAGCATTTGCGGACGACTAATAAGATATTGATGTAACAATGCCATTGTTGTCAAAAAGGTTTTGAGAAATATTGAAAATGCTGGTTTCCAGTATTTCACCTTTTTCCCACGACGTTTTCAAAAGGCCTAGAACTTTCTCATTGTCGTAAAAACACGGGTTTGTGTAGTAAAGGGCTAAATATACTTCCATATTTGTAGAATGCCAAGACTAGCAATTTGACTGGCTGTGACTTTCTGTCTCAGCCAATAAGTTGGCTAGCTTTCGAATTCAGAACCTTAAATGAATTTGAATGGCTGATGAACACCATCTAATGTAAATTATTCGATTATTTTTCATCAGACTTCAAAAGCAGATATGACAGTGTGTTAATAGCCGAGTGGCTCAGTGTGTCACACACAGGGCTTGAAACCAGGGGATCGCTGGTTCGTTACCTCAGCTCGGCCAATTTCTTTCCGAAGATTCATGAAAGTCATTGCGACGGGATTCACTTCTCTGGCGGGGCAGATTGCTGTTTCAACGATAGTTTTGTTTGAAAACGGCCGTTAGCTTTGGAAGCATATTGTGCGGAGTGCTGGTCAAAGAAACGCCAGGAAAGCATGGATAGGTGCACTGGTTGTTCCGATATAACTGAAATATTGTAGAAAACGGCGTTAAACACCGTGCAATTACAAACGAAACAACATGAAGTATGTGTATACATCTGTCTAAACACAATCGACTGTTACAACCAAATCGAGACAGGTTGTCATTATTATTGTAAATGTAGCCTAGTGAGTATTATTGATGATTAAATGTTTAACTGACGTCTGTCCCTGCGTGTAGTACTATTAGGAAAGGTAGGTACGTTTCTCTCTCGTAGCAAATCAAAAGAAGCAATTCCAGATCTGCTATTTGTATGACTTGGGTTTGCAGCAAGAAGTAAACCTTTACTTTATTTATTTCAGTGAGATCAGTTTTCTTCAGCGTGAAGGTGAACGAGACGAAACTGACAGAGGACAAGTGTCTCCAACAAACGAGCCTCAGTCCGTCCCTGCGTAAACAGTTACAAGCCAGACCACTAAACCATGGCTGAAAAACCCAACATGGCGTTTTTAACGGGGGAATTCATCATCCGGATTACCGGTGACGTCATGAATGTTTTGCGCATTTCCCAGTCAGGCGCAATCAAACTGTGACAAAGGTCAAAGGGACTTTTAGTATGACCGACCATGTTTATATAGGGCTACACAAAGAACTGTTTACTTTGTATTCATTATACACACGTATACAGTAACCGCATGGCTCACAATTGTCAACTGTAAATAATGTCAGTTTGATGTTACAAGCATTTGCCGGTTTGATGGTACAAGCATTTGCCAGTTTGATGGTACAAGCATTTGGGTGGAGATCCGGGCAGTGCCGACCGTCTCATTTAAGCATCGTTGAAATAGGGTATTATGTGTTTACACACCTTTCAAGAGAAACAGTATATATGATAAATTTTCGTTGAAACCATAGCACATGTATAGTCAATATGCCACAACGAGAGCATCAACTTTAATGTCATTGCCTATACATGTTGTTCATTCCACAGAATCGTTTCTCTGTATTGCATGGGACAGACATCGTAGGGTCAGATGAGACACGGCCTTTATAATGTTCGTTTTCGTTGGCAGTAAGGTAAAATTGGTTAATCTTTTACTACACAATGCCGAATTTTAACGACCCTTGGAAAGGAGTCTTTTGGAAACATTGTGGGAAAAGGAGAAAATGCTGGTAACCAGCATTTTCTCCTTTTCCCACAATGTTTCCTTCCCAATCAAAGAAAAATTGCACCATTTTAACCACATTGAAATTGTCATCTGCAAATGCTTTCAATTTGGACAAGGCTAAAATTTTGTTGTCTGGTAAAGGGTTAATGGGGATAAGAGAGAGAAATTGTTAAACCACAAGGCATTTAGTCCTATTCAAAGGCAGCTACCGTATCAGTATTTGTGTTCTACCAAGGCAGGGATTTCGGGAAACAGTCCCATTGAACAAGGAAAAAAGTCCCAAAAAGTCCTACCATAGGGATTAAAGGTACGACTGTGTCTCTTTCAATTTAGATGAGACTTTTTGAGGGGTGTATATTTGTCTCATTTATTTAACCCTTTACCACACGATCCCAAGTTTTAACGACCCTGAATTAGAAATATTTTGAAAACATTGTGGGAAAAGGAGAAAATGCTGGTAAACAGCATTTTCTCCTCTTCCCATTATGGTTTTACGTTTCTCAAAACAAATTTCAATTTTTGAGTCACCTTTTTTTGTCTGCAAATGCTCTCGGTTTGGACAAGTCTATTTATCGTTTGGTAAAGAGTTGAAACAATACTTTATTTTTCTAAGTTTATGGCACATTGACCCCTCTATGGATTAATCCTTGGCAGAACACCATTGTATAAATGTATCATTTTACATGAACATTTTATTGAAATCAGAGGTCCAATTAAGTAGGTGTATAGTATATTTTAAATAAAAAAGCCCTATCCTTACCAAAACCTTTGTTGTGGGTACTCATTTAAATTCTCTCGTCGAGATAATTTCTGATAAATACCAAAAGCATAGGGTTTTAGCGTACTGATATGGAGAATTTACTCTTTGAACCTGAAAATCCCTCTTAACTGAACCTCTGTGGATCGGTTTTAGTAATCAAATCGGTGCATAGAAACTGACGAGAGAAAACCAGCTGTAAAGCCTGCAGTTTGATGGCATATACTGCAGGTGTTCAAACTTAATATCGAATACCGGTATGCATTGCTTACGTACCGATATGCAGTATAGAAAGAGATATTGTAACATATGTTTAATGAATTTTAATTGTATATTCATAGCTGTTGACTTAGTGCCATAATGGCAAAAACAATATGTATTGCTGGTTTTCTCTCCATACCATCTTACATGTATGTTTCTCAAAGAAAACACATGAAACAGCTACAGTTTTTAATTGTACGAGTAAAAAATAAAAAGTTTTCTTATAAAAGTAAGTTTTCTTTATTCTATACGAGAAGTACTGTTCCAGTTCCGTTGAACGTCAGTGTCGTTCTTACAATGACATCTGAAATGCAAACATGGAGTCTTCTTCGCCTTTCCCCAACCATGAGCATTGAGAGCCACTTATGTAGGGAGTCTGGGTTCAACAACGGCGAAAAGCGATTTTGTGTTTCTCTAACCCAAATTTGATATATTTCTTACTACAGAAATTTGTCGTCTGCAAACTCTATTTGGACCTGTCTACAATTTAATATTTTTTTTTGTCTGGTAAAGGATAAACACATATACGCCTCTTCTGAAAAGAGCTTCATTTGATAGGACATGCTTTCTTGTTTCTCTCTGTCACTCTGTCATCGTTCAACTGTTTACCAAATGATAAAAAATTTAGACTTGTCGAAATTGAAAGCATTTGCAGACGACAAATTGAATGTAGCTGAAAAGATGGTATTTGTCTGTGACAGTGTAGAAAACTTTGTGGGAAAAGTAGTAGTAGCCGTCGGCTCGGGGCGACATGATTCGCCACAGCCGAGAACAAGTTTTCAAGTCCCCTGCCACCAAGACCGCACAACTAATATAATCATGTATTTTCCTATAATTTATATATTCTATGCCACGGCTCTGAAATGTCTTGCCCGAGGACACTCTTACAAAATTACCACCGATTCCTGTAGCATACACGATAACGGAAAGAGCTAAACACTATAGGGTTGCTGGTTTGATTTCCAAATTCGGCCGATTTCTTCCCGAGGGTTGATGGCAGTCATTGCGACAGGATCTCCGTCACTGCCAGATACTGTTTAGACGATGTTTGTGTGTGTGAGCAGCCAGTGTTTGAGAGAATAGTGCCAAGTACTGGTCAAACAAAATTCCAGAAAAGAGTTGATAGGTGCAGTGGCCGCTGCAGTATAACTGAAAAAGTGTTGAAAACGTCGTTAAACACTTTATTATATACTTTGATATTGTCCCCATGTATATGCACTGGATGAAAGTATGCAATATTATAGGTTATTGCACTTGTATTGGAATATATTGTGTTGAACGAGTTCTTTTGGCAGAGTTGCCCGAGCTTGCGAGGGCAACTACGCCAAAAGAATGTGTTCGACACAATATATTCCTATACAAGTGCAATAACCTTTTTATTATATACTTTGATATTGTTTACATAATTTCACCTGATTTTACAGTGTTTTCATCGAATTCCTTAATTTATTTTGTTTACTTAAAACTTTCAAAAGCGATAAGAAATCTGATTTGTCCACCTATCGTGGTTTCGCGGACTTTTCAACATTGGCTTTTGATGACGTCACCGTTGCTAAAGGTATGTAAACAAACAAGATGGCGGCCGAGGATCTTTTTTCATCGCTTAATAATTTCATCGTCGATAAACATGTTCGATAGACAAATTTTTTATACCTTTGTAGTCACTGATATTCAGGAAACATATATTCTGTTTATTTTTCATGTTTTAAATAAGAACTATGCATTGAAAAGTTCGTAAAACATGATGTCTAACGCTGAAGTTTATGATAATGGCGGCCGTTCACATTTTGATTTTTAGAGAAATGGCGGGTTTTAAAATAGTTCCGTACTTAGCAACGCACGTGAAAAAAGCTCTAAACTATGTAATCTAAAATATTGCATACTTTCATCCAGTGCAAATACATGGGGACAATATCAAAGTATATAATAAGAAATAATATTGCATACTTTGATATTACATACTTTAGAGCTTTTTTCGCATGCGTTGCTAAGTACGGAACTATTTTAAAACGCGCCATTTCTCCGAAAATCAAAATATGAACGGGCGCCATTATCATAAACTTCATCGTTAGACATCACATTTTACGAAGTTATCCATGCATAGTACTTAAAAAAAAACATGAAAAATAAGCAGAATGTTTGTTTCCCGAATAACAGTCACTACAAAGTTATGAAAAATTTGTCTATCGAACATGTTTATCGACGATGAAATTATTAAGCGATGAAAAAGGATTCTCGGTCGCCATCTTGTTTGTTTACTTATCTTTAGCAACGGTGACGTCATCAAAAGCCAAAATTGAAAATTCCGCGAAAGCACGGTATAGCGACGAAACAGATTTCTCGTCGCTTTTTGAATAAATAAGACTGTTTTTAAAGAGATAAATCACTGTTAAATCACGGAAAATGATGTAAACAATATCAAAGTATATAATAAAAAGGTTATTGCACTTGTATGGGAATATATTGTGTTAACTCGTTCTTTTGGTGTAGTTGCCCTCGCAATCTCGGTCAACTCTACCAAAAGAACTCGTTCAACACAATATATCCCCATACAAGTGCAATAACCTATAATACAAACAAACAAACCTTTTGAGACAACTCAATGGAACACATTCATGTTACAGATATCACGTCGGGCTATTGCGCCTCTTACAATCGAGCCATGCTCTGGCAAAAGGGGGCTTAATGCGTCTCCGTAATACATGATACCAAGCAAGCCATCAAATACTTTGGGATCCATAACAGCCACTTTTTTTTTTTAACAACCGACTTAATCATGACTGGTAGACTAGTCCCTAGACATACAGAAAATTGACTAATACCGAAAATTTTCAGCCCAATTCAGCCTGCGCGGTCTGCGCTGGCTGATCTGAATCGATACTTTTCGCAGATGCATGAAGCCTCCTTTTCACAGAGCATGGCTCAATTAAAAAAAGTTAATTCTTTCAGTGTCAAATATAAACCTCGACCTCTTTCGGCGCTGAAAACACAAGCCTATGAAACCCAGTAACATTTTTTATCTGAACTCCTAGGCTGCTAAGCGCGACTCGAGGACCTTTTCCGTACAGTGCAGATCAAGATCAGACTGCACAGAACGTGCAGTCTGATCTTGGATCTGCACTGTCCGATTAGGCTATATTTTCCCCAAAAAATACCTTTGAAATAATAAAATTTGAGACGTTCTACAGTCGGCTGGAAAGTTTCATTTTAACTTACTTAGCAGGATAAGAGCTAAAGGCATAACTAAACAAGTGGACGATAAAGATCCAAGATCAGACTGCTAGTTCTGTGCAGTCTAGTCTTTATCAATGCCGTCCAAACAGGCTCATATTTTTTCCTATGGCATTGAAAGGGCTCAATCAAAAATGGAAAAAAAAAAAAGCCATTCAATTCCCTAACATTATGTGCTTTGTAAATAAGTTAAAAAGAATACTGTACATTCACACCCCATCTGCCACAATGTTCTCACATGTTTAGACCTACACCCTTCAAATCCCGTGTTTTGACAAAACTGTAGAAGACCTGTGCAATCATTGTGGGGAAAGGAGAAAATGCTAGTTACTAGCATTTCATCCTTTTCACACCATGCTATCTACGCTTTCGTCACGCCCCGGTAACACACAGGACTGGAAAAGGGGGCCGCTGGCTCGAATCCTTTGTTCTGCGAATTTCTTTCCAAGGATTGATGATACTAACTGCAACAGGATTCATTTCTCTCTCACCATTAATCTATATTTTTACGTCATATACAATATATATTCATGATAAACATTATGTTTATCATGAATATATATTGTATATGACGAGATACATGTATTTGTATAAGTCAATAAAATCTATCTATATATATTTATCTGTCTATCTATCTATCTATCTTTTTACGATGGTTATGTTGGAAAGCAGCCGGTAGTTTGGGAAGATTAGTGTGCGAAGTACTGCTAACAGAAACTCTAGGAAAGCATGAATACATTCATTGGCCGCTGTGATATAACTGACTGAATTATGTTGAAAACTGCGTTTAACACCATATAATCAAGCAATAATTAATCAATTTCAAACCTTTCGACCCTTTTCACACCATTTGAGAAGTATCGAATTTGTCGTCTGAAAGTTTTTTCTGTTTCGGTATGAATCTTAAACTTTGTTGTCTCGTAAAGAGTTGCCTCATGTTGATTTTCCAGGAATGTTCTTAACCCTTACTTATCCTGCTAAATAAATGAAACTTTCAAGCCGAAAGTAAAAATCCAAATATTTCTGTTTGAAACGTATTTTGGAGTATATATTCTCCTTATCGGACAGTGTAGATCCAAGATCAGACTGCACGTTCTGTGCAGTCTGATCTTGATCTACGCTGTCCGCAAAAGGTCAGTGAGTCCCGCTTAGCAGCTTAAGGGTTAAATTCATCTGCCGCAAAATTGTTTTACACTTTACGGCAAAATTTTGGAATCAATCAAATTGATAGCATAAGCAGACAACAAAATAAATGTAGCTCAAACGATGATTCCTGTCTTTGACAGAGTAGAAGACATTGTCGGAAAAGGAGAAAATGCTGGTAACCAGCACTCTCTCTCTCTCTCTCTCTTTTCACAAAGCTTTTAAAAGCCGTCTTCCGTCAGAATCATTAAAACTCTGGACTGTGAGGTAAATGCTTAATGCGGTTTTGAGTTCAAAGATGCCCTCTGTTATTTAGCTCTTCAAAACATTTCGAAAAAAGGAAATTTAAAACCCGGAGCTTGGCTGACGTTCTGCAGGTTTTATGGACAGCACCATGTGAACCGTTCGGCCTACAAGGAAATGATATTTCCAATTATACGGAAGGGGCAAACGAGTCACTTGGGAAGAATATTATGCAGAGTACGAAACTCGAAAAGGGAAGTCAGTGATTGATAGGTGCACCGGCCAACGCGATAAACACCACACAAACAAATGAATCTTTCTTTGACGCACAAATACCAGTTTGTCACAGAGCATGACTCGTTAATTTTTGTATTGTGTTTTAAGCCGTTTTCAACATTAAAAGTGGTATTTAACGACCCTTAGAAAGAAGCCTTCCGGAAACTTTGTGGGAAAATGAGAAAATGTTGGTACCAGCATTTTCTCCTTTTCCCACAATGTTTTCTTCCCTTCCCAAAACAGATTTCAATTTTTGAGTTCCATTAATTTTGTCGTCTGCAAATGCTTCCAATTTGGACTAGTCTAAAATTATGTCGTTTGGTAAAGAGTTAAGCGTCTACAAACAGAATCGCACCATGATATCAGCCTGCCCGGTCAGCATAGGTGGGCCCGAGTGGAAACCTTGTCTGTCAGTGCGATTGGTAAATTTTCTCCATATCAAAAGACGGTTCTACCTCATGATTCAACTAGTTTTCGACAGTATGGCGCCTTATATTAGTGACGATTTGCATAATGCATTACAAAGATGCATAAACCCCCCTTTTCTCATGATTTTCAAGTCGAGGATGTGATTGTCTTACCCGTGTTTGAAGGTTGACCTTGAATTTCGTACCTACCAGACATACCTGGTCAGTGTTGATTTGTGATAGTGGCAAACTTCACCTCTTTATTACAGTGAATAAGTTCAATGATTACTGTGTTAGCTGTCTGGGTTGTAAAATTTTATCTTCAGAAACAAGAGTGCAGCAAACGATCTTCGAAAATATCTTTGGGTTATCTCCCTTTAGTAATGGATACCGTTGGCATCCGATCTTTCATGGATTCAAATTTTCACGCTGTACCACTTAATCATTGGCGTTGGAATCGTGGTGGGAGGGTTGGCGCAGCCGTCCCTGTATTTTCCCAAAAATGTCCACTGAATCACAGCAGAAAATAGACTAGATCTAGGTTATTGTCTCTTGCAACAGTTTTGCCAAAGACATGGACAGTGTATGGAAGGTGTTAAGTTGACGCTGTTTGCAGTATTTGTTTAATCATATCGCGATGACCATTGTACAGTCAGTACCAATGAAAATGGTCCTGGAGTTTCTTTACCAAAACTCACATAACAGGCTTTCCATGCCATTGGCTGTTTTCTCATAGAAACATAGATCTAGTCGAAATAATGTTCAGCTATGATCTAGTAGACCTGGTCCTGTCATGAATACCAGATCAATAATTCGCCAACCGAGCTTGGGAAAGCTAATACTAGATCTAGTATTCGAACTTGCGACCCCTAGTTTACTATGTAGTTTACCGACCATCTGCAAAAGCATAAATCGGTCACGCTGACTCTTCAGGGCCCTAATGAATACCCAAGCGCATAGTGCACTTTGATTATTTGAAGAATGTTTCCGTTTCCGTTCCGTTTTCGCCCCGGCGTATTTAACAACAGATTGTTTCGAGCTAGAGCTTAATTTGCAGACTGTACATTACACTCTTTCCGCCTATCCTTTTTGGTCTGTAGTAAGGGCGAAGGGCATGTGTTTGTGTTTCTGTCATGTTCATATGGAATGACTGAGAAGAAAACAAGAAATCGTCCCCCATTAATGTCAAACTTCGAGTAGAGTTCTCTTTGTGTTTTAATAATATTCTCCTTTGAAGAGAGTAAAAAAAAAAAGCTTCCCGGCTTATATGGTTACACGATTGAAAAAACGGAGAACCAGTAGATCGATCTGGAAACTTTATTCTGCGGGTTAATATTAAGAGAAAATTGGGACTGGCGTTTATTTTGCTGTCATGTAAGGCCATATCCCGTTATTACATTTTTCTATGTGCCCTAGAAATTGTAGAAAAAAATGTGGGAAAAGGTAAAATGCTGGTTACCAGCATTTTCTCGTT
Source organism: Hippopus hippopus (assembly GCA_946811185.2). Lineage (NCBI taxonomy): Eukaryota > Metazoa > Mollusca > Bivalvia > Cardiida > Cardiidae > Hippopus > Hippopus hippopus. Next base: position 33,883,793 of record OX328101.1, read on the forward strand.
TTCTCTTGATGTTTTTTAATCACCTTCTTCCTCAGGGTCATAAACCTCAGGAATCTGGTAAACGGTTAAGAGGAAATCACTGCTAATGTCCCACAGCAGATGACATACACTAGGAAAGGCAATGATAAAATCTACATAGCTTGATTAAAAAATGTTTATTATAGAAGTTACACATTTCATTGTAGTATACCAAATTTACTTTTTTATTCAAAAGCATTAAATACACCTTCTTATAGTACAATCTTATGTCATAAACTCTTTACAAAGGTACAAAATTTTAGACTTATCCAAATTCAAAGTGACTGCAAAGGAAAAGTGAAATGTGGCTCAAACAAAAGCGTATGTCTTTGAAAGGGTAGAAAACAGTGTGGAAAACAGAGAAAATGCTGGTTACATGCATTTTTCTCCTTTTCCTTCAATGTTTTCAATAGTTTCTTTCTTCAAGGTCATTGAAATTCAGGATTGTTTGTTAAAAGGTTGAATGGTAAGAAATACCATTTCAATAACATATTGGTGGAAATGCACCATAAGACAATTTTCAGTAAAAGGGATATGACAGTCAGGAAAAACAAATATCTGAAGTGTCAGGGAAGCTTTAACTTCTACGACATTGCAGAAAAAATCTCATTTAACTCAATTTAATAAATTGAGAATAAACTTCCTTATGTCACACCATTCTTTTTTAACTCTTTACCAGACAACAACAGCAGTTTCTCCTTTGGTAACCAAGTTTTCACACTATATACCTGCATCATGAAATTCTTCATGTCGATTATATATGAGCCTTGTTCTGAGAAAATGAGGTTTAATGCATCTGCAAAAAGTATGACCCAGGTCACCCTGCACAGGCTCACCTGGGTTCAAATCTTTTTGGTACTGTTTGATTTTCTGCAGCAATAAGGACTTGTTTACCTTATGATTCAGTTGGTTGTTTGATAAGTTGGATTTCATTGATCTATAATTATGTGATGGTTTGCTTGGTATAGTGCATCACAGAGATGCAGTTAACTCTTTACCAAATGACAAAATTTTAGACTGGTCCAAACTGAAAGCACTTGCAGACAACAAAATAAATGTAACTCAAAAATTGAAATTTGTTTCCAGAAGGGTAGAAAACATTGTGGGGAAAAGGAGAAAATGCTGGTAACCAGCATTTTCTCCTTTTCCCACAATGTTTTCAAAAGGCTTCTATCTCAGGGTCATAAAAACCAGGGATTGTTTGGTAAAGGGTTAACCCCCTTTTGCCATTGTATGACTCACATATTTCTAAAAGGATTTTCATACCTCATACAGTTATTCATGCTGATATCCTGTATTTGTCAAGGATATTTTGTTTTCAAAGTTGCCATATGCAAATATGGTTCAAATCTTGAGTTATACATGGCTGTTTGCGGCTGAAGTATGATGCTATCCATTTTGGAAAGTGTAGATCCATGATTAGACTACACTTTCCAAGCTGCTTGATCTTAGTAGACACTGTATAATAGAGCACCAAATATTGCCTGTATCATGCAATGACACAATGCGGGTCGAAAGAAAGGTAAGTCAAACAATCAGCAGACAGTGAAAGGAATACCAAATACATACACACAAGAAAAATAACATTTTTAACTAAGTGCTTTTCAATTTCATGAAAATTGAAATATTATCGGCACATCCTTATTCTCCCCTCCCCCCATAAAGCATTATTTGCTGTTTGACTGGTTTGTTGGGAAATCCAACTTTCACAATTAAAGACACAAACATATAAAGCAATAACTCTTTACCAAATGACAAAATTTAGACTCATCCAAATTGAAAGCATTTGCAGACGACAAAATAAATGTGACTCAAAAATCGAATCTTTTATGAGAAAGGTAGAAAACGTTGTGGAAAAACGAGAAAATGCTGGTTACCAGCATTTTCTCCTTTTCCCACAATGTTTTCAAAGGCTTTCTTGCTCAGGGTTGTGTGGTAAAGGGTTAAAAAACAATATCACAGACCAATCAATTCCCCTGTACACAAGCTGCCCATCTTACAGTCTATCTACTCCAGCATCGTCATAATTGATTACCAATGGTACTTTATTTTTTTCCCTCTTCATACCTGTTGGAACAGAACATACCTGAGGGACTGTGACAGGGACCAACATAGCTCCCTATGAAATTACAAAAAGAGCTCTGTATGCCGGTGCCAATGCTTAGCCACAGTTGCTTTATCAATGAAAGTTCAAGGTCAAAAAAGAGGCATATATGCGTCAAAACACTTTGAAGAATACCTATTTCATTAGTATTGGTTCCCCCTTTGATAGTTGAAAACTGGCCAGTGTTTGAAGTAAATATCTTCCGTAATGATAGAGATGTAAGAAATTGTCGAGGTTTACAGAAAGACACAAGGGCTATGACAATACCTCAACATTTCCTTTAGTTCAGCTATAAGCTGATCTCATTATGTAAGTCAGACAGCCAAATGACTATCAGTATCCAATTTAAGCCCTGATATTATTTACTCTCTACCAAACAATCTTCTGTTTTTAAAACAATGAGAAAGAAGGCTTTTAACAGTTTGATAAAATGGGGTTTTACACCACTTTCACCATTATTTCTGTCATCTCATGGCGACAGCTCACCTATTCATGTATGTTCTGGGTTTCACCAGTACTAGGCTAGGGCTCTGAAGTGTCATACCAAAAAACACTCCCACGAAAAACCCATAGCTTCCAGTGAGACTCAAGCCTTAGTCTCCCGGTTAAAGAAGGAGGCTTTTGAAGACATTGTGGGAAAAGGAGAAAATACTGGCTACTAGCATTTTCTCCTTTTCAAACAATGTTTTCAAAATCCTTTTTCATTCTATAGGGTAATTAAAACTCGTGATTGTTTGGTAAAGGATTAAGAGAATTTTTTTCAAAAAAAAATTTTGATTTCCATGTTAATATGAAATACGGAAATGATTTGCAGTGCAAACTGATGTGGTGAGGCCTAAAAATTCATAATATTATCTCAACAGTCCCAAGACAGGTCATCTTTACGTAGAGTCGTTTGTAATTTCTTCATGTCTTTTAATACATTTAAGGAAATCTGTCTAGCACTTGATGGACGAATCTGAACTATGCCAGTTCCCGGTCCTTTTGGTTTAATGGTGGTTGTTACTTCTACTTCACCGTTATACTGCTTTGACTTTGACACTCGAGGTGAACAAGACTGGGCAGATCTCGGTCGTCGAGGTAGATCATCACAGTCATAAAGTTTTGCTGACTTAGTCTTCTTTTTCTTTTTGTTAGCTATCTGTTGGTAAAGGAAGAGTGACTTTGCTAAATAACTACTATCTCTTTACTTTGCTAAATAACTCATATCTCTTTACTAGACAACAAAATTTAAGGCTTGTCCAAATCGGAAGCATTTGTAGGACATCATTTCAATGTGGGTAAAATAATGGGATTTGAGGTTGAAAGGGCAAGAAAACATTGTGGGAATAGCAGAAAAAGCTAGTTACTTGCATTTTATCCTTTTTCAACAATGTTTTTAAAAGGCCTCAGGGTCGTTGAAACATGTAATTTTTTTGGAAAAGGATAAACTACTATCTTAATATGAAACGAAAGAATTTGTTTTTGTGAAGAAGGGTCGCTATGTCACTTTTAAACTACCATCTTAAGGACAATCATTAGTTTGTTTAAGTATTTACCAGACAACAAACGCAACTTTTAGACTTGCCCATATAGAAAATATCTGTAAACAACAAACTAAATGTAGTTCAAATAACGGAATTTGTCTTTGAAAGCATGGACAACACTGTGGAAAAAAGGGAAAAGTGATGCTTATAATTTATACCCAATGTTTTTAAAAAACCTTGTTCCTGTGGATTGCAGGTATTAAACCATGTTTGTATTTTGATAAACTATTGAGATGATACTTTGTTCAGTAAAATTCACAGAGATTTGAAGTATGTAAAAGGTAAATGAAATTACTTAATCTATGGGAAAAATAGAATGATAATTAGAGAGCAAAAAAATTATGACAGTATCAGAATGATTATAAACATTACTTTTTCTTGGTGATTCCTAATTTTTGAGATCTGTTGACTTTTGGCTTCCATTCTAGCCACTAAGGAATCCAGTTCCCTTTCCAGGTCCTCCCTTATTCTGGGGTCAGCTGTATCACTAATCTCTTTGGAATATTCTTGATGCTCACTGCAACAATCATAGAAAACAACTTATTCAGCAGACAAACATGATACCCTACATACATTTTTACTTAACTCCAAGGATAGAGTCAATATTCTTCTATTTTTTTATCTCTTCAGAAACTTTCCAACATTCCGAATAAGGTAAAAATTCTGAAAATCCCATCCCACAATCCCATGTTTTAACCACCCTGCTGATTAAGTCTTCTTCACTCTTTACCGAACGACAAAATTTTGGACAACACAAAATTGAAAGCGTTTGCAGACCACAAATTTAATGTAGCTCATGAAGATTCCTGTCTTCGATAGGGTAAAAAACATGGTGGGAAAAGGAGAAAATGCTGGTAACCAGCATTTTCTCCTTTTCCCACAATGTTTTTGAAGGCCTTTTTCCTCAAGGTCGTTAAATCTCAGGATTGTCAGGGTAAAAGCAACATGGGAAAAGGAGAAAATAAACGGAACAAGCGTTTTCTTCCATTCCCACAATGTTTTCTACCTTTTCAAAGACAGAAATCTACTTTCCACCTCATCTGATTCTCATCTGCAAATATTTTCTTTTAGTTGTTTGGTATACAGTTACGACACATTTACTTTGTTGTCTGAAAATGCTTACAACATGCGTAAGTCTATGATTTGGTCATCTGGTAAATAATTCAAGTAGATAAAACATATACATAAACTTGTAATAAGGCAAAGACTTACAAGCTCATTCTATGGAATTCATCCTGTAATTGTAAGAGTATTTCTGCCAGGTCGGACTCGGTGGTGGGTGATGAAGTTCCCGAGGAACTATGACTGGGTGTGTGACATGTGTTCACTGGAAAGGTAGCGCTCGAACAGAGGGCCATGTTGTGAGACTTCATTAAAGCAAACACCTTTTGTACATTGGCTCCTACAGAATGACTGGGACCTGTGTTCTACAATAGACAAGGTTTAACCCTTTACCACACAATCCTGAATTTTAACAACCCTGGGGTAAGAAGCTTTTTGAAATCAATGTGGGAAAAGGAGACAATGCAGGTAATTAGCATTTTCTCCTTTTCCCACAATGTCTTCTTCCCTGTCACAAACAAATTCAATTATGTCACATCTTGTATGTTGTCTGCGAAAAGTTTCATTTTGGATTACTCCAAAATTTTGCCATTTGGTAGAGAGTTAAAAAGTGGTGGGGGGGGGGGAAGTGTTTCAGATTTTTATAACCAAACCAAACTTCAATTTCTGTTTTTATCAATTGAGTAAGTAAGGTGACAGCAGGCAATCCATCTACAGTCAAAAGAGTGAAGTGTAAGACAAAAAAATCTTTATGGTGGTATTTCCTTAGTTGCATATATTTAATCAGACTGTAGGTGTTGTGTGTCATAGGAGCAGTAAGTGACGTTTGTGTTCTATTCCTGCATTTTATTTTTGAAGCATGCCAGACACAATTATTCCATAATTTAACAGGCATTACTGATGAATATGGTAAAGCTAAGGTTTGTTATATCTTTAAATTTAAAATCCTGCCATTTTATTTCAGCTTCTTTAGGGACTTTTTCTATCCCGAATGTACACTTAAAGTTGTGTGTAAGTCTCATTCAGTTACATGTAGGTTTCTCATACAGATCTTATATCCGTGATGCATTTAGCCAAAGTCTTCACATAATTATGGATCCATAAAACCAATTTTGTATAATGACTTACTGCATCATGAGGTTGACTGGTCCTTGGAAATGCAGAAAATTTATAAATAACGAAAAGTTTTGACCCAAGTCAGCCTCAGCAGACTGTGCTGGCTGACAAGGGTTGGTGTTTTTTGCTGATGCATTAAGCCACATTTTGACAAAGCATGGCTCATTTATGCATATAACTCTTGAAACTCAGTCATGTGAAAAGAAGAATCTGACATTAATTAGCTTTTGAAATGAAATCTTATAAAATCTTCCTGCAATTTTTTTTTTTAAAGCTTAGCGAAGTCTCAACTAATGCCATTTTTCTAGACTCATTTCATAAAATTAATCTCAATGCCAACTTATGTCGGATCATATATACCTGATCTCGATTTACAATATCCTGCAAACACTTTGGAATTTCCTCATCGTACTACATCATACAGAACACAATAACTGAAAATTTTTACCAACCTTTCCTATCACAAATGGAATGTCAGCTAGATTTAGTCTGTAGTGTTTGGAAGCATCAGGTTTTCTGTGATCTGAATGTCCAGTCTTTTTGCTGACCACTGTCTTCTTTTTCTTTTTCACTGGCCTTTTCTGTTTGACTGGCTTTAGGACATCTTCAACATAATCATCGTCCACATGATTGAGAATTTCATTTGCTTTTCTAACAGACTCTATCTGTAAAGAGAAAATAAGTAAAAACAGTGTTTTATAGTGTATGCCGATACATGTAGTCTGCCATCCATGTTTTCTCTTGCTTTACAATAAGTATGCTGGGACTTCATTAACCTACCCCTGGAAACTAACTCGCACAACAAATATCACCACTAGTGAGAATCAAACCAAAACCCTTCTCATGAAGTATGCTGGTGGTGGGCAAAAATACATACGAGCCATACTCTAGCCAAAGGGGGTTTACTGCATCTCCAATCTCCATGATCCATTATACCAAGCAAGTCATCACATAATTATGAATCCATAAAATCTATTTTGTCTAACAACTGGCTGAACCCTGAGGTAGAATGGTCCTTGGACATACAGAAAATTGACTAATAGCAAAAAGTTTTGACTCAGGTCAGCCTGCACAGTGCATAGGGGTCCGTAGTTTGACTCCTGTCACCCATAGACTAAAACAAGGGATTTAACTGTATGCAGCCCGTTACTCGCCCCCGGTTACAAAAAAACAACGTATCTTTTCTACCCCATCAGTTATTCTCCTAATTTTTTCTACAGCTGAGAGCTAAAACATTTTTCTACCAGAAAAACACAACTGTTTGTCAGTGGCAAATGCAGTCTGGCTGATACATTTGCTCGAACTTGTAAACTCGCCCAAAAATCTTCGCCATTGACACGGGTTCGTACATTCGACACTGACGTTAGCGCATACAAACCAATGAAATTTCTCTTTACAAACAGTGTCACCGTACTGTCACGTGACAAAAAGGTGTGAGCAGCTGTACGTAATTTCATTGGTTGAATTCACGACTGTTAGTACATATCAACCGATGAAATTTCTCATTCCAAACAATGTCACATGACAGAAGATGGCTGCAGCTGTTCGAAATAAGAACGTGGATCACAAATTCAACGAATTCTGAGGCGTTTCGTCGTTATTGAAGGTAAAGACTATAGGTCAGTAGTATTTTTAAACATGTTTAAAGGGTGGGTGCCGCTAATGCTGCGTTTCATTGGATCTAAAGTGCATTTTATATCTTGAAAACGGATGTACGAACCCGTGTCAATGGCGCAGATTTTTGAGCGATTTTACACGTTCGAGCGAATGTATCAGCCAGACTGCATTTGCCACTGACAAACAGTTGTGTTTTTCTGGTAGAATAATGTTTTAGCTCTCAGCTGTAGAAAAAATTAGGAGAATAACTGATGGGGTAGAAAAGATACATTGTTTTTTTGTAACCGGGGGCGAGTAACGGGCTGCATACAGTTAAATCCCTTGTTTTAGTCTATGGGTGACAGGAGTCAAACTACGGACCCCTATGGCACAGTGTAGGTCAGCCTGCGCACACTGTGCAGACTGAACTGAGTCGTTACTTTTTGCAGATGTATTTAAGCCCTTTTCCATAGGGCATGGCTCATACAGACTGACATCACATATGTACATTGAATTATATCACATATATAGATGAAGAATAATTATACATGTACATACAGAATGACGTGACATACATGTAGAATAATATTATACATCATGTCACACACATGAACATATGAAACCATATCACTTATGCACACACAAAATCATACCAGACATAATTGTACACATAGAATCTTATTACACATGCACAACAAGAAGCATACCTCCGCTGATTTTTCTATCATAAATCTGTGATGCAATCTTTCTTCTCCAAGTTTTTCCTCCAACTCTCTTATCTTACTCTGAAAAACAATCAAAAATTGAAAAGTGAAATTTGGTTCCAGAAGGGTGGACAACATTGTGGGAAAAGGAGAAAATGCTGGTTACCAGCATTTTCTCCTTTTCCCACAATGTTTTCAAAAGACTTCTTTCTTTGGGTTGTTAAAAGTTGAGATTGTGTGGTAAAGAGTTAAAGAGAAAAAAATTGAAAGGCCACCAATTTTATCTCTCTAAAATTGGTCCTCAAAAACAGCATAAATGTAAATCATTGCTTGAAAAGGAGAAAATGCTGGTTACCTGCATTTTCTCCTTCTTTACATTTTGTTTTCAAATCTTTTTTTTTTTCTGTGAGAAGTCATTAAAACTACGGTTTGTAAGGTAGAGGGTTATAGTACTGACCATACAGAAATTGTTTAAAATAAAATATTGATATACCACCTCCTTGAAACCCCTTTATCTCACTTGTGGTCATTAACTGTCCATTTACAATATGTATATAGTCCCACACCTTATTACCTTTGAGTGTTTATCTCAAAACAATAGGATCTTCAAAAAGTGTAGGTCAAGATCAGACTGCAAAGAATCAGGAGCCTAATCTCAAATCTACACTTTCAGCATTGTGAAGAGCACTTTTCAGTCTCAGTTGAAAAATATGACTGTTCAATCAATAACTGTGATTTAACCAACTGGAAAATCTCTGACTCGTCCATTCTCAAAGCTTTTGCAGATCAAGAAATTAAATGTAGTTCAAATTTTGGGATTTGTCTTTGAAAAGGTAGAAAACATTGTGGGAAAAGGAGAAAATGCTGGTTACCAGTTGATTTACTTCATGTTCAAATGACCCAGTTTTCCTCACATTTGGATACTTCACCAAACAAACTTGTATGAGCAACTTAAAATTCAAAGCTTTTGAAAACATTGTGGGAAAAAGATATTCATTTGGCTTTATGAGAAGAATATAATATTAATAATATAAGAAAAGTCTAAAATTATGTCATCTATAAATCTAATATATGTCCTAAATGAACAAAGATGTCTGAATTTCAATAGTTGGGTCAAAGGATGAGCTTCAATAAAGCCTAATTTATGCACCTATAAGATCTCACCCATGGTAAACACAGCTCTTCATTATGGAATCCAATAAACCTTTCTTGTATGCAAATATCCTTTGCCTACATACTTTGAGGATTGGTGGCAAATTGGAAAATTGCTTTATTGAAAAAAGATAAGGATCTTTTCTACTTGTCACACTGTTTTTGTCATACTCTTTTCAGACATATTTAACTTTAATTCAGTTTGATTTCTTTTTTTCTTTTCTATTTAACTCTTTACCAAACAACACCATTATAAACTTGTCCAAGTTGAAAGCATTTGCAGACACCAAATTGAGTTTGGCTACATTGTTAGGATTTGTCTATAAGGGAGTAGAAAACATTGTGGGAAAAAGAAAAATACTGGTTACCAGCTTTTTCTCCTTTTCCAACAATTTTTTCAAAAACTTTCCTTCTCGGGATTGCTAAAACTTCAGTAAAGGTTTTGTAAAGGGTTAAGAAGGCACATTTCTAATTTATTCTTTTCAATATAACAATTTTATAGGGATATAGCAGCCCAAGGCAACCTTCAGAACAGATAGGCAAAAAGACTTCCCATCTGATAGTTCTGTCAAAAGACTGAACCTGGAATTTCTGATTGGAAATCCAATGCCTTCAGCATTGAGCCTTGCAGGACTCCCTATAAATTACAAAGATATTGTCCTTCAAAGATGGGAAAACAAAAAGGAATGAAAAGAATAGGGATATCAGTGTCTGCTAAAAGATGGGTGATAATCGTATGACAGACCACTTCACTTCATGACACTTCAAACATACACATTCAGCATAATGCCTCACGTAAGTGCAACATCATAAAATTGCTGTCCATGGCTTTGAAATAGCCCTGTGACATTTTAAATGAAGAAACTGCTCAACTCAAGCAGTTTTTGGAATTGCAACAATGTTTTGTTAGGATATCTTTTCATCAACACTTGATCACTGTGTCAATCTTTTCCTAAGTGATTTCAATATGGACCAGTCTAAAAACTGCATTATAAAGCATCAAAGTACGGTAAGGGTTGACCCGGTCTTCCTTTTATATTTGCACATCCCACAAGTATGTTTTCCTAACTTCATTCAAACACTCATGTTTACAATTAGCCTAATTCTTGTCCCTAATTTGGGTTTTTGTCAATTTGTGATTGAATAGTGTTTTGTGCCACATTAAACATTATTTCCATCATATCACAAGGACTACTCTCTTATTCATGTGTGCCCTGGGTTTCATTTGTGCTTGGCTAGGGCTCTCAAGAGTGTTACCCTAGGACACTCCCACAAAATTTCCTTTGTCTTGGGTGAGGATTCAATCCCGGGCCTCCATGCAACAAATCCGACACCTTCACCACTAAGTCATGCAGAATTCAGCCCGTTTGTAAATGTAACAGTTTAATTCTTTACCACACAACAAACTTTTAGACTTGTCTAAAATAAAGCCATTTCAAAAATGCCCTGATCCTGATACATGTATTTGCCCTTGAAAGAGAAGAAAACTTCGTGGGAAAGGAGAAAATGTTTGGTCACTTTTACATGTACTTTCTCCTTTTCCCACAATTTTTAAAAAGCCCTTTTCCTTTGAGTTTATAAAACTCCGGATTGTGTAGTAAAGGGTTAGAGTAAGATAAACCCAGTTGAAAACCATAAATTTCAATAAAATATGACTTCTACACACAAACACTTTATCAGAGGAATAGCTCAGTACTTGCTACATCCCATTCCTTAATTAACTCTTTACAACACAGTAAAATTTAAATTTGTCCATAATTAAGGATTTTATAGATGACAATTCAAATGTTTTTCAAATGATAGTATTTAAATAGGTAGAAAACATTGCGGGAAAAAAAGGAGAAAATGCTGGTTCCCAGCATTTTCTCCTTTTCACACAATGTTTTCAAAAGGCTTCTTTCTCAGGGTCGTTCAAACTCAGGATTATGTTGTAAATGGTTAAATCCCTTGATAAAGGTGGTGGGTAAAACTCACCAAACTGCACTGAACATACAATTTAGCATTTTCTCCTCATCCAACAATGTATTATACCTTTTCTTAGCCACATACCATCAGTTGAGCCATATGTCTGTTTTGGTAAGCAGCTTAATTATTATCCATTTCCAGCAATATTTTCGAAAGTTTTCTTTCCCAGGGTTGTATGAATCTCAGAACTGATCAGCAAAAGTTAACCCTTATAGCTCTGTGATCTGGCCCAAATTGCTTTTGCTGACAGTGTAGATCAAGAATAGATTGAACAAAACATGCATTCTGATTTTGGATCTACAGTGTCTGCTACTTTATTACTTTACTCTGGCCAAAACAACATTGAAATATTACTACTTTGACTGGTTTTTGTTTTCTTCTGGTTGAAAAGTTGCACTTCATTAATCAAGCAATCTTAGAGTTAACCCTTTCCCAAACAACAAATTTTAGACTTTCAAAATTGAAAGCATTTGCAGACGACAAATCTGACTGGTACAAATGAAATGAAGTTCCTTTGACAGGATAGAAAACTTTCTGGGAAACGGAGAGGTTTGCGGGTAACCAGCATTTTCTCCTTTTCTAACAATGTTTTCAACAGGCCTCATCCTCAGGGTTGTGAAAACATGGGACTGTTTTGTAAAGGGTTAACTTTTGACCAAATGACAAAAATATAGACCTGTCCAAACTGAAGGCATTTGCAGACGATCCATCAAAAATGACTCAAATGATGGGATGATTCTTTGAAAAGGTAGAAAACATTGTGGGAAAAGGAGAAAATGCTGGTTACTAGCATTTTTGCCTTTTCCCACAATGTTTTTAAAAGGCTTCTTCCTTAGATTCGTTGAAACACAGCACTGTATGGTAAAAGTTTAATACTGTACACAAAGACAATTTACCTCTGCGAGAGACTGATTTGCTGTTAGTTTTATATGTTCTCTTTCCAATTCTGCAATCTTACGTAGATTGTTCTGGAAGTCGCTCGACCCAGGTTCGTCAGGTTTCCTGTCCGTATCTAAGATCAGAGCCTTTTTCACTGCGGCTGTTCTTTCTTTTTCGGAAACATCTACCATATTTTTCATGTGCTCAAGTTGCTTTTCCAACAAATTGCACCTGGTTTCAGCTGCAGACAGCTGTGACTCAAGTTCTGTAGAGATGACAAAGGAAAACTAGGAGTCAATACAGATGACATTACTCTTTACCAAACAACAAAAATTTTGGACCCCACCAAATTGAAAGCATTTGCAGACGACAAAATACATATTGCTTTAGTGTTGATTTTTGTCTTTGATAAGGTAGAAAACATTGTGGGAAAAGGAGAAAATGCTGGTAACCAGCATTTTCTCCTTTTCCCACAATGTTTTCAAAAGTCTTCTTCTTCAGGTCCTTAAAAATCAGGATTGTGTAGTAAAGGGTTAATACCTGTCAAAAGTTTTTATAAATTCTTTACCATACAGCAAAATTTTACAAGTCCAAATTGGAGGCATTTGCAGTCACTGTATAATAGCAATTCTGTTGATTTCATCTCCAATTGTGACTCTTTGGACAACAGTAATGTGATTAATCGGGGACACTGTTCAGGCGCGTAGCTGGGAATGAAGTAAAGATGAAGCCCAGTTCATTCTAAATTTTTTCTTTCTCTCTCTCTCTCTCTCTCTCTCTCTCTCTCTCTCTCGCTCTCTCTCTCTCTCGCTCTCTCTCTCTCTCTCTCTCCCTCTCTCTCTGTTTTCGTTGTTTTTCCTCTAGCAAAATAGATGTTAGCACCATAAAATGCTAAGCACAACTTAGTCAATATTTTTCACAATGTAAATCAAGATCAGTCTGCATTTTGCGGACAATGTAGATCAAGATCAGACTGCACTAAATGAGAAGTGCAATCTGATCTTGATCTAAATTGTCTGCTTTTTTTCCCCTTTTTGCAAAATCAGTTTTAAAAATGAGATTTGTTGGTATCTTTTCCTGATTTAGAAAGCACATTTCGTTTATTTGATGCGTTGATGTTTAATGTTGCAGCCTGGGCTTCCGGGCGTCCGCCTGGCTACGCTCCTGCTGTTCTTTTATACTTTCTTTTTCTAAGAGTTCTTTCCAGTAGGTTGATGAGTTTTATGTTACCAGTACATGTGTATAATATTAGAGGAAGACTGTACTTATATTTGAATAGTCAGGTATTAATGACATCTATTTGTGAAGTAATTAAGACTATAGCAATACTGTTGATTCATTCCCTCAGAGTACAGTAATTTCAACTCAAGTGACAGATGGATTGGTCAGGAGTTAAGTTCATTTTCGGTTTAAAAAAAATTGGGTGGGGTGGTGGGGAGTTTAAAGTAAACAATGGGGGTGCTACAAAGCATTTAAATTTAAATCATACCACTTAAAATTGGAAATTATCGTTAAATGACAATCTGTAATTATACAGTTGGTCCAAGTGTTAGCTGCTGGCAGAAAAAGGAGTTTAAAACCAGGTGAAAAAATAAACAAAATATAGAGTGACTTGGCAAATTTTTACCTAATTGAAGACATTTCTTTTCCACAGCGACTAACACTTGGACTGAGGATGCAATAACAGATTATCATCTCTACAATAATTAAATGGCATGATTAAAATCTAAATGCATTTAAACACCCCTACTGTTTACTGTCGGCCACCACTGGGCTTTTAATTGGAAAAATATTTGGTATTTTAACCCACAATTCATGCTGATGATCAGATTTTCTATAATGTGCACTGATATCCTCCAAGTCATCTGCAACAGATTTGTTTTCAGCAGATGTTAAACCAACAAACCTTGATTCTGTTTGGACACCATAGTCTGTTTAGGTGGCCTCCTCTCATTGTCTTGCTTAAAAATATCACTGTATTTACTGGTCTCTGTTGCCAGGGATTTTAGATTGTCTTCTGCTGCAGTTCTCTCTGCTTCTAGCTGGTGAATCTTCTCTTGTAGATTCTTCAGGGCGCTTATCACAGCTAGAAAAGAATTAACTCTTTACCACATGACAAAATTTTATACTAGTCCAAACTGAAAGCATTTGCCAATGACAAACTAAACATGGCTCAAATGATGAGATTTGTTTTTTGAAAGCCTTTTTTCAAAGGGTAGAAAACATTGTGGGGAGAGAAGAAAATACTGGTCACCAGCATTTCTCTTTTATCCATAACTTTTTAATGTCATCCTCTTCAGAACCATGCAACCACAAGATCATTTTGGTATAGGACCAATAGCTTCGATTATTTATACATACATCCTAAATGGCTCAACTCTAATTGAATGGATATTCAATACGGTATTTTTTTTTCATAGAAATTTAAAACATGGCCATTCATTCCTAAAGTGCTATGTCAATCAGAAATAAGCTGTTGATTCTTCACCAGTCACCATGAAAGTGTGTATCAATAAACCTTTCACCTGTTTATGATTTTTTACTTTACCATGCATTTCTGAAAAAATAGTGGGAAAAGAAGAAAATGCTGGTAACCAGCATTTTCTCCTTTTCCCACAATGTTTTCAACCCTTCCATAGACAAATTTCAGTTTTTGGGCCACATTTAATTTGTGGTCTGCAAAAACTTTAGATTTGGTCAAGTCCAAAATTTTGTTGTGTGGAAAGGGTTAAACATTCAGCCCATATGAATTGTACAGCACAATCTTTACCCGTTGACAAATATTTTGGACTAGACCAAATTAAAAGCAGTTGTAGATGACAAATCAATTGTCAATCAAAGTATTTAATTTGTCCCTAAAAGAATAGAAAATGTTGTGGGAAAAAAGGAGAAAATGCTGTTAAAGCATTTTCTGCTTTTCCCACTAAGCTTTCAAAAGCCATCTTTCAAAAGCTTAGTTAAATTGGGATCGGGCCTAAAAATGAAATATCTTTGTTTAGGATTGCAAACCCTATCTAGAAAATGCTGCTGACCCTAAACTTTTTACGCTACCATTGAAAAAAAAAATTATCTGTTGGGTGTGATTATGGTACATGGTCCATGTAAAAAGTTTCTGGGGGAAAAAAAAAATCCCTAGCTACCTTACCTACAGCATCTCTGACTGAAACCCTAAATACAGATTTTTTTGTAAGGCCTTGCTTGGTAAAGGGTTTATAAACCTTTCAGCTTTATTAATGAGATTCTTACATTCAGTCCTCAAACCTTGGTCACTTAACTCTTTACTAGATGACAAAATTTTAGACTGGTTCAAATTGAAACCATTTGCAGACGACAAACGTAGCAAAAATATGATTTATGACTTTGAAAGGATAGAAAACATTGTGGAAAAAGGAGAAAATGCTAGTTACCAGCATTTTATCCTTTTCCCACAATGTTTTCGTAAGCCTCCTTGGTCAGGTTGGTTAAAAGTCAGGATTCTGTAGTAAAGGGTTCTCTCCTCACCACACAATCCTGAGTTTTGATAAACCTGACAAAGGAAGTTTTTGAACTTACGAGGTTTGATCCAGAAATTCGTACAATGGGCCTATTACTTCCGTATTACTAGCTTGTTCAGTGTATATTTTGGTAATATTGTAGTTCAGTATCTACAAACTGCATAAAAGTTAAAATTTTTACCAAATTATCTCTAGCGGCCTTAAACTGCGTTACCATAGCGCACATATGTACGCTTAAGCTGGGGAGCGTCAAAAAAAATTAAATACCTGTTAAATAAATCAAGTTTTCTTAAATTTTAGCTTGAATTTTTTGGCGCAAATTAGTATGACGCTAGTATCACATCATGACGTCATGTTGTATACGTTGTTGTGAAAGTTGTTATGAAGACACAGCATTTTTCATAAGATAGAAAAATCCAAGGGAATAGTGACATGACGTCAACACCAAAATTAGAATGCCGGTCAGTTATAAAATTCTGCCATGATCTTGGTCATACACCAACGCAGACATTTCAGATGATGGAGAAAACGGGAATAAAGTACAGTAGAGAACTTGTATTTAAGTGGCACCGGAGATTCAAGGAGGGTCGGACTTCAATAGTGGATGATGAACGCCAAGGTAGGCCTGCAATGCGTCACAACCTGATTGACGACGTCAGAACTGTGGTAAACAGTGATAGACGCATGACAGTACGTGAAATGGCTGATAAAATAGGGGCATCTTATGGAACTGTTGAACAAATTTTGACACAGGATTTGAAAATGAGAAAAGTCAGTGCACGTTGGGTTCCGCGGCTGTTAAGTGCACATGACATGGAGCGATGAGTTAGCTGTTCGCGAGAGTTCCTGAAACGCTACAAAAGGGAAGGTACCGAATTCCTTGACAGAGTTATAACGCTCAACGAGACTTGGCTACACCATTTTGAGCCCGAGTCAAAACGCCAGTCATCAGTATGGAAGACGCCTGCATCTCCTCCACCTAAGAAGGCAAAAGTCGTCAGTTCCATGAAAAAACACATGTTCGTGTTTGTTATGGATCGGAAAGGAATGCTGCTTATCCACCAGGTGCCGGATGGTCAGACAGTGACGGCAGACTATTTTTCGAAGGTAAAAATCTTTCCTTTTTCTATCTAATCAATATTTAGATCTCTTTAAAAAAAAAATATTTTATTCTGTTACACATCTTTAAAAAGTTTGTTATTTACAAATTAAGTCCAAAACATTTCCTAAGGTGTGAAAATAATTTTAGTATTTTTATGAAATTTCAGTTTCTCCGGGAACATCTTGTACGTGCGCTGGCAAGGAAGAGGCCGGGAATTCCGCTTAATGAGTTTGTGCTGCACCAGGACAACGCCCCTGGACACACCGCCGCATCCACGCAACTGGAAATTGATCTTCTGGGATTTCAACGACTGGCCCATGCTCCCTATTCACCGGACCTCGCACCGAATGACTTCCGCGTTTTTCCTGTACTAAAGGACCAGCTTCGGGGACTCCGCTTTGATAGTAAGGACGAACTTAAAACAGCCACACAGAGAATTGTTCAACAGTTCGATTCCAAATGGTATGAGGACACTTTCAGCATGTGGGTACGTCGGGCACAGAAGTGTGTGAGAGTAAATGGGGACTATGTAGAGAAGAGTTAATGATGACGTCAAGTTGACGTCGCGTTTGACGTTCTTGCTGCCCCGCCCAGGTGCGTGGCCTATGTCTTACATTTGTCACTGGACAATCACTGTTGTATGTACACATTTAAAAATTTCCATGTTTATTGCACAGATGTCACATTTAATGACTGTATAATTTTTGTTTTGATAGTCAACACTCCTAAAGTTTTATTAACCCATTGTATGAATTTCTGGATCAACCCTCGTACTGTGGGGAAAGGAGAAAATGCTGGTTACTAGCATTTCTCTCTTTTTCCAACAATGTCTTCCAGCCTTTCACAAACAAACCTCAATAATTGAACCACATTTAATTTGGCTGTGGCAAATGATTTCAAAATCTGTGGGTCTAGACTTTCGTCGTCTGTTACAGAGTTACGTCTTTACCTGATGACAACATATTGTTCTTGGCCGTGCTGAGAGCATTTGCCGAAAACAAATTCAGTGTATGGTAGCTCAAAAGCTGAGTTCTGTATTTGAAACAGTACAAAACATTGTGGGAAAAGGAGGAAATACTGGTTTTCAGTTAGAATCAGGAAGAATTCTTACGAAAACAAAAATAATAAGCTTCCTTTTCCATATTTTCCCATACAGTGTTTTTTCCCCTTTCAAAAATCTTGTAAATTTAGGCAAATTTGTCTTGAGGAAATACTTGCAATATGGAGTAGTTTAAAATTTGTCCTGTTAAACAGTCAAAGCAACAACTAAATCTCTTTACAACACAACTCTGTGTTAAACAGCCCTAAGGAAGAAGACTTCTTAAATAAATTGTGGGAAAAGGAGTAAAAGCTAGCAACCAGCATTTCTCATTTTCCCACAATGTTTTAGATCTTTTCTGAGACATGACTGATTGAATGATTTTTTACGTGCGTTCAACATTATTTCAGTCATATCACAGCAACAGCTCACATATTCATGTATTTTTGGGGTTTCGCAAGTACTAGGCTAGGGCTCTGAAGTGTGGCTTAAACCCTGGCCTCCTGATCATACACTTTACTGAGCCACGCAGGGCCCTCTTCCAAGATACATCCTATCATTCAAACATCACTTTATTTGCTGCTTGTAAGTGCTTTCAATTTAAACAACCAAAAAATTTGTTTTGAAGAGTAAAATTAATGAAATGAACATATAGCAAAATGAATATGATTCAAAAGGTGAATTTTGTTTTGGGACAGGTAGAAAAACTTGTTGGAAAAGGAGAAAATGCTGGTTACCAGCATTTCCTTCTTTCCCTACGATGTTGTCAAAAGGCTTTTCCCTTCAGGTTGTTAAAGCATGGGGTTGTTATGTAAAGGGTTAGCAGATGTGAGAACATTCAGCTTTCTGTTTCACATTCAAGCTTGCACCATACCTTTTCTGTTGCCCTCTGGATAAGCTGAGACAGGTTTATAAGGTGGCCTCTCATACTCATCATTTATGAAAGGCTTGGTGGGTGGATAATCTAAATACATGGTGGATTCTGTCTCAATTGTCTCCCTTGTTGGCTTCTTTCCCATTAGTAATGCTGAATAGTTCTGCAAAACATACAGAAATTTAAATTTATAAAATGTGGAAAAGGTAAGGAATTAACTCCTAGAAAATCCCACAATGTTTTCCAAAGGATTCTGCTTCAGGGTTGTTAAAACTCGGGATTGAGTGGTAAAGGGTTAAAGGACCTCATAAATCAAAGTGACATTTTAAAGTCAGGAAGAAAGACTGACTGCTACTTCAAGAATGCTTTTGTCCTTAATTTCTTGGTAAATCAGACAGTACAGATCTACAATCAGATTATAAACACATTCAGTCCCATTTGATCTTGACCTATGCCAGCTGCAAATGTAAGTATAGTTGTGAAAAGCCCTTTACAGGTTAATCTACATTTAGTTAAAACTACAAAAAATCAGATAACTCATATAGAAAGCCTACAAATAAGAACAAGTTGAACAACAATACCATTTTATTTACCTATTGATTTATATATCAAACATGGGGCTATAACGTATCTAGATTTGGCAGTTTGGTGATACATAAATACATTACCAGTGATTAAAAGCATACAAACAAGCAATTTCATTGAAATGATATCCCCCGCCGTAAAAATTTACTTGACCGCGTTACTTAAAATCGCTCCCAGTCAGCCATTTTTCATCGAATCAAAAAATAAAAAACAGTGTATCAGCGGAATGGTTTACTGTACACATGTATAGAGTTTCACGAAATTCCATCCAATGGTATTGGAGGTATTCTCCCGGACGGACACACAGACAGATGGACGGACGGACAGACAGACGGACAGACGGTTAGGCAACGCTAACACTATATCCCTCCGCCTTCGGCGGGGGATAATAATAAGATGGAGAAAAGCATTCGGATAGACAGTTTATCTCTGAAAAGAGTAGGTAGGAGAGATTTTGAAAAAGAAAAAAAAAATGTGTATTTGGAGTAAAAGTTGCCTGAGTTAACCTTTTACTAAAAATTTACAGAATTTTAGATTTGTCCAAATTGAAAGCATCTGCAAATGTCATAATATATGTTAATCAAAATTTGAAATTTGTTTTGAGAAGGGTAGAAAAAATTGTGGGAAAAGAAGAAAACACTGGTAACCATCAATTTCTCCTCTTTCCACAAAATTATCAGGAGCTTCTTTAAAGTCGGGATTGTGTGGTAAAGGGTTAAACCTTTTACCAAACAATCCTGTGCTTAAATGATCTTTAGGACTATGGCTTTTGAAAACATCTTGAGAAAAGGGAGAAACACTGGTTATCAGCATTTTCTCCTTTTTCTACAAGCTTTTTAACCCTTTCAGAAACACATTTCATCATTTGAATCTGTTACTAGCAAATGTTTTCAATTTGGAAAGGCCTGAAATTTTGTTGTCTGGTCAAAATATAACTTTACCAAACAATCCTGTCTCAGGACCAGTAGAGTAGAGGGCTTTTGAAAACATCAAAGGAAAAAATGCTGTCAACTTTCTCCCATATTTTTTCTACCCTGTTGAAGACATCTCCCACCATTTAAACTACATAGTATTTGTCATCTGCAAATGCATTCAATTTCATCAAGGCCAACATTTTGTCATCTGGTAAAGGACAAGCTGCAGGGATTTACTGTAATGGATTAAATACACTATACTGTAAGGGGTAAATTTTGTAGGTTTCAAACAAACAACTCTATAAACTATTTACAGCACTCGATCTCTTAGCCATACGAAAAAAATATAGACTTGTCCAAATTGCAAGCCTTTGCAGACGAAAATGTAACAGGGGCTCAAATGATGAGATTTGCCTTAGAGAAAGTGCAAAACATTGTGGGAAAAGGACAAATGCTGGTTACCAGCATTTTCTCCTTTTCCCACAGTGTTTTCAAAAGCCTGAGTTGTTAAAACATAGGACTGTTTAGTAAAGAGTAAATTTGTTGTCTGTGGCTAAGGTTTCAGATAGACAAGTCCAAATTTTGAACTCATAAGCAATCTTCAGTGACCAATAATTTGTATTTGTGCTGTATAATGGATTAACTCTTTAATCCTATACCAAACAATCCCTGGTTTTAACGACCCCAAGGAAGATGCCTTCTGAAAACACTGTGGGAAAATGCTGGTAACCAGCATTTTCTCCTTTTCCCACAATGTTTTCTACTCTTTCAAAGTCAAGTTTCAATTTTTGAGTCACGTTTATTTTGTCGTCTGCAAACGCTTTCAATTTGGACAAGTCTAAAATTTTGTCGTTTGGTAAAGAATTAACACACAACAAAATTTTAGACTAGTCCAAATTTAAAGCATTTGCAGACGACAAATTATATGTGCCCCAAATGATTGGGTAAGTTCTTGAAAGGTTAGAAAAAATTGTGGGAAAAAGGAGAAAATGCTGCTTACCAGCATTTTCTCCTTTTCCCACAATGTTTTCTAAAGTCTTACTTCCCAGGGTCGTTAAAACCCAGGATTGTGTGGTAAAGAGTTAATGTGCTATATTGTGAGGGATAAAGGGATACAAGTCTGTTTCAAACCAAACCCTCCATAAACTATTTACAGCACTTTAAGACTTCCACTTTGAAATTCTTCTGTCAACTTAAGTGCCTGGGTTTATAATGTTGTCTTACAGCAGTGATAAATTTGTCCAACAAATAACACGGGCTTTATCCTTATCACATTGTCCAAGTCTGAACTTGATTTCTCTCTAATCCTCAAAATAAATTCTTGTTCTTAAATCCCACATATAATTTGCACCTAGCTAACTTTTAATCCTTAAGAGTGCTTTCCACAACTTAGTTGTCTTTGCAGTCAGTTTGAGTCTAAGATCTACGCTGCCTGCAATGCCGAAGCATGATCTCGCCAATAGCAGCCTTGAAACAACAATCACTTGAATGCTTTTCTCGGACTGAAAATTTCTATTTCGTTTTATTTGCACTGTATAGGTTAACACATTTCCATGAGCAGACAACTGTCTGCATATTGCATATTACATGTAGCATACTGTATAACAGTATTTTTTGTTTCCTGTTTTTGTCTAATCATAAAGGGTAGAAATTGTAAAGAGGAGATTGATTATTGATTGAGGAATCAACATGGACCATAATTTCTGGTTTCTTGTGGATTTCAAATGAATTTTTCATGACAACTGTTCCAGTTATACACGCACAGGAATTTCACTGAGATAATGAGTCCTTGCATGGAGAAACAAAGTTTCTATCTTCAGTAACATAATTATCTCTTTCAAAAGTAAGGTTTTAGGACATGTCTTTCAAAAATTATAATTGCTGTGATACACATCGGGAATTAAAACTGACTTTACCAACAAACCATATTTTAAACTTCGTGGATGATACCAAAAGTGACAGAACTTGTCTTAGAAACGGTAGAAAATATTGCGGAAAAAGGGGAAAATGCTGGTTACCAGCATTTTCTCCTTTTCCCATTTGCTTTCTTGCTCAAAGTCATGAAAACTTAGCATTGTATGGTAAAGGATCTAAACCTTATAAAGTTCACAAGCGGAAACAGCAGATGATGTAGATTAAACTAGAATTACGTTGCAGTTTCGAATGTTCTGTTAGATGCAAAAATTCATTTTATTGGTTTACCTGATGGTCTTTCCCTCCCCTTCCCCCACATTCTTTACTGTCCACTCTTAAATGCAAATCTTTGCAATAGATAGATTGCATCTTCATACAAAATGAGAAACTTAAAAATACACATTTTCCTCTATAGCTAGAAACGACCTTGACTTTTTTCAAGACAAGTAAAGAGGCTAAATGAAGTAAATGAAACAAAACATGAAAACTAAACTACATACCTGATTATTCCCAGTAATTAATTTTGTTTTTTTTTTCTTTTTCTCAGTTTCAATATAGATCCACATATACACAGAAATATATTAAAACATTTGACTTTTCCCTACTTTATTCAATACAATATCATAACACAAGAAAATCCATAAGTCAAACAGAGAATCCAATTTTCAATAAACTCTATGAAGTGTCCTCTTTGTAAATAATAAACATACCTGTAAATTTTACAGGTATGGTCATTCATGAATATTTATACCCATGTACAGACTGCGCCCTAAATCAGAAGGGTCACTGATCAATTCAAAAACCAATTTTAGCAATAAGTTTATAACTTTGCTTTCAATCTATCCTTTTCAATTCAATACTTATTAAAAAAAAAATAACAACAGCCCTTTTCTAAAATTTTTAAAAAAGGGCCATTTTTTAATTTTTGTTTTATAGCTCAAGCAATGGTTCAGCTTTAAAACAACAAGAAATATTATGTTGATGGACAGGAACTCTAATGGTAAACAGCATTTTCTCCTTTTTCCAACTATATTTTCCATCCATTCAAAAATAAATACCATCACTTCAAATTTTGATTGCCCAAGTTCTTGTTTGTTGTCTGCAAATGCTTTCAATATGGATAAGTCCATAACATTTTTGTCATCTGATGAAAGGGTAGATAACCACTAGGTTTAGGAAAGATTAGTATCTTTAGGGGAGTTTAACTGATTTCCTTACAAAGGAACTACAATGCATCTATAATGGTCAAAGTAACTCTTTGCTTACAGTTGATGACAAAAGAAGTTTTTGATGACAATGTAGATCAAGATCAGACTGCAAAGAACAAGCAGTCTGATCTCTGATCTACACTGTCTACTTTCTTGTTAGAGTTTATAAATGAACTGTTTGTTCATCTTACAATGGAACTGTATTTTTTGCCAAAGAAATACCCATGAAATATTATTAATTTGGTAGTAAAAGAGTTAACTCTTTATCAAACAATCCCAGGTTTTCATGACTCTGAGAAAAAGGCCTTCTGAAAACATTGTGGGAAAAGGAGAAAATGCTGGTAACCAGCATTTTCTCCTTTTCCCACAATGTTTTCTAGCCCCACAGAACAAATTTCAATTTTTGAGTCATGTTAATTATGTCGTCTGCAAATGCTTTCAATTTGGACAAGTCTAAAATTTTGTCGTTTGGTAAAGAGTTAAAAAAAAAACTCAAAACAAGTCAAAAAAGCTGTACAGTATTTACTAATGATATACCTCTTTCATCTCACACAATACTTCAAGACTGAAAACATGGAATTGTTAGGTAAAAGGTTTATATCATGGAACAGGGCCATAATCCCCTGCTCTTGGGGACATTTATTTTTCAATTTGACAGCTGGGTAGATCTGAAAGAAATCTTAATTCTTATTGAATGAAATACTTCCCAAATTTTCACAGGCTCTATTTATCAGATTTCAATTAATTCAACCATGTCAAAGTCTATTCATTTTTTTTTTTCCATCATTGAAATAAAATATTTCATTAAAAAAGGGTGAAATAAGGTAAATTAAAAAAAAAAACGTCAATGAATGCTAATGCTAGGGCAATACAGGACAATGCACTTTTCCCTTGCAAACTCACATTTTTCTCACAACAAATACAAAACTGACAAATTTTCTGGTGTAAGAGTTGGACAGGATGATTGTTCAATAAAACACACTTTATACAGATGTATTAGAATGAACAACAAACCAGCAGCTTGGTACTATTTCACCAAAATACACGGCAAGGCTGCCATGTTTAAACAGCATTTTAAAACAACATGGAAAGAACCACAACAAGGATCAACACCCTGCCTTCAATTTTACAAGTAGCCACGCCTTAACTAAACCACAGACACCACATGAAATTAACAGCATAGCATTATGTCTGGTCACAGTTGCTGCCTAGTCTGAATGGAAGAACCTGTTCATGAACCTGTGTATCACATAAGCAAGCAACCATGGGAAACCCAAAATGCACTTACATAAAACAGCGCCTTGTTAAAGACAGATACTTTTTGCTTCCCTCGGGAACTCCAAGAATGCTTCCTCAATACAGATTGCTTACTTGATAGATGTGTCCACAGACAGGTTGTTATCGTATTTACTGGTAAAGGTTAGCTGGCATACAAATCTGTGTGACTGCCAATAAATTTTGAAGTCAATTTCCCTGATTAGATTAAATAGAAATTTGATCCACAATCAACCCTTTATTTTGAATACCTTCATGACCAATACAGTGTCTGTAGATACTGATTGACATCCATGTATATCAGCGCTGTCAAAATTATTCATTTTCTATACATGTAACTGTTTTTACCTGTGAACCTGAAACCTTTCAACAATGAAAGAAATTTTGAAGACATTTCACAACTACAACAGATGTTTCAGATACATGTATTAATTCTAAATTTATTGCTTGATGAAATTCTTAGTTTATCAAAATAATACAAATCTTCATTCACCATGTGAGGCCTATCAAAAAAATGTCTGTGTTTACGGTTTCCAGACCCTACCTAGAAAATGCTGCCGACCCTAAACTTTTTAATCTATGATTGAAAAAAAAAATCTGCCGGGTGTGATTTCTGTACATGGTCCACGTAAAACGTTTCTGGAAAAAAAGAAAGATCCCTACCTACAGTATCTCGGACCGAAACCCTAAACACAGATATTTTTTGTTAGGCCCGAGTCTGAACGTAATAAAAGTGTAGAAAAAGACAAACTTATTACCTTGTTGTCCATGTAGGGCAAGATAGAGACAACATAGTTTCTACAGCTGGATAAACTGGCTGAAGATGCGCTGCTATACAAGGAGTTACTTCGACTTAACATTGGCTCCGTATCTACAGAGCTACTGCTAAATGAATCCATTGTCAATACCGATGAACACTAAAGTCAGGTCCTTTTTACTGACTCAGAATGATTTTATGGGTTTTAAAAAAACAGTTCTATCATAAATGAAGTGTTTCTTTGGACCAAATTTACAATCATAAGAAGAATAATGTAGGTCCAAGATCAGAATGTTCTGTGCATTCTGATCTTGGGCATCATGTACATGTATAAATTTTGTCAAATCTTCTAAGTCCTGAGAATGCAAACTAAGTAATAATTATACACGTATATTGATGATGCATTTGCACAGTCACTACTAGAGCTGATACACAAATTGCATCTGCAGCCTGAACATGAACTTGAATCACATATACCAACAGTGTAGATAAGGATTAGACTGCACACAGAACATGCAGTCTGATCTTGGATCTACTCTGTCTGCCTTTTTGCCAGAAATTCTTACAAAAACAGCTCTGAAATTGATATTACAAGTACCTGTTTTAAGTACAGACTAGGAATGCCCACATAGGACTACACAAAGTCCAATTTTTTAAAAGACATCTGGAAAAAATTCTTTTGAAAACATTGCTGGAATAAGGCGAAAATGCTGGTAATCAGCATTTTCATCCTTTCCCCACAATGCTTTTGACCCTTTCAAAAACAAAGAATATAATTTTAACCAACTGTAATTTGTCACCTGTAAATCTTTCAATTTGAACATGTCTAAAGTTATGCTGTCTGGTAAAGATTTAATCCACTTAGCACTACAGGGATTAAGACAATGCAAACAAAATCATCCAACATGACATAAATCCAAAAGCTCACTTCCACAGGCATAAGATTTCTCCAGTTTATAACGATCCATTTTATCAAATATTTTTCATGAAGTTTTGAAACCTAAATTGTGTTGTTTTGTTTATGCTACATCCTTTTGCAATCATTTGAAAATTCTTGCAGACATGAGTATTTTCATCTTGCTTGCAGACCACTTTAAAAAACAATGTGACAGATGAAGAAAGTGCTTTTAATGATTGATTTTTCCTTTTCACATTTCTATGTGTATTTACATTTCAATCCAAAGTTGATGTTAATTACCTGTATTTTACGAGTATAATATTATCAGCTGCAAATTTGTTTCAAGAGGTTATAAATCATGGTTGCTACAGAGAATTCTTTCCCTTAGAGTCAGCATGACAGATACAACATACAGCGCTTGTGTGGGCTGTGTAGATATACCATCAGACTGTACAAATCAACAGTCTGATCTTTTATCTACCCATTCTGAAGTCTATCTTAAATAATTTGGGCGAAATGGATAAAAAATCTTTGAAAGTACAATATCTGAGTTTTTTTTCTTTACTGAAGTTAATGTCCGTTTCATCCACATGTATTGCAATGTAAGATTCTAACGCTTTACTAGACCACACCATTTTTGAAAAATCCAAATTGAAAGCATTTGCAGATGACAAATTGGATGTGGCTTAGGTGATGGGATTTGTCTTTGAGCGGGGAGAAAACCTGGGAACGGGAGAAAATGCTGCTTACCAGCAGCATTTTCTCCTTTTTCCAAAAATATTTTCAAAAGCCTTCTTCAAGCCTGAGAGTTGTCAAAACGCTGGATTGTTTCACAAAGAGTTAACTCTTTGACTACTGTTTGTATTTGAAATTTTGAAACTTATTTTGAGTCTGCATACGAAACATTAGCATGGTTGTTTTAACAAGAAAATGTCTAAAAAACTTGGACAGTGCAGATCAGGGATCAGACTGCATGTTCTGTACAGTCTGATCTTGATTTACACCATCCACAAAAGTCCTTAATTTGCCCCTAGTTTGCTAAGAGTTATAGAATCAAAAAGCTCAGACAATCTAAGATCTCCAATAATTCTATATGATAACAATCCATAAATATAATACTGAAACAATGACATCCATAAGGCTGCGATACAAAAAAGACATTCCATCTTAAAATGTATCATCGATCGATGCACTGATCCATGTAAGTCCTAGTGTTCTCATTGCAATTCTAATTTCAAGACTATGTAAATTGAAGCTCAGCTACAGTTTAAAACGGGACATTACTATTTCACAATTATGTTGACAGTTACCTGCCCTTCTGGTATGGTTTCCGCTTTTAATAGTTAACAATTAGCCCAAGTTTGAAGTAAATCTCTTCAGTGGTGACTGAGACATATTATCTGTAAATGTCAAAGTTTCTAGCAATTATGACATAAACAAAGACAGGGCTTATGATGACCATACCTTGAGGTTTTCTTCACAAATAGTGAAAAATCTACTACTTGTTTTATAACACTGCTAGTTTTCTCTATGCCACTGTCATAGTAATTAAATAACACTGGGCCTATCTATGTAATCAATACACCTGAATGATCTGGATCCCATCTGATAGTACTCCTTAACTCCTTACCAAATGACAAAATTTAGAGGTTGCTCAGGTGAGCAGATTTGGTTTTGATAGCTTAGAAAACATCATGGAAAAAGGAGGCTTCTTCCTATTATTATTCCATTGAGGCTTCTTCCTCAGGGATTGTTTTGTAAAGGGTTAACCCTTTACCACACAATCCTGGCTTATAACAACCCTGACAAGAAAGGCTTTTGAAAAATTGTGAGAAAAGGAGAAAATACTGGTTAACAGCATTTTCTCCTTTTCCCACAATGTTTTCTAAAACTTTCACTTTCAGATTCATCAAACTCAGGATTGTGTAATAAAGTGTTAGAGGGTATGTTTGATTCCAAGCAACTGAACAGTACCACAATAATTGATAAAAGGGACACTACTGGGTTAGAAATATTCTGCCAGTTACCTGCCCTATCGGTATGGGTTCCACTTCTGATAGTTGGCAACTAGTTACAGTACATGTCTTCAGTAACGACACAGATATCAGAAAATATCAAAGCTTTTACCTTACAATGACAAAACAGATGAATATTATGGAAATACAAGGGCTGTTCTTTAAGTTCCTGAAATTTTGTTGTAAACAAAAAAATGGGAGACCAATTATCATAATAAGCATACATATCAAACAATCTATGTCCGAAACATCCTCCAAATTTTATAAAAACTCATAAAGAAATACATTTTCAACAGAGTATTACAAAACACCTATAAAAGTATCATTGCTGGGCTCTGGATGTGAAAAAAATAATGTCATTGTCATTGAAAGTCTAGAGATTGGCATATTTTTTCTACATAATCCCCTTGAACAACCAGGGCTCGCTCAATTTTGACATTTCTAGGTCCTGTGTAAATACTTGTACTGTGGAACAAGACACTCCCAAGACACGCACTGTAACCTGCTTGTCACGCTCTGTAGCCAAATTAAGCTAACCAGCCGTCCTTTACGAGGATGATCTTTAAGTGATGTTCTGAATCATTCCTGAATCACTCATGCCACTTTTAGACAAATGAAATACTAAGAAATTTGAAAATGTTGACTCCTAACTCAATTCTACGGTCTGGTTTGGTGTTTTGCCGAATTTTATTAATGTGCATACTTCATCATCCAATGAAGACGTAATTGCATCAAAAAATACCTGCCACTGAAGAGACAAAACCTATGTTATTGCAGTAACAGGAATTGCCACAGCAATGATATTTTATGGAAATGCAGTTATGATGCTACTTGACTGCATAATTGGCAGCACTTTCACATATTTCTGAATGTTCATTTTACACAAAATTACATGTTTTCAGTCCAGAGAAAATTTACATCCGGCAATGCACATTACGTGGGTTACTATGATATTTTGCATTTAAAATGTCTTAAAAATGCAAAATTTCTGTATCAAGTTTATAATGTGTTTGTTCTATTATAGGCAAATGTTTAGCTTAAATTATCAAGAAATGTGGTTTAAACACCAAAATTCCACGAATCTATCAAACAGCCCTCCTACTTTACCTTGATATTTCCTTCAAAATCAGTCGACCTAAAAATGAGTATCTTATAATCTGATCTGTATCATACATCCTGCAGTACTGTTTCACAGCTTACATCATAATTATGTAACCTCCCATATCTACCTCCTCTATGTAGGGCCTTATAAAATTTTCATATTAATACTTAAATAACTACTCAAAACACAAGTTAATGAGACGTCTAGAATTTTGGAAATAACAGACTTAACTCTTTACCACACAATGCCGACTTTTAACGACCCTGGGGAAGAAACTTTTTGAAAACATTGTGGGAAAAGGAGAAAATGCTGGTAACCAGCATTTTCTCCTTTCCCAACAATGTTTTCTACCCAATCAAAGACAAATTCCATCATTTGAACGACAATGAATTCGTCATCTGAAAATGCTTTCAGTTTGGACAAGGCTAAAATTTTGTCGTCAGGTAAAGGGTTAAGCAGATGTGATATTGTGTTACATAAATTATAAATGTGATCTCTTATCTTCTATATAAAGTGTCAATCTGGTCAGAGTTTATAAATTAGCTGTACTAAATAAAGCGACACTCATTATAATGTGGTATCTGAAAAAAGTTTCATAATACTGAAATTCGCTCTAATGTTTCTGAGGCACTCTGCATTGTCCAACAAATAAATATTTAATCTTATGTGAGTTTTTTTTTGTTTCACCAGACAACAATATTTAAGACCACTCCATAATGAAAGCATTTTATTTCATGTATCACAATTAAAACAAGAGTATCACATGTATGTACCAATGCTTTGCTGCTGATGCTTTTTCCATGATATTCTTTCTATGGAATTCCAAGTCCAAAAAGAGAGATAAATTTGTCAAAGTGTGGTGAAAGTTATCTGCTCCTCTGCTATGGAATCCCTTTTATTACTAAACAGCTGGGCAGGGTTTGAAGTAATTATTTTCAGCAATAAAAGATGAGAAATGTCAAAGTTTTCAAACCAGGACAGGATGAAAACTGAGAAATACATGACAGTTAACCTTGACATTTTCTTTGAGAAACACCAAAGCCTAAAAATGTGGCTCAGTGTTACACATTATTGACTTCGATTATCATTGATTACAAGGTATTGCTGGAAAAGGAGAAAATGCTGGTCATCAGTAGTTTCTTCTTTTTCCAAAAGAAACCTTTTTTCTGTGTCATTAAAACATGGACCTTCCTGTTATAGGGTCTGAAACCCAGCTACTTTTATCACTTTTTTTCAGCCCTGCACTTTTCAAATACCGACAATGGCCCTGTGGTACTTGAAAAAGTGCTATATTGTTTTTTGCTATACAGTCTTCCAAACTGACTCTACTTTGGTCAGAATTTTAAAAGATTAAACAGCTAATCCTGTTCAGTTTGATCTTGATCTCTACTGTTCACAATATTAACTGACTCAGCCTGTGATAGACACTCTGTATCTGATGACAAAAATTGTAAGACTTAATGCACATTGAAAGCCATTTACAGATAACATATTATCAAACATGATTTAACGCTTTACCAAACGACAAAATGTTAGACTGATCCAAATTGAAAGCAGTTGCAGATGACAATTTAAATGTGGCTCAAATGGAGAAAATTGTCTTTGAAAGGGTAAAAAATATTGTGGGAAAAGGAGAAAATGCTGGTAACCAGCATTTTCTGCTTTTCCCACAATGTTTTCTAAAGGCTTTCTTCTTCAGGGTTGTTAAAACATGGGACTGTGTGGTAAAGAGATAAATGACGAGATTTGCCATGAATCAAAGACAAAAAACATTGAAGGAAAAGAAGCATTTTCTTCTTTTCCCACAATGTTTTTCAATTTTTTTAAGTCTTCTTCCTTAGACTAGCTGAATTTTGGGACTGTTTAGTTAAGGGTTATTGGATTAAAATTCCTTGTTACATAGCAGTGATTCCCCGTAGTGATGCTTCAAGGTAACGCTGATGTTTAGGCATCACTTTTAAGAATTGAATACTGCAGTATATTTATAATTTTTTTCATAATGGCTGACTTAAGCTAGACAATGCCAGATCACACAACCAATGAACTGTGTGTTTTTATGGTAATTGGTCATAACTCTTTACATATCCTGTGTCAAAATTTTTGACTTAGAAAATCTGTAGCACAATGATTGATTGTATGTTGTTTAACGCCGTTTTCAACATTATTTCAGTTATATCGCGGCGGCCAGTGCACCTATCCATGCTTTCCTGGAGTCTTTTACCAGTACTCCGCACAATCTTCTTTCCAAGCCACTGGCTGCTTTCCCACACAATCATTGTCGAAACAATGGTCAGCGGTGGGAGAGGAATGAATCCTGTCGCAGTGACTATCATTAATCCTCGGAAAGAAATTGGCCAGGGATCGAACCCTGGACCCCGTGTTCTCAAGTCCTGAACGCTACCGACCGGGGCTCAGCTGAAGCACAAACTTGCACGACAACAAACTGAATGTGGTTAACATTGTGAGATTTGTCTAAGAAAGGGTGTGAAACATTGTGTCTGAAAAGGAGAAAAAAGCTTGATGCCAGTATTTTCCCCCTTCTCCTTAAATTTTTCAAAAGCTGTTTCCCTCAAAGTAGTTACAACATAAATTTTTTGTAGATGTTGTAAGGGGCCTATTTAACAGGTATGTTTTCCATGAATCAATATTTGGCTATACTGGCTGAAAGCCAGCAAAGCTTACATGGATGTCATGGCATGCTTTCTGCTGTATGTCTGCCTGTCATCAGTCCGTCTGTTAGTCTTTTTCTTGTTAACACGTTAAAGTAGGCATTTCCGTGAAACTGGCATAGCATGTTTATATCATCAGTAGCTTGAACCCAATTGATTTGGAAAAAAATCTGACAAGTAGTAAGGGAAAAGCAGGCATTTAAAGACGTTTCGTCGGGTTGTCATTGCGCAACATTTCCTCGCATTTTCTGTTTCCTTGCGCGTAATTTTGTTCCATGTAGTACTTTTATCGGACTGCCGATTTCAGCTGCAAAACATGGAGGAAGTAGTGGTAGATACAAGTTTTTTTAAAGATCAATGTATGAAAGTGTAAACCGTTCTGAAACAGCGGACACGGAACAGGTACATTTCTCGGACATCACTTATCCGGATAGTAAGTTTAGTGTGAGAAAAAAGAGAAAACTACATGCAATTCTCCTTTTCAGTGTTTTCAAAGTCTCTTTCCTGGATATTGATATATATTGGTATCGCTTGGTTCATTTTGCTATAAGATTCATCTGTAATTTATGCCTTCGAGTAATTCCTGGACAGTTCTACTTTTATTGTTTTTCCATCCATAAAAATGTACTATTTCGCATTAACCCTTTCCTAAATGAATTGAATAGGAACTTCTAAATTGAAAGAAGCTGCAGATGACAAATTTAAAAAAGGTATTAATGCAAGTTGAAATGCCGCTTGTGTAAAAATATTGTGGGGAAAGGCAAAATTGCTTGTTATGAGCAATTACTCTTTTTACCAAAATGTTTTCCAAAGCCGTCCCATTCCATTGTTAAATCGAGTATATATCAGGGAAAGGCAACATTATCTTTATTGTGAAAAAGACATTAATTTGTGCTGAAAATAATTAATCTTACTTATTAATTTGAATCTTGGGTGATTTGTGTCATTTTCGTTGTTCCAAGGGAGGTAATCGAGTCCTGAAAATGGGAAAAGTAGCTAGGCGACCTATCATTTTTTTTGCATTTTTTTTATAAAGGATATACCCATGTGTATATCTGTGATAATTAAGAAAAATCTCAGCACTAGATTTTTTTGGAAGTCAAATAATGTCTTGACTTTCTATAATAAAATGATCTTTTTGGCGGTTATGGATGTTATTGAAACATTGATAGCGGGTCATTAATTTGAAACAAATATTAATTTCTCATCAAGTTGAGAGGATCAATCGATTTCTTATGAATTTAAAAACACACAGAACATGATTTGGCTGAAATGATAGACTTTACTCACAAAATTCTGATGTTTGCTGCAATAACTGGGTTTTTGTGTAATTTGAAAGAAGGGTTATGTTCTTTATGGGCTCAGAACTTTTTTGTTCATCTGGTTAGGTCTGATTATCTCTTCATATACTGAAAGAATATACTTTGAAGTGTCTCTGTGTCAAACTTCACAAAATTCTCTGCGCTAGAAATAACTCGCTGAAACGCCTTAAAGTTGAAAATATGCATTTATAGCTAACATTAAGTCTGAATTCTTTATTCAGTTCTTTTGAAACTTGCACAGATCATTTGTATCATCAATGGATTGAAACCTATCAGAAGTGAAGAAAATCCAGCTATCAGTTTAGGAAAAGCAGTCATTTGATGCCTTTGTGTTGTTAACTGTACACAGTCCATATTATTGGTCACATATCTTTGAAATGTGCAGGAATTGTTTTATACAATGAGTACCGAAACCACATCAAATTTGGGTGGATTCCAATCTATTTCTTCACTTCATTTGCACTTCAGTTATTTCACTATTTGTTCAAATCTTCAAATCACTATGCCTACATATTATGCTGTTTAGTGGGTTCATGCCCAGTTGTAACAAACCCCCCACCCCCAATTGTTTTTGTTTATGTGTTTTTTTTTTCCTTTTTGCATCATAAACTAATGAAGTATGCTAGGAAAAAAGCAAAATCTCTACCAGTACAGCAGTTCAGGCCCTCAAGGGCCTCTAGTTTTTTTTAAAAAGAATCAAAACTTAAAATGCTGAAATTTGAGACTGATGACTTGAAGATTAAAACATGCTTAGGTTATGCAAGAAATTTGAATTGTAAAGAACTTTGCAAATACATGTTAAAATATAGGATAGTCAGTTAATGCATTGAGATTGTGATGTTCATACTTTTAAAGTTTTATAAATGGAATGTCAAAAAATGAATATATTGAATCTAATAATGCGAGTACTGTTGGATTCAAAACACATAACTTGTTTACATTTGGCTTCTTCTATTTAATGTGGGATTCATTTTAGAAATATATAAAAGGCTAACTAGACAGTTTGTCTGCGAAGTTAACCAATTATCCAGTTAGCTGTTGAAATCCCAACCATTGAACAACTTAGGGTTTTAACTGGGCTTTTGAAAACATTGTTGGAATTAAAAGATACTGGTAACCAGCATTTCCTTCTTTTATCTCAATGTTTTTGCCCTTTCAAAGGCAAAATCCATAATTTGAGCTTGGTTCATTTTGTCAGGTTGTGCAAAAGCTTTCAATCTGGTTTTTTTGTTGTTTGATAAAGGGTAAAATATTCTAAAACCTAGTGCAAAAGATACTAAGGAGAAACATTGCAAGGCAAGGAAAAACGTTTTTGGTAAAAAGTAGCACTTGCTTTTAACAAGAATTTGTGACTTTACATACTATGGGTTTCAAACTCATTTCCTATTTGTTTGAGCCGTGCTCTGTGAAAAGGGGGTTTAATGCATCTGCAAAAAGTATTGATCAAGGTCTGCCTACAAAGTCAGACTGAGTGCGCTGGCAGACCCCTGTCAAAACTCAGTAAATTTTCTAAATGTGGACCATTCTACCTCATGATTCAGTCGATTGTTAGGTTAATATGGATCCGTAAGTAGGTCACAAATGACTGCCTTGGTACAATGCATCACAGAGTAACTGGTCAGCATTTTTTCCTTTTTCCACAATGTTTTCTTCCATTTCAAAGGCTGAAATCAGCTTTTGAGCGACATTGAACTTGTCTTCTGCAAATGCTTTTAATTTGGAACAGTCTAAAATTTCATTATGTTGTTAAGGGTTAAGATTACTATATAGTTTTGGACAGGAATTAAATATCTGTTGTAATTCAGCTATACGTTTTCTATCTATTAAAAAATTATCCTTCCTAGATGCAGGGAGGAAAATCACCCTAGTTTTCAGTGTCTAGAATAGACACTGCAAAAGAAGTCACTCGCTACAAAATGAGGAAAAACTGTCTGCACAGGAGCTAAAAAGATATATACAATATGCATATATTGAATAAAAAGACACTGAAATGAAATACTACCCTGTAGTGATGCTTCAACATCAGCTCTTACCTAAAATGACGCATTAACATCGGCTCTTACCTGTAGTGATGCTTCAACATCGGCTTTTACCTGTAGTGATGCTTCAACATCGGCTCTTCCCTGTAGTGATGCTTCAACATCGGCTCTTCCCAGTAGTGATGCTTCAACATCGGCTCTTCCCAGTAATGATGCTTCAACATCGGTTCTTCCCTATAGCGATGCTTCAACATCGGCTCCTACCTGTAGTGATGCTTCAACATCGGCTCTTACCTGTAGTGATGCTTCAACATCGGCTCTTCCCTGTAGTGATGCTTCAACATCGGCTCTTCCCTGTAGTGATGCTTCAACATTGGCTTTTACCCAAAGTGATGCTTCAATATCGGCTCTTACCTGTAGTGATGTTTCAACATCGGCTCTTACCCAAAGTGATGCCTCAACATCGGCTCTTACCCAAAGTGATGCTTCAACATGGGCTCTTACTTAAAATGAAAACAAAGTGGGAAAAGTAGAAAAAGTTGATTACCAGCATTTTCTTCTTTTCAAACAATGTTTTGAAAAGCCTTCTCTATTAGAGTCGTCAAAACATGGAATTGTTTGTTAAAGATTTACAATCAGGTTACTAAATTCTTAACTTTGTCTTTTTTGAACATATTGAATACTTAAATTCATTGCTTCAAACCCCAAGGTGACTTAGCATTGAATATGTGCACCAAAATGTAGCTTCCAACAACATTTGGTAAGAAAATAGGGATTGAACCCTATCTGTCCACATCTAAATATAGAGTCAATCACTACCACTCTTAACTCATTTGCATACTATGAGTAATTTATAAAGGGAGGTAATTATAACAACAACAATCATATCATACATCATCACAAATGAAACACAATACCTTTCTAGCCATTTCCTTTCTCCTGTTGTATTTGTCCAAGAAGGTCAGATATTTGTCTTTGTATGACGGATAAATTGGCATGATCATCACAATACACAGTCACCCACAACACTTGTATTTCTATCTACATGTAGTTGTGTGTAATACTAAGTGTTTTATGTCTTATTACCAGATAGAGACGATTTTCTTAAAAACCTTTACCACACAATCTCCAGGTTTACCGTCCCTAACGGAGATAGCTTTAGAAAGCATAGTGGGAAAAGGAGGAAATGCTGGTAACCAGCATTTCTTCCTTTTCTCACAATGTTTTCTGTCCTTTCACAGACAGATCTGATAATTTGAGCCACAATTAACTTGTCATCTGCAAGTGCTTTCAATATAGACAAGTCTAAAATTTTGTTGTCTTAAGTCAAGGATAACTTACTACCTTCAACAGAAGACTTTTGGCCTAGTCTAGCAGAAAACTTTTGAAAACAATTTAAAGGAAGGAGATATTAATGGTAACAAGCTATTTCTTCCTTTGACATGGGGTATTCAAACTTTATATGTATTTGTGTGGTAACCCTAAATTCAAGTTGATTATCAATTTTTTGTGGTGAACTTTTCAAATATTTTATGAATAAAATTCCTGCATTTCAGCACAATCCATTCACGTAAGTGGTTACTGTAAACTCCAGTACATGTAAATCCTTCATTAAGCAGTATCAGAAGACAGAATTTAGTGTCTGAGCCTAGATCATCAAACCGATATCAATCAAGATCAGTCAATCAAATCAGTGACTCAACGCACTAGCTTGTATGTTAACCCCTTACCACATGACAAAATTAAGACCCGTCTAAATTAAAAGTATTTGCAGATGACAATTTCAATGTGGCTCAACTGATGTGATTTTCCTTTGATAAGGTAGAAAACATTGTGGAAAAAGGAGAAAATGCTGGTTACCAGCATTTTCTCCTTTTCCCACAATGTTTTCAAAAGGCTTCTTCTTCAGGGTCGTTAAAAGTCGGGATTGTGTGGTAAAGAGTTAATCAAATACATGTGTATGTATTGTACATGATTTATATTCTAGACCAATAAAAAAAACTGTAACAAGTCACACCAAGTACAAATACTGGAATGAACAGCTACCTTATATCTCAATGTTTAAGAAGAACACAATATGAAAAGGAGCAATCCCTTGTTACAAGCAGCAGCTCCTTTTCTCCCACTGTTTTCAAGAGCAGCTATCTGCAATGCTGTAAATAACCTGCATTTGTACTGTAAAGGGATTTATCTCTTTCGTATAACATTAATCAATACCATAACGTATGGCACTACTGACTAGCAGACTTCTTACAAATATTTGTAGGAAAAG
This sequence comes from Hippopus hippopus, assembly GCA_946811185.2. Classification (NCBI taxonomy): domain Eukaryota; kingdom Metazoa; phylum Mollusca; class Bivalvia; order Cardiida; family Cardiidae; genus Hippopus; species Hippopus hippopus. Next base: position 33,921,334 of record OX328101.1, read on the forward strand.
ATGCTACTTTTTCATGAAACAATTTGAGCTGTTCAATTAAGATTACTGTTCTAGCTAAAGTCAGACTTGCAAAAAACTGATCAAGAAGAAAACAAACATTAGTGGGAAGAAAAAATCTTTTCTCATGATGTTCTAAACTACATACATTACTAGCTATTGGGGCATAAAAGCTGCTTTTGGGAGGTAATGGGACCACAACTGATTTATTCATATTTTTACCATGTTAAAGACAAAATTTCATACTCATCCGAAATTGAAACCATTTGCAGACCCAAAATTAACTGTGGCTCAAATGATGGAACTGTCTTTTCAAGAAAGAGTAAAAAATATGGAAATAGCATAAAATGTTGGCAACTAGCACTTTCTCCTTTCCCCTTTGTTTTCAACAGCCTTTGTCAGTAGCCTCATTAAAAACTCGGGGTTGTTTGTTAATCTTTAAAACACAATGAGAGAGCGACAACAGAAACATTAAAATAATCATGCCATACTGAAATTACTCTTTACATGGCGGCAAAATTTTTGACTCATCCAAACTGTAAGCATTGGCAGAAAACTGATTAAATTTAGCTAAAAATATGAGATTTGTCTGTGAAAAGGTAGAAAGCATTGTAAAAAGATGCATTGTCTCCCTTTCCTTCAATGTTTTCTACAGCCTTCTCCAGGATTGCTAAAACTTGGAATTGTGTGGTAAGGCAATAAACATTCAGACGAATAATGGCCTGTATTCACTAACTATTCTTCATGAATTTGCATTCTAAGTCTTGTTCTCAGAAATTTTCTATTCACAATTTCTGATTGGCTAAACCAGTTGGTTAAACCAGAGTTTGTGTTACTTTCTAAATCCAAAATGGTTAGTTAATACAAACTTTTTCTAGCTGACATGACCACAAAGTGGTCATGGTGAGCTATAAGAATGGTTGAAGGTCAGGTGGCCAGCATCGGTCCACACTTTGATGTTTACACTCTAGCATCTACAAATACAAAGCAATCAGAATCAAACTTGATCAAAGTGTATATGGCCACAAGATCTCGGATGAGTTGGATTATGAGCGTGATTGGACCTGTATGTCCAGAGTTGTCTGCCCTTAAATTTGAAAAATTGATTAATTTAGCTTTGTTTACACTCTAGCTCCTTTATTTTTTCACCAAACCTAATCATATTTTAACAAAATGAACATGGTCTTAGGATCTTGGATGACTTTGATTTTGAGCATGATTAGACCAGTATGTATAGAGTTATCGGCCCTTGATAAAAAAAAAAAAAAAAAAAATGCTTAATTTGACTTTGTTTACACTGTTGCTTCATTTTTTTACCAATCCTAATCTTATTTTAATAGAATGTACATGACCTTAAGATCTTGGATTAGTAAGATTTTGAGCGTGACTGGACCAGATTGAAATACAAAAAAAATTGCTTAATTTGACGTTGTTTACATGGTTGCTTCCCCTTTTTTTCAAAAAATCTAATCAAATTTTTAACAGAATATACATGACCTTAAGATCCTACACGAGTTAAATTTTCAGTATGATTGGACCAGTATGTTCAGAGTTATCTGCCCTTGAAATAAAAAAATTGCTCAATTTGACTTCGTTTACACTCTAGCTACTTTATTTTTTATCAAACCCGATAACAATTTAACAGAATGTACATGATCTTAAGGTCTCAATAAGATTAATTTTGAGCATGATCTAACTAGTATATCTACTGTTATTTGCTCTTGAATTTGAAAAATACCTAATTTTACATTGTTTACACTCTACTTACCTAGCTCCTGATAATCATATTTTAACAGAACATACATGAGAGGGGCTATTGTCCACACTGTAATCTTGATGGGGGGGGGGGGGGCCTTATGTCTCAGTCTGTGTTGTAATATTGATTGAGGGGCTAATGTCCGCCCTGACAATTCGACTGCCTCATCAAACAACGGGCAAGGGGCTAATGTTTGGAGGGGCTATTGTCCTTCATTCTTTTTTAAATGCACATTCAAAGAAAATAGTATCAGTTTGTGTGTCTATAGAAAGACGAAAATGTATGCTCGAGGACTTTAAAAACGCCTCAGTAGAGAAAACTTACAATATTTTGAAATTTACACAATTTATTTCAAATTTATTTTAATACAAGGCAGACTTCCCGAAACATGTCGGTCCGACGGACATGACAGACGAATCTTGACAAGGACCGACCATTTTTCAGGCGGGATCAGTCCGACTGTCCGGCATTTATTCCGAGCAACTGAAAACGTAATCGCAATGTTTCGGACAAAAATGGCGTCGTTAAAATATTACGAAAGTGCTGAACCCAGTAAAAAAGAAAATTAACATCAGAGAAGCGCGCTGAAAAGAAAAAAGAATATGAGAAAAAGAGACCGGAGAGAAAATTTATAGAGAAATAGAAGCAGCAAGGAGAATGGTTGGTTTACGACTCGAAAAAGGTGCAAATGCACTGCATAGACTGTCAGGATTTTTATGGCGAGACAGTAAGAATGGACCAACATCTTCGCATTACAAATACATTTATTCTTGGATGCACAAATTTTAGAGCATCCTCAGTTGACGACCATGAAAAATCTAAGCTGCACCATCTTTGCTTTTGTTGAATTTGATTCGGTCTGACAAGTAATGACATTCAGCAGAGAATAAATAGAGTGAACAAAAATTTCAGTGACTTTTGAAAGTCTTAAAGAGTGGAGAAATAGTTTAATATCATTAAATGCATAAAGCTGATATAACTGTTACCTTTTTTTCTTACATTTTTTACTTGTTGTGTTAAATTTGATTCGGTCTGACAGATTTTCTTTCGGTCTGACAGATTTTCGGGCCTCGTCAGACCGGATGTCCGACACTTTTTATGAACTTTCGGGAAGTCTGACAAGGTAATTCCTTATAGGACCATCATGGCCCTCTTGTTGATCTATGGGGTAGAGCATTTTAATACTCATGATACTCATCATTTACTTCAAAATCACCTTTAAAAAATCATCTTATTTTACCTTATCTATACTGTGTCATGCAGCAGAAAAGAGAGGTTGCTTGTAACCAGCTATTGTCTAAGAAGGAAACATATCACTTTACAAAAGTGAACCAGCAGGTTCCAAATCTTTGCCCTTAGGCTGGTAAGTGTGACTCAAGGACCTTTTGCAGACAGCGTAGATCAAGATCAGACTACACTTGCCGATAAGGAGATACATTTGTATCTTGCTAAAAAAAAAAACCTTTGAATTGAAATTGCAAAATTTTTTTTTACGCAGGATAAGGGTTAAAGGTTATAACACTGTACATGAAGAAGGAAAGTTCAATAAGCAATATAACAGATCGGGGACATTTGATTGTGCGATTTATTTCATTATTTATACAAGAGCATTGTGAAAAAGAGCCATTTGTTTGTGAAATAGAGCCAGTTTAACAGCAAATATTTACCTTGCTTTTGTACTGGTGGATAAGCCGTGGTTTTGATAAATGGATTTAATTTGCATATGTATATTTAGAATTATTCAGTGTAAACTTTAACCCTTACTGGAAGCTGAGGTTGCTGAAATGTTTTATTAGCCCATTATTAACCCTAAGGCTGCTAAGCGTGACTCGCTGACCTTTTGCGGACAGTGTAGATCAAGATCAGACTGCACAAAACGTGCAGTCTGATCTTTGATCTTCAGTGTTCGAAAAGGATATTCCTCTCCCCCCCTTCAAAGAAACTAGAGGGCCATGATGGCCCTGTATCGCTCCACTAGCTTTCAACCCTTTATCACACAATTCTGAGTTTTAATGACCCTGAAAGAGAAGGCTTTTGAAAAAACTGTGGGAAAAGGAGAAAATGCTGTCAACCAGTATTTTCTCCTTTCCCAAAATGTTTCCTACCGTATTAAAGACAGAAATAATTATTTAAGCTACAGTCAATCTGTTGTCTGCAGTGGCTTTTAATTTGGTACATAAAAAACTACCCCCCCCCCCATAAAAAAAAAAGTCATATCTTTTTCAAATGTAAAGATAATGTCAGTGAATACATGCAGGCTTTTTTCAATGGCATGAACGGTAAAGTTCTGGAAAAAAAAACTAAATGATAGAAACCTTACTTTTTGTTAAATATTCCACAAATCGGAGAAAAACCATAAGCATCAAAATAAATCACTGTCCCTAGAAACTGAACATTTTCTATCCAAATATCCTGAATACCTAACAACAGTCATGACATAGCGCAGTTTTGATAATCAAGGGCGGTAAATAATGACACAAACTAAATATTTCATAGGCGGAGTTGTTTCCCTTGATCACTACTTAAATATAAGGTACTACATAAGCCCATGTTAAACTTGTGACCTCCGCCGCGGGGCCAATTTTGACCCCAGGGCTATAAAGTGAAGAAACTTGGTAGAGGTCCATTAGATAAAGCTACATGCCAAATTTGGTAGCCCTCGGCATTTTGATTTCAGACAAGAAGATTGTTCAACAATTATATGTTCAATAATTTTTAGTTTTGTTGCCATGGCAACCAGAGTTTTTGAAGGAATCAAATTCTTTCAAGAAATTCTGAAGAGGACTATGTCAGGATTATCAATGTGAAGTTTCAAATTGGATGGATAGTTTCAGAGAAGAAGATGCTTAAAATAAAAGTTAATGCATGCACGGACGGACGGACGACCGGACACACAGACGGATGCACGACAGACACCGGGCCATGACATAAGCCCGCTGGCCTTTGGCCAGTGGAGCTAAAAATTAAGATTCAAATATGACATAAAGTGTTGTCTTAAATTAGCAACTTTTAATGACTGTTGACATTCTCTTTAAAAAGGTTGTTTAATGCATCTGCAAAAAATACTGTACAGTGTCAGCCTGTGCAGACCAGGCAGTCTGACATGAATTGAAAATTCTTTTATTGGTAAATTCTCTGCACAACCATTCTACCTCATGATTAAGCCAGTTTTACAACAAAATTATTCATATCATACAAAAACTCAGTTCAATGCATAACAAAGATGCATTAACCTTTTGCCATACAATCCCTAAAATCCTTTGAACAGAAGCTTTTGAAAACAATGTGAGAAAAGGAGAAAATACTGGTTACCAGCATTTTCTACCCTTCTAATGGCAAATCACATCATTTGAACAAAATCAAATACTGGTATGTTGTCTGTAAAAGCTTTCAATTTAACTCTTTACCACACAGTCCCGACTTTTAACGACCCTGAGAAAGAAGCCTTTTGAAAACATTGTAGGAAAAAGAGAAAATGCTGGTAACCAGCATTTTCTTTTTTTCCCACAATGTTTTCCACCCATCCCAGAACAAGTTTCAATTTCTTAGTCACATTAATTTTGTCGTCTGCAAATGCTTTCAATTTGGACCAGTCTAAAATTTCGTCGTTTGGTAAAGAGTTAAACAAGTTGAAAATTTTATTGTTTGGTAAAGAATTAATTCCCCTTTTTCAAGAGTGCTGCTTATACAGCTCTTTAACACAATTTATGACAAAATTTAAGATTTGTCTAAGTTGAAGACATTAATTTTGCAGACGACAAATAAAATGTGGCTAAAAATATCGGATTTGTAGGTTGGAAGGTTAAAAAAAATTGTCGGAAAAGCAGAAAATGCCGGTAGGCAGCATTTTCTCCTTTTCCTGCAGCGTTTTCAAAAGCTTTTCTGTCTGGGTCATTATAACTTGGAATTGTATGGTTAAGAGAGAGGGGGGAAATGTGAAAAAAAAAAAATTACCTTGCGGCTGCCAGGTAACTATTCTAACTCTTAAGAAAATGAAAAATCTCCATGAAATTGTATTTCATTAGAAAGAATTTGGTCGCAACTAGATTAAACCTTTAGTATACAATAACAATGATGGTAATCTGGAGAACTGAGCTCCAAAAAGAGTCAATGGAATTTTGTGCCTTCAACACATCCAGAAACTTGCAAGCTAGAACCTTCGAAAGAAAAACAGTAAACAAAGGTATGTCTTGAAGGAGTTTTTCAATACAGTATTTATTTCTTTATTAAATGGTTGGGGGGAAAAAAATCTTCTTGTCTACTGTGTGCTGAACATAGTACATAATTATAGCTACTACCTACCATCTAAAATTATCACTCCTAAAAATCAAGATACACACCACTAATAATTTATAAGTCACTGTGCCAAAGAACAGTGTCTTTGCAATAAAGTTATAGTCCTGAGCAATAAACCCTTACTGTCACAAGAGCTCCTGAATTATGAACAAAATTTTTCAACAAAATGACAACAAATTGAATAATGCTCAAATGAAGGAATTCATCATAAAAGGGTAAAATTCACAATGGGAAAAGTAATAGAAGGTGGAAACCAGCAATTTCTACTTTTTCAACAATGTTTCCAACGGCAATAAGGGTTATAAAACAAGAGGATCGACTAAGAAAGGGTTTACTATACCTTTTACACTGATAAGATTAGGGCCAGCAGAGATTGAAAAACATGGCGGGAATAGGAGAAAATGCTGGTTACCAGCATTTTCTCCTTTTCCCACATTATTTTCAAAAGGTTTATTTTTCAAGGTCAATAAAAGTCAGGATAGTGTGGTATAGATAAGCTTTTGAAATGGATGAGTCCAACATTTTATCGTCGGGAAAACCCTTTATCATACAATCCCAAGTTTTCATAACCCTGAGAAACAAGACCTTTGAAAACGGTGTAGGAAAACAAGAAAATGCTGGTACCTATAGCATTTTCACCTTTTTCCACAATGTTTTCTAACCTTTCAAAAAAGAATTCCATCATTTGAACCAGGTATGATTTGTCACCTGCAAATTTTAAATCTTTCAAAATATACGAGTCAAAAATTTTATCGTGTGGTAAACTCATTAAGGGTGAAGTTGACAATACATTTAGACAATACCTAATAGATTTTCAAACATGTACTGACTTTTACCTACCTGTTCACAATTGTGACTATACATTTTCATTATGTTCTTTATCTGTAGACATAATTTGGCATTATGCTTAAACAATGGTGAAAAAATGTCACACATAGTAAGCACATGAAAGGCTAATTAACCCTTTACTTTTAACAACCCTGAGGCATAAGGCTTTTGAAAACATCGTGGAAAAAGGAGTCAATACAGGAGTAATAATTAGCATTTTTTCTGTCTTTAAATAATGTTTTCAACCTTTTTTTCATTTGAACTTGTCCCCTTTTTTTAAGGTCAAACTTTTGTCTTTAATCCATATATGCATTTTTAGATACATGTATGTACATTTTACATGTATTTAAAACTTTTACAAAAGAAGCCAAGGAGAAACATTAATCTACAATTTTTGTGAAAAAATCCTTTTACAAGATGAAAAACAATATGGGAAAAGGAGCGAATGCTTGTCAAAAGCACTTGCCTTCTTTTCCCACACATTTGTCTACAACTGTCAAAAGAAGGGGCATATATATTATCATTACTGGTATATTGGTATAACACTGGATTATCCAAAGTGTAACAACTGAAAGATAAAGATCTTTACCAGAGGATAAAAGGGACTATTCATGGCCTGGTGACCACTTACAAAGGTTTTACAGCTGGTGACAAGGTAATTAGTAATCTGTGGGAACCATGTACATACTTTTTTGTTTCAAGTAATATGTAAAGCACTTTTCACAATTATAGTTTACTTTGTGGCTAATGTAGATCAAGATTAGACTCCAGAAAAACCCCAGTCTGATCTTATCTACACTGTCCACTTTACTTGGACATTGAAGGGCTCATTATATGCTTGTCGGATGGATTTTGGCAAGTAAAAATCTGTCTGACAAGTAAATTTCAAATCTGGTTCTCTGATCGGAAAAGTAGGTTTCCTAAATTGAAAATGAGAAGAAAAAACTCCAGAGACAAAAAGTCAATGCCTGGTTATGGGCCAGGTTGTTGCAACGATGCAATGATACAAAGAAGTTGCAACAATTAGGTCTGGTACTTGAAAAAAAAAAACTTTCTGTTCTGATTGATACAGTAAATGAAAAGGTAACAAATATTCATATTAGCCAATATGTGTTTACTTACATTTCAACTGACTCACCCATGATTAAATTTACCTTTGTACGTCATCATTTTATGGTATATAGCAACTTGGTAAAAAGTGCCAATTATATTGTACTAGTGCTCCATTATTGTAAAAATTTCTGTGCATAGTTTTCTCTCTGTATTTTCTTTTCTGGACAGGTCTCCTAAAATCCTAATACAACTATAATGTTGTGATGATTTCACTCCTAAACTGTCGGTCATACCATATAAAACTACTTTTTTTTTTAAATATTCACTGACACTGGAAAAAACATGAAAACCCATGACAATACAAGGCTCAGTGTCAGTCTGACATAGGATAGGAGTCTTTCAAACTGCTTTTTCAGACTTAGTAATGGCTTCAAGCGGCTGAAACAGTGCATGAAATAAAAGTGGAGGAATAAAATCCTGTATGGGGATAGATATTACAATTGAATAAAAATTGTCTGAGAACCACCTAGACATAGTAGGATAGTGGGTTAAATTTTCTTGCAGTACATGTAACAGGAATCTAGAAAGTCTGAAACAGTGCTGAGGCATGTATCTGACATTCATTCATAATCACGATTCCAGTGAAAATCCTTGAAGGAAAAGTGGTTTCACAAACTACTTGTGCAAAGGATCCAGTGGATGAAAAAGTTAATTTTGAGCCCTGCATTCTGAAAATGAGCAACGGATGAAGTTGCAAGTATTTGGGTCTTATCTCTAATCTCTATACTGAAAATGTCTGTTATATTAGGTTTATTACATATAAAATCTGTAAAACCTCATATGAAAATATTGGAGCATTTTCAGCATTTTCTCCATTTCCAACTATGTTTTCAAAAGCCTCCTTCGTCAGTATCACACAAGTTTGTCTGATAACACCACCTCTTGATTCAAATTTCTAGCAGATCAAACACATTATAACATTCCTTGTATAATATGGATACTCAACATAACGAAAGCTTACGAATATGAATGTAAAAGTAAAAAATCTGCTACATAATCAAGACATTTCTGCTTGCAAGCAGATTTTAACATTCAACGCTGCAAGATGTTGCAGGACATATTTTCTCCTTTCCCTATGATGTTTTCTACTCTTTTGAAGAGGAGTCCTATCATTTGAAATTCAAGTTATTGTCTGCATTAACTTTTAATACAGATGAGTTGAATTTTGCTGTCTTAAAAACTATTTATCTGAAAAAAAGTTTTGATACAGGAATTTAAGGCTGCTTTGGTTATAATACTTCAGGCTCCTAGACAGTGCTGATCAAAGAATTGAATGCAAAATTTTTGGTCCGATCATGATCCACAAAGTATCATAAAGTATTATGAGTTCTGCTCCTCTGTAGAGTGCTAAAAAAAGAAGTTCACATTTTTTTTCTTTTTCAATTAAAAACAATTCAAATGCTGATACTGCAATTTCAAGCCTGTTTATGTACAAAATTTTCCATGAATAATGGACAATGCAGGTCTGAGATAAGACTGCACTAAGAAGTTTATTCTTGATTGCACCGTATACATCCAATAGAAAATCATTTTGTGCTGAGCCCTTTTCTCAAGGAGCCCTTTACTGAAGGTTTACTCAGTCTTTTAAACCAAAATTAATTTCATGAAATCTAGAAATATACTTCCATCAGAAAAAAAAAGAAACACTTTTTTTTCGGTCAGAACATCTCACCAAATATTTGTCAGTGTAGATTCAGGATCAGACAGCAATTTTGCTCAAGTTTAATCTTGACCAGTATTTATACACTACAGAACTGTGTGATTGGCATTCTTGGATTAAACATAGAGATCTATTGAAATATCCGGTCCTTGCAATTTCAAAATACACCTAATCAGTGCTAGCTCTGGCCTAAGTAAAATAATGGCTAATATATCCATGATAAAGATTAAAAGGTCATAACAGCAGTGTTGCATCCAGGATTTCTGCCAAGAGGGGGAGCTCCCCCATGGAATTAGCAAAAAGGGGGAGGGGGGGGGGGAAATGACAAAACTTTAATAATTCAAAAAAATTACCTGGGCTTCATGCACTGGTGTGATAGATCTACTGGAAAAAAACACCATTCCTTTTTTCAGTGTTCCCACTAGCTTTTTATTTCAAGGGTACACTTACCCCCTGAGCTGTAAATCTGGGGGTAAGATTTCATATTTGAGGGTACGACAATGTTTCTCAACTAGAGGTAAAGCAATCCATATTGATGATTTGCAGCAAAAAAGTATGTTATATTAAGATATTTGAGGAAATTTACAGCTTAAATTCATTAAAAAGCTGAAAAGACAGTCTGAAGTGACTCTGATCAGAAAATGTCAAAAGGAACATTTTGTTGTGTCACGGGTTTCCGCGTTTTTTGGACCGATCAATATTTCATGTCCATTAATTTATGGATAAGTATTTCTGCATGATTTGACTAAAAGTTGTCAATAAGGGTAACAAGTAACTTCAAAACCTGTCATTTTATACAAGATAAGCAGATAATGGTTTTTTTTTTTACATTTTTTCTTACGTGAGGTCTAGCGTGTAACCAAAATTTGTTACTTGAATTTCAATTCTATAACGTGATTTACGCAATAATTTGCCTGAGTGGGAACACTGTTTTTTCCTTTCCAAACTAGATCTAAATCTATAACACAAGTTTCAAAATCAAACAATGCTGATGATGGTTCCTCAGTTTGAATGATTATTAACTGATTTACAGTTCTGCAAATCACCCTCACTTGACCGTGGTGGTAGAGAAGCTTCGTCGGACTTTCCCGTTGTTTCAATCACAGGAATTTGACATTCTATAATGAAAAAATACGATTAAATAAGAAAAAAAATATTCCCCTATATATAAAGAAACACAAGGAATACAACACCTCGATTACCGGCGACAACACAAAAATGCCCCACCCACCCAAAAACACCAACGAAACGAAGAGTGATCACAATTTCCTTTACCCTACTAACAGATAATACCAAATTGTACCTGTGACATTTAGCGATCCTTAAGTAGACACCTTTTCACCGGAGATATCCGTCATTTTTTACAGCTTTTTTGACAATTACAAGCCATCGAGGAGGCCATTCGCTGACGTCACTACATTATGCCAGCAGTAAATGTTGTGGCTGAGGGGTATGTGTATTCTCCGGCCCCACTCGAAAAATGAGCCAGAATATTCCTGGCCCCTACAGCCCCCATGATAGAGTAGAAAAGACTTTGAGGAAAAGCATAAAATGCTGGTAACCATCAGTTTTTCTTTTCCCACTATGTTTTCTAAAGGCTTCTTCCTCATGGTCGTGAAAACCATGGATTGTTTGTCAATTTGTTGATATTTTCATTTCCATGCTTCATGAAAAATGATCAGTCAAATAAGGCTAATGTCAAAAGAGTTCCGTCCCCTGATGGGTTTTTCCCTATTCATACAAGTGAAATATCCTTCTTTAAAAAAGAATACCGACAAACATTTTTGCTAGTTACCTCAAGAAAAATATGTAGTATCATGCGATGTACATAAATATATTTTAAAACGAAAATAAATATGAAAACGAAAGTAAAATTTTCTGCGGGCCTTAAAAAATAGTGATGTCAGCGAATGGCCTCCTCGATGGCTTGTAATTGTCAAAAAAGCTGTAAAAAATGACGCATATCTCCGGTGAAAAGGTGTCTACTTAAGGATCGCTGGATGTCATAGGTACATTTTGGTGTTATCTGTTACTAGGGTAAAGGAAATTGTGATCACTTCGTTTTGTTGGTGCTTTTGGGTGGGTAGGGCATTTTTGTGTTGTCGCCGGTAATAGAGGCGTTGCATTCCTTGTGTTTCTTTATATATAGGGGAATATTTTTTTCTTATTTAATCATATTTTTTCATTATAGAATGTCAAATGCCTGTGTTTCAATAGACTGACTAGAACCCGATTATATTTTTTGCACCCAGTGCGTGAGTTACAACATCTTTGCATGATTTTTCCCCCATCAAGTTCGGGAACTTGCGCGACAGAATAAAAAAAGGGGGGATTCCCGCAATCGCGCGGCCTGGATGCAACACTGTAACAGTAGAAGGTCGAACACACCTTGGGCCGAATTCAAAATTAAAAAAAAGAAACCGGGGATAAATTCATTTAGTAATTCACATTCATTAACAACAATAAGTATACTGTCTAAAGAACTGAATAAAATAAAAAATTCATTACCTCTTTTCTACTATTTTTTACTATGGGACATTTAAATGTCAATCTTACCTCCCTTTGGCTTACTATGAACCCGTCATGCAAGATAGAACATGAAAACACCACAAAATTTAAAGAATATCTGATAAAGATACAGCTTTTTCTGAAACTAAAACAAACCCATAAAAATTTAGAAACGAACCTTACGCCTGCAGTCATCGTCCATAATTCTTATCGCCAGGCGTCAGAGCAAAAAACACATTTTACATTATTGTTCCCTGTTTGTTTTGATTTTGTCACACACCCGCGGACATTTTGAAACCTCCGCAACGCCGATTGGTCAATTTATGGAAACCAACAAAATATTAAACTACGATTAAAATGTAACAAAATTGTGAACGGGTAGAACAAAAACTGATTTAAAAGACATTGCTTTCTGACTAAACGGTTGCAATAGCCTCTTACATGATATATCGACTCGAAATTGTATCTTTCTTTTTTCGTTTAAATGAGACAACTCATACAAGATCATTACAAAGTGGAGGAACAGTTATGTCCCTTCAATAGTTTTTCTTCTTTTTCTATGAGAGTGTTTTCTAATTCTCTAGAATTATCATTTGGGTACCTTTTGCTTTTACAAAATTTATGATGGATGTTCTTCATGCCATTGAAAAACGTTCATTTTTTTTTTTCAATGGCCATGTGACGAGAATAGTTAATGAAAAAATCTTTTTGACCATTAGAGCCCTGAAAAACTTATCAGATATTTTCAATCTTGAATAAGACCTTGATAATTGCAATTTTGTGGTTGTTTTTTTTGGTTGTGTTTCAGCAAAGCGGACAGTGTAGATCAAAGATCAGACTGCATGTTTTGTGCAGTCTGATCTTGATCTATACTGCCCGCAAAGGCAACTATAGAAGTGAAAGGCTCTCTAAAGTTTAACCCTTTACCAGACGACAAAATTTTAACCTTGTCCAAATTGAAAGCATTTGTAGACGACAATTTTAATGTGGTTTAAATGGTACTACTGGTATCTTTCTTTGATAGGGGAGAAAACATTGTGGGAAAAGGAGAAAATGCTGGTTACCAGCATTTTCTCCTTTTTCCACAATGTTTTCAAAAGGCTTCTCTCCCAGGGTCGCTAAAAGTCAGCTTTGTGCGGTAAAGGGTTAACATAGGACTAGTATCAGCCTGCACTGTCTGTAATGTCTGATCATTGGCACTTCTACTTCATACTTCTTTATAATCATTACTGATTATTACTATCAGGTGCGTTGTCTGGGAACAGTTGTTAGGAAAAAGAAAATACATGTATGCAATGGTTAGATTGGTAAAAACATTTTTTTTCAAGTAAAGGGTTAGTTAACTAGTATGGTTATAAATTTTGAAAAGTTAAAAAGTTTAAAAACACACTCCCATTATTAGAAATTCTGAAATGGGTCAAAGGTCTCAGTAAAGACTGTTAGACAGGGACTAGACTGGATGCTGTATGGGAGATTATTTTACAGGCCAATGGTTCTGGGAAAGTAAGAATTTACATGGTACTGAGTCTTCTAGTTGAGTATTTGACAGTTTAGGTTTTTGTATAGGTAATATGATGGAGATCACACAGACAAGGTTGTGCTGTATTTTATAATAGAGGATTACAGAGCTGATGTAACTTCCCTGTTCTAGGGTTTGCCATTCTAGGTCCTCAATCATTAGCTCCACTGGCCGAAGGCCAGTGGGCTTATGTCATGGCCCGGTGTCCGTCGTGCATCCTTCTGTGCGTCCGTCTGTCCGTGCGTGTGTTAACTTTTATTTTAAACATCTTCTTCTCTGAAACTACCCATCCAATTTTGATGAAACTTCACAGAAATGATCCTGCCATGGTCTTCTTCAGAATTTTTTTGAAAGAATTTGATTCCTTCAAAAACTCTGGTTGCCATGGCAACAAAACTTAAAAATATTGGCAATCTTTGAAAATCTTCTTGTCTGAAACCCAGGGATCGTATATACACATATAAGATCCCTGCTGAAACCATAAGGCCTAGGGCTACCAAATTTGGCATGTAGCTTTATCTAGTAGACCTCTAATCAAGTTTCTTCAAATTATAGCCCTGGGGTCAAATTTGACCCCACCCGGGGGGTCACAAGTTTTACATGGGCTTATATAGAGAAAACTTTAGAAATCTTCCTGTACCTAGGGCTACCAAATTTTGCATGTGGCTTTATCTAGTGGGCCTCTACCAAGAGTGCCCAAATTATAGCCCTGGGGTCAAAATGGACCCCACCCCGGGGGTCACAAGTTTTACATGGGCTTATATAGAGAAAACTTTAGAAATCTCAATGTACTTAGTCATAAAGCCTAGGGCTACCAAATTTTGCATGTGGCTTTATCTACTGGGCCTCTACCAAGAGTGCCCAAATTATAGCCCTAGGGTCGAAGTTGATCCCACCCCAGGGGTCAGAAGTTTTACATGGGCTTAAATAGTGAAATCTTTAGAAATCTTCTTGTTACTAACCTTAAGAACTTGGGCTACCAATTTTAGTGCTGCCTTAGGGGTCTTATGTTTAAAACCAATTGGCCAAGTATTGTAATGTTTGGCATGTAGGGATTTTTCGTATTAGCCAGTGGAGCGATACAGGGCCATCATGGTCCTCTTGTTTTTGAGACGCTACGGGTGTAGGAATAATCATTAAAGATATATCTGGCTGCTGACCTTTAAACTTGTTCTACTTTATTTGTGAGGAATTTTTGCCGTGGATGCAAGATAGTGGAACAACATTCTACTTGGGGTCTTATGTATGTTTTATAGGCTATCTCTTTAATGTTCTTTTTTGAAGTTTTAATGTTCCTCCTTATAAATATCAATGAGTTATTAGCTTTAGTGGTTATGATGTTAATGTGTTTCTTGAAGGAGAGGTCAGTATTTATGGTTACATCCAGATATGTTGATTGTAATGGGATACCATGTATGGTGTATTGGAAGAAAGTGGACTTCCTTTTTCTTGTTATCCTTAGTACATGTATTTCACATTTGTCTGGGTTGAATTCCATGGCCAAGTCATTTTCCCATGATTCCAGAGAGTAGAGATCTTCTTCTAATTTACATGCATCATCCTGGGATTTAACTGTGAGACAGACGATTGTGTCATCAGCAAACAGTCAAATGTTGCCTTGGACCCTATCTGGAAGGTCATTTAAGTAGCAGAGAAAGAGACAAGGGCCTATAGCACTGAACCCTGGGGGACACCAGAGAGCACAGGAAGGGTGTATGATTTATATCCCTCAACTACTACTTGCTAGGTGTATGATTTAAGGAAAGACCCTGTTGAGTTAGTAACCTCTTTATCAATACCTAGCCTGTGTAATTTCAGGACTACAGGTAGTTTATGGTGGTCAACCTTATCAAAAGCTTTACTGAAGTCCATGATTGTATTATCAGTTTGTTTACCAAGTTCGAGATTGTCATGGATTTCTTGCATAAAACTCACTAACTGGGATTCACAGCTGTGTTTAGACCAAAATCCATGCTGGAATTTACTAAGTATCTTGTGCGTATCTAAAAATGACATTATATTTGAGACAAGGATATGTTCCATTAGTTTTGATTCTGTGAGCGAAAAGGGCCTGTAATTACTGGGTTTGTTTCTAGGTCCATTCTCACAGACTGTGCATAATAGGTTTCTAAAGATACTGAATATATTCTACATCCATCCTGTTCATCCGTGCCCAACTCACTATTCCGTATCGCAAACAAAGCAATGATGGACGTGAGAGCCGTTCCAGGATATTTCTTGTCCAAGGGGAAAACTGGTGTCTTCTTCAATTTGAATAAAGTAGGAGTTACTTCCCTTAGCATGTTCCAGCAATGTGTTTGGCAATTTCATGTTTGCTTAAAAAGCTTAAACAATGAAATTGCTTGTATTATAAGCACTTTGTCCATATCTCATCAGCTTGTTCACAAGATACAAATCCACTCCCTCCTCCCCATTGTTATTCAATGGCTTTTAATACTCTTTATGCATGATTCTGTTTCAAAATAAAACCTTACCTCCAGATACAAATTTATATCAATATATACTGAACCAAAAAAGAAACTTCCCCTGTGTTTAAGTGCAGATATACACAAATATGAAAATCAGGATTAAACTAGATTTATATGCAGTGAAAGACTATTTTATTGCGACTTTGTGTGAAAAAAATTATTGCTGAGGGTTTATCCAAAAGTAGTGAAATGGTAAGTTAAAATGCGGAAGGGGTCGCTCACCAAAATCACAAATTAATACTGGGTATGACCACCTTCAGTATGAAGGACTGCCTGGCATCGTTGGCGCATAGAACGGATAAGTGTATTGATTTCGGCTTGTGGAATGTTGTTCCATTCCTGAATTAAGGCTTGTCTTAGCTGAATGACGTTTGACGGTGGAATAGGGCGACGTCTAACACGCTGGTCCAAATTATCCCAAAGGTGTTCAATGGGATTCAGATCAGGGCTTTTGGCAGGCCAGTCATTGATAAATGCAATGTTATTCGCCCTAGGGAAATTCACATTGTCCCTAGCTGTATGGCTTGTGGCATTATCATGCTGAAAAAGAGTGATATTGGCATTATTTTGAAACAGTGGGATAACGTGCCTCACAAGAATTTCATCTCGGTAGCGTTGGGCATTCAAATTCCCTTCGATAACGACGAGATTAGTGCGAAAGCCATGTGCAATGCCCGCCCAGACCAAGACAGAACCCGCACCCCCAAAACGATCTCGTTCAAGTACGCAACAGTCGGCATAACGTTCATTTCTCCTACGGTATACTCGAACCCTGCCATCACCTTGATGAATGGAAAACCTCGACTCGTCAGAGAAAAGAACGCTATTCCATTGTTGTCTAAGCCAGCGTTGGTGTGTACGTGCCCAATTAACACGATTTACGCGGTGACGTCTCGTCGAAACACAACCAACGTATGGACGACGTGCACGTAGCCCACCCTCGCGCAAGCGATTGCGCACAGTTTGGGCAGATATACGGTTGTTATGTGTACCAGGGGTGTTAGCAGCAGTAGCTGTGGCAGTTTGGAAGCGATTGCGCAGATGGGTGTTCCGAATATAGCGGTCTTGGCGGCGCGTCGTGACACGAGGACGTCCACTACGTGGTCGATCTTCCGTACGCCCTGTTGCTTGAAAACGTTGCCTAAGGTGTCGAATAGCACGAGTAGAACATCCAATATTCATAGCAACAGCATTCATCGTCATACCAGCATTAAGCATGCCAATGGCACGTTCGCGTAAATTTTGCGGAATTCTAGGCATATCAAAAATAAAGAAAACTAAAAAGAATTTATTTTTTTTCAACGTCTTTTTCTTATTGACATGAAAGGATATAAAATTAGACTGAAAGGTTTCAAAAAATATACACGAATTATACTGGTCCGTGCATGCACATGAAAATCGCTTTCAGCGGGTTTCTTCTGCAAAATGCTTTCAAAATTTATTTTATCAGACACATAATCGTTCGCCTGAATATATGTAGGTCATCTGACATTTTGTTTTTTTTAGTAACATTGCATTTGCACTTAAACACAGGGGAAGTTTCTTTTTTGGTTCAGTATATTTCAAAGTTTAAATTTTGGTACAGATGTAAAATGGGACATACCGAAAGTTAGAAAGGTATAGATCTATAATTATGGAAAAGATTTAAAGATTACTGTTAATATGTCCTATTTAGATCATGACAAGGAGCCCACAATAGGGAGTTAGAAAGAAATTATTAGTCCTTGACCAAGTCTAGGAATTGCCAACCTTTTTGAGTCTCTTCAAGAACTCTTCAATCTTTTAGACTGTATATACAGGTAGTAATCAGGTTCTTATATGCTTACAATGACATTTATCTCAGTATATCATGTTGTCACAAGGTCACTCTTTACCAAACAACAAAATTTTAGACTTGTCCATTTCAAAAATATTTACAAACAAAAATGGCCAAAAGTAGTAGGATTAGTTTTGTGAAATTGTTGCGAACGTTGTGAGTAAAGACAAAAATGCTGGTTACCAGCATTTTTTTCTTTTCTAACAATCTATTCAAAAGAGCTATTTCTTTATATTTGTCAAAATTCAGTATTTTTTAGTAAAGGGTCGAGAAAAAATCTAGGCTGATACAGACTTCAGTCGTTCATGGAGTTTAATTCATTTTGATCGACTGATTTTTGTTTTTTCATCATCCGTTTTGGCGATGCCCCCAGAAAAGTGTTATTCATGGGAAATAGTTCAGATACAGGACCAAACCCAATCTAAAATACACCTGAATCTTTAATACGCTCAGTGTGCAGCATCATTACATGGCTGTGACTGGACATATGTGTAACATCTCATCCTGATGACTTTTACATAATTTTCCATGACTAGTCATAGGGATTGAACCTACACCCTCAAGTGACCCAAAATTTGATGCTTCTAAGTCGTAAGCTCTACAAATTGATCTGTTGGGACTGGTCTAACTTGGTTTTCATTTTAACTTGGTTGATTAACCCTCCACAATATTCTTCCTGGCCATGCTGCCGTTAATGCAACATAATAAGGAATTTATGGAGTTATGACAATCTTGGTACTGTAAATCATATGAAGTTAGAATAAGGTATGATTTACTTTACATGC
This sequence comes from Hippopus hippopus, assembly GCA_946811185.2. Taxonomy (NCBI): domain Eukaryota; kingdom Metazoa; phylum Mollusca; class Bivalvia; order Cardiida; family Cardiidae; genus Hippopus; species Hippopus hippopus. The sequence continues at coordinate 33,940,101 of OX328101.1, forward strand.
TAATCTCTACTTATCTATTGATAAAACAGAATGTAAGCAGCCGTGTGGTGCTGAAATTTAAGCATCATCTTACACTACTGAATCGTTTGATATAACTTAACCATTGGATTTTCATTAACTCTCTGCCATACAACAAAATTTCAGACTTGTTCAGTTAAAAGCGTTTGCAGACAATAAATTCAATTAACTCGAAAGATGATTTTTGTCTTTGGAATGGTAGAAAACATTGTACACAGGAAAAAGAGAAAATGCTGGTTATCAGTATCTCCTTTTCCCATAATGTTTTCAAAAGCCTTCTTCCTAAGGGTTACTTAATCTCGAGATTTGTAGATAAAAGGTTGATATCCTTGTCTAATATTGGTACTGGATATCTTACGCCACCATCAGTTACTCTAGATAGATCTACCATTAAAACTGATACTTCGCATATGATACTACAGAACAGGAATTGTACACTCTCAAATTTTGGATAGAAATTTTATTTTGTCTCAATAATCTCTCCATGCAAATTGCAAAGTGCTTGGTTTTGACAATGGAAAGAATAATTTATAAGCGCAATGTATAAATCAATCTTATTTGTCACCGCTTAAATTGAACATTTTTTTTCAGTATCGTCGACCCTACTGAATGTCACACAAAGATCCTTTTTCTCTTTGTATCGAATGCTTTTGGTTTGAAAGATAAAACTCGCAAGTCGACCCTTACTCAATGTCGCCCAAAAAGCCTTAACTGTTTGACTTTTAACCGTGCCAAATGATTTATGGTCAAAGGGAGACAACTCGTACATTATCTTCGTCTTTATTAATGCAGGAGTCCCCGGGACGATCCGTACAAGACATCTTCTTTCCGTTCAGATGTAACAAGTGCTAGTATTTTGTGATGATTTGATAATTTATAGAGAACAGAATTGAAAATAAAAGACAGAAGATATCTGACAGTTAAAGATATAGAATCTCTGTCGTAACAAAAGGGTACTCTCCCTTTTAGTGCCTCACATTTGTTACCAACATACCAACCGCCAAAATTTCAATTGGAAATTAACGGTTTAGTTTATATCAAGGTAAGACTGACCTTGAATAAAAATATAACCTAGCATTTGAAATTTAAATAAGATCTACTAATTTAAAAAAAAAAGGCCCCTTACATCGCTCAAGACAAATACTTACAAAGACTCGTGTCAATGGTAATTAATCATAACTTGTCAGGGACAAGTGTCAGGGATCGGGGTGTTCTGTTGATTTTAAAAATATCTTCAATTGTGCTGAGTAGCCTAACATCTCACGCTGGAAATCCTTGCAAAATTCTTGTCAATATTTACAAGTATATTCCATTCGTGTCTAAATTAAAATCTCTCCTTTCAAAAAGTATTAATAGTTGATTCCAAAACTGTTTTGATTCGTTATGAACATATATAATAATGGGGGATGGGGGGAAATTCACATTAAGGGAGGTCACTCTTCACAACTCTATTATAAGGTTGTGTGAGTTTTTTCCCTTAGACCATGAAATTATCCAAAGAAATCCATGAAATGTTGACTTGCGAGAGATATAGACAGTAATAACTCAACATCGCTGTCAGGGTATAGATATACCATAAACACTGATACAAGGATGTACTTTAACCCTTTACCACATAACAAATTTTAGATTGATCAAAATTGAAGTATTTAAAGATGACAAATTACATGTAGGAAAAAGATAACAGCGGTCTTATAAATGGGAGAATAATTCTGGGAAAGGATAAAATGCAGGTTAGCTGCATTTTCTCTTTTTCTTACAATGTTTCAAAAGCCTATCTTTGAGGGTTGTTATAACTAGAGATTGCGCAGTCAAGGGTTAAACAGTTGAATTTTCTACAAATGAAGGGGTGTGAAGCATATGGTGTACCACAGAACAGGGACCGTATATACGATCCCTGCACCCCTGCACAGAATGAGCTTTTTTATTCAGTCTAAATCACTAGTGTATTGTCTAGTTTCATACACTCAATACTGTCTTACTGAAACATTTAAATCACAGAACCTAGTTCTATTGATGCTGGGTGATTTAACAAACACTTGTTCTACATATGTTTCATGATTGTATAGTGTTAAACCCCCTTTTCAACATTATTTCAGTTATATCACGGCAGCCAGTGCACCTATCCATCCTTTCTTGAAGTTTCTTTTACCAGTACTCTGCACAATGGTACAATGCATAACAGATGCAATAAACCCTCTTTTGCTAGCGCACGGCTCATTTATAATCCCAACTGTCTTAAGCTCATAAAAATTCAACACTAACAAATTATTTGTATCTCATTTATATCTCAGTTCCAATTAAACGTAGACACGTAGAGTCCAAAATATACATTGCAACCTACATATCTAACACAGACCAGTATAATGCGGTCCTCTTTAATAGTTAATAGTTAGCCCTTCATTTACATATCTGGTGGATTTCCAAGCAACTTTAGCCCTCCCATTAACTCGTTACCAAACAAGAAAATTTTACACTGGTTCGTTGAAACACTGTAAACTTTGCTGAGTTCAGTTGGGACGAATAAGCACGGACGAATGAGCTCGAGCGAACCCGACTAGGTACGAAAAAAGCACATTCCGAGCCCAATTTGATTTTAAATTTAAAGCAACTATTCTAAATTTGATTCGATTATTCCAGAAAAATCTAACAGACAAAGATTAATGTCTAGATTTTTGGATAAAACAACTAATAAAAGTAATATTAATTTATAAGGCTCTCTGAAATTATATCTTTTTTTCCCATAAAACCTGCAATCAAAATACACAATGCAGAATAAGTGTAATATGTCTTTTCTTAAAACAAGCACGCCTAATTGAAGAGCGAAACCAATGTCAACAAATAAGATTTTTTAAACAAATTTTCTTGAAATAGGAAACCATGCCTCTTGGAATCGACAGAACACATTTTCTAGCAGAGAAGAATAAGCGACTAGAAAAAGAAAATAGGGTTAGTAAAATCTATATCGACATCTAGCCTCTAGCCTAGGCTTCAGCGTTGATAAAACATGTCAATGACGGGTTTGATCAAATCATTCTCAAGGGTCTTGTGCGAATGTTTGATAATTCATAGCAGAGAGGCAAAGTGGTCCAGGTAGCCCAGATGTTAGAGCACTTACCCTGTAAGCAAGGGATCCAGGTTTCTAGTCCTGTACCAGTGGCAATTTTTTCCAATAGGAATTTACTTTTTTTAAGAAGTGATTGCAAACTCCAAAGGAATCCAGTGGACAAGGGGTAGCTCCAGAAAATGAGGCCAAAACATACATATGAAATGGAACAAAACAGCTTGGGATGAAGCACGTAGCGAGACATTGGCAAAAATTGAATAAGAAAGTTACCAGTTGGTGGCTATTGGGTAGGGTGGCAATTGGTAGGGTCTGTCGGGTCACCTGAAACACAGGTTTTTTTTTTTCCCTGACCTCAGGGAAAGTGAATTGATAATCTGTAGCCTGGATGTCAAGCAGTCCAGATAGCTCATTGGTTAGAGCTCTTGCCTTGTAAGCGAGGTGTCTCAGGTTCAAGTCCTACTAGGGTTGCACTTTTCCTTTAGGTCACATTTAATTCTTTTTTTTTTTTTCCAGTAGCAAAATAAATGTGCTGTAGCATTTGAAAGATTCCTTTTTTAAGTTGGATTTTTCATCCGCTCTGTAACTTCTGACTTTATCACAGAACTACTCAAATTTCATTCAGATACATCATTTGATAATGATGCAGTGTGTGCTATGCTTTTGCAAGTAAATAGATGGAACTTTTGTAACCTTGCTAGGTATTTACTTTATAATCGCTAATGCTAAAGTAGAGAGTGTAGTCTTATGGACAAAGTCCGTAACAAAGAAACAAATGAACAAAGGAATGGCAGAAATACAGGGACCTGGCAGGATTCGAACCTAGAAGGCCCGGACGAAAGGCCAAAACCATAACCACTTGGCTAAAGAGAATTCTCCCTAACACAGTTGTTAGGTATTGTATTTAAATCGGGATGAAGCCATGCATGGCGGAGTGGTCTCCTGTAACACACCCCCTCTTAAAGTCATCATTTATTGATGACTCAAAGCCTTATTAGGCAGAAAGTCCGTTTTTGGACAACAAATGGGATTAATGGCTCAATGGCCAATCCCGAACGAACCCCCATCTTACGAACAAAGTCTGTAACAAAGAAACAAATGAACAAATGCATGGCAGAAATACAGGAACCTGGCAGGATTCGAACCTAGAAGGCCCGGACGAAAGGTCAATACCATAACCACTGAGCTAAAAAGAATTCTTCTAACGCAGTTGTTAGGTATTGTATTTAAATCGGGATAAAGCCATGCATGAAGGAGTGGTCTCCCGTAACAGTAGGCTACTATTAGGCTGAACATACATGGCCTACACTCTAAGGAAATACACCCAAAGTCGTATATGACAGGATAAGGATGAGATTTTTATTGCTTATTGATTTGCTATGCCAATCAAAATGGAATTTAAAAGAACATGCTCTTTTTTTTTTTTTTTCAGACTAAAGATGAGAGAATTGCTGCTCTTGAGACAGAGAATGCTATGTTATACCTAAAACTTGCACAGCTAAGAAGTACTTTACAGTCAAGTCGGGAAGAAGTGTCAACCTTACAAGGACTACAAGACTCTGAAACAAAATTTCGACAGAATGTGTTTGATTCAGCTATCAGATTCAAACAGGAACTAGATGTAAGCTGTATTACCCTTTACTAAACAATCCTGTGGTGACACTAAAGAAGAAGACTGTTGAAAACACTGTGGTAAAAAGAGAAAATGATGGTAACCAACACTGTCTCTTTTTCCCCACTATGTTTTCTATGTTATTTACAGACAAATTTCCACATGTGAGTCACATTTCCTTTTCTATCTGTAAATGCTTTCAATATGGACAAGTCTAAAACTTCTTTGTATGGTAAAGAGTTAACCTCCTGTATTAAATTCAAATTTTGGATTTCTGCTTTTAGGAGATAAAAGGTCATCTTCCTGTTAACTTAGACATTTTTTTTTTCATGATTCATGGTAGTTTTCAACATTATTCCTTTGCATCAGAGCATTTGGCAAGGTTTCTGTGCACATCTAGTTGGCTTTGCAGTTTTCAGAAAAAAAAAGCGAGGTATTGTCATAGCCCTGTTGTTCCCCAAGGTCTGTTTCCATGTTGGCATCATGGTGCAAAAAGTTTGAAATTTTCTCATACCTCTGTCCTTATAGAAGATATTTACTTCAAACTTAGCTACTTATTAAACCTTTACCTCACAATGCCGAGTTTTAACAACCTTGAAGGAAGAGGCTGTTTAAAAAAACATTGTCGACAAAGGAGAAAATGCTGGTAACCTGCATTTTCTCCTTTTTCCACAGTATTTTCTTCTCTATGATAGACAGATTTCATGTTTTGTTTTACTTTTAATTTGTTGTCTACAGATAATTTCACTTTGAACCAATCTAAAATTTTGTCATCTGCTTAATGGTTAACTGTCAGAAGGGGAATCCATTAAACAAGAGCAGATAAGTCTAAAATAGTTGAAACAGTTATGCTCTTTTTTTTCAACTTGAAAATCTTACTGAAAAAGCAACTGCAGTTAAGCCTTGGTATCTGCATGCCATGCTCTTGTTTTCTTGTACAACTGTTCAAGAGAAAATCTACTGCTGTATAACTTTTACCACTAGGCCTACCATATAAGACTCAATGCGCTATATAGAGAAAGAAATTTGGTGAAGTGAAAACATGTGTACATGTTATTGCATCTTTGAGTTGCACTTGGGCAAATAGGGGTTTAATGCATCTCTGTGATGCATTATACCGACCAAGTCATCATATAATTATAGATCCATAAAATCAATTTTGTTTGCCAACCAACTGAATCATGACATAGAATGGTCCTTTGACATGCAGAAAATTGACCAATTACAACAAAAGTTATGATCCAGGTGAACCTGCATGGGCTGTGCAGGCTGACCTGGGTTGATACTTTTTGCAGATGCATTAACTCTTTACCAAACGACAAAATTTTAGACTAGTCCAAATTGAAAGCACTTGCAGATGACAAAATAAACGTAACTCAAAAATTGAAATTTGTTTCCGGCAGGGTAGAAAACATTGTGGGAAAAGGAGAAAATGCTGGTTACCAGCATTTTCTCCTTTTCCCACAATGTTTTCAAAAGGCTTCTATCTCAGGGTCGTAGAAACCAGGGATTGTTTGGTAAAGGATTAAACCCCCTTTCCATGGAGCATGGCTCATTTCATTTTACAGCAAATCAAGAGAAAGTCTGCTGCACTGCAGCGTTTAGCTCTAGATCTACCCAACCAGTTTCAAACAGAAATCAAACATGCCAACACAGTTATACAGAGGCACAAACACATGTTCACATCCCAGTCCTCAAGCTTATCAACAATGCAGGGACAGATATCACAGTTACAAACTGCCCTACAAGATGTAACAGATCGTCATGCTAAGGAAAAAAAGAGGAGGCAAGAATTGCACAATGTGCTGATGGTGGGTAGTTTTGAATCATCTCCGTACCAATGACAAGATTTAGACTTGGTTGATTGATAAGCATTTGTAGACAGCAAAATAATCTTGGTTCAGGAGATGGTTTCTGTATTTGAAAGGGAAGAAAACATGGGAAAAGGAGAAAACAGTGGCTACCCAGAATTTTCTCCTTTTTATCACTGTTTTTTAAAGTGTCTTTTTTGAGAGTAGTTAAGGCTAGGGATTGTTTGGTTAAAGGATTAAACCTTTTCCCAAACAAACCCGTCTTTTTACATGTCTACAGTAAAAGTCTCTTGAAAACGCTGGGAAAAGAAGAAATTTCTTGTTTTGAGTAATTTCTCCTTTTCCCACAGTGTTTTCTACCCTACTGGAGAAGTTTCTGTCATTTTTATCAAATGTAAAATTGTCGTCTGCATACTCTTTCAGTTTAGAAGAGTCTAAAATTTGTTGTTTGTGAAAGGGTTAAACTGTGATAATTAGAGTATAATTGTTCCAGTAGCCTTGGGTTTTCTGAAGATTTTGAGAAAAATTGTGCCAGTTTCACCAACCATTCTTCATTCTGTAATTCAGAATTCCAGGACTAGCTAACTGATGCACTGAGACAGAGTGTTTGAGTCAATCAATTGGCTAATTTTAAAAATTAGAAATAGAACAGTAGTTAACATTCTTTTTTTGAATTCATTGTAATTCTAAGTGATTATTTAATATAAATCAGAGTTTTGAGCTTTTTTGTATAGAGTTTTATGCCATTTTCAAAACATAGTTTCAGTCACATTGTGGTTGCTGGTGCATCTATGCATGCTTTCCTGGATTTTATTTTACCAATCTACCAAGATTAGTTTAAACCTAGTATTTATTCTAAATCCGTTGTGAAACAAGTACTTACAACTTGTATTAATCACACTCAGTGATTGCTGCCTTAAAACCTTAACTGGTGTTTTTGAGATAATTCAGGTCTAAGAAGAATGCAGCAGATGTGTCAAAACACTACATTCTTGTGATATGCTTTTTTGTCTGTGGGACTTGGATTTTTGTAACCGTTTTCTTTTAAATCCTCAACATGAAGTCAAAAGGTCTTTTGCTGTTAGGAAACTTTGACTAAATGTTTATTTGTTTCAGGAATTAAGAGGAAATATTCGGGTACATTGTCGGGTTCGGCCCCTCATGGAGTTTGACAGCGGAGGTGATGACACAAAGATGTTGGGAAGGTGTGTATCATTAAAGCATTTCTTTTTTCTCTAATAAAATGAATTTTAAGCTTAACTCTTAACCAAAGGACAAAATTTTAAACTAGTCCAAATTCAAAGCATTTGCAGACGACAATTTAAATGTGGCTCTAATGGCAGATTTTTTTTTTGGCAGGGTAGTAAACATACTGGGAAAAGGAGAAAGTACTGGTTACCGGCATTTTCTCCTTTTTATACGCCCGAAGGGGGGTATTATGTTATGGCCCCGGTCGTCTGTACTTCCATCCATCCATCTGTTAGTAATTTCATGTGTGCACAACTCCTACTACAGTTTCCATTGGAATAAGTTCAAACCACAATGAATCTCAATGATGTGTAGTTGTTCATGTGACTCTTTACATGTGGATCTCTTTAGGTGTTCTAAAGTTATCTGCCCTTGAATTGTGAAATAACCATTTTAACCCATTTCACTGACAAGCCCCTTTGGGCGTATATGCGCCGCTCTGCGAAGCTCTTGTTCCACTATGTTTTCAAAAGCCTTCTTTGTTAGGGTCGTTAATAGTTGGAATTGTGTTGTAAAGGTTTAACTTGGAATAAAGTACAGAAGTAATCCTTGCTTATTCTTTTACCAAACAATCCTGTATTTTAACTATCCAGAAGAACGAGGTTTTTTTAAACATTGTGGGTAAAAGAGAAAAACACAGGTGAACAGCTTTTTCTCCCTTTTTCCTACCTAGTTTTGTACCCTTTCCAAGCAACATTCCTTTGTTTGAGCCTGAATTGATTTGTGTGAGCTGCAAATGCTTTTATAATGAAAGCTGTCAATGTATTTTTTTTAAACTGTAATTTTTATAATACATTTTTCTGCCAGCAAGTAGAACTTTGACAGATTGTACTGTAACACGTAATCAGACTTGTGATTATATCCATACTTTTAACCCTTTACCAAACAATCTCTGGTTTTTACGACCCAGAGGAAAAAGCCTTCTGAAAATATTGTGGGAAAAGGAGAAAATGCTGGTAACCAGCATTTTCTACTTTTCACACAATGTTTTCTACTCTTCTAAAGTCAAGTTTCAATTTTTGAGTCACGTTTATTTTGTCGTCTGCAAATGCTTTCAATTCGGACAAGTCTAAAATTCTGTCATGTGGTAAAGAGTTAAATGGTGTGAAATAAGTTTGTCTGCATTTGACTCCTGAATTGTTTACTTTTGGCTGCTAGTGTGCCTTTAAATGAGCTTAACAAAAAGCTGTTTGAAAGGATTGTAGAAAAGGGAGAAAATACTGTTAACCAACATTTTCTCCTTTTCCCACAATGAAATATACCTTATCAAAGAACTTCAGTTCATTTGTGCCTATTTAGAATTTGTCATCTGCACCTTCGAGTCCAAGATTTTGTCATTTGCATATAGGGTTAGAAAAATGGATTCCCTTATATTTTTCAGTTCTGGTACCAAGTCTGAGGTTGTTGTGCACTATATGGATGATGTGAGTTTTACATTCTGACTTATTTTACAGGTCAAAAGTTTGACTGGGTTACATATTTGACTTATTACTACACAGTCAAAAGTCTGATTTAGTTGTGATATAAGGTTATTTGACATAGATGAGTGCAATACTGATATTTATTTCATGCTTTCCGGTAGGATATCGAGAAATAGCAGTGAAAATATTTTTCGATATTACATGGGTACGACCAGTGAAAATACCGATTTTCATGTTCTTGTTGCCTAGGTAAATTGCGCGTGCCTCACAACCAGATGGAAATATGACATCATTTACCTTACATTTCTCGCGCTTGACGTAATATTGTAATGCGTTGCTATGCGGGAGGGGTACGCCATGGGGAATAACGGAAAAAAACTGTAATGGATTTTGATAAAGCTCCTCCCAGAAAGGGTTAAAAGCATGAAATAAATAGAATATTTGTTTTTTTCGGTGAAAGATCGAAATTTATTTCATCTCGTGAACACCATCGGTAATATTTTCACTCGTGGCGCAGCCACGAGTGAAAATATTACCGATGGTGTTCACGAGATGAAATAAATTTCGATCTTTCACCGAAAAAAACAAATATCCACTATCTATATAGTGAAGACCATGTTGAACCAGTCTATATTTTGGAGAGGCAACAGCCAAGTCCAAACTTTAGACTTGTTCTGAAGTGTGCTAATCAAATTAAATTGAGTAGCGTATGCAAGCATGTAATATGACCTCTTTGTTTCACTTTTATATATTGACATATAAAAACCCATTTACATGTATGTATTATTTGACTTATTTCATTTTAATTAACCTTTGAAAACAAAGAAGGAATTTCAACAAATAGTGGTGATATATATCTACAAACTTTTGACATTTGATCAGACTGAGTTTGCTTTCGCATATGGTAGTACACTTGAGTGATTTGTTTTTCCATCTGAACAGCTGAATGTCTCAGCCAGATAGCCATTCTTAGAATTTAGAATTTAAATTGAATTTCGGTGACTGTGGTTCTAGGTGACTTTGAATTCAATATTGTACTCATTAAAGTTTGGAAGATTTAGCAGTAATACAAAATCTGAATGAAAATGTCTGAAATTATTTCCAGGAAAATGTATGTGTAAGAACCAGCAAGCACAACAAAGTTTTTGAGTATGAAAGGTAAGTCAATACAAGGACATTTTTAGAGGAAGGATGAATATAGATCACAATAAAACTTAGATTGTTTGAATCTGTGAAACGTAATAACTTAGATATAGCAAGAGCAATGCTTTCAGACTTTAGATTTTTTTTCTGTTAAGAGTTTGTCATTGTCCAAATAACTTTCAAAGTGACAAATTAAAAGAAAATACAAGCGAAAATTGTGATGTAAAGCTTGAGTGGTCATCCTGTTTACATGAACATGATGTTTCAAGGTCTTGCATGGCTCAGGTGTGAAGGATTTGTATGCTGGAGGTTCCAATTTTGATCCTTATTAGTGGTGCTGGGTTTTTCATGGTAATGTCTTTGGACAAGACAATTCAGAGTCCTGGCTTAGTGCAGGTGAAACCCAGAACACATGTAAATGAGTCATGCTCTGTGAAAAGGGGACTTAATGCATCTCCGTGATTCATGCTACGAGGCAAGCCATCACATACTTAAGGATCCGTAATAGTCACTTTTTTTAACAACCGACTTAATCCTGAAGTAGATCGGTCCTTGGACATACAGAAAATTGACCACTAGCGAAAAGTTTTGGCCCAGGTCAGCCTGCGCGGACTGCGCAGGCTGACCTGGGCCGATACTTTTCGCAGATGCATTAAGCCCCTTTTTCACAGAGCATGACTCAAATAAATGAGCCATGCTCTGAAAAACAATGCATCTTAATTCATCTTAATGTAAATGCATCTCCTTGATACATTATACCAACCAAGTCTTTACGTAATTATGAATCCATTGGATCCATTTTGTTTAACAACTGACAGGATCATAAGGTAATAATTATGGTCCTTGGGCATGCAGAAAATTTAAAAACGGCAATAAGTTTGGACCTGTGTTAGTCTGCGCAGTTTGCACAGGCGGACATGGATCACTACATTTTGCGGATGCATTAAATCCACTTTTCACAGAGCATCGCTCAAGTAAATGTGACTGAAGTATTGTTAAGCATTTCAGACAGAAGCTTGTTGTAGCATTTGGCCATCATATTGTCCTTGTGATTTTGTTACACCTTTTGGAGCATCCACAGGTTTTACCAATATTGATTTTACATTTCTGCTGTAGACAGCTGGAAAATGGGGCAATTGCATGTAATATGCTCCTTTCCCTCAAATTTTAGACTATCATTCTTGAAGGACTTTGTAATTTATCAACATGTGTGTGTGTGTGTGTGTGTGTGTGTGTGTGTGTGTGTGTGTGTGTGTGTGTATGTATGTATGTATGTATGTATGTATGTATAAAAAAAAAACACAAATTTTGAATGTTAGTGCAATGATTTAGAAAAAATAAAGACAGTTTAATGTTACATTTTAATGCTTGACTTAGAATGTTGGTGGATGAACTAGAAAGAAAAAATTTCAAAACTTCAAAAAATTTCTTTTAGGGTTTATTCTCCGACAGAAAAGCAAGACTCTGTTTTTGATGAAGTACAGCCTATGATGACATCACTGCTGGATGGGTAGGTAGAATGAAGATGAATGTCTATTTCGGTCTGTGTAAACTAATTACCATGAGAACTTCCCTTGTTATCAGAACTTCCATCCATCTTAACCCTTTAAGTCCTGAACTTATGTGCTTTTGCAGATTGTCTAGATCAAGATCAGGATGCAAAGAATGTGCAGTCTAATCTTAGATCTACAGTGTCCACTTTTTTGTCAGATGTTCTGACGGAAACATCTTCAAAATTGCATTATAAGCTTATTTAGTACTGTCAGACTGAGGATGTCCAATTTAATTTTTTAGCAGTATAAAGGTTAACTTATTGCCCGTAATATGAGTTCTATTTGTATGGTCTTTAACACAATTTTCAACACTATTAAGGTTATATTAAGGTAGCTAGTGCACCTACATGTGCTTTCGTAGAGATTCTCTTACCAGTACTTTACGTCATGTTCTTCCCAAGCCATTGGCTGCTTTCCCACACAACATTTGTGGAAACAATGATAAGCAATTAGAGAGGAACAAATCCTATTGCAATAACTATCATCTATCCTTGGAAAGAAATTAGTGGAGCTGGTGAATTGAACCAGCAATCCCTTAGTTTCAAGCCCTGTATGTTACTGACAAGCGACTGGACTAGGCTGCCATATGGGTTTTATGCCAGTACTTCATAAATTTTCTGAGATAGTTGTAACAAGGCAATTTTTTTTCCTTGTAAGGCCCTGAAATCTTTTTTGTTTAATGTTAATTGCAAGTATCTCCTAAAATAAATTTGCATTTTATGTACCTTTTTAGCAAATTGTTAGAATTAACAAGTATATGTTCTTTTTACCTTTATTGTGTGTTTGAATGATGAATTCAATTTTACTGTGCATTGATACTTGTAGTGTTCTACCAAGGCTTGGATTCTAGGTCATTGTCCCACTGACTTGGAAAAGTATCCAGTCATAACGCACACTAGCAAGACTTTGTGCCCTATGAATTTGTTCGAGAATCAGTCTTGAGTGCATTTGTCTCATTATTTCAGACAATTTTCTGTTCTCTGAGTTAGTCTTGGTAGAACATCGTACTTGCATTATATCATCCTAGGTACAACATATGTATCATGGCATATGGACAGACAGGTAGCGGTAAAACCCATACTATGTTGGGAAGCCACAAAAATGAAGACTATCATCTACGAGCAGAACCCCATCCAGATGAGGGTGTCATTCCACGTGCAGCACGAGAGTTATTTAGGTACGGGTCAGTTGAGTCAATATTGAAATGTACCTAACCCTTTACAAAATAAGCTTTGAAGACTCATAGAAAGAGGACGCTTGAAAATAGTGGTGGAAAAGGAGAAAAAGAGGATATATATATATTTTTGTTTTCAGTGAAAGATCGAAATTCATTTATCCCCTTTTTGTTGGAGCTTTTATCAAAATCCAGTCAAGTTGTTTTTGTAATTCGCAGTGGCATACCTCCCCCATATAACAACACATTACAATATAATTATGTAAAACGTGAGAAATGTAGAGTAAATGTGCGTAAATTATGTCATATTTCGGTCTGGTTGAACGGCATGCACTGTTTACTTACGTAACTAGTGCTTATGAACTACTGTTTCCACCTTAAGAGTAACGGAAATATTAATGATTAATTTCACTGGTCATAACCATGAATTATCAAATCATATAATTCACAGTTGTTTCCAAATAAATTACCAAAACCATGAAGTGAAATGCTTGTAATCAGTATTTTATGAAATTATAATTTTTCAACAGTGTTTTCCAATCATTTGATATACATTATGCTTATGAATGGTAGAATAAAATAACAACAAAATTTACAACAACACCAACAAAAGCATGAATTGAAAGACTGTGACAAAGTGATAGATTGCTATCTTTTTTTACCACATTGCCACTAGTGAACAACTTTAGTCACTATACAACAGACCACTGTGAATACGATATGGTTGTGGAAGTGAATTACTAGCAATATGCACTTTTACCTCAGTGTTTCTACTTGTATCAGAAATAATGACGGCAGTGGGACTGTAAAAAACTATTGGGCCTTTCAAAGAAGAGTATGATGTCTTGTTTCTATAAACTCATTCAAAATTATCATTTGTATCCTGAATTTAGCCCTAAGCATGTTTAGGGCAACTGAAGGTGTTGGGGTAACATTCCTTGTCTACCTATTCCAGATTGATTGCTGAGAAGCCACCAGGCACTCACACAGTGGAGGTGTCAGTGGTAGAAATCTATAATAATGACATAAGAGATTTACTGAGTGGGGATCCTAATGCCAAACATGATGTGATCACAGCTAGTGATGGTTCCCTTAGTATTCCAACCTTAACTTCAAAGTAAGTGCATAGTTTGTAGTGATAATACATCCTAGATTGGTAGCCAAGAAGTCACAGAGATTTACTCAGTGGGGACCCTGAGTAAAAGAATTATTTAAACCAACAACAACAACAAAATTTATGTTGGAAAAAAAGGTCCATTCAAAGAATAAAATCTTGATAATTTGAACTTTTTATTGACCAAGAAATTAGAGTTAATGGTGTACACATTTAATTGAAAAAAAATTGAAACTTGAGTGTGGGAGAACAAGAAAATTAGGTAAATTCACCAGGTCACTAGTGTTCATGTAAATATTAAAGAAAATTCCATAGAGGAACAATGGAGAGTTAATTCTTAGAGCAACAAGGCTTGGTGCTTCTCACTGCTTCATTTCTTTTTCCTTTTGCAGGTTATAGATATATCTAGTGTATTAAGTTCAAATCTGAAAATTCTTGTCACAATTCTATTTGCAGACCAAGGATAATAGAGATTAGGAAGCAACTGACCATCAGGTCCCTGTCTCTTACTTTTAGTTGATCATTTTATTGATCAAAATCAGACCTTTATTATTGTTCCCTAGTTGTGTTATTAGTTCATTGTTGTATTTCATTGAAAAGTTGCATTGGTTTTTAGCTCCACTGGCCGAAGGCCAGCGGGCTTATGTCATGGCCCGGTGTCTGTTGGGCGTCCGTCCGTCTGTGCATGCGTCCGTCCTTGCACGCGTTAACTTTTTTTCAAACTTCTTCTCCTCTGAAACTACCCATCCAAATTTGATGAAACTTCATAGAAATGATCCTGCCATGGTCCTCGATAGAATTTCTTGAAAGAATTTGATTCCTTCAAAAACTCTGGTTGCCATGGCAACAAAACTGAAAAATATTGAACATCTTTGAAAATCTTCTTGTCTGAAACCATAAGGCCCAGGGCTACCAAATTTGGCATGTAGCTTTATGTAATGGACCTCTATCAAATTCCTTCATATTATAGCCCTAGGGTCAAAATTGTCTCTGCCCCGGAGATCACAAGTTTAACATGGGCTTATAAAGTGACTGTAATTTAAAATAGTAATCAAGGGAAATAACTCCTGTTATACAAGATAAAGATTGTTACTATTTACCTCCCTTGATTATCAGACTACATTACACATTATTGGAGTTTGGTATTCAAGTTTTTTGGAGAGGAAATGTTCTGTTTTAAGGGAGAGTGATTTATTTTGATGCTAATGGTTATGCTCACATGAATGGAATGTTTAATTTAAAGTAAGATTTCTATCACTCAAATTTTTTCAGAACTTTACCTTTCATGCTAATGAATAAACCTGCTTGTATTCACTGACATTCTCTTTGCATTTAAAAAGATATGACTGTTTTTGTTTGGCGGGTGGGGTGGAGGTTATGTTTTCAAAGTAAGTTTATTACCATACAGACTTTTTATGCTGTATGTCTCTGTCAATGCCAATTAAGCGCATGATACGTTAATTTTAGTCTTTAAGAAATGACAATTTTTTTTTACTGTACCAAGTTTAAAGCCATTGCAAAAAGACAAATTGAATGTAGCTTAAATAACTATTTCTGTCTTTGATAGGTTAGGAAACGTTGTGGGAAAAGGAGAAAATACTGGCTGACAACATGTTGTCCTTTTCTCACGATGTTTTTGAAAGCCTTCTCTTTCAGGGTCATTAACACTTCGATTTGTGTAGTAAAGGGTTAAAAAGCCAGTGGAGCGATACAGGGCCATCATGGCCCTCTTGTTCTTAATGCATTAATGATTACAGCAAGGTTTTTGTTGCCCCCCACCCCCATCCCAAGTTGTTGTGCGTTATACATGTACTGGAATCATGTTTGTCCATATTGTCTATATGTCTGTAGACTAGATCTTTATATCTGTCTCCTACTGTTTTCAAACTATTTTGCTGAAAGTTTAATGGAAGCCTTCCTGTCATCGCAAGTTGTGCGCTATATTTGTGGTGCTATTTTTTTTCATGATTGATGGACTTTTACAGTTGTAAAGGCTCTTTGAATGTTTTTCATGATCTAGTGACAAGGCAACAGGTGGGGGGTATATGTCATCCTGTGACAAGTCTTGTTTTGTCACCGGTTGGGTAGCTCATTGGTTAGCATGTCTGACTTATGACCAGGTGGTTGCGGGTTCAATATCTGGTTGTGGGAAACTTTCTATCGAGCGATTTTTCACCTCGCACCTCTGATGCATGTGAGAAATGTAGTCAGTGGCTTGGAAAGAAAGTTGTGTCAGTGCTGGTGTGAGAAAGCCAGAAAACACACGTGTAGGTGCACTGACCACCATCATATGACCTAAGCTGTTAAAACGGTGATAAACTCCAATACAAAAAACTTTTTTTGTCTTACAGCAGACATAAAACATTGTGGCAAAAGAAAAGTTGTCTGTTGTGAGCAGTTTACTATATAAGAGGAAATTTGTGCAATGTGGAAATTTTTGCAAATTTGAAAAAAATTGCACACTTTTTTTCATATTTTACCACAAGTTTATCACCAAATAACAAGTGTCTTGAATTTGCAAACCTTTCTGTACGCAAAATGTTCGTAATCTGTAATTTGCAAATTTTTCGACACGCATATATATCTACATATACAATACCTTTTTGCAACAATGGTTTCACATTTATTCATGTTCTATAGCTTAATGCAGTTGGATAATTGGTTGTTCACATAGATTTTTCACATGTCATCTGCAGCATAGTTATTCCAGGAGATACTGAATCCAACAAAGCCCTTTCTCCATAACTCTCTACTAAAACAATCTTATGTTTTACCAACCTTAAAGAAAAGGGTTTGTGAACATTGTCAGAAATGAAGAAAAATGGTGGTAACAGTGTTAGTTACAGACTTATAATTAGTCTTTCAATGTTAATACCAATTTTGCTATTTTGTAAATTTTATGCATGTCCAAGGACTAATCTACCCCTAGATTCAGTCCATGGCTTAGAAAAATGGATTTTATGGATCCACATTTATGTGATGACCTGCTTGGTATAATGCATCATGGAGATGCATGTAACACCCTTTTGCCAGAGCATGGCTCAGATCTATTTTGGAATATTTATCAAGCCAGTTTGGCCAGATGTATGATTAAACCAGAGCCCCAGATAAGTGGGAGTGATGGTATTCTAAATCCATTATTTCTCTTCCAAACACTATGTTTTGGGTACTCATTAGAATCGTCTCAATGAGACGATTCTAATGAGTACCCATAACGTAGGGTTTAGTGGAGAATAATTAATATTTTCAATTTTGAAATCAAAATCACTCCCTCTATCTGGAGCACTGATTAAACCCATGCAGTTTGATCTCAGTCTGATTTGTCCACAAGAGCACCCAAAGTTGTCCTCAGCACAGAAATGTTTATTTAGTTTCAATGGTGTAGCTTTAACCTTTTACCAATCAATCCTGAGCTTTAATGACCCTGAGATGAAGGGCTGTTGAAAATATTATGGGAAAAGGAGAAAATGCTAGTCGCTACCACATTCTCTTTTTTCCACAGTGTTGTCTTCACTTTTAATGACAAATCCCATTATTTGAGCTTTATTTAATTTGTGGTCTGCAGTTGCTTTCAATTTGCAAGTCAAAAACTTTGTCATCTGGTAAAGAGTTTATCATTGCTTTTTTGTTGTTGTTTTATGGTTCAGTATAGTCTAAGCACCAGACAGGAATCAGCAACACTTTTCAATGTAAATTGCGTTATATCTCACCATATATTGACCTTGACATTTCTTTCTTCTTTTTGATAACTAGACCTGTTGGCAAAATCTCAGATGTAATGGGAATGGTTCAGTATGGTCTACGCACAAGACGTGAATCAGCAACTCTTGTCCACGAACATTCTAGTAGATCTCACCTTATAGTGACCCTAACTGTCAACTCTCAAGCTCCAAGCTTCTTCTCCATGACGAAGGCATCCACCCCTACACCTGACCAACTACAAGGTTTGTTTTTACTATGTGTTTTTTGGCAATACATGTAATTCTTGGAATGATGGAAGTATTCATGCAGTTGTATGGGGTTTCATTGGTTCATTTTAAGATAAAATAATAAGCATGGCTATAAAAGTTTTCTAATTAATGTTTCAGTCAGACATGCAAATCTGCTTTGTGCCAATACCACTTGCACAGGACCTTTTTTCCATCTTGAAGCATACCATTTTTTGAAAACAATTTGGCAAAATGAGAAACTGCCTCTAACAAGAAATGTCTCCTTCTGCCATTATATTTTCACATATATTCATGGGTTAAACCTTAATCCTTTACCAAGCAAAAAATTTAGACTGGTCAAGATAAAAGGCATTTGCAGACATTGAAACAATGATCTGCAGTGAGAGGATCAACTCCATTCAGCATGACTATTATCAATCCTCGGAAAGATATTCGCCTAGCTTGTGATAAAATCCAGTTCCCCCCTGTTTTTACATCCTGTATGCAACAGATTGTGCTATAAAGGCTTGGCTGTTCTTTGAAGAAGTCAACATTTTGTTGACCTTACCTCTTTATCAAACTAAAAAATTCTAGACTAATCCATATTCAAAGCTTTTGCAGAAGACAGAATGTATGTACTCAAAAATTGAAATTCAATTTGGGATGGGTAGAAAACATTGTGGGAAAGGGAAAAATGCTGGTTGCCAGCATTTTCTCCTTTTCCCACAATGTTTTCAAAACCTTTCTTCCTCAGGGTTGTTCAAAGTCGAGATTGTGTGGTAAAGAGTTAAGCCTTTTACTGCACTGTATTCAGAGTTTATTCTTTTCATTCAAAGCCTTTTCTGTATGAACTATAACCAAGTCTTTATTTGGATTTGATCACCAGCTAGGCGAATATTTTTACGAGGACTGATAATAGTCATGCTGAATGGAGTCGATCCTCTCACTGCAGATCATTGTTTCAATGATGTATATGTGAAAAAGCAGCCCGTGGCTTGGGAAGAATAATATGCAAAGTTCTAGTAAAAGAAACTGTGGGAAAGCAGAAAAAGAATTTAGAAACTAGGTGAAAAGTTGCCAAGTAGCTCTATCTTTTGTGTTTTTACCTGGTTCTAAAATTAATTTTACTACCTGCAACTAACACTTGGACCAACCATTCATTGACAGATTGTCATCTTTACAATAGTTTCCATACTTTTAAATGGTATGATCTAAATTTAAATGCATTTTAACATCTGCATTGTTTACTTTTGGCCGCTACCGTGCCTTTAAGTAATGCATATGTACTTTCACACAAATCTGTTGTATTCCCTGTTTTGTGTAGTTTGTCTTCAGCATTTTGTGCCTCTTCAGCACCTTGTGCATTGTGTCTGCTGAACAATTTTCAGAATTTGATTTTGTCATAGAAAGTGGTAAGCTTTTTCCCTTTTGACAAGAATTTTCACATACACTTACAGCCAATTCTAAGGTTATAAGAGATGAATCCAATTTCCAAGGTTTTCTTCAGAGTTTTTTTTATAATCCATAGGTTATCAAGTAAAACTTTGCTTGCTTTTACTAGCAGTAGAGATTAAGATCAGACTGTAGAAAAGCATAGTCAGAACTTGGACCTAAAAAGTTTGATAAATGGCAAATTATCATTAATTCAAGTATAACATTGCAATATTTAGGTCCTAGTTCCTGATTCTAAATTTTGTTATTTGGGAAAGTATAAACCCGTTACCACACGTTTCCGAGTTTTAATGACCTTGGGGGGAAAAGGGCTTTGAAAATATTGTGGGAAAATCACAAAATGCTGGTAACTAGCATTTTCTACTTTTCCAACAATGTTTACTGACCATTCAAAGACAATTCCAACCATTTTAGCTACATTTAATTTGTTGTCTGCTTGTGCTTTGAGTTCAAACAGGTTCAAAATTTTGTTGTTTGGTAAAAAGTTAAAAGGAGTCACAGGACAATATTCACCAACCATTCTAAATTGCATTTCCAGTCTGATTTTCAAGAACTTTCTGAATTTTCAAAAAGTAACTCAGTTTCTCAGTGGCTAAACCATTTAGTTTAGCCAATTAGAAGGTATGTTACTTCTTATGAATTTAGAATTAGACTGAAAATGTGATTTACAATGGTTGGTGAGTACTGAACCTCCCTTACAACAGTTGGTTAACCCTTTTCCAAACAACAAAATGTTAGCCTTGGCCACATTTAAAGCATCTGCAGACGACAATTTCAATTTGACTCAATTTGTTCGGTTTTCTTTTGATAGGGTGGAAAACATTGTAGGAAAGGAGAAAATGCTGGTTACCAGTATTTTCTCCTTTTTCCACAATGTTTTAAAAAAAGGCTTATTTTCCAGGGTCATCAGTAATCAGCATTGTGCTGTAAAGGTTAAAACCTTGGGATCAATTCTGTTGCTCCACTGGTTTATGTGTAACCAAGGTTTTATTTAAAAATGAAAATGATGAAAGCAGGGTCCAAACTCACCAACCATTCTGATTTTTAGCTTGGCTGTTTTCTTAGAAAAGGTCAAGGTGTTGTCATAGCCTTGGCATTGTCTGTGTTGTTGTTCAAAAACTGAGACATTTTTATGACATCTCTGTTATTACTGAAGATATTTACTGTAAATTTAGACTAGTTGTTAATGATCAAAAGAACCCATGCAACAGGGGCAGGGAAGCATCAAAATATTTTTGATACAATTATGCCCTTTTTTGACATAGAATTTTCATTAAAAGCAACTGCAGCTGAGCATTGGCACCCACTTGCAGTGCTGTAGTTTTTCTGTTTCTTAATTTCAAGACTTGCTGTCTTATTGGTTTAAATATTCTATTAAAGCCAAACAGATGTCTTGTCTTAGAATTTAGAATAAGAATTGAATTTTTCATGGCTTGTGAGTGTATCACAGAGCTTATCATGAATTCTAATCTTGATTATTGTTATGTGGTTTATGAAAGTGTATGTGACTTTCTTCTTCATTTATTGAGTATATTCAGTATCAATAATGGATTGGTTTGATGCAGAAGGAAGTCAAATACATATGAAAAAATAGCATTTGCCTCCTTTCTGTATCTCAAAATGTTTGTATTACATATTCATTTATGTTCTAATAATTTTGTAGGTAGAATTTTTATCTATTGCATGAAACTGAAAAGGAGAGAAAAAAAGGAAACCAGAAATTTCTTCTTGTATAAAATGTTTTCTTCTCTTCCTAAGATAAGCCCCATTATGTACGCCACATTGATTTATCATCTGCAAATGAGCAGGGCTCTGGCAAAAGTGGGTTCAATACATCTCTGTGATACATCATACCAAGCAAGTCATTATATAATTATGGATCCATGAAATCCAGTTTGTTAAACAAAAGACTAAATCAGGAGGTACACCGGTTCTCTGACATGCAGAAAATTCACACATAGCAAAAAGTTTTGGCCTGTATTGGCCTGTGCGGACTGCACAGGCTGACCTGGGTTGATACTTTTATGCTGATGCATTAACCCTTACATTGCTTGAACCAAGTCAAGTTGCTTTTGCAGACATTGCAGATCAAGATCAGACTGCACAGATTGTGCAGTCTGATCTTAGATCTACACTGTTGGCTACCTAGTCACAGGTTATGGTTGAAACAACATTGAAATAGCAATATTTTGGCTGCTTTTCCTACTTCAAAAAGTTAAACTCATTAATTCAGCATTGTAAGTGTTAACCCATTACCACACAATCCCTACTTTTGACGCCCCTGAGAAAGAAGCCTTTGGAAAACATTGTGGGAAAAGGAGAAAATGCTGGTAACCAGCATTTTCTCCTTTTCACACAGTGTTTTCTACTCTTCCCAAACCAAATTTTAATTTTTCAGTCACCTTTATTTTGTCGTCTGCAAATGCTTTCAATTTGGACCAGTCTAAAATTTTCTCGTGTGGTAAAGAGTTAAACCAACTTTTCGCAGAGCATGGCTGAAATCTTTTCAGTGGGGATAGTTTTAAAATGTTGTCATGTAATTGTAAAGAGTTCTATTTACTAGTAACTCTTTCCCACCTGACAATATTTTAGAAAGTCCAATTTGAAAGCACTTGCAGAGGACAAAATTTATATGGCACAAATGATGAGATTTGTATCAGATAGTCTAGAAAATATTGTGGAAAAAAGAGAAAATGCTGGTTACCAGCATTTTCTCCTTTTCCCACAATGTTTTCAAAAGGTCTACGTCTCAGGGTAGTTAAAACTTGGGATTGTGTGGTAAAGAGTTAAAGTAATCAAGAATCTATTAGCTATCATGTATTATGAAGTAATCCCTTTCCTAAACACTCCTGTGTTCAGCGATTCGGAGAATGAAGGTTTTTGAAAACACTAGTAACCATCATTTCTCCTTTTACCACAGTGTTTTCTACCACTCCAAAGATAAATATCATCTTTTAACCTGCATTGAACTTACTGTCTGCAGATGCTTTCAATTTTGACAAATCTTCGATTTCGTCATTTGCCAAAGAGTTAATTTTACCTTTGTTGGACAGAATCATGCTCAGTATGCATGCACATACATGTAACATCTAAATGTAGATAAACAATGAATTAATTAGGAACGCTTGAGAGGAGAGTTACAAATGATATTACATAAAGGTTTTTCTTATTACCGAATATGAATTTTATTGTCTTTACAGTAATTAATTTTTGAAAACTTGGAGGGAAAAACAGAGCAACCAACTATTTGTGTGAAACAAACTATGCCTCCTTTTTCCACAGTACTTTCCAAGTCTTTTGGAAAAAGCTTCATATATTTTCCTATCCTTCATATGCTTTATCTTTGATGTATCTTAACTCTTTAATGCACAATGCCGACTTTTAACAACACTGGGAAAGAAGCCTTGGTATCATGCATCACAGAGATGCATTAAATCCACTTTTACCAGAGGATGGCTCATTTGTACCAAGCTGTATAGCTGTTGCTTGACCCTTTACCAAACAATGCAGTGTTTTAATGACCCTTTGGAAAAAGACTTTTTAAAATATTGTTGAAATGGAGAAAAAGAAAAACAGTGTTTTCTCCTTTTTCAACAAAGTTTTTCACAGCTTCATTGAGAATTCTCATCGTTTGACCACATCAGTTTGTGTCTGCGAATGCCATCAATTTAGACTATTTAAAGTTTTCAATGTTTACATGTCTCTAATTTCAATTAAAAGTGTGGTATTTTGTGGTAAAGAGTTAAGAATTATTTTACCAGAATATTTTACAAACTTCTGTGTAGTCTTACTGTGTATGTCTTTGATCTTGATCTACACTGCCAGTAAAAGGCAGAGTTCATCCACATTGTCAGCTATAACAAATAAAGTTTTGGTTGCTAAGGGTTGAAATATTTATGCTATTTTGTATGATTATAAAATACTGCATGTTGCCCATGTAAACAGTTGTATAATTCATATTCCCCTCTACTCTTTCTCAAAACATCTATAGACCTTACTCATGAATGTAAATCATATAAAAATGCTTTCTGAACATGTATAATTATTTCTGTCTTGGACCTGTTACAGCATAGTCTAATTCTAGGCATACTATACACTACTAAAAGTGATTCAAGAATGAACATTGAAGAATAGACAAAAAAAAATACTTTTTCTAAATAATAGAGAACTTGGAGGAAAAAGAGATTAATTTTTCTTTGTGACAAGCAGGTGGTTTCTTTTCTGTCAGTATTTTCAAGATGTCAAGCATTTGCCAGCAACAAATATGATATGGCTCAGTTGACAACATTTTTCTTAGAAAGAGTGAAAAGCATTATTGGAAATAGAAAGAACTGTTGACCAGAATTTTCTCTTTTTTTCCCAAAATGTTTTCAATAACCATCTTCACAAGGGTCATTAAAACACGGGGTTGTATGTTAAAGGGTTAAGGTATATTATAAACACTTAACTTGATGCATGTTGCCCTTTAACTTTGTACGGAAGGACAACATTTTACTCTCATCTGAATTGAAAGCAATTGCAGATGACAAATAAAATATGACTCAGATGATGGAATTGTCCTTAAATGGGATAGAAAACATTGTGGGAAAAGGAGAAAATGCTGATAACCTGCTGGTTATCAGCATTTTCTTCCTTTTCCCATAATGTTTTCAAAAGTCTTCCTAGTTAGGGTCATTAAAACTCAGAATTGTGAGGTAAAGGGTTGTTTCACTTATAATCTATCCTATATTATTTCATGCTTTCCGGTAGGTTATCGAGAAATATCCATGAAATATTTTTCGATATTTCATGGTTACGACCAGTGAAAATACTGATTTTTATATTCTAACTTTTCAATTGAAGACAGAAACAGTTGTTCCCGCGCACTAGTTACCTAGGTAAAATGCGCGTGCCTCACAACCAGATGGAAATATGACGTAGTTTACCTTACAGTTCTCGCACTTGACGTAATATTGTATTGCGTTGCTATGCGGAGGGGGTACGCCACGGGGAATAACCGAAAAGAACTGTACTGGATTTTGATTAAGTTCCCCCAAGAAATGGTTAAAAGCATGAAATAAATAGAATATTTGTTTTTTTCGGTGAAAGTTCGAAATTTATTTCATCTGGTGAACATCATCGGTAATATTTTCACTCGTGGCTGCGCCACTCATGAAAATATTACCGATGATGTTCACTCGATGAAATAAATTTCAATCTTTCACCGAAAAAAACAAATATCCTCTATGTCTCCTTCACTATACTCAAAAGCATTCCTTTTGAACATGAATAATTCATAAAATGTTACAGTTGCATAAGTCCAGATATAAATGTCTCTTTATTTTGATATAATATATACATGTAACTGTACAAATAACTTCTGTCAGATAACATATTATTTTTGCCTTGCAGTTGATTGCATTGGAAAACATTGTAGTAAAAGGAAAAGTTCCTTCTAAAGAACCTTTTTTTCTTTGTCAAAATGATGAGGAACTATAGGAGACACAGTTGAACGAAAATATTCAACCGTGTGGAAAACAATGTGGACAAGGAGGTAATTTCTTGTACAAGCAGATTAAGAAAATCACAGGTTGTTGTGTCAAACTGAGATAAAGTGTAACTTCATTTCATCATTTTAACGTACCTTTATTTAACATTTTGCATGACCAGAAAATCTTCACTTCTCAAGAAGGCCCCAATCAGGCAAGCTCAGTTTGAAGTATGCATGTGTTTTCCTGATCACATTCTAACTGTTAACAATTTTGTAGCTTTTTACCTTGTTCTAATAATTTTTTAAATGTCTGCCACTAATGACTTATAAACAGTGCGACAAAATGGGAGATACTGCTCAGTATCTTTATTTGTCACAATGTTTTCCTGATTGTCTTAACTCTTTACCAAACAACAAAATTTTAGAAGTGCCCATATTAAAATCATTTGAAGAAAACTAATTAAGTTTTCCTTAAATTATGAAATTTTGTCTATGAAAGGGTAGAGAACATTGTTAGAAAAGGTGAAAATGCTTGTTATCAGCATTTTCTCCTTAAAGCACACTGTTTTCAAAAGCTTTCTTTCTCTTGGTCATTAAAACTAGGTATTGTTTGGTAAAGGGTTATAGCAGTAAAGCTCACAATTCGCAAATGGAAATACCATATGGCATTCATTTTAATGACTTCCAGTGATATTATTAATTGTGATGTTTCCTCTAAGTGTTTGTATACATGTTCAAAAGCAATTACAGCAACATTATTTTTGTTTCAGTCACTTGAAAATTGCTAATCCTTGATGTTTTTGCTAACAAGTTGTCCTAACAAGTTTCAAGTCCAAGACACTATGGATTTTTTTTTGCAGATAGAGATGTCAAATGTTCATGACCTTAGTTGTTTCTGCTAAAACATTTTTTGACAAGTCTGTATCACTAGAGCAGTACTAGATTCATTTGTCAAGAAGTGATGTATTCTTTTACCAATTGCCAGTTGAAAAAAAATTTAGACCCATCCATTTTCAAAGCATTTGCAGGCAACATAATAATAATTTTATTATGGCTGACATGATGGAAGTTTTCTCTGAAAGGGTAGAAAATACTGTGGGAAAATGCTCTTTGTCAGCAATTTCTCCTTTTTTCACAATGTGTTCCAAAGCCTTTTCCCCCAGGCTTGATTGGTTGGTTAAGGGTCCCCCCAAAAAATCCATGTTTTGTGACTTTGAACAAGCAGGCTTTTGAAAACATTTTTTGGCCAAAGAGAGAATGCTGATATCCAGCATTTTCCTCTTTTCCTACTATGTTTTTAACCCTTTCAGGGACACACATTATTTAGCCATATTTATTTGTGGTCTTCAGATTCTTTGGATTTTGACAAGTTTAGAATGATTTCAGCTCATTCCTGTAGTAGTAAGTCCGGTAGGCTAAGACAGCTCCACAATTTGTATCTCCCGCAAGGTTTTAGAATTAAAATACATGTATGATGCAACCCAAAAAGCCATTACCGTAGATAATATGCTGATTCAACGAAAAAGGGTAAGAGACCAACAAAAAGAGTGTTAAACAGAAAAGACATTGTTGTTTTTTGAAAAATGTTGAATACTTCTTGTCTTTTTCCATGATATTTTTTTTTAAAAGAATTGTTTTCCTGTGCTCTTTGGATGATAGATGTTTAATATATATGAAATGAATGAGTTATCCAATTTTTTGTTAATTATCTTCACAGAAGGGTGTGGTATGACTGACAAGCCTCAGCCACCATTGACTGTCATAAAGCAGGAATTACCCATGAAATTTTATTGTAAAGTTTTCATTTATATTTTGGCATAGATTTTACATAACATGTTCTCTTTGTTTAAATTTCTAAATTATTAATCCCGTCAATTGATTTATATTCTTTTTGTTGTCTGCAGAAGCCTCTGTTTTTGACGTCTAGAATTGTGTTGCCTGGTAACGACTTAACCGTTTACCACACAATCCCAACTTTTAACCACCCTCAAAGAGATGGCTTCTAAAAACATTGCGGGAAAAGGAGAAAATGCTGGTCACCAGCATTTTCTCCTTTTCCCACAAAGTTTTTGACCCTATCAAATACATAAATCATCATTTGTGCTACATGTACTTTGTCTTCTGCAAATGCTTTCAAATTTAACTAGTTTAGAACATTGTGGTTTGGTAAAGACTTAAACAGAAAACCTGCATTTCAATTAAATTCAGTGCCTAACCTCTTTACCAAATTCCTTTTTCCACAGTGCCTCTTCCATAATCAAGACAAATTCAATCATGTGACCCATATCCAATTTGTCATCTGCAAATTCTTCCAATCTGGGCGGGTTTAGAATTTTGTTGCTAGGTAAAGAGTAAATAAACTTGAAAAGTTATGGCAAAAGGGGAAATTTTTCTTTATGCACACTTTTCTCCTTTGTCAAAATGCATTCAAAACCGGTGTACTGCAAGCGTAAGAAACTTACTTGTTTAAGCTCAAACAGCAGTTTTGTATTAATGTAATAACTCTTTACCACACGGCAAAATTTAAGACCTATCCAAATTGAAAGCATTTGCAGACGACAATTTCATAGTGGCTCAAATGACGCAACTTTTCTTTGATAGGGTAGAAAACTTTGTGGGAAAAGGAGAAAATGCTGGTTACCAGCATTTTCTTTTCCCACAATGTTTTCAAAAGGCCTCTTTTTCAGGGGCGTTAAAAGGTGTCATTGTGTGGTAAAGGGTTAAACTTGAGCAAACCGTAGAAGAGGACATGTTTTTCATAGAATTACATATTTGCTTGTGTTTTGTGGTTTCCTAGTAAGGCTATATTAATATAGAAATATGACATAAACAAGCTTAATTTGCATTCAAGTAACCAAAGTTTTTGTTGGAAATTGTTCATCTGCTTGGTACTAGAATGCAAGTATTTTTGCAAATATTTTTAATTTGTTAGTTCTCTAAGTACTTGCCAAAGTTAGGACCAACTTCTGACAAGACTGGCAGCAGACCTGGCTTTTGCCAACTGAAATTAGGACAAAGCATAGTTTTTGCCGGAACCTTTGGTCCTAAAAATTTGGTTATTTTAGCTCAGCTGTTTTCGAACAAAATGTGAAAGTAATGTCATTGCCCTGTTATTTTCTGCTAGTCAATTTTGTCTTCCCCATGCAAAAACTTTGACATGTTCTGATATATCTGTCATTGCTGAGGACATTTACTTCAAACTTGAGCTTAACCCTTAACCCTTTACCATACTGCAAAATTGTAGACTCGTCAGTATGGAGGGAATGTACAGACAACAATCCGAATGGTTTCAAATGATAGTACATGTATTTATCCATGATTATGTTGAAAACATTGTTGGAAAAAGAGATGATGCTGGCTACCAGCATCTTCTCCTTTTCTCACAAATTTTTCAAAAGCTTTGTTCCTCAGGATTGTTAAAACTCGTCTTTATGTGGTAAAGGGTTAAGAACCGAATAAACCCAATGTACATGTACATGTATAACCTCAGTTAAGACCTAAAAAAGCAGTTTTTATATTGTTATTGTCAGGATTGTCTCAAGAAAGTAGGCATTATAGATCAAAAGTCAGACTGCAGAGCTCCAGATAAGAGGGAGTGATGGTATTGTAAAGTCATTATCTCTCTTCAAAACCCTATCTTGTGGGTACTCATTAGAATCGTCTCCATGAGACGATTCTAATGAGTACCCACAACATAGGGTTTAGTTGAGAATAATTAATATTTTCAATTTTGAATCAAATTCACTCCCTCTATCTGGAGCTCTTAGACTGCACATCTTGTGCAGTCTGATCTTGATCTACACTGGTTGCAAATGCTGCTGTAGTACTGGAAGGTGTTTTAAGGGTTAACTATCAATAGGAAAACCCATACATTGAGGGCAGGCCCTCCCCAAAATATTTTTGAAACTGTATGTCCTTTCTTCGACTCAAAATTTTCACTGAAATAGCGATTTCAGCTGAGCCTTGGCACCTCCTGCTTATGTAGTGCTCTTGTTATAGATTCATAGGTTTGTTTTCAGTTTCTTTCTCCAAAAAGGTATACAGCATAAAAAATTGAGTGGCACTGTGGCAAAAAGGAGTTTAATGCATCTTTGTATTTAGATTATACCAAGCAGCCTGCCATCTCATAATTATGGATTAGTGAAATGAGTCATGAGGTATGGTCCTTCGACATGTAGAAAATTTACAAAGAGTAATGTTTCAATCCATGTCATCCATGCGTGGATTGAGGGAACTGACATGGGTCAATACTTTTTGCAGATGCATTAAACCCCCTTTTCACAGAGCATATCCCAATGTATTCATAGTATTTTATAAAAAAAATCACATTTCTTGATATACACTGTCATGTTACACAAGGATAACTGCATTGAGATAGTGCCACCTTTTTTTTTGTAGCAAATGCAAGTTTTCCTGCATATCATTTGCATACAAGCCATGATCTGGCAAAAGGGGGCTAAATGTATCTCAGTGATGCATTGTACCATGGACGTCATTACAAAATTATTGATTTATAATAACCACTCTTTTTAACAACAAACTTAATAATGAGGTTTACTGGTCCTTGGACATACAGAAAATTGACCAATTGCAAAAAGTTTTGGCCCAGGTCAGCCTCCGTAGTCTGCGCAGGCTGACCTGGGTCGATACTTTTCACAGATGGATAAAGCCCCTTTTTGCCAGAGCAAGGCTTATATAATTATGGTGTGTTGTTTGTTTGCTTAACTTTTTCCCAGGTGTTTAATTTTAGTATTTTGGGAGCCAGTTAGTCAACCTAACCCTTTATAGAACAGTCCCCTATTGGTGCGACCCTGAAGAAAAGGCTTTTAGAACATATTGTGGGAAAAGAAGGATACGCTGGCAACCTGTTTTTTTCTCCTTTTCCCACAGTATTTCGTACCCTTTCACAAATAAAAACTTTTAATTGTGTAACATGTAATTTGTTGTCTGCATATGCTTGCAACTTGAACTAGTTTGAAATTTGGTCATTTGGTGAAGAAGTACAGCTTTGTAAATTAAGTGAATTGTATTTTTATGAATTATTTACTATTTTTCTATCTAGTTGTCTCTCAATACAGCGACATTGTTATATCCATGAAATTTAAGGCTTTTACAGACATTGTGTCAGAAATCTCTCCTTTTAAAATATTTTCACATTGTGTTCATGTATTAATCCTTAATTGATAGATATTAGCCAATTTTTACAAAGATGATCCTTATTTTTTTGGTTTTGCTGTTGTGTTTTTTCAATGGCTAAGATATTTAACTCTTTACCATTTAATACCTTGTTTTAAAGACACTTGCAGAGAATGCATTGGAAAACATTGTGGGAATAGGAGAAAATGCTGGTAACCAGCATTTTCTCCTTTTCTCACAATGTTTTCTATCATATCAAAGACAGAAATCATCTTTTTAGCTCCATTTAATTTGTCATACGCAATTGCTTTCAATTTTGATCAGTCAAGAATATTGTCATGTGGTAAAGAGTAATCATATATTTTTAAAACTCTTTTCCAGACAAAAAATGTGAGTCTGGTCCTTACTATAGGACAATTTTGACAACACATATAGGTAGTTGATTACAGACATCTGAAATTTCATTTGTGGAAAACTGTTACTAAAATAAGATACGATAAAAAATGCATACAGCCCTATCTTATTTGTAATTTAACACAGGCTTTTGTTAAACAGTAGCGAGGGAACAAGCTTTTTTTATGCCTGCAGTTTAGTTATATCATATCGTCATAGCCTTGTCCACATCTGGGTTTGCGTCGTATATTTGTTGTCATCATGCATTAACTGTGACTTTTTTTCATATCTCTGTCATATAGGAAGATATTTGGTTTTAGCTTGGGTAAACTATTAAAATGAAACCTGCAGTAAAAGGCAGGTGACCCTCAGATATTTTGACACAGTCATACCCCTTTTTCAACTCAAAATTTTTATTGAAAAAGCAACTACATGGCTGTAGTGGCGCCCACATATGCCTCTTTTGTTGAAGTATGGTATTTTTAGTTGCTGTGATCCGTCAAAGAAATTTCAGATGAATGTGAGTTTAGATTTTACTACCTATGTTTTTATTACAGCTCCAGGGGGAATTAAAGACAAGAAAGGAAGGTCCGTTTCACTGGCAAGTAGTACAGATTCTCTACAGCAGACATCAACGCCCACTACACCTGCTGTGATACGTACTAAACTACAGTTAGTGGACTTGGCTGGAAGCGAATGTGTTGGTAGGTTGATTGGTTTTGCAGGGAAAAATTGATCCCATTTCTTTACTAATTATATACTATACTCTTTCTGTGCGGTCTGATCTTGATCTACATTATCCAGAAAAGCATCTAAAGTGGTTCACAGTGCTAGAATAGAAGGATTTAAGTTGTTCAAATGTGTGCCTTATCCCTTAACCTGTCAAATAACTATAATTAAACTTTCAAGTCTATAGTAAAAATCCAAATATTGATAGTTCATAGTTAATTTTTTTGAGGACAAATATCTCATTTGACAGTGAAGATCCAAGATCAGACTGCATGTTCTGTGCAGTCTGATCTTGATCTACACTGTCTTCAAAAGGTGCTTGAGATGCACTTAGCAGTCTAAGGGTTAACCATTTATCAAAAGACAAAGTTTTAGATGTGTCCAAATTGAAAGCATTTGCAGACAGTAAATTAAGAAATACTAGTATGACATAAATACTGAAATTTGTCTTTGGAAAAGTGGAAAACATTGTGGGAAAAAATGGAGAAAATACTGGCTACCAGCATTTTCTCCTTTTTTCACAATGTTTTCAAAAGGCATCTTTCTCCAGGTAGTTAAAACTTGGGATTTTTGTGGTCAGGGGTTAAAGTAACAATAAAGCCCAAAAGTAAAAAAAGTGGGTGTTTAAATGCATTTGAATTTGTATCATACCATTTAAAAGTATGGAAATTATTGTGAAGATGACAATCTGACATTGTACAATCGGTCCAAGTGTTTGTTGCTGACAGAGAAATTAATTTCAAAACTAGGTTAAAACCTGCCAGGTAGCTATGTCTTTTGTTTACTTTTTGCCTGATTTTAAAATTCTTTTTTCTGGAAGCAACTGACATATGGCCCAACCACACGATAACAGACTGTCATCTCCACATTATTTTTCATACTTTTAAATGGTTTGATTTAAATTTAAATGTATTATGACACCTGCTTTGATATTATGGTCTTTACTGGGCCTTTAAAAAACCCTTGTTTTCAGGGGTTAACAAACCTTTGTTTAACTCTTTAGTAAACAATTCCTAAGGAAGAAGACTTCTGCAAACATTGTGGAAAAAGAGAAAATACTTTTTTGCATAAAATGTTTTCTTCACTATCAAAGACAGACCCCATTTTTCAACCACATTTGTCAACTGAAATTGCTCTCTATATGGACAAGTGTAAAATTTTGCCTTCCAGTAGAGTTAAATCTGTACCAGATGACAAGATTTAAGATGTGTCCAGATTGAAAGCACTTACAGGCAACAAATTAAAGGTGGCACAAATGAAAGACTTGTCCTTGATAAGGTAGAGAACATTGTGGGAAAGAGAAAATGCATGTTACCAGCATTTTCTCCTTTCTCCAAAATGTTGCCAAAAGGTTTCATCAATAGGGTCTGTATAACTCTGGATCATGCGGTAAAGGATTAAGCGCACTTAAGGTCATTTCAGATGCAGTTTCGTGATTTGTCTGTTTATTTGAATAGTGTGCATGATGCTTTTAAAACAATTTTAGTCAGATTATCACAATAAATCACTCATTCATATCATCCCTAAGTTTCAGCAATGCTACAGTGGTTTTCAAAAGCCTTTTCCTACAAGGTTGTAAAGCTGGGGATGCTTTTATAAAGAGTTTTATCCTTTACCACACAACAAGATTTGGGGACTCCACCAAATTGAAAGCATTTGCAGATGACGTGTAGCTCAAATGATGATTCAAGTCTTTGATAGGGTGTAAAACATAGCGGGAAAAGGAGAAAATGCTGGTTACCAGCATTTTCTCCTTTTCCAACAATGTTTTCGAAAACCTCTTTCGGGGTTGTAAAAACTGGTGATCATCTTGTGAAGGGTTTAAATGTCTCTATGTCCATATTCACATTACAGGTATGTCGGGGGTTACAGGCGCGGCCCTCAGAGAAGCATCCCACATCAACAAGAGTCTCTCTGCGCTGGCTGATGTGTTAGGGGCTCTAGCAGAGCACAGGAGTCATGTGCCATACAGAAACAGTAGACTGACACACTTCCTACAAGATTCTATTGGTAAGTATCTTTTACACCCCACATCCACTTCCTCTTTTCCCACGTCATTTTCATAAGCCTTGTGATACAGGGTTGTAAAGGATGAACTTTTCAGTTCATGAGAAAATGTTCGACTTGTCCAAATCAAAGCTTTTGTACACAACAAATTGAATATAGCTCAAATGATGCTATGCGGTCATTTCTGTTTAGTCTGGCCAAGTTAAAGAATGAAAAATAATCACTGTGAAATATTTTTCATTACTGGCGCTCAAAGTCATGAATGTAAAATGTTGAATCAGTGCCCATTCTGAATTACATAACTATAAAGTGTGCCTGCAATGCATGTATATTTTCCAGCCCCACGTCTAACTAGATAGCAATTGTAGCAATTGACAAAGTAATCAAAAAGTTTCTACATGCTGGTGTCCTAGTTTAAAGGCCGTTTTTGCTGACAAATATGGATTAGTAATTTTTTAGCTCACCTGTGTCCGTCATGCATCGTGTGTCGTCCGTCGTGCATCGTCAACAATTCTTTAAACATCATCTCCTCCTAAACCACTGAGCCAATGTCAACCAAATTTGCAGAAATGTTCCTTAGGAGGTCCTCTTTAAAAGTTGTTCACAGAATTTGATTCCATCCAAAACTCTGGTTGCCATGGCAACCAAATGGAATTTTCTAAGAAATTCTTTAAAATCTTCTCCTCTGAAACTGCTGGTCAGATTTTGAAATAATTTCACAGAAATGTTCCTTGGATGCCCCTTTTGAAAAAATGGGGGGGGGGGGGGCCTCTTTGCACTGTATGGGCTTAAAGAAATTCTTTGAAATTCTTCTTCTCTTAAACCACTTGTCAGATTTTGAAATAATTTCACAGAAATGTCCCTTGGATGCCCCTTTTGAAAAAATGTTCATGAAATTTTGATCCGTCAAGAAACATGGCTGTGGTGGTGGGGGGCTATTTGCACTATATGGACATGGAGAAATTCTTAAAAATTCTTCTATGAAACCACTGGTCAGATTTTGAAATAATTTCATAGAAATGATCCTTTGGTGCCAAATTATGCCCCTTTTTTGACTTAGAATTTTAACTTACTATCCAGCACCCAACAGCCAATCGTTGGCAGCCGCATGCGGTGCTCCTGTTTTTTTTATTGAAGTTATTGAAGAAAAAGTTTTGGAATAGTAAAAAAAAATTGGCCATGGTCCTCTCAAAAATTCAGGTGAGCGATCCAGGACCATCTTGGCCCTCTTGTTTTACAGATGCTTTAGGACTTGCAAATACAAAAACTTGTTTTGAGACACTTTAACATTTACCAAATATCTCATGTTCAAATGACCCTTAGGAAAAAAAAAAGTCATGAAAACATTTTTGGAAAAGGAGATAACGCTGGTAATCAGCATTTTCTACTTTTTTCACAATGTGTAATACCCCACCAAAGACAAATTCCAAAATTGGAGACACATTAGATTATCATCCATGAATGCTTTCACCTTGATGAGTCTAAAATTTTGTCATGTGTTAAAGGACTAAAAATCATTGAACCAAATATTTGGTAATACATCATAATGCATTTTGCATGCAGGCAGGGCTGAATGATGTAGCTGCATTTACTCAGAAAAAAATTGACTTATTATTTTACATAACCCTTATTTACACCTTTCACAACTATAGTAGGCTTTGGAGCCAGTATATGGCCTGCAACACGCGAAAATGGGTATTCCGACATTTGCGTAAAGTGTAGTCTGGGATCCAAGACTACACTTTCTGTTCTTATATAATTTTCAGTTTTGCGAAAGTCTACTGTAGGACAAAATCGAATGTAGTCGGAAAGTGCTGTCTTGGATCAGCCTCCGCAGACTGCGCAGGCTAATCTGAGACGACACTTTATGCAAATGTCTGAATGTCCCTTTTCGTGTGTTGCAGGCCATATATAGAGATCAGATTGCACTGTGTGCTTTGCTGACATGTTTTTGACAAAAGCGGCTCTGACACTTCATTTATTTGGGTTTTATTTTTCATCTAAAAATGTGTGTTGGGCTTATTTAATTCTTTTCAATTTGAAAAAAGTACCACAACTCTCTGTGTCAGAAATAATTTTAAGGTTACCTGCTCTATAACTATGGGTTCCCTTGTTATAGACAACAACTAGACTGAGTATATAGTAAATAGTGTCAGTAATGACAGAGATTTGTCAAAGTTTTTGCATGATGAAGACTACAAGGCTGTGACATTACCTTTCTTTAAAAACAGCCATGCTGAAACATCACCTGCAGATAATAATGTCTCATCAAGACATAAATTTTTTGGGATGGGTGGTCTTGCTTATGAAATCTTAAATCTTTACAAAATAACAAAGTTATCGACTCATCCATATTGAAAGCATTTGTAGATGACGAATGAAACATTGCTAAAATTATTAGATATTTTTCAGATGAGTAGAAAGTACTGTGGAGAAAAGAGATAATGCTGGTTAGCAGCTTTTTCTATTTTTCACATATGTTTTTAAAAGCATTCTTAAGCAGGGTCTAAAAAAAGCAGGATTCTTTGGTAAAGGGTTGATATTATTTCTTAATTTCTACTAGACATAGATTGTTGAGCCATAAACTTAAAAGAAAAAAGTAAGATTTAAATACAAATTGTTCAGATGCTAATTTACTAGTTTCAACATTTAGGCAAAAAAATATGCATAGTCACTGAGATTAATTTGTCTTTAAACCCTTTACCAAACTATCCCATAATTTCACAACCATGAGAAAAAAAGCCTTTAACTCTTTACCACAGGACAAACGTGCAGACTTGTCCAAATTGAAAGCATCTGCAGACATAATTTAAATGTGGCAAAAATGATGGAATCTCTCTTTGATAGGGAAGAAAACATTATGGGAAAAGGAGAAAATGCTGGTTACCAGCATTTTCACCTTTTCGCAAAATGTTTTCAAAAGGCTTTTTCCACAGGGTCGTTAAAACTCAGAATTGTGCGGTAAAGGGTTAAAATCATTTTGGGAAAAGAAGAAAATGCTGGTTACCAGCATTTTGTCTTTTTCCCGTAAAGCTTTCTACTCTTTCAAAGACACGTTCCACCATTCAGCCAACATCATCTGCAAGCGCTTTTACCTTGGTGATGGCTAAAATTTCGTTGCTTGGTGACAGTATCAGTAAAGAACTTTTACATTGTAACATCTAAAATTCATCTTAATGTGAGAAGTGCTGAAATGTGTTTGATAATAATACCTTTGTTTTATTTTTATATGAGTACATTTGTCTTTACAATTAATGACATACATACAGTATATAACACTTTTGTGATATATTTTAACTCTTTACTTGACAACAAAGTTTCATACTTATTCAAATTGAAAGCATTTAAAGATAACAATTTAAAAGCTCAATTTATACCTGTAGGATACCTGTAGGATGATTTTCGGGCTCAGTAGTAAGGACAAAGTCCTTGTCTAGCCCTCCATCTTTCTGTATTCACTTGGTTCATGGGTCTCTCACATTATGTAGTGTTATGTATGGTAACTGATTTTAACCAACCTAGAAAAATTTGGCATTCACACTACTGAACAACTTAGAAGTAAATTCTGTAGTCAGTACTCATACAACTCATTTCCTTGCCAGTGTTTATCCAATCTTGCTTTGAAACAATTTAGTGTACATGTATCTGCATCCACCACATGCTGTGAAAGACTTATTTCTATCTTTGAAAGCATGGAAAAGTGGTAAAAATGTTTTAAAAAGATTTCTTCCACAGGTTTCTTTTAAACATGGGATTGTATGAGTCAATGTTAGATTCACTGAAATACACTGTTTCAAAAAAATTACCATAATTTTGG
Organism: Hippopus hippopus; assembly: GCA_946811185.2. Classification (NCBI taxonomy): domain Eukaryota; kingdom Metazoa; phylum Mollusca; class Bivalvia; order Cardiida; family Cardiidae; genus Hippopus; species Hippopus hippopus. The sequence goes on from OX328101.1 coordinate 33,977,192, forward strand.
CTACATTCAATCTGTCATCAGCAAATACTCTTAATTGAACTGGACAAGTGTTAAACTTTGTCATTTGGTAAAGGGTTTTATGTTGTTGTCTATCAAGGATTTAACCCTTTACCAAACAATCCCTGGTTTTCATGACCCTGAGAAAGAAGACTTCTGAAAACATTGTGGGAAAAGGACAAAATGCTGGTAACCACAATGTTTTCTTCCCTTACCAAAACAAATTTCAATTTTTGAATCAAATTAATTTTGTCGTCTGCAAATGCTTCCAATTTGGACTAGTCTAAAATTATGTCGTTTGGTAAAGAGTTAAACTCATCATTATGTCATCAATAATCTACAATCTGTAGATACAGTTGTGCTCATGAACCTGTTTTTGTCACCATATCTCAATACGTCTTAAACCTTAACCTTTAACCATACAATTTTTAGTTTTTACAATCCTGAGGCAGAAGCCTTTTGGAAACATTATAGGAAGAGGAGAATATACTGGTAATACAGTTCATTCCATTTTAGTAATAGTGTATTCAGCTGCTTGTCTGGAAATGCTCTCAATTTGGACAGATTGAAAATTTTGTTGCCTTGTTTAGTTTAAACATATTTATTTTACATCGATGGAGAAACAAATTCTTACAATTTATTCTAATCTCTCTCGGATCTGCTTCCTGGGAACTGCACCAGTACTTGCGCCAAATGCATGGGCCAATGAACAATCCCAAAGTTCACATCCACGCCCAGGTATCAAACTCCGGACCTTGTGTTTTCGAGGCCAACACTTTACATCTTCACCTACACGAATAAACACTTATATCAACTTCAGTAATTTGCAAAAATATATTTCAAGACAAAGATGACTGTCTTGCTCGCACTCCAAACTTGTTTTGCAAAGGAGGCATATGAATTTAATGTAAGGTCCCAAAGAGTCTATATTAACATAAAGGATTTTAATTGATGGAAAGGAATAAAGGGTATCACAATACTAAATTGGTAAAAGTGCACTTGTCTACTATGAATATGCAGAATATATAGAATTAGAAATACATTGTATGTGATTTTATTTTCTGTTCCATTAGGTGGTGATGCTAAGTTGCTGGTATTGCTATGTGTTGCCCCAGCTCAGAGGTACATCACAGAGACCTCCCAGTGTTTGGGTTTTGGACAGAGAGCCAGACAGGTACAAAGAGGACCAACAAAGAGAAGACTGCCTTCGTCGGCAGAGAAAGTGAATGTTACAGAGAGACCAAGTACAGGCCCAGCTAGGGTTTCCTTTCGATAGATTTAAATGCCCCATTCTCACCATCTCTACAAGCCAAAGGTACAAAGTCCACAATGTTTCTTGTGTGTGCAGACTCAGTAGCCACAGCTTGCAAAGATTCATTGTACACAGAAATGAATTTTTTTTCATCCTTACAGTAGATAGGTTTTGAAAAAATTGTAGTCATGCATCACAACCTTTTGCTTGTTTCTGTGATTTTTCAAGCAGTCGTGTTGAGTTTGGCCATAGGCAACAATTGTTTGGGTGATAGTTTTTAGCCTGAAGTCTGTTGAGTGCTAATTTTGGGGTATTAAATTTGTGGATGGATTGTAATGTATTCAAGAACAGACTATGTAGAGGCCTTTTTGGTACAAGCACTCAGCAGACATTGACTTATCAAAGCACCTGAAGTATCTGATCGAAAGTGAAGTGTCTGATGGTGATAAAAATATTTTAGCCAGACTGCAAAGAACCTAAAGTCTTGGGTCTACATTGTGAAAGCCAGAAGAGCTTTTGTCATGGTATGGTTTCCATCATCTGTCTGTCTGTCTGTTAGTTTTTTTCTTGTTTACTGGATAAAGTCCAAATTTTCGAGAAACTTGCACATTTTGTCTATTTTATGAATAGCTTAAGCTGTATTGATTTTGAAAAAATTCCTGACAAACAGTAAGGGAAAATTCCTGACAACCAGTAAAGGAAAAGTAGCCATTTAAAGTTAGAAATTTACATTCCATGTTTACATGATTAAGTCCACATTTGTGGTTGGATTTCCATGAAACTTTCACAGTTGCTTTACATCATCAATAGCTTGAACCCTAATGAATTTGAAAAACATCTGACAAGTAGTAAAGTAAAAGCAGCATTTTAAAGTTGGAAACTGACATTTCTTGTTTATGCAATAAAGTCTGCATTTTGTATCCACTTCTTTTGAAACTTGTGCAGTTTATTTGTATGATCAGCTGATTGAATCCTATTAAAAATGAAGAAAATTCAGCTATCAGTTTAGGAAAAGCAGTCATTTGATGACTTAGCCTTTTTACTCAACACAGTCCACACTTTTTGGCACATTTCTTTGAAACTTGCAGGGATTGTTAAATACAATGAGTACTGAAACCTTATCAAATTTGGTTGGATTCCAGACCATTGGTTCTGAGAAAGGTAACTTCAACTACTTCACTATTTGTTCAATTCACCATGTCTACATAATGATGCTTGCTATTTATAAAATGAGCAAAATCACGGCCAGTAGAGCGATTCAGGCCCTCAAGCGCCTCTAGTTTCGATTTTATCTATTTAATGAAAGACAAAACTTTAGATTTGTCCAAATTCAAGCATTTGCAGATGACAAAGTCTTTGTGGCTTTATTATAAGATTTGTTTTAAATGGGAAGAAAACGTTGCAGGAAAAGGGGTAAATACTGGAATCCAGCATTTTGTCCTTTACCCACAATGTTTTAATAAGCTGTTCCTTTCAGGGCATTTAAAACTCTGAATTGTGTGGTAAAGGGTTAAGGTTAGCTTTTAAATTCTGCTAATAGCTATTGTGTTATGTTAGAGATAGCCCTGCATGGCTTAGTAGTTAAGGTACTGGATTTAGTATGTAAAACTTCTGGGTTCAGTCCTCACCAGTGTCAATGGATTGGCTTTGAAGTGTCCTAAGGCTAGGCACTGCCAAGCCCAAGCCTGGTACCGCTTAAACCCAGGAAACACATGTGTAAATGAGCTTATACTGTGATATGACTGAAATATTTTGCAAGTGGCTTGAAATACCATTTAACCAACCACTGGTTTGTTAGATGTGTTTGTTCTTTTTTAGTATATTCATGTTAGTGTATAGGCTTGAAGCTTAAATGAAGAGGGTTTTATGGATGATTTTTATATTTTTATAGATCTATCTGATGTAATTAAAAACTTATAAAATTCTATTTTTTCCTGTTTTATTTGATCCATCTTTTGATTTGTAAACCTACAAGTTTTCTATGTCTTCCTGGATATTGTCTTCCCGGAAATTGTGCCCCTGGTAATCAAGATGGCCCAGTCCTGGGATCATATAGAGTTCAATTGGATTTTTTTTCTGAATCTTCAAGTCTGTAACCAAGGCTGAGAGAGTTAATACTTTGTATGTAGTAGGTACATTTATAATCAAATTTATTTATAATCAGCAAGGTGTGACTGTTACATGTTTCACATTAAGTTCTGTTGGGAAAAAAATGAAAAATTTTCTTTTTTCCCAATCTTTTCAAAAGTAGACACCTGCAAAATGATATAAAGATATCTGCAGCAGTTAATGAGTTGAAAAATTGAGAGACAGAAAGAGATAAGGAGAGAGACATGCAGAGAGGGAGAGAAATCAGAGAGAGGATGAAGAGAACAAGGGGGGGGGGGGAGAGAATGCAGGAGAGGTTGCACCTCAAAGAAAGTTATGTTGACAAAACAAATAACAGTGACATAACAAAAATACTTTGACATTTACACAGAGAAGATTTTTCATAAATCCTGATAAAATACTGCCATATACAACTTTACCCATATAAACATGTAATAACAAGACAGGACAAAAAACCTATTGTGCATTGCTACTGATTCAACTGTTTACTAAACAATCCTGGGTTTTAACAACCCCAGCAAGGAAGGCAATGTCAGAAAAGCAGAAAAAGTCATCAATCAAATCACTTTTATGTTGCTATCTGCAAAAGCTTTGAATTTTGACAGGTCTAAAATTTTGCCGTTTGGTAAAGAGTTAAGGAAAGTCTGTTATTATCTTCTCTTCATACATATATCCGAGATTCTAAATTTGCATGATGACTACTATACCTGGATAGTTATATCAACACCAAAAATATTTAGGTACCTGTTTATTTATGCTATAACCGTAGTTACAGGATTGTTTTGATTTTTTTTCATGCATTTCATTCGTGATTTCTTTTAATGGTGCAGACAATTTTTATGCTCCCTGAAGGGTGAGCATATAGTCGCCGCTTCGTCTGTCCGTCCTTCATTCCTCCGTCTGTCCATCCAAAGCCATTTCTCCTGAACCCCTAGACCAAATTGGATGAAACTTCATATATGAACGCCTTAGGATATTGCGCCGATGTGTTTTTCCCGGTTTTCCAATTTGAGGCTGTGTCTTGGAAAAAGGGGGTTTCTTGTAAAATTCCAATTTTTACTAATATCTCCTTCAGTTTTCGTCAAAATTTCATGAAACTTCACATTTATATTGTTTATTAAAAGTTTCACCACGTGCCCTTGTTTTTTTATCTATGCAAAACCATGTTACAGGAAAAGGGTGCTTAATGTCTCATAACTGTAGGTTTTGTTTTTTTGGACTCTGAAATTAAACATTTCCCAGTTTCTTCAAGACTATTCAAGATATATGTTGCTGATCAAAAGCCCCAGACCATGATTTCATTCTTTCCTATTTATACTGTGTTATAGAAAAAGAGGGTATATTATTCGGATTGGAGCAAAAGATTACTTTCCAACTGTGTAAATCATAACATTTGAGCAAAGACACATTTGTATCAATTTCACTAAATAATGGACAAGAATAGTGATTTTATATAGAGTGAAAAAATGATTGCAATTATTTGAATGCCATGATGAAACACTAAATAATGGACAAGGACAATGATTCCACATAAGATACCAGCAGCGTAGTCGGAGACAGAAAATGTGTTCCAAGAAGTAGAAGCAGAGGTTATATCCATATCATTTGTTAAGGTACAGTCCACAAATGTTATTATTATTATTTCTTCTCAAAAGCCCAATATAGAAAAATTTGGGACTTATTGTTTTACTGCTGTTCCTCTGTCTAATTTGCAATCTTTAAATTTGGTATAAGATTAGATTTCGTTAATTGATAAAAATTTGCTCAAAGTCGAATGTTCATTAAAAGCTCAAATTTTAACCCTAAAGATACCTTTTATCTATGTGATCAGCTTATGTTAAGAACAAAGTATTGATATAAGGTCAAGCTCATTCTGGTTGTAACATTTCTGAAAAGAAGTCCCTGGTAACATTGGCAAATGTAGTTTGGCAGACGTCTGCATTTTGTATCCACTTCTTTTGAAACTTGTGCAGTTTATTTGTATGATCAGCTGATTGAATCCTATTAAAAATGAAAATTCAGCTATCAGTTTAGGAAAAGCAGCCATTTGATGACTTAGCCTTTTTTACTCAACACAGTCCACACTTTTTGGCACATTTATTTGAAACTTGCAGGGATTGTTAAATACAATGAGTACTGAAATCTTATCCGGTTGGATTCCAGACCATTGGTTCTGAGAAAGGTAACTTCAACTACTTCACTATTTGTTCAATTCACCATGTCTACATAATGATGCTTGCTATTTATAAAATAAGCAAAATCACGGCCAGTAGAGCGATTCAGGCCCTCAAGCGCCTCTAGTTTCGATTTTAACTATTTAACGAAAGACAAAACTTTAGATTTGTCCAAATTCAAGCATTTGCAGATGACAAAGTCTTTGTGGCTTTATTATAAGATTTGTTTTAAATGGGAAGAAAACGTTGCAGGAAAAGGGGTAAATACTGGAATCCAGCATTTTGTCCTTTACCCACAATGTTTTAATAAGCTGTTCCTTTCAGGGCATTTAAAACTCTGAATTGTGTGATAAAGGGTTAAGGTTAGCTTTTAAATTCTGCTAATAGCTATTGTGTTATATTAGAGATAGCCCTGCATGGCTTAGTAGTTAAGGTACTGGATTTAGTATGTAAAACTTCTGGGTTCAGTCCTCATCAGTGTCAATGGATTGGCTTTGAAGTGTCCTAAGGCTAGGCACTGCCAAGCCCAAGCCTGGTACTGCTTTTAACCCAGGAAACACGTGTGTAAATGAGCTTATACTGTGATACGACTGAAATATTTTGCAAGTGGCTTGAAATACCATTTAACCAACCACTGGTTTGTTAGATGTGTTTGTTCTTTTTTAGTATATTCATGTTAGTGTATAGGCTTGAAGCTTAAATGAAGAGGGTTTTTATGGATGATTTTTATAGATCTATCTGATGTAATTAAAAACTTATAAAATTCTATTTTTCCTGTTTTATTTAATCCATCTTTTGATTTGTAAACCTACAAGTTTTCTATCTCTTTCTGGATATTGTCTTCCTGGAAATTGTGCCCCTGGTAATCAAGATGGCCCAGTCCTGGAGTCATATAGAGTTCAATTGGATTTTTTTTCTGAATCTTCAAGTCTGTAACCAAGGCTGAGAGAGTTAATACTTTGTATGTAGTAGGTACATTTATAATCAAATTTATGTATCATCAGCTAGGTGTGACTGTTACATGTTTCACATTAAGTTCTGTTGAGAAAAAAATGAAAACATTTTCTTTTTTCTCAATCTGTTCAAAAGTAGACACCTGCAAGATGATATAAAGATATCTGCAGCAGTTAATGAGTTGAAAAATTGAGAGAGAGAGAGAGAGAGATAAGGAGAGAGACATGCAGAGAGAGAAAGAGAGAGAGAGAGAGAGAGAGGGAGGGAGGGAGAGAAATCAGAGAGAGGATGAAGAGAACAAGGGGGGGGGGGGAAAGAGAATGCAGGAGAGGTTGCACCTCAAAGAAAGTTATTTTGACAAAACAAATAACAGTGACATAACAAAAATACTTTGACATTTACACAGAGAAGATTTTTTTATAAATCCTGATAAAATACTGCCATATACAACTTTACCCTTATGAACATGTAATAACAAGACAGGACAAAAAACCTATTGTGCATTGCTACTGATTCAACTGTTTACTAAACAATACTGGGTTTTAACAACCCCAGCAAGGAAGGCAATGTCAGAAAAGGAGAAAAAGTCATCAATCAAATCACTTTTATGTTGCTATCTGCAAAAGCTTTGAATTTTGACAGGTCTAAAATTTTGCCGTTTGGTAAAGAGTTAAGGAAAGTCTGTTATTATCTTCTCTTCATACATATATCCGAGATTCTAAATTTGCATGATGACTACTATACCTGGATAGTTATATCAACACCAAAAATATTTAGGTACCTGTTTATTTATGCTATAGCTGTAGTTACAGGATTGTTTTGATTTTTTTTCATGCATTTCATTCGTGATTTCTTTTAATGGTGCAGACAATTTTTATGCTCCCCGAAGGGTGAGCATATAGTCGCCGCTTCGTCTGTCCGTCCGTCCTTCCATTCGTCCGTCTGTCCGTCCAAAGCCATTTCTCCTCAACTCCTTGACCAAATTGGATGAAACTTCATATATGAACGCCTTAGGATATTGCGCCGATGTGTTTTTCCCAGTTTTCCAATTTGAGGCTGTGTCTTGGAAAAAGGGGGTTTCTTGTAAAATTCCAATTTTTACTAATATCTCCTTCAGTTTTCGTCAAAGTTTCATGAAGCTTCACATTTATATTGTTTATTAAAAGTTTCACCATGTGCCCTTGTTTTTTTATCTATGCAAAACCATGTTACGGGAAAAGGGTGCTTAATGTCTTATAACTGTAGGTTTTGTTTTTTTGGACTCTGAAATTAAACATTTCCCAGTTTCTTCAAGACTATTCAAGATATATGTTGCTGATCAAAAGCCCCAGACCATGATTTCATTCTTTCCTATTTATACTGTGTTATAGAAAAAGAGGGTATATTATTCGGATTGGAGCAAAGGATTACTTTCCAACTGTGTAAATCATAACATTTGAGCCAAGACACATTTGTATCAATTTCACTGGACAAGAATAGTGATTTTATATAGAGTGAAAAAATGATTGCAATTATTCCAATGAAGTTACGACAAACATTCAGGCAGTGTACTTTAGTAACCGTAGTATATTATTTGGATTGGAGCAAAAGATTACTTTCCAGCTGTGTAAATCATAACATTTGAGCCAAGACACATTTGTATCAATTTCACTAAATAATGGACAAGAATAGTGATTTTATATAGAGTGAAAAAATGATTGCAATTATTTGAATGCCATGACGAAACACTAAATAATGGCCAAGGACAATGATTCCACACTAAGATACCAGCAGCATAGTCCGAGACAGAAAATGTGTTCCAAGAAGTAGAAGCAGAGGTTATATCCATATCATTTGTTAAGGTACAGTCCATAATGTTATTATTATTTTCTATTATTATTTCTTCTCTAAAGCCCAATATAGAAAAATTTGGGACTTATTGTTTTACTGTTGTTCCTCTGTCTAATTTGCAATCTTTATATTTGGTATAAGATTAGGTTTCGTTAATTGATAAAAATTTGCTCAAAGTCGAATGTTCATTAAAAGCTCAAATTTTAACCCTAAAGATGCCTTTTATCTATGTGATCAGCTTATGTTAAGAACAACTATTGATATAAGGTCAAGCTCATTCCGGTTGTAGCATTTCTGAAAAGTCCCAGGTAACATTGGCAAATGTAGTTTGGCAGACGGGACCAAACACAAGTAGCCTGTTTCACCCCCACCCTCCTCTCCCGTGACCAACCATTTAACGACAGCCTTCACTTTCCTAAAAAGAGACCTGTTCAGGGTGCATAATCCGTCTACAACGGCTCTTGTTTTTTTTTTTTATTTTTGTACTGTATTTTACATGCATTTTAGATTTCAGTACATACCCATTTTAAGTAATGCATTTTGTCATTTCCCAACACATTTTTCTCCCTTTTAAAAAGCAAATCTCGTCATTTAAGCCAAATATTTTTTTTGATTTGCTGCCTGCCTTTTATTTGTACAAGTCTAAAACTTTGTCGCCTTGGAAAGAGTAAACCAATACAATGCATTTGATTAGTTTCACTTTTGATTAATCATGATTTTACAGTGTTGCATTTAAAATGATAGTGATAAAGTAGGTACAATTCAATTATTACGTTGCAGACTGCTTATAGACATGAAAAACTCAGATTTGATTATAACCATACGTCTTAAATAGACTCCCTTTTCCAAACAAACCTGCCTTTTAAAGAATTCTAAAGAAAAAGGCTTTTTGTAAACATTGTGGGTAAAGGAGAAAAAGCTTGTAACCAGTATTTTCTCCTTTCCTCACAATGTTTCTACCTATACAAAGAAAAATTCTACCATTTGAGCAACATATAATTTGTTGTCTGTAAATGAATCCTGTTTTAACAGTGTTTAACTTTGTCGTATGGTAAAGAGTTAATGACAAATTTGAAATTAGCCATTCTAATTGATTTTCAAAACATCGTTTCACTTGCTTTACTATAAAAAGAGAGTTTAATCGTTTTGTAACGTTGCTCACATCTTCATCAAGCAGCTTCTTTATATAGATTAAACTAGCTACCTCGTGTAGATGTCTTTTTCACCACTTGAAATAAGCAAATTTTTTTTTGCTCACCGTTTTTTCCACGCTGTTTATTGCTGAATTGGATCTTAACTCTATACTGCACAACAAAATCTTACAATCATCTATATTGAAAGTATTTGAGCAAGACATATAAAATTTCTCTCAAATGATGGGATTCGTCTATTATAGAATAGAAAACATGGTGAGAAAAGGAGAAAATGCTGGTTTCCAGCATTTTTCTTCATCTCACATTGGTTTAAAAAGAAGGTCTTCCCCAGGGTCGTGTTTGGTGAAAGGTTTAATTTATTTCATTTATAAATATTTCAAAAGACTGTTTCAAAGTCGATTCCCAGAGACATGTTTAAGTGTGGTGTTTTCTTGAATATGAAAAACCCATATTCTCTCATAGGCCTGACCTTAGCCTGCGGCTTTTGTGACCATGTTAAACTTGAAGTGTGAGCCGTATTACCTTCAACAGAATGTATTGCCGTGACAAAAAGTAGTTCCAAAATGCCATGCGTGAAATGTGATTATCACTGTCTTTACTTTTAAGCTGATTCTAAGGAATGCCATGTTTTAATTGCCCTAAAGACGAGGCTTTTGGAAACATTGTTCTTAAAGGAGAAAATACAGGTTACCAGCTTTTCGTTCTTTTCCCCACCATATCTTTTACCCCCTATCTAAGACAATCCACGTTTCAATTCTCATCAGTAAATCCTTTCTATTTGAATAAGCGTAACATTTTGTCGGCTGGTCAGCTGTTTAGAGGTGGATCCATATGTTTTAAAGTTCAAGATTGTGTCTTAACTTTTCACAGGTTGTGTTACTCTGTACTTTCAGTACTTCCAGGACTTTGATTCTTTGACAGTGGGCGTTTCCAGATGACTAATTTGAAAAAAATAGAACTCTGGAATGCCTTTAGGCGGGTTTGCAGACAATTTTCGACGCAGTGAACAACTGTTCAGGTAAATCAAACCGCAAAAGGCCATGTCTGTGTTAAGACATTAATGGGCGCTAGTGGAGGAAAAATGCACTGACTTAATGTTTTTGGATTGAATTTACATACGTCGACGACGTCGAGAAACCAGAACGTTCAAACAAATTTTACGTAAAGTAAACCACAAGAAATGACTCTAATTAATCTTAAATGTGCCTCTATTGACCCTTTACCACACAAGTCCCAGTTTTAACGACCCTGTGGAAGAGGGCTTTTAGAATATTGTGGGAAAAGGAGAAAAAGCTTGTAACCAGTATGTTCTTCTCATCCGACATTGCTTTCTGTCCGGTTTCAAAGACAAATCCCATCATTTGAGATACATCTTATCTGTAGCATTCCAAGGTTTTCATTTTGAACCAGTCCGTAATTTTGTTAACTGGTAAATAGTTATCCTGCCAGTTTTAGCAGTACATATTTGTAAGTGATCAAGTTCCATAGACCTAATTACATGATCGAAAACAACCTCAAGAACTGCTCGTGTGAGATCATGCAGTGACATTCTTTTTGTCAAAATTGAAGAACGCCCTAAGCGCAGAGGGGTGGGGTTGCGGGATGTGTTGTCACGGGTCCATCCCTTAACGAGTCTCTGATAAATGGAATCTAGGGTCGGGGCAATGACGGAAATTCCATTCTGATTTTCTTTAACAAGTGGAGAATGCATCCTCTGGTAAAAGCTGCATTTTTTTATTCTCACCCTTTTATCGTCAATACAATAAAACGAGTACGACCTCCTCTACTTGAACACAAAGGTAAACCGGCATTTGCAGTTGTACGCCCCAAACAGGGCTCGTGCACTGGAAGAAAATTGTTGCAAACATCTCCTGATTGTTTTAGCTTTATATAACATCCAAATTCATATGCAGTAGCCATAGGTGAGAAATATATCAGTGTTCTCGACTAGAAAACTGTAGGATAATATTTAAAACATTCTAGAAAATGGCCCAAGGAAGGGCCCTGATACAGCATGCATTTTATCACACGACTATTTTAAAATGAATACTTGTCCAAGTTGAAACCATTTGGAGACTTCAATTTAAGTGTGGCTCATATGGTGAAATTTCTCTTAGAAAGGGAAGAAAACATTGTTTTCAAAAGGCTACATCCTCAGGGTCGTTATAACTAGGAATTGTGTGATAGAAAGGTTAATGGAATCTGAGAAAGGAGACGACAACTATAAAGGGAGAAAAAAAGAAAAGAAACAAGAGCGTACAATTTCAGACAGTTATTTCACAAGCTCGCCATATACAAGATCTGTATGAACTCAAAACTGTCATATTTTTTAGCCCTACAAGCTGCATACGATTATACTCATTTTACAGAAAAGGACTTTTGGAAATGTTGTGACCAAATTAGAAATTGCCCACAAACAACACTTTCCCTCTTTTGTCTCATTTTTTTTAGCTCACCTGTGCTCAAGGTGAGCTTTTGTGATCGTGCTGTGTCCGGCTTCCATCGTCCGTCATGCGTCGTCAACTTTTACCTTGTGTACGCTCTAGAGGCCACATTTTCAGTTCGATACTCATGAAACTTGGTCAGAATGTTTGTCTTGATAACATCTCAGACGAGTTCGAAATGGGTCATGTCGGGTCAAAAACTATGTCAGTAGGTAAAATCTTAGAAAAACCTTGTGTACGCTCTAGAGGCCACATTTTCAGTGCAATACCCATGAATTTTTGTCAGAATGTTTGTTCTGATGATTTCTTGGACGAGTTTGCAAATGGGTCATGTTGGGTCAAAAACTAGGTCACTGGGTCATATCTTACAAAAACCTTGTGTACCCTTTAGAGGCCACATTTTGCAGTCAAATACTCAGGAAAGTTGGTCAGAATGTTTGTCATAATGATATCTTGAATGAGCTTAAAAACAGGTCACATCGGGTCAAAAACTAGGTCACCAGGTCAAATCTTTAAACTACCCTGTATAGCTCTAGAGTCATCATTTTCTGTCCAATATTTATGAAAATTAGCCAGAATGTTTGTTTTGATGATCAATATGATGAAATTGAAAAAGGGTTAAATTGGTTAAAAAAAAACTAGATCGCCATGTCAAATCTTGGAAAAACCTTGTGTAGACTCTAGGGGCAACATTTTCTGTCCAACAGTTATGAAAGATGGTCAAAATCTTTGTTTTGATAATATCTACAATTTGAAAATGGGATATGTTTGGCTAAAAAGTAAGTCACTGAGAAGAATTCTAGAAAAAGCTAGAGGCCGAATTTTCAGTCCAATATTATGAAAGCTTGGTAGAATGTTTGTCATAATATCTCGAAAGAGATTGAAAATGGGTCATGTTTGGTCAAAAGGCTCAGGTGAGCGACTTCAGGGCCATCATGGCTCTCTTTTTTTGTCGTTATTAAATGTTTCTGATGATGATAATTGACTCTGTAAAAGACAACAAGTTTTAGACTTGTTTCTATTTGAAGCATTTGCAGACGAAAAATTATTCCTGAAACTGCAGAATAAGTGAAATGAAACTTTCAAGCCGATGGTAAAACCCATAATTTTACTATTTCAAAGTTATTTTTTTGTTAAAAAATGTCTCCTTATCGGACTGCTTGTTCTGTGCAGTCTGATCTTGGTCTACACTGTCCGCGAAAGATCCTCGAGTAGCGCTTAGCAGCCTAAGGGTTAAATGTGATTCAAATGTGGGTATTTGTCTTCGTAATAGTGAGAAAACATTGGAAAAAAACAAGAAAATACGGGGGTACTAGTTACCAGCATTGTCTCCTTGTCTCACAATGTTTTCAAAAGCATTCTAATGCTGGTAACCAGCATTTTCTCCTTTTCCCACAATGTTTTCAAAAGTCTTTTCTGTCAGGGTTGTTAAAACTCGGGATTGTGTGATAAAGGATTTAAACCCGCGATTGTTTAGTGAGGTCTGTAAAGGGAACGTAGACACTGTACTTATTGTTTCGTCCGCGAATACAATTAGTCCTTGATGGTGAACAAAAACAATCATGGTTTGTATAATGACAACGGACTTTTTTTTTAAAATTCAGTCTACGAAGAAGTGACACGATTTATCGTGGAAAATGGAGGAAAAAAGACAAATACATCTTTTCGAGAACACGTGACATTTATTCAGGTGTAATTTATCAGCTGATGCAGAACTAAATCTTACGACATAAATTTTATCGCCTGTATTTTCCGGTGTTTAAAATTCGCCTCGGGCAAAGAAATAACATATAAGCATTGGGCATAATAATTCACATTTTGCACATCCGGACACTTGCGTCTCTTGTTTGGTGGTTTGAGAAGTTTTTAACGCCGTTTCAACATCTTCAGCTCGGCTGTTCTCGAAGAAAACTCCGAGTTGTTGTCATAGCCCTGGCGTCGTTGTCTTCGTGGTGCAAAAAAAATGAACCTTTATATCTCTGTTTTTACTAAAGATGTACAGACTTGGACAATTATTAACTATCAAAAAGGGAAACTCATTCAGCAGGGGCAGGTAACCATCAAAATATTTTTGATACAGTTATGCCCTTTTTTCGATTTAGAATTTTCGCTGGAAAGCAACTGCATCTGAACGTTGGAACCAACATGCAGTGCTCTTGTTTCTGTTATATCACGACAGCCATTGTACCTATTCGTGCTTTCATTCAGTTTCTTTTACTAGTACTTAGCAAATATCCTTCAAAAGCCACCGGCTGCTTTCCCATATAAATATCGTCGAAACAATGATTAGCGTAGAAAGAGGAATACATTCTGTCGCAATGGCTTTCATCAATCCTCGGATTTGGCCCAACTAGGGAATCAGACCAGCCTTCCCCTTACTACAAGCTCAGTACACTACCAACTACCTACCAGACCGGCCTTCGTGTCCTTTAGAAGATACAGTCACGCAAGATCAGAATGCGCTATAGTGCAGTGTACGATCTTGACCTGTTCCTTTCTATACACAGTTAATTGTCGGTAGATATTATATACATTTGTAACTCGTAAGTGGACACAAATTATGTTTGTTTTCGTAGATTACGTCTATTTTTATAGAAAAAGACAGCGACCCTAACAAAGATGACTTTTGAAAACATTGTTGGAAATGGAGAAAATGCTGGTAACCAGCATTTTCTCCTTTTCCAACAATGTTTTTTGCCAGCATATGAGGGACAGATACCATATTTTGGGCTACAGTTGTTGTCATCAAATGCTTTTAACAGGAATGAGTAACTTTTGTTATCTAGTGTAAGTTTAAGGGCGGTAGAGTTTGAATGATGCCATCATTCATCATTCTTTTTTTCTGTTTTAGTGAGACAACTCGGCGTTTCTATATAAATGAGCCATGCTCTGGCAAAAGGGGGCTTAATGCATCTCCGTAATCCATGGCACCAAGCAAGCCATCACATACATATGCATCCATAATAGCCACTTTTTTAACAACCGACTTAATCATGAGGTAGACTGGTCCTTGAACATACAGAAAATTGACCGATAGCGAAAGGTTTCGGCCCAAGTCAGCCTGCGCGGACTGCGCAGGCTGACCTGGGTCGAAACTTTTCGCAGATGCATTAAGCCCCCTTTTCACAGAGCATGGCTCAAATATATACACAGTGTACGAATATCTAAGTCTTTCAGTGCCCACTTTTTATACACTCGATCTTTTTCAAAGGCTGGAAATACAATCCACTGAAACTCAGAAAGATTTTAATATTGTAGACGTGACTAAACAAGCAGATGGTATAGATCCAAGATCAGACTGCACAGAATGTGCAATCTGATCGTGGATAGATTTCGTCCGCAAAGCCCGTTTTCGCCAACGGCTCTGAGAGAGTTAATGCATTACCGTCCAAATATCTCGTAACTTGATCACAATTTCCCTGCTATGAATTTATGCGCTCGCAAGATGCCCGTATCGCTCTGTCCGTGAAGATAACCGGCATTTTTTCCATTACGCACAATGTTTTCTTCTCTAACAGAACACTTCAGTTCATTTGTATCAATTTCGAAATGTTCGTTCGCAAATGCTTTGAATTAAGAGGAGTCTAAAATTTTACCGTCTGGGAAAGAGCTTATCCTTGTCTTGTCTTCTTAGGGGAAATCGGAAACACTTGAAATTCAGAACCAGGACGTGTATGGTTTATTCAATATAATGAAACAAAACATCATGTTTGATACATGTAAGCTTAGTTCTAAACGACAAAAAGCATCCAGTAAGGTCCGAAAAAGGGCAACCACTTAATCCCATTAGGCTACCAGAAAAACGTTAATGCCAAAGTATAACAAATTACTCTATCAGAACGTTTTCTTCAACGCCTTTTCTAAAAAAATAGAACGCTACTAGTACAAGCTCGGATGAACAATATATCACCGTCTACATGATGTAGCACAAAACGTGTATTCTTTACTCTTGTTCTTGCTCGTTGTCTTAAAATTGGGTAAGTAACTCACACACACAGCTAAACGTACATACACCCTCTTAGAAACACATATTCCCTGCAAAAGAATCACCGAAAACCCAAGATTTTAATAATAAAAACAAATTGAATAATCTGAAATAATATTCAGAGTGAAAGGACACTCTCTGTTACTGATAAATGTTTAGTTTATTTAAAGAAAGAAAAGACAATCAATATCTATCAATCAAAGTGTCATAAAAGTCGTAAGTATTGCATAATTTGGTGTTATTTTTGACAGTTGCTGTCAAAGTCACGTGACTCTATTACATTTGTGATGCGTCAGCTTGCGGTATAGTCTCAGCACCTTCTTGAACGGAGGCACTCTTGGAGGAAATCTTCTCGCCTTTCGCTTCCTCATAGTACATTGGAGGTATACCATTGACCTCGTACACCGGTGGCTCTACACCAATCGTGTAAATTTCTGAAATTATTTCAAAACAATATTGGGTTTGTATTTAAGGCCAGGTTAAAGAAGTTAAAGCTATTGCCGATAGCTCAGCTGGTTACGCTCAGGACTTGAAACGCTAAAATCGATGGTTCAGTCCCCAAAAGCTTGGTCAATTTTTGGCCAATTTTACCACATTTACTCAAGTGTTTCCTGTTTTTCACGAGGCTCTGTTCAGTGCCATGCCCATGGGCAATTCCTAAAAGAAGTGAGTCGCTCCGATAAGGAAGATCGAACTGAACTACGCTGTCGATCCTCTATTTCTACCATTAAGCCATTGTGAACCATTCGAATCAAGTTTTGAACTACTCACTGAGTATGAACAGTACGCTGTAAAACTTAAGCAAAAGGCTGGGGATTCAGAGACTGTAATCCAAGATCAGACTTCTTGGACGTGCAGACTGATCTTGATTCATACTCTCCGCAAACGACATTTCAGTGGTCGTGCTCAGAAGGATCTGAGCCAAGAAAGTGTATTATATAACGCATACCGTCGGTGAGCGGAGGCTTCTCCAACTCTTTGATGAGTTTCATCTTCCTCTTCATCTTTCTCTTACAACAACAGCACACCATAAGGGACAAGATGAGAACCAACACGAAAAAGCCAATTCCGGAACCAATCAGAATAGGTAACAAATACTCCTTCATTCTCATCTCCTGCACGTGGACCTCGTGCTGGATTGCTTCTTGCATAGCTTGAGCAGATGACATTGATTCT
Organism: Hippopus hippopus; assembly: GCA_946811185.2. NCBI lineage: Eukaryota > Metazoa > Mollusca > Bivalvia > Cardiida > Cardiidae > Hippopus > Hippopus hippopus. Next base: position 33,994,267 of record OX328101.1, read on the forward strand.
GTTGGCTTGCTTTCGACAGTTGGTTTCTCCTCGGCCACGGCTGGAGTTTCGGGTTGCTTTTCAGCAACAGCTACAAAGGAAAAGTGTTTATTGATGATAAATTTCTGGGCAGTCTAAGCGTCAAACATACAGGCTACTTTTAGATGTACCACCAATTAGTACAAGTAATAGAAATGAGAAATATGTCCATGTCAAGGAGAAGACAAATTATCTCTTTTAGTGATATTGAAAACACCGTGAGGGATGACAGTGTTTTCTTGCACCATGCCCCTGTTCGAAAATGGTTTTCGCTCAGTTCATTGTGTATAATGATTGATAAACTCCCCGCCCTAACTAATTTCATCTAATTTCATTTGATATCTTTTACACAAGAAGACCTGGAATGGTACAAACCCCCTCCCCCCGTAGGACAAATTTTAGCATCCAGAGGACAACTAGAAGAAGCACTCGATCAAATAAATGAACCATGCTTTGTGAAAAGGGGGCTTAATGCATCTGCGAAAAGTATCGACTCAGGTCAGCCTGCGCAGTCCGCGCAGGCTGACCTGAGCCGAAACTTTTCACTATGATTCAATTTTCTGTATGTCCAAGGACCACTCTACCTCATGATTCTATTGGTTGTTAGACAAAATAAATTTCATGGATCCATAATTATGTGATGGCTTACTTGGTATAATGCATCACGGAGATACAATAAGCCCCCTTTTGCCAGAGCATGGCCCAAATAATTTTATATGATACAAGTACTTACGGATTGCGTCCACGCTTTCCACGGTTGCAATGGTTTCAGATTTCTTTCCTTCCGTTGATGACATAGCTGGTTGTACTTCCGGAGCAGTCTGGGTGTCTGTCGGCACTGAAACATCAAAGTTGGTAGATATGAGATGCTTTTTTTCTATCGCTAAACCTTAATCAAATGATTTACAATGCTCCTGTTGTAATGAGAATAAATGTTACTTCACTGTAAATGCGAAAAATAAACGGTCAAAAGAAAAGTTGGTTGAATTAGGCAATATGTATAGGCAACGGTCGGCGCTGAATTCTATTTTCTAAAATGTCGATGATGTCAGAGGAAGAATGTGGATTTTCGCTTCTCAATGGTTGAGACGTTTAATTTATTTCTAATCAAGAAGGTTTTGTTGTAGTGACCATGGCCAAGGACTTATGCAAAGTTCAACCATAGAGATGATACGAGTTAGTACGGTTTTGAAGTTACGTAAAAGAAATTGCATTGAAAACGGTGTAAAGCCCCTTTCAAATCAAGTAAGATACGTACCACTCAATACCCGCAACTCACACATGCTTCGTACAGTTTCGGCTGTTTCCGTTAGCATATCACGTGCAACAACAGCGTCGTTGGTGTGGGTACAGTCCTTAAGTTCATTATCAATGCATTCAAAGATAGCACTTTCAGCTCTAAAAGAAAAAAAGACGAAACAGTTCTTTATTTATTTATTTGACCTATTATCACACAAGTAATATTTTAAATGTCTCCGAAAATAATTCTTTTTTAAAACAATATCGAGAAAAAGAGCAGGGCGCATTACCATCAAGACAATATTCTGCCCCAAAACGGCAACCAGTGACACGAGTCATGATGTTTGATAATTTCTTATTCTTCTTTACAAGAAAGAGTGATAGGTAGAGAAATCTATCTAAATTCATTAAGTTCTACCATAACTTAACACTGGTTTCTGCAAGAAATGACAGGTTTACTTCTCAGTAGTTTCAGTACTTTGATTTTTCGTTTCCGCCTCAACAACCTGACGCTGTAGTTAGAATAATTTTTCTTTATCTTGAGATGTCAATCTAGATCTAGTAAGTGCAAACTTAATGCTAATTTGATTCAATTGCTACGTGGAAATTTGAATGCTCATCGTTTTAAGACATGTTCACACACAGATATTTTTTTGTCTTTTTCGCACCAGTCCACGTTTGGAAATCTTGGGGAGGCGCAATTGCCTATCACAGGTGATTTCTCTCTCTCTAATGACTCTTTAACATTTTTCCATGTACATGTATGAAATCTTAAAATCAGTATCCCCAATTTACCCCCTTTTTTTCAGACCCTGGGGATGAAGGGTTTTGAAAACACATTGAGAAAACTGGAGCGGCCTTTTCTACCGTTCAAGGTACAAATTCAACCACTCGGATCTTATCTTTGTTGTCTGGTATTACTTTCGATGAGGAAAAGGTCTACATTCTTGTCGACCTTTGAACAATGAACTCTTAGACTGCACGAACTGCCGTGCATTCTGATCTTCGATCTAAACTGTCCAATACGGCAGAGAACAACTCTGAATTCTCAACACTTTAGCTTCCCCTATTGGCAGGACATTTTATTTTCTATTAATTCAACAATTTAAGTCTAGCTCTTTACCAAACGACAAAATCGAAGTCTGGTCTAAACTGATATGATTTGCACAACCCATGGGATTCATCTTTGAAAGGATAGTAAACATAGTCGGAAAAGGAGAAAATGCTGTTTACCAGCATTTTCTCCTTTTCCTACGATGTTTTCAAACGCGTTCTTTCTAAGGGTTGTTTAAACTTGGGATTGTGTGGTAAAGGGTTAACGGGATATATTTTCTTACCTGCAGAGAAGTAGAGAAATATCATCATTGAAAGGCTCGAAAGCTGTCATTAAGTTCGGGACATCTATATTGCTCTTTTTGAGACAGGTCTGAACAGCGGTTTCTAGCTTGGCGATGCAGGAGTTAGGATTATCTAGAGAAAATCGAAAGTTATAACAGTAACGATAAATAACATTCGCAATAACTAACAGGTACAATAACAAGTGCAATAACAATATCGATGAACAGTTCGTGTAACTGCAGATTATAATGATAATGAGAGAAATACTAAAATTTATAAAACAATACCAAAAGAAATAAACAGCAATCGTTTGATTGCTTGGTTGCTTTTTTACACCTCTTTAAATCGTATTTAAAAGACATCATCAATTCTGTTACTCATTCATTCTCGTATTTTACTAGTCTGTATTGCTAGGATTCTCGTATGTCTTGCCAAACGACACTGACGCCTGCAATAAGGCTTAATACATCAAAACCTAGGAAAAAATTACGGCAAATGGAGATATTGCCACAATGGGCTCAAAATTCTGTCAGCTGCAAGTCGAAAACTGTCGGATGTAGGTTTCAGTGTTTTCCTCTGTATTAGGCAACGTGTTGTTTGCATTGTGGTTATTTTTTTTTTTGTAGTTTCGTATTACGAAGTATTGTTTTATCTTGCTATAAGAAGACTAAATAATATATGGGAAAAACATCGTGAAAAAGTAAAAAAAAACCCAAACGTATTGTGGTACTGCTATTTCAAATAAGATGTTCATGATTACGAAAGAAACCGGAAAACTGTTCCCTAATAAGATAATATTTATAACACTTTAATTTCTGAAATAGAAATGTATTCCGTCATAATATAGTTTAATTTTGCCCTAACATTGAAAACTAAAATAGACACGTTGATTATGTCAGTAATTTATTGTTACTCTGCCGTCACTTTGAAGCCTTCGAATGCCACGTGTGAGTATGAGGTGTTTTTGCAGGTAGTGTAGATCGGGATCAGACTGCACAGACCGTGCAGTCTGATCTTGGTTCGGCACTGCCCGATATTATCAAGTCGAACAGACATCGTTTCAAGATTAAAGTCTTTGTCTAAGTCTTGAAATAACTTTGTCGCTATATTAAGCATTCTGTGTCTGGCATATAATTTTCAATTTTGAAAAATTGCTTGTGCAACACACTGAAACGCATCAAACAGTAGATTTCATTCGCACTCGTGCAAGTTCAGTGACTGCCTTTTTTTAACCCTTAGGCTGCTAAGCGCGACTCACTGACCTTTTGCAGACAGTGTAGATCAAGATCAGACTGCACAGAACGTGCAGTCTGATCTTAGATCTACACTGTCTGATGAGGAGTTATTTTTCACCTTAAAATAAGTTTGAATGAAATAGCATTATTAAGGTTTTTACTATCGACATTTAACTTACTAAGCAGGATAAGGGTAAGTACATTTCCAACAAAAGTGTTTATTGTGCGGCTATATTATTATTTTTTTTTAATTCCGTATAAAGTTTGCAAACAGTGGGGATAGTTTTGTGCATTTCCGTCTGAATCAATTTTGTTTACTTTTTCAGCGCAAATTATATGCACTCGACCTCGTTCGACGTCTACTGAAATTTAGAAAGGTTTTCATCTAATGACTTGACAAAAACGGCGGGCACATACTGTGCAGTCTGATCGAAATCTATACCGTCCGCAAAAGCCCCTGTTTTCGTCTTTAGCACCGACAGGGTTAAAAACAGTCTTGTAAATCATCAATAATTTGTATAAACCGATGTTGAACACGTGGAATTATGTTAAAAATCCAAATGACAAACCGGATCGTAACGATCAATTTCTCTTTCAGCTATTAAAAGTAGTAAATGTTTCTAGAAGCAGTCTTGTCCCCCTCGCCTCAACTCGGCTGATTCCGTGACTACATCTCAACGGATTAGCCGAAGATTGCCGAATGGGTCTGCTCCCAGACGAAAACCGTCTATATTGTGTAATTTGACACCAAGCATGGTCATAACCCATTCAGGGCTTTCATCGAAACGGGCTTTTGCAGACGTCATAGATCAAGATTAGACGACATAGAACGTGCAGTCTGATCTTGTATCTCTACCATCTACTTCTTTTGTCTTGCTCAAAAGACTAGGAAATAAATCTATCTCTCAGGTTCAGCGGACTACATCTTCCACCGGAGAAAGAGGTCCAGTTCACATACTTGGTGCTGAAAGAATACATCTTAAGTAATGACAGAACGAATAATTACATTTCGCCAGAAGAACGTCATGAAATAGTCTTCAAAAAGGGTAAAAAAAAAACAATTTTATGTAATATGACATTGATTTGACAGTGGAGTCATTCCTGTCCTGGGGCTTACACCTGAGAAAAGTCTAGAAACCAAGTTATCTATCGTGCGAAGCCAATCAATATACTTGTTTCTTTGTAAAGTGTTTAACACCGTTTTCAATATTGTTTCATTTATATCGCGGAAGCCAGTGCACCCACCCATGCTTTCCTGGAGATTCTTTTTCCAATACTTCGCACAATATTCTTTCCTTCCATTTTCTTCAATGTAAAAAAAAAGACTCCTTTCACCAAACGTTTTTACTTTGCGCCAACTTCATTTGTTTAGGTTCAAAGTTTACATGTACAACAATGGGTTACTTCGTAATTGTATCAGGATATTAACAATTATCTCTTTATCTAGACATAATATTCACATTGCTAACAAAAGAAGAACTACCTCATGAATACAGGCGAGTTGTGCTCCGTGAAAAGGGAGCTTGAAGCTTGATACATTTGCAAAAAGTATCGACCCAGGTTAGCCTCCGCAGTCCGCGGAAGCTAACTAAGGTCGAAAACTTTTGCTTTTTGTCAATTTTCGACAAATGTTAGACAAAATGGATTTTATGGACCCATCATCATGTGATGACTTGCTTGGTATCATGCATCACGGAGATGCACTCAACCTCCTTTTGCCAGAGCTATACTTTCGCTATCATTTTAGTCACTATATGGCCTGCAACACGCAAAAAAGGGGCATTCGGACATTTGCGTAAAGTGTCATCTCGGATCAGCCTGCGCACTTCGCGCAGGCTAATCCGAAATGACACTTTCCGTTTTTATGTAGTTTTCTGTTTTTCGCAAATCTACTGTGGGAGAAAATCTAATGTAGTCGTAAAGTTCCGTCTCGGATCAGCCTGCGCGGACTGCGCAGGCTGATCCGAGACGACACTTTACGCAAATGTCCGAATATCCCTTTTAGCGTGTTGCAGGCCATATATACTGAACCAAAAAAGAAACTTCCCCTGTGTTTAAGTGCAAATGCAATGTTATTAAAAAAAAATCAAAATGTCAGATGACCTACATATATTCGGGCGAACGATTATGTGTCCGATAAAACAAATTTTAACTCGATTGAAAGCATTTTGCAGAAGAAACCCGCTGAAAGCGATTTTCACGTGCATGCATGGACCAGTATAATTCGTGTATATTTTTTTAAACCTTTCAGTCTAATTTTATAGACTTTCATGTCAATAAGAAAAAGACGTTGAAAAAAATTAAATTCTTTTTAGTTTTCTTTATTTTTGATATGCCTAGAATTCCACAAAATTTACGCGAACGTGCCATTGGCATGCTTAATGCTGGTATGACGATGAATGCTGTTGCTATGAATATTGGATGTTCTACTCGTGCTATTCGACACCTTAGGCAACGTTTTCAAGCAACAGGGCGTACGGAAGATCGACCACGTAGTGGACGTCCTCGCGTCACGACGCGCGGCCAAGACCGCTATATTCGGAACACCCACCTGCGCAATCGCTTCCAAACTGCCACAGCCACTGCTGCTAACACCCCTGGTACACATAACAGCCGTATATCTGCCCAAACTGTGCGCAATCGCTTGCGCGAGGGTGGGCTACGTGCACGTCGTCCATACGTTGGTTGTGTTTTGACGCGACGTCACCGCGTAAATCGTGTTAATTGGGCACGTACACACCAACGCTGGCTTAGACAACAATGGAATAGCGTTCTTTTCTCTGACGAGTCGAGGTTTTCCATTAATCGAGGTGATGACAGGGTTCGAGTATACCGTAGGAGAAATGAACGTTATGCAGACTGTTGCGTACTTGAACGAGATCGTTTTGGGGGTGGGGGTTCTGTCTTGGTCTGGGCGGGCATTGCACATGGCTTTCGCACTAATCTCGTCGTTATCGAAGGGAATTTGAATGCCCAACGCTACCGAGATGAAATTCTTGCGAGGCACGTTATCCCACTGTTTCAAAATAATGCCAATATCACTCTTTTTCAGCATGATAATGCCACAAGCCATACAGCTAGGGACAATGTGAATTTCCTCAGGGCGAATAACATTGCATTTATTAATGACTGGCCTGCCAAAAGCCCTGATCTGAATCCCATTGAACACCTTTGGGATAATTTGGACCAGCGTGTTAGACGTCGCCCTATTCTACCGTCAAACGTCATTCAGCTAAGACAAGCCTTAATTCAGGAATGGAACAACATTCCACAAGCCGAAATCAATACACTTATTCGTTCTATGCGCCAACGATGCCAGGCTGTCCTTCATGCTGAAGGTGGTCATACCCGGTATTAATTTGTGATTTTGGTGAGCGACCCCTTCCGCATTTTAACTACCATTTCACTACTTTTGGATAAACCCTCAGCAATAATTTTTTTCACACAAAGTCGCAATAAAATACTCTTTCAATGCATATAAATCTAGTTTAATCCTGATTTTCATATTTGTGTATATCTGCACTTAAACACAGGGGAAGTTTCTTTTTTGGTTCAGTATATATAAACGTTTCCGAAAAACATTTTTTAAAAATATTTTTTTCTCTTTTCCACTTAATACATTTGTTTCTGTTAACATAGGCGCCTGTCTACCATTTGTACTGCCAAAGCACGTGTGCATTTATAGTCTGCAATAAATAATTTGCCATTTATGGAAAATTTACGAAGTCGCCATAAGAGTAACACCAGGGGATAACAGAGGATAAGCACATAAATAAGAGAGCACTGGGTGTGACAGGCAGATTGACGTAAACTGACATATTACATTAACATTCATGAATAATAAACCATGTATGAATTTACTGCTAAATTTCAAAATTAAGTACCTTTATTCTGGCTCCATAATTTGTATTAAACCATTTACATTGCCCTTTGCACGTATTCACCAAAGATTTTTAATACTAGTATAACTTCTAAACCAAATGTCGATAATTTTCTAAATATGAACGTAACGGATTTTTTTTTATAGGCTAAGCCAAATTTGTAGATCTAGAATAAGACTAAAAATACAATTTAGAATGGTTGGTGAATACTGACCCTTGTTTTAGGGGACAGTGTAAATCAAGATTGTTTGCACATTGATACACACCATTCTATATTTTAAGATACATGTACAGTATATTGTTTAGATGTTTCCTGCTGAGATCAAACGTCGAATGAATTTCTAGGCAGTCCGGGAATTCGGAAACAATGTAAACAAGCAATTTCGTTGAAATGAGATCCCCCGCCGAAAAATTTACTTGACTGCGTAACTTAAAATCGCTCCTAGTCGGCCATTTTTCATCGAAAGAAAAAAAAAGTGTATCGGCGGAATGGGTTACTGTACACATGTATAAAGTTTCACGAAATTCCGTCCAATGGTATTGGAGATATTCTCCCGGACGGACACACGGACGGACGGACGGAAGGATGGACAACACTAAAACTATATCCCTCCGCCTTCGGCGGGGGGATAACAAGTAGTCGCATTGAGATGGGCTGAACGAGACTACGAATACACAGTTTTCTCAGGCAAAATACCTAGTACGACGCATATCCACTCTTCTTCTTGTCATATAGTCCATCTAAATTGAAAGACAAAGGTCTACAGTTCTGACTTCCATGTACTGAATTTGGCGACGAAAGTCTGTAGTGTCTAGAGGCTATAAACTAAATTAAAGTACGAATAGCCACAGTTCACTTTAGTTTAATCTTGCAAATGCTTTAGTATGGCTAAGTCTAAAATTTTGTCGTCAAGTTAAAAGTTAAGAAAATTCAAATAGGACCTACCTTGATTTAAAGGTCCTTCCTCCACAACCAAATCGGGCATTTGGATAGGTTGATCTGGCAGATTCACTTGAATGTTACCGGGCGCTTGCGTCTCCTGCCTCTCAGGAACGTTGAATCCTTCTTGTGAGTGCATCTGATCAAACTCGTTCTGAGAGGCTTGTGGCCCTTGGCTCTGGTATTGGTTACTGCTCACAGTTGGTTCAGGGATCTGAGGAAACTTTACCATTCCAGGCTGATCGGGATACATTGGTTGGGCTCTTGGGTTTGATGGAATCTGTGGAACTTGTGGATGATATTCTGGCATTCTTCTGAAAGGACTGAATGGTACGCGATTGGACAATATTCTCATTGGGTTTTCTTTTGGGGGTTCCTGGTTTGGTTCCTGCTTTGGCTGGACACCGTTAAACGAGTTTCGTTGGAAAGGGAACTTTTGGAATGTCATTACCATTGGTCCTTGAAATAGGCGTGGTTTAAAGATCTTGATAATTCTTGATATCGGAGGTCTTGGAAGAAATCGGTCCTTGGGAGGCTGATCCAGTTTGTTGAATCGAAGGAAAGCGACCTTGGGTTTTACTGGTTCACGTCTCATCTTGTATAGATTCATGAATGGAAACATTGGTGGTCTGCTTGGCAGTCTAAATGGACGTCTAAATGGGGGCCTGAAAGGCGCATTGAAAGGTTCTCTAAAAGGTGCCTTGAAAGGTGGCCTGAAGGGTGGTCTGAATGGCGTTCTAAAGGGGGGTCTGAACGGTAGTCTAAATGGTGGTCTGAAGGGTAGCCTGAAAGGCTGTCTCAGTGGCTGGCGCATTTTGTTTAGATTCATCAGCATCATGTTTCGGCGCTGCTGCATGGTTTCCTTTGCTCTCTGAACCATGTTGTCACGGAACTTGGCGGCCATGTCTATCATGTTTGGCAGGGGGCGGCGGAACTCCGGCTGGAACATGGGTCTGTCATTCAGTCCGGTTTCTGTAAATAGGACTGTCGTATTATCGAAAAGAAATTTACTGCACTTATCAACTAGACTGCTACTAAAATTAAGATTCGTTTCTGTCTCACAGATGAACGAATATTGTTTAGGTTCTGTTTGTGTTGGAGAGCAATGATTAGTTTCCGTTTTTACCAAAAAAGGCAACATTCTTTCATCACTGTTTCAGGGAATATGATCCTAAATTGGTAAGACGAAAAATAGCAAATAATGGCATGTTTCTAGAAAGATATCATCGACTCGGAGTGATTTATGTAAGTTGTACAACTTGTTTCGCCGTAGATGTACATTAAAACATAGACTAAATGTTTGCCATACGAAAAGACAGTAGACTCGTCCATATTGAAAGCATTTGAGGTGGACAAGTTAACCTTTAATCTGCTAAATAAGTTTAATGAAACTTTCCAGCCGAAAGTAACACCTCGAACAGAGCTATTTCAAACTTATTTTTAGGAGAGAAAATATCTACTTATCGGACAATGTAGATTCAAGATCAGACTGCGCTTTGAGTCGCACTTAATAGCCTAAAAGATTAAATGTTGCTCAAATGATGGGATATGTCAATGATAGAGTTGAAGACATTGTGGGAAAATAGGAGAAAATGGTGATTATTATCATTTTCTCTTTTTTCTGACAATGTTTCCGAAAGCCTTCTTTCTCAGGGCCGTCAATACACGGACATTTTTGGTTAAATAGGTTTACCACGAGGACTACAATAAATTTGTACATGTGATAGTATTGGCCTTGAAACAGCATAGTATGAAAAGCCTACTTACTTATCGAACATTTACCAAATTTGTCCATGACGTATCCAGGGCAGCATGTCTGTATCCTATGTGGACGATACACTCGCTCCCGCAGGTAGCTTATGCACATTGGACCGAACGGACTGACGGGAAGAAAGAAACCGGAAAGAAATTTTAGTGTACAATAATGTTTAGAGTTTTGATCTTGAAAAAAATTAAGAAAAAAAAGATGTGAACAACAGTAAAATTACTTATTCTGAGCAATGTAGCCATTTTTCCACTAACATTTAAATGCTCAGAGGTGCTGGTCAAAAGCTAATAAAAATCTGTGTGCAACGAAGTCCTTCTGTTCCAAACCTAACATACTCGGTAACTGGACAATTCGTTCCCAGACAATTCGTACCTTACAATTCGTTGGCTTGGGAGTTTATTCTTAGCCCACGAGAATGGTTGTCCTAGAAATTCGAATTCCTCCCTTACACCAAATACCCGAAATGAAAGGACAGAAAAAACTGTGACAAAAGGAGAACATGTTGGTTACCATCATTTTCTCTTTTTCCCCTCAATGTTTTCAAATCTCCTCTATTTTCAGGATCGTTATAGGTATAATTCGGTTAAGGGCTAAACAAAAAATAATAAATAACAAACAAATAAACGACCAAACAATCAAATTGTCCAAGACTTACCTCATGTATGTTTTAAGTATAGGAACCCCTTCCATACGTTTGAAACACGGGTACTGCGTCAAACGGTTCATATAGAACGGCTTTCTGGTTAGAGTGAAACATTTTTTGTCGTCAGTTCGAACCCCGAACTTACCCAAGAGTTGCTTGATGGGTGATTCACGGGGCGACTGCTGAAACTGCTGCTGCCTAGTGATAGAAGGAAAAAAGTATACAGTCAAGTTTACGCTTATACCATTAAATCTGAGCCATGCTCTGTGAAAAGGGGGCTTAATGCATCTGCAAAAATCATCGACCCATGTCAGCCTGTGCAATCCACTTTTTCCGATTGGTCAATTTTCTGCAGCTCAAAGGACCAGTGTACCTCATGCTTCAGTAACTTTGTATACAAAATTAATTTTACGGATCCACATTACTATGATGACTTGCTTAGTGTCATGCATCATGGAGATGCATTAAACCCCATTTTTCCAGAGCATGGCTCATTCTATTTGAACCCTTTCGGAACTTAACGGGCCGGACCCTGTAGCTCAGTTGTTAACGTTCATGGCTTCATACCATGAGGTCGCTGGTTTCATTCCAACTCGGATCAATAATAGCCATTTAGATAGAAATCCGCCCTCTCTCTAGGCTTATCATTGTTTCAACGATGTTTGTTTAAAAAGTAGCCATTGGCTCGTTAATAATATTGCCCCTATATTCTTTCTAAGCCAAGCTGCTTTCCCACATAATCATCGCCGAAACAATTATCAGCGGTGAGGGGGGAATGAACGCTGTCGCAATACTATCATCAATCCTCGTTAAGACATTTGCCGAGTTTGGGAAGCTGCTGGCCCATAGTTTCAGGTTCCGTACGTTACGGCCTGAGCTACCCGGCTCGGCAAATGTAAGTTTACTTTAGACTAGAGAGAAAGGAAATGTGTAATGTCGATATAATATGGGTTGTTTGTTTTCCATCGATCGTTATTAACCCTTATCCTGCTAAATAAGTGAAATGAAACTTTCAAGTTGATAGTATAAACTCAAACTTTAGCTATTTCAAAGATATTTTAGGACGAAAGATATCTCCCTAACGGGCAGTGTATATCCAAGATCAGACTGCACGTTCTGTGCAGTCTGATCTTGGATGTACATTGTCCGCAAAAGGTCCGTGAGTCGCACTTAGCAGCTTAAGGGATAAAGCGACAAAATTTTGGACTGCACCCAATCGAAAGCATCTGCAGACTAAATATTAATTTTAATTCAAATGATGATGATTTCTGTCTTTGACAGGCTAGAAAACATTGTGGTAAAAGAAGAAAATGCTGGTTACCAGCTTTTTACCCTTTTCCCATAATTGTTTACAAAAGCCTTCTCTTCTAGGGTCGTTAAAATTTGGAATTGTGTGGTAAAGGGTTAAATCAGTCACTCCTTTCACTTCCGCGTTCTTTATCTTTCCCAGTTATCGATTTAAACGAACAAGGTTTGCCAGTAAAGTCACTTTCAAAATGGCCTTTTCATCTCTTTAGCTAATTATACTGCATGATTAATGTAGATATATTTATATTATTTATATAGATATAACAGGAACGAAAGTTACAAAGTAGAAATATTTGTTGAAGAAGTTTTTTCTTTTTAAATTGTATTTAATTTAAAAAAAAGTCATTTAAGCACTATACGATTAGATGTTGTTTTTCATGTTTTTGAGAAAATCCTAACAAAACCAGTTCATTATCATTCTCTTTCAAATATGGCTTTAAAACATATATATAGCCAAGTAGCCAAAAATACATGAAGACAACCATTATCTCCCGCTAGATGGCATTCTACAAATACACATCTATCTAATTTGGGCATTCTGGGTACAGAACCGGACTACTTTTCAAAACAACCGTTACTTTGAATTTCAAAATGAAAATAAACGTTTACTCAATAAAACGCTACCTGGTGCGATTCATTCAGCTATGATCGGCTAGCATGTAACCTATACATCGGCCATTTATTAAAACAGCCCCTACATGCTTGGGTAATAGGCTAATAGCTTCGGTATAAGCCCTAGTTTTCCCAGGTATACGGGAATGGGTGATGCGTCATAGCAGACAGGTCGAATCTTCGAAGAATATGACATGCGCAGACAACGTGAGGCATTTCCCAGTCCTTGACATTTTACTATAAAGTGTTCTTTCCTGTTTTGTAATGGGGTAGCCTTTATAGCGTAACAAGAGATAAATACATTATGAAATACATGTTTACACTACTTGGTCAGTTGCCAGTAAGCTCGATGTCGGATTGGAACCAATATGCCTAAACGAATTCAATTTCGTTATGAATAAGTTATACTCTGGCAAATTTGGTGTCATCACATAATTATGGATTCATAAAATACATTTTGTCTAACTACGTACCGGATCATGAGATAGACTGGTCCTTTAACATGCATGAAATTGACAAATAACAAATAGTTTCGACCAACGTCGGCCTGTGCGGGCTGACCTGGGTCGAATACTTTTTGCAGATGCATTGACTCCCTTTTTCACAGAGTATGAACACAGTCTATGGTCAGTTGCGCGGTAAGCTTACTCGATAGAGTCGCTCGTCTATTCAAAGGTCACTGGCGCCATTTCAGGTAAATTAAGCTTGTAGTATTTAGGTCCCCCTTTAGAACAAACAGTCGGGTCCTTATGATTTTTATTTTCCCACAAAACATCAACTTTTTTCCAGACATGTTCTTAAAACAAAATCTAGTTTCACGCTGCTTAGGATAACTGGAGTTTTTTCACTGTAACAACGAATTTGGCCATACTCTGGTAAAAAGGGGGTTTAATGCATCTCCGTGATGCATTATAATACCTGGGACATTCGGATATTTGCGTAAAGTGTCGTCTCGGATCAGCCTGCGCACACCGCGCAGCCTAATCCTAAACGACACTTTCCGTTTTTATGTAATTTTCTGTTTTGCGCAAGTCTGCTGTAGCACAAAATCTAATGTAGTCGTAAAGTGCCGTCTCGGATTAGTCTGCGCGGGCTGCGCAGGCTGATCCGAGACGACAGTTTACGCAATGTCCGAATGTCCCTTTTCGCGTGTTGCAAGCCAATTATCAAGCAAGTCATATCATGATTAACCATGAATCCATTAAATTCATTTTGTCTAACAAGCGAGTCATAATGTAGAATGGTCCATTAACATGTAGAATATTGCACAGTTTCGACCCATGTAAGCGTGCTCAGTCAGCGCAGGCTGACATCGGTCGATACTTTTTGCAGATGCTTTAACCCCTTTTTCACAGAGCATGGCTCAGTTGTAATTGTTTATTCGTGAGGAAGTGTCACGTATAGGAGTCAGATTTTGTGGAAGTTTAAAAAGTCTCTGTAACATAGGTAACCCTTAACCTGCTAAATAACTAACGTGAAGATTTCAATTCGATAGTAAAAACCAAAATATTTCTATTTCAAAGTTATGTTTTGGTAAATAATATCTCCTTATCGGACAGTGCAGATCAAAGATCAGACTGCACGTTCTGTGCAGTCTGATCTTGATCTACACTGTCCGCAAAAGGTCCGTGAGTCGCGCTTAGCAGCCAAAGGGCTAAGATAAGTCAATGCTCTTGAAAAAGTGAGCATCGCTGTATTTATGTATACAAATTCTAAAAACCTTCGATACAGCTTTCCAAAACATAGACAAACTGATAAACTTACTGTTGTTTCTGCTGTTACCGTAATAAAAAAAACTAGTGAAGAAACTGTGCCCATCGCTAGATTTTTATAAAAATAATCATGAAAAATACTCAAGCTAGATTTTTATAAAAAAGAATTATGTAGAATACTCAATGAAAAATCAAAAACATGAAAACTATCTAAAAAGAGAGATGTGCATTGACAAATCATACAAAGTAACCCCCCCCCCCCCCCCCACACACACACTCATTCCGTGAAATTCTAGTAAATTCGTTCATGAGGTCCGAAGGCTAGTTAAAAAAAGGGATCGGTCACTACAAAATTTTAGACTTCAAAATAGAAAGGATTTGCAGAGAACAAAAGTAATAAAATGTGACTCAAAGGTTAAAATTTTGCTGTTGACCGGTAGAAAGCATTGTGGGAAAAGCAGAAAATGATCCTAACCAGCATTTTCACTTCCTATAATGTTTAAAAGCTGTTTCAAATAGGGTCGTTCAAAGTCTAATATGATAAAGGGTCAGATGTGACGAAAAAAGAACTGTACAGACGTAAGGATTAGTATAATTATGTCTAAAGGTAAGAGGACAGAATAGTTAAGTGAATCCTTTTACAAACTATTCCTGACAAGAGATAAGCAGATAGAATTTGAGAATAATTTTAGCTGATAGAAAGCCCGGATAGCGCTTGAAGAAGTGCTCGATATAATTATTCAAAGTTTAAAGCAAGTCCATGATATTTCTTTCCATTAAAAATTATAGGCATACTTGGTTTCCACTCCAATTTTCTTCTCGTGATACGATCTTTAAGCCTTTACCAAATACTCACGTGTTTTAGTGACCATGCGGAGGAGGCCTTTTGGAAAACATTGTTCAAAAAGGAAAAATGCTAGTTAATACATCATTCCTACTCTCTCTCTCTCTCTCCCTCGTGTCACTTAGACTAATCTATCTCTTGTCAGGAATAGCTTGTAAAAGCTTTACGACGAGTTAAGGATTCACTTCTATTCTGTCTTCTTACAAGCTATTCCTTGTTATATAAGCTTTGTTAAGAAAATTGAACCATACTAACTCAAAAACCCGTGGGTAAGCTAAGAGATATTCGAGACAAAAAAAAAAATTATATTCTGTTCTATTCTTTATTACATAAAGGACGGAGACGAGACGTTAATGACAAGTTGTTTGTGCATCCCTTCAGTGTAATAAACATGTTCGGCAAAAATGACATCTCGCCATAAAAGCAGACAAGTGAGGATTTTCTATTTTACCTCTGTGTAAAGACTTGACTCATCATAATAAACCTACTGCTATTTATGCCTATGTAGTTGACAGGTTTTGAAAACGTTTATGGAAAAGGAGCAATATTGTGTTTCTAGCAAATGCTCTATTTTCTATTGCGCTGTTGAAAAACAGGATAGTTTAGCATACCGTTTAATGCGTTAAGCGATGAATGAATGCATAAAAGGGACCTTTTCAAAGAGGAAAAGTAGTCAAAAAATTGCTGTTTCGTGACTGTTTTGGTCAGAAACAAAATAGCAGATATTGCAGATCCAAGATCAGAATGTATTTTCTGTGCAGACTGATATTGGACTGCAATATCCCGATGAGCACCCATAACAGAGTTCAGCTCTTTAAAGAGGCCATTATACTCATTTTCAGCCAGTTTTAACTCATTTTGTCGTTATTTTATCAAACTATAGTCATTCTTATATCTTCATGCCAAATATTGCGCCTAACGGTTGCAAGGTTGCTTAGATTACGGTCGACAGAAAATGCATTTCGCTGAGTTTCGGCCTTCTATGTAAACAGACTCGTCGTTTCCGGTTTTTGAATCGAACATTTCGATATATCCGTTATACACTCGGGTAGATTCGTATGATGATCATGCATTCTGTCACGTGACTATATTTGACCTTCGCCCTGCGTCTAATGAGGTAAACAAAGGAAAATGGAGGCTTCTCTGTTGCAGCCTTGATTTTCAGACGGAGGTCGCGGCCTATATGCAAATTACACCGTATCCGACTCTAGGTGGAAACCAACGATAAAATTTCCGTGACGCACCGCCATTGTTTACAGCTTCGATCGTCAGCCAGTTTTCTTCTGACCAATGTTCGGTTTTTAATACAAATCTCCGTGTTTCTTTTTTTCAATTACACCATATATGTCGGTACTTTATCCATGTTTACACAAAGGACTGATTTCTGTACCATTCTAAATTGTTTGAAATTTAACAGCGTTTTTGCTCACCGGCTGTAGACGGGCATCTTTAAAGGCTGAAGAAGTTATTTTCCCTTCCCGAAAATTTGTTGTCGTGCTGTATTTTTCGGCGAAGCTGAATGTGCTGGCTTTTGACCTATTTTTCGGTACTGACAATAAATGAATAAATAGAAATTCGTGATTAGTTAAAAATGCAGGCATGTATATTCTAAGGGCCCCTGTGGTAAAACAAAATGTGGACATGTTTATTCTAAGGGCCCCTGCGTATTTTCAAGCAAATTTACGCTGTTTTAAAGATAGTTCTTGTTTCAATAGTTTTTGGTAGGTATAGGAATTATGACCTGTATTAATGGTCGAAGCCATTAGCGTAAGAATACAACTTTTGATGTCAAGACAGACGACAACTTTTGACAAATTAATCTAAAAGCAGAAATACATGTAACTTGCTCTATTAATGAAGTTGATTGCTCCTTTTCCACAATGCTTTCCATGCAGTTTAAATAGTCGTTGAAATATACAAGGCGGCTGCCCTCGAAAATTCTTGTGGGATTATAAGATAATTTTCTCTTGCAACGATTTAATGACATCTATATACTGCTAAATCTACTATCTTTGCTCTAGTAAGTAAAAAGCGCCTAACAAATATCGGACAACATAGATCGAGATCTGACTACATGTGGCACGTCTTGGTATACACCATCAGATCTTAAGACTGGAATTTAAATAGCACCAATGTGGTCAGTGCAGATCTTCGTTAGCGCTTTGATTATTTTGATCTGTGCGATTGAAGTACTATCTTAAGAATGTTCATTTTCGTCCGGTTTCGCCCCATTGCTTTTAACAAGATACTGCTTTGTGCTTGAGCTTATTGACAGAGTTTATCATGCTTACTACTTTATTGTTTTTGATTATATAAAAAAGGCGATTTTTTTTTTCAATCATACCGAGTGGTTGACAGGAAAACTAGATATTGTTCGCTGTTTACGTCAAATTCCAAGCAGAATTCTCCTCTGTAACTTTACGATATTCTTCTTTGTAAAGAGTAGAGATCGCTTTCCGCCTTGTATCTGCGAGAGAACACTGTCCAGTATTAAGAAACGTTCATTTTCCGGGTTGAAAGAAAAGATGCGGCTACCGTTTACTCTGCAGGCCTGAAAAGCCATGTGCTGTTGTAACACTTCTCTTTGTTGGGTTTTTCTTCAACGAAATACTGTATGAAAGGCATGTGCAAACACATATTACTAGAAGAACGTGTAGCGTGATCTCGGATGTTCAATGATATATTGCAGGCAGTCTCGATCAGGCAAGCAACTGCCTCTCCAACCGACTGAAAGAAGTCTCTTTCCAACTACTAATCAAGCATATAAGGAATGTTAACTAATATTTAAAGATGTTTTAAGAGACGCCATTTAAACTTTCCGGTATCTATCTATCTATCTGTCTGTCTGTCTATCTATCTCTCTACCATCCCTTCACCCATCCACCTCTCTCTCTGTCTCTCTCTCCCTGTATTTATCTATCTACTAGTATCTCTCAAGAGTTAAAAGTTCGTTTACAAGGATAAAATATTTGACTGCAACTTTATCTTGATCTACACTGTAAGTAAAAGTACTTAGAATTGCGGTCAACATGATAAAGGTTACTGGTTGTCACTGTTAAACATGAAGTTTTATCACGAGGAACAATATGTCAATCATTAGACACAAATGAGTTCATCAATTAACCCTTTACCTGCTATGCTTTGTATAAATTTGCGGAAAGTATAGACCAAATTCAGCCTATTGATACGTGCAGTCTAATTTTGGTTTAGATCCTCTCTTTCTAGATTAATGGTCTCAGGCATAGAATTTCCATTAAATCCAAATTTGAACGTAGTCAAGTGTATTTCTGTGTCATTTTCAGTTTGAGAATGATAGATTTAACGGAAGAAAAGCTGACCTGAAAAATGATTGGTTGAGAGAAGTTTCGCCACAAATAGTCACAAAGTACATGTATGAGTGGTTGTATACGGAAGCAATGTAAAAAAAAAAAACCAGATACAAAACCATCAGACGTTTAGTTTTGTATATATAGGTGAGAATGATGATGGAGTACTAAATAGTCTGCAACACGCGAAAAGGGGCATTCGGGCATTTGCGTACAGTGTAGTCTCGGATCAGCCTGCGCAATCTGCGCAGGCTAATCCGAAACAACACTGTCCGTTTTTATGTAATTTTCTGTTTTGCCCAAGTCTACTGAAGAACAAAATCTAACGTAGTCGTAAAGTGCCGTCTCGGATTAACCTGCGCGGACTGCGCAGGCTGATCCGAGACGACACTTTACGCAAATGTCCGAATGCCCCTTTTCGCGTATTGCAACCCATATATCAGAGCGGTGCTCCAGCAAAGAGGGTTAAATCTCCGTGATGCATTATACCAGAGAAGTCATCATATAATTATGGATTCATAAAACTCATTTTGTCCAAGAACGGACTGAATCATAAGGTAGAATGGTCCTTTTGACACGCAGAAAAAATTGATATAAACAGCAAAATTCTTCGACCCAGGTCAGTCTGCGGATGCAGCCCTGAATCGGTATTTTCACAGATGCATTAAACTCTTTTTTCATGGGGCATTTCTCATCTGTAATTACAGTGAGGTATTGGTTGAAATCTTGACATCGAGCAACGGCTGTTTAATTTTGGTAAATGCTAATTAACTTAAATATATCATGATTTAACAGCCTAATTGACAATAAACAACAAGGTTTGGACCAATCAGATTGTCCCGCGTTCCGTCTAATTCATCAGTGTATATCACGTGTCTGTAGCCTGTCTAAGAACTCTCTTAACCAGACGACAAAGTTTTGGACTCGTCCATATTCAGAGCAATTGCAGACGACAATGTAAATGTGACTCAAATGATGGGATTTGTCTCTGAGACAATAGAAAACAATGTGGGAAAAGGAGAGACTGCTGGTTACCGGCATTTTCTCCTTTGACTATGTTTATTTCAATAGCCATCTTCCTCTTGGTAGTAAATTACGTGTATCGTTCGCAGAAAAGGACAATTAAGGTTTTTACTTAATTGTTTTTCTTGTCTCCTGGATTCGTTTCTACTCTCCTGTCGACGTCTTATGTATTCCTTAACCCTTTACCACTCAATCCCAAGTTTTATTGAGCCTAGAGAAGAAGGCTTTCGAAAACATTGTTGGGAACTAGCAAATCCTTTGAATTTGGTCCAGTCCAAATTTTGTCGTTTGGTTAAGTGTTAACCACCCGTACATACGATAGATACATGTACGTTATCAAAGCTGACCTGCAAAACGTGGAGTTTTTAAATTGACTAGAAATATCCTTGCTATCCACGGATCGACATGATCCTTTTTCACGTCAGCCTTGGTCTACATGATATATTTTTTCTACGATTTACGACCGGTGTAAAGTAAGGCTTATCCATGGTAAAGTGATTCTTGCAGGAATTTGTGTCTCGACATAAGAAGGTCTCAGCTTTTGCAGTTGACAGACACATGAAAGAAATGAAAGGTAAAAAAGAACTTTACGTAAAGGAAATGACACTGCTGGTATGGCATTTATTTCCGTGTGACATATAAATTTGTTGGCTGACAGCCATGAAAATCTCTCGCCAAAACAAAGCCCATGAAACATTTGTATTTGTCATTTTGTCTAATTATAGAGAAGGTTTGAGATATTTATTCATAAAGAGGTGCTGCGTAATTAATAATATTTATGCCGGATTTGTCCAACGTTACCGGTGTATGTCGACTGTGGTAAGATACTTCATGTCAACATGCCCCCTTTGTGTATGTATGCCAGTGGAGAAAGAGGAGGCAGGCGGGGGGGGGGGGGGGGGGAGGGCGGTGGCGGTGGCAAACAGATAGAGACAGGGAGATGGCCACAAGAACAGACGGTCGAACGAAAAACAGTAAAAAATCTAATTTTTAAAACTCAGACCTGTCATATCCTGACTCTAGCATGTTTTCTGAGTTATTATGCTACCCTCGTATCTTTGCGTTCCTCGTTACTATTCACTACAACAAAGTCTCTGCACGCGCATTTGAAAATACCTTTGTAAAAAATGGACAATCAAACTGTTTAAGAGTTTAAGACACATCATACTTCTGAAAAGGTTGTGGCGAATGGAGATATTGCTGGTCACGAGTAAGTTCTCAGTCTGATGCAATGTTTTCAAAAGTGAACCGGTGCAAGACGAAAAGTGTTGCCATCTGCAAATGCTTAAGTGATGAGAAAAGATCTTGTTGGTTTGCTTCCAGACGACTTGTTCGTTTGTTTGTTTGGTGTTTAACGCCGTTTTCAAGATGATTTCATTTACATCGCGGCGGCCAGTGAACATTTCCACTTTTTTTTTCAGTAATCCTCTACAATTACTTAGAACACCATTCTTTTCAGGCCATTTTCTGCTTTCCGTCATGAACATTGTTGAAAAAAATGTTCAGCAATGGTGGGGAGGGGACCAATACTGTCGCAATGGCTATCATCAATCCTGGAGTATCTGTGACTTTTTGCCGAGCGAAGATTCGAACCAGTGAAGCCTGGGTTTCATGCCCTTTGTGTTACCGGCTGCGCAACCGGGCTTGACATGCTTCGAGATTAAAATAAAAAATCGTCTGCAAGGGAAAATTTGTTTAACCCTTTCCTAGACATAAAAAGTAATTGAATTGTCCAAGTTGAAAGCATCTGCAGACGACAAAGTAAATGCAACCAAAAGACTAATATCTGTATCAGGAAAGATAGAAGTGACATTGTGGGAAATGGAGAAAATACCGGCCACGAGCTTGCTCTCTTTTTTTCCTACAATGCTCCATACCATTTCAGTTGTATTCATACTTGATCCACAATTCATGTTGGTTTCGTCCATATTTCACGGGGATGTTTTTAAAAATGTCTGCTGCAAATTTATTAAAGAGAGAATGAGCTAAATATGCATAAACTGATGCGACATGAATTTTTCGAATCCTAACTTCAATGTTTTTTGAGCTATGACTAGTTCGATTTTAACAGCGTTTCTCAGTATAGCTTGCTCGGTAATACATTTTGACGGGATAGACTTTGATGCAGTATTTCATAATGCTACTAACGTTACTTTAGTCGAACTCGTTTTAAAGATTTAAGGAAAAACGGTATCCGTGATCATTTTCACCAATCATTGTACATGTAATATGGCCTGCAACACACGAAAAGGGGCATTCGGACATTTGCGTGAATTGTCTTTCCGGATCAGCCTGCGCAGTCCGCGCAGACTAATCCGAGACGACACTTTCCTTTCATATGTAATTTTCTATTTGCGCAAGTCTAATGTAGGACAAAATGTAATGTAGTTGTAAAGTGCCGTCTTGAATTAGCCTGCGCGGACTGCGCAGGCTGATCCGAGACGACACTTTACGCAAATGTCCGAATGCCTCTTTTCGGGTGTTGCAGGCCATATTGAACTTAGAGTTCCAAGACTAGCAATTTGATTGGAGGAGCCGGTCAACTCTTATGGCTAGCCTTGGAATGTACAATAAAATATAAAAGAAAGATTGGTCAATAGGGCCCACTAGCTTATTTCAAATCTTTCGCAACCAAACGCAACTGGGAAAGTTTTTTGTCGACGGTGTAGATCTAGATCCACTTGTACAGAACGTGCAGTTCAATCTTAGATCTACACTGTCCGCAACCGGATGCTAGACTTTGTGCTGAATTATAAGAAATTGTAGTGAAAATCTACATTTAGACCTCAATGAAAGTCTAAACTGAGTAGTCGTCAACGAAAGAGATGTCAGTCACGTGTATCTGTACATAACGTACCTTGTAAAATCGCCAAATCTCGGATGATATCCAAAATGGGCGCTGCAAGACACAGCAAGAACTCCGAGAATTAACACACGTAGTCCCGCCATATTGTTCTCATAATCTTACTCGAGAGAAAATAGTTAATTAAGTGCTGTCGGTAAAACGTCAGGTTTTAACGTTTTAACGTGTGTAACGCTTGACGAACTTTCAATGTGTATTTCTATTGACGTGGCTAAAAATTACGCCATTAACGTCGTTGTAAGTTCACTGTCATTGGTATTTGCGTCATGGTTATAGCCAGTGTGTTGACATGCTTTTCCTGTTAGTACCTCAAATAATGAATTATCCTTTCTCTGTTTAAAATGGCATGTAATCGAATTGGTGTAGAAGAAAGTTTTTGAGAAAATATTGGACATTTCTATCCGCGTGCAAAAATGGCCTAAAAAGTATAATATAGACAGGAATACATGTACATGTAAAAAACAGAGGAATTGCGTAAAATTGCCTATCCCGATTGCCTTTGGCTGTAAGTTTTACAAGTAGAACTCGTTAAAGAAACTCACTTGCATCATTTTCTTTCGAAAACAATGCAGCTCATGAAGGTAGCACGTCTTCTCTATTCTCCCCCAATGTGTCCTTTCAGGTAATATTTTTAGGTAAGGCCAATTAGTGACAAAAAGTAAACAACTCAAGGATCATAATTTTAGGCAAATTTAATCTTTACCATCTAAAAGTATAAATATTATTATGAGTCTGACTATGTGGTACAGTGCGGTCTGTTAAAGTTCCAGCCGCTGGCAGAAAAAAACAAGTGAATCTTAAAACTAGATTTCAAGCTGCAAACTCTAATACTAGTTTCAGAATTTAATTTTTCTGCCTGCTGGATTGTAGCAATTTCTACGTTTGACATATGTTAAAAAAAAAGAATAACATAAAAAATAAAAGTAATGAAATAAAATGAAATAAGCGTGTGTAGTTTCGCCAAAGGGTGCCAGCATAGGCATTTCTGCAGACTATGTGTACTGTATTTCTCAGTCTGAAAAGTCCTATATTTCATGTGGTCTACTGGATCTTAAGAAAAGTCTCTCTCAGTTAAACCAACGTGCAATGCCGACAGGGCTTCCTAACTTTTTGTCATTAGTATACACTGACGCACAAACGGCCCAAGGCAACTAAAACATAAGAAGACATCCATCAATTGTGGTAAGTTGTCCATCATGTTTTTTGTATGGTGTCTTTCATGTGGCATTACATAAACAGATAAGACATCACTGGTATAACTGAACGTCGATATTATGTCACATGTGTATAAGTTCACAAAAAACCCCCAAAACACACAATGAGCACTATGAATTTTAGAAATATTGTATATGAGCCTTGCTCTGGCAAAGGGGGGCTTGATGTATCTCCTTGATGCATTATACCAATCATGCCATCAGATAATTATGGATTCATCATACCCACTTTTTTTAACAACCAACTTAATCATAAGGTATACTGGTCCTTGGACATACAGAAAATTGACCAATAGCGAAAAGTTTCGGCCCAGGTCAGCCTGCGCGGAATGCGCAGGCTGACCTGGGTCGATACTTTTCGCAGATGCATTAAGCTCCCTTTTGACAGAGCATGACTCATATGTATATATGTATTTATGAATGTAGTTTATCGCTTAGAAGATTATTTTGATTTTCTCTTTTTTTGTAACTCTTCAGAAAAACCATTTAGATTAACCTTTACCAATTGACACGCTGTCGTCGCTATACAATATGATTGCAGTTGACGTTTTCTTTATGTATTGTACCTGGACAAACACCTTTAAAGGAGCGGTCTCCCTCACATACTAGTGTATGTGCGTGTGCGAGCGTTTGTGGATGAGCGTGTGTGTATAAATGTGTGATTTACACTAGTGTTATATATATATGTGAAAAGATCTTTCTTTTATTTTGACCATTATTGTATGGTCCATTTACACTATTGAGTGGGACTCTATATATAGGCTTTAGTTGGATTTCATCTCAATTCTGTTGTTATAAATTTACGAATACATTGTAACTATGCTTAAACATGGAGTGTTCACTCAATAGACGATTTCCAATACGTTTACGAAGTTAAATGACTGCAAAGTATCTCGAATGCTAATGTCAACCTGTCTGAAATAATCGATAGGCGAGTCTTCATAAGTTTCGTACTCGTATATTATCTTACGGCACCGGTGCGCCACCATACTAATCTTGCTGCTGTCAAACAATGTTTGTGTCATACGAAAACCATTGTATACATCAGTTCTCTTTTGTCCTTGATTGTACTGGTAATATATTATGGTAATGCACTGGTTACTAAATCACAATAATACGATCATCCATCAGTCATAACTTTAGCATTCAGTTGCAGTTTGTCCCGCTCAAAAATACTCTTAAAACGGATAAGATTCAAATCTTTTTTTTCTGTAGACTCTTAGGTTGCTGAGCGAGACTCTAAGCACTTTCGCAGACAATGTAGGTCCTAGATCAAACTGCACAGAAAGTGCGGTGTGATCTTGGATCTACACTGTCTGATAATCTGAGAGTTTTCCTCCGAAAAGATCTCTGAAATCGCAATATTTGGATATTTACTCTCGACTGAAATTTTTATTTTATTTATATGGCAGTATAAGGGTTTTACTCGGTCCGAAACATCGGTATGAAGTAAATAATCTGTTTAACTCTTAAAGCGCTGGAACCGGCTTAAGGTGCATTTTCGGACAACGTAAATCAAGATCAGACTGCGCAAAATTTTCACACCGATTGTAGATATACATTGTCGGCTACTTTGCTGCAAAATTTTGTGGTCAAAAAAACATTAAAATAGCAATAGTTTAGCTGATTTTCGTACTTGAAAAAGTCAATACCATCAATTCAACGTTAAAATGCTTAAAATTTCAAATAGTAGTCTTCATGAAAAAACATTATGAAACGGATGGGCTTTTGGAAACCTGGTGGTAAATGAGAGAATGCTGGTGACCAGCATTTTCTCCGTTTATCACAATTTTATCAACCCTTTGACGGACGATTTCAAACGTTTCAGCCACCTTCAATTTGCAAAAGCTTTCGCATTGGACAAGTGTAGAATTCTGTCGTCTGGAATAGATTTAAAACTTGCTGAAAAGCACAACTGCTTACCGATACAATTGCGAAAACACCATTTTTTTTTTTTTCAAGTTTTATACAAAAAAAAAAAATGCTCTGTAGGTTATGTCAATAAGTTGTTCTAGTCTGTTAACAGAATTGGTTTCACGGGGGCAATTATAACTACTAGTTTCACTTGGTAAATGGTACATAGTAAAAAAAAACGTAATAATCCAAAATAATCCAAGCTACTATGTCATATCAAAAATTCAACTTTGAAATATAGGTCTGCGTATCTATGACTTGAAGTTTCATTACACCAGTAAAATACATATAACGAATTGCTTTTTGCCTGATGTTGACGTCTCCACATGGCGAGTAATCTTCGCTAACTAGTCAGAGTGATGCAGCTGCTAGTTACACCTCACTCCTTTAGATAGCCAAGACTTACCCTACAACGCGCTCCTTTAGACAGGCGTATACATCTGACGCTACACTCTCTAAGCTAGCTACGGCTGACGCTACACTAAGGTTCACAAGGTAGCTACGGCCAAGGTTACACTAGGGTCCTCTGGCTAGGCAAGACTGATCGACGTTACATCAAGCTTCTTTAGCTTACAAAGACTGGCACTACACCAGGGTCTTGTATAGACTATGAGCCAGCAGGGTGTTTGCTCCCCCCCCCCAGGGGGAATTTTCGGGACTATGATTTTCTTGAGCCCCAAGGTCTCCTGAGCACATTCCCAAAGTCTGCCACCTGGCGAGTGGGGCTTTTGGAAGTTATAGAGGTCAAAGGTCATCAAGTGCACATCTAACCTTAACCTTATTAGCTGATCTTCAATTGACACTTCTTTCGAAATTTTATACCTTGTGAAAGTCCCAAATGATCTCAGGTAATGTAATAAGCTCATATTTAGATAATTCTATGCATTTCTAACAAAATAAAAGAACATTTAATGCAAATCAAAGCACTGACAGGACTATTTTTTTATGATTCAAGCTTCCAAAAAATCATAATCTGAGAAACTACAAAGATATTTTTAAGATAAAGCACATTTTCTTGATTACAAATGCCTTGAATGCATCCTAGAAGCAATCCAGATGGCATTTTCAGATTTATTATATATCACTTTGTCATATTCATGGATAAAATGGAAGCATTTAAAAACCAAAGTTCATTAATATATACTTTATAATTTTTTAAACCAGTTGCTGAGAAATCAACAACTATCTGGTTCATTTCTTCATTTTAGATAAACAAAATAAATCTAAAATTTATTGGTATGCTTATTTTCATGATCTCTATAGTTATATTCATTACAGTAAATAGAAACTTTTAGTGTAAATCAAAGTACTGAAGTTACTGATACATTGTGTACCATTTAACTCTTGTATCTAAAAAACGGACAAAAAAGTTTAAAAGTAAAATATATATTGATCTCATTTACTAAGAGGACATTTTATATGCTATCTACAGTGCCTTCTCTTGTTATTTTATCAATTTAGTTCTTTCAGACAATGATATCAAAGTACTAAAGTTTGAACTTGCCATGAAGTAGTAAAGGTATGACGTACAGGCATATCCACCTTTTTAGTTAAATACAGCATACAAATGCATGAATTTAACCCTTTCAGCACTATAGGCAAAAACAGTGGCCTTTGCGGACGTCAGAGATCAAGATCAGACTGCACAGAACATGCAGTCAGATCTTAGAACTCTGTCATCCGCTTGTTTAGTCAAGCCTAATATGATAAAACTCTTACTGATTTTCAAGGGAGCCTATTTCCAGGCATCGAAAGAGGTGGGCATTAAATATTTGGCGTGGAAAGAGTTAACTGCCCAAAATCAGAGATATATTATTCAAAGTTAATCTTGTTTCACTTTTTTTACACACATCAATTAAGTTATCAGGTAATTTACTTGCAATGTGAGTTACCATGATGAATTGAATTCCCCATTTAGATTTAATATTTCAATAGGGCAGATAGACCTGTTATCTTACACTGTTGGTCAGTATTCATTTACAGAGGACCATGGTGTTATAGTGGATGAGAGCTCATTCATGCTTGTATTTGCTCAGTAAAACCTTCACCATCATCATTCTCATGCCTACCCGCCCTATCTGTGGATTATGTTTTTGTTATGAAAACTGTGGTTGTCGTTTTGCCTTTCTTACACGTTCAGAATTATGTCAGTTTAACTGGTTGGCATTAAAAAACAAGGAAATAATTTTAAGCATCGTGCCATGACTATTACAGAAGGCTAAGTTTAAATGTTGGAAATGAGTTGCATGGGGTTTTATATAATATGCTTAAGTCTTAAACTGTGCAATAAAGAGCCCTGGTTTTTTCCTTATTCTTTTATCCATTTTGTTTCCCATCTATGTTATCTTTGAAATGAAGGTCATTTGTGTGTTACCATGTACTATTAATGTTCTTGTCATTAACATATTTTTTGGCGTAAAAGTCAGGCAAATTATCATCATTCACATGGCAATTCTTTGATTGCTCAGATTATCTTGTTCTTACATATGTATAACTTCTTGTTTTCTACCTGCATAGCTTCAAGGCTATGTCTTCTTTTACTCAATTACATTGTATTCTAGTGATCTATAATCTGAGTAAATTCAAAAAATGTTTTTTTCAGTTTTTTTGTTTGATATTCTATACATTTAAGAGAGACAGAAGCTTTTTTGATATCTTAGCTGGCCAGTTATCATTTACCTTGTTTGATAGGTGATTAGTCCTTATTTCTGCTATGGGCAAAAGGCCTATGCATGAGTTTTGTTTTTCTCTCTTTCTATCAGGTACCTGTCGTATGTCAAAAAGAAAATGCCTGCTGCAATACACTTAGACTATGCTTCGCTCCACCTCATCCAATATAAGCATAACTGTAGTACTGTGCATGAACAGATGAACATTTTTTTTGCATTTGGTATCACTGTCATGGGCTTATTGTTATTTCCAGGATTTTGTTTCCCATATTACAAATGATAGATTTCATTTTACTGTGCTATTCCATATCAGTGATGCACCAATAATTGCCCATCTGTAGCAAGAAATGATCAGTGATCTAATGGAGAGACAGCTTCTTCTTTTCTGACCTGATTTTTCATTTGCAAAGTCGATGCTGTGAAGGGAAGTCTGTAGTTCGACAAAAGTAGATTCTGTTTTGCGAAATGCTACCTTGGAATCATTTAGAGAATAACAAACCTAGAGTGTTTCAAAAATGGTTTTATGCATGCCCTCTTTGCGTACATTTTGATGTTTTTCAATTGTGGTAAAAATGTCATATTGTGAATAGAACAGAAATGCTACTGAATTTTCACAATGTTTACTGGGTACTTCCCCATGTCACAGACATGCAGTATGTGTATAGAATAATATAGAGTATAAATCATAGCAATGATTTAGTTAACATATTGAAATACATTCTTACCAAGCAATGAGAAAGATGATAACAATGTTGACTTCATGAGTGTGGTCAAATTGGGTGATAGTGGATAGATTTTCATATAGCATGGAATGATCTGTTGCAAACATCATTGTTATCATTTCAATGAAAGGCAACTTCATATTAGTCTCGAACTCTATGAAGAAAAAGATCTACACAACTTTATTCACTGGGTTTAATACAATACCAATCAATGTGGCAAATTACTGTTGATTATAGAAGTGAAAAATGCAATCCTGACGTCAGTGAGTTCTTATGGGCCAACAGCAAGAAATATCTTTAATTCCAACAAATAGCGTAAGATTTTAAAAAAAGCTCAACATTTGTAACTATTGATACTCGGATTTCCTTCGCTGAAACAGCTTATAGATAGGATAAATTATATTGGTATGACACAATGTTTGTCATGGAATCTATTCTGTATTACTAAGATAATAATTGATGATTTTGTATGCTATGAATATGATTTCGGGTACCAGCCATTTTACGCTCAAAAACGTGGCCAAGAACAGTTCTCTCAGTACTTTGATTCAAACAAAATTGCTTCTATTTGTGTAAAACAGCCGTTTTGACTAAAGATACGAGTTTATAAACCCATCTGAACATGTTTCTGACATATTAAATGTAGAAAATGGAATGAAAATTTAACCTGAACTAGTATTCATTGGTATCTCGTATGCAACAGTGCACTTGATGACCTTTGACCTCTATAGCTCGCAAAAGCCCCACTCGCCAGGTGGCAGACTTTGACAAAGTACTCAGGAGACCTCGGGGTTTCAGAAATTGATAGTGCTGAAAATTCCCCCCGTGGGGGGGGGGGAGGGGGGTCTATTTGTGGTTCAAGGTCTAGTAGCAAGCCAAGGCTGACACTATGTTATCAAAATGATAGAATGATAGAGAAGAAGAAGAAGACGAAGAAGTAGAAGAAGAATGAGAAGAAGAAGAAAGAGAGAGAGAGAGAGAGAGAGAGGGAGAGAGAGGGAGTGTTTGAGTAGGCCGACGATCCTGCAGTAGATTGCATAACCACATGGTCCTTCCGATTCCGGCCCATTACAATTTCGGCTCATTATAATTTCGGCCAACAGTTTGTATAGGTACAATATTGAAATGACACTTGAGTGCTTCCATGTATGTTTGTTTTTCATCTTACATTCTCCTGCCTGTCTGGCTGTCATCTTTTGTGCTGATTGTTTGCCATTTGCGTTTGTAGCCGCTGTCTTACACCTTTTATAGCTTGCAAAAAATCTGCTGCATTATATATTGGGCAAATAACACAATGGCACTTCCACATTCGTAAACTTGCAGTTATAACTTTATCCAAACTTAGTCTTGACTGAAGAACGTATGTTTTCCAAGGATGTTTTGTTATAGGTCTACAGTGACTTCATTAAGAACTGCTTTTAGGAATTTTGGAAATCCAAGTCTCAATTTTTATGCCTTTTTTCGGCGTAGCTGTATGATCTCACTTTTGACCTACTTTCAGTACTAGGAGGAAATGAATGGTTACACATTTTGTGATTGGCCAAATATAGGTAAACTACGCAAAAAAATAAAGGTCACAGTAGAAATTTACCGACATTGGATAAAAGTGTTCATGACTAGAAAATCACGTAATGATCACATTTACCTGTGTGAAGATGTACTTTTTGGCCATGCAGATGTTAAACTCTAGCTAAACATCCATAATCTAAATCATATGGATAAACTAATAGCAATGAGTATTGGCGAGTTTTCTATTTTGGTTAGTGTAAGAGATTTGGTACCAGTTTTTCCTCGCGTAAAACCAAACACGAATTGCGACGACAGGCTACCGCCCTATTGTCTTACACGAAAACGGGTTGTGAAACAACTGATTTCGTTTCTTGTCACAATGAAAAAAGATGTTAT
Organism: Hippopus hippopus; assembly: GCA_946811185.2. NCBI lineage: Eukaryota > Metazoa > Mollusca > Bivalvia > Cardiida > Cardiidae > Hippopus > Hippopus hippopus. The sequence continues at coordinate 34,025,441 of OX328101.1, forward strand.
GTCTTGAATTTGGTGATTTAATTCGAAACGTGAATAACTATGCCTACCTTGAGGAACAATCGATTTTATTGCGTTGTTAGCGAAGAAACTGGGTTTCTACTAAATTACTCTTAATAAAAGTAGGTGGGTGTCGTCAAGCATTGAGAGGGGTGATAAAACCCCGCCTTCTGATAACGACAAATAGTCGATGTTTCAAAGGTGCTTCATTTTTGTACAAAAACATGCAAATCTACTTTGTTTTCTGTTTAAAGATTTCATCGTATGGTCTAACCAGACCTTTGTTTAAACATGATTCATTAATGAAAAACAGAACAAACGATATATTCCGAAATATGGCAGAATGTCGACTCTCATTTTACGTTAAACATGAGAATTAATGTATTGCTCAATAACGCTCATTACGAGAGCTTCCTTATTCTTAAATCTTATTGAAAATTCTGCTTTCAACCATATGCAAAACAATTTAAAAGAGACTACTTTCAGAACTGTTTTCATCATTTCTCTTCATATTATATACTACAAACGAATTTAAATATTCATATCCCAGTGCCTCTTACGCCGTCTGTCTTTTTTAAAAGATATTTCTTGTCTTGTTTCTTATGGAATTCCGAAAGTTATATTATCTCGGTAACACCCCCCCCCCCCTTTTATCTTCCAGATGAAAGTGGTAATTTGGGCTTCTGCATTTAAAACATTACACAATTCTCCCTAAAGAACCTGTCTTGTTAAGAATTGATATAGAATACTCGTATAATGGCCAAAATGGTTATGGGCTGCTATTGCTATGGGCCGAAAATGTCCAGTCACCGTCCTCACAGTTCTTTCGGTGTGACTAAAACGCGGACGCGTTAAGCGGACGATATGAAACAAAGAGGGAAAAAGCGGACACCGTCTTGCACTTAATTCGGTGTCTTATATTAGTTTTTTATTTAACAAACGTCTTCTTTTTTTTTTGCTTCGCTAAATACTTTGATGATTAACAAAAATATAAATATAAGTATTAAATATAAATCTTAAGTGCTTGAGATAGATGTGTCCGGACAATAAAGACAAAGAGGGAAAACGAGGACGATATGAGATATATAGAGGAAAAACGTGGACACTGTCTTACTCTTAATTCGATGTCTTATATTCATTTCTTTTAAGCAAGATAATTTTTCGTGCTATGCTACATACTATTGATAAAGAAAGGTCAAGCATCCAGACAGAGGAAAACCTCTACATCCATGGTTCTCACATATTGAATTTTGTACATGGTGATTGTCAAGAAATGACTATCTTTTCAGTTTATTCCAGAAACTGCTACAAGAGGTTGACTGGAACATTTCATGCATTGAAATCAACAAACATTCAAAGCAGACTGGTTTGAAAGAGCTGTATAAAGATTTGGTATGGAGACTTTGTCGTGTGGCAGACAACCAGTTTAGAAAAGACATGATGAGTTCCTTTCAAAGGCAGAAATCAGACACTCTCCGTAAGCGGGTTGCTAAATCTCGAGGTGCATCTGCCAGTACATACATCACTATGTCTGACATCATGACTGATGACTCTGAGTGTAAGAAATTTTCACACTTGAGGCTACAATCCTTGATCTCAGAGAAAGGATCATCTGCATTTAGAAATTTTACCAAGAAACAGTTATTAGACCTTAGTAAAGCATATGGCATACTACAAACTTTTAAAACAGACAAAAAGACTATCACTAAAAATCTACTGGCTGAGATTCCGAAGTTTCAAGTTCCCAGAGTGAAATGATAGGGTCAGAGGAACCTCAGCCCTCAACATCAAGTATAGAGCCCCAAAGTATTTACATGGAAGCTCAACCTTCTACGTCAACCCAGCCAGATTATCAGCCTGTTCTAAAGGAAAAGGATACCTCAGGACAGAAGAGGAAAAAATGCAGATTAGATTACACTATGAAAAACTAATAAGTGTAGATCAAATGTAATGTGTAATCATGTTTAAAGCCATCTTAGTCAAGTACAGTGTTTTTCCTCAATGTTTGAGTCCACATTTGTGAACAATTTCGTGGGTTAACAACTTTCTGAACAAACCTGACTTTTAGCAGCCCTTGGAAGATAAGCTTTGCAAACATTGTAGGAAAAGGAGAAAGTCCTGGTAGCCATTATTTTCCTCCTGTTCAACAATGTTTTGTACCATTTCAGATACTTATCCCATTTCAATTGAGCTACATTTATGTTGTTATCAGCAAATGCTTTCAATTGGGACAAGTCCAGAACTTTGTCTTCCATTACCTAATTTGTTAAGCACTTATGGTATCGATACTTCATTCTCAAAGTTGTATGAAATTAAAACGTTATATTGTTCATATAGCAATAGATCGATTTCATTCACATTGCTTTATCCTTCACCACACAATGTTAAGTTTTAATGACCTTTAGGAAGGAGCCTTTTGAACACACTGTGACGAAAGGAGAAAATGCTGATAACTAGCATTTTCTTCTTTTACCACAATGTTTTCTACCCTTCCCAAATCAAATTTCAGTTCTTGAGTCAAATTTATTTTGTTTTTAGCTCACCTGAGAGCTTTTGTGATCGTGCTGTGTCCGGCGTCCGGCATTCGTCATCAACTTTTACCTTTTGTACGCTCTAGAGGCCACATTTTCAGTCCGATACTCATGAAACTTGGTCAGAATGTTTATTTTGATGATATCTCGGACGAGTTTGAAAATGGGTCATGTCGAGTCAAAAACTAAGTCACTAGGTTAAATCTTAGAAAAACCTTGTGTACACTCTAAAGGCCACATTTTCAGTCCAAAACTCTTGAAAATTGGTCAGAATGTTTGTCTTGATGATATCTCAGACGAGTTTGAAAATGGGTCATGTCAGGTCAAAAACTAGGTAACTAGGGCAAATCTTAGAAAAACCTTGTGTACGCTCTAGAGGCCATATTTTCAGTCCAAAACTCTTGAAAGTTGGTCAGAATGTTTGTCTTGATGATATCGCAGGCGAGTTCGAAAATGGATTATGTCGGGTCAAAAACTAGGTTACTAGGGCAAATCTTAGAAAAACCTTGTATATTCTCTAGAGGCCATATTTTCAGTCCAATGCTCTTGAAAGTTTGTCAGAATGTTTGTCTTGACAATATTTCGGATGAGTTTAAAAATGGGCTTTGTCGGGTCAAAAACTAGGTCACTAGGTCAAATCTTAGAAAAACCTTGTGTACGCTCTAGAGGTCACATTTTTAGTCCAATACTCTTGAAAATTAATCAGAATGTTTGGCTTGATGATATCTCAGACGAGTTCGAAAATGGATTATGTAGGGTCATAAACTAGGTCACTAGGCCAAATCTTCGAAAAACCTTGTGTTTGCTCTAGAGGCCACATTTTTAGTCCAATACTCTTGAAAATTGGTCAGAATGTTTGTCTTGATGATATCTTGGATGAGTTTGAAAATTGGTCATGTCGGGTCGATAACTAGGTCACAAGGTAAAATCTTAGAAAAACCTTGTGTACACTTTTGAAAGAGATGTAAAATGGATCATGTTTGGTCAAAAGGCTCAGGTGAGCGACTTCAGGGCCATCATGGCCCTCTTGTCTGCAAATGCTTTCAATTTGGACTTGTCTAAAAGAGTAAAGAGTTAACCCTAGAGAACTATGTGACTTAAATAACAGATTTTGTCTTATCTGAGGTAGGGTACAAATCTTCGAGGGAAAAGGCGAAATTACTCGTACCAGCATTTTCTTCTTTTCCCACAATGTCTTCAAAGCCTTCTTTGACAGGGTTATTAAAACTGGGGATTGCATGGTTAAAAGACATTTCATAGTATTTTGTTCATTCTTGACGAATTCACGGGCTCGTTACCAAAGTAAGGTTGCAGATTTTATAAGAAATTCCTTGGAGCAGATGACTTGGAAAAATCGTAAAAAAGTAATCATTGCTCATTGTGAGACGATGCAATGTACGGATAATACTTATGTACACGTATGTATGGGAGACCTTTAAACATTGTTTAGTGATGTAACTGAAGGTCTTCATTAATAGTAGTAGTATTTGTTTAAAATTTAATGTCTTGGTAATAAAGAGACTGAAACGCGTATCATTTTTTCATGAAGTAAATGTTTAATGAATAGGCAAAGTTAATTTGAAATATTTAACATCCATTTATGGCAGCAAAAATGATTAAAAAGATGGTAAATAACTCATTACCCTGTGCTTTTCATCAGATCACCATTGAAAACATTGTGGCAAAAGGTGTAACTGCTTGTCACGAACAATTTCTCCTCGTGAAACAAATTTTGTGACTTTTGATAGATTTAATGCTAAGGCTAAGTTGTACCAGATAACAAAATTTTAGATTGTTCCACAATTATAATTAGCAGTTGCAGTTGAGAAAATGTTACTCCACTGACTGAAGTTCTATTTAAAAGGGTAGAAAACATTAAGGCTTTAAGGAGGAAAGGCTTAGCCCTATCATTTTCACCTGGTCCCATGATGTTTTTCTGAAGCCTTCTCCAGAGTTGGTGAAACACAATGGTTGATTCATACCTGTCGCTATATTTTTGCAATAATGTCAAAATTTTTTATTGCTAATTTCTATGGTTTATTATGATTTACATGTACATGTATACTGTGTATTATGAATATACCTATGGTACATAGAATGGAGAGGTTCGTGATACTAGCTATAAAACTTCTGTCCTCACACAAAAGGTGCAATGAGAGTTGTAGACCTATCTAAACTTTACTGGAAGAGCAAAAATTGCAAAACACAGTGCCTTCCTTGAAACTATTTTCAAGACTACCTACAGAGGTCTGTCAGAAGTCCTCTACGAAAGGGAAAACGCTGAGGAACAAGGAGCAGCTTGTTGTATGCATTTGCAATTACTCCTTTTCCTGAACTGTTTTTTCTTTACAAAAATCTTCATGAGACTTAAAAACATTGTAGGCAGATAACTGGTCCATTCAGTGATTACTTTTTTGCATGTATCAGCTGCTCTAGTTTCTTTGCGAAATTGCAGACTCTTAGAAACAAAAAAAATAGCTGTTGTCAATTCAGAAGCTATAAAAAGCCTTACTTAACTCTTTACCAAACGACAAAATTTTAGACTTGTCCAAATTGAAAGCATTTGCAGACGACAAAATAAATGTGACTCAAAAATTGAAACTTGACCTTAGAAGGGTAGAAAACATTGTGGGAAAAGGAGAAAATACTGGTTACCAGCATTTTCTCCTTTTCCCACAATGTTTTCAGAAGGCTTCTTCATCTGGGTTGTAAAAACCAGGGATTGTTTGGTAAAGGGTTAATTCTTTACCAAATGGCAAGATTCTAGACTTGTCCAGATTGGAAGTATTTGCAGATGACGAAATAAAATGTTGCTGAAATGATTATAATCATTTTTGAAAGGGTAGGAAACATTTTGGGGAAAGGAGTAAATGCTACACTTATCTGCATGTTCTCCTTTTCCCACATTTTCAAAAGCCTTTCTCCTCAGACTTGTTAAATCATAGGCTTGTTTGGTAAAGGGTTAAGTATTTTGGAATCATCTATTGACAGCTTTTGGCAAAAATCAATGTAAGGCCTTGCCAGCTTCAACTTGTACAGATTACTTTTATTTTATATACATGTAGATTCAAGGTTCTACACAATTGTGAAGTTCCTGGCATGCATATTGTTGGGAGAAGGCATTAAGGATTGATTGATTGTATGGTGTTTAACAACGTTTTCAACATTACTTCAGATGTATCTCGGCTGCCAGTGCACCTATCCATGGTTTTGTGGACGTCCTTTTACCAGTACTCCACACAATATTCTTTCCAAGCCACTGGCTGCTTTCCCACATAACAATCGTCAAAACAATGATCAGCAGTGAGAGAGGAATGAATCCTGTCGCAATGACTATCATCAATCCTCAGAAAGAAATTGGCCGGGGATCAAACCAGTGACCCCCTGTTCTTGAGTCCTGTATGCTACCGACTGCGCTACCTGGGCTCAGTGAAGGCATTAAGGAACTTTTCAAGTTTTATACTACAGAAATATGCATACAAGTATGTGTGCTATTTTTTGCTAAAAGAAAAAGGCCATAATACAGCAATTTCAAGGCTGTCTTAGCCAAAATATGCCAATGTGTTCAAGAAATTGTTGATCATAGATCAGATTGCATACCCTAGCCATATCTGTTTGTACAATGCACAATACGTCAACTGAAATTACATTGAGATGTAATGCTCTCAGTGTGAATAAGTCTGTATATTAAACCTAGAAACATTACTTCCTGACAAAGACTATTTGTGTCTTGCAGGGAACTAGTGTATTATTTTGGGAAAAGGAGAATTAGCCCAATACAGACAATAATTGTTTCTCCTCCAAAGCTTCTATGTACATGTGTTTAACCCAAATTTATGTAGATTTTTATATTTTGCAGGATATTTGCAAATTCTGCAGCAATTTGGTTTTTGCCAATTTGACTTAATCCACTGTGCTAATTTCAAACTAAACAAAATCATTTCAACAAATGATTTAGACATTAGTCACACAATTAAACATTTTTGTTTGAACTTGTCTTAAGAACCCAAGAAATACTGTAATTCCTCAATTCCTTTCACAAAGTGACTGAATTTCATTAAGCAATCAAGCTTAGGTAGAAACAGGAATTTTGGACTGTTTTGGAAGTTTCTAAACCTCCCTAAAAGAGTTGAATAATTATATTGTTGAAAAAGAAGCTACAATACAAGCTTCCTTGTTAACCCTTTACAAAACTTTCCCAAATTTAAATGAACCAGGGGTAAAAGGCTTATGAAATCAGTGTGGAAAAAGGAGAAAATACTGGTGGCTGTATTTTCACCATTTCTCGCAATGTTTCTTACCTTTCAAAGCAAATCCCGTTATTTCAGCTATATTCAATTTGTTGCCAGGAAAAGCTTTGGATTTGGACAAGTTTAAAATTTATTTGTACGGTCTAAGGAGTTAGTTTACAAATATATTTTTGCAGTGTTCTTTGGTTTGGCATTCCTTTACATGTATATCCAAACCAAGTATAATTATTTATAACCCATTGTGCCACACGACAACTTAGGAAGGTTCAAGTTATATGTTATATTGCAGATAATACATTTGGTAGAAATAAAACATTTTTTGTAAAGGAAAAACTAGCTCACTGAGAGCACTCTCCTTTTTCAAAGAATGTTCTGAACTGTTCTTTGTTCAAAACCGTTAAAAGTAATGTATAATTAAAACAGAATTTGTTGAATTGCCCAGCATCATGACGCTTGTTGCTTACTGATAATATTAACCCATTATTCCATTACATCACATTGCTCCCTTATGGTTGACAGTGCCTGACAAATATGTAGGAAAAAGGATTTGCTTGTGAAAAGCATTGCTCTTTTTCCCACCATTTTTTGCATGATTGTTGAGAAAGTAGTTGTATTTTCTTCAAATTCTTGTTTCTTGTATAATTTGTAGGTGGAAATGATTGGAATAAAAAATGTGAAGTTTAATACGGTACTATCTAGAATGAGAGGTATGATACAGTTGTAACACAAGAATTGTGATTTTACTTATTCGGGTACCCTTTACTAAATGGGTTGAAATTTTTTTTTCAAGATTGTAATACATGTATTATTATGCACTGGTGTATTTTGAACTCTCCTAGAATTTTTGCTTGAAAATGAATGATGAATGTTTTCTCCTATGCTATACCCCAAATAAACAAAGTATATTTTTTGAAAGTCTTGCTGTTTTTATTCTATGATACAATACCAAAGCCTTCCCTTGAATGAAATTCATGGCCAAAATTGTTGAACCAGTTTCAGACAAGAAATTAAATGTGAATCAAATGAGGTAAATTTTCTTTGAACAGCTAAAACAACATGGAAAAAGGAGAAAGTGCTGGTTACCAGTATTTTGCTCTTTTTTCGATGCTGTTTTAAAAGGCTCTGTCTTTGGGATAGAAAAAAAGCATGATTTTCTTTTGCTTTTTGTGGTCAGAACAGATCATGATGAACTGCAGTCTGATCGTGTATCTACATGTATACTCAAAGCAATAGTGTAAATTTATTTTTATCAAGGACCCACATGGTTTGAACTGATATGGGCATCATTACACAGACTATGACTGTACCCTGAGTACAGGTACTATTTTGTTTAAATACTACCCAATATTTCGAAAAGATAATATTGCTAATCAGGCAAAGTCCTTATTGAATGCATTTGCAGGCCAAAAATGTTGCAAAAATAATGGTACTTGCACTTAAGTAAGATCATTTTGGAAATGAAGAAGATGCTGGTTATATGAATCTTCACCTTTACAAATGTTTTTACAAACATTTTCCTCACGGTTGCTCAACTCAGATATGAGTAATTTGAAACTAGATGAAAAATTTGAAAAAAAAAAAAAAGTTTTAAGCATTTGCCAGATTACCAAATTTAATAATTGTCCAAATCATAATCATTCACTGACAACAAATTAAATGTGACACATATAAAGATATTTGTCTTTAAAAGTTTAGAAAATGTTATGAGGAAACGGAAAAAATGCTGGTTACCAGCATTTTTTTCTTTTCCCACAACTACCAAATTAGTTACAACTTTTCAGACCAGTCTGTACAAATTCTATACTCTTCCTGTATGCCTTGTCATGCACCTGAAAACCACATTCATTCATTCAAATGCCCTTTTCTGTAGGGTTGTACAGAGGATTGTTTGGTAATGGGTTGAATCTTTACCAAATGACAAAATGTTTGACTTGCCAAAGTTTAAAATTTTGGCAAACAACAAAATAGCTGTCTCAAAATTGAATTTTGTCTTTGGAAGGGCAGCAAATATTTTGGGAAAAGGAGTGAATGCTGGTTACCGGCATTTTCTCCTTTTTTTCCACAATGTTTTCAAATGCTTCTTCCATGGGGTCATTAAAACTCAGTGTTGTTTGGTAAAGGGTCAAATGAATTCAACCACAGAAGTCAGTAATATCTTCGCCACTTTCCAAAGTATATCCCAATTTTATTTTCCTTGTGGCACATGTATCTCAAGACTTACGGAAGTGTATTTTCTGTTACCGGTAAGTGAGATCTAATTGTAAACTGTTCACAATCAAGCAGTATAGGGTGAAGTACTTGAGTCATGCTCTGTGTAATGGAGCTGCAAAAAGTTTTGTCCCATGTCAGCCTGTACAGTGGGCACAGGGTGACACTGGTTGAAACTTTGCTATTTCAAATTTTCTGATTGGCAAAGGACCATCCTACTTCTAGTTCCAGTGGACTGATAGACAAAATGGATTTTATGGATCTACAATCATGTGATTGACTTGCTTGGTGTGATGCATGACAGAGATGCACTAAACCCCTTTTGCTAAAGCATGGCTCACTTTTATTATACATGTGCAATAAGTTGCCAAAAGGTGAATGGGTTAGACTCTCAACTTCTTTGTAGGTTTTTCAGCATCAAAATGTTTAGCACACTGTCCACTTGAATTACATTTCCTTGATATTACAGACTGTCCAAGTATTACACTATTAATGCCTGTTCTGTAAGCATTATAAGTAGGGTTTGTTGTTGGTCCATGATACAATGATCTTTGTTGACAACAAATGTTTTCAATGATACCACTGTTGAGTCGAGCAGGAACAAGTTCTGTCTGAATTTCCTCAGTACAAACTTTTGTCAGGGACATAACCCCATGGAACATAAAATCTACATCTTCCCTAGTCTCCATAGTAATTAAACTTTTATATTGCTTAGCAGTAGGACCATTCCCACACTCCTGTTTTTCCCAGGATTTGAACCACTTATACGATTGTTTTAGGCAGTTAAGTCTGGTATCACTCATGTCTTTTATTGGTCTTGTATCAGTGAAAAAAGACACCAAAAAACTGGAATGAGCAAGAAATTCAAGTACACCAGTTGATGGTTCTTGACCAGCATTTCCAAGAGACTTGCTGTAACTGCTCATCAAATTCAACATCTCCGAGTTCAATGTTTCAAATGCCAATTTGTTTCTCATTTTTTGTGCACTGTTTGGAAAGATATGCTCCTGGGTCAACTTACAGTGTAATTTAAATGTGTGATTATTTTGGTTCCAGTTATAGGCATCAATCCACATTTGCCATTGAATTGTTTTGCCATTTACTGTTAGAAGTCTTTGATGATTATCTTGAATTCCACTGCTAAGCACACTGTTGCGTATTTTTTTCAACAATGACATGGGTCCATGATGAAGATCATTTTTCTTTTTGGGTTTTTATAATGATAAGCAACCATTTTTGTAGACAAGAGGTCCTTATCACAGAAATGCATCTTTAGAAAAGTATGATTATTACTGGAGCCATCCATACAACAATAAATTGGTTTAAAACCCCATTCATAAAGGGCATCAATGCATTTCCATGTACATACAGAAATATCAGATGAATTTGCTTGGGACGTAGGATAATTTGCACATGGCCATTGAAAACCAAAGAGTCCATGAAACAAATATTGCATTACATGATTTGCAAGTTTATTTTTGTGTTTTCCTTCATGTATATTGTGCATTAGCATAACCTCTTTTTTGGATTCCACCAATCCATACAATGTGCTGCTCTTTCTATTATTAACAATTTGAAGGTCCTCTTGAATAGACATTTCATCAAGAATAATACCACCAAATAATCCCTCTTCAGGGATTTGTAGCCTGTTAGCTTCCTTTCTCATCCATTCCATCATCTCAGGAATTATGCCAGGTCTTTGTTTTATTGCCGATTTGTAAACATGGAGAATACTTTCTGACGGTAAACCGAGGCATCCATTTTTGGTCATATCTCTGTAAACAGCTGGATTTCTGTTACACAAAGTCAGAGACATAGAAATCATTTCTTTTGGCCACCTCATACCCTGGGAACTTTCACAATCAGATGATTGAATCTGAGCAGCTATGAGAATCAGTTGATTTTGACTTAGATTTGGTGCAATCTTTCTCAAATTTTCCATAAGGTTGTCTCTTTGTGTCAAATCTGGGGCACAGTTTTCTTTGTCAAAGCTTGTCCTGGAGCAGTTTTTCTTTTTGTATTTTTTGTGATGAGAGCATTTTATGTAAGTTGATGACAAGGAACCAAAAGGAACAACTCTGAAGCAGTCTATATGCCTGATTACAATATTTGATGAAACATTGTTTTCATATATTTCTTTCACACATCTTTGACCACTTGAATAAATGTCTGGTTCACCAGGTACAAGATATGCACCATGACAAAGAGACAGGGTTTTTAAACGTTTAAATAACCCCAGAACTGCCTTAATTTCAAATTTTATTGTTTTCCCAATTAAGAAGTAAGAAAGGTCAACTGACTTTCCAGCCACAAATACTTCAGTAAAACCGTCTGTTCCTACTGTCAACTCGGAGAGAACTGAATTTCCATTGAACTTATCAGGTGATAAAAGTCCTACCCGTAATTTCTCATGGTTACTTTTCAATACATTCCATGGCTCTGGAATAATTTTATGCAAGTCTAGAAAGCTTATGGTTTCTTTGGGTTCAGTCTCAAATTTTAGGCCCATCACACTTGGAAGTAACTTTCCATCCATTCCTGTTTTTTTTGCTCTTTTTAATGTCGGGAAACATGATTTTCAGTATTTTGAATAAGTTATTTTGGTTGCAAGTTTCTCTAGGGTTTTGAATCTCATCTGAAGCTTTGGTGTAGATTTCTTCAAATGTTAAATTGGATCTACCATATGATTTTATTTTGTCTTCTGCCAGATTTCCAGAGAGCTTGCAATAAAAAAAATAGATTTGTTTAAAATGTCTTTCATGTTGGACTTACAGATTACCATTTAAACCCTTTATCACACAATCCTAAGTTTCAACAATCCTGAGAAAAAGACCTTTTTAAAATGTAGATAAAAGGAGAAAATGCTTGTAACCAACATTTTCACCTTTTTCCACAATGTGTTCTACCCTATCACAGGCAAATTCCATGAATTGTACAACATTTAAATTGTCCTCTGTAAATGCTTTCAGTTTGAACAAGTGCAAGATTTTGTTATTTGGTAAAGAGTTAACATAACCCATTGCATTCCAAATAAAGTTTTACATAGTGGGTCTTATTCTAAAAATTTGAGGAAAATTGTTGGAGAAGGGAGCAGTTGCATTTTACAAGCAATTACACACTTTTCAGTCAAGCTTTTCAGAACTGTTGAAGAAAGATATTTTTATTCCAATTACAGTATATGTTAAAAGTCCTTTAAGTGTCTAATATTATGCCTAGTACAGTACTGCTTAATAACATGCTTCTGGTGAAGATCATAATTGCTATCACATTGTAAACTTAGAAAATATAGACAGCAGAAAAATTTGCATATCACATATCATCAAGGTGCACAAAGCAAATCAGTGATAAACAAGTATCACTGATATTCATGAAAATGTTTTTATCCAAACTTAAGCTTCTGGTGCTTTGGGATATTTTACCTTTTGTTTTTAACAGAAGATAAATATGGAAATCTCTATCAAAATAACTCACTTCCAGATGCGACATTCAGGCTTACCTGAGGATGTGTTAATGAACAATTTTTCATGAAGAAAAGACCCAAGTTCAAGCAATATGATGGCATTTCAAATACAAATAAGAGCAGCAAGTATGCAAGTGGCATAAGTTTCCATTGCTCTGATTGAAATAAGAAATGTAAGACCATGAAAGATAGGTCGGGTGATGACAGTTAACAGGTCAGTTTGCCCTAGATACGAGTTTGCCTTTTAAAGGTGATGCTATATTTACTATGGTATTGAACAAAAATTTATATCTACAAATATTCTCCTATCAGCACTCTTGTCCTTTTCTTCTTACAACAAAGTAATGTAGTGGTTTGGATCATGATCAGCCTGTACAGAAATTATGGATCAATCTCAGATAAACACAAATTGCAAAGAGTTAATTTGGATAAACCATTGGGGAAAATGGAGATCAGGTCGATTTTTCTTTTGCCTCGATGCGTTCAAAACTCCTTCAGCCTCAGGATAGTAAACACCAGGGACTGTTTGAGAGGGTTAACTAGTTTTTAAATACTGAAGTTGAAATTTTGACAAATACTTCCCCATTAAAAGTTTGACATGATTGAGATTTGAAAAAATGTGCGCAATAAGTTTCGATAACCTTGGTCGAACGGATTTTCGGGCGAACTGACCCGGGTTCATGATGACCCGTAGATCCTTCCTAAATGTCATTTCAACAATCTTGTCAGAATAAAGCTAATTTTTAAATACTGCTTTCAATACGAAATACTCTACCAGGAACACAGAGTTGACGGCATAGTGTTAAATTTTGGCTATTCTTTTTTTTTTCAAAATACAACCGCCAGGGTAAATCTTAAGTGTGTTTACAGTTCTATTTATAGCTCAAAGACACGGGGTTTTACTGTTCTAAAAATAAGCCTGGCCTTGAAGAATTAACGAAAATTAAATGAAAAAAAAAAAAAGTACAAACGATATTTGCACTGTTTTACTTTATATGAAGTTTAAATAATTGGGAAATATGAATAAATGAGTTACCATATTTTATGTATTCTAAATAGCACTCTTCGTCATTTCCCCAATAGCAAATGAAAAACGAGATTCATATCCAACCCGACGAAACTTTCCGTTGCTCGGTGGTCATGAGAAAAATAACCCGTTTCAAAAGTTCAAACCTCTGTAACTCTGCTAATACTTACCCGTTTCTTTCGTTCTTTGTATCAACGGAAAGATAAATCATCGCAGAACACGATGAAATCATCAACATTTTCATTCTTGTAGCAGAAAAAGGCGAAAATGAACGTTAAATGACCCCTGGTAGTATTCGGTATGGAATGCAGTTGGACACCTTGTCTTATATATTACATTATATAGGTAGCGAAGTTCGTCATAACCCGAACGCCTGTGGTATAATGATACAAGGTTGGACGTGACCTCGGCGCATATTTTGCATAATTGGTTATCTCCTTACGTCATTATTATTATAGCCGATAACCGTTATAATATATACGACTGTAGCAATATTTTGGTATGTAGAACCTTTGCGTTAGATAAGCCGGCCGGAATTTTAACTCAGGATTAACTGACCGGTTTTATATAGACTATAACGGTTTTAGTAATTACCGCACGTGTAAATGTGTGTACTTCTTAAGCAAAGGTAACCCTGAATATTATTTGCGTACTTTGCGTACAGTTTTTTTTAGAGATCGATAGATGCAAATATCATGACAAAGAAGCCGTCCCGACATGTAACTTTTGGTCAGTGGAACATAAAAATGGTAGGAATTTATGGGGGAATAAAGATTTTATAACGATTTGGCCTATCCGCGAAGTTGGGAAAGGGGACTTTAACGGGGCTCGGATCTGAAGCTGGTCATTACCGTTCACTCCTTGGCAACTTGCAACTCGAACTACAGCTTTGCCGTTTGATTTTCCTTTGCCCTTCTTTGCTGGTATTTTTCCTACAAACATTCAATGTTGAACTGCTGATCGGAGAAGGTCGGCTGGTATCTGAGCTAATCCTGTCTAGTCCACAAATTCATCGTGCGGAATAAAAAGGAAATCGTGCGGAGCCTGTCCGTTTTTAAAATTTGCCGACGGCTACTTTTCGTAAAAACCAGACAACATCCGTTTGACATTGTAATATTCAGCTGCTTTATCCTTTTCGCATTGGGGTCCTTTGTGGCTTAATGGTAAAACATGCGATTTTAACCTTGAAATCACGGGTTCGAGCCTCACTAGAAGCGCTGGATTTTCGTGGGAGTGTCATTGGGCAGGATAGCCTACTTCAGAGCCCTAGCATACTAATGGTGAAACTCTAGACATACATGAATATGTGAGCTGTCGCCTTGAAATGGCTGGACTAATGTTGAAAGCTGACAAACACGATGCACCTGAGTCCTTCCAATTGTAGCTCCGTTGGTAGCGTACAGGACTTGAGAACAGGAGGTCGCTGGTTCCATCCCGGATGGGCCAATTTCTCTCCGAGGATTGATGATTGTAATTGCGACGGGCTTCATTCCTCTCCAGTTGCAGACCATTGTTTCGACAATGGCTATATTGGAAAGCATCCAATAGTTTGGAAAGAATATTGTGCTGAGTGCTGGTAAAAGAAAGCCCAGGAAAGCGTGGATAGGTGCACTGGCCGCCACGATATAACTCAAATGATGTGGAAAACGGCGTTAAACATCATACAATCAATCAATAAACCTTAAAAAAATTTAAAGGAACTTGACATACCTAAATGTAGCAGTACGGACCACGTGTTTCGGTTATTCGTTTCGGCTGCGGAAACTCGTAATGGAAGCACAGCAGAATTGGTATTTTTCTCAACATAACGGTTGAATGTACTTTATTTAGGATTAATAAAGGCATTTGAAGTATGGATACTTTGTCTTATCGGAAGAATACCTGACCTACAAAGTTTATTTTTCACTTTGGTGGGAAATTATTGTATATAAACGATTCCGAAGCCAACTGTAGTCCATCATTTGGAGAAGCCATTAGGAAGATATTCAATTCGTCCTCTATATTCCCCTCTAAATAATCGAAAAGGTGCTAGCATTAAAGAAACATAATAGTTGAAACAATTTCTGGGTGAAGAAATTTGAGGACACTCAGATGACCTTTTCCTGCCCAGACTTTCCCGAGAAAGCACATGAAGTAAAAAATAGAAAAACGGTCATGTAGGAATATAAATATTGAAGAAGATGAGGGAGAATGACCTAACGGCAATTTTGTGAAATCCTTATTTATTAGCTTGATGCAATAAACAGTGCGCTCCTGATTTCTGTCAAAAATCAATCCAAAGAAACATGGCATATCTAAATATAAAAACTGATCACGTGATTCAGTCTTTCTTTCGGATGTAGAAATTTGTAATGGAAAAAGCACTGCTATTTTTCTCTGCTTGTGAGTTGGATATACTTTATTTTGGATTAACAATTGACTTTGAGGTATGGACACCAGGTTTTATCGGAATTATACATGATTTACAAGGTTCAATTTTCGTACAGTTAAGAAATTATTGTGGAAAAGCGATTCTCAAGCCTCCCGGTAGCCCATCATTAGAGGTAGAAGTCAGAGGGCTCCATTGTGAAGACATTTAGTTCGTTTTACATATCCCTCTCTAAAGGATCAGAATGGTATAAGGAAAATAATACTTCAAACAATAAGCTACCAAACTTAAGAGATGTAATTTTAAGCGTATTTCTCTGTTTTTCGAGCACTCTAATTTCTAAAATCCAAATACAAATTGACAGGAAGTCCCAAGTTGAACATGCGCAGATGTAATCTATTCTTCTCGGGCAGTGATCACATGGTCCAAATATTCCACCAGCGCATAGCTTCCTGATCATCTGGACTAGATATCCAATCAGCGCATAGCATTGCTCTCACATGATCCTAATACCCAATCAGCGCACATAAAGATTCTTTTCGGCTGCAGTGCTCATAAATGGAACAAGCACCCCTGCTTTTTCTCAGTGAAAAAGTGAATCTTTACATATTAGGAATTGAATAAGGCTATTCCAGGTATGAATTATTGAAAATATTTGAATATTACACAATTTACCAGGTTTATTTTGTACTTTTTGACATAAATTCTGTGTTAAAATGAATCTAAGGGCAGTGGCCCAACGTCCGTCTTTGAATCTGAAGCATTTGCATTTCAAGTCTCCATCTGGTTTCCGTATTTATCACATTATTTTTAATCTTCCTCTGCAAAGTCAATATGATAAGCAACAAATGTTACCGAAAAACGGTTTTAATCTTTTATTTTTGGAAAATTATTCAGATAGCATGAAAGATTGTAATTGTTCGACACCGGCCAGTTTTATGACTTCCTGAGCAAGAAAAAGTGAAACGACCGGAGAGTTTTTAATTTTTTCAGCACCAAATAAATAATTCCACCATTTCTCGCTGTACAAGCGGAAGATACAGATCCAAGATCAGACTGCATGTTGTTTTTGATCTATGCCATTCACAAAAAGCGCCTGTCTTGTGCCTATGGAAAATCAAACTTCATTGATATTCAGCAAGATCTAGTCCGCAAAAAGTGCCAGTCTGCGCCTATGTATTCTAATATCACACTCCACGGATGTTCAGGCGGGTCTTGGTATACTTCTATCGCAAAAACAAAAGCTTATTACTCAGGGGAATATGGGCTAGGATAAGACTAAGTTTTCACCGTCAGAAGAACAGAGTGATCCCTGTCGGTAGCACTGGTAAACATAATCCAGGAACGAACGGAAAGATGTGCTGGCCTTCGTGATATGACAGAAATGCTATTCAGTCAATTTTTTACCATGCAAATCTCCTTCTCTCTCTCTCTCTCTCTCTCTCTTTCGATAGCTGTAAATACAATTAATCTCTTAATGATCTTTTTTTTAAAAAATCTTTAATTAAAGGCAATACGGACGAATGGTGTAGATAAAAGATCGGACTGCAGTTTCTTTGTTGTCTGATCTTGATCTATGTCTTTCGCAACAGCCAGCGTTTTTGCATATTGTACTGGGAGGGCAATTCCCCTTAGTACTCTTTTCTGTAAAAGTAGACAGTGGCATACACTGTGGACACAGATCAGATGCAGCAAAAAGCGGCTTCTGATATTGGTCAACAGTACTTTTCCACTTGAAAGGAATATTTGAATCGTACTATGTGAAAAGGGGTTTAGTGCATCTGCAAATAAGTACTGACACAGGTCAGCCTGCGCAGTTGCAGCAGGTTGACCTGGATCTAAACATTTTGCTTTTTGGTAATTTTTCTGTATGTCAAAGGACCATTCTACCTCATTATTCAGTCGGTTGTCAGACAAAATGGGTTTTATGGATACATGACTATGTGATGACTTACCTAGTATAATGCATCACGGGTATGCTTTAAATCACCTTTTGCCAGAGCATGGCTCATTTGCCAAGAGCATGACCTGCAATATCTGGCAGTAAAAGCAGGTAGGTACTCTTGTAAAAGCATGTGTAAAAAAATGTGTTTTCACGATAAATTGCAGACTGGCGTGTAACACAGACACAAAACATGGACCGAATCCGCCAGGGACAAAATCTGCAAGAATTCAGCTCAGACAGAAACAGCACAAAGTCCGAAAAACAGCAAATGCACGAGCAGGAAGTACATTTAGTCCCGAAGCAGAAACTGTATGTTGAAAACAATTGTTAAAATGCAGAATTCATTCCTCAATGACCTAGCTGTTGTAATTTTTTTATTGATACACCCTTATGATATAAACTAAACTGCGGTTGATTTAACGAACAGTGTGGATACAGATCAGACTGCATACCACCTATGTCTGATCTTGGATCTACACTTTATACTCCATCTCATTGGCTATTCCAGTGAAATATTCATGGAAAAGCATTGATACATATATAGGCCTTTGACCTCGCTGAAAGTATAGGTTTCATTTATAAGCATTCTAACCATTTACAAAGCAATTATGTGTTTAAAGATACATCTTTCAAGCCAGAGAGAAAAAAACACTCAAAATTTCATGGTGTGTAGCATGGTTCAGGAATTCGTCAGCTGTGTAAAGATAGAGGATAATCCTGCGGAAGAAAGCTTTTGAGAACAATGCTGTAAAATGAGAAACCAGCATTTCCCCTTTTCCAATAATGAGTTCTACCATTTCGAGAAAAAGTCTATTCAAATCGATTGAACCATATTTGATATTGTCCCTACAAACGCTCTATACAAGTCTTAAATTTTTGTCTTTTGGTAAAGTGTTAAACAATCCTGTGGAAAAACGGCTTTGGAAAACACTTTTGGAAAAGACGAAAATGCTGGTAACCCTTCCATGTTTTCAACCATTTCACAGACAAATGCCAGCATTTGTCTGCAAATGAATTAAAATGGACCAGTATAAAATTTTGTCATTCAGTTCAGAGATCGGGTTTGATAAATACAAGCGAATAGATTGGTTGCATGTTGATGTTTTGGTGTCAAAGGTTTAGCTCTTAAAGTGCTAGAAGCTGTTGCTTTTAAAGACAATGTAGATTATGATCAGACTGCACAGAACGTGAAGACTCAGATTGGATCTTCAGTGTCTGCTGCTTTGTTACGTACTTTGGCAAAAGCAACCTTGAGATAATAAAAGTCTTCATGCTCTTCCTAATTGAAAATGGTCATTTTATCAATACAGCACTTCAGGGATTAAGGATCACAAGTTTCTTCTCTTCCAATCCAGTTAATTTTTAGGAAAAATGTTATACCCGGTACCCCATTCACTCCCATCTTTTCCTAAATATTGAGCCCATGAAGAATAATCGCTACATATTACCGAGTCAAAAGTTTGGAGGTACTTAACCCGTAGGCTGCTAAGCGCGAATCAAGGACCTTTTGCGGACAATTTAGATCAAAATCAGACTGCACAGAACGTGCAGTCTGATCATACTTCTACACTGTCCGGTAAGTAGGTATGCTTTACCCAAAAATGCATTTGAAATAGCAACGTTTAGGTGTACACTATTGGCTTGAAAGTTTTGTTTAACTTATTTAGCAGATTGAGGGTAAATTAACCCTTTACTAAACGACAAAATTTTCGACTTGTCCAAATTGAAAGCATTTGCAGACGACAAAATAAACGTGACTCAAAAATTTAAACTTGACTTTAGAAGAGTAGAAAACATTGTGGGAAAAGGAGAAAATGCTGGTTACCAATGTTTTCAGAAGGCTTCTTCCTCTGGGACGTAAAAACCAGGGATTGTTTGGTAAAGAGTTAAGTTAATGGGGTTTGGTCATTAATGTCAAAGAGGAATGAATTCTACATAAATAGATATACTACAAACACTGAGACAAAAGTGTACTTTAAACAATTGACTCGTCCACAGTGAAGGGTGTAGAGCAAATGCTGGGTTCCAAAATTCGAGATTTTTAACTTTTTCCCAAACGACAAAAAATTAGAAATTGAAAGCATTTGCAAACAGCAAATTTAAATATAGTTCAGATGCTTGAATTTGATTTTGATAGAGTAGAAAACATTGTAGGAAAAACACGATGTTTTCAAAAGCCTTCTTCTTCAGGGTGGTTAGAACTCGGGATTGTGTGGTAAAAGGTTAATCTAAGGCACAAGCGTAAACTTTTATTGTGTAGTCTTGTATATACAGTCAATTAGCCAGACTGACTGAAACATCTGAAACAATAAATTTAGTTCTATTCATGCTAAGTGCTACTCACTGACCTTTTGCGGACAGTGTAGATCAAGATCAGACTGCACAGAACGTGCAGTCTGATCTTGGATCTAGACTGTCCGATAAGGAGGTATTCCCCCTCCCTCCCTCATAAAAAAAAAAAAACCTTTGAAATACATGTAGCAATAATTGTTTTTTTTTCACAATCGACTTAAATGTATTGTTTACTTATTCAGTGGGATGACGGTTAACAAAATCCCTTTACTTGGACCTGTCTTTCTAGTCTTTGTGGTATATCTATAGTGTTGTTATTGTTTTGTTCTCTCGCAGGAGGAAGTGTAATCAAACTGAATTCTTAGCTTCTGAAATCAAAATCGGTTGGAACATGATAAAATCGTGGTTTTTTTTTTGCTGTCTTTGATTTATTCATTAACCCTTATCGAATGACAACATTTTAGCTCTTTTAAAAAAAAATGCAGAGGACAATTCAAAATGTCGCTCATGATTTGGTAGATGTACTTGTTTTTGAAAGGGTGGAAAACATTTTGGAAAAGGTAGAAAATGTTGGATATTAGCATTTTCTCCTTTTCCCACAATGTTTTCAAATGTCCCAAGGTCATAAAAACTCGGGATCGTTTGGAAAAGGGTCCAATGGGAATTGACAGCCAATGTTAAAACCACGATTTCAGAGTTCTCTTTCGCCGGAAAATCTCAGGTAACTGGTCAGTGCAAATCGAAGATCAGACTGCACTTTTTTGCAGTCTGATCTTGTCTACACTGTCTTAAAGGGGTATTGAGTTGTGCATATTTGTTAATACATAGCATGCCAAGGGCAGCATCAGATGGGTTTTTGTTACCCGAGTAGATCAAGATCAGACTAAACCGAACAAGCAGTCTGATCTTGGATAACCCTTTGGCTGCTAATCGCGACTCGCTAACCTTTCGGACAGTGTAGATCAAGATCAGACTGCACAGACGTGCAGTCTGATCTTGGATCTACAATGTCCGATAACGAAATATTTTTCTTCAAAAAAAGCGTTTGAAATAGCATCACTTTGTTTTTTACTCTCGGCTTGAAAATTTTCATTTAAATTTATTCAGCAGGATAAGGGTAAATCTATTCTGGTAAAATCGGCCTTGAAATTACAAATTTTGCTGTGAATTTTAAGCATTTTCATTTATTTAGCGGTCGATATTCTAATTTCCCATGATTACCCGCGAATACCATTTGAAACAGTCAGAGTTCAGATCTCAGAGGTCACGTGTACTCGTACAGGCGGGAAAACTTTATGTAAAGAAAAGTACTCTTGTTGAAGAATAACAAAAGTTGCCTCGATGTTTTTCAAGGTTTTTTTTTCCTACACAAATATGTCAGAGGGCGATTGAGAACGAAATCGACAAGGTCAAATTCCGTTTGGTGACACTTCCAACGGCATGTTTTGTTGAGCCAATCCCTTGCACCTGTTGTTTTGACTCCTTTATGCACCTGACGATTATTAACCCTTTACTAAACAATTCCGCGTCTTAACGACCTTGAGAAAAAGTTAAATACATTGTGGGAAAAGGAGAAAATGCTGGTAATCAGCATTTTCTGCTTTTCCCACGATGTTTTTACTCAACCGAAGACATATTCCATCATTTGAGCCATATTTAAATTGTAGTCTACGATTGCTTTGAATTTGGACAAGTCTATATTTTCGTCTCGTGGTTAACCTTCTACCAAACAATCCCGTATATTAACGACCTTGAAGGAGAAGACTTGTTTGAAAACATTGTTGAAAAAGGAGGAAACGCACTTAACAAGGATTTTTTCCTTTTTCTCCCGATGTTTCCAGCTTCGGCCTTTTAAAGACGAAACCTACCATTTGATTCGTTTCCAGCAAATTCATTCGTCTAGGATAAGTCTAAAATTTTGCCCTTTGGTACAGTATTAACCCTGTACCAAACAAACCCATGTTTTAACTACCATGATGAAAACGCATTTTTAAAACATGGAGGGAAAAGGAGGCAATGCTGCTTTCAAAAACAAATCATTTAGTCATATTCATCTTGAAATCTGTAAATGAGCCGTGCTCTGTGAAAAGGGGGCTTAATGCATCTGCGAAACTATAGACCCAGGTCAGCGCAGTCCGCGCAGGCTGACCTGGGCCGAAACTTTTCGCTATTGGTCAATTATTTATGCCCTAGGACCAGTCTACCTCACAATTAAGTATGTTGTTAAAAAAAGCAGCAATAATGCATCCATAATTACGTATGGCTTGATTGGTATCATGAATCACGGAGATACCTTATGTCCCCTTTTGCCAGAGCGGGGCTCAAATGCTCTTAAACCCTTACCAACTAATCACATGTTTTAACGACCGTGAAGAAGAAGGCTGTTGAAAACATCGTGGGTCCAGGAAAAACTGCTGGCAATCAGCATTTTCTCCTTTTTCCATGATTTTTCTACCCTTTCTAAGAATTATGTCACAATAAGAGACACGTTTATTTGTCATCTGCTTTTGCTTTCAAGATAAACTAGTCTAAAAGTCGTTTAGGAAAGAGTCAACTCATTAACCCCCGAAACAAACTTGCAGCTGATGACATAAAATGGTATGGAAAATCAGCTCAACTTAAAATGTCATGCATGAATAAAAGAGGGAAAAGGATAAAATGCCGGGTACGAACAATTTTTCCCCAGCCACAGTGTTTTTCAACAATTTTCTGTTGCAAGAAACAAGGAACGTTTTTCAGATGGAATAGACTCAATCTATATATGTTTAGCTGGTGCATAAATTATGTGCTGAAGTTGGACTCTGAAGAAGTGATATCCAACAATATAAGATCCGCTCAAAACTCCAGAAGATGAAATCCAAGCATTAAACTGGGAAGCGTGACCTGAGGCGCTCTTGCAGACAGAATATATTAAGATCAGACTGCACAGAAAGTTCAGTCTGATCTTGTATCTATTTCGTCCGATACCGTGAGACATTTTCGGTGAAAGGAACATTGAACTTGCAATATCGGCTGAAAATTTTCATTACATTTATTGAATTGTTTAATGGTTAAGAATTAGGTACAAGTTTCACTCATCACAATGTTTTACAAAATTTGCAAACTGCACATGTATCAAATTTATGTTTCCACCCTTTATGCGCTGAAAAATGACATAAACTTTTTCGGTTCAGGAAAACAGCGAAAATTATTGCTATTCCAACGCTGTTTTGGCTGGAGCATTTTTGAAAGTAGTGGACAGTATATATTCACGATCAGGTTGCACTTTCTGTCTGCAAAAGCAGTATAATTTGTGTTAGCTTTATTAGAGTTTTAAGAGTAAGGGTAAAATTAAACAAGACTGAGTTTATCCAACATTGCATAATTGACCATTTAGGGTGCGGGATAAAATCCTAGATAATTCTGCGGACAGTGCAGATTAAGATAAGACTGAATCAAAGTGCTACAGTGAAAAAAGAATGCAGTCTGATGCTTGATTCACCGTACACTGGTCAAGATAGCTTTTCAAGTATATGTACCATTTCATGCATAATGAAAGCGTTACAAATAGGGACTGTTTTTTTTTTATCCGGTCATGCGCTGCTACTTTACGGACGAAGATAATCCAGTATGTAGGTTGGGTCTAATCTGATTCTGCACGTTCGTCCTCTCTATTTACAATTTTTCTCACGAGTGTTAATGAAAATCTTGTACTTCAGTCAGTAATCTTCAGAAGTTTCTGAGGATAAATAACTTCAGAGTCCATAACTTTCTGTGTACTGTGTATACATGTATGCATGGGGCCCGTTTTACTCAAATGTTCACAAAAAATTTCGTATCTGAAGACTTGTGAGAGTTACCCAGTTCTTAAGCGCATTTTACAAAGCTTGCGTAAGTACATCGTACAGTGCCAATACTTTGAAGTTACATGTATATGAGCCATGTTCTATGAAAAGAGGGCTTAATGCATCTGCAAAAAGTTTAGATTCATGTCAGCCTGCGCACTCCGCGCAGGCTTACATGGGTCGAAACTTTTTGTTTTTATTTTTGCATGTCGAAGGACCAGTCTACCTCATGAATCAGCAGGTTGTTAGATAAAATAGATTTTATGGACCCATAATGATGGAATGACTGGCTCGGTATAATGGATGCTGATTTCTTGCTGGTGTCGCTATGCAGGGAATTTTTATAGCGTATCTAAAGCTGGATACACAGCGCTTGACATGACTTGATGGTAGAATAAAAATATCCTCAGTTCGGTGATATCGATGCATATATAGAGTTACTATAAAGAAGGCCCTTTTTCTGTCGTTTGCCTCGTCCTTCTTAAATCAGTTTTCTTCCGTGGATTGTTCGATCTTTTATTAATGACATGTAAGTACATCAGTTAAAAAGCTACCATATAGTGAATATATATTTATGGATTTTATTTCAAGATAGTAAATACTGTTTGCAAATGATTTCACAAAATTAGAAAGATTGGAGACAAACCTGAAAAAAACATACAAAAATACGACAGAGAAGAAATACAGGACACATTACCGTTCAAGATCAGTATGAAAACAAACAAACGACAACTTTGCATTTTGTTTTGATCCATCGACCACTTTTAAAAAGACACTGAGTCTTTATCTCTTTAACACACCATCCCGAGTTTTGGGGTCCAGAAATGTGAGAAAGTAGAAGATGCTGGCAAGCATCAGTTTCATCTTTTTCGATCATGTTCGTAGCTAGTCAAAGAACGTCGTCGTCTGCAGATGCTTTCGACTTGAAAAAGTCTAAAATTTGTCGTTTTGGAAGGGGTTAAAACCCCAAAACCCTTTTCTTAAAAGTATAAAGCCTTCCTATTAGGTCAGTCCGTGGTAGTGAGGTAGAGTGTCGGCCTCGTAATCATGAGGTCCCGAGCTCGATACCCGGGAGCGGATGTCAACCTTGTAGCCCACACATTCGGCGCGAGTACTGGTGCAATGCTTGCAAAGAAAAACACCGATGATTGCTGAGTGTAACTTTAAACTGCGCGATATACCAAATTGTGTGTTTTTTTAAATGAAAGTATTAAAACCCCGACTTTTGCGAGTTTAATTTTCTTTCCGACAAGGAAATCTAGCCATATTAAAGATCAGACTGCACGTTCTCAATTACCAATGGAAGGCTTTAAGTGATCATGACGGTGCATTAACACTGTTAGATAGTTGAAATATATATATTGGAGCCATGCTCTGACAAAAGCATCTCTGGTACATGAGACCAAGTAAGACATCACATTATTATGGATCCATAAAATCCACTTTGTATTACAACCGACTCAAGCATGAGGCAGAGCATTCCTAGGGCATGAAGAAAATTGACCAACAGCAAAACAGAAGTGTCGGCGCAGGCTGACCTGGGTCGATACTTTTTGCAGATGCATTAAGCTCCCTTTTCTCAGACCATGGCTTATTTCATTCGTCAGTATAGAACACGGTTTACAAAAGACAACACAATCATATACTATACATATACTGAAGAAATGTAAGCGTTAAACCCCAGTCACACTAGACCAAGTTCCCACTACGTCAATGTAAAACCGGTCCGACATAGTACGAACTTGTACGACGTAGAAGGAAGACAGTAGAAACCGATAAGGACGTAATGCGATCTTAATGGTCTTGGCTGACGGTGAATTTTGAACATGTTAAAAAAAAAAACGTAGCGAGGACCTGA
This sequence comes from Hippopus hippopus, assembly GCA_946811185.2. NCBI lineage: Eukaryota > Metazoa > Mollusca > Bivalvia > Cardiida > Cardiidae > Hippopus > Hippopus hippopus. Next base: position 34,051,201 of record OX328101.1, read on the forward strand.
TCCAATCAGGACGCAGTAAGGACTCAATAAGGACGTGGGAACAACGGCACTGACGTAGTACCAACGGGGCATGAACCTAATATGGTCTTCATTGACGAAGTACAAACATGGTATGGACGGGAAAGATTGCACTGCGTTCTTACTGCGTTCATACCACGACAATTGCGTACCCACCACGACCGTTCTCTGTTTCTGCAAAGGCAAAAGTACGTTTATACCACGTTGTATAAGACAACATTACGTTTGTTACACGTTCGTTCGGTGCTTAACACGTCCGTTGTACGCTTGCAGCAAGTTCTCATAGCGCCCATGTCTCGTCCAACATTTTAGTATAAATAGTTCGCCGAATTTCTCACATTTTCACTTAAGTTTCAGCTCTTATCACTCTCACGGACTTCGGTAATTTCAAGCTGCTCTACAGGAGGCTCTGGTACTCCTGGTGGTTCTGCTATACCGGCAGCACCGGCATCAACACTGCGGCCAGGTTGTGAAGTGCTACCCATTTTCTGGTCTTTTTGTCTTCTCCCACGACCTTTTGGAGGCATAGTTGTATGCGGGTTGTTCACTCTAGAAAACTTGCTGAACAAATGAGAACGGAGAGTGCATGGACTTGAATTTATAAGATCACGAAGGGTGCAGTGAGAACGTAGTAAACGCGCAATAAGCGCGTGGTGCGATCTGAAAAGTCTTAGAAAGAACGTAATAAAAACGCAAAGGACGTGGTGCGTACTTTATCAAGCGCGCGACAAAACTTAGCTGGGACGTGTTAGACGCACTGACATCCTGGCAGGGGCGTAGTAAAGACGTAGAACCAACTTGAAAACTGTGTTTTTTCCTGCATTTTATCCCGTTCTCCCTGCATTTGTCAAGTTTTAAGAACGCAGTACGGTCTTTGTGGTCTTTGTCTGAGTGTGACGGGGGCTTTAATCTATCTATTGCTTCTCCAAACATGTTTGCGTGCCCTCGTGGCTTGTGGCAGAGATTAGGGCTCGAAGCCTGGAAGTTCTGATTTCGATCCGCGCTCGAAGCACTCCCTTTAGAGGTACTGTCATTTGGCAAAACATCTCAGAGCCCTAGCCGAGTACTGAAACCCAGGACACACATGGGTATGATATAACTCAAAAATGTTGATGCGGAGTAAAACGCCGTTCAATCACTTAATAACTCAATCAATCTTAGTATCTTCTGTAAATACTTATAGCGACATATCTCCTGTAAATATGGCCATCTGCATCCCTAGTTTTTCTTTAATCCAAGGCTTACGCAGTTATGTACAATTTATTGTATAAAGCAATAGGGTATAGTTTGTGCCGTTAAAAATATTCTTTGTTATTTTATAGAAAAATATAATTGTTGATCACCAACATCGTCCGAGGCTCAGTGCTTATTACATTGTTGAAATCTTTCTTGAGAGTTTCTATTATAATTTTTCAATTTTGCAAGGCATTAGTGGGCACTTGCCCAGTGGTGACAAAACATATGAAACACGTGCAAAAGTGTGCCGTGACCTTCATACAACAGTAGTGTTCAAAAGCTGCATAAATCGACTTTTTTGGAGTTTGTTGTCATCCTGGACGATCTTATTAACCGAATCGCCAATATGTATTTTAATTTCAAATGATTCTCGCTTAATTGTTCTAACCCTCTGATACGGGCAACATTTACACAAAAGTTACATTTTTTTGTGCTCGTCAAGTTACGCAGAAAATTACGCTGGAATCAGTTACGAACTTTTTAATAAAACGCACTAGAATTACGCAAAATTACGAAAATATTGTTTGTAACTACCTAAAGTAAAACGGGCCATGCTACTATTAAAAATACAGGAAAATTAGTGTTCATGCAATGAGCAAAGTCTACTTTCTTGCAATGACTTGTACAACCTTTTGATAATATAAGGGAGAAAAAAGATCAATTAGCAGAAAGATAATATTGTTGATACACGCATATATAATATGGTTAAATTAGTATAAAACCTTATTCTGTCCATTCTCTCTTCGACAAACCCGTAGTTTGTCGTCAGAAATCAAGTGCTTTAATTTCGTAGCGTAAATTTATGACGATTTTGAATTCATCGCATAAATCTGGAGGAAAAAAATTAGACCTTAACAACTTTGTGGTATAAGTATTTTATGCAGAATTATCATGGCATCAATTCTTTATACACACGTGACGTTTATTAAACCCCCACAAACGAAAGTTAGTAGGGGAATACTTCAGTAACCTATTCCGTCCGTCTGTCTCTCCTTTTCTGTACGTGCGTTGTCCTGAACATAACTTTCAAAGTATAAAATCTATCGGCTTCAAACTTCATATGCAGATAGATCACACTGAGGACACGTGCAGTGTCAAAAATCTATAACTCTGGCAACAATCTTTTTGGAGCTATTGCCCTTTTCTATTTTACAATTTGGATTTTTGTCTAGAGCATAACTTATAAAAGCCATCGGCTTCAAACTTCATAGATAGATCACATTTAGGACACATGCAGTGCAAAAGATTCATAACGTTTTGTTTTTTACATATTTGATTTTTTATCCGGAGCCTAACTTCTAAAGTAATAAGCTGTCTTACGTCAAACTATATGCAGTTAGATCACATTGAGGCAAAGTGCAGTGCACAAGACCCATAACTCTGTCTTCATTATTTCTTTGCTATTTAAACAATGTCCGGAACATAACTGCAAGAGCTATGGACTTAAAACTTCAGATACAGATAGATCACACTGCCCTCCACAAGACCTGTAACTCTGTCATTATTTCTCGTTATTTTACATTTTGGGTTTTTGACAGAAACATAACTCCCAAACTATTGCAGCTATTGACTTAATACTTCAAATACAGATAGATAATATCGAGGAAAAGTGAAGTGCACAAGATCCGTAATCCTGTCTTCAGTATCTTTTGAGTTATTGCCAATGTTTTTTTTGTCCAGAGTATGTTTTCCAAAGTATACAAGCTATTGACTCGAAACTGCAAATACAGATAGGTCACATTGAAGACAAGTGCAGCATACAAGATCCATAACTCTGTCTTTAGTTTTTTGAGTTCTTGCCCTTTGTTACTTTACATTTTGGGTACGAAAAGGGGCAGTCATTCAGTGACACGGAACTAGGTGGGGGTATTTTGTTCGCCTGCGACAGTTCAAGTTATCATATATAAAAAGTAAGTTTACATTTCAATCACTTGATTTCTGGCGTAATTAATACTATGCATGTTTGTTACACAGTTCATCATTTTTTTCCTGTTAGTTTTCATTGTTTATGTTAGATTTTCAGCAAGGACTTCAGGTTAAAGGGCGAGACACTATAACGAAAGGTAAGTGAGGTTATTTCTTTAACCCTTTACCAAACAATCCAGTGTTTAACCCTTTCGGCGGCACAGGCGAAAACAGTGACATGCGGACGGCATAGATGAAGATCAGACTGTACAGAACGTGCAGTCTGATCTTTGATCTATACCGTCCGCTTGTGTAGTCAAGCATAAACAATCACAATCTTTGTAAGTTTCAATAGTATGTATTTAATATATTGTATTTAGAGCCGTCGAAAGAGATCGAGTTTGTTTATTTGGCGCTGAAGGAGTTAAACGACCATGAGAAAAAAGTCTTTGGGATACATTGTGGGAAAAGGAAAAAAAACTCTAGTAGCTGGATTTTTCTCTTTTTCCTAGAGGAAATGTGTCTCTCTTTTCAAAGACAATTCCTATCATTTGAGTAAATTGTGACTGTCGCCTGCTTTTAATTTGGAGATATCTGAGATTTTGTTGCCTGGTTAAGAATTAAACCTTTCTACTAATGGTCTCAGATAACCGAAAAGAGTCCGATTTTTTTTTGTTTGAGATGGTGGCATGTGCGGATAAGTGGTAGGATATGAAGACGATATAAATGAGCCATGCTCTGGGAAAAGGGGGCTTAATGCGTCTACGTGATGCATTGCTTCAATCAAGCCATCATATAATTATGGATCCATAATAGCCACCTTTTTGAACAACCAGCTAAATCATGAGGTAGACTGGTCTGTGGACATACAGAAATTTTACCAATTACGAAAAGTTTCGGCCCAGGTCAGCCTGCGCGGACTGCGCAGGCTGACTTAGGTCGATACTTTTCGCAAATACATTTAGCCCCCTTTTCACAGAGCATGGCTCAAATTGGTTTTTGTGATAAAGGGAGAAGTGAATTCTAGCAAATTTTTTTCTAACCCTTTCCCGAACAACAAATTTCAAAGCATTTGCAGACAATAAGGCAAATATGAACCAAAACTTGAAATTTGTCTTTGGGACAGTAGAAAACCTTGTGGGAAAGGAAGTGAATGCTGGTTACCAAGATTTTCTCCCATTTCCACAATGTTTTCAAAAGCAATCTTTAGGGTAGTTTAAACTGGGGATTGCTTGTTATCCGTTTGTCAAACAATCATGAGTTTTAATGACCATAACAAAGAGGGCTTTTAGAAACATAGTAGGAAAAGGAAAAAATACTGTTAACCAGCATTTTCTCCTTTTCCCAGATTGTTGTCTACCCAACGAAACAAGTTCCATTACTTGGGCCACATTTAAATTGTCGTCTGTAAATGTTTTGAATCTGGACTATTTCAAAATTTTGTCGTTTTGTAATGAGTAGCAGAGTACAGAGTATGATACTTTAGCATACTTGAGTACAAAGTGCTCAAGGTGAGCTTTAGTGATTGCACTGTGTCCGGCGTCCGAGCGTCAACAGTAACCCGGTGTACATTTTCTGACAAATACTCACTAGTTATGCTTTGTGAAAAGGATCTTTATTACATATTCTTGATGCATTTTAAAAAACCAGCAAGTCATCACATATTCACGGATTCCTAAAATCTAATTTGCATAACAACCGACTGAATTATGAGGCATATTAGTCCCTTTACAGAAAATTTAAAGACGGCGAAAAGTTTCGACCAATAACAGCCTGCGTGGATTTCGGAGGCTGAAATGGCTCGATATTTTTTTTGCAGATGCATTAAACCCCCTTTTGACAGAGCATGACTCACGAAATCTAGTCCAATACTCCTGGAAAGTTGGTCGGAATGTTTGGCGAGATGATATTTCAGAGGACTATCAAAACAGGTCACGTGAGGTCAAAATTTAAAACCACTTGCACAAATCGTATAAAAAAAATATAGTGAACACTTTTTCAGTCCAATGATCGTGAAAGTTGGTTAGATTGGTCGTCATGGGTCGGTATTCACCAATAATTTTTAAGAACATTCTTAGTCTTATTCTCCATGATTTTTCTAAATTTGAACGTAACACAACTTCTGATTGGCTAAACCAAATGGTTGCGTTACTTTCAAATTTAGAGAATTCCGGGGAATAAGACCGAGAACGTTCTTACGCATGGTTGGTGAATACGGACCCAGATATTTTGTCCTGATGTTGTCACGATAGTTCGGGAATCATGAAAATAGATCACCATGGTCGAAAAGTTAGGCAAATGGACATATTCTGGAAAAAACCTTGCGTAAACTCTAGAGGCTAGACTAGTACGATGCAACTTAGTCATAGTGTTTGCCTTGATGATATATCGAACGAGTGCGAAAATGGGTCATCCCAGAGCATAACGTAGGTCAGTGGGGCTAATCTTATACCGCGTTCACATATTCACGGAAGACCGCCACGGAAGAGCTACGGATTCGTGCCGGCATCGTCCGTAACTACTCGTACTGGTTAGTAGCTCTTCGTATTGTAACCGTAGTCATTCGTAGTAGTCCTTGTATATCCGTGGCTATCCTTGACAATTTTTGAACATGCACAAAAAATCGCTACGGATCAAACAACCGTAGCGTATCCTTACTAGTCCGTATTATACCGTACTGATACGTTCTGGTCCGTATGAAAACCATATCAGTCCGTACTGATTCGTAGGCCCAAAATAGTCAAGGATTGGATACGGTGAACTACGTATTAGTACGGTAACACTACGTATTAGCTATGGTTATGATACGGATTTGTCACGGAAAGTCACGATCTTAATACGTTGTACTACGGAGAGGCAGGGATTCGCACGGTCTTTTACTGTTTACTACGTTGCAACACGACACAGTACGGAATTGTAGAGACCACTACTGTTTGGTAGGATAAATTCAGTATCATGTACTTCAACAAGGGTATAAATACTCCCTCTTTGTAGGACACAACGTATTTGCGTTTTGTCGTTGAGTTCACAATCATGAATCGTCAACAAATGATGTTTGCAATAAACTGGCTGTAATTGAATATTAATATGACACAAAATGCCAAGGCACTGGTCGAGCTGCTTATTGACATACATAGAGATAATAATAATGTCAATATCGTACTATTAGTAATACCTTTACATTTAAGGTTACATATTTTACAAAACATTGTACTAAACTGAATAAACATCAGCCTTATAATGTGACATTCCAACCAAAAAAACGACGCTAAAGATGCAGTTAAAAGGATCAGATAATACTAGTACATAAAACCGTCTCCGTTTCTGGTGGTTCAGGCGTCCGCCGACGGAACGGGAGGTCGAAGGCTCGAGCCCCGCCAGGAGCTTGTTTTTATATGGCTGGTTGGTGAACCGCCAGCTAGTTAAATGTATGGTTACTGATTGCCTGCCTGCCTGGTGCCTGGCATAAAGGATAGGAATCGAGAGTAAAGATGCACAGAGAATGAGATGTCTCATAAGCCCGGGAGGCTGGCCCTTTCAATATGGGTGTACTATAATAAACAAGCATTTTACTTAGCTTTTAAAACATAAACCTTCACGATAATTAGTGTAACTGTAAAATAAACAGCAAATTTTACTTACAGAAGAGAAACGTTATTGATCAATATTTTTCATTAACCATTTCCCATTCAATCCCTTGTTTTTATGGGTTTGCAACAGACGACTTAAGAAAACATTGATGGAAATCGAGAAATTGCTCATAATGAGCAAATTCTCAATTTCCAACAATGTTTTCTACCTTATTGTAGAACTAAAGCTCATTTGTACCAAATTTACAGTTGTCGTCTGCTGATGCTTTCAATTTGGAGGAGGCCAAAATTTGTCAACTGGTAATTGGTTAATGTTTATAAAAATCAGGTAATAGACGACAGAGGATATGTGGACTAGAGATTGGCTTTTACGGAGACCCCCTTCATGGCCAGTACGAGGTTCTCATGGGCGAACTTGTCGTTGTCTGCGCATGTCATATTCTTCGAAGATTCGACCTGTCTGCTATGACGCATCACCCACCCCCGAATATTAGGGAAAAGTAGGGCTCATACCGAAGCTATTAGCCTATTACCCAAGCATGTAGGGGCTGTTTTAATAAATGGCCGGTGTATAGGTTACATGCTAGCCGATCATAGCTGAGTGAATCGCACCAGGTAGCGTTTTTTTGAGTAAACGTTTATTTCATTTTGAAACTCAAAGTAACGGTTGTTTTGAAAAGTAGTCCGGTTCTGTACCCAGAATGTCCAAATTAAATAGATGTGTATTTGTAGAATGCCATCTAGCGGGAGATAATGGCGAACTTGTTGCATCACTCGTCACAACTCGGCCGATTCCGTACCTACATCTAACCTCGTCCGTATAACGGTCGTTTCCATTTGAACTGCGAATCACATGATCTTATACATGGCGCGCCAGTGTCAGTCGTTTAGCAACGACATAAACAACCTCGATGAAGTTAATCACATCTGTTTATCTGTCGGTGAAAACTTCAATCGGAATTGATAAATAATGAATGTACGAACTGTTTGCCTACTCAACTGAAATATAGTGAGAAAAATTTCGATAGAAAATTGAAACTCAAGTTTTCTTTTTCAAGAGGAGCCTTACAATTTTCAGAACGGTAAACCGGCGTATTTCCGGGTATGTACCGATCTGGTGCATATCAATCCACCAGATACAGCCGAGGGATTTGATGGCTCCCATCACCCGAGGTATGCCGAATGTTGTTGCATTTTGAAAGTGATCAAGCTAGAGGTTGTGGACGGAATGCTAAATCGTGGTAGATCCGTATCGATCCGTTGAGATTCGTACTACTCCGTATCGGACCGTTCTTATTCGTACTAACCCGTACTTATACCGTAGCAAACCGTAGTGTATCCGTAGTACAATCGTCCTCATTCGTGTGGCTCCGTATTAAACCGTGTCGAACCGTAACAATCCGTATCTCTCCCGGGGCTTTTACCTACATTTTGGCGGTAGATCCGTCGAACTCCGTACTCGCACCGTTGTGCATCCGTATTGGAACCGTAGCGGACTACAGAATTTGACTTTTCCGCATTCATCCGTGAGCGATTAGACAGTAGCTCTTCCGTGGCGGTTTTCTGTGAATATGTGACCGGACCATTAGACAAACTTTGTGTGCATTCTACAGGCCATATTTTCAGTCCAATACTCATGGTTAGACCACGCATGTAGCGAGTTGACCAATCGGCGTTCAGTGTTTCAAAAGTAGGCTATATATCGCAGATACAACTCCCGCGGTTGTATATCTTAAAATACCATGATAGTATATCCCGCACGTGAATTCCGACAATTTTTGTTCGCAATATCGAGTCAAGACAAAATGTACCCTTTACGGTAAAACATTTCGAATTATCGGCAGCATTTTGATAAGTGAGTGCAATATTATTCTAAGTGCCTGTACAATGTAAAGGCACTTAAAACAGTATTGCTTTTACTAAAGCAACCTCTTGAGTGGAGTGTGTATTTGTCAATAGAAAAATTATGCTCCAGTTAGGAAAAAGAAAAAGCTATAATGTTCGCATTTTAGCTTTTAAAAACATGCCATTGCCTTAACAACAATTTTTCTCTTTAATCTCAGAAAAATAAAATCTTATTTCAGCTAGAAATATAACAACAAATTCACTGCTTTCTTTAGTTTATTTGTATTTTGAGTTTAACGCCATTTTGTCATTTAACGGTGGTCAGTGCGCCTATACACAAGCGTAGTTTGGTATTAGTAACATTAACCCTTTACCTGCTAAATAAGTTTAAAGTAACTTTCAAGCTGATAGTAAAAGTTCAAATATTGCTATTGCTAAGATGTTTCGATGGAAAGCATCTCCTGATCGGACAGTGTGGATCCAAGATCAGACTCTGCACGTTCCATGCTGTCTGATCCGGACCTAATTGTCCGCAAAAGGTCCTTCGGTCGCGTTTAGCAGCCAAAGGGCTAAGCTCGATGGCTCTACAAAATTAAAAAAAATCATGAACAGATTCGTTGAAATTCAAGTATTGAACATACATGTAATTGCAAAAAAAAAAATAAGTAATATTTCTCAACAACATTCTATGTCCTTCGTAATTAAATAGAACAGTTCTGTCAAATTAAAAGAGACACGTAGTAAGTTCTAAATACATGTACATTAACGTCCCTTTCGTCTCTGACACCCACCATAAATCGAAACAGATCGTTTTCAAAATATTGCAGACATACTAGTTCGGTCTTAACACTCCACAAACAGGTTTACTTTGATTAAGCATCATCACGAATAATTTAGAATAACAAGTTGGCTTCTTTGCAAAAGAAGCCAGGAGAGGTCAGCATCCATGTTTTCAAATAGTTTATTAGCGTTTAATTTCAATATATTTTGGTACATGTAAACAAACAAGTAAAAAAGCCACCGCGTAGAAACCTCTTATGCTTTACATGACGGTCATTTGACCTTCTTTCCGCGTTTTCAAGTCGCATGATCTTTTCCAGCGGTCTTCTTTCTCTTTCTTAACGAAATTTTTCATATTTTTTCTTCTGCTTAGATTTATTTCCTTAATGAAAAATTACAATTATTTTAGAGGTCATTTGCAACCATGGCAAATTAATATAACGAATCTTTTCTGAAATTCGTCATATAAGAATAAACCACGTCTGTTTCCTGTTTCGGTTTTTTGATTTCGCTTTATTTACAAAACCATGACGGAACAGACTGTGTATTATAACAATTTCGCAACAAAAATGGATTTAGACAACAAATTATGTGGCAGTCTGCCTTTTAAACTCACCACTGTTGGAGAGGTCTGATGACCTCTCCAATGATATAAATTGTACCTTTTTTTGCTTCTTTTCAATCTGGTGCAGTAATTCATTTAAACAACCACGACGACTCCATTTTGTTGCAAGCTTTTTATCTTTTATACGCATGTTCATATGACATGACAAGCACGAATAAATAGTCACGTGGTCTAAGTTAGATAGAAAAGCTCGTGCCGTGGTATATGGGAAATATACACTCGCTAACGCTCGTATATACTTCCCATATACCAAGGCACTCTTTTTCTATCCCATACAACTTCTTTTCACGTGAGGTGAACAAGTAGATGTCTGGGCAAACCTTACACGAATCTTGCGTGCATTCAAGAGGCCACATTTTCGATCCAGTGCTCATGAAACTTGACCAGAATCTTTGCTATGATGATATTTGAGGCAGGTTTGGAACTGGATTATCTCAGGTCAAAAGGGACTCCACCAGGTCAAAGCATAGAAAAATCACTGGTTTTTATGACCCTATGGAAAGAAGGCTGATTAAAACATTGTAGAAAAATGAGAAAATGCTGGTAACCAGCATTTTCTCCCTTTCCCGCGATGTTTTCTACCCTTTCAGAGAGCTTAAGCTCATTTGTAACAATTTTGAATTTGTCGTCTGCAGATGTTTTGAATTTGAAAGTCTAAAATTTTTCGTTTGAAAAGGGTTAATAAATTCAGTCAATTTCAATGCTGTATTAAACACAGCTACATGTATTAACATTTAGGTTGCCGAATAAAACATTGTTCACATTTTATGATTTTAATCAACCTTATGAAAAAAAAACTAATACATAAAGACTCGTGCAAGATTATCATGATTATACGAAAACTACACTTCGTATAATTCCCGCAACGATACACAGGCTTAGGTAAGCGATCTATAGCCATTGTGGAACTCTTGTTGTATTGAGTAAAGACTTACCCGTTTAGTGAAGTATACGTCAAAAGGGTAAAATTAGTTGCTGAAAGAGGATGATTTTTTTTCTGAGAGATTTAATAGTTTGTGTGTGTGTGTGTGTGTGTGTGTGTGTGTGTGTGGGTGAGAGAGAGAGAGAGAGAGAGAGAGAGAGAGAATAACACATGTAAAGGAATGCTTGAAGCACTGTTAAGGAAAAAAAAAACTGGTCCGTTGATGAAGCTTTCTCTTGTAATTGATCAAATAGAAAAGACCTTGTTCTCTAAACTGGTTTACGATCCATTTGTGCACGAGATGGGAGAGGTAAGGTAGACTTTTAAAGACATTGTTGGAAAAGGAGACAATGTTGGTCCCCCCCCCCCCCTTTCCATTACTTTTTGTCACCTTTCCACTAAAATTGAATTTATCGTACTCAAAATGTTATATCATGGAAGATTAGAAACATTTGTTGTTTTAGTTCAAATAAACTAGCCCGCCCGGATAGCTCAGAGGTTAGTGTATCTGACTCGTGATCTGGTGGTTGCGAGCTCGATGCCCGGTTGAGGCAAGCTGTCTGTCACGGAGACTCAAAAGGTGCAAAATGTATTTGAATTGCTGTTGAGTGATTTCCAGAGTCAAGCCTCAAAATTAAAAAAATAAGCGCAAATTTAGAAAATCTTGAAAAAGAGTTTCAGATTAAAAAAAAAAAATATGGAATTGATTTGAATATCATAGAACTTTAAAAAATAGAAAGAAGTTTTTTTCCACCCAAAATTCTTGAAAAGTAACCGATAACAAAAGAAAAAAAAAACTATGGAACACAATAGATTGAGTTTAAAGGGAATGAGATGCTATTTAATCATTGCTTGGATGATGATGATGATGATGATAGTGGTTGTGGTTGTTATAATGATGATGCTGATCGTGGTGGGGAATTTATTGATGGATAGAGAGAGAGAGAGAGAGAGAGAGAGATATTTGGGTTTTACGGTGCTGTAAACACGTCTTGAAAATAATTTCAGTTATATTGCGGCGGCCAGTGCATCTTTTCGAAAAGAAATTGGCCTAGCTGGGGAAACGAACCTGCGACCCCCCCCCCTCCCAGCCACCGGATTCAAGCCATGTTCGTTTTCTACTGAGCAAGTAGGCTTTGCGATGTGCTAGAGAGAGAGTATTTGGCTTATTCGTGAAGGTTGTAGTGTGGAATTTTATGTAAAGATGTAAAAAATAATGATGAAAATGTAAAATCTGTGTACCATGGTAGGTTTTAAGGGCATGTGTTAAGAAGTTTGCAGAAGTTAACTTTTATGGCCTTGATATTTTCTGTTAAATTGTTGAATAAGTAAATAATCGTAAAAAGTATGTTGAGCTAGATGACTAGTATATATTTAAATAAGTTATCAGTTGATTTCAGTTACAAGCGGTATTATTCAGGTCTCGTATGATTGAGACTATTGTAAATAGACAAATTATGTGCGTAAGTCTTTTTCCCTTGTGATTAATCCTCAGCGCTAGAGATCGAACCAACATGCCTTAAAGTCTTATCCTTTGTCCGTAGAAAAGGCCCTTACGCTCATATTACCCCAAGTCCGTTAGCCTGCATCCCCAGTCTGTGAGATGTATTCTCCGTCCGTTATAACAATGACTTGCAACACGTCAAAAAGGGCATTCGGACTTTATGTAAAGTGTCGTCTCGGATCAGCCTGTGCAGTCCGCGCAGGCTGATCCGAGACGGCACTTTTCAACTAGATTAGATTTTGTTCTTCAGTAGACTTGCGCAAAAAGCAGAAAATTACATAAAAACGGAAAGTGTCGTTTGTGAGTCCACGTAGGCTGATCCAAGACGACACTTTACGCAAATGTCCGAATGCTCCTTTTCGCGTGTTGCAGTACCCTAATTACGGAAGGTGAAGGCCGTGAAATTGTATCCAAGGCCATAAGATGTCTCATCAATACGGAAGATATACCTCCAGCCATGTGGGTTCCCTATAAAGTGAGAAACGGAACCGAAACGAAACGTAACGAAACGAAACAAAACAAAACGCAACGAAACAAAACGCAACGAAACGGAACGAAACGAAAAAATACGAAACGGAATAAAACGAGAGCGAAACGGAACGAAACGAAGCGAAATAGAACGAATCGAAATAAGACGAAATCTAGTAGTTATTTTTTTTTAAAAACTTATCTTTTTGTCTCTATTTATCGTTTTTCTATTGCACCGTTTCTTATTTTTTTATCCCACGTTTTATGTAGAGCTCAATAAGAATATGTTGCTGAATCTTGCGATTATCTCATGGCTTGAAAATCTGGTCGGAGTCAAGATTAAGAACTTAAAACGGTAACCCTCAACCAGGACCTGTGGCTTTGGAAGTTGCACAAAAATTTGATATATTTGGTGCAATTTTAAAGATTTGGTATGTAAGGAAAATTTAATTTTCTTTCTTTTCTGTTCTTCTGTCATTGTTGTATCATAGTACTATCACAGGGCGCCGGAATATGCCGAGCCTCGGTAGCACAGTTGGTAGCGTACAGGACTTGAGAACAAGGTTCGCTAGTTCAAATACCCACTCGACAAATTTCTTTCCGAGAATTGATGATAGTCATTGCGACAGGTGATCACCGATTGTTAGCGATGGAAAGCAGCCAGTGTCTTGGGAAGGATATTAGGCGAAACACTGGTAAAAGGAACTGCAGGAAAACGCAGATAGGTGCAGTGCAGTGATTTTGTTTGGTTTGTATTAGAGTTAAACGCCTTTTTAACAGCTTAGGTCATATCATGGTGGTCAGTAACGCACCAATGTGTTTCCTGGCTTTTTAACACCAGCACTGATACAATTTCATTTCCAAAGCCACTGACTACTTTTTCGGCGTAGTTGTATGGTCTCACTTTTGACCTACTTTGAGTACTAGGAGGAAATGAATTGTTACTCATTTTGTGATTGGCCAAATATATGTAAACTGCGCAAAAAAATAAAGGTCACAGTAGAAATTTACCGACATTGGCTAATAGTGTTAATGACTAAAAAATCACGTAATGATCATATATACCTATGTAAAGTTGTACTTTATGGCCATACAGATGTTAAACTCTAGCAAAACATCCGTAATCTTAATCATATGGATAAACTAATAGCAATGAGTATTGGCGAGTTTTCTATTTTGTTTAGTGTAAAAGACTTGGTACCCGTTTTTCCTCGCGTAAACCGAATACGAACTGCGATGGCAGGCAACCGCTCTATTGTCTTACACGAAAACGGGTTGTAAAACAACTTACTTCGTTTCTTGCTACAATGAAAACAGATGTTATATCTTGAATTTGGTGATTCAATTCGCAACGTGAATAACTATGCCTACCTAGGGGAACAATCGGTTTTATTGCGTTATTAGTAAGGAAAATGGGTTCCTACTAAATACTCCTAGTAAGAGTAGGTGGGTGTGGTTAAGCATTGAGAGTGGTGAGAAAACCCCGCCTTCTGATAACGACAAATCGTCGATGTTTGAAAGGTGCTTCATTTTAGTACAAAAAAATGCATCCCCATTCTTAAATATTATTGATAATTCCGCTTTCAACCATATGCAAAACAATTTAAAAGAGGCTACTTCAGAACTGTTTTCATCATTTCTCTTCATATTATACTACAAACGAATTTAACTGTATTCATATCCAAGTGCCTCTTACGCCGTCTATCTTTTTTAAAAGATATTTCTTGTCTCACATGCATCAGAGGTGAAAGGCGAAAAATCGCCGGAAAGAATGTTCACCGCAATCGGGTATCGAACCTGCAACCTCCAGGTCACGAGTCAGATACACTAACCACTGAGCTACCCGGCCGAGCTCAATGCAGCGATACAACTGAAATAATGTTGAAAAGGGCGTTAAACCTTAAGACATTGCGGGAAAGGGAGAAAATGCTGGTGCACAGCATTTTCTCATTTTCTCGCAGCGTTTTCAAAAGTCTTCTCCTTTAGGGGCGGTGAAACACGAGATTGTGTAGCAAAGGGTTTGTTTCTTTCATGCTTAAATAGTTTCGAAGACTGAGATTATATCAGTTCAGAAGTGAGAGCCGTGATCGTATAGTGGTTAGTGCTTCGCGTTGTGGCCGCGACATCTCAGGTTCGAATCCTGGTCACGGCAAATCTGTGATCGTCGCTGTCTGGGCACAGCTGAACAATTTTTTACAGCCCTTTGGATATTAAGGTGTTTTACACCACTTTCAATACGATTTCAATTCTATGACAGCATCGGTTGACTTTGTTGACCTTTTTTTATTGGTTTTATCACACAAGCAATTTCCTCTCTTTCCTCGTTGTGCATATTGTTGAAAAATGAAAATTTCAATTAGATAAGATCTATGCTCTGGCAAAAGGGGGTTTAATGCCTCTCCGTAAAGCATGATACCAAGCAAGTCATAATATAATCACGGATGCATAATTTCCCTCTTTGTATAACAACCGACTGAGTCACGAGGAACACTGGTCCTTTTACAAGTAGAATATTGGCTAAATGGCAAATATTTTCAACCCAGATCAGCCAGCGCAGATTGCGCAGGCTGACTTCTTTTTTCTGCAATGCAGCGATACAACTGAAATAATGTTGAAAAGGGCGTTAAACACTATACAATCAATCAAGACAATCAAGCGCCGGAATATTTCGAATGAAATTCGCCTTCAGTACCCTTAAATATGCCTTTAAGATGCTTACAGCTGAACCTTGCGAGTATGTTTTTCTCCCAGATTTTTATTTCTTAAATTGAACCATGTTCTGTAAAAGGGGGCTTAATGAATCCGTAAAAAGTATCGACCCAGGCCAGCCTGCGCAGTCCCCGCAGCCTGACCTGAGCCGAAACCTTTCGCTATTGGTCAATTTTCTGCATGTCAAAGGACCAGAGTACTTTATGATACAGTGGGTTGTTATAAAAAACAGATTTTATGGATCTAAAATTGTGTGAGGACTTGCTTGATATCATTCATCACAGAGATGTATTAAGCTCCCTTTTGCCAGAGCATGGCTTATTTTATATTTTGTGTTCTAATTTTAGCTTTAATAAGCCACTTTAATGAACGTCCAGGCATAACCTGTTTGATAAAGAGATGACTTCGGGTCTGAAAAGAGAAAACGTTAGGACTACACTTTAGAACCGCCTGAATGAGGCGGTTCTATCAAGCCCCAAAATCTAAATTTGGATGAGAAATTATCATTAAATATGAAAGAAAGCATTTTGTTGCCTAGTTGTATTGACTTGATGAGGCTTCACTGTACCAGTTGCAAAAGTCCTCACAATGCTGTCATCCTTATGGGACCTTTGTGTCTGGTATACACACCATCACACCATTACATACATGTAGCTCAAATTGTTCAATGATGACCAAACCTAATTTCGCAAATACATTTATACCCATGGAGAGTATAGACCTTGAGCCACCAATAGACCCCCTTCCTCCCGGGGAATTTTCGGCATTATTATTTTCTGAAACCCCAGGGTCTCCTGAGCACTTTGTCAAAGTCTGCCATCTGGCGAGCGGGGCTTTTGCGAGTTATAGAGGTCAAAGGTCATCAGGTGCACTGTTGCATACGAGATATCAATGAATAGCAGTTCAGGTTAAATTTTCACTTCATTTTTTACATTTAATATGTCAGAAACATATTCAGATGGGTTTCTACACTCATATCTATAGTCAAAACAGCTGTTTTACAGAAATAGAAGCAATTTTGTTTAAATCAAAGTGCTGAGAGAACTGTTCTTGGCCATGTTTGTGAGCGTAAAATGGCTGGAGCCCAAAAACGTATCCACAGCATACAAAATAATCAATTATGATCTTAGTGATACAGAATAGATTCCATGACAAACAATGTGCCTTGCCATTATAATTTATCCTATCTATAGGCTGTGTCAGCGAAGGAAATCAGAGTATCATTAGTGACAAGTGTGGAGCTTTTTTTTTTTTAAATCTTACGACATTTGCTGGAATTAAAGATATTTCTTGCTGTTGACCCATAAGAACTCATTGAAGTCAGGATTGTATCTATCACTTCTATATTCAACAATAATTTGCCACATTGGCTGCTACCGTATAAAACACAGTGAATAAAGTGGTTTACATTTTTTCTTAATGGTGGCCCTTTATAGAGTTCGAGACTAATATGAAGTTGCCTTTCATTGAAATGATAACAATGATGTTTACAACATATTATTCCATGCAACATGGAAGTTTATCCACTATCACTCATGGACCGCATTCATGAAGTCAACATTGTTATCATCTTCCTCATTGCTTGGTTAGAATATATTTCACTATATTAACGAAATCATTGCTATGATTTATACCCTGTATTATTTAATATACGTACTGCATGTCTATGACATGGGGAAGTACCCAGTAAACATTGTGAAAAATTCAATAAAGTTTCCGTTCTGCTCACAATGACATTTTTTCCACAACTGAAAAACATCAAAATGTATGCAAAGAGGGCATACATGAAGCCATTTTTGAAACACTCTGCGTTTGTTATTCTCTAAATGATTCCAAGATAGCATTTTGCAAAACAGGATTTACTTTTGTCGAATAACAGAGACTTCCCTTCACAGCATAGACTATGCTAATGAGAAATCAGGTCAGGAAAGAAGAAACTCTCTCCCCATTAGATTACTGATCATTTCTTCCTACAGATGGGCAATTATTGGTGCATCACTTATATGGAATAGCACAGTAAAATGAAACCTATCATTTTAAAAATGGGAAACAATATCCTTTAAATAACAATTAGCACATGATCTTGATACCAAATGCAAAAAAATAATGTTCATCTGTTCATGCACAATAATACAATTATGCTGATATTGGATGAGGTGGAGCTAAGGATAGTCTAAATTTATTACAGCAGGCATTTTTTTCTTGATATACGATAGGTACCTTTATATACATGTTTGATATTTTGCCTATAGCAGAAATAAGGAGAGTCACTAATCATCTATCAAACAAGTTAAATGATAACTGGCCAGCTAAAATATCAAAAAAGCCCCTGTCTCTCTTAAATGTATACAATATCAAACAAACAAACAAACAAACAAACAAACAAACAAACAAACAAAAAAGCAAGTTTTGACAGTACATAGATGATAAATCACTAGAATACAATATAATTGCGTAAAAGAAGACAAGCCTTGAAGCTATGCAAGCAGAAAGTTATACATATGTAAGAATAAGATAATCTGAGCATTAAAAGGATTGCCATGTGAATGATGATAATTTGCATGATATTTACGCCAAAAAATATGTTAATGACAAGAAAATTAACAGTACATGGTAACACACAAAATGACCTTCATTTCAAAGTTAACATAACAGGCAAACAAAATGGATAAAAGAACAGAAAAAAAAGAGGGCTCTTCATTGCTTAGTATAAGACTTTAACATATTATATTAAATACAATGCATCTCATTTCCAACATTTATACTTAGCCTTCTTTCATAGTCATGGCACAATGCTTCATACTATTTCCTTGTTTCTTAATGCCTAGCAGTTAACCTGACATAATTCTGAACAGGTAAGAATGGAAAAACAACAACCACAGTTTTCATTAAAAAAAAAACATAAAGCCAGAAATATGGCTGGTAAGCATGAGAATGATGATGGTGAAGGTTTTACTGAGCAAATACAAGCATGGGTGAGCTCTCATTCACTATAACACTATGGTCCTTTGTAAATGAATACCGACCAACAATGTGAGATAACAGGTGCAGCTGCCCTATTGAAATATCAAATTCACATAAGGAATTCATCTTGGTAACTCACATTGCTAGTAAATCACCTGATTACTTAATTGATGTGTGTAAAAAGTGAAACAATATTAACTACGAATAACATATCTCTGATTTTGGGCAGTTAACTCTTTCAGCGCCAAATATTTAATGTCCACCTCTTTTGATGCCTGGAAATAGGCTCCACTGAAACTCAGAAAGAGTTTTTTCATATTACGCTCGACTAAACAAGCGGACGAATGAGTTTCAAGATCAGATCGCATGTTTTGTGCAGTCTGATCATGATCTATGTCGTCTGCAAAGGCCTCTGTTTTCGCCTATGTGCTGAAAGTGTTAAATTCGTGCATTATGTATGCTGTATATAACTAAAAAGGTGGATATGCCTGTAGGTCATACCTTTACTACTTCGTCATGGCAAGCTAAAATTTTAGTACTTTGATATCATTGTCTGAGAGAACTAAATTGATAAAATAACAATAGAAGGCACTGTAGATAGCATATGCAATGTCTTCTTGGTAATAAGATCAAGATATATTTTACTTTTAAGCTTTTTTGTCCGTTTTTTAGATGTGAGAGTTAAATGGTACACAATGTATCAGTAACTTCAGTACTTTGATTTACACTAAAAGTTTCTGTTTTCTGTAAGGAATATAATTATTAAGATCATGAAAATAAGCAAACCAATAAATTTTAGATTTGTTTTTTTAATCTAAGATAAAGAAATGAACCAGATATATGTTGAATTCTCATCTCAACTGACATAAAGAATTAAAAAGTATATTCATGAACTTTGATTATAAGTGCTTTCATTTTATCCATGAATATGACGAATTGATATAAAATAAATCTTAAAATGCCGTTTGGGTTGCTTCTAGGATGCATTCAAAGCATTTGTGATCAAGAAAATGTGCTATATCTGAAAAATATCCCTGTAGTTTCTCATATTAAGATTTCTTGGAAGCTTAAATAATGAAAAATAGTGCTGTCAGTGCTTTGATTTGCATTAAATTTCTTTCGTTTTGTTAGAAATGCATAGAATTATCTAAATATAGGCTTATTACATTACCTGAGATCATTTGGGACTTTCAGAAGGTATACAATTTCCAGCAAATCGTCAATTGAGGATCAACTAATAAGGTTAGGGTTAGAGGTGCACTTGATGACCTTTGACCTCTATAACTTCCAAAAGCCCAACTCGCCAGGTGGCAGACTTTGGGAGTGTGCTCAGGAGACCTTGGGGCTCAAGAAAATCATAGTCCCGAAAATTCCCCCGGGGGGGGGGGGAAAAGAGCAAACACCCTGCTGACTCATAGTCTAGTAAGGCTACTTTTCACCAGATTTAAAGTACGCTTTTAAAGGCATGTATTTCATGGGTATTTTATTAACGTTGGTGTATCAGTATTTTTCGGCGAAGCTGAATGCGCTGGTATTTGACCCAACTGCTTGGGACTGATAAAAGATGAATAGATGCTAATTTGCAATTGGTGAAAAAAGTGCACATGTCTTCATAAGCGTTATCCAATAAGCCAGTATTACTTTTCATCAAAATGAAAAACAGTGAGGAAAAAGTGGCAATTGCTCGTGAGGTTACTTTTCATTATTTTGTTTCATATTAAGCCACTAAAGAGTTTCAATATTCATATTCAAGTATCTCTTACGCCGTCTATCTTTACTGAAGATATTTCTTGTTGAAGGTGAATGGATACACACGAAGGGGGAAATAAATCCAGTCTAGAAGAAATCATCCGCAATTTCAAAAAAAAGGCCAATATCTTATAACCAATAAATGCACAGTACGCGTAATATAAATGACACACAAAACTTGCTCAGGATCTGACTGTAAGTTAGCATTAACTTATTTTAAAGTTTAATGGGTTTTACGTCATTTGGGGCTACTGTTAGTAACAATTTCTTTCCGTACTTTTAAGAAACCTCTTTTTTCAACTAGCAGAGAGCAAACTGGAAGGTTGCTTCCCCCGTAATAATGCACAAAACTTTTGCTGTACTCAGAAACCTTAAAATGAATTGGTACATACGCCGGGGAAATAATCTCGTCTGAAAGAAATGATCATCTTATCGCTCTTAGTCACGAGTAGAAAAATTAATTTCAAACCTAGGTTAAAAGTTACCAGGTCGCTCGTTCTTTTTATTTACTTTTTATCTGAATTTAGAATTTATCTTTCTGCCAGCGACCACACTTGGACCGGCTGCACAATAACAGATTGACCTCTTCACAATACTTTCCAGGGTCCTGCGTGGCTCAGTGGTAAAGTGTAGGACTCGTGACCTGGAGGCCCAGGGTTGGAGCCTCACTGGATCCACTGGGTTTTTCGTGGGAGTGTCCTTAGGCAAGACAACTCTGAGCCCTAGCCCAGAACTGGTGGAACTCAAGAAATACACGAATTCGTGAGCTGTCGCCGTGATATACCTGAAAAATTGTTGAAAGCTTAAAACACCATTCAATCTAGAATCAATCATAACATCAATTATTAAAGGTATGGTTTAAATCTTAATGCATTTCAACATCCGTATTGTTTACATTTGGTCGCTATTGGGCCTTAAACGTAACAGGAATATTTCAGCAGAGAAATTCCTAGTATCTAGCGTTAACTGATCGAGCATCCAAGCTGCACTGCCGTGGACTCGAGTACATACTCGGTTATATCAACATAAGAAATGCCACCACCCTCTGGACCCTTTTCGATATAAGATCCAGGAATAATATCTTCAATGCTGATTAGATAAGCACATTTTCTATTTCGGCTGTCCCGGTCCCCAAGATTTTTTTTTATGTATATCTGTTTCACGCGAAAAGAGGAAGACGTTGAATATAATTAGCCATGGTCTCATGGTCTCTGACATCAGGTCTTCGAGGCCTCTATTTGGGGACAGAAATCAAAGTGATTGAAAGGCAGACAATGCATGAGCAAAGAAGATATCTGCATAAATGTACAAAATATAAATAAAGACATTTAGGACTTTAATGCATGAACTTCTGAAATCTGACTTAAAAGATTTTCCCAAACTAATTATTCCAGTCGCATTTAAAAATGGTAAATAATAATCCGACCACTGTCGGGGGAATAAGCATTCTAATTCACCCGACCTAAAATGGATTATTCTAACCTACATGTATCTTATTAGAATCGAAACTGGTTTTATTACCGAGAGTACGTGTTATCAAAAGGCCGAGCCTCGGTAGCTCGGTAGCAAGGATAGACCTGCACTGGCCGCCGCGATATAACTGAAATAATGTTGTTAACGGCGTTCAACACCATACAAATAATCAATCAATCATTATCAGTTATCAGTGCACCCGGCGTTTCGGTTCCGTTTCTTACTTTATATGGACCCCAGCCATGTGCCCCGCACCAGTAAGAAAAAAAAAACCCGTCAGCTGTTAGTTACCTGATATTGAATATAGCCAAAAAGCAAGTGAAATCCCCTCTGTCCCACGACCTATAGCAATAGAGGGATTTATCAATGTCCATAAGCTTGTTCTGTCAGTCTTTGAGATTTTTTTCACCAACTGTGAAATGCAATGTCAGTCCGTAAGATGCTTAATTGTTTGTATGGTGTTTAACAACGCTTTCAAGTTTATTTCAGTTTTATTGCGCCAGCCAGTGCACCTGTCCATGATTTCTTAGAATTTCTTTGACCATGACTTGTTCAAAAGCAACTTGCTCTTTCTCTCATACACTTGGTCGTAACAATGATCAGCGGTGAGAGAGAAGTGAATGCTGTCGCAATGACTGTCATCAAGTTAAATAAAATGCAATCCTCAGCCCGCAGTATAATTCTACATTAGATCCTGTACAATGAAATGTTACATGTCTGATCATAAAGTCGCTTATATTCTCTTTCGTTCCACTCAGACAAATATAAAACATTTATGTTCTATTGCATGGACTTATTATGGAATAATAAACAACAGAAGTCGGAAATAGGAGTACCGGCATAGACTACGCATTGTATTCGAGAAGCAACGTTTCACATATTTCAACCTCTTATCATACAATTTGCTTATCAATAGCTTATCTTGAACGTAATATTTGACATGCATAAATAGAAATACAGAACTGTATGCAATAGTAATATAATTCCCTCAGAAACGAAAACAACGGGTGGGCGAGCGGGTCGACAGAGTATAATAAGTAACAAAGCACCCAACATAAATATAGGTATTTTTATACTAAATCACCTAATCGCCCAGTGCATTAATAAGCACATGAATGTCGAATAAACTATGGTTCCCATGGTATGATTTAATGCAACTTGTTATTAAAAAAGATAACATATATTAACACTCATGTAAGATTCTTGGTATCATAATTGTATGTATACATTAACTTCGTATAATTTTTTCAACGATACACAGGCTCTGGTGTGCGAGGGATATGGCCCTATAGTTTTATGGTTTGGGTGGTGCTTAACGTCGTTTTAAGTATTATTTCAGTTCAAGTAGCGGCCAGCGCATAATTTTATGTCCTTGCTCCTCAGGAGTTACTTAAACCATTTACTCCGCACAATATTCTAACCACTAGCTGTTTCCCAGATAACCATCGTCGAAACAACGACTAGCAGTGAGAGAGGAAGGAATCCTGTCGCAATGACTATCGTCAATCCTCAGAAAGAAGTTTGCCGAGCTGGGGGGTTCGAATCAGCGACCCCTCTGTCTCCAGCCCTGTACGTTATCGATTGAGCTATCGAATTCGACATATTCCTATAGAGAGACGGTTTAATCGTTTAGTACATTAAACGTTAAAAGAGTAAGGTAGCAGTTAAGAGAGGATAAATTTGTTTTAAAATAGTTTTTTAAACGTTAACGTAAATGACAGTTATGTCACGACCTTAGAGGGGAAAACTTTTAAAAATATTGTTGAAAAAGGAGAAAATACTGGTTTCACTCCGCCTTTCCCTTACTCTATGGTATCCTTGAAAAAGGAGAAAATACTGGTTTCACTCCGCCTTTCCCTTACTCTATGGTATCCGTTCAAGTACAAATCCTATCATTTAAGCCACATTTTATATGTCGTCCTGAA
The DNA here is from genome assembly GCA_946811185.2 of Hippopus hippopus. NCBI lineage: Eukaryota > Metazoa > Mollusca > Bivalvia > Cardiida > Cardiidae > Hippopus > Hippopus hippopus. Next base: position 34,074,914 of record OX328101.1, read on the forward strand.
TGAAAATTATTAGGGAGAATCTAAATATATCTTGTCTGAGTTCGAAGGGATTAACGGCGGTCGATTGAAATTAAAGTTTATAACGGACACACAGAAAGTTGAAAGTATGTTGTTCAGTGATATCAGGAAAGACTCAAACCTAGAAATAAGATGCCAATTTCGGAAGTGTTGTGGAAGAGTTTCAAATCCATGTAAAAAATGGAACTTATTTGAAAGTAGATTTCTTTGAAAAATTCTAATAGTTCTTTTAAGAGAAGAGAACAAAAATCCATGTAGTAAAACTGGTTGAATTTAGAGGAGCTGTGCAGTAATTTAATCGTTGCTTGGATAATGAAAATGATGACAATGATGATAGTGGTGGCGAATTTGGTGGTGGAGAAAATTTCTTTGAATCATATCGCGGGAGCCATTGCACTTATCTATACTATCTTGGTCTAGCACTTTTGTATGATATTCCAAACCAGTGGATGCTTTCCGACATAACTTTCGTAAACCAAGCATAAGGGATGAGAAAAGAAGCAGTCCTGTCGCAGTGACTGTCATCGAACCTCGGACAGAAATGGGAACGACTGGGATATTGAACCTGCGACTTCCCTAGGTTCAAGCCCGGCACTTTATCGACTGAGCAACCGGGCTTGTCAACTTGTCAATGCTTTTTGAGCAAATTTCCTTTACCAGTACTTTTCACAATATAACAAGACAACGACTTCTTTCCGACTGCTGGGGAATCGAAGCTGCGACCCCTAGTTTCAAGCCTTGAAGGTAACCGACTGAGGGACCGGGCTTGACAATGGGTTGGACAGATATAAAGAGAGAGAGAGAGAGAGAGAGAGAGAGAGGCAGGCACATTCAATGTTTTGGAATCCTTGACGCGTTGTTTTTTTTTTTCAAGAAATAATAAAATGTTAGGAATTATATTGAAGAAGTTTTCTTTTTGTGATCAGATCTTTAAGAAGGCCAGAGAAATACAAAGACAAATTGTAACACTTCAGCCACATGTAATTAACCCCTTCGGCGCCGAAGGCGAAAACAGTGACTTTTGCGGACGGTATAGATCAAGATCATACTGCACAGAACGTGCAATCTGAACTTTGATTTATACTGTCCGCTTGTGTAGTCAAGTCTATACAATCAAAATCTTTGTAAGTTTCAATGGATTGTTTTTAGAGCCGTCGAAAGAGGTCGAGTTTATTTATCTGGCGCTGAAAGATTTAATCGTCTCCAGAGTGTTTATTACAGGAAGAATCTAAACATTTGACGCCAGTTCAACTGATTATCATGGGCTAAGGCTTTCAAGTTTATAAAGAAGACTTGGAAAGTGGAAAGTATACTTTGGATTGCTGTTCAATGATTTCTGGAGTCAAATCTCAAAATAAGGTGCCAATATGGAAATGCTATCAAAGAGTTTCAGATCAAAGAAAGGGAACTGATTTGAATCTAGAGCAGCATATTTTCCCCAAATTCTTTAAGAGTTCTCGAGAACTTAACACAAAGCTAAGGAGCTCTGATTTTCATCATTGCTTTGATGATGATGGTGGTGGTGGTTTTGATGCTATTTAATCATTGCTTTGATGATGATGATGATGATAATGGTGGTGGTAGTTTTGATGGTTGAGGTGGTAGTGATTATGGTAGTGCTGATTCCGGATTTATTAGTGGAGATAGTTGTGTTTGTTTTCTTGGTGTTTTAACGCCGACTTCAACATTACTTACGTAATATCCCGGCGGTCAATGCACTTACCCATGCTTTTTTGAAGTTTCTTTTAGAAGTACTTTGCACATTATCTTTTCCCAAAGCACTGCCAGCCTTATATAATAAGTCGAAACATTCGAAACATTTATCAACGATGAGAAAGGAATGAATCCTGTCGCAAGGAACATAAACAATCCTTAATAAGAAGTAGGACAAGCTTCATGTTGGGAATTGCAAGTCCGGAACTTGTCTTGATTCGCCACCGGATTCATTGATGTTGGCAGTGAGAGAGACAGAGAGAAGGGGGCGGGGAGAGAGAAGGAAGAGAGAGAGAGAGAGGCACATCTCACGTTTAGAAATCCTTGACACGGTTTTAGTTTTGAAAGAAATAGGGGAAAGTTTCAACGAAATACATGTTCATGAATCTTGTTTGCACGACTGTGGAGAGAAAGACGTGGTTGCAGCAGGAGAAAATATTAGTATCATGTCCCACACCCTCTCCTCACTATTTGATAGATACCCTTAAAGAAGTGAATCCTAACGTTTTGGGCCACATTTAACTTATCGTCCTCAAAATGCTTAACTACGGAAGAGTCTTGACATTAGTTGTCAGAGTTCAAATGAATTGGCAGTAGAAGAAGCAGTTGTTTGTAAGAAGACACGGGAAGTGTAATGTGTATATTGAAATAATGATCAGTGATTTCGAAATAAATTCAAAGCTCAAAATGAGATGAACATTTAGGATATACTGTAGAAGAGCGACAAATCAGTTGAAGAAAAGGAATTGATTTGAATCGGGATAACGATTTTTCCCCCTTATTTCTTTAAGAGTTTTTAGGAGTGAATAAAAAGCTATGGAGCAAAACTGTTTCAGATACTAGTAAGAGGAGTTGCTAGGCTATTTAATCATAGCTTGGATGATGATGATGATGATGATGATGATTATAAAGATGATGATTGTTGTAGTGGTGGAGGGAGCTTTATCTTTTAGTTTGGTGTTTAATGCCGTTTTGACTGTACATAAGGTATAAGGCCCCGCCATTGCACCTATCTATACCTTCATGGGTTTGTTTTTGGCCAGTGCTACGCACAAAAGTTTTTCCAAGCCACTGGCTGCTTTCCGACATAACAATTGTCAACACTGACCAGCGATGTGTAAAAAATGAATTATGTCGCAATGACCATCACCACACCTCGGAGCCGCTGGCTTCTTTTCCACATAACCATCGTCGAAACAATGTCCAGCAGTAAGAGAGAAGAATGAATCCTTGCGCAATGACTGTCATCAAACCTGGGAACGTAATTTTCCGAGCAAGGGATTGGCGACCCCCTTGTCTCAAAAACGACTAAGCTACCGAAATCGTCATTAACGATTGATTGATTGAATATGCTTGACAACGTTTTCAACAATATGTTAGTTACATCGCGGCGGCCAGTGTACCTACCCATATTTTTCTGAAGTTTCAGTAACCAGTCCTTTGCACGATATTCTCCCCAAGCCACTAACAGCCTTTCCACATAACTATTGTCAAAATTGGGTTTGAGATGTTAGAGAAGAATTAATCGTGTCGCAATGAGTATCATGAAACCTCGGAAAGAAATGGCCGAGGAGGGGATTCAAACCAGCTAACCCATGTCTCAAGTTCCGTGCAATACAGACCGAATTGCTGTTCAATCATCTTTGGAGTTAAGAATGAAGATAAAGTGTTGATTTGAAAATGCTGTGAAATATATCAGATAAATAAAAGAAGGGGAACTGATTTGATTGATTGATTGCATGTGTTTAACATCGTTTTTAACAATATTTCAGTTATATCGCGGCGGCCAGTGTACCTACCCATACTTTTCTGAAGTTTCAGTAACCAGTCCTTTGCACGATATTCTCCCCAAGCCACTAACAGCCTGTCCACATAACTACTGTCAAAATTGGTTTTGAGATGTTGAATTAATCGTGTCGCAATGAGTATCATGAAACCTCGGAAAGAAATGGCCGAGGAGGGGATTCAAACCAGCTAACCCGTGTCTCAAGTTCCGTGCAATACAGACCGAATTGCTGTTCAATCATTTTTGGAGTTAAAAATGAAGATAAAGTGTTGATTTGAAAATGCTGTGAAATATATCAGATAAATAAAAGAAGGGGAACTGATTTGATTGATTGATTGCATTTGTCTAACACCGTTTTTAACAATATTTCAGTTAATATAGCGGCGGCCAGTGCACCTACCCATACTTTTCTGAAGTTTCAGTAACCAGTCCTTTGCACGATATCCTCCCTAAGCCACTGACAGCGTTTCCACATAACTATTGTCAAAATTGGTTTTGAGATGTCAGAGAAGAATTAATCGTGTCGCAATGAGTATCATGAAACCTCGGAAAGAAATGGCCGAGCAGGGGATTCAAACCAGCTAACCCATGTCTCAAGTTCTGTACGCTACCGACAGAATTACTGTTCAATCATCTCTGTAGTCCAACGTCAAGATAAAGTGTCGATTTCGAAATGCTGTGAAAGATATTTAGATTAATCGAAGAAAGGGAACTGATTTGAATCGATAAAGTTTTTTTTTCTCCTGAAGTCTTTTAGAGTTTGCGAGAACTTAACACAAAGCTATGGAGTTTTTAATTCTTTTTAATGATTCCTTTGATGATGATGATGATTATTATAATGGTGTTGGTGGTTTTGAGGGTTGAGTTAGTAGTGATGGTGGTAGTGCTGATACCGGATTTATTGGTGGCGATAGGTGTCTTTCTTTTCTTGGTGTTTTAACGCCAACTTCAACACTACTTACGTAATATCACGGAGGTCAATGGACCTACCCATAGTTTGTTGAAGTTTCTTTTACCAGTACTTTGCACATTGTCTTTTTTAAACCACTGTCTGCTTTCCCACATAAACAAGTCGAACCGTTGATCGGCGATAAGAAAACAAAAAAAAAAAAAAAAAAAAATTAATCCTGTCGCATTGAACATATAAATAAGATCTTAAAAAGAAATTGTAACAGCTTTAGGTAGGGACTCGAACCATCGACCTGGAACCTTTTAGTCCGGAACGTTACTGACGGAACCTCTGGATTTTCAGACAGAGAGACAGAGAGACAGAGAGACAGAGAGTTTATGAGAGAGTGAGTTTGAAAACGCTTTTGATTTTGACATTTTTACTTTATAGTAGAAGGGTTGTATTGTGGATGAAGAAATTGTTGATTTGTAAAGAATAATGACAGAAAAGCGAAATATCTTCACCATGTTAGATTTTAATAGGCATGCGTGAAAAAGTGTTCAGAGGGTAAATATCAGAATTAATATTTTAGCCACTGGCTTCTTTTCCACATAACCATCGTTGAAACAATGAATAGCAGTGAGAGAGAAGAATTGCAATTACTATCATCAAATTTGGAAAAATAATCTTCCGAGCTATTGATTGGCGACCCCCTTGTCTCTAGACCTGTAGGTAAACGACTGAGCTACTGAACTAGTCTTTTACGATTGATTGATTGAGTGATTGATGGACTGTATGTGTTTTACAGCGTTTTCAACGAAATTTGAGTTATATTACGGCGGCCAGTACACTTACCCATGCTTTCCTGGAGTTTAAGTAACCAGTATTTCGCACGATATTCTTTCGAAGCCACTGGCTGCTTTTCCTAAAACCTATTGTCAAAATTGCTGCCCAGAGGTTAGAGAAAAATTAATCCTGTCGTAATAAGTATCATCAACTCTCGGAAAGGAATGGCCGAGCAGAGGATTCAAACCAGCTAACCCGTGTCTCAAGTTCCGTTGAATACAGACCGAATTGCTGATTAATCATCTTTGGAGTTAAACGTTAAGATAAACTTTTGAAGTGGAAATGCTGTGAAATATTTCAGATAAATAAAAGAAGAGGAACTGATTTGATTGATTGATTTCCTTTGTTTAACACCGGTTTCAACAACATTCCAGTTATATCGCGGCGGCCAGTGCACCTACCCATACTTTTCTGAAGTTTCAGTAACCAGTCCTTTGCACGATATTCTCCCCAAGCCACTGACAGCCTTTCCACATGACTATTGTCAAAATTGGTTTTGAGATGTTAGAGAAGAATTAATCGTGTCGCAATGAGTATCATGAAACCTCGGAAAGAAATGGCCGAGCAGGGGATTCAAACCAGCTAACCCATGTCTCAAGTTCTGTACGCTACCGACAGAATTACTGTTCAATCATCTCTGTAGTCCAACGTCAAGATAAAGTGTCGATTTCGAAATGCTGTGAAAGATATTTAAATTAATCGAAGAAAGGGAATTGATTTGAGTTGATAAAGTTTTTTTTTCTCCTGAAGTCTTTTAGAGTTTGCGAGAACTTAACACAAAGCTATGGAGTTTTTAATGCTTTTTAATGATTGTTTTGATGATGATGATGATGATTATAATGATGGTGGTGGTGGTTTTGAGGGTTGAGTTAGTAGTGATGGTGGAAGTGCTGATACCGGATTTATTGGTGGCGATAGGTGTCTCTCTTTTCTTGGTGTTTTAACGCCAACTTCAACATTACTTACGTAATATCCCGTAGGTCAATGCACCTACCCATGCTTTGTTGAAGTTTCTTTTACCAGTACTTTGCACATTGTCTTTTTTAAACCACTATCTGCTTTCCCACATAAATAAGTCGAACAGTTGATTGGCGATAAGAAAAGAATGAATCCTGTCGCATTGAACATATAAATAAGATCTTAAAAAGAAACTAACAGCTTTAGGTAGGGAGTCGAACCATCGACCTGAAACTTGTTCGTCCGGAACGTTACTGACGGAACTTCTGGATTTTCAGAGAGAGAAAAACAGAGACAGAGTCAGAGAGACAGAGAGATTGTGAGAGAGTGAGTTTGAAAGCACTTTTGACTTTGACATTTTTACTCTATAGTGGAAGGGTTGTATTGTGGATGAAGAAATTGTTAATTTGTAAGGAATAATGACGGAAAAGCGAAATATCTTTACCATGCTAGATTTTAATAGGCATGCGGGAAAAAGTGTTCAGAGGGTAAATATCGGAATTAGTATTTTAGCCACAGGCTTCTTTTCCACATAACCATCGTTGAAACAATGAATAGCAGTGAGAGAGAAGCATTGCAATTACTATCATCAAATTTGGAAAAATAATCTTCCGAGCTAGGGATTGGCGACCCCCTTGTCTCTAGACCTGTAGGTAAACGACTGAGCTACTGAACTAGTCTTTTACGATTGATTGAAAGAGTGATTGATGGACTGTATGTGTTTTACAGCGTTTTCAACGAAATTTGAGTTATATTACGGCGGCCAGTACACTTACCCATGCTTTCCTGGAGTTTAAGTAACCAGTATTTCGCACGATATTATTCCGAAGCCACTGGCTGCTTTTCCCAAAACCTATTGTCAAAATTGCTGCCCAGAGGTTAGAGAAAAATTAATCCTGTCGTAATGAGTATCATCAACTCTCGGAAAGGAATGGCCGAGCAGAGGATTCAAACCAGCTAACCCGTGTCTCAAGTTCCGTGGAATACAGACCGAATTGCTGATTAATCATCTTTGGAGTTAAACGTTAAGATAAAGTGTTGATTTGGAAATGCTGTGAAATATTTCAGATAAATAAAAGAAGAGGAACTGATTTGATTGATTGATTTCCTTTGTTTAACACCGGTTTCAACAACATTCCAGTTATATCGCGGCGGCCAGTGCACCTACCCATACTTTTCTGAAGTTTCAGTGACCAGTCCTTTGCACGATATTCTCCCCAAGCCACTGACAGCCTTTCCACGTAACTATTGTCAGAATTGGTTTTGAGATGTTAGAGAAGAATTAATCGTGTCGCAATGAGTATCATGAAACCTCGGAAAGAAATGGTCGAGCAGGGGATTCAAACCAGCTAACCCATGTCTCAAGTTCTGTATGCTACCGAAAGAATTGCTGTTCAATCATCTCTGTAGTCCAACGTCAAGAGAAAGTGTCGATTTCGAAATGCTGTGAAAGATATTTAGATTAATCGAAGAAAGGGAATTGATTTGAAGTCTTTTAGAGAAATGCTGTGAAAGATATTTAGATTAATCGAAGAAAGGGAATTGATTTGAAGTCTTTTAGAGTTTGCGAGAACTTAACACAAAGCTATGGAGTTTTTAATGCTTTTTAATGATTGTTTTGATGATGATGATGATGATTATAATAATGGTGGTGGTGGTTTTGAAAGTTAAGTTAGTAGTGATGGTGGAAGTGCTGATACCGGATTTATTGGTGGCGATAGGTGTCTCCCTTTTCTTGGTGTTTTAACGCCAACTTCAACATTACTTACGTAATATCCCGTAGGTCAATGCACCTACCCAAGCTTTGTTGAAGTTTCTTTTACCAGTACTTTGCACATTGTCTTTTTTAAACCACTTTCTGCTTTCCCACATAAATAAGTCGAACAGTTGATTGGCGATAAGAAAAGAATGAATCCTGTCGCATTGAGCATATAAATAAGATCTTAAAAAGAAATTGTAACAGCTTTAGGTAGGGAGTCGAACCATCGACCTGAAACTTGTTCGTCCGGAACGTTACTGACGGAACCTCTGGATTTTCAGAGAGAGAAAAACAGAGACAGAGACAGAGAGACAGAAAGTTTGTGAGAGAGTGAGTTTGAAAGCACTTTTGACTTTGACATTTTTACTTTATAGTGGAAGGGTTGTATTGTGGATGAAGAAATTGTTAATTTGTAAAGAATAATGACAGAAAAGCGAAATATCTTCACCATGCTAGATTTTAATAGGCATGCGTGAAAAAGTGTTCAGAGGCTAAATATCAGAATTAATATTTTAGCCACTGGCTTCTTTTCCACATAACAATCGTTGAAACAATGAATAGCAGTGAGAGAAGAATTGCAATTATTATCATCAAATTTGGAAAAATAATCTTCCGAGCTAGGGATTGGCTACCCCCTTGTCTCTAGACCTGTAGGTAAACGACTGAGCTACTGAACTAGTCTTTTCCGATTGATTGATTGAGTGATTGATGGACTGTATGTGTTTTACAGCGTTTTCAACGAAATTTGAGTTATATTACGGCGGCCAGTACACTTACCCATGCTTTCCTGGAGTTTAAGTAACCAGTATTTCGCACGATATTCTTCCGAAGCCACTGGCTGCTTTTCCTAAAACCTATTGTCAAAATTGCTGCCCAGAGGTTAGAGAAAAATTAATCCTGTCGTAATGAGTATCATCAACTCTCGGAAAGGAATGGCCGAGGAGGAGATTCAAACCAGTTAACCCCTGTCTCAACTTCTGAGCGCTATAGACAGAATTGCTGTCTAATCATCTTTTGAGTTAAACGTCAATAGAGTGTTGATTTGGAAATGCTGTGAAAGATATTTAGATTAAAGGGAACTGATTTGATTCGCGAAATATCTATTCCTTTAAAACATTTGAAATACTTTCAGTCCAAGATGGTGGGTGTTTAGTCAGTATCATTGTCTTTACTTTCGTTTAGCTAGCTCTCGGTCAGTTAGTACCCTCAGTCCGTGCGATGTACCCTTAGCCCCTGAGAGGAGTCAACAAACGCTTGAGATTTAGCCAAGTCCTTTTTCCTTCATTTGGTTACCCTGTACTCTCGGTCCATGAGATCAGCTATTCCCCCTAAAAGAACTTTCCAGTATGATTTACCGTCATTCAACTATATGTTTTCCTCTCTCCATAAGATGTTCCCTTGGTTGGTGAAATGGAAATGGATGTCCAGAATCTGGTATTTACCTTGATTTAACTGAATGCCGTTAGCTCTTACCCTCATTCTGTTCGATGAAGCTTAGTCCATGAGATGTACCTCCAATCCGACAAAGCTTTCTTCGTTTCTTTTGATTTACATGTATGCCTTTAAAATCGACCCCTTGATTGTTGGAAATTACCATTAGGCACATTAATATGATCGCCCGGATTCCTGAGCTTGTACCCACAGTCTTTGCTATCATACCCATAGTCTTTAACTCAAACCTCAAGCCATTACACCGAGTTCTTAGGACTGTATCCTCTGTTCGTGGAATGTTCCCTCAGTGTTTTTCATTTCCTCTTAGACTTTAAACTCGTACCTATAGTCAGTTGGATGTACCCTCAAGCACTGAACCACTGACCTTACTCGAATGCTATCCTTTGCCCTGTTTGGCCAAACCCTCAGTCCCTGAGATGTATCCTAAATTTGTGAGATGTATCTTCAGCGAGTAACTGTGCCCTGAGGCCCGAGAACTGTGTTCTAACTTTAGATTTACCCGTTTTCTAAAAGACTTTACCCCATGCCCGTCTGATGTACGCAAGGTCTGTAAGATGTGCCCTCCGTGGATATTCCCACATTCCGTGTCATGTCTTCTAAGGAATTGAGATCCTTCTCTTAGTCAGTGAGATGTATCCTCAGGCCATAAAATTGTGATTTCACTCCCAGCCTGTCATCTTTCACCATCACTCAGTGAGATGTTCCCATTTTCCCTTCTCCGCACTCTTTGACTGTGACTTTGTACCCTTAAGTACGCACAAACCCTGACAATGTGTCTCTACCCTTATGTCAACCTTATGCCGCGTGCCTGTATCCACTGTACGTGATCAATATTTTCTTTAGGTTCTATAGATGTAACATCTCTATTTACAACTGTGGCCAAACTTTTGATTTACCTTCAGTCGATTAGCTTGTGCACTAGGTGTGTGCAATTTTTCCCCACTTTGTGAACTGTTTCCGCAATTCTAGAGCTCTTGACCTAAGTCTATGGAATTAATCGATCAGTCGATGTCGAATACCATTGAACCCTGATGCAATTTCCTTACTCTCGTTTTTCTGGCGTTTTAAATGTGTCCTTTCTATTCTTTGACAATAAGTTTTATCCCAAAACCGTTTGTCCTTTATCTCTCTTTTTACTCTATCGCTGTTTCTCTCTGTCCCACTTTTTTTCTCTCTCTTACTCCCTTTTTCTATCTTTCTCTCTCACCATTTCTATGTGCCTCTCTCTCCTAGTATCATTCTCTCCAGCTGTCTCTCTCTTTCCCTGTCTCACTCTCTTCCTTACTTTGTCACTGTCTGTCGTTCTGTCTATCCCTTTTTCTGAAGCTGTGTCTCTTTCTCTCTTTCTTCCTTATATATCTGAGTCGTTCACTCATTCTTTCTTTTCATATCTCTCTCTCACTATCTCGGTCTCTCTGTCTCTGTCGCTTTCTAACGTTTTCTTTCTCTCTGTCTCCATCTCTCTATCTTTTTATCTGTCTGTTTCTGTCTAATTCTGTCTAACCCATTTCTTCTACTTTCCTTACTCCTTTTTTCTTTTGATCTCACTCCCTCCCTCCTTCCATCCTCTGTCTGTCTCTCTCTCACTGTCTCTTGCTTTATCTTTCTCTTTCTCAGCCTCCCTCTGCCTCTCTTTGGCTCAATCTTTCTCTCTCTCTCTGCCTCTCTCAGGCTCTATCTCTGTCTGTCTGTCTTGCTCTCTGTCGTGCTCTCTGTCTGGCTCTCGCTCTCTCTCTCTCACTGTCACACTCTCTCTCTCAATCTCTCTCTCTCTGTGTCCCTCTCTGTCAGTAACTAGATATCATAGCTTACCTCTTGGTTTCCTCAAGTTCACAGGCCGCAGTGATTTTTCTCTTTTCCTCCAAAACTTTAGATTTTATCTTCCTTCAGTCCTTTATACCCTCTGCCTGTATGAAGTATCGTTTGTCAGTGTATTCCCTCAGACCGTAAGTTTGAATGTTGAATGCTTTGAAATAGATGTAGATCATTAACTAATTACAATTCTGAAATAGGTCTTTTGCTATTAAATATTACTGCCGTTCCTGACACAACTGAAACGTACTGGTTAGATCATACAGAGTCGTCGAATCGCCCTGTGCATTAATATACACGATCACTCTCAATGCTGTATCGACCTCAGCTTTTAATTTTTAACATGCTGAATAAACAAAAGTTGGCACCATATGATTAAATGCAACTTGCGATATTGTATGTGTGTATGGTGTTTCAGACCGTATTCAATATCATGTCATTTATATCAAGGCGGCCAGTGCGTCTTTCCATGCATTCCTGGGGTTCTTAAACCCGTATTTTATACTCTACCCGCTGGCTTCTTTTCCACATAACCATCGTCGAAACAATGACCAGCAGTAAGAGAGAAGAATGAATCCTTCCGAAATGACTATAATCAAACCTGGAAAAGTAATTTTCCGAGCTGGGGATTGGCGACCCCTTTGTCTCAAAAACGACTAAGCTACCGAAATCGTCATTAACGATTGATAGATTGTATGTGTTTAACACCGTTTATAACAATATTTCAGTTACATCGCGGCGGCCAGTGCACCTACCCATACTTTTCTGAAGTTTCAGTAACCAGTCCTTTGCACGATATTCTTCCCAAGCCACTGACAGCCTTTCCACATAACTATTGTCAAAATTGGTTTTGAGATTTTAGAGAAGAATTAATCGTGTCGCAATGAGTATCATGAAACCTCGGAAAGAAATGGCCGAGCAGGGGATTCAAACCAGCTAACCCATGTCTCAAGTTCTGTACGCTACCGACAGAATTGCTGTTCAATCATCTCTGTAGTCCAACGTCAAGATAAAGTGTCGATTTCGAAATGCTGTGAAAGACATTTAGATTAATCGAAGAAAGGGAATTGATTTGAGTTGATAAAGTTTTTTTTTCTCCTGAAGTCTTTTAGAGTTTGCGAGAACTTAACACAAAGCTATGGAGTTTTGAATGCTTTTTAATGATTGCTTTGATGATGATGATGATTATAATAATGGTGGTGGTGGTTTTGAGGGTTGAGTTAGTAGTGATGGTGGAAGTGCTGAAACTGGATTTATTGGTGGCGATAGGTGTCTTTCTTTTCTTGGTGTTTTAACGGCAACTTCAACATTACTTACGTAATATCCCGGAGGTCAATGCACCTACCCATGCTTTGTTGAAGTTTCTTTTACCAGTACTTTGCACATTTTCATTTTCTAAACCACTGTCTGCTTTCCCACATAAACAAGTCGAACCGTTGATTGGCGATCAGAAAAGCATGAATCCTGTCGCATTGAACATATAAATAAGATCTTAAAAAGAAACTGTAACAGCTTTAGGCAGGGAGTCGAACCATCGACCTGAAACTTGTTCGTCCGGAACGTTACTGACGGAACCTGTGGATTTTCAGAGAGAAAGAAACAGAGACAGAGAGACAGAGGGTTTGTGAGAGAGTGAGTTTGAAAGCACTTTTGATTTTGACATTTTTACTTTATAGTGGAAGGGTGGTATTGTGGATGAAGAAATTGTTAATTTGTAAAGAATAATGACGGAAAAGCGAAATATCTTTACTATGCTAGATTTTAATAGGCATGCGTTAAAAAGTGTTCAGAGGGTAAATATCAGAATTAATATTTTAGCCACTGGCTTCTTTTCCACATAACCATCGCTGGAACAGTGAACAGCAGTGAGAGAGAAAAATTGCAATTACTATCATCAAATTTGGAAAAATAATCTTCCGAGCTAGGGATTGGCGACCCCCTTGTCTCTAGACCTGTAGGTAAACGACTGAGCTACTGAACTAGTCTTTTATGATTGATTGATTGAGTGATTGATGGACTGTATGTGTTTTACAGCGTTTTCAACGAAATTTGAGTTATATTACGGCGGCCAGTACACTTACCCATGCTTTCCTGGAGTTTAATTAACCAGTATTTCGCACGATATTCTTCCCAAGCCACTGACTTCTTTTCCTCATACCTCTTGTCAAAATTGCTGTTCAGAGGTTAGAGAAAAATTAATCCTGTCGCAATGAGTATCATCAACTCTCGGAAAGGAATGGCCGAGCAGGGGATTCAAACCAGCTAACCCGTGTCTCAAGTTCCGTGGAATACAGACCGAATTGTTGATTAATCATCTTTGGAGTTAAACGTTAAGATAAAGTGTTGATTTGGAAATGCTGTGAAATATTTCAGATCAATAAAAGAAGGGGAACTGATTTGATTCATTAATTGCCTTTGTTTAACACCGGTTTCAACAATATTTCAGTTATATTACTGCTTTGCACGATATTCTTCCCAATCCACCGACTGTTTTTCCAGATAACTATTGCCAAAACTGCTGCTCAGAGGTTAGAGAAGAATTAATCCTTTCGCAATGAGTATCATCAACTCTCGGAAAGGAATGGCCGAGGAGGGATTCAAACCAGTTAACCCCTGTCTCAAGTTCTGAGCGCTACAGACAGAACTGCTGTCTAATCATCTTTTGAGTTAAACGTCAATAGAGTATTGATTTGGAAATGCTGTGAAAGATATTTAGATTAATAAAAGAAAGGGAACTGATTTGATTCGCGAAATATCTATTCCTTTAAAACATTTGAAATACTTTCAGTCCAAGATGGTGGGTGTTTAGTCAGTATCATTGTCTTTACTTTCGTTTAGCTAGCTCTCGGTCAGTTAGTACCCTCAGTCCGTGCGATGTACCCTTAGCCCCTGAGAGGAGTCAACAAACGCTTGAGATTTAGCCAAGTCCTTTTTCCTTCATTTGATTACCCTGTACTCTCGGTCCATGAGATCAGCTATTCCCCATAAAAGAACTTTCCAGTATGATTTACCGTCATTGAACTATATGTTTTCCTCTCTCCATAAGATGTTCCCTTGGTTGGTCAAATGGAAATGGATGTCCAGAATCTGGTATTTACTTTGATTTAAATGAATGCCGTTAGCTCTTACCCTCAGTCTGTTCGATGAAGCTTAGTCCATGAGATGTACTTGTAATCCGACAAAGGTTTCTTCGTTTCTTTTGATTTACATGTATGCCTTTAAAATCGACCCCTTGATCGTTGAAAATTACCATTAGGCACATTAATGTGATCGCCCGGATTCCTGAGCTTGTACCCACAGTCTGTGCTATCATATCCATAGTCTTTAACTCAAACCTCAAGCCATTACACCGAGTTCTTAGGACTGTATCCTCTGTTCGTGGAATGTTCCCTTAGTGTTTTTCATTTCCTCTTAGACTTTAAACTCGTACCTATAGTCAGTTGGATGTACCCTCAAGCACTGAACCACTGACCTTACTCGAATGCTATCCTTTGCCCTGTTTGGCCAAACCCTCAGTCCCTGAGATGTATCCTAAATCTGTGAGATGTACCCTCAGCGAGTAACTGTGCCCAGAGACACGAGAACTGTGTTCTAAGTTTAGATTTACCCGTTTTCTAAAAGACTATACCCCATGCCCGTCTGATGTACTCAAGGTCTGTAAGATGTGCCCTCTGTGGATATTCCCACATTCCGTGTCATGTCTTCTAAGGAATTGAGATCCTTCTCTTAGTCAGTGAGATGTATCCTCAGGCCATAAAACTGTGATTTTACTCACTCAGTGAGATGTTCCCATTTTCCCTTCTCCGCACTCTTTGACTGTGACTTTGTACCCTTAAGTACGCACAAACCCTGACAATGTGTCTCTACCCTTTTGTCAACCTTATGCCGCGTGCCCTGTATCCACTGTACGTGATCAATATTTTCTTTAGGTTCTACTGATGTAACATCTCTATTT
Source organism: Hippopus hippopus (assembly GCA_946811185.2). Lineage (NCBI taxonomy): Eukaryota > Metazoa > Mollusca > Bivalvia > Cardiida > Cardiidae > Hippopus > Hippopus hippopus. Next base: position 34,090,101 of record OX328101.1, read on the forward strand.
ACAACTGTGGCCAAACTTTTGATTTACCCTCAGTCGATTAGCATGTGCACTAGGTCTGTGCAATTTGTTCCCCACTTTGTGAACTGTTTCCGCAATCCTAGAGCTCTTGACCTAAGTCTATGGAATTAAGCGATCAGTCGATGTCGAATACCATTGAACCCTGGTGCTATTTCCTTACTCTCGTTTTTCTGGCGTTTTAATTGTGTCCTTTCTATTCTTTGACAATAAGTTTTATCCCAAAACCGTTTTTCCTCTCTATGTCTTTTTACTCTATCGCTGTTTCTGTCTGTCCCACTTTTTTTTCTCTCTCTTACTCCCTTTTTCTATCTTTCTCTCTCTCACCCTTTCTATGTGCCTCTCTCTCCTATTATCATTCTCTCCAGCTGTCTCTCACTTTCCCTGTCTCACTCTCTTCCTTACTTTGTCACTGTCTGTCGTTCTGTCTATCCCTTTTTCTGAAGCTGTGTCTCTTTCTCTTGTTCTTCTCTATATATCTGAGTCATTCACTCATTCTTTCTTTTCATATCTCTCTCTCACTGTCTCGGTCTCTCTGTCTCTGTCTCTTTCTAACGTTACCTTTCGCTCTGTCTCCATCTCTCTATCTTTTTATCTGTCTGTTTCTGTCTAATTCTGTCTAACCCATTTCTTCTCCTTTCCTTACTCCTTTTTTCTTTTGATCTCACTCCCTCCCTCCTTCCTGTCTCTGTATGTCTCTCTCTCACTCTCTCTCTCTCTATCTTTTTCTCTTGGCATCTGTCTCTCCTCTCCCTCTCTCTTGCTTTATCTTTCTCTTTCTCAGCCTCCCTCTGCCTCTCTTTGGCTCAATCTTTCTCTCTCAGGCTCTATCTCTCTGCCTCTCTGTCTTGCTCCCACTCTCTCTGTCTCTCTCACTCTCACTCTCTCTGTCAACAATCTCTCTCTCTCTCTAAATCTCTCTCTCTCTCTCTCTCTCTCTCTCTCTCTCTGTCAATGACTAGATATCATAGCTTCCCTCTTCTTATTGGTTTCCTGAAGTTCACAGGCCGCAGGGTTTTTCTCTTTTCCTCCAAAACTTTAGATTTATCTTCCTTCAGTCCTTTATACCCTCTGCCTGTATGAAGTATCGTTTGTCAGTATGTTCCCTCAGACCGTAAGTTTGAATGTTGAATGCTTCGAAATAGATGTAGATCATTAACTAATTACAATTCTGAAATAGGTCTTTTGCTATTAAATATTACTGCCGTTCCTGACACAACTGAAACGTACTGGTTAGATCATACAGAGTTGTCGAATCGCCCTGTGCATTAATATACACTATCACTCTCAATGCTGTATCGACCTCAGCTGTTAATTTTTAACATGCCGAATAAACAAAAGTTCGCACCATATGATTAAACGCAACTTGTTTAATAACAAATGATAACGCATGAGCATTTGCGATATTGTATGTGTGTATGGTGTTTGAGACCGTATTCAATATCATGTCAGTTATATCAAGGCGGCCAGTGCGTCTCTCCATGCATTCCTGGGGTTCTTCAACCTGTATTTCATACTCTAGCCACTGGCTTCTTTTCCACATAACCATCGTCGAAACAATGACCAGCAGTAAGAGAGAAGAACGAATCCTTCCGAAATGACTATAATCAAACTTGGAAAAGTAATTTTCCGAGCTGGGGATTGGCGACCCCCTTGTCTCAAAAACGACTAAGCTACCGAAATCGTCATTAACGATTGATAGATTGTATGTGTTTAACACCGTTTTTAACAATATTTCAGTTATATCGCGGCGGACAGTGCACCTATCCATACTTTTCTGAAGTTTCAGTAACCAGTCCTTTGCACGATATTCTCCCCAAGCCACTGACAGCCTTTCCACATAACTATTGTCAAAATTGGTTTTGAGATGTTAGAGAAGAATTAATCGTGTCGCAATGAATATCATGAAACCTCGGAAAGAAATGGCCGAGCAGGGGATTCCAACCAGCTAACCCATGTCTCAAGTTCTGTACGCTACCGACAGAATTGCTTTTCAATCATCTCTGTAGTCAAACGTCAAGATAAAGTGTCGATTTCGAAATGCTGTGAAAGATATATAGATCAATCAAAGAAAGGGAATTGATTTGAATCGATAAAGTTTTTTTTTCTCCTAAAGTCTTTTAGAGTTTGCCAGAACTTAACACAAAGCTATGGAGTTTTTTAATGATTGCTTTGATGATGATTATGATGATTATAATAATGGTGGTGGTGGTTTTGAGGGTTGAGTTGGTAGTGATGGTGGTATTGCTGATACCGGATTTATTGGTGGAGATAGGTGTCTTTCTTTTCTTGGTGTTTTAACGGCAACTTCAACATTACTTACGTAATATCCCGGAGGTCAATGCACCTACCCATGCTTTGTTGAAGTTTCTTTTACCAGTACTTTGCACATTGTCTTTTTTAAACCACTGTTTGCTTTCCCACATAAACAAGTCGAACCGTTGATTGGCGATAAGAAAAGAATGAATCCTGTCGCATTGAACATATAAAAAAGATCTTAAAAAGAAATTGTAACAGCTTTAGGTAGGGAGTCGAACCATCGACCTGAATCTTTTTCGTCCGGAACGTTACTGACTGAACCTATGAGTGAGTTTGAAAGCGGTGTTGATTTTGACATTTTTACTTTATAGTGGAAGGGTTGTATTGTGGATGAAGAAATTGTTAATTTGTAAGGAATAATGACGGAAAAGCGAAACATCTTTATCATGCTAGATTTTAATAGGCATGCGTTAAAAAGTGTTCAGAGGGTAAATATCAGAATTAATATTTCAGCCACTGGCTACTTTTCCACATAACCATTGTGGAAACAATGAATAGGATTGAGAGAGAAGAATTGCAATTACTACCATCAAATTTGGGAAAATAATCTTCCGAGCTAGGGATTGGCGACCCCCTTGTCTCTAGACCTGTAGGTAAATTATAACAAAATGACACAACGAGTCTCTGCATAATTTAAGAACAATTATAAAAAATAATAACAAAATGACACAATGAATCCCAGCATAAAAAAACGATTGAGCTACCGAACTAGTCTTTTACGATTGATTGATTGAGTGATTGATTGTCTGTATGCGTTTTACATCGTTTTCAACGAAATTTGAGTTATATTACGGCGGCCGGTAGACTTACCCATGTTTACTGGAGTTTAAGTAACCAGTATTTCGCACGATATTCTTCCCAAGCCACTGGCTGCTTTTTCTCATACCTATTGTTAAATTGCTATCCAGAGGTTAGAAAAAAATTAATCCTGTCCCAGTGAGTATCATCAACTCTCGGAAAGGAATGGCCGAGCAGGGGATTCAAACCAGCTAACCCGTGTCTCAAGTTCCGTTCAATACAGACCGAATTGCTGATTGATCATCTTTGGAGTGAAACGTTAAGATAAAGTGTTGATTAAGAAATGCTGTGAAATATTTCAGATAAATAAAAGAAAGGGAACTGATTTGAGTGATTGATTGCCTTTATTTAACACCGGTTTCATCACAATTTCAGTATTATCGCGGCGGCCAGTGCACCAAACTATACTTTCTGAAGTTTCAGTAACCAGTCCTTTGCACGATATTCTCCCCAAGCCACTGACGGCCTTTCCACATAACTTTTGTCAAAATTGGTTTTGAGATGTTAGAGAAGAATTAATCCTTTCGCAATTTGTATCATGAAACCTCGGAAAGAAATAGCCGGGCAGGGGATTCAAACCAGCTAACCCATGTCTCAAGTTCTGTACGCTACCGACAGAATTGCTGTTCAATCATCTCTGTAGTCAAACGTCAAGATAAAGTGTCGATTTCGAAATGCTGTGAAAGATATTTAGATTAATGAAAGAAAGGGAATTGATTTGAATCGATAAAGATTTTTTTATTTACCTCCAGAAGCCTTCTAGAGTTTGCGAGAACTTAACACAAAGCTATGGAGTTTTTAATGCATTTTAATGATTGCTTTGATGTTGATGACGATTATAATAATGGTGGTAGTGGTTTTGAGGGTTGAGTTAGTAGTGATCGTGGATGTGCTGATACCGGATTTATTGGTGGCGATAGGTGTCTTTCTTTTCTTGGTGTTTTAACGCCAACTTCAACATTACTTACATGTACGTAATATCCCGGAGGTCAGTGCACCTACCCATGCTTTGTTGAAGTTTCTTTTACCAGTACTTTGCACATTGTCTTTTTTAAACCACTGCCTGCTTTCCCATATAAACAAGTCGAACCGTTGATTTGCGATAAGAAAATAATGAATCATGTCGCATTGAACATATAAATAAGATCTTAATGAGAAATTATTACAGCTTTAGGCAGGGAGTCGAACCATCGACCTGAAACTTTTTCGTCCGGAACGTTACTGACGGAACCTCTGGATTTTCAAAGAGAGAAAAACAGAGACAGAAACAGAGAGACAGAGATTTTGTGAGAGAGTGAGTTTGAAAGCACTTTTGATTTTGACATTTTTACTTTATAGTGGAAGGGTTGTATTGTGGATGAAGAAATTGTTAATTTGTAAAGAATAATGACGGAAAAGCGAAATATCTTTACTATGCTAGATTTTAATAGGCATGCGTTAAAAAGTGTTCAGAGGGTAAATATCAGAATTAATATTTTAGCCACTGGCTTCTTTTCCACATAACCATCGTTGAAACAATGAATAGCAGTGAGAGAGAAGAATTGCAATTACTATCATCAAATTTGGAAAAATAATTTTCCGAGCTAGGGATTGGTGACCCCCTTGTCTCTAGACCTGTAGGGAAACGACTGAGCTACTGAACTAGTCTTTTACGATTGATTGATTGAGTGATTATTGGACTGTATGTGTTTTACACCGTGTTGAACGAAATTTGAGTTATATTACGGCGGCCAGTACACTTACCCATGCTTTCCTGGAGTTTAAGTAACCAGTATTTCGCACGATATTCTTCCCAAGCCGCTGGCTACTTTTCCTCATAGCTATTGTCAAAATTGCTGTCCAGAGGTTAGAGAAAAATTAATCCTGTCGCAATGAGTATCATCAACTGTCGGAAAGGAATGGCCGAGCAGGGGATTCAAACCAGCTAAACCGTGTCTCAAGTTCCGTTCAATACAGACCGAATTGCTGATTACTCATCTTTGGAGTTAAACGTTAAGATAAAGTGTTGATTTGGAAATGCTGTGAAATATTTCAGATCAATAAAAGAAGGGGAATTGATTTGATTGATTGATTGCCTTTGTTTAACACCGGTTTCAACAATATTTCAGTTATATCGCGGCGGCCAGTGCACCTACCCATACTTTCTGAAGTTTCATTAACTAGTCCTTTGCACGATATTCTCCCCAAGCCACTGACAGCCTTTCCACATAAATATTGTCAAAATTGGTTTTGAGATGTTAGAGAAGAATTAATCCTTTCGCAACGAGTATCATGAAACCTCGGAAAGAAATGGCCGAGAAGGGGATTCAAACCAGCTAACCCATGTCTCAAGTTCTGTACGCTACCGACAGAATTGCTGTTCAATCATCTCTGTAGTCAAACGTCAAGATAAAGTGTCGATTTCGAAATGCTGTGAAAGATATTTAGATTAATCAAAGAAAGGGAATTGGTTTGAATCGATAAAGTTTTTTTTTTCTCTCCTGAAGTCTTCTAGAGTTTGCGAGAACTTAACACAAAGCTATGGAGTTTTTAATGCTTTTTAATGATTGCTTTGATGATGATGATGATTATAATAACGGTGGTGGTGGTTTTGAGGATTGAGTTAGTAGTGATGGTGGAAGTGCTGATACCGGATTTATTGGTGGCGATATGTCTTTCTTTTCTTGGTGTTTTAACGCCAACTTCAACATTACTTACGTAATATCCGGGAGGTCAATGCACCTACCCATGCTTTGTTGAAGTTTCTTTTACCAGTACTTTGCACATTGTCTTTTTTAAACCACTGTCTGGTTTCCCACATAAACAAGTCGAATCGTTGATTGGCGATAAGAAAAGAATGAATCCTGTCGCATTGAACATATAAATAAGATCTTAAAAAGAAACTGTAACAGCTTTAGGTAGGGAGTCGAACCATCGACCTGAAAGTTTTTCGTGCGGAACGTTACTGACGGAACCTCTGGATTTTCAGAGAGAGAGAAAAAGAGACAGAGAGACAGAGAGTTTGTGAGAGAGTGAGTTTGAAAGCACTTTTGATTTTGACATTTTTACTTTATAGGGGTAAACGTATTCCGTATTGTGACGGAATTCCGTATTTTCAGGGGCCGACCAGGTCATTTTTCCAAATCGTTTAAATCTGAGGAGAATTTTTTTTTTTTTTTGGGGGGGGGTACCCCTTTATCTCGTATCTGTTGCAAGTCAATAGATTTCCAGATGCCGTATGAATAAAATTTATTACCCCACTGCATTTGCTTTGTCCGGGGCTGATCTCGGTCATTAATGTCTCCCGTCAAACGCACTCGCTTTAAAAACAATGAAATTCAAAGAATTTTGTAATTTCGGGGATAATTTGCACCGAAATGTTTACAGTCACTCACTCTTGCTTAGGGTTTCCCGATTCTAAATACAGATGCTGAAACGGAACGTTCTAAGGTTATCGTATGATGTTATATTGTTCGTGTCCAAAATGTTGCGGCTGTGTTTTGATCGGTTTGCCGACTTTAACATTTTTGCCGCTAGGATTGTAAAACAAAATAAAGCATTAACAAAGCCCTTCGTTTTAGGGGACAAATATTGGCTGCAATTTGATTATTTGCTAGCGAAAGATGGCTCAGTTTAAATTATCTTTGTTCTTTTCAATAACAAATGGATGTCAGAGCTGGGGATCGGCAACTATGTTCCGAAGTTGACAGTACGTGCTACTCAAATGCCGAAGCGACCGAAAAAGGGGGAAAAGTTTCATTCATACACTGTAGTCCGATTTGTAGTGGTGGGCCAATGATTGACTATAGTCGAAAGTCAGTTGGTTTTGCCTTCCGATTGCGATTAGCTCTTGAGAAATCCAGGAATCGATTGCAGTCGGTACCGAAGCTCGCTCGGTCGTGAAACGTGAATACTGGTTTGTAGCGCTTGGTTTTGTGACTGATATTAATCACACTCTAGGATTCAATATAGTGATAACAAACACGAAAATTGGTTGGAAAAATGAGAAAGAAATTTTTGTCCATGGATGTGTTGTCAAAACTCGACAACTCGGTAAGTTTCTTATTTGATCCCTGAGACCGGGTTTTGACGCTTGAAAATTGAAATGACATGTCTTTGACGCTGAAAAATATTTGCTTAATTGTCAATCTGAAGCATGAAATTATCGTCAAGAGCTTCATATAACCTAGCTTGTGCGCATCCGGCAGAAATATGGGCTAAACACGATCAGTATAAAATGTGAAGGACACGCGCGTGATCTAATGAAGCTGGCGAGTCATTTACGAGAACGTAATAACGGTGTTAATTCTCTGATCTAGTGTAAAGTGACAGATTTTAAAGTTACCTGCTATTCAAAATGACTAACTGATGTCAAATCATGTGGTAATACTTCTCCAGAAATTAATTGACACGAAAAATTGATCGCCAAAAAAACCGTGAAAACCCATGACACTACCATGATCAGCGTGACATCGTCCGATCAGACGGACTTCAAACTATCTTCTCGACTTTAATAATGAATTTAAACATTGAATTTACACAAATCTCTGAATAACACAATAAGTGGAATCTAAAATTCTGTCATGAGTGAAAAATTGTTGTTTAATGAAATGAAAATATAAGATCTAAATGGGGGGGGGGGGGTGTCGTCTGCAAATGCTTGAAATATGTGAATTTCTTTTAACTGGTTTGGAAATAAAAATTTAAAGATCAAAATAAATGATATTAAATAAAGTAAAAACAATCTAAAGTACAAAACATCACATATTTATAAACTTGATATCATGTAGACAAATTGTCAAAGTACTTAAAGCAAAAAGGCATTCCCAGTTCAATGGAGAAACCGATTGTACAACCAATAGCTAGTTGGTTTGCTCTTCCGGTTACAAAGTGATAATCATTTTTGCATTTAAGCTGATTGCCCCACACTGCCGATTTGATAGATTTTTTACAGGAATTGGACCAGTTCCATGGTATATCACTTACCTGCTTGTTTTAGCAAACATTAGAATTGATTTTGCCAAAAATGTTTGCACATTTTAGGAAAGGTTCTTAAAGTGTTTGAAGAGCTTTTAACAGTGAACATGTAGATCTATCTATAAAATCTTGTTTGGGCATGTTGCATGAAAACAGTCTATCTTTTAATGGGCTGTCATTAAAACTTGATATTTTAATGAAATTAATATGTAGTTTAGATCTGAACCCCCATCCTTGTTTGTGTACCCCAAACTCCAGTTACCAAAGGGTGCAAAAACCTCAAGCTAGAAAATGCACGGCACACTCTGTCACATTCTCCCTGATAAATTAGCCATTCTTAAAGAGAGTGTTGTTTTCCTATTTGACAGATTTGATTTTATTCTTTTGACAGAAATTTAGCACATGTGATTGCATTTTAATGAATCAAATATTAAATACTAGATATGTCCTTTCTCATACTTGTTGTACTTTCAAATACAAAACTGATGTAGGGCTATTTTGATTAGGTCCTGTGTACAAAATGGAGATAAAAGAGGACAAAAATAACATGGGTGCTAAAAACTTTGAGATTTTCTTAGGTTTTAGCATATCATATTTTTCATTCGTTTCAAGATTTTTTCAACTTTAAAATGCTAAAACTGGATCTCATTAGAGGTATTTGATGCTTATAAAATAGCTAAATCTCAGGAGCTTCCGGAGGCCTCTGGCCCCCTGGACCCCTGGCCAGGGCGTTGCCCTGGACCCACCGGGGGCCCTAGCGGCCCCCAGGCCCCCACCTCAATTTTCAGTATTTTCAGATTTTTTAACTTTTACCCCTGTGGAAGGGTTGTATTGTGGATGAAGAAATTGTTAATTTGTAAAGAATAATGACGGAAAAGCGAAATATCTTTACCATGCTAGCTTTTAATAGGCATGCGTTAAAAAGTGTTCAGAGGGTTAATATCAGAATTAATATTTTAGCCACTGGCTTCTTTTCCACATAACCATCGTTGAAACAATGAATAGCAGTGAGAGAGAAGAATTGAAATTACTATCATCAAATTTGGAAAAATAATTTTCCGAGCTAGGGATTGGCGACCCCCATGTCTCTAGACCTGTAGGTAAACGACTGAGCTGCCGAACTAGTCTTTTACGATTGATTGATTGAGTGATTGATTGTCTGTATGTGTTTAACACCGTTTTCAACAATATTTGATTATATTACGGCGGCCAGTACACTGACCCATGTTTTCCTGGAGTTTTAGTAACTACTACTTTGCACGATATTCTTCCCAATCCACCGACTGTTTTTCCACATAACTATTGCAAAAACTGCTGCTCAGAGGTTAGAGAAGAATTAATCCTGTCGCAATGAGTATCATCAACTCTCGGAAGGAATGGCCAAGGAGGGGATTCAAACCAGCTAACCCCTGTCTCAAGTTCTGAGCGCTACAGACAGAATTGCTGTCTAATCATCTTTTGAGTTAAACGTCAATAGAGTGTTGATTTGGAAATGCTGTGAAAGATATTTAGATTAATAAAAGAAAGGGAACTGATTTGATTCGCGAAATATCTATTCCTTTAAAACATTTGAAATACTTTCAGTCCAAGATGGTGGGTGTTTAGTCATTATCATTGTCTTTACTTTCGTTTAGCTAGCTCTCGGTCAGTTAGTACCCTCAGTCCGTGCGATGTACCCTTAGCCCCTGAGAGGAGTCGACAAACGCTTGAGATTTAGCCAAGTCCTTTTTCCTTCATTTGATTATCCTGTACTCTCGGTCCATGAGATCAGCTATTCCCCCTAAAAGAACTTTCCAGTATGATTTACCGTCATTCAACTATATGTTTTTCTCTCTCCATAAGATGTTCCCTTGGTTGGTGAAATGGAAATGGATGTCCAGAATCTGGTATTTACTTTGATTTAACTGAATGCCGTTAGCTCTTACCCTCAGTCTGTTCGATGAAGCTTAGTCCATGAGCTGTACCTCCAATCCGACAAAGGTTTCTTCGTTTCTTTTGATTTACATGTATGCCTTTAAAATCGACCCCTTGATTGTTGGAAATTACCATTAGGCACATTAATGTGATCGCCCGGATTCCTGAGCTTGTACCCACAGTCTGTGCTATCATATCCATAGTCTTTAACTCAAACCTCAAGCCATTACACCGAGTTCTTAGGACTGTATCCTCTGTTCGTGGAATGTTCCCTCAGTGTTTTTCATTTCCTCTTAGACTTTAAACTCGTACCTATAGTCAGTTGGATGTACCCTCAAGCACTGAACCACTGACCTTACTCGAATGGTATCCTTTGCCCTGTTTGCCCTAACCCTCAGTCCCTGAGATGTATCCTAAATCTGTGAGATGTACCCTCAGCGAGTAACTGTGCCCTGAGGCCCGAGAACTGTGTTCTAAGTTTAGATTTACCCGTTTTCTAAAAGACTATACCCCATGCTCGTCTGATGTACTCAAGGTCTGTAAGATGTGCCCTCTGTGGATATTCCCACATTCCGTGTCATGTCTTCTAAGGAATTGAGATCCTTCTCTTAGTCAGTGAGATGTATCCTCAGGCCATAAAACTGTGATTTTACTCCCAGCCTGTCATCTTTCAGCACCACTCAGTGAGATGTTCCCATTTTCCCTTCTCCGCACTCTTTGACTGTGACTTTGTACCCTTAAGTACGCACAAACCCTAACAATGTGTCTCTACCCTTATGTCAACCTTATGCCGCGTGCCTGTATCCACTGTACGTGATCAATATTTTCTTTAGTTTCTACTGATGTAACATCTCTATTTACAACTGTGGCCAAACTTTTGATTTACCTTCAGTCGATTAGCTTGTGCACTAGGTCTGTGCAATTTTTCCCCACTTTGTGAACTGTTTCCGCAATCCTAGAGCTCCTGACCTAAGTCTATGGAATTAAGCGATCAGTCGATGTCGAATACCATTGAACCCTGGTGCTATTTCCTTACTCTCGTTTTTCTGGCGTTTTAAATGTGTCCTTTCTATTCTTTGACAGTAAGTTTTATCCCAAAACCGTTTGTCCTCTCTCTGTCTTTTTACTCTATCGCTGTTTCTCTCTGTCCCACTTTTTTTCTCTCTCTTACTCCCTTTTTCTATCTTTCTCTCTCTCACCCTTTCTATGTGCCTCTCTCTCCTAGTATCATTCTCTCCAGCTGTCTCTCTCTTTCCCTGTCTCACTCTCTTCCTTACTTTGTCACTGTCTGTCGTTCTGTCTATCCCTTTTTCTGAAGCTGTGTCTCTTTCTCTCTTTCTTCCCTATATATCTGAGTCATTCACTCATTCTTTCTTTTCATATCTGTCTCTCACTATCTCGGTCTCTCTGTCTCTCTCTCTTTCTAACGTTTTCTTTCTCTCTGTCTCCATCTCTCTATCTTTTTATCTGTCTGTTTCTGTCTAATTCTGTCTAACCGATTTCTTCTCCTTTCCTTACTCCTTTTTTCTTTTGATCTCACTCCCTCCCTCCTTCCACTCTGTCTGTCTCTCTCTCTCTGTGTCTCTCTATCTTTTTTTCTCGGCATCTGTCTGTCTCTCCTCTCCTTCTCTCTTGCTTTATCTTTCTCTTTCCCAGCCTCCCTCTGCCTCTCTTAGGCTCAATCTTTCTTTCTCTCTCTGCCTCTCTCAGGCTCTATCTCTCTGCCTGTCTGTCTTGCTCTCTGTCTGGCTCTCGCCCTCTCTCTTACTCTCTCTCTTTCTCAATCTCACACACTCTCTCTCAATCTCTTTCTTTCTCTCTCTGTCTCTCTGTCTCTCTTTCTCTCTCTCTCTCTCTCTCTCTCTCTGAATAACTAGATATCACAGCTTACCTCTTCTTATTGGTTTCCTCAAGTTCACAGGCCGCAGGGTTTTTTCTCTTTTCCTCCAAAACTATAGATTTGTTTTCCTTCAGTCCTTTATACCCTCTGCCTGTATGAAGTATCGTTTGTCAGTATGTTCTCTCAGACCGTAAGTTTGAATGTTGAATGCTTTGAAACAGATGTAGATCATTAACTAATTACAATTCTGAAATAGGTCTTTTGCTATTAAATATTACTGCCGTTCCTGACACAACTGAAACGTACTGGTTAGATCATACAGAGTTGTCGAATCGCCCTGTGCATTAATATACACGATCACTATCAATGCTGTATCGACCTCAGCTTTTAATTTTTAACATGCCGAATAAACAAAAGTTGGCACCATATAATTAAAAGCAACTTGCGATATTGTATGTGTGTATGGTGTTTCAGACTGTATTCAATATCATGTCAGTTATACCAAGGCGGCCAGTGCGTCTTTCCATGCATTCCTGGGGTTCTTAAACCTGTATTTTATACTCTAGCCACTGGCTTCTTTTCCACATAACCATCGTCAAAACAATGACCAGCAGTAAGAGAGAAGAATGAATCCTTCCGAAATGACTATAATCAAACCTGGAAAACTAATTTTCCGAGCTGGGGATTGGCGACCCCTTTGTCTCAAAAACGACTAAGCTACCGAAATCGTCATTAACGATTGATAGATTGTATGTGTTTAACACCGTTTTTAACAATATTTCAGTTATATCGCGGCTGCCAGTGCACCTACCCATACTTTCTGAAGTTTCAGTAACCAGTCCTTTGCACGATATTCTTCGAAGTCACTGACAGCCTTTCCACATAACTATTGTCAAAATTGGTTTTGAGATGTTAGAGAAGAATTAATCGTGTCGCAATGAGTATCATGAAACCTCGGAAAGAAATGGCCGAGCAGGGGATTCCAACCAGCTAACCCATGTCTCAAGTTCTGTACGCTACCGACAGAATTGCTGTTCAATCATCTCTGTAGTCAAACGTCAAAGTGTCGATTTCGAATGCTGTGAAAGATATATAGATTAATTAAAGAAAGCGAACTGATTTGAATCGATAAAGTTTTTTTTTCTCCTGAAGTCTTTTAGAGTTTGGGAGAACTTAACACAAAGCTATGGGGCTTTTAATGCTTTTTAATGATTGCTTTGAAGATGATGATGATGATGATTATAATAATTGTGGTGCTAGTTTTGAGGGTTGAGTTAGTAGTGATGGTGGAAGTGCTGATACCGGATTTATTGGTGGCGATAGGTGTCTTTCTTTTCTTGGTGTTTTAACGCCAACTTCAACATTACTTACGTAATATCCCGGAGGTCAGTGCACCTACCCATGCTTTGTTGAAGTTTCTTTTATCAGTACTTTGCACATTGTCTTTTTTAAACCGCTGTCTGCTTTCCCACTTAAACAAGTGGAACCGTTGACTGGTGATAAGAAAAGAATGAATCCTGTCGCATTGAACATATAAAAAAGATCTTAAAAAGAAATTGTACCAGCTTTAGGTAGGAGTCGAAACATCGACCTGAAACTTGTTCGTCCGGAACGTTACTGACGGAACCTCTGGATTTTCAGAGAGAGAGAAAAAGAGACAGAGAGACAGAGAGTTTGTGAGAGAGTGAGTTTGAAAGCACTTTTGATTTTGACATTTTTACTTTATAGTGGAAGGGTTGTATTGTGGACGAAGAAATTGTTAATTTGTAAGGAATAATGACGGAAAAGCGAAATATCATTACCATGCTAGATTTTAATAGGCATGCGTTAAAAAGTGTTCAGAGGGTAAATATCAGAATTAATATTTTAGCCACTGGCTTCTTTTCCACATAACCATCGTTGAAAGAATGAATAGCAGTGAGAGAAGAATTGCAATTACTATCATCAAATTTGGAAAAATAGTCTTCCGAGCTAGGGATTGGCGACCCCCTTGTCTCTAGACCTTTAGGTAAACCACTGAGCTACTGAACTAGTCTTTTACGATTGGTTGATTGAGTGATTGATGAACTGTATGTGTTTTACACCGTTTTTCAACGATATTTGAGTTATATTACGGCGGCCAGTACAGTTACCCATGCTTTCCTGGAATTTAAGTAACCATTATTTCGCACGATATTCTTCCCAAGGCACTTGCTGCTTTTCCTCATACCTATTGTCAAAATTGCTGTCCAGAAGTTAGAGAAAAATTAATCCTGTCGCAATGGGTTACATCAATTCTTGGAAACCAATGGCCGAGCAGGGAATTCAAACCAGCTAACCCGTGTCTCAAGTTCCGTTCAATACACACCGAATTGCTGATTAATCATCTTTGGAGCTAAACGTTAAGATAAAGTGTTGATTTATAAATGCTGTGAAATATTTCAGATAAATAAAAGAAGGGGAACTGATTTGATTGATTGATTAACATCGGTTTCAACAATAATTCAGTTATATAGCGGCGGCCAGTGCACCTACCCATACTTTTCTGAAGTTTCAGTAAGCAGTCCTTTGCACGATATTCTCCCCAAGCCACTGACAGCCTTTCCACATAACTTTTGTCAAAATTGGTTTTGAGATGTTAGAGAAGAATTAATCGTGTCGCAATGAGTATCATGAAACCTTGGAAAGAAATGGCCGAGCAGGGGATTCAAACTAGCTAACCCATGTCTCAAGTTCTGTACGCTACCGACAGAATTGCTGTTCAATCATCTCTGTAGTCAAACGTCAAGATAAAGTGTCGATTTCGAAATACTGTGAAAGATATTTAGATTAATCAAAGAAAGGGAATTGATTTGAATCGATAAAGTTTTTTTTTTCTCCTGAAGTCTTTTAGAGTTTGCGAGAACTTCACACAAAGCTATGGAGTTTTTAATGGTTTTGAATGATTGCTTTGATGATGATGATGATTATAATAATGGTGGTGGTGGTTTTGAGGGTTGAGTTAGTAGTGATGATGGAAGTGCTGATACCGGATTTATTGGTGGCGATAGGTGTCTTTCTTTTCTTGGTGTTTTAACGCCAACTTCAACATTACTTACGTAATATCTCGGAGGTCAATGCACCTACCCATGCTTTGTTGAAGTTTCTTTTACCAGTACTTTGCACTTTGTCTTTTTTAAACCACTGCCTGCTTTCCCATATAAACAAGTCGAACCGTTGATCGGTGATAAGAAAAGAATGAATCCTGTCGCATTGAACATATAAAAAAGATCTTAAAAAGAAATTGTAACAGCTTTAGGTAGGGAGTCGAACCGTCGGCCTGAAACTTGTTCGTCCGGAACGTTACTGACGGAACCTCTGGATTTTCAGAGAGAGAGAGAGAAACAGAGACAGAGATACAGAGAGTTTGTGAGAGAGTGAGTTTGAAAGCGCTTTTGGTTTTTGACATTTTTACTTTATAGTGGAAGGGTTGTAATATGGATGAAGAAATTGTTAATTTGTAAAGAATAATGACGGAAAAGCGAAATATCTTTACCAAGCTAGATATTAATGGGCATGCGTTAAAAAGTGTTCAGAGGGTAAATATCAGAATTACTATTTTAGCCACTGGCTTCTTTTCCACATAACCATCGTTGAAACAATAAATAGGAGTGAGAGTGAAGAATTTCAATTACTATCATCAAATTTGGAAAAATAATTTTCCGAGCTAGGGATTGGCGACCCCCTGTCTCTAGACCTGTAGGTAAACGACTGAGCCACCGAACTAGTCTGTTACGATTGATTGATTGAGTGATTGATGGTCTGTATGCGTTTAACACCGTTTTCAACAATGTTTGATTATATTATGGCGGCCAGTACACTTACCCATGCTTTCCTGGAGTTTCAGTAACCACTACTTTGCACGATATTCTTCCCAATCCACTGACTGTTTTTCCACATAACTATTGCCAAAACTGCTGCTCAGAGGTTAGAGAAGAATTAATCCTGTCGCAATGAGTATCATCAACTCTCGGAAAGGAATGGCCGAGGAGGGGATTCAAACCAGCTAACCCCTGTCTCAAGTTCTGAGCGCTACAGACAGAATTACTGTCTAACCATCTTTTGAGTTAAACGTCAATAGAGTGTTGATTTGGAAATGCTGTGAAAGATATTTAGATTAATAAAAGAAAGGGAACTGATTTGATTCGCGAAATATCTATTCCTTTAAAACATTTGAAATACTTTCAGTCCAAGATGGTGGGTGTTTAGTCAGTATCATTGTCTTTACTTTCGTTTAGCTAGCTCTCGGTCAGTTAGTACCCTCAGTCCGTGCGATGTACCCTTAGCCCCTGAGAGGAGTCGACAAACGCTTGAGATTTAGCCAAGTCCTTTTTCCTTCATTTGATTACCCTGTACTCTCGGTCCATCAGATCAGCTATTCCGCCTAAAAGAACTTTCCAGTATGATTTACCGTCATTGAACTATATGTTTTTCTCTCTCCAAATGGAAATGGATGTCCAGAATCTGGTATTTACTTTGATTTAACTGAATGCCGTTAGCTCTTACCCTCAGTCTGTTCGATGAAGCTTAGTCCATGAGATGTACCTCCAATCCGACAAAGGTTTCTTCGTTTCTTTTGATTTACATGTATGCCTTTAAAATCGACCCCTTGATTGTTGGAAATTACCATTAGGCACATTAATGTGATCACCCGGATTCCCGAGCTTGTACCCACAGTCTGTGTTATCATATCCATAATCTTTAACTCAAACCTCAAGCCATTACACCGAGTTCTTAGGACTGTATCCTCTGTTCGTGGAATGTTCCCTCAGTGTTTTTCATTTCCTCTTAGACTTTAAACTCGTACCTATAGTCAGTTGGATGTACCCTCAAGCACTGAACCACTGACCTTACTCGAATGGTATCCTTTGCCCTGTTTGCCCTAACCCTCAGTCCCTGAGATGTATCCTAAATCTGTGAGATGTACCCTCAGCGAGTAACTGTGCCCTGAGGCCCGAGAACTGTGTTCTAAGTTTAGATTTACCCGTTTTCTAAAAGACTATACCCCATGCCCGTCTGATGTACTCAAGGTCTTTAAGATGTGCTCTCTTTGGATATTCCCACATTCCGTGTCATGTCTTCTAAGGAATTGAGATCCTTCTCTTAGTCAGTGAGATGTATCCTCAGGCCATAAAACTGTGATTTTCTTTCCAGCCTGTCATCTTTCACCATTACTCAGTGAGATGTTCCCATTTTCCCTTCTCCACACTCTTTGACTGTGACTTTGTACCCTTAAGTACGCACAAACCCTGACAATGTGTCTCTACCCTTATGTCAACCTTATGCCGCGTGCCTGTATCCACTGTACGTGATCAATATTTTCTTTAGGTTCTACTGATGTAACATCTCTATTTACAACTGTGGCCAAACTTTTGATTTACCTTCAGTCGATTAGCTTGTGCACTAGGTCTATGGAATTTTTCCCCACTTTGTGAACTGTTTCCGCAATCCTAGAGCTCTTGACCTAAGTCTATGGAATTAAGCGATCAGTCGATGTCGAATACCATTGAACCCTGGTGCTATTTCCTTACTCTCGGTTTTCTGGCGTTCTGTGTCCTTTCTATTCTTTGACAATAAGTTTTATCCCAAAACCGTTTGTCTCTGTCTCTCTCTCTTTACTCTATCGCTGTTTCTGTCTGTCCCACTTTTTTTCTCTCTCTTACTCCCTTTTTCTATCTTTCTCTCTCTCACCCTTTATATGTGCCTTTCTCTCTTAGTATCATTCTCTCCAGCTGTCTCTCCCTTTCCCTGTCTCACTCTCTTCCTAACTTTGTCACTGTCTGTCGTTCTGTCTATCCTTTTTTTGAAGCTGTGTCTCTTTCTCTCTTTCTTCCCTATATATCTGAGTCATTCACTCATTCTTTCCTTTCATATCTTTGTCTCACTATCTCGGTCTCTCTGTCTCTGTCGCTTTCTAACGTTTTCTTTCTCTCTGTCTCCATCTCTCTATCTTTTTGTCTGTCTGTTTCTCTCTAATTCTATGTAACCAATTTTCCTTCCCCTTTTCTGACTACTTTTTTCTTTTGATGTCACTTCCTGCGTCCTTCCTCTCTGTGTCTCTCTCTCAATCTCTGTGTGTCTATCTTTTTCTCTCGGCATCTGTCTGTCTCTCATCTCCCTCTCTCTTGTTTTATCTTTCTCTTTCTCAGCCTCCCTCTGCCTCTCTTTCGCTGAATCTTTCTCTCTCAGGCTCTATCTCTCTGCCTTACTCAGGCTCTATGTCTAGCTCTCTATCTATCTGTCTGTCTGTCTTTCTGTGTCTCTCTCTATGTGTGTGTGTGTGTGTCACTAACCAGATATCATAGCTTACCTCTTCTTTTTGGTTTCCTTAAGTTCACAGGCCGCAGTGTTTTTCTCTTTTCCTCCAAAACTGTAGATCTATCTTCCTTCAGTCCTTTATAGCCTCTGCCTGTATGAAGTATCATTTGGTAGTATGTTCCCTTAGACCGTAAGTTTGAATGTTGAATGCTTTGAAATAGATGTAGACTATTAACTAATTACAATTTTGAAATAGGTCTTTTACTATTAAATATTACTGCCGTTCCTGACACAACTGAAACGTACTGTTTAGATCATACAGAGTTCTCGAATCGCTCTGTGCATTAATATACATGATCACTATCAATGCTGTATCGACCTCAGCTTTTAATTTTTAACATGCCGAATAAACAAAAGTTCGCACCATTAGACTATGAGCCAGAAGGGTGTTTGCTCCACCCCCCACCCCCCGGGGGGAAATTTTCGGGACTATGATTTTCTTGAGCCCCAAGGTCTCCTGAACACAATCCTAAAGTCTGCCACCTGGCGAGTGGGGCTGTTGGAAGTTATAGAGATGAAAGGTCATCAAGTGCACCTCTAATCCTAACATTATTAGCGGATCTTCAATTGACACTGTTTTGGAAATTTTATACCTTGTGAAAGTCCCAAATGATTTCAGGTAATGTAATAAGCTCATATTTAGATAATTCTATGCATTTCTAACAAAAAAAAAGAACATTTAATGGAAATCAAAGCACTGACAGCACTATTTTTTATGATTCAAGCTTCCAAAAAATCACAATCAGAGAAACTACAAGGATATTTTTCAGATAAAGCACATTTTTTTTTAATCACAAATGCCTTGAATGCATCCTAGAAGCAACCCAGATGGCATTTTCAGATTTATTGTATATCAATTTGTTATATTCATCGATAAAATGGAAGCTCGTATAACCAAGTTAATTAATATACTTTTTAATTTTTTATACCAGTTGCTGAGAATTCAACAACTTTCTGGTTCATTTCTTTATTTTAGATAAACAAAAACAATCTAAAATTTATTGATATGCTTATTTTCATGATCTTAATAGTTATATTCATTACAGTAAATAGAAACTTTTGTGTAAATCAATGTACTAAAGTTACTGATACATTGTGTACCATTTAACTCTTGTATCTAAAAAAACGGACAAAAAAGTTTAAAATATATCTTGATCTTATTTATTAAGAGGACATTGCATATGCTATCTACAGTGCCTTCTCATTATTTTATCAATTTAGTTCCTTCAGACAATGATATCAAAGTACTAAAATTTAAACTTGCCATGAAGTAGTAAAGGGATGACCTACAGGCATATCCACCTTTTTAGTTAAAATACAGCATAGATATGCATCAAGGTAACCCTTTCAGCACTATAGGCGAAAATAGTGGCCTTTGCGGACGTCATCGATCAAGATCAGACTGCACAGAACATGCAGTCTATTTCCAGGCATTTAAAGAGGTGGGCATTAAATATTTGGCGTGGAAATAGTTAACTGCCCAAAATCAGAGATATATTATTCGTAGTTAACTCATTACCAAACGACACTATTTTAGGCTTGTCCAAATCGAAAGCATTTGCAGACCACAAAATAAAAATGACTGAAAATTTGAAATTTGTTTTGTGAAGGGTAGAAAACATTGTGGGAAAAGGAGAAAATGCTGGTTACCAGCATTTTCTCCTTTTCCCACAATGTTTTCTAAAGGCTTCTTTCTCAGGGTTGTCAAAAGTAGGGATTGTGTGGTAATGGGTTAATCTTGTTTCACTTTTTACACACATCAATTAGGTTATCAGGTGATTTACTAGCAATGTGAGTTACAAAGATTCCCGATTTAGAGTTGATATTTCAAAAGGGCAGATGCACCTGTTATCTCTCACTGTTGGTCAGTATTCATTTACAGAGCACCATAGTGTTATAGTTAATGAGAGCTCATTCATGCTTGTATTTGATCAGTAGAACCTTCACCATCATCATTCTCATGCCTAACCGCCCTATCTGTGGCTTTATGTTTTTGTTATGAAAACTGTGGTTGTTGTTTTTCCCCTTTTACATGTTCAGAATTATGCCAGGTTAACTGGTTGGCATTAAGAAACAAGGAAATAATTTGAAGCATCGTGCCATAACTATAACAGAAGGCTAAGTTCAAATGTTGGAAATGAGTTGCATTTGATTTGATATAATATGCTTAAGTCTTAAGTATGCAATGAAGAGCCCTGTTTTTTTTTTTTTTTTTTTCCTTATTCTTTTATCCATTTTGTTTCCCTTCGTTGTTATCTTTGAAATGAAGGTCATTTGTGTGTTACCATGTACATGTACTATTAATGTTCTTGTCATTAACATATTTTTTGGCATGAAGGTCATGCAAATTATGATCATTTACATGGCAATCCTTTGATTGCTCAGATTATCTTGTTCTTACATATGTATAACTTCTTGTTTTCTACCTGCATAGCTTCAAGGCTAATTGTCTTCTTTCACTCAATTACAATGTATTCTAGTGATTTATAATCTGTAAATTCAAAAAAAATTTTTTTTTAGTCTTTTGTTTGATATTGTACACATTTAAGTGAGACAGATGCTATTTTGATATTTCAGCTGGCCAGTAATCATTTACCTTGTTTGATAGATGATTAGTGACTCTCCTTATTTCTGCTATGGGCAAAAGGCCTAGGCTTAGTTTTGTTTTTCTCTCTTTCTATCAAACATGTATGTAAAGGTACCTGTCGTATGTCAAGAAGAAAATGTCTGCTGCAATATACTTAGACTATGCTTAGCTCCACCTCAACCAATATCAGCATAACTGTAGTATTGTGCATGAAGAGATGAAAATTTTTTTTTTTTGCATTTGTTACCACGATCATGGGCTTATTGTTATTTCCAGGATTTTGTTTTCATATTACAAATGATAGATTTTATTTTACTGTGCTATTCCATATAAGTGATGCACCAATAATTGCCCATCTGTAGCAAGAAATGATCAGTGATATAATGAGGAGACAGTTTCTTCTTTTCTGACCTGATTTCTCATTCGCAAATTCTATGCTGTGAAGGGAAGTCTCTGTAGTTCGACAAAAGTAGATTCTGTTTTGCGAAATGCTACCTTGGAATCATATAGAGAATAACAAACCTAGAGTGTTTCAAGAATGGTTTTATGCATGCCCTCTTTGCGTACATTTTGATGTTTTTCAATTGTGGTAAAAATTTCATATTGTGAACAGAACAGAAATGCTATTGAATTTTCACAATGTTTACTGGGTACTTCCCTATGTCACAGACATGCAGTACGTGTATAGAATAATATAGAGTATAAATCATAGCAATGATTTAGTTAACATATTGAAATATATTCTAACCAAGCAATGAGAAAGATGATAAAAATGTTGACTTCATGAATGTGGTCAAATTGGGTGATAGTGGATAGATTTTCAAATAGCATGGAATGATCTGTTGTAAACATCATTCTTGTCATTTCAATGAAAGGCAACTTCATATTAGTCTCGAACTCTATGAAGAAAAAGATGTACACAACTTTATTCACTGGGTTTAGTACAATACCAATCAATGTTGCAAATTACTATAAATGATGCAATCCTGACGTCAATGAGTTCTTATGGGTCAACAGCAAGAAATATCTTAGATTCCAGCAAATAGCGTAAGATTTTAAAAAAAGCTCAACATTTGTAACTATTTATACTCTAATTTCCTTCACCGAAACAACTTATAGATAGGATAAATTATATTGGTAAGGCACATTGTTTGTCCTGGAATTTATTCTGTATCACTAAGATCATAATTGATGATTTTGTATGCTATAAATATGATTTTGGGTACCAGCCATTTTACGCTCACAAACGTGGCCAAGAACAGTTCTCTCAGTACTTTGATTCAAACAAAATTGCTTCTATTTGTGTAAAACAGCTGTTTTGACTTAAGGTATGAGTTCATAAACCTATCTGAACATATTTCTGACATATTAAATGTAGAAAATGAAATGAAAATTTAACCTGAACTTCTATTCATTGATATCTTGTATGCACCAGTGCACTGGATGACCTTTGACCTCTATAACTCGCAAAAGCCCCACTCGCCAGGTGGCAGACTTTGGAAAAGTGCTCAGGAGACCTTGGGGCTTCAGAAAGTAATAGTGGCGAAAATTCCCCCCGTGGGGGGGGGGGGTCTATTGGTGGCTCAAGGTCTACATATGATTAAATGCAACTTGTTTGATATCAAATGATCAAGCATGACCATTTGCGATATTATATGTTTGTATGGTGTTTCACACCGTATTCAATATTATGTCAGTTATATCAAGGCGGCCAGTGCGTCTCTCCATGCATTCCTGGGGTTCTTAAACCTGTAATTTATACTCTAGCCACTGGCTTCTTTTCTACATAACCATCGTCGAAACAATGTAAGAGAGAAGAACGAATCCTTCCGCAATGACTATAATCAAACCTGGGAAAGTAATTTTTCGAGCTGGGGATTGGCGACCCCTTGTCTGAAAAACGACTAAGCTACCGAAATCGTCATTAACGATTGATTGATTGTATGTGTTTTACATCGTTTTTAACAATATTTCAGTTATATGGCGGTGGCCAGTACACCTACGTATTCTTTTCTGCAGTTTCAGTAACCAGTCCTTTGCACGATATTCTCCCCAAACCACTGACAGTCTTTCCACATAACTATTGTCAAAATTGCTTTTGAGATGTTAGAAAAGAATTAATCTTGTCGCAATGAGTATCATGAAACCTCGGAAAGAAATGGCCGAGCAGGTGTACATACAACTGATAACAGCCGTTAATTTAAAATAGTATTCAGCTGTTGGTCGTTTATTGTTAGCCAGGTGAAGCGTGTGAAGCTGTAAGGGACAAAGGATGTAGAGTTGTGGAAGGGTTATGACCCTAGCGGAGAGACCATTACGTAAACATTTTCAGAATGCACTGGTTATCCAACGCTTGCAATCTTAGTAACCAGACTGTCCATTCACAATACTGATCACTCTTATTGTTTTTCAAAATGGCATTATGTTCTTCCTCCTAATGCACTTTTTTAAACAGCTTATTCGACTGTTTCCCATGTATTCATTCTTTTCCCCTTTTTTTTCTTCTTTCTCTCTACTCCCCTTTTATTGTAAAAATGTTAAAAAACAGCATTGTCTTCTGTGCTAGCATTTTTTGTATGTGTGTCACTGACCTATACCGTAACAGATTTATATATATTCTTCTTGTTGATGACGAAAAACTTTGTATAGTTTAAGTCAATAAAATATTAGATGTATTCTGTAGTATAGATAACGCGTCTCTCGTGTAAGGATGTATTAAATCGTTTTCATAGCCCCTCTTTCTCTCCTTTCATCCAAGGCAGTACCATCTTACACGCTCACTAACATGTTTCTTCTTGATGATATTGTAGAGACTTGAATCAGTCTGCTTGATGATATTGTAGAGACTTGAATCAGTCTGCTAACCGTTGACCAAACAATCCAGTGGGGCTTTAAAATGTAGTGGGAAAAACTGCATATATTCACTATGTTCCCTTTTTCCTCTCAGTTTTTTTTTCCCATTATTTAAAAGATTTTTCAACATTTTGTTATTTGGTAGATTTAAATAGAGCATTTTCATAGAGAGAGAGAGAGAGAGAGAGAGAGATCAGACTGTCCTTTGCAATGCATATCAATAGACGTACATACATGTATCTAAGATCTTAATTTTCTGTTAATGTAGGATATATATGAAAAAAAAAAAACGACCATGAAATTGTAATGTTTGGATATTGTTTCTCTGACTGTAAAAGGCCATAACTGAATGTTTTAACTCTTAACCAAACTATCCCGTTTTTGATGACTCCGAGGAAGACGGCTGTTAAAAACATTGTGGAAAAGGAAAAATGCAGATGTCCATCGTTTTCTTCTTTTCCCACAATATTTTTTTACCCTTTCAACGATTCAGATCATCATTTGGTCTACATTTGATTCGTCATGTGCAAATGCTTTCGATTTGGACAAGTCTAAAATTACATCACTTAGTAAAGGGTTGAGGGTTGGGTAGATACTACATTCTTTGAAAGTAATGTGGGAGAAATTGGCCAGCCGATGTTTTGGACAGAACCATTTTGCCCAGGAAAATTTAGCCAGCAAAAAAAAACATTAGGTAGGACAATTTGTCCAGATAAACACGATGGATTGTTAAAATGGAAAAAAATAAATGGCCCACTTACAGCCAAAAGTAAACAATTTGATGGTCATAATACAGGCATATTTTATACGACTTATTATCCCATGCCGAAGGGGGAGGGATATAGTTTTAGCTTTGTCCGTCCGTCCGGGTGAATATCTCTAATACCATTGAACGGAATTTCGTGAAACTTTATACATGTGTACAATAACCCATTCCGCCGAGACACTTTTTTTTTCGATGAAAAATGGCCGACTGGGAGCGATTTTAAGTTACGCGGTCAAGTAAATTTTTCGGCGGGGGATATCATTTCAACGAAATTGCTTGTTTATACCATTTTAAAGTATGGATATTATTGATAACATCAGACAATATGTCACAGTACAGTTGGCAAAGTTGCAAAAGTTACAGAAAAGAATGTTTGTATTTTGTTAAGCTTTTTTAAAAGGTTGGTAGGTACTGTTATTCATGATGAGTGATATCTTAAAGTCTCAGTAACGTCCAAATGTAAAAGGGCCTGTTTATAAAACAAAAGTAAATTTCATTTTTACCATGTGAAAATATGGCGATTTTTATGACTTTAACGATATGTAAAGGTGCAGTTCGTAAAAGTTCCAGTCAATGGCAGAAAAAAGAATTTTGAAACTAGAACAGATCCTACCATGCCACATTATCTGTTTGTTTACATCGATGATCGCCGACGATTAGCCGACTTTTCGTCGTATATCTCCGCAGTGACGTCATAGTGACGTAAACACCAAGTGATAATTCAGTGCGTCGAAACAAAACTTTCCTTCACTTGATCGTTTTGTCCCCATTCTAGGCTTGAAACACTAAGTTTACCGACATTGTAAACAGAAACAACGACACAGGCTGGTCGCTTATTTGTTTATCATCAATACAGGAAGAGTTTACTACATCGAAATAAGAAAACCTGTTCAGAATGAGCAATCTTACTCTCCGATGGCATAATATTGGAAGTGTAAACAGTAGTCCTGTGTACTACGTCATAGCACTAATGAGATGCAATGTTATCACGTGACGTTCTCGAAGACCTAGTTCGAATATACACGAACGATAACGAAGGTTGTCAGTAGTAATGGTAGAGATGATAGCGACTGAGTCGCTATCCTCTCTACCCTGAGTGGGATTTTTGGTGTTTAGTCGCTATATTGACTACCTCCGGGTAGTCAATATAGCGACTAAATCGTGAAAATGTTGACTTTTGGCCACCACTTGGCCTTAAATTAGTCAGACGTATGTTATCTCCCCTGATTTGTCTTGGGGACTGCAGTCGCTATCCTCTCTACCCTGAGTGGAATTGTTGGTGTTTAGTCGCTATATTGCCTACCCCCGGGTAGACAATATAGCGACTAAATCGTGAAATTTCTCATTTTTGACCACCACTTGGTCTTAAATTAGTCATGCATTGGTTATCTCCCTTTGATAAGACAGAACCTTTGAAAGCACTCAGGTGAACTAGAGACTATGGTATGTAAAAGGGTTAGGTTTACTTTTAACCACTACTTGGGCTTTAAGTGGGGTTAGGGCTAAAGACCAGGGCTGCGTTGGACTTAGACTTTTTTTCATTGATTTAGTACGGAATACAGTCTGATCTTGATCCACACCGCGTCAAAGCAGAGGCTAGGGTTGGGTTGGACTTAGACTTTTTGAGTGTAACCCTTAGTGAAATTGACAATTTGAAGAAAGATCGCTCTTTCTTGGTAGTGGGGGTAGCCCTGAAAAGGGCTGCTTTGTTTTTGGAGGTTGTGTTTTTTAGGCACAACCTCCAACTTTTCTACAGGCTGGACAGCTGCTTGCTGTCCGCCTCTTCAGTCTTTTCAACTGCTGATCGTCTAAGTCGAACTGCAGCGAAAACGGGGGCTCATCATCGTCATCCCAGCACTCTGTCATTGGGATGACGATCTTCTTCTCGTTGTTGACTGGCTGCAATGGTGTCGGGTTCAGGGCTACCCCACCATCAAGAAAAAGCAATCTTTCTTCAAAGAGTGGGCATCTATTTTCGTCTTTTTCCCACTCCGTTGCTGTGATGACGAACTCCACCTTGTAGTTTACTAGTGGGGGTAGTGACGGTCTTTCTTTCTCAGCCATTATCTTCTCGATCTGGTTGTTAACCTTCTCTAGTTTTAATGAGAGGGACTCTGCCACTCTCATTAAATTGTGGACGGATTTTCTAAGATCTTCCATCGTTCAAGTCTGTAGGAAAATATCACGGGTAAGCAAACTCGGGA
The DNA here is from genome assembly GCA_946811185.2 of Hippopus hippopus. Classification (NCBI taxonomy): domain Eukaryota; kingdom Metazoa; phylum Mollusca; class Bivalvia; order Cardiida; family Cardiidae; genus Hippopus; species Hippopus hippopus. Next base: position 34,116,689 of record OX328101.1, read on the forward strand.
CCAAATGTGCAAAGCTAGCCCCATTCTACCTCATGATTCTATTGGTTTGATACCATTTTTGGTCGCTATCCTCTCTACCCTGAGTGGGATTTTTATGATCTTGAGCTGTACTGTCCGCACATTGAGTTGCTTTCGTCAGTCTATTAGCCGAACACTTGCAAACGGAGTTCTTAATTAGATGGATGGGTGGTTGGAGGGGGTTTGTATCCACTTTGCCTACCCTTGTGTAGGTAAACTGGGTACAAAATGTGCAACACTAACCCCATTCTACACCATTCTTCAGTCCGTACTTTGATTTTTTGGGTAGCTAGGCTACCTAGCCTGAGAGGGATTGGTTCATAGTAACCGAGAGTGGACTCGAGTAAAACTGGTGTGGGACGTAGGTCTTTTTTCAGTGTTTTTTCTGCTGATCGGGGAAAGGCTTTAGTCAGTGAACTGACACTGGATTTCTCTTCCTAGTGTCAGCTTTTTCCCCATCCCGAGACTGACTTTTGCACTTAGATTGGAATCCCGTGGAAGGGAGAGAACTGAAGACAGAGAGGGGGATCTCTGGTGACTGCTGAGGAAAAGGATGGCTATCTATGATGGGTTTTTTTTCCAGACAAAATTGGCGTGGGACTTAGTCTGTTTGGGGAAAGGAATTGCTTTTCTCAGGCCAAATTGGCGTGCGACTTAGCCACTTTTTTCGGTGATTTCTGTGTTCTTCAGGGAAAGCTGAGGGTAGGTTGTCTACCTATGATAGGTTTTCTTAGATTTTTCAATGATTTTTTTGGTCAGAAGATAGGGATTGGGATTGGACTTAGACTTTTTTCATTTTGTTTTGGGTCTAGGGAAGGGGATGGGCTTAGACTATTTTCTTTTTGTTTAACGAAAAAAGACTGACTCTTTCTTGGATTGAAATTTGAAGTTTATCTCTTTTAGAGAAAATTGACAATTTGAAAGATTACTCTTTCTTGGTGTTTGGTAGCCCTGAAAAGGGCTGCTTTTTGTTTTGCCTTCTCGTCTTGGTATGTTTTTTCCCTCTAGTGACAGCTTTTATCCTTTTTCTTTGGCTTTTTTTGGGATCTTGAAGTCGTCGAAGTCATCAATCTTTTTTCCATATTTGCCCTGTCCCGTCAATACCGGGATTGTGCAGCTGTTGACAAATCGTTGTTTTTTTTGTGAAGCTGACTATTATCATCCTCTGATCTTCGTTTTGTTGCCCTTGGATGTTTTTTTCAACCCATTGTTTTTTTCCTTTGGCTGTTTTTTCTTACTTTACAACAGTTATGACCGAGTCTACTAGCCTATGAAAACTGTTTTGATCAAAGTCAAACTCCATCGGAATCTTCACAGGAACAGTTGAAATACGTTGTCTCTACTGACATAATGTCTCAATGTTTCTGCTCAGTTGTTCGGTGATTGCGTTCAAAGTCTTCATCTCCACCAAATATTGGTTAAAAGTCAGTAGTTCTTCTAAAATGCGAGTCATTACAGAATCTTGTCTCGAATTCAAATGTCTCACCTCTTCAAAAATGCTGTCCAATAGGACTGGTGTTGGGTCGATGAGCGTTGAATTTATTGCTAGAATATCTCCATTGTTTGCTTGTGGCAAGAAATCGTCTAAGTTGAAATCACCCAAGCTGAAATCCATTTTTTCCCGCTAGTGGCTGCTTATCTGTACTACTCGAGAGCTGAGAGTCGAATGATTTCTCCGCCGTCACTGCAAGCTTTGCGGCTTTGCGGACTTGGGGTGGTGTGCAACGTCAGTCCAATCAGAATGGACGTTGCGCTAGATAGAAGCTGTGATTGGTTGGAGCGTGACGTCATGTTCTCCTACAATTTCTCAAGATCAATAAACTTTTTTCTAAAAATCTGACCCTTACGCCTTAGAGGAAAGAAAATCTTGATGAAATTCCCTTTATCCCCTGAATCTATCGAAAACTTTCGCCTAACTTTTTAATTCTTACCAATTTGAGATCTACGCTTTTTAAAACTATTTTAGAACTAGTTTTTTAACTAGTTTTTAGAACTAGTTTTTAGATCTAGATTTTTAGACCTTGTTTTCTTATTGAAGAATACTTTAGACCTAGAGCTAAAAACAATGGCAAATTTATATTCTGGATAGATTTCTTTCTCAGGCAAAAAAAGATGGTGTAGGACTTAGTCTTTTGGAACCCATAGAGAAAATTGACAAATTTGAAGAATGAATAATCTTTTTTTGGAGTGTGACTCTTTCATGCTAGTGAACTTGAAAAAATGACAATTTGAAAGAAAGATTAATTTTTTGCAGTTGATCTCTTTTAAAGAAATTGACAATTTGAAGAAAGATTACTTTTTTGGACGGAACGTTAGAAATGATAATTTGAAGAAAGATTACTCTTTTGGAGTGTATCTGTTTTAGAGAAATTGACAGTCTGAAAGAAAAGATCACTCTTTCTTGATGCTGAATACCCCTGAAAAGGGCTGTTTTAACCTTTTCTCTTTACTTTCCCAGATTCTATTGCATTTAGCAACTGGATCAAATGGTTAACTTCAAGCCAATTAACCAATGTAAAGAAAATTGTTAACCCAAACAATGTGGTAGTTCGACTTAACTTTACAACAGTTGAGTGAAGAATGAGATTAACGGAATGACTGAATGTGTTTGTAAATGGTTTTTTAATCTGCAAGGCTACGAATGTTGACTACGAAATATTTGAACTATGTTCACTGAAAATTGGATAATTGACTGAATATGGGGGAAAGAATGGTCCTGGGACATGTTTAAATTTCGACAATAGCAAAAGCTATTGACCGATGTCAGTCACGTAAGAATGATTTGTAAGAGTGGCCTGTATTCAGCATTTTCTCCTTTTACCATAGTGTTTTTTATCTTTCCAAAAACAAATTTATACTTTAAAGTCACGTATATTTTATTGCTTTCTCTCAGACAGAATTGACGTTCGACTTAGCCATTTTTACTTTTCTCAGACCAAATTTGGTGTCCGACTTAGGAAATTTTCAGTGTTTTAGCTGACTGTGATAAGGATCGGTTTTCCTTGGAAGTGTAACTGGGTCCAGTTTACCTAGCTGAGATTGGTTATTTTCCTAGACAAAACTAGCGTTGGACTTAGTCTGTTTGTGGAAGGATTTTGTTCTTCCAGGAAGATATAGCCAGAGAGTTGTCAGCGGAGACCCCCTCCCTATCTCCATTTTTTTCCCTCTGGCAATGGTTTAGGGTAGATTGTCTATCTACGAGGGGATTTTTTTCTCAGCCTCTATCATTGTTTTTAATACCATATCTGGACAGATTTTATCCCCGAGTTTTTTTGATTTTTCTCGCTTTCTCTTTTTTTCGTTGTTTTGCTTTTTCTCCTCTTTTGGTGAAAGAACCCCCTCTGAAGACAGTTCTTTGTTTTTTAGATCCAAAGTTTGTTGTTTTCTTAGATTATCGTTTGTAGATATTTTTTTCTCTACCTGTTCTGTTATTTTACAGATCTCTGCATCACTGATAGTCGTGTTGTCGATCTGCATATTTTCGATTTGATTTTCAGCCGATGATGTTGTACCCTGTGGTTCAGAACACCGACGAATTTCATGTTCTGAAATTCACCACAAACTCCCATTACTGGTGAAATTTTGATATCATGACTGCGTTGATCCACAGAGACAAAAACGACTGTTTCTGTCTGCTTTTCTTTTTCTGGACATTTTCTGGCCCAGTGTCCTGCTCTGTTGCATGTAAAACAAATATTTGTTCTCTTTCCATCCACCCCATATCGTCTATCGATCGTTGCTTGATCCAAAACTCTGTATCTGGTAATACGGTAAACATCTTTTTCTGTTAAATATTGATGGGATAAAAAATGATCCCACGTAATTCCCGATATGTTGAACTTGATACTTTGACGGAACATTGCTGATCTCGTAAACGTGCGTGTATGGGTTAACATACAGATACATCATCTTTCCTAGCAGTGATGTATTTTGTAGATTAAACTCGCTCATTATTTTTTTGCCAGCTGTACTGTCTGAAGTTGATCAGAGGAATGATATAGATTTCGTAGCTATCGTCTCTATTTATACACTATTGGGTTGAAAGGCTCTATAAAATGCCAAGTTTTCTGACTTACCGTGTCATTGTCTTACAATCAGACATAAATGATGTCAGAAAGAAAAAGATTAGTACCCTATTCAGACAGTGAAAGTGACGATGAGTCATTTCCACCACCAAAAAAGAATTGAAAAAAGAAGAAAGTAACAGTGAAGACGATTTTTCTTCACCGAAGAAAAAACCTGTAAAAATGATCGTGGAAAGTGACAGTGAAGACGATACAACAAAGAAAAAGCCTGTAAAAATGATCATGGAAAGTGATAGTAAAGACGAAACACCCAAGAAAAAACCGATCATGAAAAGTGAAAGTGAAGATGATACACCAAAGAAAAAATTGATTGAGGATCGAAAAGAAGAAAGTAACAACACTACTTTAGACATGAGAAGTCTGTATGACTTAACGGAGAGGGGAAAAAAGAAATCGAGGAAATTTAGAACAGAATCACATCTGTTGATGGCGTCTTTTAAGAAATTTGAAGAATTACCACCCCATCAACTGATCGGATTATTTGATGAAGTTACCCATCAAATCATTCAAAAGTTAAATGCTGAACCGACGGATATGATTAGAATTAGTATCAACCACCCTTCATTGAATATGGGGATTCATATTCCCTTTTTACCTACAGAACAGCTGAAAGGTGAAACTATGTTGAATGAGATTGAACGAGTTTTACAATCGAATACAGATTTCGTCTTGAACGATGGATTCATGACATTTGACATTACACATACAGTACCTCCAAGTGGTAACGGGAAATATAGATCATCAGAATTGGATTCAAAGGTTTTTGCTCGGAAGAAAAAATCAATTATTCAAATTAACAGTCATGATCACCTATGTTTTGCAAGAGCAGTTGTGGTGGGCATTTGCTACAGTGAACGTGAAAACACCAAAACATGGGATAGAAGATGGAATTACATCAGAAATTCAAACAAATTACTTCAAAAGACTGAAGCTGAGAAACTGTTGAATGAAGCTGGAGTTTCGCCAACCCGGTCTGTAGGAATTGAAGAATACAAAAAAAATCCAATCTTTCTTGTATGAAAAGGGCTATGTCATTAAAGTTCATCAACAGCATTCAAAAGTGGAAAAAGTATTTGAACATCCAGAAGTAAAAGACGAGACTAAAATCATACATTTGTACTTTCATCAAAACCACTATGATTACATCAAATCCATCACAGGTTTTCTTAGTTGTGAATATTATTGTGAGTTCTGTGATGTGGGATACTCGACACGGGAAAGTCATGCATGTTCAAATATCTGTAAAGGCTGTTATCGTATTGGAAAATGTCCATCAGAATCAAAAGAATATGTTTGCAGTTGGTATCATTGACGATTTTTCAGTGCTGCATGTTTGGCAAATCATAGAAATGTTCAAGGTAAAGAAAAGAAATCCATTTGTGAATTAGTGAAACTCTGCTTAAAATGTGGTCAACAATATCTTGTCAGAAAGAAAAATCATATCTGCCATGGAAAGAAAGTGTCATATCTGCAAGAAAATTGTTGACTTTTCTCATCGATGTTATATTCAGCCTTACCAAAGTAAGACAAACACCGATGACAAGACGAGTTCTTCTGTAGTCAAAAAACCATTGTTCATTTTCTTTGATTTTGAATGCAAACAAGACACAGGGGTACATATCCCGAATTACTGTATTGCACACAGGGCATGTGATGAATGTATCGATAAACCACTTGATTTTCATTGTTCCACATGCAGTGAATTTGAAGAAGGAAGAGAAGTTATTTTTCAAGGTGAGGAAACTTTGAGTCAATTTTGCAACTGGCTCTTTTCAGAACATCATAAAGGAGTCACGGCTATTGCGCATAATTTCAAAGGCTATGACGGACAGTTTATTCTTGACTATATTGTCAAAGTTGGGCTAAAACTTCCAAAATTGATCATGAATGGAAATAATATTATGAAGTTAGAATTGAATGGGGTGCGTTTGATCGATTTTTCAATTTTATGAACTTTGCGTTGGTGAAATTTCCAGCTACATTTGGTCTTCAAGAAATGAAAAAAGGTTACTTTCCTCACTGGGCGAATACAGATGAATTCTGGGGATACATTGGACCCTACTTGGACATGTCTTATTACAAACCCGATTCAATGTCTGAAGAGGGTAGGTCAAATTTCATGGTCTGGTATAATGATAAAGTTCAAAGGGGTGAGGAATTCAATTTTCAAAAAGAGATGGAAATGTACTGTAGATCAGATGTTGATATCCTAAGACGAGGTTGTGGTGAATTCAGAAAGGTGTTTATTGAACAGGGCGGCATTTGTCCATTTCTAGAGGCAATTACCATTGCCGACGCATGTAACAAGGTTTGGCGAAACAAATTTTTGCCTGAAAATCAAATAGCTATCATTTCAAGTAAAGATTCATCCAGACGTCGCTTTTCCATGAAAGCGATACGCTGGATCCAGAGCGTGGCTAAGGAAAAAGGAATCAATATTCGCCACGCAAAAAATGGTGGTGAAGTTCAAATCGGGAAATACAGTGTAGACGGATTTCACCGTCAATCAAACACTGTTTATGAATTCCTTGGGGATTTGTATCATGGTTGTCCCGTATGTTATACAGATCGAAAACAGATCAACCCCATTACTGGAAAAACAATGTCTGAATTGTACGAACGTACTTTTGAACGTTTAGGAGATATCAAAAAAATGGGATATAACGTAGAGTTTATATGGGAACATGAATTTGATGCTAAGATGAAGAAGGATAAAGAGTACAAAAAACTCATTGAAAACCTGTATCCAAATTGTGATCCCATTGATCCAAGGGAGGGGCTGTCTGGAGGAAGATGTAATGCAATAAAAATTGCGTATGATGTCAAGGAAAAAAGTAAAAAGGAAATCAAATATATCGATATTTGTTCTCTGTACCCTTATGTTTGCAAACACAAATTCTATCCTGTAGGTCAACCAAAAATCTTGACAGCTGAGAATATTGACATGAACAATATTCGTCAGTATGAAGGATTAATTAAATGCAAAGTTTTACCCCCAGATGATTTGTTTCATCCCGTTCTCCCAGTTCACTGTAACAACAAAATGATGTTTCCACTCTGTATGAAATGTGCAGAAGAAAATTCGAACATTTGTAGACACGGCAAAGAAGAGAGGGCTTTGGTAGGAACTTGGGTTACTTTTGAACTGTTTAAGGCTCTTGACTGTGGATATAGGCTATTGCAAGTGTATGAAATTTGGCATTTCGATTCTGTGTCGGATCAGTTCTTTAAAGGCTATGTGGATAATTTCTTGAAAATTAAGCAAGAAGCTAGCGGATATCCCAGCTGGTATCAATCAGACTCGAAAAAAGAACAGTTTATTCGTGAATATGAGGAGGCAGAAGGTATTCGTCTTGATCCAAGTTGTATTAAAAAAATCCTGGAAAAAGATCATTTGCTAAGATTATGTTGAATTGTCTTTGGGGAAAATTAGCCCAGCGTGAAAAAATGACCCAGACGGAATACATCAAAAATCCGTCTAAATATTTTGAATTGCTAACCAGTCCAAATTTCATTGTGAAGCATGTAGAAATCTTTGACGATGACTGTCCATTCATCTTGGTCAATTACGAAACAAAGTTGGAACATATTGATACTCACGCTACAGCCAGTGTTATTGTAGGAGCCTACGTAACAGCTTATGCAAGGTTGGAATTGTACAGTGTTCTTGAAAAGTTAAAGGATAGAGTTCTGTATTTCGATACAGATAGTTGCATGTACATTCATGATCCTGAATTATGGAACCCACCCATTATTAACAGTAGACTAGGAAAATGGACTGATGAAGAGCCTGATTGTAAAATCACTCATTTCAGAGGACTAGGACCAAAGAATTATGCTTACAAAATGAAAACAAAAGATGGAAAAGTGAAAAGCAAATGTAAAGTGAAGGGAATTACTTTGGATTACAATACAAATCAAGTGGTGAATTTCGATACATATTCAAAATGTGCTCTGGATCGCACTAAAGAAATTAAAATTCGGTATGATTGTAGAATCAAAAGACATAGAGACAGAACGGTCACCAGTGAACCGCAAATAAAAACGTTTCGTTCTGTATACACTAAAACACTTATTGTAAATGATACTGACACTGTGCCCTATGGCTATAAAACGTTGAGAAGATAATTCCATGTTACATTGTTTTGAAGAGAACGGTCAAAGTAACACGCAAAATATCACTGAGAAAATTATGTTGCCTTTACCAATAGAATTACGTGAAAAGATTTATGGAGAATTCGTTCAACAGCATACGCTCGATGAACGAGTGCAACTTAGCATTAAACTCCACTGTGTGAAACTTTGGATAGATAAATTGCACAGAGGATTTGCAAAAGGAGAATCGTCCTGCAAATTGTATGGTATACAGTACTTTATTGGAATGATGATAGACGATTCGGATTTAGAACATATTCTCAAAGTACATTTAGCAGCTTGTTGGTGGAAAGATGGTGGTATTGCTAAACAAATCCGATCCGCAAGTCGATGGTGTTTCATGATCATAGGAAGAACCGAAGAAAGTTTTCTGAACGTTCTGAAAATGAAATCAGTTTAATTTAACTTTTACTTACGCTACAAAAAAGGATCTATTCGAGACTCTGAGGAAATAGTGGAGACTATGGAAAGCTATATCTTATTTGATAGAGATGTTACAGAAGAAATTGTATATTCATCTCTTTCAACAAAAGACGTTACAAAACATGTTTATCCATTTAGTGGAATACCCGAATTCAGTGAAATGGACAGTGTATATCCATTGTATTTTGGGTGATGACCAATTGCACAAAGTTAATACGGAACATGAAGACAAATGGAAAACTCGAGGGATTTGTGAATTTGCATTATAAAATGTTTATGTTATATTGTTTAAAAAATGTTTTAAGCTATATTGTAAGAAATATTTCGTTGTAAAAATAATTCATTGTCAACATTTCATTGTCAATATTTCATTGTAAATAATGCATTATCAATATTTTTCATCAGAATGTTTTTAAAAACTGTGTGAAACATTTTCTAACAAAAAATGTTTGCAACAGAATAAAATTGCTTTTAAGAAAAATGTTTTACCAACAAAAAATGTTTATGTAAAAAAAAAATGAACTTTGTGTTTGGAAAAGAACAAAAAATGTTTCATCAGAACAAAAAGTTTTAAAAAGGTGTGTGAAACGTTTTCTAACAAAAAAATGTTTTCAACAGAACAAAATTGCTTTTAAGAAAAATGTTTTACCAACAAAAAAACTGTTGTAAAAAATAAACTTCTGTTTTGAAAAGAACAAAAAAATGTTTCATCAGAACAAAAAAAGTTTTTTAAAAAACTGTGTGAAACAGTTTCTAACAAAAAATGATTGCAACAGAATAAAATTGCTTTTAAGAAAAAATGTTTTCACCAGAAAAAATGTTTCAACACAATATTGTTTTTAACAGATATTGTTTTTTCATTCCATTGTTTTTTTACAGTTCATGTCTTGTTTCATTGTACCAAAGTTTGAATAAAAAAACTTGTAAAAATAAAATTGTTTTGCTTTTGACTTGTGAAATCAACAATGTATTGACTTTGACAAAAGTCTATATGTTTTTTTCCATGGGATGCATTCACCCCCCCCCCCCCAGGAACGTTTCCTTAATTCTTTTTTAATTCATGGGGGAGCTTTCGCCCAGGAATGCGCTCTTAATTCAGAGTCAAAGTAGGTCAATCCATCCGGAAACGTATAAAAGCCAGTGATATTTTCCTATACAATTGAACGATGGAAAATCTTCGGAAGTCGGTTCGAAACTTAATGAGAGTGGTAGAGTCCCTCTCATTAAAATTAGAGAGCCGACATCAAGTAGAGAAGTTGATGGTTGAAAAAGAAGAAAGCTCGTCACCACCGTCAGCTATCAACAAGAAGGTCGTCATCTCAGAGACGGAGTGTTGGAATGACGACGATGAGTCGGCATTTCCTTTGCACTTTGATCACGACGAAACAGAGTTGAGGAGACTGAGGAGGCGGACAGCAAGTAGCTGGCCAGTCTGCGGAAAAGTTGGAGGTTGTGCGTAAAAAACGCAACCTCCAAAAAAAAAACAGCCCTTTTCAGGGCCACCCAATACCAAGAAAGAGTAATCTTTCAAATTGTCATTTTTCTCTAAAAGAGATAAACTTCAAATTTCAATCCAAGAAAGAGTCAATCTTTTTTTTTTTTTCGTTAAACAAAAAGAAAATAGTCTAAGCCCAACCCCTTCCCTAGACCCAAAACAAAATGAAAAAAGTCTAAGTCCAATCCCAATCCCTATCTTCTGACCAAAAAAATCATTGAAAAATCTAAGAAAACCTATCATAGGTAGACAACCTACCCTCAGCTTTCCCTGAAGAACACAGAAATCACCGAAAAAAAGTGGCTAAGTCGCACGCCAATTTGGCCTGAGAAAAGCAATTCCTTTCCCCAAACAGACTAAGTCCCACGCCAATTTTGTCTGGAAAAAAAACCCATCATAGATAGCCATCCTTTTCCTCAGCAGTCACCAGAGATCCCCCTCTCTGTCTTCAGTTCTCTCCCTTCCACGGGATTCCAATCTAAGTGCAAAAGTCAGTCTCGGGATGGGGAAAAAGCTGACACTAGGAAGAGAAATCCAGTGTCAGTTCACTGACTAAAGCCTTTCCCCGATCAGCAGAAAAAACACTGAAAAAAGACCTACGTCCCACACCAGTTTTACTCGAGTCCACTCTCGGTTACTATGAACCAATCCCTCTCAGGCTAGGTAGCCTAGCTACCCAAAAAATCAAAGTACGGACTGAAGAATGGTGTAGAATGGGGTTAGTGTTGCACATTTTGTACCCAGTTTACCTACACAAGGGTAGGCAAAGTGGATACAAACCCCCTCCAACCACCCATCCATCTAATTAAGAACTCCGTTTGCAAGTGTTCGGCTAATAGACTGACGAAAGCAACTCAATGTGCGGACAGTACAGCTCAAGATCATAAAAATCCCACTCAGGGTAGAGAGGATAGCGACCAAAAATGGTATCAAACCAATAGAATCATGAGGTAGAATGGGGCTAGCTTTGCACATTTGGTCCCGAGTTTGCTTACCCGTGATATTTTCCTACAGACTTGAACGATGGAAGATCTTAGAAAATCCGTCCACAATTTAATGAGAGTGGCAGAGTCCCTCTCATTAAAACTAGAGAAGGTTAACAACCAGATCGAGAAGATAATGGCTGAGAAAGAAAGACCGTCACTACCCCCACTAGTAAACTACAAGGTGGAGTTCGTCATCACAACAACGGAGTGGGAAAAAGACGAAAATAGATGCCCACTCTTTGAAGAAAGATTGCTTTTTCTTGATGGTGGGGTAGCCCTGAACCCGACACCATTGCAGCCAGTCAACAACGAGAAGAAGATCGTCATCCCAATGACAGAGTGCTGGGATGACGATGATGAGCCACCGTTTTCGCTGCAGTTCGACTTAGACGATCAGCAGTTGAAAAGACTGAAGAGGCGGACAGCAAGCAGCTGTCCAGCCTGTAGAAAAGTTGGAGGTTGTGCCTAAAAAACACAACTTCCAAAAACAAAGCACCCCTTTTCAGGGCTACCCCCACTACCAAGAAAGAGCGATCTTTCTTCAAATTGTCAATTTCACTAAGAGTTACACTCAAAAAGTCTAAGTCCAACCCAACCCTAGCCTCTGCTTTGACGCGGTGTGGATCAAGATCAGACTGTATTCCGTACTAAATCAATGAAAAAAAGTCTAAGTCCAACGCAGCCCTGGTCTTTAGCCCTAACCCCACTTAAAGCCCAAGTAGTGGTTAAAAGTAAACAATAAAGCATTCCTAACCCTTTTACATACCATGGTCTCTAGTTCACCTGAGTGCTTTCAAAGGTTCTGTCTTATCAAAGGGAGATAACCAATGCATGACCAATTTAAGACCAAGTGGTGGTCAAAAATGAGAAATTTCACGATTTAGTCGCTATATTGTCTACCCGGGGGTAGGCAATATAGCGACTAAACACCAAAAATTTCACTCAGGGTAGAGAGGATAGCGACTGCAGTCCCCAAGACAAATCAGGGGAGATAACATACGTCTGACTAATTTAAGGCCAAGTGGTGGCCAAAAGTCAACATTTTCACGATTTAGTCGCTATATTGACTACCCGGGGGTAGTCAATATAGCGACTAAACACCAAAAATCCCACTCAGGGTAGAGGGGATAGCGACTCAGTCGCTATCATCTCTACCATTACTACTGTTGTCTCGATCAATGGCGACTCTGAAATCGACTGGCTTCTCCATGCATTTTCGCACGCGTATATCATGGCAACCAATGCAGTTACTGACACGTCCGTGTTTTCTCCGATCTTATATATGTGTGTTGTGATGGGTAATTCGTTATATTTTCGAGTTATAAACAGTGAAAATTACCTATTCTTCGGCTTTACTGAGGCTTTAAGCTTGATAATGGGTACCACTGATCAGAATTGTCACATATATTTAACGCTGTATTGCTGTGAACTGGCAAACATAGCATTTTAGCATTCCATTAAACTACTAATTTGTAAAGGACAGTTAAAAAAGGGGGGTTCCTATGTGGCTCAGTTATAAGGTATAAGATTTCTGTCCCATACATATTATTTCAGACAACTGCCACTTCGATTTGTGATTCCAAACCATTGTAGTTACTCAGTGTCGACCGAGTACAGTGCTGACAGCACTTTGATTTTTTTTTTTTTTTTACGGTATATCAACAAATAATTCGATAGTTAATGATATACTTGTACATACATATTTAGGTTTTGAGATAGATGAACCAAAATCAGTGTATATTTTATTTCACCTTTGATCATTAATGCATATATAAATATACCCAAACCATTGTCTGTCATTGATATCAGGGGGAAAGATATTTGAAAAGTAGAGCTTTAATTGAATGAAATTAAACTAGAGGACGCCCACGTTTTTTGATATACGGTGGACAAAAACGCGTATGCCGTAGCAAGAAGGAGAACGCGGACGATATGAAACAAAGAGAGAAAACCCGGACGATATGAATCAAAGAGGGAAAACGCGGACGATACAAAACACAGAGGCAAAATGCGGACGCCCACATTCTTTGATTTTCAGGGGACAAAAACGCGTTTGCAGTAGCAGGCAATATGAACAAGTTATTTTGTAGAAATTATATGCCCCGCGAAAAAGACTTTTTTTGATACAAACATGTAATAGGTATTGTGTTTTGCATGTACAAGTGGCCTTTTTGCTATTGATCCATAATGAAATTATACACGAAGCCCGGTTTTTTTTTTCATAACACGGCATTTCAGTAAAAGAAATGATTATAACAATAATGATTGTCTGTGGCTTATGATAGGTAGTGAAAATAGGAGGTTTCGTAAAATTTTGAAGTAGTTAATGAGATATTGGTCCATAATGGAAATATACATCAAGCCCCCTTTTTTCCATGAAACGGCATATATATCGGCGGACTATCGGAACACATGTATGAAATTTCATCAATAATTTTACAAGAAACTTTGCGGATGAAAGGACAGCCGGACGGATGGAAAACGCAAGAACTATATCCCTTTGGCTTCGGCGGGGGGAGAATAAAGAGGGAAAATGCGGACGATATGAAACAAAGAGTGAAAACGCAGACGATATGGAACATCGAGGGAAAACGTGGACGCACTTGTAATGGGTAAAAAAGGTGGGTGTCTTATTTCAGTCTTGTCATTTATCTCTGCATTTGTACTCAAACACTTTAGAAGCCATCTCTTATACAAAACCTTTTTGAATCTGACCGGTTTTTTTTAGTCGCCCGACAATTAAATCAAGGTAACGCTGATTTAATCAGTATATAAAAGTGTGAAACACGATCATACTTTGATTGTAAACAAGCTAATTGTCTCACTGTGTATAATTACATCATAATCCAATTACTACTACATGTATATACAGCCAATGTTTTTGTAAATTAAAGAATTCGGTAGCTCTTTAACTTTCTAAACTTGTCAAAAACTCCCTTTATTGTCCCTTCACTGTACTTGTCTGATTTGTTACTTGTAATCAAACATTTATCAGTCGAAAAATACGTTTCTGTATTCTGTGCCTGACTTATATGCAGGGAAGTCTGTCAATGGATGTCGCTTGTTGCCATTCGAGCTACTTTAGTTTACTTCAAAATATGATTTTTTAAAAAGTTCAAACTAGTTTCACAGAACAGAACAGAACAGAACAGAACAACAGAACAGAAACTTTATTCATAATATCGGCTTGAACACATAAGGTTCATCGCCGAACACATAAATTGTATATACATACATGGGTATGGACAAAACAAACTAACAAACAAACAAAAAACAAATGATATCAAATTGGTATCCTGAAATAAATGAGTGAATGCGGAAATAATGAATAGTAAAAATGAAACATGTACATAGCACATTAGAGAATGAAAAATATCAAGTAAGTAAGATGTCAAACCAGTGAAAATCATTACAAGGGAGATAAATTACAAGGCAGTTAAATACTAAAAACACGGAAGTCGTTTTGGCAAAAGAAGTCGCTTGTTAAAAGCGAATGCTCCGTCCAAAATGACCTCCTGTAAATACGAATAATGTTAAAACAAGTACATAGCACATTAGAGAATGAGAAGCAGTATAGTATATTTGCCAGTAATTCGTACAATCATACTCAAATTTTACTAGTGAAAATCATTACAAGGAAGATAAATGCTGTCAACGTGAAAGTCGCCTTGAGCAAAAGAATTCGCTTGTTAAAAGCGAATGCTCTGTCCAAAACGGCTTCCAGTAAATAATGAGGACTGCAAATAGTGTATGTAGACTACACAATCCTTTAAACAAAAGAAAATAGTTCAATAAATGGCCTCGGTAAAAGAAGCAATTGCTTATTAAAGCAAGTGTTCCCTTCACCACAACGTCCTCCAGGTGTGCCATATGTAAACCTTTAAAAGTCAATACTGTGGGATGCAGACATTACATATAATTATAGTATGGAAAATGACTAATAATTAATCACTGACAATACTCAATTCAGTTTTTCTTTTCTCACTTGCCTTAATATACAAAATTCCAACTGCATTTAATACTTTAACATTTTCACAGTTTAGGAGCTGGATTAATTTTAACATACTCGGTTTATGATAATAATACTTTTTAAAATACAAATGCCTCAATTCATTATAAGCTGGACAAATTAACAAAAAATGATACTCATCCTCAGCTTCATTCAGAGTGCACAGTGAACATATTCTTTCATTTCTAACAATGTTTCTATGTCGACCTGTTTCAATAAAAAGGTTATGTGCGGACAGACGTAATTTGGCAACAGCGTTTCTATATGTTGTTATTTGCATTTTACAAAGATAATTTGAAAAACTAAAATCTTCTTTAAGATGTCTGTAAACAAAGAGTGAAGGTCTATTATTAATATCTTGGAACCACTCACTCACATAAATGTCAATCAGTCGATTACGGAAAATAGGTATAAATATATTTAAGTTCACTGAAGCGGGAAGTAACCATACGTCGTAAAAGCCCGTCCTTTATAATAGCTCTTTTACTTTGAATTTCCAAAGGTTAGGGTTATTTATTTTATCTAATTCTACCAGGACGGTTTGTGAAATACAATTAGATCTTTTATCTGTGAAAAGTTTTATGAAATATTTAATTATTCTCGTTTTTATATTAATATGTAAGGGGTATCTTCCAAATTCGCCGTAGATAGCTGAATTAGTAGTTGTGGTCTTGACATTTAACAATTTTCGAAGAAATTTTCTGTGAAGTCTTTCTGTAAGTTCACTTGTCACAAAGCCCCAGACCTCGCTAGAATAGTATAGAATCGATGCGACAAAGGAGTCAAATAAATTAATCATGATTTTCAAAGGAATTTCTTTATGTCTAGTGATTTGTAGTAAATCGCTCATTGCACGCGTCGCTTTCCCCGTTAAAGTCTTAAGGGCATTTTGAAAACTTCCATTGCTAGTAAAAACTAGGCCTAGATAATTGAAAGTGTTGACTTTTTCGATTATGTTACCTGAATATGTAAAATTAATTTCTTCGGTCAAAGTCCTACCTCTACGAAAGACAACTATTTTGGTTTTGTGAACATTTACTTTAAGGTTCCACTTTTCACAACATTTCTCAAATTCTGTTAATAACTGCTGTAATCCTGTAGCGGTATCGGAAATAAGGACCGAGCCGTATGCAAATAGTAATAAATAAATCGATAATTGTCCTAGCGTAAAGCATTCATTGGTATTCTGCTGTAAAAACAACTCGATGTCGTTAACGAAAAGTGAGAATAAGATCGGCGAGAGGGATTCGCCTTGTAACAATCCTACATTATATTCAAATAGATCTGAAACAGAATTCATATGTTTAACACACAATTTTACATCACTATAAAGTGAACGAATAACGCTAAACAGTTTCCCAGTAACGTTATGCTTGATCAATTTAAACCATAGGCCATTTCGATAAATAGAATCAAAACACTTTTGTAGATCAACAAAACAACAGTATAACTTTTTCTTATTGGCAAATTGTCTTTGAATAAAAGATTGCATCGACCGTACTATAATTAGCCTTAAAACCAAATTGTGCGTCGCTTAAAACATCGTATTTTACCGACCATGCTTTCAGTCGTTCATTCAATAATGAAGTAAAGAGCTTAGAAAAACAGCTAGTTAAGGTAATACCTGGGTAATTAGTGGGATCGGAATGGTCTCCCTTCTTATGTACAGGTATAATTACACCCTTAGACCATGATTTAGGAAAGATTTTTTTATCCAATATGTAATTGAATAAGTGAACAAGTGGCTTATCAAGGTAGTCTATGCATTCTTTAAAGTATTCATATATGATATTATCAGTTGAACATGCTTTATTTGTACCTAACTTTTTGACACATTTCCTGATTTCAGCTGTAGTGAAAGGTGAATCTAGTTCTTCATATATACAATGAATATTTTCATCAAAATCACTAAAAATTCTTCACATTCGACATCTTCTTGTATTTCTATATCTGACGATAGGTTTTTAAAGTGATAAAAAAATGTCGAAATATCTATATCTGAGCCATAGTTTTGTTCTTTCTTTTGTTTAAATAATTTCCAAAATTCTTTAGGTTTTTTATTTCTCATATTTTCTAAATCACTTGCAAATTTTCTATTATATTTACGTTTAGCTAATCTGCAATGATATTTGTAATCTTTTTTACTGAAAATAAAATGTCTATTTTCATCATTTTTTAAAGAATTATATTTTTTATACACTTGTCTTTTCTGTTTGCAGGTATCATCGAACCAGTTTTGCCTAGGGTATTCACAATGATTACTAAAATTTGCCCTTTTTGAAACCTTAAAATGTTTTTCAAAATATTTGTTACCAACTGAGCTGAGATAATCTGAAAATATTTGAACTAATCCGTCAGGTTCAGAATCACGTGAAATGCCATATTCTATTTCTTTATTCAAATATTCAATAGAGGTTGCAATATCATAATTAAATTGCTCTTTGTATAAACTATTCCATCTATATATTGTCTTTACATCATTTTCAACTGAATCAGTTTGTTGATTATTAACAACAATGTTAAAAGTAAGAGGAGCGTGATTTGAATAAACATTAAAATCATGTACAATAAAATCTTTTATCATATCAAAATTTTCATAATGAGTCAATAAATAATCAACTGTGCTTTCGCCATTATGAGTAAAACAAGTAAATTTTCCTTCATTAGAAGTGTTTCCGGTTCGTCCGTTTACAAGCTGTAGATCAACTGCCTTACATAAGTCTAGCAGACAGTCACCAAACCTGTTTGATCCCCTGTCGCATGAAATGCGAGGTATCAAACCGGTCAGGTGGCCGTAATTTTGTTCGTGCCCCAATAACGGTAAATCGTCCTCAATATAATCCGATTTACAGCCAGTTCGTGCATTGAGATCCCCCAAAACAAACACTTTACCCCCTAAACTCTGAAAATGCCTTATTTCTGATTCAAGTTTTTCGAATAAATCGAAATCGAAAATTTCATAAACAGGTGAGCCCTCAGGGGCTATATAAGTAGAACAAATATAAATATTATCTGTTATGTTGAAAAAAGTGAGTTACAATATTATAACAGTCCACTTTTCAAACCGTAATTGCTGATAGAGTAGTGTCTGTGAAATCTGAAGGAAACTTGTGCCTGTTACTAAGTATACATGTAGCTCTCATTACAGGACATAGCATACAGGACTAAGTATCTGTCTGACTAAAACAGTGAATATTTTATTTGGTCATATACATGTACATGAATGATGCGTCTGCCTTTTCAACATTAAAATTCTCGAAATCTAAAGATATTAAAGAGAGTTCAACAGTGATACGTACTAAATGACAATAAAGATCTTTATACTAAAGAAAAAGGATTATTTTCATGTAAATGATAGCTTTTTAAAATATGCAGATTTTCAATGTAATTCGTATGAAGAGAAGGATTTCCCTGTACGATTTACATCTGATAATACCTAAATCAGTCTGGTAACAGATTATTGGATTTATGTGCTGCTAGCGATTTACGCATTGTTAATGGTCGCATTGGGGATGACGCGGGTATTGGGGCTTGTACTTTTTTGTCTAGTTTGGACACAAGTTTGATAGACTATGTTATTTGTTCTGTAGATATGTTTTCTTTAATCAGTAATTTTATTGTTCATGATTTTCAGTCTGTATCATCGCATGCACCAGTTGAACTAGATTTAAAGGTGAATGTAGAGCTTTCCACAGATGAATCTAAAATTAGCCACGACAAAATAGTGTGGGAACAGTCCAGATCGCATGAGTATGTTGAAAGCATTAGTAGTCATTTAAATGTTTTGAATGATGTTACAGACAGAATTATTTCACAGAATTTAGATCTTAGTAGTGGTATTGATCAGCTATCTAAATGTATTTGTAACACGGCTTTTTCGATTTTTGGTAGAACTATAAATAGTAAAAATCATCGTAAATTTAAAAGCCCCTGGTTCAACAATGATTGTTTTACTGCTCGTCGCCAATTTAGGAAATCGCACAGGGTGTACCGTAAAAACACTTCTTATATAAATGCGAACATACTTTTATCTAAAAAGCGGCATTATGTAAATACGAAGAAAAAAGCGCGCTATTCTTATAACCGACAATTGAGGGATAAATTGACGGGATTAGCTAAAAATAATGCAAAGGCATTTTGGAATGAAATTAATAAAACGCGAAAAGGCAATGATGTTAAACCAACCATATCGAATTTGCAGTTTTTTAATTATTTCAAAGATACATTCTCAGGAGATGATACCTTTACGAATACTGATATAGAAAACGAATTACATTCTGAGGAAAGTAGCAACACATGTATTGATTTGTTAGATCGTGAATTTGAAGTAGATGAAGTTAAACGGGCCATTGGCGCTTTAAAACGGGGGAAAAGTGGAGGTGCAGATTTATTGATACCTGAGATGTTTTTGGAGTGTAAAGATATCCTATCACCTATGTTATGTAAACTATTTAATTACATGTATGATAACAGTGTGTATCCGTCAAATTGGTCACTTGGAGTAATAGTACCTGTACCTAAAAAGGGAGATAATTCAGATGTAAACAATTATCGTGGTATTACACTAACTAGTTAATTTTCAAAAATTTTATCTCAAATTATAGAAAAGCGTCTAAGAGACTGGGCCGAACATAACACCGTTCTCTCAGATTATCAGTTTGGTTTTAGAAGCGGTAAAAGCACGACCGATTGCATATTTATTTTAAATTCGATAATACAGACAGTCATAAATGTGGAAAAGAAGCCACTTTTCTGTGCCTTTGTTGATTATAAAAAAGCCTTTGACATTGTGTACCGCAATGGCCTTTGGCTCAAATTATTAAAATTAGGAACCTCAAGTAAAATTATTAAGATGCTAAGGTCTATGTATAGCGATGTCAAAGCGTGTGTACGGTCGGATAACATTGTAAGCGAATGTTTCAGTTGTCTAAATGGTGTAAAGCAAGGAGAGCCTGTTTCACCCTTGATGTTCATTTTGTTCATTAATGACCTCTTTGAGAGCCTTCTCAATGATGATGATGATTATGTAACTCTAAATGATTTAAAATTGTTCCTATTATTATTTGCTGATGATGCAGTCTTATTTTCTTATACTAGGGAAGGCCTTCAAATTTTATTAGGTAGGTTAAAGAATTACTGCGACAAGTGGGGGCTCACAGTTAATACTAGCAAAACTGTAGTTATGGTCTGTAAAAATGGACGCCCTAGCCAGGATGCTGAAAAATATTATGACGGGAAGAAACTAGCCACAGTCACAAACTTTTCCTATCTTGGAGTGACATTATCTTATAATGGAAAGTTTCATCTAACTCAAAAAAAGTTGTCAGAACAAGCCTTAAGAGCGTTATTTGCATTGAATTCCACATGCCAAAAAATTTCACTGAATATTTCGGAAAAATTGCATTTGTTCGATTCACTTATTCTTCCAATCCTAATGTACGGAGCTTGTATATGGGGTCTTCATAAGGCTGATGATATTGAAAAAATACATTTGAAATTTTTAAAACAGATCTTATGTGTACGTACGCAGACTCCAACCGCAGCCATATATGGCGAATTGGGTCGTTATCCACTGATTGTACATCGCAAAATAGCAATTATGAAATATTGGCAAAAGATACTATCAAACCCTAGAAGCCTTTTATGTAAAGTTTTTAATATGAAAGACAACAATGGTAATATCGTAAATGGTTTTCATAAAAATATTATATATATATTAAATAATTTAGGACTATCATTCATGCATAGTAAATCGACTGTTACAAAAGCAGATATACAAATGATAAGTAGAAAAGTAAAGGACACATTTATTCAAAATTGGTTTACGGATTTAGAAAACTCATCTAAACTGCAATGCTATAGATCTTTTAAAATATGTTTTGAATATGAAAATTATCTTAACTGTGTTATTAATGATAAACAAAGAATTGAACTTACAAGATTAAGATGTTCATCACACCGTTTATTGATTGAGGAAAGTAGATTCAATAGCACACCAAGAGAGAATAGAATCTGTAAATTATGTAATCTGAATGAAATAGAAGACGAATTTCACTTTGTACTAATATGTCCTCTTTATCAACAAATTAGAAGTCAATTAATACCCAAGTTTTATTATACTCAACCATCTATGTACAAATTTATTTTATTGATGAAAAATGATAATAAAAAAACTACAAATAATTTAAGTAAATATATATGTATGGCCAATGATAAACGTCAGAGTAACAAATAAATAGGATAGAAATCTTTAAAATAATTAAATTGTTTAGGTTTGAACCCATATTGTACTTTTCTCGTACTGTTTTTGTCCAAAGGTGCACGTAAAAGCTACATACTGAAACTATTAGTACATATGATAAACTTTGTAACTGTATTGTACAATTATTTATTTTGTAATAGCAACAACATTGTATTATGTTATGCTAATAAAGTATTGATTGATTGATTGATTGACTAATTACTTCGTTTCATGTCCACCAAAGCTTGACACGGTGTCCGCGTTTTCCCTATAAGTGCTTTATCGTCCGAGTTTTCTCTCTTTGTTTGGATTGACCGCTTCAAGCATTTAAAATTTCCTTGTCATATGTAAAAGCCTCTGCATCTTCATTTTCCTGTTTCCTCTTTATAGAAATGATATTCAAATGGTAGAATTCGACAATGATTTAACCCTCTATCACACAAAATCGAGTCTTATCGACCCTTAAAAAGAAGGCTTTTGAAAACAAATGGGAAAAAGCATGTTCTCCACTTCCCACAATGTTTCTACTCTATCAAAACAGAAATCAGCATTTGGAGCAACGCTAATTTGTCGTCTGTAAATGCTTTAAATTTGGTTGAGTTGAACAATTTGTTGTGGTGTTTTCCCATTTGTACCACATTTTCAAAAAAACAGTAAGGCACTTACCTGTATGGGTTAGGGGTGAAATAAGGGTAAGTGCGAATATAGTCTATATCAGAATAACTCGACCAGCCTGCATAGCTCAGTTGGTAGAGCGTAGGACTCGTGATCATGAGGGTGTGGGTTCGATCCCCACGGCTGGCCATCTAAAATTACTAATAGTCTTTCGGATGAGACGTTAAACCGAGGTCCTGTGTGACGGTGCTATACATCGAGCACGTTAAAGAACCAGGCGAAACTTAGGATGGGTTTCGTCCTGTATCTGCACTATCCCCCGTAACAATACTAACAGCCTTCAGGGGGCGTCGCCCATATGGGAAACCGGTGGCGACGATAAAAAAACGCAAATTCAATCAATCAATCTGTAAGCAAGAGTTTTGAACAGTTTGAAACGTAGAACAGGCAAGGGTTTTGCACATCTTGAAACGTAGAACAAATTAAAGAATATCTCTTTTTGTTCCACTCGTAGAGGAATGAGCTTGGTTTCTTTAATAGCTATAGACATTAAACAAAATTTACGACATTTATGTTTTATAAATTAATAAAGAAATAAAATTGAAAATTGGATTCTTTCATACAGATTTGCCTATAACTACCAGTATTGATGCAGACTATAGTTGTAAAATTACCCCAGGATCTGTACCCTTACCTGTACCAATTCCCATTTGTCCCACATTTATACTTTAGTACAAAAATCAAAATTTGGGACAAATGGGATTAAACCCAAGTGTAAACGGCGTCTGCAAATTTCCTCTTTGTTTCATATCGTCCGCGTTTTCCCTTTACCATGTTTATATTGTTCGCGTTTTTATTACCCCCCCACCCCCCCCCCCCCCACACACACACACACTCCCTTAGTTTTAGATATATATGTATACATGTACACGTAGGCCTAGTGCAAAAACAGGCGAACGATATAGAAACACGAAATTTGTAAAAGGGAGGTTTTAAGCAGCTTTAAAAATATGAAAGTTTAATTAATATACAAAGTGCCCATACATGTATATCGCAGTAACTGTATAATTGCATATTTGTTTTCAGGGAAACATTCAGATACATCGTAATTACGAGGGGTGATCAGAAAGAACGTGGACCAGGGCCGGTATCGGAATATTGTTATAAAAAGCAACTTGGAGTGTTCACTTTTTTTGAAAGTAACCTCCTCTGAGTGCTATGCACTTATTCATTCTTGATTTCCACGCGCGAAGCACGTGTGGGAGCGCGTCACGTGACGTTACCATCAAGGACCCGGTCATAGCGAGGGTTAGCTCCTCTGTGCTCTCGTAGTGCATGCCACATAGAGAATCTTTCAAAACAGGAGCTAGTCAGAGGACACATGGAGTCAGAACTAAATGATACGGAGCGTTAGTAAGTGTTTCTATGTTTAGTTTTTGCAAAGTTTCCAGTACAAACGTGGCTTTGTGAGCTAGGGCGTTATCTTGGTGTAAAGTGACGTCACTTCGCAGGACTTCTGGCTAAGTTTTTCGTACAGTGTATGTGAAATTCATTCGAATAATGTGGGCATAAAATTCAGTATTGACTGTAGTATGTATAAATACAACATGATTTAGAAGAAAAACAAGAGAACAGATATACTTGATGTAGATAACTTTGCCAAATGACTTAGAAAGGTTAGCTTTAACAGTGGAAGGCGATGTTGAATGTTTCAATACACTGTTTTGTTGTTTAGATACAGTCTCGTTAAAATATACCTATCTTTCATAGAATGTTACAATACGATCAGTAAAATTTGACCCCTCTACCCTAATGCATTCTGAATTTCTTAACAGATTTTGATCCTAACCCCAATTTTCTCGGGCGTCAGTTGCCGAGGTACCCACATTGTGCAATCACGCGACATTCCAAGATTCCCTGTCAAAATCTCCTGAGCACTTCTATATAAAATGTCAAACGTATAAGCTATTTTCCTGACAGTATCTCGAGGATCTTGTTTTACATGCTGCTCTACAGCCGTTATGATTTTGTCTGTGACTGATGTTGATGGACGGCCAGATTTAGGGTCACCTTTAACAGTATCGCACCCTTGTCTTAACCAGTCCGATCCACGTACGAATATCATATTTCTTGACTGCAGAGTCCCCTTTAACTGTTTCTAAATCAGTTTTGATTTCCGATAAATACTTTTCGAGTTTGACGTAAAACTTTATGATTACTCTCGGCTCAAATAAAACGTCGTCCGATATTTTAGACCACAAATGCAGTATATGACGTCATTAAAATGACGTCATACTTTACCTACTTGAATATGACGACATTTAAAAGCTTGAGTCAGTTACCAGATAATTAATGCTCATCTATGCAAAATTTTGTAATTCTACGTGTAGTAGTTTTCAAAATAACGGGGTAGTCCACGATCTTTTGGATCACCCCACGTATTTATTGCTGCAATGCCATTTGTACGATTTTGCCTAATAATCATCCCCACTCATCAGTAATGAATTAAAATGAAAAAGATCTATACTAAATCTTTTGTTTTTGTCCAACAAGGCTCAACACGGCGTCCGCGTTTTCCCTATTATGTGCCATGTCGTCCGCATTTTCCCTACATGTACCATATCGTCCGCGTTTTCCCTCTTTGTTTATATTGCATAGAAGATGTCCCGGCCATAGTAGAGAGCGTCGCATTTTCTTATTTTTTCCTAAAGATATATATAGGAGTGATCTTCAAAATGTTCCAAATGCTAAAATGCGACACGGATTTCAGTATAACACAGCGGCTGCATTTTCCCTCTTCGTTTCATATCATCTGCGTTTTCCATCTTTGTTTATATACTCTCTCTCTCTCGCGTCAGCTCATGTTTGCTTTTGCCATACTGTTTCTATTATGTAGCGTTATTTCCTTCTTTTGTCGGCAATCCCTATCCTCTTTTAGCCAGTCCACCTTTCCCTTAACTCTTACCACACAGTCCCGAGTTTTAACGACCCTAAAGAGAGGCTTTTGAAAACACAGTGAGAAAAGGAGAAAATGCTGATTACCAGCATTTTCTCCTTGTTCTCATTATTTATTTTTTTTTAACCTATCATAGTCAAACTCTATCATTTGGGCCAAATCTACATTGACGTATCAATACAAAAATGTTATTAAAAATGCTAATACCAGATACTGCTCGTAGTGTAAGACGGCGTCCGCGTTTTCCCTCTATGTTTTCAAATCGTCCGCGGTTTCCCTCTTTATTTCATATTGTCAGCGTTTTCCCTCTTGCAACGGTATACGCGTTTTTTGTCCCCCGTATATCAAATAATGTTGGCGTCATCTAGTTAAATTTTATTGAAATAAAGCTCTACTTTTCAAAAATCTTTCCCTCTGATATAAATGAAATAACTGGTTATATATGCACTAATGATAAAAGTGGTATCCGGTTAAAATGTCCCACAGTCAAAACGTCCCACAGTCAAAACGTCCCACTTTTGGTTAAAACGTCCCCATTTCCATTCCAAATTGGATAAAACGTCCCCCTAAAACGTCCCCGTTAGACATCCCCGTACATTTTATTGAAGTTATTAGTTGGATCTTAATTGTTTGATTATTTCAGAAAACGTTCACTTTTGATGTTTAACATTATGATATTGTCATTTATTGCTACAGGTCATTGAATTTTAACCCATATCCTGCCAAACTTCTAGTTTTAAGAGGCACAACATTAATTTTCGACAAATTTTATGACATTCAGCTTAATTAATATGACTTAAATCAATATTCGATATCGTAATTGTGTTCTTCAGTACCAGACTGCCCTTATGTGTGTATGGATCTTTTTTTTAGCTCACCTGAGCACAAAGTGCTCATGGTGAGCTTTTGTGATCGTGCTGTGTCCGGCGTGCGTCGTCCGTCGTCAACTTTTACCTTGTATACGCTCTAGAGACCAAA
Source organism: Hippopus hippopus (assembly GCA_946811185.2). Lineage (NCBI taxonomy): Eukaryota > Metazoa > Mollusca > Bivalvia > Cardiida > Cardiidae > Hippopus > Hippopus hippopus. The sequence continues at coordinate 34,142,650 of OX328101.1, forward strand.
TTTTCCGTCCGATACTCATGAAACTTGGTCAGAATGTTTGTCTTGATGATATCTGGACGAGTTCGAAAATGGGTCATGTCGAGTCAAAAACTAGGTCACTAGATCAAATCTTAGAAAAACCTTGTGTACACTCTAGAGGCCACATTTTCAGTCTAAAACTCTTGAAAGTTGGTCAGAATGTTTGTCTTGATGGTACCGCGGACGAGTTAAAAAATGGGTCATGTCAGGTCAAAAACTAGGTCACTAGGTCAAACCTTAGAAAAACCTTGTGTACGCTCTAGAGGCCATATTTTCAATCCAAAACTCTTGAAAATTGGTCAGAATGTTGTCTTGATAATATCTCAGATAAGTTCGAAAATGGGTCATGTCGGGTCAAAAACTAGGTCACTAGGGCAAATCTTAGAAAAACATTGTGTGCACTCTAGAGACCATATTTTCGGTCCAAAACTCTTGAAAGTTGGTCAGAATGTTTGTCTTGGTGATATCTCGGACGAGTTCGAAAATGGGTCATGTCGGGGCAAAAACTAGGTCACTAGTTCAAATCTTAGAAAAACCTTGTGTATGCTCTAGAGGCCATATTTCCAGTCAAAAACTCTTGAAAGTTGGTCAGAATGTTCGTCTTGATAATATCTCAGATGAGTTTGAAAATGGGTTATGCCGGGTCAAAAACAAGGTCACAAGGTCAAATCTTTAAAAAACCTTGTCTACGCTCTAGAGGTCACATTTTTAGTCCAATACTCTTGAAAATTGGTCAGAATGTTTGGCTTGATGATATCTCAGAGGAGTTTTAAAATGGATCATTTTGCGTCAAAAACTAGGTCACTAGGCCAAATCTTCGAAAAACCTTGTGTTTGCTCTAGAGGCACATTTTTAGTCCAATACTCTTGAAAATCGGTCAGAATGTTTGTCTTGATGATATCTTGATATGATGAGTTTGAAAATTGGTCATGTCGGGTCGAAAACTAGGTCACAAGATCAAATCTTAGATAAACCTTGTGTACACTTTTGAAAGAGATTTAAAATGGATCATGTTTGGTCAAAAGGCTCAGGTGAGCGACTTCAGGGCCATCATGGCCCTCTTGTTTACGATTTTAGCTAATTAGGATCAAGATTGTTTAATGTAGGCTAAGTAGAATCAATATTTTATACAATGTAGGCTGAGGGTTAAGGCCCATATTGTCTCCCTACATGAATGTTTATTCGACACGCTCAAACGCCTTCTAGACTGGCTAAAACGCCTCCCTGTCTGCAGTGTTCTGAGATAACTAATTGGAGAGGTCATCAAACCTCTCCAACAGTGATGAGTTAAAAAGGCAGACTGCCACAGAATTCGCTGTCTAAATCCATTTTTCTTGCGAAATTGTTCTAAAACACAGTCTGTTTCGTCATGGTTTTGTAAATAAAGCGAAATCAAAAAACCGAAACAGGAAATAGACGTGGTTTATTTTTAAATGACGAATTTCAGAAAAGATTTGTTATATTGATTTGCCATTTGCCATGGCTGCAAATAACCTTTCAGATAATTTTAATTTTTCATTAAGCAACTAAATCTAAGCAGAAGAAAAAAATGAGAAGAATTTCGTTAAAAAAGAGAAAGAAGACCGCTGGACAAGATCATGCGACTTGAAAAGGCGGCAAGAAGGTCAAATGACCGTCATGTAAAGCATATGAGGTTTCTACGCGGCGACTTTTTTACTTGTTTGTTTACATGTACCAAAATATATTGAAATTAAAAGCCAATAAACTATTTGAAAACATTGATGCTGACCTCTCCTGGCTTCTTTTGTAAAGAAGCCAACTTGTTTATTTTAGTGTGTAAAGTTTCCATTTAACTCTTATCCAAACAATCCGGTCTTATGTACCAAGAGAATAAAACATGTTCATAACACCGTAAGAAAAGGACATATGCGAGTAATCAGCATTTTAATCTTTTCCAATAGTATTTTCCGAGAAAATATGTTTTTCTGTTGGGAACAAAGAAGGAAAAGAGCAATCACTGTTTACGATGGTTTGCCCATTTAAAGGAGCATTAGTTGACCATGTACATACGAGGGCTGTTCGATATGTAATGTGTATTGTACCACAGCGCGATAACGCTTTGCACGATTTCGTGGATGATGATACGCTTGAATAGCTCTATTCAATACCTTTCCAACGGTATAAACACGAGCCTTCAGCTCCACATAGTTTTAAACTTACAGTCATTTCAATAGAGCTAGTCGTTGACCACTGTTGTAAAAATGGTTGGGAAACGGATTAAGAATATTGAAGAAATTAGAGCTTATATACAAGTTTGCACAAAACTCGGTCATTCGGTAATGCAGATTTTTACTGAATTGGGGGAAGTTTATGGGTCTGATAAGGTATCTTATGAGACAGTTCGTAGGTGGAGAAAGAAATTTCTGACTGGCACAGAGTCCGTCAAAGATGCAGCAAAATCTGGCCGACCTGTGACTTTAACAGGCAAGGCAAATGTCTCAAAAGTCAGGGAAATAATTGAAAGTGATGGCAGATACACGATTTGTGATATTGCCTACGCTGTTGCCATATCGCTATCGCGGGTGCATTTCATTTTGAAGCGTGTTTTGAAAGTACGAAAGATTTCTGCCAGATGGATACCGCATATATTGACAGATGACCAAAAACGGGTTCGATTACAAACCGCTAAGGAATTGCTGAAAATGTTTCCCAAATTCAATCAAAGACAATTTGCAAACATTGTTACTGGTGACGAAACATGGGTTCACTATTTCGAACCAGTAAGAAAAATCGGAAACAAAATATGGCTAACTAAACAAGGTAGAAGGCCTGTAGTTGCCAAAAGAAGCACAAGCACAAAGAAGGTTCTTTATTGCATATTCTTCTCATGTGATGGTATAGCCGTACGAATTCCGGTGCCGAAGGGCAAAAGTGTTACAGGTCGGTATTACCGAGATGTTATACTAAAAAAGCTCAAGAAATATTATCTTAAACGACGCCCTGTGTCAGGATTTAGGCATGTTCGTCTACTTCATGATACATAGCCAACTTTCACGGACATGCCTTATCAGCAGTCTCGCATACCAAGAAATCGATGAGAATAATCGATATCATACGTAAAGGTTCGGGAGTTTCCGGAGTTTGGCGAACTTAAACCGTGTATATACTAGTAATCCATATTTGATATCCCGCAGCTATAAAAGATAAGAGAAGCGTAACATTACGTAACAGTAGCCTGCATCAAATTTACAATCCTTGCCTAGACTGTATATCTGCCCTGGCGGGTTTTTTTTTTTTCGGATTTCAACCTAAACCCTTTGTCTCCTTGAAGATCAATATATGGCTGCACAGAATGTGCACCCATATCAGAGTGTTCAGAAAATTTGATTTACATTGGTCATCAGATACAGCAAGATTTTTTTTTGGAAAAGACCATTGAAATTGTTGTATTTAAGCTTTGTCAGTTTGGAAATGAATTCATTCCTCTGTTTAAGGGTCAAGTTTGGATTCTCTGAAACATTACTGATCCCTGCTGTTCGGCCCTTAAACTGCTCTGTGCGTCTAAATGCACTTTTTGCGGACAATGTAGACCAATAATTAATAAACTGCAAAAAAAAGTAGTCTAATGAATTCTAATTCGTCCAAATGCACTTTTGTTGACAGTGTCGATTTATAACAAGCTGCACAAAACAAATAGTCTGATCTTGGACCTGATCGAGACAGTGTGTCGATTTTTAAAAATCCGTGATATTTCTATATCAACAGGTTGCTGCATCCAGCAAAAAATTCGGCATTTTGGGATTCCGGTTTAACACTAAATTCATCATACACTTTCGAGTCTAACGGACCTGAAAGAAAAGCCTTTTGAAAACTTTGTGGAAAAGGGAGAAAATTCTGGTAACCAGCATTTTCTCCTGTTTCAAAGACAGGCATTATAATTTGAGTTGCATTTAATTTGTTGTCTGCAAATGCTTTTAACTTGATCGAGTCCAAAATTTCGTCATTTGGTAACGAGTTCAACTTTTGATGGGAAAATGTGCTATATGCAGTTAAATACTAGTAGGTATACCTTAGCAAATAATTCCATGGTTTTACGACCCTGAGAAAGAAGGCTTTTAAAAACACACGGAAAGGTGAAAATCTTTGTGATCGACAAGTTCTCATTTTCCTACAATGTTTTCTACCCTTTCAAAAGCAAGTTTCATTATGTGCCTCATTTGTCATCTGCAAATGCTTTCAACTTGAAAAAATAAAACTTAGAATTTAGTCATTTAGTAAAAAGCTAAAGGTTATATCTTGATGGGGTAATTAAGTCAGAATTTACAAATTGTATTTTGTGTGTGTGGTTTGATTGTTTTGATTTGTATAATTTCCACTTCGTACGAATAAAGAAATAAAAAAAAAAAAGTGGGGGAGAAGGAGAAATAAAACCGATTTATAGCACATATATTAATTTTGAATACTGCTCAGAACCGTCAGAGTAAATGTAACGTTACATTTTTTATGCACACGAAAAGTTACAGATTCAGCATATAAGAAAACATTCATTTAAAGTTGGTTTTGATCGAACAAAAAGGAGAAAATGTTTTATTCCGAATATTCCATAGACCGTGTGGCGCCGATTTCTATTTGGTAATGCTTTTGCTTGAAGAGCGATGTCGCCTTTTCTCACAATGTCTACTACTATTAATAGTTCTATCCATGCATTGAACTATATTTTGATACATAAAGATGGGTACAACCTTTTCGCGGTTATGCTTTTTGCAGGTTGCGTCGTTTTAAATATGGAAGAATCAACAATTAGCCCCTCACTGTTCAGACTAATGCTTAACAATGAACAATGAATATATGAAAGTTGTTTTAAGGGTAACATTTGGAAGATGCAAGAAACTGATTGATTTAAAAAAGAGTTGTTTGAAAAAGTTAGAGATCAACTGCATGGTCTATAGAAGTCGTATTTTATACAACAATAGGTTAAATTTGTAATTTAATTCTTCATCAAACGACAAAATTTTAGACTTGTCTAAATTTAGGGGTTTTTTTTAAAGACAAATAAAAGGTGACTCAAACTATGAAATCTGTCTCTAAAAGGATCAAAATCAGTGCGAGAAAAGGAGTAGATGCAATAACTTTTTACAAGTTGTTTTCAAAAGCTTTCTACTACAGGATCGTTAAATCTCGGGACTGTGTGGTACAGGGTTAAGTATTACTTTTTCCCACAGAGCAATTTTAGAAAGGGCTATTTCTCTGGGGTTTTCATGAGTGTATACGTAAATGATGCAGAAGCTAACTTTTTAAGTCATTTGTAAAGGAATATTCGTTTGTTTTACTCCCTTTTTCCACAATATTCATAGTCTATGTCAATTTTAATATACTGGATCTAGTACTGTCATTCTTTTTACTGTTAATACTCTTTGTAGCAGAAACTGATTGAGTGGTGTAAAAAATATTTTTTTGAAAAGAAGATAACTTGTAAAAAGTTATTGCACTCGTTTCCATATTTTATCATAAACAATCAGCCGTATTTGTACAGCAATAGGTTAAAGTTGTTATTTAAATCTTTACCAAAAGACAAATTTTCAAATTTGTTCTATTTGAAGTCATTAAAAAAAAATAAAACATGACTCAAACGAAGGAATTTGTCTTTTAAAGAGTTAAAACATTGTGAGAAAAGGAGAAAATCAGTGGATTTGTCTTTGAAAGGGTCAAAAACATTCTCGGTTAAAATGCTGGTTACCAGCATTTTCTCCTTTTCCTAAAATGTTTTCAAAAGCCTTCTGGCTCGGGGGTTGTAAAAATTCGGAATTGATTGGTTAATGGCTAAAAAGCTAGGTTCAGCTATAGTTGCTAATATAGACAGTGCCGATCAAGACAACACTACGCAGTCTGATCTCCCCTACTTTGGTCTGGTCAACACAACCTTGAAAAGCCTTCTACCTCAGGATCATTAAATCTTGGGACGGTGTGGTTGTGTAAAACTCTTTTTAGAGTATTGAGATTAGCCATTTATCTCTCATGGCTAAACTTTTTTTTTTTCAACCGAGTTTGTAAGTAGCTAGAGCCCAATACCTCAGGCCGTGGCGTACAGGGCTTGACAATGGAGGTGGCCGATTCCTTTCAGAAGACTGATTATAGTCATTGCTACACGATGTATGCCACTCTTACCACTAGTTTCAACGTTGTTTAAACGGTGGTTACGAGAAAAGGCGGACAGTAGCTTGGGAGGAATATTGTGCCAAGTACTGGTTATAGAAACTCCATGAGTGCACGGATTAGTGGGTTGATGGCTATGATAAGACTGAAATAATGATGGAAAATGGATCAAACACAAAACAACTAAATCTTGCTTTCAAGACAATCTGTGTCATTTGACAGCACAAATATCATCTATGCGCAATACTGCGTTTTGATTGGCTGATATGCTCCATTTCGCTCCACTTCATCCCCTTACAACTAAATCCTTTATCTATTAACGCTTTGGCTGCTGTGCGCGACTTATTGACCTTTTGCGGACAGTGTAGATCAAGATCAGACTGCACAGAACGTGCAGTCTGATCTTTGATCTACAATGTCCGATAAGGATATATTTTCCTCCAAAAAAAATACCTTTGAAATAGCAAAATTTGTGTTTTTACTATCAGCTTAAAAGTTTCATTTCAGTTATTTTGCAAGCAAAGGGTTAGAACTCTCACTACCAATCAAATGAGCCATGCTCTGGCGAAAGGGGGCTTAATGCATCTCTGCCATCCATTGTACCAAGCAAGTCAATACATAATTATGGATCTATAAAATCCATTTTTTGAAACAACCGACTGAATCATGTGGTAGAATGATCCTTTGACATGCAGAAAATTTAAAGATAGCGTAAAGTTTCGGCCCATGTCAGCCTGCACGGACTGTGCAGGCTGACATGGGTCGATACTTTTCGCAAATGCATTAAGCCCCCTATTCCCAGAGCATGGCTCAAATACATTCTACTTTTTTCGAAGGCTTTAAATAAATTTACGTTGCGTTTGGAGCTGACTCTAGTAAAAGATGAACATGAGGTAGCGGAAGGTGTAGATCAAAAATCAGTCTGCACATTTTGTGCAGTCTGATCTTGATCTACGCCATCCGCAAAACTTATCCAAGGCGACATTGGCAGTGAGAGTTAAACATGTTTTTATGACCCTGAGTTGGTGGACTCATGAAAACATTGTAGGAAAAGAAGAAAATGCTACATGTACTTTCATGTACTCAGTTATTTTTACCGTTCTCTTTCCTTCCCCCCCCCCCACTATTTTAGCCATGTTTGGTGCATTATATCATCGGCAAAGTCTTAATTTGGACAAGTTTGAATTTTTTACATGGTAAAAAGTTTAGCTAGGTAAGCTAGCATTTGTTTCTTTTCCCAAAATGTTTTCAAACACTTTTTTAAAGAATAGTTCCATCACACAATACGGACAGAGCTGAAAATTAACCGTATACCACACAATCCTATGTTTAAATGGCCCCTAGTTAAAAGATTTTTTATGAACATTGTGGGGAAAAGGAGAAAACGTTGGTTACCAGCATTTTCTTCTTTTCCCCAGTGTTTTTTTTCCAAATTCCATCATTTGAGCCACATATACGTTGTCATCTGCAAATTTGTCGTCTAATAAAGGGTGAAGGTCAATCTGTGTAATGTAGGGAATAGCCAGTATAAAAACAAATGGAAAATGTTCAGTGTAGGAAAATCAACTTTGGTTCAAACCCCTGTAACAAACAATTGCAAGATTTATTGAACTTTAGGTAGATGACTTCTCAAAACATTCTAGGAAAAGAGAAAATGCAGGTAAACATAATTTACTCCTTTTCTTATAATGTTTTTCATACTTTCAAAACCACATTTGTCTTCTGAAAATGTTTACCAATTGGACAAATCTAAAATTTGGGTTTTTGGTAATGGGTTAATTCAAAAACAAACTACATGTAAATGTACTTCATTTCTTAATTTTTTTTTTTAACCCTTTACAAGACGACAAAATTTTAGCCTTGTCCAATTTGAAAGCATTTGCAGACGACAATTTCAGTGTAGCTCAAATGTTTCGATTTTTCTTTGAGAAGACATGGTTAACAGCCTTTTCTCCTTATCCCGCAATGTTTTCAAAAGGTTTTCTTCTCATGGTCATTAAAAGTCTGCATTATGCTGTAAAGGGTCAAATGGTGTTTAATGGCGCATTGACATCTGTCATTTAGCGTGCTTGAAAGGTAATGTATTATCAATAGTTGTAAGAACTAAGTGGTAATTTAAAAGTTAATAAACTGCTCAAAAGTATTAAAGGATCACACAAATGCTAAAATTCAAGTCTTTCACTCCGCTAAACACTCGGTCTCTGTGTTCTGAAAACCATCAGCTTACATTCTTACTAGACAAAATGGCTAAATAGTTTTCTTGTTTGTCTCATTTTAAATGCTGATAAGCCATGTTAAGAAGAAAATCAAGAAATTTGTTTTCCTTGTTGTTTTGTTAAACAGCTCATATTTTTCCAATCTTTTGTTCATATTCTTGTCAAATCTAATGAAAGAAGAGGACGAGATGAAATAATGACACCTCCGATTCTCTTAAAAGCCTGTGTGACATATCAAAAAAACGGCTTTGACAAGAACAGCTCGTACATCTTTTGTGCAAACCAAACTGTTTTGCCTGCTCTGAGATTTTACAGTGTTAAGACTGAATGAACTTATGAGCAGAAAATTATTTGCATTGTCCTGGACTGAAAAAATTATCTTGCGATCGAAGTTGAGGACATGTGATCCTTTAATTTTTTTGAGCAGCGTAATACTTCATGAACAAGAATTAAAAATTAAAGCAGAAAAATGTGGAATATATCTATTATATGATTGTAAGTGTTAGTAGGCTTAGCAACGAGGCAATCCTCATTGCAGAGTCATCCAGCGTGTTTTATATTTATGTCCTAAATTTAAAAATTCTATATTTTATTATAAAAATCTATGTCTTTCATATACTGTAAGATGTTATTCTGTTTAACGTTTAAAGATAACATGTACTTCATTTTTCATAATGTGGTATCAATTTGTAAAATATCTTAACCCATAACCATACTGGCTAAATTTCAGATACAGCATTTGCTTGTATACCCTAGGGCTGTCCATGTGTCACCGTAGCCAACATATTTTCAAATAACTTGAATGAATTCAAAGTACACAGAGGATGACAAACTGGTTGTGTTTGATATTTAAGATCTGTCGCTCAAATGGGGTGTGATGCAGTTAGAAAACCACATCACACTGCATTTGAGTGACAGATTTTTAATATGTCGTCTGCAAACACTTTCAATCTGGACAAGCCTACTCTTTTGGTATTTGGTAAAGAGTTAATCTGTCTACAGTAGGGATGTGAAGAATGTTGTGGTAATCGCTGGGACTGTATCTTTTACACTTGTATATTGTATCACCAAATGGTTCAACTTTCAAATATCATCTCAGTTTTGCCTTCCATGGTCTGTCTGTTTGCTCTAGATCTGTACTTTACCTAAAATTAAACAAAAACAGAGGTAAGGAACTACATCCACATCCCCAAGTAGGCCAAAGTGGTCATTTGATTTAGCCTGTAGCTCTCAAAGGATTATGTTTTGATGATAAGAAATAACTTCATTAATGTAAAATTTATTTAATTCCTTTCCCTTTAAGCTGACGTAATATTGCATTCTGCATTACAACCATTCAACCAGACAAGACCGTTCACATAGCACAGTGTGGCTAATATTTTAGCGAATATATTACAGGCATGTTCATGGTCATTTTTTTTTCAAAACAAATGCTCATTTTGGTGTCAGCTTTGTAATGACCATTCTACTCTCTGCTGTGTCCTTTTTTCTCAAATACCAAAACCAAAAACCCTGTATGGGAATAAGTAGAAACCATTACTTTATATGCTGACAGAATATATAATATTTATTTTATACACTCCAGACATCAGACAAGACTGTCCACCTAGCGCGGTGTGGCCATTATAGGGAGGAGCTTTTTCTCTAGGCATGTCGATGGCCATTTTCTTCCTTGCTCCATACAGTGTGGGTGTCAGCATGTAAATGGCCATGTTGATGTCACTATGGGGTTATATTACAATGTTTTCGGACATGCCTTGGCCTGACAGTCTTACATGAGAGACGGGCGCAAATATGTAAAGTAAATTAGTTGGGTTGAGGTTTTCATGAAACTAGGCAGCGATCCTATAATCTCTATAGATGATCTCTGCACCAGGGTACCCAACACACTCCATGACAGTACTATCTTTACCTGCAAATACTTTGCAACAGAAAAGGCATAAGGCCCTATATCCTCTCTGTACATTGGCCATATCAGGTACACTTTTGCAGGCCGGTACCTAGGTTATCAATGTGGGGACAGCACTGTCCACAAAAGCTCCTCCAAAGTATGAAATAAGCATGAAAAATATACAAACACAAATAATTTTGAATTTACAAAATTTTAGAAAATTATTAGAGTTTGTTATGAAGAGGTTTTCTGGTACTTGTTTTTTCATTCATTTTGATACAACACAGCATGAAGAGCCAACAATCCAGATGTATAAGAACAAAGATGCAAGACATTCACAGCATTGGCTTCAAGTGTACAAAGTTTGATTTGCTGATAAAGACCTTAAGTAGTACTTTACCAAACGACCAAAATTTTGCTTGTCCAAATTCAAAGCATTTGCAGACAGCAACTTAAATGCAGCTATTATGGCAGAATTTGTTTTTGAAAGGGTAGAATGCATAGTGGGAAAAGGAAAAAATGCTTGTTACCAGCATTTTCTTCTTATCCTACTATGTTTTCGAAAGCCTTCTTTGTGAGGGTTGTTTAAAGTCCGGATTATGTGGAAATGGGTTAAATCTTTAGTCTCAGACTCTTCCATAATGAAAGCACCTGCAGACAACAAATTATTTGAAGCATGTATGATGACCGTTTTCTTTAAAAACCTTCTCAAAAGAAAATATTGTAGGGAAAAAAGAGAAAATGCTGTTTCAAAATATGGAAGATTATTTGCCAGCATCCTCATTCAACTACAGGAAAGATTTTTTTTTTTATTCTATGATGTGCATTTGACCTATTTACAAAAAAAAGATAAATGTTATTTAGAACAACCTGATAGGTCAGAAATTTCTTGTTTTCGAAGTGAAATTTATGTACAAAAGTTGTATAAGTGATCTCTTTTTTGATGCTTTGTTATGTCTGACCTTGAAATGAACTTTACACTTTCATACTTTATGTATATTTGATGTAGTTACATATAATTTGAAATTTTTTTGACAGCAACCTGATAGTTGAAACTTCCATTTTTTTTTAATAAAACCCCTGTCCCTGGCCACAATGCATATGTACCTATAATGGAAATTCCAACTGTCAGTCTGCCGAACCTCACTTGCCTATACGAACCCAATGTAAGATGTTTTCTTTATGAACTTTTAGTCTAATACTCTGATTTATTTTTAACCATTACGCTAAAAGTAGGTTTTCCAGGAGCTTCAATCCAATTTTCACTAAATTTGTTACTTTATGCCATAATGCCTATTTAACGTAACAGTTTACATATAGTTTAAGGAAGATATTGTCAGCAGCTAGATTTTGCAGTCTGTATGTCTTCTTGAGTTAAAGCCTATATTTAAGAACTTTTTACTGGATAATTAATGAATATTTTCTACGTCTTTACAATTGAAGTTTTGCCAGCAACCTGATAGTTGAAACTTCCATTTCTCGTTTTAACCCCTGTCCCTGGTCACAATTTACATATATATAATGGAAATTCCTACCATCAGTTAACTGAGCCTCACTTGTTTATATTAACTTTATACTAAGGTAAAGCATTCTCAGTCATCAAAAGAACTTTTAGTGCTTAGTTTGAAAATAAAGGCTTTAGAAACAAATCCTTCCAAACATTAAATTTGCTTTTTCATAGTTTATGAACTTCTATACTGTGAAAAACTTTAAAACTGTCATTTCCTTATTGCTTTAACTAATTGCCAAACAACAAAAATTTTAGACTTATCCAAACTTGAAGACAACAAATAAAATGTGCGTCAAATAACGGTTTTTGACTATGGTATGGTTACCAGCATTTTCTTCTTTCACCACCATGTTTTCAAAAGCTTTTTTTGCCGTAGGGTTTTTGAAAGTTTGGATTGTGTGTTTAAGACTTAACCTATAGTCTGTCATAAATATTCAGAAAGAAAGACACTTGAAAATATAAAGATGTTATATGGAACTCAAACCTAGCAAAACTTGTACAAACAGGACAAGTATGAATGTCTTGCACCCAGTGTTCCTCCTATTGTGCCCATACCGATAAGATGAAGTGCATTGCAGACAGGGATTTTATGCACAAAATGATGAAACAAAAAATACGCTAAAACCTTCTAAGCTCTACCAATAAAAGTTTTGTTGAGCCAAATACATGTGAATTTAGAAAACTTTAACAACAGTACAGCTAAAAACTGACTGACAACTTTGACCTACCTCGAGTCCACAATCACCCTGAAATTTCCATATAGGCGAGTTCATTCCCTCCCTGCAACAGATTTCAAAGGAATAATAATAAACTTTAAACAAAATTTATCATTCTACATATACATAATTTTAGCATAAAATCAACACCTACGTAAAAAACATGTACATGTACTACAATCATTGATTGATTGTATAGTGTTTAATGCTGTTTTCAACATCATTTTAGTTATATCGCACCGATCAATGTTTTCTCCGCACAATAGTCTTTCCAGGCCACTGGCTGCTTTCCCACATAACGATCATCAGGACAATGGTCAGCAGTGAGAGGAATGAATCCAGTCGCAATGACTATCATCAATCCTCTGAAAGAAATTGGCCGAGCCAGGGATTGAACCCATGAGCCCCTGTCCTGCATGCTACTGACTGAGCTACTGGGGCTCGGCCTGTACCACAATGAATGAATGAATGGCGATTCAGCAAGGCATTGGCATCTAGGTCTTTAACCCTTTACCACACGCCCAAGTTTTAACCCTGCTAAAAAACTGGTATGAAATTTTCAATTTGATAGAACAAACCCAAATATTGCTAGTTCAAAGTTTTATTTGGGGAAATGATAAATCCTTCTCGGACAGTGTAGATCCAAGTTCAGACCGGAAATTCTGTGCAGTCTTATCTTGACCCACACTGTCTGCAAAGGGTCAGTGAGTCGTGCTTAGCAGCCTAAGGGTTAAAGTCCTTGAGTAAGACAGCTTTTGAAAACATTTTGGTAAATGGAGAAAATGCTGGATACTAGCATTTTCCCCTCTTCCAACGAGGTTTTTTTTTTCCTTTCAAGGACAATTTCATACAAAGAGATACATTTGTCATCTGCAAATGGCAAGTCTAAAAATTTGCCATTAGGAAGAGTTAGATACATCTGGGTAATGCTGAAGAATACATGTACATTAGAAAATACTGTGGCAGAAGGCATATTCCTCATTTTTCCACATATTGGCATATTCAAATTAAGGTCTATGGCCACTACCTCTCATATTAAAAGAAGGAAGCCTCCGAGATTGGCCAAATAGCCTGTACGAAAACGTCGATGTTACACGATATTTACTGATGTGTTAGTGAGTCTACTGCCCCTAACTCTCATATCAAAAGATGGAAGCTTCCAAGATTGGCTGAATAGCCTTAACATCAACATCGATGTTACACGATGTTTACTGATGAATTAGGGGGTCGTAGTCCTTAAAATGAATATTGAAAATGCCTGTTTTACAAGAGTATTCTCACAGATACCTGCAGCAAATTTACTCAGCAGGTTGCTAAATAAATTAAGTGAATATTTTCCGTTAGTTTAAACTTTTACCACACATTCTTAAGTTTCAAAAACATGTTTTTTATCTCTTCAAAGGCAAACCCATCTTTTGAGCCATATTTACCGTCTACAGCCCCTAACTCACATATTAAAAGATGGAAGCTACCAAGATTGGCCGAATAGCCCTTATGAAAACCTCAATGTTACACAATATTTACCGATGAGTAAGTAACTCTACAGCCCCTAACTCTCATGTTAAAAGGTGGAAGCTGCCAATATTAGCCGAATAGCCTTTACAAAAATGTCAATGTTTACCGATGAGTTAGGGGCCGTAGACCTTAAATTTGTTGTCTACATATACTTTCAATTAGTACAAGTCTAAAAATTTCATTTGGTAATGACTTAAAAGACTGTCAAGATACATGTATTACAATTTCATGTCATGTTGAGAGAATATCTGTACAGATAATAGTAATGTAGATCTCAGATCAGATTGGGTATTTTGTTCAGTCTGATCATACCACACAATCCCAACCTTTAACAACCCTGATAAAGAGACCTTAGAAAACATTGTGGGAAAATGAGGAAATGCTGGTAACCAGCATTTTCTTCTTTTCCCACAATGTTTTCTACCCTACCCAACACAAATTTCAATTTTGAGTCACATTTATTTTGTTGTCTGTAGATGGTTTCAATTTGGTCACATCCAAAAGTTTTGCTGTTGGTAAAGCTAGGGTTAACCCTTTACCAAACAATAAAATTCTAGATTAGTCCAAATTAAAAGTATTTAAAAATGACCAGAGAAATATGGACCAAATGATGAACCCTAGTCTTTAAAAGGGTAGAAAACATTATGGGAAAAGGAGAAATGCTGGTTACCAGCATTTTCTCCTTTTCCCATAATGTTTTCAAAAGCCTTATTCCATACGGTTGTTAAACTTGGGATTGTGTGGTAAAGGGTTAAATACCTGATCTGTGTTGAACTTCCCATACAGATGCGCTGCTGAGTTGTAGACTGTTCTGATAACTGCTGCTGACAAAGTGTCTGCCATCTTTTCCAAGCAATGCCACTTTGAAACAATCTTGAATTGAAAACCCTACAAAAAAAATAGAAGAAAACCTCTGTATTTTATTTTGGAGGAGGGTTAGGGAGATGGGAGTGGGGAATTGTTGTGAGGCAGTTTATAAAGTTACTTTGTGTTATTTTTTACTTTTCTGTTTTTTCAAATCTTTGCTTGTTTCATTTTTCTCTTTACCACACAAGCAAAATGTAGACTTGTCCAAATTGTAAGTTTTTGTAGACAACAATTTATGTGTGGTTGAATTGATGGAATCTGTATTTTATAAGGTAGAATTAAAACACTGTGGGAAAAGGAGAAAATGCTGGTTACCAGCATTTCCTACCTTTTCCACAATGTGTTCAGAAGGGGTCTTTATCAAGGTCATGAAAACACGGGATTGTTGGGGAAAGGCTAGAATACAAAACAACAGAATTTGACTGTTATTAAATGGTGTTTTATGCCTCTTTCAACATTATTTCAGTCATATCACAGCAACAGTTCACATATTCATGTGTTTCGTGGATTTTACCAGTACTAGGCTAGAGCTCTAAAGTGTCTTGCCCAAGGACACTCCCATGAAAGGCCCAGTGGATCTAGTGCTGCTGGAACCCAGGGCCTCCAGGTAACGAGTCCCACACCACTTTACCACCGAGCCACACAGGACCCTGACTGGTCCAGAGTGGAAGATTTTCCAGATGACTAATATCATTCAAATGATGGAATTTGTCTACGATAAGATAAAAAACACAGCAGGAAAAGTAAATAATGTTGGTAACTAGCATTTTTTTCTTTTCCCACAATGTTTTCAAAGGTTTTTTCCCAGGGTCTTTAAAACACAGGATTGTTTGTTGGCAGGGTTAACCCTTCACCACACCATCCCGAGTTTTAACAACCCCGAAAAAGCCTTTTGAAAACATTGTGGGAAATGGAGACAATGCTGGTAACCAGCTTTTTCTCCTTTTCCCACAATGTTTTCTACCTTTCTCAGGACATGTTTTAATTTTTCAGTCATACTGATTTTGTCGTTTGCAAATGCTTTCAATTTGCAATGACTTAAAATTTTGTCGGTTGGTAAAGAGTTTTAGGACAATTTAGACTATTTTTCTTTCCAAATTGTTGTTTTGGAAAGAATATCTGTGAAAAAAAAACAGTTTATGTTTAAGATTACAATGCATAGTCTATTTAGCCTGATCTTAATCTACCTGTATAGCTTTTAACTTACCATGTAGATACACTGCTACTTGTAGATTTTTCTCGTTATGGCCTTAGGCAAAGTGTCTGTCATCTTTTTCAAGTACATGTATTACCACTTCAAAGCCGTGGGATCTTAAATTGAAAAGAAAACAAAAAACAACCTCTGGTTCCTTTTTTCTATGGGGGTGGGGATGGGGGTGGGCTAGTTGTAGGAAAAGTTGTTTCCTGTAACTTTATTTTGCTTTTTTTGTTTCTTTTCTGATTTATACACTTTAGACTGTTTTAAATCAATATGACTATTTTTGGTTAAACTGTATTTCTATTGTAAGTAAATCTTAACTTATGTGACTCACAATTCAATTTTTCTTGCTCAAACCTGTGTTTGTAAGTGAGAAATGACCTGCTGCTGTAGAAAGCTGACTGTATGCATTCTCACTGTGAACATTTTATTTTTGTACTGTTAATGCAGCTTTATTCATTTTTATCTTCAAGCTTGAGGTAGTTTTTAGTATTCAGTCAATCAATTTTTCTTTCTGATAACAGGATTTAAGATTTTTAGAATGGTCCAAATTGAAAGCAATTGCAGATGACAAAGTAAATGGCACTGAAATAAGAAAGTTTGTCTTTGAATGGGAAGAAAACATTGTGGAAAAAGGATAAAATGCTGGTAACCAGCATTTTTTCCTTTTTCCTCAGTGTTTTCAAAAGTCTTATTTCTAACAGTAATTAAAACACAGAATTGTATATTATAAAGAATTAATAAACCACACCCTTATTTGTTTCTTTTTTTTTTTCAATTTAATTTCATCTTAATATGAACATATACATGTAATCTTGATTTCTTTGCTCTTGCAAAGGAATCAATCTTAAACTTACTATTCAAAAGACTTTATTGCTTGCATGTGCTTGTGACCTGCTGCTGTTGAAATCTGTATGCATATCTAACTTGTTAATCACACTTTTGTACTGTAACTTTATATTTATTCCTTTATGTTTTCTTGAAACATAGAGTAAACTCTGTTTCTTATATGTCAATATTTCTATTTTTCAATCAAAGATTCCTCAATAAAAAAGTACTGAAAATTTTAGGTTTATTATCTGTATCCTATTTGACTGTTGATCAACAATTTAAATATTCTTTGGTTTTTAAGTTTGTATCTAAGGTAACCTCTCCTGATGTTTCCTTCACATTTTACAAATGTGTATGTTTTAGTTCAAGCTGAAAATTGTTTATGTATGCAAATTCCTGTCATTACTGTATAAAAAAAAAAAAAAGGATTATGGAAAATGCTTGCTTCTGATACTTTCTGCAATACTTTTGCCAGGGACAGGGGGTATCAGAAACAAACATATTCCCATTGAAAACCTCTAAAGAAAAAAAACAATAATGATTTTCAGTACTACATGTACAACTTTTCCGATAAATAATTCAAGTACACTGCACAGATGTGATTATTTGTTTAACCTACAGAAAAACAACTTGTATAAATAGAAAATGAACATTAAGGTTTACCATTAAGGTAATGGTGAGTAAAATCATATTCCTAACTTTTTTCCAAATGACCATTTCATTTTGTCCAAATCGAAAGCATTTGTAGACTATATATTGATATGTGGCTCATATGGTTGTATTAGTCTTTAACAAGCTCATAAAATATGTTGGCAAATAGAGAAAATGCTGATAGCAGTGTTTCCAATTTAACCCTTTACCAAACAATCACTGGTTTTCACGACTCTGGGAAGGATGGCTTTCGAAAACATTGTGGGAAAAGGAGAAAGTGCTGGTAACCAGTATTTTCTCCTTTTCCCACAATGTTTTCTACCCAATCAACGACAGAAATCATCATTTGAGCTACATTTAAATTGTTGACTTCAAATGCGTTTAGTTTGGTCCGGTCCAAAATTTTGTCGTGTGGTAAAGGGTTAAGCCTTGATCCTCAGGGCCTTTGAAACTCAGGATTACCCGGTAACGGTTCAATATTAATCTACGGTACTTAAGATTACACCCTTTTTTTGCATTTGTGAGTAAAAATTAAGTTGTTGCTTTATTTATAAAGCTAACTGTTTGTTTGAACTTGGCAATGTCATTTTTTTGTATTGTAACTCCATTTTTTGTGTTAGAATGTAAAGCAGCAGTTCTTGTATTTCTATACCTTTTTTATCCCCAATATTGTTTTCTTTTATTCATATATTCTTGTATAATTTTTTTTCCCTGTTACCATTTTATTCTTGTTTTTATTTTCTTTTTTTATTTTCTTTGTAACTTATTTTTTTGTAATTATTTTTATTGCTTTCTT
Source organism: Hippopus hippopus (assembly GCA_946811185.2). Taxonomy (NCBI): domain Eukaryota; kingdom Metazoa; phylum Mollusca; class Bivalvia; order Cardiida; family Cardiidae; genus Hippopus; species Hippopus hippopus. The sequence continues at coordinate 34,160,973 of OX328101.1, forward strand.
GTCATGTTTCTTTAATTTTAATTTTTTTTTACTTCTCATGTTATTTTATTTCATTCCTTTTCAAGTTTTTCATTTTTCACAAGTTTTTTTTTAATAAGATGTTTTGCATTATTATTATTACCTTTCTTTTTGGTCATTTATAATAAAAATATATATATTTTTTTCTAGTTTAGTTTTGTGGGTGTTTATTCTTTTCTGTATTTAGATATTCCTTTTTTTTTTTGTGTGGTTCAGTGTTTTTGTTTTATGATAATTATAATATTCCTATATTTTCCTGTATTCCTATCCTTTGTTTTGGTTCATTTGTGTGAATGTCCCTATTTGGTGTGGAAAACCATTAGCTCAGACACATCAGGGATCGGACACTGATTACTTACATACTTACAGCTGAGACAGATCTGTTTTGCTTTGTGTGTTTTTGTTATTTTAAAAATCTGTTTTCAATGAAGTATCCAGATAAATTATCAGTGTTCATGATCCACTATGACCAATACTCCATTCAATCAATCCCACAAACCTCCATAGGATGAATGGAAATAACTACCCATGATTTACCCATCACATAGTTGATATTAAAAGTTGCAAATATGTTATTTACAAGATATTTATTGAAGTGTGCTTGAATTATGCTTTTACCGGTATGCAAATATTGTTGACACATTAAATGTGTAGTGTACTGGGATCATCTAAGCTAGAAGTTCATTAGTTATTAAGAAATGTTCCAATGATTAACAAGTGTTCCTAGGCTAGCCAAAATTGTTGAAACCAAGACAAAACGTCATTATCCTCATTTTTGCATTTGAACTTTGAAATAATCTAGCAACACTTAAAAATTGTGATGTCTTTGTTTTCCAAATGACACTTTGAAACATGACTGGAAATATAGTATATGACAAGTTTCTTTAACAATTAGGTCTATATGAACTTGGACTTGGATGGTAAATTTCTTGACTGGTAAAGTGTTTGAAACCAGCCTAGCATTTATGATCTGAACCACTGCAAATTCAAAGTAGACATTTTCCTTTACTGTTTTGATTTAACAGAAAAAAATAGTAATTCAAACATTATAAATGTAATGTATTGCTGTTGTCTGTTTGTTTTCTTAAATAACCTTTATGCAAATACTTTGTAAGAAAAGCCTCTAAAATGAAATGGTAAAAATTTGCATGCATAAGTTGCAACAGCTGTAGCATAAAGTATAATTTAATACATTACATAGAAAAGTTTGTTATAAGGTTTTCATGGTGTGGCTGGTTTTGGTATTCAAGGTATTCCAACAGCTGATCTGTATGTGTTACTACATTGAAATCAGACAATGTCAATGCATTTATATATAGACCAGCCAATGAATCTTTTAAAAGCACCAAGTCTTTGATTGTCCCCAATATCTATTTGATATTGATTCCCCAGTTTGATCCAAAATATTTTTATAGAAAACATCTTTGAAATGTTTTTAAACCAACAGAGATTACATTCACATAGAAAGCATGACTTTACTTCTCAATATATTAACTCTTTACCAAACGACAAAATCTTAGACTTGTCCAAATTGAAAGCAGTGGCAGACGAGAATCAAATGTGACTCAAACACTGAACTTTTCCCTATATGGCTAGAAAACCTTGTGGACAAAGGAAAAAATGCTGATTATCAGCATTTTCTCCTTTGTCCACAATGGTTTCAAAATTCTTCCTCTTCAGGGTCGTTAAAACTCAGGATTATGTGGTAAAGGGTTAAATACACAATACAACCTAACCTAATAATGATAAATGAAAATACCTTCTTTACTACAAAGGTGAGCAAGAGATGCATTTATAGACAGTGAGATCACATAAAATTGAAACCTACATGTACTATACTGAGGAATAGAAAAGCTTTGCTATTTTAACCCTTTACCACACAACAAAAAATTGTACCATTCCAAATTGAAAGCTTTTGCAGCAGACGATTTCAGTATTGCTCAAATGATGTGATTTTTGTTTGATAGGGTAGAAAAAAATGTGGGAAAAGGAGAAAATGCTGGTTAACAGCATTTTCCCCTTTTTCCTCTATGTTTTCATAAGGTTTCTTCCTGAGGGTCGTTAAAAGTTGGCATTGTGTGATAAAGGGTTAAATCAAATGTGAAAGAAAGGAAATGAATGAATGAATGAATAAATAAATGAAAAATTTAGGACAATGATAATAAGATAATTTGATCAAGGAAAATTTCAAAAGAAAAAATAAATATAAGTACATTAATGTAGATCTAATATAAATGCATGTATAAAGATAAATGTACAGTACCATTAAGCTCTACATATCTATTTTATATACCCTTCAAGTGCCAAACAAACTATGTAGACATGGAACAGAGGCCAGAAAAAATGTCATTTTAATGCTGAGCTTTACTCATTAGGTAGAGCAGATCTAAGAGCAGGCTACAGTATACAGTCTGATTCTGATCTGCACTAGCCTGAAAAAATCTAAAGTTGTGAGAGGCACTTGACAGGTTAAGATCCTTTTCATTCCAAATTACATGAACCTTATATAAATTGACACACACACACACAAAAACTGTGTGGTCTTTTAAACCCAGTACCAAACAATCATAAGTTTTAAAGCCCAAAAGGAAGGCTTTTGCAAACATTGTTGGAAAAGGAGAAAATGCTAGTAACCAGAATTTTCTCCTTTTCCTTCAATGTTTTCCACCCTTTCAAGGGCAGGTCTTATCTTTTGTGCTGTATTAGTGATGGTGTCTGCAAAGGCTTTTAATTTTGAAAAGTCTGCAATTTTGTTGTTTGGTACAGAGATAAGTCTAATATTAAATATGAAAGGCCAAAAATCTATATATTGTCTTCGTCAGTCTAAAGGTAAGATAAATGCATTCACATAACTTGTGAAAATGGATCTTTTGTTTCACTGATAAAATTGTTTTTCAGTGACATGTACTTTGGTTTTGATAAAAGGACTCAGATAAGGTTAACTTTGCAAATGAAACACAGCTGCTGCCCCTGAATAGACCGACAAACCTTTCTGACTTGCCTTGATCTATCATTGTTGACAGTTTATCTCTATATTTTTGTTTGTTCATGATTAAAAAATCTTGCTGCCCCTGAATAGATTGACAAACCTTTCTGACTTGCCTTGATCCGTCATTGGCGACAGTTTATCTCTATATTTTTGGTTGTTTATGATAAAAAAAAATCTTGGTCAAAAGACAAATTTTTCCTGGATGCCACCCAGTAATCAACTCTGTCCTGACTACATGTATCTCTCTGCTGTGTTTCCTGGTATCTAACCAGTCCAAGGTAATCATCAATTGGGCAAGGACAACCTTTCTGAGCAATGAAGTATAAAACTAATTTTGTTTCATGTATTCTAATTTGTAACTTATTTTTTCAAAAAAAGATAAGTATACTTAATACAAGCCATTTTCAGAATTTACATGAACAGATTTTACTTACTTAACAAGCTATCATTCAAGTTCTGCTTTCTTTTTTTCATGATCAGTCTAATCAAAGTTGGATTTAAGATCCTTAACATCAAAAACTGTGTGAGCTAATGAATCATTTCTTGTTTACTTCTGGATCTAAGATCCTCTACATCAAAAATTGTATGAGATAAAGAATTAATATTTCTAAGATCCTTAGCAACACAGGAATTTCTTGGGACTTGGGTAAAAAGAAATGCAGAGTTCATTTCAGAACAAGTTTCTGTACAAAAAAAGATGGTATAAAATCAATACAACAAGAAGTTAATGGTTGGCTGGGTGGGCCACAAAAAGGGTAATCAGGTGCAGTAACAATTACTTGCCTGTTGATCTCCAGTTTCTCTAAAATTAAATTTTTGCAGTATTTGGTCAACATTGAAAGAATGATTCTTATTTTTATTCGCTCATATCTACAAATCTTTAATTTTGATTGAAACTGTCTTTCCATGTTTTGGTCAGTTTCCTTAAAAGTATTTTACCTCAATTAGCTTGGCCCATGCAAAAATGATTTAGGAGCCAAGAGCCCACCTCAGACAAAAACTAAAATGAACCCTGCAGAAAAAGATCTTTACCAAATGATGAATTGGATCTGTCTACTTGGAAACATTGCAGATGACATATTACATGTGGCTCAAATGCTGCAAATTATCTTTGTAGGTAGCAAAACACTGAATAAAGAAAAAAATGTTGTTCCTCTTTTTCTCACAATGTTTTTTAAAGATTTAATATTTCTTTAGGATTACAATGAAGCAGGAACATTTGGTAAAGGGTTAAACAAGGCTTATAATAATAGATGAGAAAAACACACTAAGAGTAGTAAGAAATTACATGCACTTTCATTTTTAGGAGTTAAAATCCTCAACATATACTAAGGTATGCTGACAATACCTTGGTGGCTATTACAAATCCCTTTGGTTTACTAACTCTCAAACATGTTTTTAACTTAATGTGTGTCTTACAGACACACATCATGTTAGGATACTTCAAAATGTATCAAATCTATCAATTTCATAAACATGGTGCTGATTTAAAAGATTCATCTGTTGTAAACTTTTATGTCTTCTGTTACCTGTCAACTAATGAAATACTTTGAATACATTGGCCACAAACTTAAAACTTTAAAAACTTGGACACAGTTCTTCTACAAGAGTCTATTCTGCTCTACTCAGTAACTCAAAAGCCATTGATGAGCATTGTATTAGCCAAAACTTTAAGAGTCATTTGAGCAAAATAATAGTAAGAGTCAGAACTATAATTTAAAGAGTCATGCCCAATACAAATGCTTTTATTGAAATTCTTGACACATTACATCCTTATTATTTGTATGTAGCTGTTAAACATTGAATGAAATTTGGTGCTAAGTCACTATTATTTTGAGGACAATAATTATGTAATTCATAATTAATAAAATAGATGTTTTTTAGTCAATAGAAGGCCGCTTGTTCACCAGCAGTTGGTCCATACTGTCACTTGGGTTAAGAAACATGTCCTTTACTGATCTGTTTCTCGCAGAAAATCTAAATCATATTCATGAGTATACCTGACTGTACATAATTGGTCTAGATCTAATCATTTCTACATAAAGTGACAATTAAGTATTTGTGATTCATAAAAATCAACAAAGTTTAGCCTCAATAATCTATGTAAAATCATAAATGATGCAGTAATGTGTGTGATGTAGTAACTGCTAAATTATTGTGGTTGTCCCATCCACAATACCCTACTTTTAGATGAATTCTTAGACAATCACGTGTAAAAACATACATATTTAGTACAAAGACAACCACTTTAGAGTTTTAATATGCAATATAGTAAGACCTATAAATAACTGTTGACTGATCTACCAGTCTACATGATCAATGTAATGTGACTTATCTATGATAGTGTCAGAAGATTGATAGTTAATTTTCTATTTTATTGAAGCGTCTTTGCAAATAATGCTAGTCATATTGACATTTATATGCAGTGAGTTTTTTTGGTGGTTGGGTTGTAGCAAGAAGGGGGTGGTCAAGGAGCATCATCAAGTTTTCACAAGAAGTAGATCTACTTAGTCTTAGAACCATAAAGGGTGTTACAGGATATAAGAGACATAATGTAAGAATATGCATAAACTGATGTCATGAGGGTCAGAATATATCTGGAACTGCTTTAAGATGGTTTGTCTTAGAGACTGATAATGTATGTTTCATGAACATGGCAATCTTGAGGTTTAGCAAGACAATATTTGTTGGCCATTTTGGGTTTTTTGGTTAAGTATTAATCTGTATTGATTTATTTGGTATAATTGAAATTATTTAAAAAAAAAAAAAACACCGGCACACACACACACACACACACACACAGACAAACACAAAATATGTGGGTCTGTCGACAGAGTAAGATTAACATTCATGATACTGTTTTCTTTTTCATTTATTAGTGGCTGACTCCAGGGGATGGCCTCATAAATTAAGGCAGGATGTTGTAATTTGAAGGTAGTGTGTGGCATCTTAGTGAAATGGCACAGTTTGAGTGCATCTCATTTTTTTTTTCAAACTTTCGAAGTTTGCTACCCTTCAACAGTATATGGCAACCATATTGTCTTATACGCTTGACACCATGGCGGACAATCAGTTTAAAACTACCAGGTTATATTTAAATTCTGATTTTAGGCAGGTAGAAGTACATGTATATCAAAGTCATAACTCAATGTCTCAAATATTGTATTCCAGAATTTTAGAAATTGTTGATAAGTTATCCATCATTACATGGACAGGTTTTTTATAATTTTATATGTGCTCAAATTGACTTTTAATTACCTCATGTAAAGTGATTCTTACCTCAACAAAGTCCAAATCTGGTCATATTGTAAATCTACAAAGAAAAAAAAATAAAATCCAAATTTTGTATAGTCATTAACAAACAACGTAAAAAAATTCTATTTCTTTGTGAGTGTATATTTTTAACCCTTTATCCCATATTCAGTTTTAATGACCCTGAGGAAAAAACGTTTGAAAACATTGGCGGAAAAGGAGAAAATGCTGATAACCAGCATTTTCTCTTTAACCATGTTTTCTAGTCCTTATAAAACAGGTTTCATCATTTGAGTCACATTAAATTTTTCATCTTGAAAGGCTTGCAATTTGGACTGGTAAGTAATGGTACCTTCTGGTGAAGGGTAATAAAGCCTGGCGTGGTTGCTCAGTGGTTAGCCTATCTAACTCGTGACCTGGAGGTTGCAGGTTCGATACCCGGTTGCGACGAACTTTATTTCCGGCGAATTTTTGCCCCTCACCTCTGATGCATGTGAGAAAAGTAGTCAGTGGCTTTGTGTCAGTACCGGTGTGGGAAAGCCAGGAAACACATGGGTGCGTCACTGACCACCATGATATGACCTAAGCTGTTAAAATGGCGTTAAACTCCAATACAAACTAAAGGGTAATAAATACACCAATATTAATTATGTTATCCTTTTACCACACAATCCCGAGTTTTAATGACCCTGAGGAAGAAGTCATTTGAAAACATTATGGGAAAAGGAGCTATATTTTTGTTGTTGTTGTTGTCTGCAAATGATTTCAATTTGGTCAAGACCAAAATTTCGTCCTTTGGTAAAGAGTCCATCATTTTAAGGAGGCTTTGACTTGCCTCAGTATATTGTAATTGGAATTTTTCTACCCTAAATTTTTTTTTTCACTGTTGAAAATAGGCTAGAGAAAATTCCTCCAGATATTCCCATACTTGAATGATTCTGACAAAGACGGCTTTCAAAAATATTTTGAAAAAAAAAAAGAATGCTGCAACCAGAATTTGCTGCCTTTTCCACAAAATTTTCTACCTTGGATCAGCACTACTTAAGACGCCGGCGATAATTTGAGAGAAAATAAAACAATCGCAGTTTGCAACCATGTGTACCATGCTAGATCTAGATTTACACATACTTTGATTATTCATGAAAATATCTACAAATTTCAAATAAATAAGACACTTACTTCATTTTTTCCGGATCAAATTGTCTGGGTCTCTCTGCAAGACACCATACTGCCCACTCAAACGTTGACTACTCACTGAGCAATCTCGTGCGCGGTTCATTAATCACGTGATCGGGGTCAGCCTAAAAACCAACCAGAACAGACGGGAACAGAAGCCTTTATTGACCCTCAATCGCCTTCACAACTAAAGCTGCCTAAATGCGGCCACTAAAGATTGATATCAGACTGAAAAAAGGCATTCTGATCTTTGATCTACACTGTCCGTTTTGTTGAGATAATCTGGCCAAGAGCAACCTTAAACTTGCAATTATTTAGGCCTTATTTCTAGCCTGGCATTGTCTTTTCTCAAGGTTTATTCAGAGCTCTCGGGTAACCAACAAGTCACTTATTTATAGATGAACTTGGAATTGTACCAATAACATGTCTTTGGATTTCTAGATTCATTTCTTTTTTTACTTTTGTTTGTACATAAATGGCGAGCATCACACGAAAAGGGGCATTCGAACATTTGCGTAAACTGTTGTCTCAGATCAGTCCACGCAGGCTAATCCGAGACGGCACTTTACGACTACCGGTACATTAGAATTTGTTCTTCAGTAGACGCGCAAAAAAAGAAAATTACATAAAAGCGGAAAGTGTCGTTTCGGATTAGTCTGCGCGGACTGCGCAGGCTGATAGGAGACGACACTTTACGCAAATGTCCGAATGGCCCCTCTCCGCGTATTTCAGGCCACATAGGAATTTATCCACTCCAAAGTTTACAGTTGTGCTCACCATTGACCGATAGGACACGTGAGAGGGCTTGTTTCTTCGTAGGTTGACAAACAAATTTTTCTTGATATTTTCTATATAATATTGTTTGGGAGAAAAAATCGTTTTTTTTAAATAAACGATTTCGCTCTTTTTTCATCCCTTTACTTCGTCATTATACGATGCCCTTTATTTGCAAGATGGTACAGCTAGTGTTTCAATACAGCAGTATTTAGAACGGTTTGTGAATGCAGTCCCTCATGCAAGTAACTGGCAATCAGGTCTTACCAGGGATCGTATATGTTATATACGATCCCTGGTCTTACAGATCAAGTTGGAAACATGGTCATTAAAGGTAAAAATTATATCAGTATATGAATTCCATCTAAAAGAAACTAAATTTGAATCGTTTAGTAAAGAGTAAACATCTATGGCTTCATATGAAAGGAAACTTTTTTTTTTTTCGGCTGTAAAGAATTCCTTAATATTGAAAAGTGCAGGCGGTTTCCGGTCAGACAGGCCAGGGATCAGGAAAAAAAACCCTTCTATTTTACCGTCTTCTTTCGTTTTTGCCTTTTAGTCGTTCACAACTTTCAGTTATTGCCACTTTGTATTCGACACCTTCTTTCTTTCTTTCTTTCAAACGTTCGTTCGTTAGTTCGTTCGTTCAAAACTAGGAAGATTGTTTGGTAAAAGCTGTAAATGGATGAACTAAACACTACCAGGTATCGGAGAAGATCAATAGGCCTATCAGAGTACGTCCGTTCAGTCTGATGCCGATCCCTCCTCGCTATCTCAACCGACATCTGCCGTTGGTTGAACTATGAAATGTTCTAACCTGTAGGCTGTTAAACGCGACTCAGGGATCTTTTGCGGACAGTTTAGATCAAAATCAGACTGCTCAGAACGTTAAAACTCGGGAGTGTATGGTAAAAGATTAAACCGGTACTCCAAAAGCTTCGAATTTTCTGCTGAATTCAGCCACCTGGTGATATTTCGGTATCAAGAATTTAAGAAAAAAATCGATGTTTAGAGTCGATCAGATCCAAGATCAGTCTGCTTGTTTTGTGCAGCCTGTTATTAATCTACACTGTCAGCAAAATTGAATTTGGACGAATTAGGTTTCAAGATTAGACTGCTTTTTGTGAAGTTTATTACTGGTCTACATTGTCAGCTAAAAGTGCACTTAGTCGCACAAACGGTCGAACAGCAAGGATCAGAATTTTAATCTAAGAGCATCAAAACTCAACCCTTAAACCGAAGAATGAATGAAGTATGAACCGTCAAACAAAGCCCAAATATAGCAATGTTCTTTCCAAAGAAAAATCTCGCAGTATCTGATGCTGTAAGTCTAAGATTATGTGTAGTCTGATACTGATCTACAGGGGCTACAATGGCTTTTAGCAGACAAAGAGTTAAGGTGGAAACCCGAAAACAAAAAGTCGGTCTAGGCAGGGATTGTAAATTTGAAGCAGGGCTACTGTTATCCTGTTACGTAATGTTACGTTATTCTTACCTTTTGCAGCTGCGGACTATCGATTATGAATAGATTGTACGCGGTTTATATTTGCCAAACTCCGGAAAATCCCGAACCTTTACGTATAATATCGGTTATTTTCATCGATTTGTTGATATGCGAGATTGCTGATAAAGCATGTCCGTGAAGGTTGGCTATGTGTTACTAACCAGCATTTAAACCCTTTCTTCAATGTTTTCAAAAGCCTTCTATATGATGTGACAGGTCAAGGACCGGTTTGAAAATGGCAAGGAAACATGAATTTATAAACTGTCGCCAGAAAAATACTTTTGATACGGCATTAATATCTAAGAATGGAAAAAATGGCTGAAGAATGGAAAAAATAGCAAACGTACATTTTCTAATTTCAAATCTTAATCTTAGTGATTGTAAATCCATGGAAATAATCTCATAAAAATCAAATTCTATTCTTTTATTAGATCTATAAGATACATAGTAAAAAATCTTAGGGATTCTGTCATGATCAAACAACCCGGGTAAAAATTCGAGTTCATAATCATGTGGATACATGTTAATCATAAACACAGCAGGGGGTCCGTTTGTCAATATAACATTACGTAACACAGCAAAGATACCCGGGCGGCTTATCTTACAGTTAGACTCGGCCATCATCGGCAAAATCCGGCACAATCTGAGCGATTACGGAAAAAGAAAAAAATAGGATAGGGGCATTAAAAAACTGTAAAAAGGACCAAAAGTTTATTTTTTTTAAATGACTCAAACTTATACCAATTTAAAGAGCAATGAATAAGCTTTATGACCTCACTTGAGATAATTTTGACTTTTCAACAAAAAAAGAGGAAATTCAACAAATATGTCAGTTTTTATCTTCGGAAAAAGTATTTTTCCTCTTTATTCTATATAAACCATACCTATAATTTTAAAGTTAAAAAAGGACCAAAAGTTTCATTTACGAAATTTGTAAAACTTAGTTCATTTGAAAGAGAATAAATTGAATTTTCTTACCTCACTTGAGATAATTTTCGATTCTGAAAATTGATGAAGTTATAAGCGTTTATCTACCAAGGCCCTTCATAATTCTATGTAAAAAAAATACAGGTAAAATGGGCTGATACCGATTTTTACATGTCCGCGAAAGTTGGCTATGATGCTCCATCACATACATCTGAGCAATTTTTGAAGTCGGAGAAGGTTACCGTCTTGCCACACCCACCATACTCTCCAGATCTAGCCCCATGCGACTTTTTCCTTTTTCCAAAACTTAAAAAGTTATTATTTGGTCGTCGTTACAAGTCCCGACAAGCCCTTGGCTCAGCCATCAGTCAGTGCCTCAGAGGTCTACCTAAATCAGCATACCGTGACGCATTTCAGAAATGGATTCAGAGATTGAAATTATGTATTTCAAACCGCGGAGAATACTTTGAAGGGATGTAATGTTCATTTCACTATTTGAGTCGAATGCTTTTGAGATATCGTACAATACACATTACATATCGAACAACCCTCATATACCTAAATGACTTCATCGGACATAAAGAAAAAGTAGCTGCAAACGACATTTTTATTACAGCTTTGCCCTTATGTTGATTGTGGTCTAAGAAAGCATAACGGGAACGGGAGATCGTTTATTACCGGCTTTTCCTTTCCATACAATGGTCGAGTCCAATTCTTCAGTGTCGTGAAAACACGGGATGGTTTGGTAAAGGGTAGCCTGGGTTCCGTCCGATCATTTTTTTCCTTTTTTATATTCTGCTATTACTTTGTCAAAAAAAAAAGGCGTCATTTTGGTGAAAAAAAAAAAAAAAAAGTCCAAATATAAAAAGGGGGAAAAAATGATCGCACTGTAACCCAGGCTGTGTAAAGGGTTAGGTGTCAAAAATTTGTCACACTTAATAGTAAAATGGTTGATCGAAAAAATTTTATCTGAGAAAGTTAATTGACCGTGTGATCAATACTGCAGCAAATCTAACGATTGCCAAGTGCAAGGAAAACGTATACGATAGTTACTGCAACTAAAAACTTGTATTGTCCTTGCCTATTTTCCGTCTTTCGTTTTTTTTTCCCTCATGGTATGGCATTTGATTATTAGATCTATCTCTTTACAAAACGACCAAATTTTGGACTGGACCAAAATCAAAGCATTTACAAGTATGCCTACATACACGACCAACTACATTTGCTCAAATGATATTTTTTTCTTTCTTTTTTTTCTTTGATATGGTAGAATCAATGTGGGAAAAAGAAGCAAAGGCTGGTTACCATTATTTTCTCATTGTCCAACGATGTTTTCAAAAGCCTTCTCTTTCATATTCATTAAAACTGGGGATCGTGAGTTTAAGGGTCAGTACACATGATGATTATCCGTGACGACCTATTAATTTGTTAAAATGAATCTGCGTGATGCCAAATGCTTGTGCATAAATTAAATAAAATCTATCTTAAATTTCCTACTCTTAGCAATAATGATATGCTAATACATGTATTGCATTAACACATCGATTGCAAGAACACTGCAGAGCATGTTGCGTTTTCTCTTACACACACAACGCACAGAAATGTATTCCTAAAGAAATAAGTGTTCGAAATTCCGCTTTATCGGCCCAAAGGAACTATATCAAAAATAGTTGAATCATATTGTTTTGTCTTTATTCACTATCGTTATATGCCGACCAATTAACGAGTTTTCTTTTTCATTTGTACCCGATTTATCACACTTGCAATTAACATCAACACAATCTGTTAAGAAACAATTTTATTCTTATAATTCATACACAAATTGATATGTTTTATTAACCACTAAAACATTTATCAGAAGTTGATAAGAACTGAAAAATTCGAGGTGGGACGTTTTGACCAAATAATGGGAATAGTGGGATGTTTTAACCAAATTGAGGGGACGTTTTAACCAAAAGTGGGACGTTTTGACTGTGGGACGTTTTGACTGTAAACCGATAAAGTATCTAGGAAAGTAAAATAAAATATACAATGATTTTGGTTTATCTATCTTAAAAACCTTAAAATTGAATAATATATACCATCAATTAAAGAAGTATTTAGCACAGCACAAAAAATATCTTGCAATAAAAACTAGTATTAGACATCGAATTAAGTTTAAGACAGTGTCCGCGTTTTCCCTCTATGTCTCATATCGTACTCGTTTTTCCTCTTTGTCTGTATTGTCCGGACACATCTATCTCAAAAAACTTAAAATTATATTTATATATCTTCAATATCAAAGTATTTAGCAAAGGAATACAAAAAGAAGATGTAAGTTTTATAAAAAAAAACAACTAATATTAAACACCAAATTAAGTGCAAGACGGGGTCCGCTTTTTCCCTCTTTGTTTCATATCGTCCGCGTTTTTCCTTTTTGTTAATATTGTCCGCTTAACGCGTCCGCGTTTTAGTCACACCCCCAGTTCTTTGATCCTTAGCTACAGCAAGGGAGATAAATACGGCTCAGGTTAGCCTTTAAGAAGTTGCTGTCTGCTTTAAAGCATTGCTAAAAGCTGTAAAGACCTTTTGTACAATGTTTTGTCACTGATGGGGCTTTTAGGTATCTTAAAATTCAAGACACCATGCACAAATCTGTTAGAATATGCCTATTTCTGGAGAGAATAGCATTTGTCATTAGATTTCGTCCAGTTTCTAAATTGCTCTCAAAATTTCAGTCGCAAAACTCATCGAACATAGTTGATAAATCACAGAACGTGGACAAATATGTAGCATGTTAGTATAGTGCTGATTTTTAATCACAGATAATGGATAGTATACCATGGATTAAGCTAGGGTAACCCCTCTTGGAACCTTTAGTCGGTAAAATTGGCAGTAGATATTGATTTATTTAATGGTTCCAATAATTTCATGATAGCTTTATATCATGATTTATTCATGCACACCTTTGATGTACTGGAAAGATGTTGAGCATCAAGAAGCTTTATCTTTCCCCATGTCTTCTTTCTTAGATCTGATGTTGTCCGCTTTAGGTATCCACCTTCTTATTTAGTGTCAAGAATTTCAAAACTGTAGCATTAATTCATTGCAGAATTCGACATTAAGGCACGTCCAAATGATATTGTCTAGCAAACAATCAACTCAGGCTAGTAGAGACTGTGTCCAGCTAACCTGAATGGTCTAGTGCAAAAATGGAGACAATTAGCTTAAGTATTAATTTCATGCTACGCATAACTGACAAACATCTACATTACATGCCATTTGCCAAAAAAGATCGCTTACCTAACTTGAGATTTTGTTCAACCAGCGATAATTAATTGTTAAGTTCTAAATTTTTAAAAGGAAGCCAGTCGCACATGCACAGTAGTCCATATACATGTATATCTTTACTGGTTAAACCAAATTTAACAAAAAATAGAGTTAGACTCGGTAGACCGGAGTCCACAGGATTTCTCTATTTTGTCGTCAAGGATATAAGTCATAAATTTTATCGTGATTGTTATCATTTAGCGCGAGTATTTGATCTTTTAGCAAGAATTTCTTATGTCTAGCTCTTTTCTTTTTTTGAATACCGTAGTTTCATTTTGACGACAACCGGAAATGAGTTGTCCAGATGTTTACATAAACAACAGAGCAGACGACCGGGAAATATGGCAAGCTTGTAGAATTTCAAAATAACAATTGATCCATTACCTTCCCCTGGGTGGCATTTTTCAAATACAGACTTATCAGATTTAGGCATTCTGGGTACAGAACCTGACTACTTTTCAAAACAACAACTGTTACTTTTAATTTCGAAATACAACAAATGTTTACTCAATAAAAGGCCACCTAGTACAATTCATTCAGCTATGGTCAGTTAGCATATGACCTATGCACTGGTCATTTATAAAAACAGCCTCTACAGGCATGGGTAAAAGCTTCTGTACAAGCCCAGACACTTCTTATTAATAGGTCTGTAGAAAAACCCTACACGAATCCTCGTTTCCCTAAAGTCTAGATTTAGAAACTGTATTAAAGATGTGCAGTAAAACAGTAGTCTGTGTAAAAACTATTTTTCCCTTTTGAAATAGTTAATTTTTTTGAGAAATTTGGAGCAAAAAACAGGCTACATTTTTCCATGGATGTATTGTTTATAGCCATTTTCTGCATTGCTACTTTATTAGGGGCGAGTTTTAGTTTACACACCGCGCATTAATATTTATCCTGTACAGGGTAGTGATGTGTCATAGCAGACAGGTCAAATTTTCAAAGAATATGACATGCACAGACAACAAGGGGAGGAACAGAGTCATGAAATGAAGCTTAAAAAAAGAATCAAAAGTAGACCTAGATGAATAGAATTAGACATAGATCGCAGAAAAAAGATAATTTCAGACTCAATTCGTGCCCTTGGTTTGTTTGATTCAGAGGAAAATGCCATGTTTTCATTGTGGACAGTTTAAAAAACGGAAGATCTGCTGAAGGATCTGATAACATTATATCACAATATTTTTATCCTTTAAAAATAAAATTCTGTTATTTGAGCCGCAGTTAGACTAATATGTTGTCTGTGATGGCTTTCAAAATGTACAAGTCTAAATTGTTGTCCTCTGGTAAAGAAATCGTAATTGAAACAATTAACAGGGGTACATTCATTGATCATTACTTATCGTGACCAGAGAAATAACATAGATTTTGATATATTTTATACTTTTCTTCATTTTGCAAAATGGTCTAGTAGAAATCTGAAGTGGTCTAGTAAAAATTGCAAATTACTGGTCCACTGGTCTATTTAAAAAAAAATGTTAATGTAGAACCCTGCATTGTTTAAAAAAAATTTTGGACTTGACCAAATTCCAAGCAATTGAATGTAGCTCAGCCGATGATTTCAACCTTTGATAAATTATAAACCATTGTGGGAAAAGGAAAAAATGCTGGTTACTAGTATTTTCTGTTTTCCCTGTATGTTTTCAAAAGCCTTCTTCAGGGTCTTAAAGCCTCAGGAGGGTTTGTTAAAGTTTTAATTTTGGTGGACTTCTGCAATTTGATCTCTAGTATGGAAATGAATCTTATACCATACAATCCAGCGTTTTAATGGTCTTTGGGAAGAAGGCTTTTGAAAACATTGTAGAAAAAGAATAAAATGCTGGTAAGTTAACCAGCATTTTTCTCCAATATGCACAGTGTTATCTGCGCCTTCAAAGACCAGTTTCTATAGCTCATATAAGAAATTTATTCCTATCTAAGACTATACCATAGACCTACTGACCAGTAACATGTCATTTTCTGGAACATCCTTCTCTAAAAATTAAATTCTTATTTAAAAAATAGAAAAGAAAAAAGAAAGTTTTAAAATTGATTATGAATAAATTTATTGCAATAACAATAGTCTAAGACTAGAGAAATGGGCCATTTTGGACCAGGCTGTATTGGAAGGCATATTTTGATACCTGTATTGAAAGTGGTGTCAAGTGTATGCTGGACAGATTGAGATGAAAAAATTTCTGTAGCCCTTTCTGTTGCCATAATATTTTGCAGAACAGCTCTGGCAATGATGCCATTTTATTCAAAACAGCAATATATTCTGCAAGGCAAGAGTAGATACTTTGTTTTGGGACTTTTCCATTGTTTAATTTTTACGCAGGACTGTCATGCATTGGGTCTAAATTTATGCGGGATCTGGAAAAATAAAGCATGAATCCAGCAATCGGCAGAATAGACACTGAAGACAATCCTTTTACTTGAGAAACAGTTAACCCTATACCACATAACCCTGAGTTTTAACGACCTTGATGTATAAGCCTTTTGAAAACATTGTGGGAGAAGGAGAAAATGCTGGTAACCAGCATTTTCTCCTTTTCTCACAATGTTTTCTATTTGTCTGAAGCTAAACTCTATTTTTCAACTCATGTGAAATTTGTCAACTGGGAATGCTTCCAATATCAATTGGTTAAAAAAACTGCCATATGGTAAAGGGTTAAGGTATCACTTCATGCACAGTTAAAGTATTATTTGGAAATACCTTAAATTTAGACACGTCTAATTTTTCCTTTTTTTTTTTTTTTTTTTTTTTTTGTAAGCTTTTCCTTGTCTTTTCAGGATAAGATCATATTTGATGAAAATATTAATATAATGGTTAGTCAATAAAAAGGAGATGGGTTCCGAGCAGAGCACCCCTCTACCAGCTGGAGCTCCTGGAAGCAACATAAAATCCCAGCGTGATGAGGATATACCATACACATCCTACTCGATTAGTAAACCTATAGCTGGAGGTGTGTGTGACTAATTTTTTTTCTGTCTTACAATTTCTACACCATTAGTAAGCCTGTAGATGGAGGTGTGTAAAACTGATTAGTACATCATAATGCACAAAACACATAAGCTGCCCTCTGGTAAAAGTGGGTTTAATGCATCTCTGCAATACATGATACTAGTAAGTCATCAAATGATTATGGATCCATAAAATCCATTTTGTTGAACAAGCAACTGAATCATGAGGTAGAATGGTCCTTTGACATGCAGAAATTTTACTAATCGCAAAAATCATCTACTTTTATCACCCTGCACAGGCTGGCATTGGTCAATACTCACTGCAGATGCGTGAAACTCCCTTTTCACAGAGCATGGCCAAACTGTTTCAGTGACTGGAAAGGTTGAATGAGAGGTAGACTTGAACCAGCTCTTCTGTTAGTCTATAGGCATGCTCACTGGTGTATTTGTCACAGTCTCATCCCTCAGTTTGGCTGTCATTACTTTAGAACTTTGTACAAGCAAAATGATACAGTTGGATGGTCTCTGTCCATTGGCTTCTTAAAATAGTCTTTAATGTTTGATGCGTCATTGAAAAAAAAAGTCATCAAAATATATTATTTTAACTCACCATGCCAAAATGCCACCTTTGACTGACTGACTATTTTCAATGAAAATTCATTCAACATAACTGAAGTCTTTAGACCATTTTGAACAAAGTAACCATTTTCTTGCTCTGGCAATGGAAAACTAAGCCCTAAATTCATGTTATGTGTTTCATTATCTCCATTTTTCAATAGATTCACCCAGAAATTCTCCACGTAACCAAGGTAACAGACCCAGAGCTGCGACAGTTCCAAATTTGAGAGAGCAGCCACCAAAAGAAGGAACACCAAAACATGACATTGTTGTTGTAGCAGATGGACATACCATTATCAAAGGTATAGACTCTTTATAAGATGATCCGGTGCTTCACAAACCTGGGAAGACAGGTTTTGAAAACATTTTTGGAAAATTAGACGATGCTGATAACCAGCATTGTCTCCTTTACTGAATTGTTTTCTGTCTTACCAGAGACAAATCAAATTGTTACAGCTACAATGAATTTTGTGCCTGCAAATTTTTTCAATAAAGACCAGTTAAATGGTTTTATCATCTGTTTAATCCCTTACCACACAATTCCAAGTTTTAACGACTCCTTTGGAGAGAGGTTTTGAAAATATTGTGGGAAAATGAGAAAATGCTAGTAACCAGCATTTTCTCCTTTTCCCACAATGTTTTCTAGCCTTCCCAAAATAAATTTCAATTTTTGAGTTACAATTATTTTGTCATCTGCAAATGCTTCCAATTTGAATAAGTCTAAAAGTTTGTTGTTTGGTTAAGAGTTTAAACTGTTAAATGTATCTATAATACATGCATTACAAGGCTTGTGATTACTGATGAAGCTAAATAAAAATATTATCTTCTGAAATAAATTTGTATTAGATGATTTTGCCTAATATGCATGTGTGTATGTAAAAGTTTTGTGACAAAAAGAAATTGCAGTTTCTACCTTGGTCACATAGTTTTCAACCTTGTCCACAGCAAGAGGTAAAAAGTAATCTGCTAGTGCTAAACAAACAAAGAGTTGCTCTCTTTAAGTATGTGATGTTTCTTCTCTTAAAAGAGTGGCAGGTAAAAGATACATACCTTCTTTTATTTATTGATAGATCCAACCGTGAAACACTTGGATGGTCCATGAATTAAATGCTTACCAGAGATGGAAAAACATTTCACAGGGGCTGTAGGAAAAATGGGTTCAAGCCATTCCTGTAAAGCGTTATACAAATCATCATATAACATAGAAAAAAACTCAGAGGCATGAGGTAGATTGGTTCTTTGACATGCAGAAAATTTACAAATATCTGTTTCGACCCATATCAGCCTGAGCAGACTGCGGGAGCTGACATAGGTTGATACTTTTTGCAGACGCATTTACCCTTTACAAAACAATCCGTTTTAACGACCCCGAGGAAGAAACCTTCTGAAAACACTGTGGGAAAAGGAGAAACTGCTGGTAAACAGCATTTTCTCCTTTTCCCACAATGTTTTCTGTTCTTCCAAAGTCAAGTTTCAATTTTTGAGTCAGATTTTTTTTGTCGTCTGCAAATGCTTTCAATTTGGACTTGTCTAAAATTTTGTCGTTTGGTAAAGAGTTAAACCACCTTGTCACAGAGCATGGCTCATTTGATTGTATAATAGGTATATTGTAGGATAAAAACACAAGCTCTTACACTCTTTTTTCACAGACCCAGATCCAGAGCTGACACGACTGAATACAATCCCTGTGTTTTATCCGATAATGAGAGGATCCTTGAATCTACCTGCAAGTTCCAGGGATCTAAGTGACCACCTGTTAGACAGACTTGAACCTAAAACCATGCTGCAGCTGTGCCTGAGATATCAGGACCACTTAAAACAGCTGTCAGAGTCAGTGGCTTTTGACCAAAATGCTTTGTGTATTAGAATAAAAGAGGTAAAGTAGATAAGACCTACTTTTATTTCAATTTCTGTGGGATTTATTAGTGTGTATACGTAGGTTTTCTCTGACCCTTAATTTCTTTGAATTCGACCCCCATATTTTCTGAATGTCCCCCAAAATTAAGATGTTTGCCTTCTTTAATTCATTTGAAGGATTTCAAATCCCTCACATGACAAAGGAAGGGAAAACCCTGATACGATAGATTGGGTTTAATCTTTTAGGTATGGAAAATGATTTGGTCAAATTGATTACATGCACCTAGCCACACTGATGATGACATCACAGGAATATCAATTAACAAATTTGTTCGACTAAATTTTTGAGAGGGTCACCTTTTCATAATAGACATTTCCCAAGTTTTCATGTTTTGTTGGTTTTTTGGGTAATGATTTTCCCCTTTTTCCTACCAATATTCATGCTGTTACATAAAGCTTTATTGTAGTAAGTGACTGCTGAGTTGTTAACTCTTTACCAAACAACAAAGTTTTAGACTGGTTCAAATTGAAAGCATTTGCTGACTACAACATGCGATTGTATGGTTTAAAAGTTAAACCTGTATTTAGAACCTCCTGTGTTTTCTGCATTTAACTCTTTACCACATAACAAAGATGTAGACTTGTCCAAATTGCTGGTGACAATTTAGATGTGGTTCAAATGATGGAATTTGTCTTTGATAGGGAAGAAAACATTGTGGGAAATGGAAGAAATGTTAGCAACCATTTTTTCTCCATTTCCCATCATTTTTTCAAAAGGCTTTTTTTCTCAGTATTGTTAAAACTCGACACTGTGCAGTAAATAGTCAAGAATCTACTTTCACAAGATAAACATGATTTTTCAATAAGTTTTTAAAACCTTCTTTTGAGCACAGATGAGACTGTGTTACGAGGGCTGTTCGATATGTAATGTGTATTGTACCACAGCGCGATAACACTTTCAACCATTTCGTAGATGATGATACGCTTGAGTAGCTCTATTCAATACCTTTCCAACGGTATAAACACGAGCCTTTAGCTCCACATAGTTTTAAACTTATAGTCATTTCAATAGAGCTAGTCGTTGACCACTGTTGTAAAAATGGTTGGGAAACGGATTAAGAATATTGAAGAAATTAGAGCTTATATACAAGTTTGCACAAAACTCGGTCATTCAGTAATGCAGATTTTTACTGAATTGGGGGAAGTTTATGGGTCTGATAAGGTATCTTATGAGACAGTTCGTAGGTGGAGAAAGAAATTTCTGACTGGCACAGAGTCCGTCAAAGATGCAGCAAAATCTGGCCGACCTGTGACTGTAACAGGCAAGGCAAATGTCTCAAAAGTCAGGGAAATAATTGAAAGTGATGGCAGATACACGATTTGTGATATTGCCAACGCTGTTGGCATATCGCTATCGTGGGTGCATTTCATTTTGAAGTGTATTTTGAAAGTACGAAAGATTTCTGCCAGATGGATACTGCATATATTGACAGATGACCAAAAACGGGTTCGAGTACAAATCGCTAAGGAATTGCTGAAAATGTTTCCCAAATTCAATCTAAGACAATTTGCAAACACTGTTACTGGTGACAAAACATGGGTTCACTATTTTGAACCAGTAAGAAAAATTGGAAACAAAATATGGCTAACTAAACACAGTAGAAGGCCTGTAGTTGCCAAAAGAAGCATAAGCACAAAGAAGGTTCTTTATTGCATATTCTTCTCATGTGATGGTATAGCCATACAAATTCCGGTGCCGAAGGGCAAAAGTGTTACAGGTCGGTGTTACCGAGATGTTGTACTAAAAAAGCTCAAGAAATATTATCTTAAACGACGCCCTGTGTCAGGATTTAGGCATGTTCGTCTACTTCATGATAATGCTCCATCACATACATCTGAGCTTGTGAAGCAATTTTTGAAGTCGGAGAAGGTTACCATCTTGCCACACCCACCATACTCTCCAGATCTAGCCCCATGCAACTTTTTCCTTTTTCCAAAACTTAAAAAGTTCTTATCTGGTCGTCGTTACAAGTCCCGACAAGCCCTTGGCTCAGCCATCAGTCAGTGCCTCAGAGGTCTACCTAAATCAGCGTACCATGACGCATTTCAGAAATGGATTCAGATATTGAAATTATGTATTTCAAACCGCGGAGAATACCTTGAAGGGATGTAATGTTCATTTCACTATTTGAGTCGAATGCTTTTGAGATACCGTACAATACACATTACATATCGAACAACCCTTTTAAGTAGCCACTTGCATTAAGTCTGTACCACAAAAATTCTGCACTTGTCCAAACTGTAAGCATTGGCAGACAATGCTGGTTACCAGCATTTTCCCCTTTTCCCACAATGTTTTGAAAAGCCCCGTTTATCAGGGTCTTTAGAGCTTGGGATTGTTTGGTTAAGTTTTGAAAGGGAAAAGCAACCTTTACTTCAAGTTCTGTAAACTGTTTTGATGAGACTGTGTAAAACTGTCACCTGCCTGTAGATGGTAGTTAGAATGCCATGAGTGGCTGTCAAAGATAAGTTTGACTCATGAAGCTTTTTCTTGTTATTTCAGATAGATTGTGCAATACAGAAGTTAATGAACACAATGACAGAAAGGCAGAAAAAGTATGCAAAATATGCAGATCAGTTCCAGAGGACTTCAGAGACAGTTTCTGTTCTGAATCGTGTGAAAAACTCTATAGATGACATAATTCCAAAAATGGAAACTTTGAACAAAATGTTACCCCCTGATGAACGACTGGAACCTTTTCAAATGAAAGAGAGAAACCAGACACAGTGAAAATCAGACACAGTGAAAATCCCTAGGTTATTGCAATGTGTTGTACAATAGTATTGGTTCTGATTTGGAAGATTTTGGAAAAGTTCGGGTTTTTTTTTGCTGCTACTAGGTCAACATATGTGTCAGTCTATTTACATAAATACTTTCCTCAGACTTCACGAAATACTCAAATTTTTCACAGGACAGTGGGTCTGGTAAACTTCAAATTTTACCAGACCAAACCAAATTTTACCGGACCGAAAATATGACAACATAAAACAACAAAAAGTGAGTAATTTTCCGAGATAGTTTTCAGCCTATTTCTCTGTATTGGGCATACAAAATACTGAGCGGGGATCCAATTTTGATGATATGCAACCCAGATTTACGTTAGCCAATCACGGACTAGAATAGTTCCCGGAAGCGGGAAAATAAAAGTGGTCATTCGGATTGTTCCGCAATGTACATTAGTTTACATAACCAATATATTGCCTATGTATATCCGAAATGCTGCGATTATAAAGTTGGGAATTTTCCGCGAAGAACTTTCGGTTTTAAAACAGGAAAACTGTTTTTGTTTACTTTATATGGTATGTAATTTCGTGTTAAGCGTACGGCTAAATTTTGTCGGTCAGTTGGTCTTGTATTCTCATGCCTATTTATCGGACCGCTATCAGTTTTACCTCGCATGACCGGCGGACCGACGGTATTTCGTGAAGTCTGCTTTCCTTTTACTCTCACTTCAACTATTTCCCAGACAACAAAATTGTAGACGTGTCCAAATTGAAAGTATATGCGGGCAACATTTTTAACTTGGCTCTGATGATGGATTTGTCTTCAAAGGGTAGAAAGCATTGAAGGAAAACGAGAAAATGCTGGTTACCAGTGTTTTCTCCTTTTCCCACGGATTTTTTTTTTTCAAAAGCCCTCTCCCTCATGGTGGTTAAAATTTTGGGTTATATATGGTAAAATGTTAAAGATACTTTAGATTTGTTGGCACTTTTTTCAAAACATTTCATTGATGGGATCACCAAAAAGCACAGGATCATTCTCCATAAAGGGAACTACATGTAATTAAAGTGCAGAAATAAGCTGCTTGTTTGCTTTATATTGTCATACTTTGTATAATTTTTGTGATAATTATGTTGTTAATTGAATTAAAATGTGTAGAGTATATGTACATGTTTATAGATCTTCTGAACTCCTAGGTCTGTATTCACCAACCATTCTGAGAGTGTTCTGGGTCTTATTCTTCAAGATTTTCTAAATTTGAAAGCAACACAACTTCTGATTGGCTAAACCAAATGGTTTAGCCAATCAGAAGTTATTTTACTTTTAAATTTAGAAAATTCTGGGGAATAAGACTGAGTAAGTTCTTGGGAATGGTTGGTGAATATGGCTTGCAACACGCGAAAAGGGGCTTTAGGACTTTTGCGTAAAGTGTCGTCTCGGATCAGCCTGTGCACTCCGCACAGGCTAATCTGAAACAACACTTTCCCCTTTTATTTAATTTTCTGTTTTATGCAAGTCTACTGAAGAACAAAATCTAATGTAGACGTACAGTGCCGTCTCGGATTAACCTGCGCGGATTGCGCAGGCTGATCCGAGACGACACTTTACACAATTGTCCCAATGCCCCTTTTCGCGTGTCGCAAGCCATATGGACCCTAGTGAAATATCCTGGCACAAATACAGTTTGATTATTTTAATTTATACTGGAAGACAAAATCTTACACTTGTTGAAACTGAAAGTAGATCTATTTTAAGGCCACAAATCAACAATGATTCAAATGATGTGAATTTTTGTAAACAGGTAAAAACAAAAATTGTGAGAAAAAAAGGAAAATGCTTGTAATCTGAGAGCTATTATTTCAATGATTTTGACAAAGGTCCAAGAGATGGTGCTGTATACCAAATAAAACAGCTCATAGCGTAATGGTTTGCAACATAGAGATTGTTTAAGTTTTCACAGTATTAGCCTTTGTAAATCTTGTCATTGCTTAGCTTTCTTTATTTCCATCAATATTGGATGACATCAAACAGATAAAGCAACATGCAAAATTCAGTAGTCCTTGCTTAATGGCTTTCGACATGAAGTTCGGTAAAGATTCCCTGAATTGCCCCTTTTCTGTTACTGTTATAATACTAGTTCTGCATGAACTAAATTCTTTGAACAAACTTGGAAAAGCTTGACCTAGAGAATTTTCCTAGGAAATTTGGTTGCAATTGATCGTTTGTTTGAATGGTGTTTTACGCAGCTTTTAACATTATTTCAGTCATATCACTGTGATGGCTCACATATTCATGTATTTCCTGGGTTTCACAAGTACTAGGCTAGGGCTCTGAAGTGTCTTGCCCAAGGACACTCCTATGAAAGCCCCAGTGGATCCAGTGATGCTTGAACCTAGGGCTTCCAGGTCACGAGTCCTACACTTTGCCACTGAGCCACACAGGACCTCTTGGTTGCAATTGGCCATTAGGTTTAGGAGAAGAATGTAATAAACTCTAAAATCCTGAGTTTAACTGATCCTAGATTAGAAGGCTTAAGGATTACGACCCCTAACC
Source organism: Hippopus hippopus (assembly GCA_946811185.2). NCBI lineage: Eukaryota > Metazoa > Mollusca > Bivalvia > Cardiida > Cardiidae > Hippopus > Hippopus hippopus. The sequence continues at coordinate 34,185,675 of OX328101.1, forward strand.
TTTGGTAAATATAGTGCAACATCAACGTTTTTGTAAAGGCTACTCAGCCAATCTCGGCAGCTTCCGTCATTTAAAAAGAGAGTTAGGGGCCGTAGACTCACTTAATCATTGGTAAATATTGTATAACAACGACGTTTTCATAAAGGCTGTTCCGCCAATCTGGAAAGCTTCCGTCATTTAATATGAGAATTAGGGGCCATTTAAAAAACTTGTGAACATTTGATTAATGCGCCACAATAGCTTGCCTGATGAAATTTTAGACTTGTTCATATTGAAAGAATTTGCAGAAAAAAAGTTAGGCTGAAATAAGGGCATTTGTCTCTGAAAGGGTAGAAACCAATGTTAAAAAAAGAGAAAATGCAGTTTTCCAACATTTTGTCCTTTTCTGACAATGTTTTCTAAAAACCTTTTCCTCAGGGTGGTTTGATATAAGATCGTTGTGTCAGTGGGCTTCTCCACTCAAGTACAAGCTCAAGATATAAGGACAGAATTGTTTACTACACATACCTTTATTTCCATATTGACAAAAATCACAAATCTTCATAGCACATTGAAAATAACAATTCACATAACAATAGTAAACTATTAACAAGAACAATTCACATCACAAACAGATGCCACACAAGGCAAACTGATAATCATAATTGTACACGTAATAAAATAAGATCCATTTATCGTAAAAAATATTTATATCTATTAATGGTAACTTCTGTTTTTTTTGCTTTAACCCTTTCCGAAACAACAAATTTTAGACTCTTTCAAATTCAGAACATCTGCAGACTACAAACTCAAAATTGGTACAAGTGAGATTAAGCTCTCTGATATGGTAGAAAACATTGTGGGAAAAGGTGAAAATGCTGGTTACCAGCCTTTTCTCCTTTTCCCACAATGTTTTCAAAAGCCTTCTTTTCCAGGGTTGTGAAAACACGGGATTGTTAGGTAAAGGTTTAATCTTGCATGTATATTTCCATACAACAAGAGCACTGCATGGAGGTGCTCCGATACATGTGTTTTTTCACATCTGGACAACTTCAGGTGATCTATTGATCAAATCCCTCACCTGTATTACAGTATGTGATATCAAACTATACCAAAGATTACTTTACAAGAGATAGATTACTTTACTGCTCCAAAAATAATAAGACTCCACTGAAAAAAATACAAGTGTCATAAATGAGCCATGCTCTGGCAAAAGAGGACTTAATGCATCTCCGTGATGCATGATACCAAGCAAGATATCACCTGATTATGGATCCATAAAATCCCCTTTGTCAAATAACTGACTAAATCATGAGGTAGAATTATCCTTTGACATGCAGAAAATTTAAAGATAGCAGAAAGTTTCGGCCCATGTCAGCCTGGATCGATACATTTCGCAGATGCATTAAGCCCACTTTTCATGGAGCACGGCATAAATGTAAATACCTTTATTGCGGTTGGTGTTGTTGTTTAGAAGGGTGCTGCCATGTTTTAAGATCATGTGATTGAGGGTATTTCAAACAGAAGCTTCCTTGATAAAAACGAGCTTATATGTACGTTACGGAACTGCCCGAGTTGGCACGAGTTAGCTTTTACATTGAAAGTTCTAGAGCAAAAGCAGCATAACAATGTCAAAAATGTTTTGATGGTTACCTACCCCTCTTTTATGGGTTTCTTTGATAATTAACAACAAGCACATGTTTCAATTAAATATCTTACATAATGACAAAGATATATAAGTAAATGTCAAAGTTTTCAAATGAAGACGATACATATGATCACAGGACTATGACAATACTTTGACATTTATCAAAAACGGTCGTGCTAAAAATACACATATGTGTACAGTGGAATACAAATTACATGTGTACAGTTAACCTGTTTCAATTACAAGTGGGACAGATTATTCTGTTTGAAAATGCAGTTCTAACTCCATATTTCAAGACTTGCCCATCAGAATATCTCAGCTAATCAGATGGTTTGCCGGTACAATAGTAAATGTCTCCAATTTAAAATCAATTGTACAATACTTAGACTTGATGGTGAATAGGTTCCTGGTATTAAATAGTGACAAAATCATTTACAAAACCAAATTTAGCAAATACAAATACAACAAATGATGTTAATAACTGGTGTTTTACTCTTTAACTTCTTGTGAGAAAAGGAGAAAGTGTTGATTACCAGTATTTTCTCCTTTTGTCACGTTTCAAACGCTTATCTTCCTCAGGCTGGTTAAAACAAAGTATTGTTACGTAAAGGACTAAGCAAGAACAACATTACAACTCTGACCGACGAATAAATATATAAGCCATGCTCTGTGAAAAGGGGGCATCTGCAGAAAGTATCAACCAATGTCAGCCTGCGTAGTCTGCACAGGCTGATATGGGTCGACACTTTTTGCCATTGGTCAACTTTCTGCATGTCAAAGAACCATTCTACCTCTAGATCCAGTTGACTGTTAAAAAGAATAAATTTTATGGATCCACTATTATGTGATGACTTGCTTAGTATCATTCATCACAGAGATGCATTAACTCCTTTTATGAGAGCATGGCTAATGTAATACAAACATCTGTCCTTTATACATGCATGCTACATGTACATGTATCAGTGGTAACAAATTAACACTTAAAGTGCCTTTCACAACTATACTTCCTTGTATGGCCTATGTAGATCAAGATCAGACTGCACAGAACATAATGACACTTTTTTCAAGGTCTCAAACATATCTTTGAGTTAACAGGTTAACAACAGCAAACTTTATAGATGTCTACAGTCCCATCAACCCGTCACACAGAGCCTCTTCTGTTGTTGTCTTGTCCCCATAATGACCCAAGGGTAACCAAACAAAGGACTTCACTTCTTCTCTGTTAGCTGCTGTACAGTGAATTATATCTGAAAAGGTTTTAAAATACATTTAATTACTGATAAATCTACTAAAATCTTTTCCAAATATTCCTGTGTTTTAACTACCATTGGAATGAAGCTGTTGTAAACAATATTTTCTCCTCATCCCACCTTTTTTCCCCCCCTTTTTTTTCAAAGACAAATCCTATATTTGAAGTTTTATCATAATTTTTGTCTGCAAAAATGTTCAATTTGTCGACAAGTCTAACATTTTGTCAACTGGAAAAGGGTGAACAAGCAGTGAAAGACTTAACTACAGCAAAACCTTGATATTTCGAGTTTCGAACATTCAAGAACCCTGCATTTTTTGAGGAATTTCCATAGTTTCAGCGAAACTTCTACTATATTGCACCAAAAGCAGCTCGGTTATTTCGAGTCTCGATAATTCGAACACGGGTGTTGGTCCCTGTAACCATTTTCCTTCTTTAAATTGACTGCTTATTCGAACACAATATTTTCACACCTCTCAATCTATTGTTTTCACACCTTTCCGAGCAAAGGTTTTTATCGAGACAGCCCGTCTACAGTGTGGTGTAAGTTTTACAAAGTATGACAATTACTACTGGGGATTCATACTACAATATGATTTGAGAAGGCATTAGCGGTAATTTTATGATGAGAGGCTAATTATGAAAAGTCTGCGATGTCTGTTTTGACCATACCCCTCATCGAACTCAAACTGTCTGATATTTCATTTCATAAAAAATCACACAGGTATTTTATTCCTGATTAAACAAATTATTTTATCTTACAACCTATATTTTTGTAGTGCATGCATACACCAACTATTCAAAGTCACTGTTGACCATGAAAAGACAGTTTTAAGCGTTTGTGACTGTATGATGTCTGATTTTTTATCAGTTTTTGTGTCAATCTATTTATAGAATGTGGTTTTCCAAGTCGCTTCGCCACAGCAGGGATCGTATTATATATGATCCCTGGCCACAGATTAAGACCCATTTGATCACACAAATTTTTTCTGTCATGTTTCTGTCTTGTTACTGTGACGTCATAATGGTTTGCGTGAATATCACCGGTTCGTTTTCTCGTCATAGAAGTTTACCTTTGACAAATATAATGTCATTTTTCAGGGGGTAGGTAGATATCCTGGTCTGTTTTCGTGTTGAAGACACTGGTAGTGAGAAAAGTAGTAGTAAAGTTAGTCTTTCCTTTTTATTTCTCATTAGCCCAGCTCTATACTTTCGGTAATTTACTATTCTATGACAATTTCAACAGCATTGCATTCACACGGAACCGTTTGCGAACGTTTACATGTATCGACACAAAAATAGTTCATCCGCACATTCCTGATTGGCGCCATATTCAACGATATTTCAGTGAAACACTGGTGTTCGGAGACCTTAAACCCATTTCCATGTACATGCAAATTTTCTTTTTCTTTTTTCTGGATTAGAGCAAGCAAATAACTGCAGCTGTCTTCTTACATAAACTACTTGTAGTGCACAAGCTTTTCCATGGGGCGGTAGTTATAGGGGTCCCATGTAAAACGGCAGATATATGATTTTGTAAGAATTACAGTACACATCTTTTCCAAAAACTATAGAAAGAAAGGCTAGATTTTTTTAATATTTCATTCATAATCCAAGAACTCATATGATCAAAACAAGGCTATTTACAGAAAACAGATCTTTCATTATGACATTGTTCAAATGCTTGAAATGATTCAAACAGGAATAGAAACAAGGTTGTATTATTCGGGAAGTATACTTCGATCACCTATCTCGAATGGAATGTATTTTGTTTTTCATGGACATTTTGGATAATTCTAACATTTTGCTCATCCCCTTGGGACTTCGAATTATCAAGGTTTTACTGTATTAGGCTGTTAAGTGCAGTTTTATGTAGACAGTGAATATCAAAATCCAACTATTTAGAATAAGCAGTCTGATTTTTAATTTAAACTATCCTATAAGTGATAATTTCCACCAAAAAGAACTTTGCTAGAAATTTCTCTTTATTTCACACGTTACTTTTTTAGCAAACAATACTGACTTTTAACAACTCATAGAGAGACAGCTTATGAAATTATTCAGAGAGAAGGAGATAATGCTGGTAACCAACTCCTCTTCCACCCTTTCAAGGCCAAGTTTCATCAACTGAGCATCATTTAATTTTTTGCCCACAAATGCTTTTAGTTTCAGTCAGTCTAAAATGTTGTTGTCTGGCAAAGTGTTAAGGGCCAATCTACAGTCAATACAGAAAAAAGAAGCATGTCCATTTTTACCTTTACCAATAGCCGAGAGTTTGTTCTTCACTTCCATCATCCTGTAGTAGCAATCTTTCGATGCTGTCTGGTGATCGATCATTGGTAGGGGATAATCCACACCAACCAAACAATTGGCTTTTTCTTGCACTGCTCTTGGGGCTTTCCAGGGCTCATACAAATACCGTAATGGCATGTCCTTGAGTACTGGTAAATATCGCCTGTAAGACAAAAGCATTACCACTGAAAACAATGTCTTTACTCATTCTCTTTAAATAAAAATTTGGAGGTGACCCAAGTCTTCAATTCATGTAAACTCTAGGCCAAATTTGTCTTTTAAGTCTTTATCTGATCTGAGCAATTGGTTTTCAGGTCTTTTGCTATCTTGTAAAACAAGTTTGCAGCAGGTAGACTTACATTTATCTGTGTAACAATGAGAGATGAAAATCAATTAAGGTTAAAAATATGAATACATATGAAGACTTGTCGGGCAAAAAGAGAAATTGCTCTTTCTAAATCAACTTTTTTTGCTGCAGTATTGTCAAAAAGTTGTCTAAAATATGACAAAAATATCTGCAGTCAGTAATGTATTAATATGTACAGGGAACTCTTGCTGTCTGCATTTTTTTAACCTTTTAAAAAACAACCCTAAGAATAAACACATTACGAAAACATTATGGAAACAGGAGAAAATGCTGAAAAAAAAAACCCACACTCTTTTTATCAAAGACAAATCCCATTAGTTGAATGACATTTAATTTGTCATCTACAAATACATGTACATTCAATTAGTGCAGTCTAACCTTTTTCGTCTAGTAATTAGTTAATGGTATTTACTATACAAATAAATATTTCTTATAGTATGTAATAAAAACCCATCCTTTAAAAGCACAAGGATTAATTTAAAGCTTCTGGTAATTGGTTCTTTTTCCCCACACATTCATTATTTTTTAATGCAAGCAAAAAATTCTGAACTTTTCCTTGTAAAATATGTATACATAACATGGATTGAAGTTTGTAAGGAGTAAATCTCTCAGTCTACCACAATGTTCCACTTGCTTTCAGGTACAAATTCCAAGTTATCTATGAATAATGTGAGACCATATTGGTTGTTAAATGTGTATTATTTGCTATGACCTATCTGAAGAAACAGAATCTGTCAGCAATACCTTACAAACTCTCCTGTGGGATCCATTTTGCGTCCATACCTTACAGGACAAAAGCACTTGGGACACTGGAGAACTTTCTCGAATGCCGAACTAGACATCCACATCCAGTTCCCGGCACAAACTGACCAATCCGCATCAAGGAGGTACTTGTCAAATACCTACAATACAATGTGTCAAATTAAAAAAGACATTCACTATTTTCTTAGACAAATACTTTGCATTAGATAACCTTTACCCCTTTACCAAACAATCACATTATAACTAACCTGAGGTGGTTCACCTCAATTTTATCTACTTTGATCTAGGTTCAGACTGCATACTGATGTTTAACTTTGGGGCCATGCAAGATCCCTCCTACAAGATGAGAGCATAGCCTGTTACACTACAGATGCAGAAGAGTGATGCATACGCTACAAGCCAAAGATCACAAGTAAAGGATAACAGAGCTATAGAAAATGAGACCTCAACATAAAACTTTGCCTCTTGACCACAAAACCAAAATTTAGACTTGACTATATTGAAAAGACTTGAAGACAGCACGACCAAATTTGACTGATGTGATGGGATCCCTCTCTGAGAGGGTGGAAAACATTATGGGAAGTAGAAAAATGCTATTTTCCAGCATTTCCTCCATTTTCAAAAGCCTGCTTCCTCCGGGCTGTCAACACATGGGGTTGTTTGGTTGGAGGTAAAACTACTTCAACTTAATAAAAATTTCTAGCCTGAAGTTAAAACAACTAGAACTTGTCACAGACGGACACATGGACGGACAGACTGACAGGCTGATTCCAGTATACCCCAGAAAACATTCGTTTTGCAGGGGTATAAATATATTGCCATTTAAAATCTCTTTTTGCCGACAAAAATATCACCATAATGGACAGTGTAGATTCAGGGTAAGACAACATGGTCCGAGCAGTTGGATCTTGACCCGCAAAGTCAACAAAACCCAATTAAGTCACACTTAGCAGCTTAAGAGTTAATACATAACACAAAACATGATGACATGTACCTCACTGATGTCTTACCTTTAAACCTTCCTCCCAACTGATCCAAAGATCTCCTCTTGTTAGAAATGTGGAGACAGCATGCCTCGCAACATGATGTACCCAGCCTTCTTGTACTAACTGCTTCATGATAGCATCTATCCATGGGTAGCCAGTCTCTCCCTGTACGAGTATACATAAAATAGTTTTATATTCCTGAGGATGCTGAAACTTACACCTTGAGGGAATGAAAAATTTTCAGAGAGGCCAATTAGGCAGGATCATCAAATTCCACAATTACCAGTATTATTTCTTCATTAATCCCTATGTCTTGGGTGCTCATTAGAAATATTTTGATGACACAATTTTTAGCTATTGCAAGCCAATGAAGAAACACCACTCCCTGGTTGCCTTTTCACTGGATCAGCCCCCCCCCCCCCCCCCCCCAAAAAAAAAAAAAAAAAATTCAATGGGCCATAACACCTCTAAAATTCAAGCAATCAAAATATAAATTGCTATTGCACAAGTTCTCATTGTAAAAAGCCTTTCATTAAAACTTCAGCCAAACTGATTGAAAACTGTAGAAGAGGACACAAACTGGGTCTATGGAGGGAAAGCCAGTCTTGATTCTAGCATAACTAACTCTATACTTTTTTCAATTCCTGCATAAGTATTTTGATAAATGCCTGTTCTACCTATTTACTCAACAACATATGTTCAGTCTACATAGGGTATCTTTACCTTTGCCCATTTATCTAATTTTTCAGGATCTGAATACCAGTTGATCTTCAAACAAATATCGTTGTCCTCCATCTTGTTGTAGTTATAGTTATTTATGGACATGGTGTAAAAATATTCCCTCCACACTAGCTGTCCACATACAGATATGCTGAATGGCCTTTCTGGATTGTTCTGTATGTAAAGAATTTGTTACAAACAGACATACAATGTTACCACTTTTATTATTATTATTTAAGCAGACTAATTTTGAAAACAGTGAGACAAAAGAAAAATTGATCATGAAGAACAATTTCTCTTTTTGTCCCATTTTCTCATGTTTTTATGCATATAACCATACAGTCATGTTTTTCATGTTGATTATCAATATTTTAGGGAGTTTCAGTTAGTTTAAAAAAAGGGGAAAAAACCCTGCTAACATAGCCTTTAACTCTTTACCACACAACTCTGTGTTTTCAAATCCCTGAAAAAGAAAACTTTTGGAAACATTGTTGAAAAAGGAGAAAATGCTAGTAACTAGCATTTTCTCCCTTTTCCAGAATGTTTTCTACTTTATTAAACAAAACTTTTCATCCTTTGAGTAACACTTAATTTGCTGTTCATTGTCTTAGTTGAGCGAAGATACTGGCACAAAATCCTAGCAGAAAATATTTGTTCTTATGAAAGTTGCTATCTTATTTGCTCATAGGAGAAATTTATCCTTTTGTGAAATGTTTTCAATTGAATTTTTGTGTTTATTATAAAGTTTCCATATTTTATCGGTGATATTTTTCCTTGAGTAAATTACCTTTTGAAATGAATCACGGAGAGCCCAGTAGAATTTCCGGACAGAGAGGCACCCAAACCTCAGATGTGGGCTCAAACTTAGTGGGGCTCCTACCAGGTCTGGGTAAGCTTGATTGGGCATTGTTATACCTTCTTCAAAAGCCTACAAGTACAAGTACACTTTAATTCATTGTATTGTAAAACAAATACAGTAAATACTGGTTTTTCAGCATTTTCTCCTTTTTCTACAATGTTTTTACCCTTTTACAGACAAATCCAATACTTTGAGCTACACTGATGGTGAAAGCTCTTAAAACACTGTGTGAAAAGTTAAAAGTACTGGTATCCAGTATTTTCTCCTTTTCCAACGATGTCTGTACCCTTTGACAGACAAATCTCATCATTTTAGCTATCCATATGGATAAAAGATTGTGGGAAAAGGAGGAAATGCTGGTGACCACTCCTTTTTCAAAAACATTTTTGAGCCTATCAAAAACGAATGAATGTATGGTGTTTTATGACGCATCGACATCTAAGGTCATTTAGCGCGCAATAAAGAAGCAACGAAAGGAAACAACAGGATGTAAGAATGTGAGTCATGAGTATAATTATGATGAGAGATGTGTAATGAAATGATATGATAATGGAAAATAAATAAAATAGATATATAGTGATAAAAATAAAATAGTCAAAATATGACAAAAAGGCTTAAAAAATATATCACAATTTTGTGTAAAGTCCAATTTCCTTAAGAAAAGCAATGTCCCTGAATAGATCGACAACCTTTCTGGTATGCCTTGATCCGTCACTGGGGACAATTTTGCTGGGATTTATTTGTATTTCATAAAACTGATCTATTTGAATGTTTGATACTGTATACAGTATCCAGATGAAATTTTCAAACAAACGGATCTTGTATTCTCGAATACCAGCAACTAAACTAAAGTGACCTTTTGTAAAATTATTAATTCATTTACATCAAAGATCATAGATCATTCAAGATAAAATATACAAGTGAAAAAATGATATAAATAGAAAGTAAAAATATGAGTAACGAATAAATAATGAAAGATGTATAATGAAATGATTCTGTAAAGGAAATAAACTGAATAGTATACAGTGATAGGAAGAAAAAAGTCTAAATAGCAATAAAAGGTTTTAAAACAATATCACAGTTTTGTATACAGTCCAATCTCTTTAAGGAAGGCAATAATTGCCTCAGTGTTGACAGAATCAAAGAGAGCTCTCATGCTGTCAACACTAAAATGTTTGGAACGAATTGGATGAAGATCAACGAATCCCATAATTTGAGCTAACCTGATTGGTTGTATTGGGGTTTAACGCCACTTTAACAGCTAAGGTCATATCATGGCGGTCGGTGACGCACATGTGTTTCCTGGCTTTCTCACACCAGTACTAACACAACTTTCTTTCCAAAGCCACCGACTACTTTTCTCACATGCTTCAGCAGAGGTGAGAGGCGAAAATACGCCGGAAAGAAAGTTCGCCTCAACCGGGTATCGAACTCACAACCACCAGGTCATGAGTCCGACACGCTCACCACTGAGCCACCCGGGTGGGCTGAGCTAACCCGATGGAGATCTCTTAATAACATTGTGGCGAGAAGGAGAAAAAATGCTGGAGACGAGTAATTCTTCCTTTTTTCACCATGCTTATGACTCTGTGAGAGAAAATCCAACAATTTTAGCCACATTCAGTTTGCTGCAAGAAAGTGCTTTTGGCTGGTCTAGTCTAAGATTCTGTCACATGGTTAAAATAAGTGGAAATTTGAAATGATTTTTCAGTCATCTGATTCCAACTAACTCATTTGCCCAACAGTTATTGCAAGTACCTAAGATTTATAGTGATTTATTCAAGGTTGTAAGTTGACTTGTTTGCAGTTTCTAAATAGACTTGTGTTGATCAACTGACCTTTTTCTCCACTTCCATTCGTCTTTCAAATAGTTTTAATGCTTGGGACTCTCCACCTTTCCAACTGTTCACTTGAAATTTCTGTTTTTCATCTTCTGGTGTTATGCCTATGGAAGGAAAGAGAGGGAAAAGCATTTCCTTTAAATCTTTATCAGACAAAAGAATTTTTGACTCCATCATATTGAAAGCATTTGCAAACAACATAATTTTTAACATTTTTCCAAATGTGTCTGAAGTGGTGGTATCTATCTTTCAAAAGGGTAGCAAATATAGTGGGAAAAGGAGAAAATACTGGCTACCACCATTTTCTTCTTTTCCCACAATGTTTGTGTAAGCCTTCTTCCTTAGTGTTGTTAAACTTGGAATGGTGTGCAAAAGGGTTAAACAGTAAAATTTTTAAACAAATAACAAAACAAAATAATTGAAATGCATTTCTTATTACCCCCTGCAACAAATTTGCAGCTGACAAGTTTGAAAACATTACAGTAGGGTACTGATAATCAAATAGAAATAAGGTAAAATATATATGTCATGAAAAAATATTTTGGCAAAAAGATTAATTGCTTAAAATCAGTAATTACTACTTTTGCCACAAAATGTTAAATTGTGGTCTTAAGCAAGAATCAGAATTCTTCCACAGTGATACATTGTGTTTCATTAAACGCTGTTTTCAATATTATTTTAATTATATCTTGGCCGCCAGTGCAACTATCCATGCTTTCTGAAGAGTTTTTGTTACCAGTACTGCACACAATATTCTTCTTAAACCACTGGCTACTTTTCAACAAAACCATAATCTGAAAAATGATTAGCAGTGCAAGAGGAATGAATCCTGTCACAATGACTATCATCAATCCTCCAAAGAAATTGGCTGAACTTGGGATTCCATCCATTCAACCTGGTCTCAAGTCCTGTGCGCTACCAACTGCACTACCATGGCTCAGCACTTCTCCCACATGGTATGCAATACATGTATAATGTAAAGTGTTATTTAATGAGTAGCTTTATCACACAACAGTTAATATTCTTTTGCTCTTTCATAGACAGAGTTGATCAAGATTAAATTACAGTGTTATCCTGATCTTCAGAGTCCAAAAAAAAAGAAACACATGAAAGTTAAAATCTGCTTATTGTGAAGCTAATAACATGGACAAGCCTACCTAAAGCTTCCAGACTAGGGATACCATACAGCTGATCATGATTTTCTCTCACTGGTAGGGTCACTTTGGAGAAGTCTGGATCAGCCACTGGTCTGGGTGGGTCCCCTATAACACCTGCCACTTGGTTAAACAGCATGTAAGTATGTGGTGGCCTTCCACCATTGTTTTCAATGATCCTGAAACAGATACATGTGTAAGTTGTATGTGTACAAGGGATGTTTCTTTTTGGAATTACAGCACAAAAACTGGTGCAACAATAAAAAAGTAGGATAATTTCACTGATAGGAAAATATCTAATAATTAAGAAAACAGCTGTATATAAAATCTGCAAGAAATAGGAAGCCTTCAAAATAGGAGAAATAAAAAAATCACAGGTACTGGTAATCAATTCTAGAAGTTCTGACATAAATTTTGTGATTCCAGTTTTGACCCCAAATTTCAGAAATGTCTCCAACTTTTCAGAATGTGTTAGACAATTGACTCCACTTCTCACAATCTTTGCCAGAAACACAGGTCCAACTGACCACATAAGTCTATCTGATAACATACCATTTTGCTTTGGGCGTAAGTCAACAATAAACAGTGCAAAAAATCAGCTTGAAAACCCACCTCAACTTACGAAAAAGCCCAGGCAAAAATCATGTGGACAATTGATGTCAAATCAGCCGCCATTTTCATAACTTATGCATTCAATTAGGTGGTCATTTCACTCTTGAAATTGGACCAAAATAATTGCAATATCAAGGGTTTTTTATTCAAAATGTCTCCATGAACTGGAGAGTGTAGATAAAGGATCAGACTAAATAAATTGTATGGACTGATCTTGATCTATACTGAACACAAAAGCAACTACTGTCCTGTTGTGAAAGGGACTTAAATGTTGAGGAAATAGTAGAAATTGTTTGTTAAATCATTGGTAAATCTAGAAAGTGTTAACCATTAATTTATGGGGTAAACTGTTTTCCAATCTATCAATTTTTCAAAAAGCAATTTCTTCTTTTTCCTCAACATTTTCAAAAGGCACTTTCTGCAGGGGCCTGAAAAGTCGTGAGGGAAATAATTAAAACCGTAATCGTGTTGATCCCATAGAATAATAAAGCATAGTTAAATACTAAACCTTGTTTTTATGTTTATTTACTGGTAATCCATTTTACTGATATATTTTCATACGCATTCTTTTTAGGTCTACGGCTGTCACAACTTAATTTTTCAAAAATAGCCAGAGGAGTTACTTTCTTTTCTAACCAGACAGAACATGTGACATGACAGCCCAACTGTCTAGAAATATTCATAAGAAGATGCAAAAAGGCAGTATCATCTCATGTTGCGCAGGCAAGATATTGGCTTACTGCATGATCATGAATGTGTTGATTGGAAATCAGTGTGTCACTGGGTATAAAGTTCTTTGAACAGTTGTAAATGTCCACACAAACACTGGCATTACAACTGTATTGCTATGAGACATTGGCCTGTTATGCCATACCCAACACATGTTTTATGCAAATATACCTGTACCTCTCATGGTCTGAATGACACATTCTGATCAATTTTGTAGACCTTTGTTGACTTATGAACGAGTCCAAGCAAAATCCTTCCTAGATTCCTCCAGAACACCACCTTGACTTACGACTGAGGTTGACTTATGACCAAAGCAAAATGGTACGTCATACTGACAACAAAGGGCATACTGACATCACAGGTCATCCTGACAATATGTGTAACATTTGACTTACTCTTCAGGGTCCCACAGGGTGTGGGATATTTTTTCCACCCACTCCACACCCATCTCCTCACACAACCTCTTCACTGCATCATCTCTTGGCTGCCAGATAGGCTCAGGGTCCTGTTCAAATGTCAACCTTTCTATGTCCCACTCCTACAAGTGCAAAGAAACTAATGTCTTTTAGTCATAGCCTATAATTTCCTCTTTTTTTACTTTCACATCAATGTAATATTTTTGCATACAAGCCATGCTTTGGCAAAAAGGGTTTAACTTCTGCATCTCCGTGATGCACTGTACCAAGCACGTCATCACATTAAATCATGGATCCATAAAATCTGTCATGTCTAACACCCAACTGAGTCCTGAGACAGACTGGGTTTTTTGACAAGCAAAAAATTGACCAATATCAAAAGACTGTGAAGGCTGACCTGGGTTGATACTTTCTGCAGATACACTAAACCCCCTTTTCACAGAGCATGTCTAATATGTATATTGTTTCAATGCTACAGATTAAGACATTTTAACCCCTGTAGCACTGTAAACAGATTTTATTGCCTGTGCAAGCAGGGTAGATCAAGATCAAACTATACAGAATGTACAGTCTGATCTTGATCTACTAAGTCCACTTTTTGGTAAGGTACTATGATAAACATAGCTTTGAAATTGCAATATCTGAATGTGTAGTACTGAGTGAGAATGTCCATTTCATTTTGTTTTTACCCACTGCCATAAAATCCAGACTTTTAATGACCCTAGAGAAGAAGGCTTTTGAAAACATTGTGGGAAAAGGAGAAAATGCTGGTAACCTCCTTTTCAGAGGCTGACCTGGGCCGAAACTTTTCGCTAATGGTCAATTTTCTGCATGTCCAATAACCAGTATACCCAATGACTGCCGATCGTTATACAAAGTGGCTTTTATGGATCCATAATTGTGACGACTTGCTTGGTATCATGGATCACGGAGATACATTAAGCTCCCTTTTGCCACAGCATGACCCATATAAAGATATACAGAACAAGCAGCAATCTAATTCTCTTACTTGAAACAAGGTTCGAAAAACCTGAACTGGATTGCCAAAGAAAACATATAACCGTCCGCCAACTTTCTTCAAGTTATTGTCCAGATCGTTTAGTGCCTCCAGTAGAAACCTTGTGCGATTGTACCCAGCTGTTTTAGTCCCTGAAAAAGTATGATACAGTCTTTTAACTGTGTCACTTTCAGTGTTACTTTCAACATCTTCAACATACATAGGTTCAAATAAGTGCTAGTAGGGAATCTACAATTCTAAAAGCATTATTTTCAAACTAAACCGTATGTTGTGGTTACTCACTAGAACTATCTCAACGAGACAACTCTGCTGACTACCCACAACATACTATTCAACTCTTTACCAAACGACAAAATTTTTGACTGGACCAAATTGAAAGCATTTGCAGACAACAAATTAAATGTTTCTAAATTAGTGATTTCTATCCTTGACAGGGTAGAAAACATTGTGCGAAAAGGAGAAAAGGCTGGTTACCAGCATTTTCTCTCAATGTTTTCAAAAGGCTTTTCTTTCAGGGTCGTTAAAAGTTGGGATTGTGTGGTAAAGAGTTAAGAGGCTTTACTCTTTGAACCAAGAGATTCCACTATTATCTGTAACTATGGATAACACCAAACAGACGACTCATTAACAGATAAAAGCTTTTTCACTGTAGAAAAGAATTCTTTTTATATTTTTAACGATGATCTTGCCATTTGAATTGTAGATCAAAGGGCCTATATACATTATGAATGAATCGATAAAAACCATACAAGAATCTACTTTTCACTTTGCTAATGAGTAATGAAATCCCAATTTTTATCATAACTTGTTCAATAGTTCACACATTACCACCTACAGGTGATTTTTTTTCAAAAAGATGCAGATTGCTTTTTGAAAAGATTGTGACACAAAGAGAAATTGCTATTAAAATAGGAGCTCTTTCTCCCTCAGCAAAAGTCTTAAAAGTGTTCCACTGCAAGACATTGAGGACAAAAAAGAAAATTGTTGAAGCTAAAATAACACATGACATTTTGTTCCATTGATCAGTATGTATACAAAGCCATGGAATGAATAAAGATCTGCAATGTGAGAACTCACATTTTTAAAATACAAACTTACCAGCAACTTCTCCATCAAAAACAAACACAGGATAGAAGTTACCGCCATCTTTGATTGCCTCCAACAGTGCAGGACCATCATGAAGACGTAGTCCGTGCCTGAACCAGTGAATGGAAGATGTAATGCTCCCTGCTGGCATCCTTCTGTAAAGCAGACATCTTATTATTGTAAATTCATCCTTAAAGTACACTTTCTTAACTTTAGTCAGTCTTAACGTATTTATTTACATCCAATGTGAAACAACTTCGAACAACTTACATAAATACTCTACCACACAATCCCTCACTGCCCTGAAGGAAAAGCCTTTTGAAAACATTGAGGAAAATGGAGAAATGCTAGTAACCAGCATTTTCTCCTTTTCCCACAATGTTTTCTTCCGTATCAAAAACAGAAATTGCCAATTTAGCAACTTTGTCATCTGCAAATGCTTTCTATTTGGTCCAGTAAAAAATCTGTCATTTAGTAAAGAGTTAATCATTCTCAATGATTGCCTGCTAGAAACTTTAAAGTTCTCTTTATGTGGTGTGGGTATTTCTAAAGGTTGACTCAGCTCATCACTGGATTCAAACCAGGAACTTTCCATGTGAGAGGCTCTACCCCTGTATCACTGTCTCTCACCTGACTTTATTTGCCTTTGCAGTGAATGTAAATTAAGATCAGACTGCATAAAACATGTAGTCTAATCCATGACCTTAACTGCAAACCTTTCAACCAATCACAATACATCATTTATCCATAAAATCCTCATCTATCATGTTTACCAACATTAATCCATTTGACATAGAACAGAAAGGTCATGGAATTATATTAAAAAATGTCAGGGAACTGTCTTCAAATCTGTCCAGGAACTGTCTTGTAGGAGAACTCTCGGACTCTTGTTCCCAATTTCTTCATTTCCCAAAATATTTTCATATGTATCTGTGTTTAAAAACCCAGATTCATGTTGATTGTCTCTATGCTATATTACAAAGGGTCTTCTGGAATTGTTCCACCGCTAATTTCTATCAAATCATAGACACACGTGTGTATGAGTGTCTATGAAGCAAGACTCAGGCCTTTGACTTGATTTACTGTTGTTATGTCCGAATATAGTGGTACTTTAGAGTAAACAACTCTCCATAATTCAATATTCCACCAGTTTATAGGGTAGTATTACACATCCCAGGGTTACTGCTTCCATACAAACCTGTGGGTTACACACTTGCCTTTTATTCAACTGAAAAGCTGTCCTTTACAGGGTTTCATGTACACGCGTAAAAGCGTAAACAAAATATTCAATGCTGGAAGCCATTTTCCTTCCGTCGCACCTGCGAGAATGAAACTCCGCCTTTCAAAGTCACGTGAAAATAAAATGATTATAATAGTGCAAGGGAAACAACCACTAATGACGTAAAAATCAATGTCCATAAGAGTGCTTCCTCTTGGTTAATGATATGGAGAAATCAGTGACCAACTTTATTCTCGAATTTCACCTCTCGGATGCAAAACATTGCTTGTAATGCGTGAGATGAGATAATTTCAGTGTAGTTGGACTTTGTATGGCAATGCTAAACATAAAAAAGTAATGGAAAAGGTTGACAAGCGTACAAGACATCTTTCTGTGTATACATTTAAAATCCCTTAACCCCTTGTACATAGTGTCCAATAAATAGAAAAGGGACTTTTTCTGTTAGTACTAAAGATACAGATGTTACAATTTTAGAGCTGCTTATGCCAGAGTGTTTAGCAAAAAACAGCGGATGGCCTTAAGATACTGCCTGCATTTAAGCATTAAAACTGGGGCTTGCGAAATCGGGGTAGCAAGAAAAGGCCTTCAAATACATTCCGACGAACTAAATGTTGTCAAAGGATATAACTTAAGTCAGATTTAACTGTTTTGGCATGTAAAAAAAAGAGGAGATATTGTTCCGATGTAATATCGAGGCATGCTTCTTCTTCGCTAATATCGTGTTCAATATTTAGGGGCGTAATGAGGAATTCGGAGTCATAATGCAATCCGAATCGACAGTGCTATTTCACTCTTGAGCTGCCTAGCGAGACGCAGTGCGCTTAAATTGCTGACAGAGTAAATCGAGATCAGACTGAACATTTTGTGCAGTCTGATCTTGGTATGCTCTGTCCGATACAGTGAGATTTTCCTTTTTTAAAAAAAAAGGATGAACTCGCTATATTCAGCTGCTCATTACTATCGGTTGGAAATTTTCATTTTTTTGTGGTATTTGTCGAAGACAATACCACTATGAGTTCAATATTGAATTTTGAAGACCGTGTATCGTATTTTGTACAAAGCCGAAGGAAATAAACCCAATTAAACTCAATTTTTCTCAGACAAATGAGTTTTTCGGTAGCACTCAGATATGTAATTGGAAATGGCATGTTAAAATACACTGGGTGAGGCCATCGATCGTGGATATACTAATTTTTGATTGAAAATAGCTTCACTCACTCATAGTCTTCTATTGGCGCAATGAGACAAAATATTTCTACCGATCACTTGGTCCTGAGCTTTTTCGTTCCAAAACCAGTTCGTCCCAAGGCTTGTTCATCCAATGATTGCGCGCTACTCCATTTAATGGGACATGAATATTTATAGATCGAAATAATTAATTGTAATGTTGGAAATTAAATGTTAACGGCTAAAAGATATTTCAAAATCATAGTTTTCAGGTACAAACTTAATTTTATTCGATATATTCACTTGGTTTCTCTCTCTATCCATCATGCATCCTACTGTCAAAGGGACGTTACTCCTGACTCCTAATTATCAAAGGGAGACCACCAATACACAAATAATCGTAACTTTGTCATGAGTACTCTCCCTTCAACCAAAAAAGGTATTCATTTGCTTAGAAGGTTTACGTTCAAGCCAATATTTGAATAATATTTTTCTTTTTCTTTCAAATTATTAATTCCACACAATGGCTTCCTTGACAAATACCACTTCAGGGTTCTCAACGCTTTGATTTTAATTGGCATTTTCAGGCTTAACTATGAAGATGGAGTTATTCTATAAAGTGATAATAGAAAGTTTTGCCTGTCAACATTGCGCACTAGTTTGTGTATTGTTGCATTATGGATGCTGTGCCTTTGATATTGATTTGATTTAGTTTTCGATAAAAGCTTCTCGTGTTGCTGGTATTACTAAGAGGGCAAATTTGAGATAGAGTGACATTGCTATCTCCGTCGGTAAATTGTACATGCGATTTTGTGTTTCGTTTTACAAACCTTTCTAAAATTATCGGATCATTTCGTTTTATTGGTTTTTGTTTTTTAAACGTGATCAATGTTTCGAAATCTAAATTATTTGAAATTGACGAGGAACAAGACTCGTGAATAAAATAAACCGATAACAAAATGTTGGATACTGACCTGGTTTATTCCTAACCCTAGGGCTTGCTAAGCACGACTCACTGACCTTTTGTGGACGGCGTAGATCAAGATCTTGCATCTTCACTGCCTGATATGGAGATATATTTCCTCCAAAAATACCTTTTATACAGCGATATTTGGGTTTTTACAATCGAATTAAAAGTTTAATATCTTTTATTTAGCAGGATAAGAGCTAATTAGCATCCAGCTTGTACAGTACATATGAACAGCGCTCTAGGAAAAGGGGGAATTTACTTCATCTCAGCGATGCAGTATATGGCCTGCAACACGCGAAAAGAGGCATTCGGACATTTGCGTAAAGTGCCGTCTTGGATCAGCCTGCGCAGTCTGCGCTGGCTAATCCGAAATAACACTCCGTTTTTACGAAATTTTCTGTTTTGCTCGTCTACCGTAGCACAAAATCTAATAAAGTCGTAAAGTGCCGTCTCGGATTAGCCTGCGCGGACTGCGCAGGCTGATCCGAGACGACACTTTACGCAAATGTGCGAATGCCCTTTTTTCGCTTGTTGTTAGCCATGTCAAGCAAATCGGCACATAATTACGTACTCTTGGAAACCACTTTGTCTATCAACCGACCGAATCATGAGATAGTATGGTCTTTCGACATGCAATAATTTACTAAGAGCAAACTGTCGACCCATGTCAATCTCCGATTCCCCAGGATTGTTTTTAACTCTTTATCTTTACCACGACAAAAGGTTAGACTTGTTCATATTAAAAGTTTTTGGAGATCAAGTATTAAATATTTTTCTCAAATGCTGGGATTTGTGTTTGAAGTAGTAGAAAGGATTGTTTGTGTGTGTGTGTAGGGTTGGGGCCGGGTCGCAGGTCAGGTGGGGCTGTATTTTCTCCCATTCCAACAACGTTTTCAAAAGCTTGTCAAATCAAGCTACCTTGAAAAAAGTTTTCTGAGTTTGGTATATTTTACCTTTGTACCCGTCAAAACAAGTTGGGTTTATGATCATACTTGGCGCTGAAAGAAAGAGTTTAAGAAAAGGATATTATTGTAACAAGCATCATTGATATCTCGTACACTATGGAGGAAAAAAAATTTTAGCCATGCACGGGTTGGGGAGCGTTTCATGCATCTGCAAAAAGTATCGACCCAGGTCAGCCTGCACAGTCCGCTAAAACTGAATTGGGTCAGTACTTTTTGCTATTTTGCTATTGGTCAATTTTCTGCATGTCCAAGGACCAGTCAATCTCATGACTTGGTCGGTTGTTAAAACGGATTTTATGGATCCACAATTACGAGTATATGATGCTCGGTTAAGTGCATCGCGGAGATACATTAAATCTCCTTTCGCCAGAACGCCGATCAATTGCTTGTAACTACCATCACTTTCTATTGCTCCTCATTGTTTTAAAGGAAAAGAATTGTTATTAGCAAGTAATGCAGGGCATTTTCCCTCACTGTTTTAAAAGCCGATCACTGCCGGGACGTGAAAAGCCACGTATTTACAATGTATATCATGAAGCTTCGAACGTTTGATAAATGAGTTTTTAACCAACCGTATAGACACACATGTGGGGTCCAGTTATTAAGTAGTCTGAAATAATCTTTTCAACTCTTTTCAAAATTATGCAGTGCAGACCATTTCAGGGGTCCTGCGTGGCTCTTTGGTGTAGGTGTAAGCTTTGAAACCTGGGAGCCCTTGGTTCAATCCTCACTCGAAGCGCTGGGAATTTTCGTGGAAATGTCGTTGAACAAGACACGTCAGGGCCCTAGCTTAGTACGGGTAAAATCCATAATATACATGAATAAGTGAAGTGTAGCCGTAATTTGACTGGAAGGAAAAATGTTGCAGGCGATGTAATAACACCTTTCAAACAAACAGACCATTCCAAATTAAAGCCTGTTGACATTTATGAAACAAGAATTTTATATAGGATATACTAGTATGCTCGTTACCAGAGCATTTTTTCCAAGTTGCACCTTCTTTTTAATTCTTTGTTTAAAAAAAAAACCAAAAAAATTGCGAATGGTGCAAATTCAAAACATTTACTTACGACAAACAAAATGACAATGATGGAATTTGTATCAGAAAAAGTAGGAAACATTGCGGGAAACATTTCCCACAAGGTTTTCAAACGCTTTTACATCAGAGTCGTTAAAACTCGGAATTGTGTGGTAAAGGGTTAGATGAGTTGTTTTTTTTTTTATCGTAGATGCGACAACACATGGTTACACAGGGGTCGGGGGTAGGGTGCGGTGGGGAGCTATTTCATTACATCACAAACAAAGCTTTCCCCCACCCCATGCAGTCGACACATGTTTAACCCCCCAAAGCCGCTAAGTGCAACTCACTGACCCTTTGTGGACACTGTAGATCAAGATCAGACTGCATAGAACGTGCAGTCTGATCTTCGATCTACATTGTCCGATAAGGAGATAATTATTTTTCTCCACATAATAAGTTTCAAATAACACAATTCAGGTTTCTACCATCGGCTTGAAAGTTTTATTGAACTTACATAGCAGGATAAAGGTTAAAACATTGTAGGAAAAGGAACCAAGCCTTGTAACTAGCCTGTGGATTTATTTCCATTAGTATTTACATTTCCTTTAACCTTTTACCAAACAATCCCTGGTTTTAACGACCCTGAGGAAGAAGCCTTCTGAAAACATTGTGGGAAAAGGAGAAAATGCTGGTAACCAGCATTTTCCCCTTTTCCCACAATGTTTTCTACTCTTCCAAAGTCAAATTTCAATTTTTGTGTCACGTTTATTTTGTCGTCTGCAAATGCCTTCAATTTGGACAAGTCTAAAATTTTGTCGTTTGGTAAAGAGTTAAATATTTTTTAAATCACTTTTTTCTATTTTTTTTAACCGTTAGGCTGCTAAGCGCGACTCAAGGACCTTTTGCGGACAGTGTAGATCACAGACCGTGCAGTCTAATCTTGGATCTACAACGTCCATTTAGGAGGTATCTCTCCCCCCCAGAATACCTTTGATATACTGCGGCAAAATCATAATTCTTCTCGTATCAGCTTGAAAGTTTCATTTCACTTATCTAGCAGGACGAGGGATAAAATGGAATTTATAGAAAAAAAATGGATAAGTGGTTATATTAGGGCACAGTTAACCTGTCTAGAGTTCAGGTAATTAATGAGTTTTTTCATGCACCCGGTATTGTTGAAAATATGTTATCAATCTTCTATAATTAGATAAACTTACTGATACGAAGGCTCTCATTCAAAACTTCACCGCTATATCTTCCAGTACATTTAACACCTTACCACCCTATTGATAAATAATTTTCCTCTTGCAGCGGATAACTTTGAGAAAAAATAGTGTGGCACATGAAAAAAGTGCTCATAACGAGCGAGTTTTGCTTAACGAATAAGGCTTTTGACAGCACAGTGGAAAAGGGAGATAATGCTAGTAAAACATTTCCTCCTTTTCTTACCACTTTTCCTATCCCTTTCGCAAACAAATCTCATCATTTGAGCCACATTGAACTTCTAATCGTCAGATAGTTGGATATGGATCAGTCTAAAGTTTTGGCGTCTGGTAAAGTACTAATTCGCTTGTTTGTGTATTTACTTGTTTATTTGTTTGTATAGCGATTATCGCCATTTTCAACCAGATTATTTGAGTTATACCGCGGCAGCCAGTGCACCTACCCATACTTTCCTGGTGTTCCTCTTACCTGTTCTTCGCACAATATTCTTCCCAAGCCACTGGCTGCTTACCCACATAACCATAGTCGAAAACATGATCAGTTGTGAGAAACAATGATCAGCGGTGAAAGAGGAATGAATCCTTTTCTAAAAATCCAATCTTTTGACTGACATCTAATTCGTAGTCTGCAGATGCTTTCAATTTGGAAAACTCTGAAATTTTGTCGTCTGGTAAAGAGTTAACAAATAAAGCTGTCAGCTATACTGTTTTCTTAAATCGAATCATTGCCGAGCTCGCTCGGTAACGCACTGGGCTTCAAACCGGGGGTCGCCGATTCGAATTCCAAGCTAGGCTACTTTCTTTTCGAAGATTGATGATAGTCATTGATGGATTGATTGTATTGGAGTTTAACGCCGTTTTAACAGCTAAGGTCGTATCACGGCGGTCAGTGCACCCACGCATGTGTTTCTTGGCTTTCTCACACCACTGCTAACACAACTTTCCTTCTTTCAAAGTCACTAACTACTTTTCTCACATGTATCAGAGGTAAGAGGCGAAAAATCTCCGGAATGAAAGTTTGCCTAAACCGGGTATCGAACTCCCAACCACCAGGTCACGAGTAGGATACGGTAACCACTGAGCTATGACTGAAATAATGTTGAAAGTAGCGTAAAACACCATTCAATCAAATAAACGAATGACATTTGGCTTACACAGTTTTTGACAAAAACAAAAATGATGTGGGAAATCAAGATAATGCTGCTTTTACAAGCATTTTCTCCTTTTTCTCACCATGTTTCCAAAATAGATATTTCTTATTGTTGTTAAAACACGGAATAGTTTGGTGAAGGGGCAACTGTTTACCAGACAACAAAATTTTAGCCTTGTTCATATTGAAATGATTTGCACATGACGAGTGAAATTCGGCTCAAATGATAGGAATCGTCTTTACATGTATACATGTAATAACATCGCGGTAAAAAGGGGAAAATGCTGGTTACCAGTATTTTCTCCTGGTTACCAGCATTTTCTCACTTTCCCACAATCTTTTCAAAGGGTTTTTAAAAACTCATGGTCTTTTGTTATGGCCTGCAACACGTGAAAATGGGCATTCGAACAATTGCGTAAAGTGTCGTCCCGGATCAGCCTGCGCAGTCCGCGCAGGCTGATCCGAGACGTCACTTTCCGATCACGTGTGGTTTTCTGTCTCACGCAAGTCTAATGTAGAACAAATTTATGTTGACGTAAAGTGTCGTTTCGGATCAGCCTGTGCAATCTGCGCAGGCTGATCCGAGACGAACACTTTACCCAAATATCCGAATGCCCCTTTTCGCATGTTGCAGACCTTATAGAGTTGACTCTTTACCCAGCGACAAAATTCTAGACATGTCCAAATTGAAAGATTTTGCAGAAGACAAATAAAATTAGGCAGAAATCATGATTTCTTTCTTTGAAAGGATGGAAAACATTGATTGAAAAAACTGTTACCAGCATTTTCTCCTATTCTCAAAATGTTCTCAGAAGCTTTCTTAAGGTCGTTAAATCCTGTGTGGTAAAAGGATAAAATTACAAATAAAGGCAATGAAGGCGACCACACACGGTATAGCTACGTTTTTATTTCTTTTAATTTTTAACGCATTATCGACTGCAGACGAGTTTCTTAATCTTGCAAATGACCACTTTTGAAAACATCGAGACAGCTGGAGAATTTCCAAGTAACGAGCTACATCTCCCTTTCTGAAAACGTTCATATATACCAACTTGTAGTAAGCCCTATTTCATGCTTGTCATTCCTGTTTTGCAATTATGATTTCAAAGTCGTTTGCATCTCTAACTAAAGCAATATTTTCCTTTACCACATTGATTCAAAGGTCATCTGCTTCAACCCTACAACTGTTACAGTCGTCTGCAGTGGGTAAATATGTCAATCAAATTAATGTTTTAATTTCCAAAATGTCATTTAATTTTTTTACCCTTGTAATGCATGTCCTTTGATTACCGACCTATTCTTTCTATCCGCCAACCTGTCTGCTGGTAAAAGCCCAACTTCGTTTTGAAGTCTCTCCTCCCCCTTCCCCCCCCCCCCCCCCCAAAAAAAATCGATATTTAAAATCAAAGTGATGAAAGTAATGAGGGCTTTTTTTTTGTTGTGAACAAAAATGTAAGTTACTGTCTTATAATGGGATGTGAAATACTAATAACATTTTGTCTCTGATGTCACACTAGACTTAAGAACCGCCGAAGTCCACGAGTGGCGGTTTTACGGAATGCTATTTAATCTTCCTAAAAGCATAGGCCTAATATTTTTCCTGTTTTTTTTTTTACGAGCACACGAAAAAATGAAAGAAGGGACGAATGAGAGAAAGAACGAACAATCAAACAATCCAAAAATTACGTAAAACCCCACAGATGTTAGTCTTTTATGCATGTATTTGTTTCCCTTCAGAATTTTCCGTTTGATGTATAGCAGAGACAAGAGATGCATTAAGATTTGAAGGTATTTTGCTTCTACAATACAACTAATTATACACTACGGCGATACGCGTGTGCCCCTCACATTACCCGCTCATTTGATCAACGTGGATTTGAAAAGATCAAAGGGTTACGGAAGAGAACGCTGTGTTATAATTACTAGGCATTTTGACTGATCTATTTCTCTGGTCACATGATGTTTCGATCTCGCACGTGGCTACCGTGCCTAGCTATTCTTCTGTTACAATGTTATCGTAAAATTCATCGGTGTCTATCCAAACCGTTTAAGCCTTGTAAACAAGACGTTTAGACCCCTTTCTCAAACAATCCTTTCTTTTTTTTACTCGACCATGGGGAGATAAAAAATTTCCAAAAAGATTGAAGAAGAAAGAAAATTTATGCTTATAGCCAGCATTTCCTTCATTCCCCACAGTGCTTTCTACCCGTCCATACACAGATCTCATCATTTTATTTGTCGTCTGTAAGAGCTTTGAACTTGGACAGGTCTAAGACGTAGTCGTCTTGTTAGGAATCAAGTGGAGTCAGAGAGCCGTGTTCTACACAGTGCCCTACCGGCTATATAGGCCTAACCTCTTTACCACGCCATTTCTAGTTTAAACGGTCCCGAGGAAATAGCCGTTTAAAAACCTTGTGGGAAAAAGAGAAACTTCTGGTATTCAGCATTTTCTCCTTTTAACACAAGGTTTTCTACACTTTGACTGACAATTACCATCATTTCAGCTTCCATTAATTTGTTGTCTGCGAGTGCTTTCAATTTGGACTGGTGTAGAATTTTATCGTTTGGTAAAGAATTAGAGACAAATCAAATACTAAATTACAAATTAAACATAAAGGTGAAAAATTCAAAAAAAGGAGAATATTTTTGTCAAACAGCATGGAAAACAGGGGAAAGTGAGCAAGTGTTTGTTTCCTCCTCCTCCTCATCATCATCATCAATTAGCAGCAGAAGCAGTAAAAGAAGCAACAGCAGCAGTAGCAGCAGCAGCAACAACAGCAAAAGCAGCAACAGTAGCAGCTGCAGCAAAGTTAGCAACAGAACCAGCAGCAGCAAAAGCAGCAACAGCAGCAAAAGTAGCAGCTGCAGCAAAATTAGCAACAGAACCAGCAGCAGCAAAAGCAGCAGCTGCAGCAGCAAAATAAGTAGCAGCAGCATCCATTCAATAGATCACATGGCATATACGCTTTCGTTATTGGCTTAAAAAATAGTCTTTTTCCGAAGTCTAAACGTACACTTTCAGTGCAAGTTAATGAGCTTTTTTAAAATCATAATTTTAAAGCTATAAAGGTACCTGCCGTAGTGGACGGTGTAGATCCAAGATCAGACTGGACGTTTTGTACAGTCTGATCTTGGATCTATACCGTTCGCTAAAGCCACTTAAGTCACCACCTTCGATGAAAGAGTTAAACAAATAAATGTTTGAAATTTAATACACAGAATGGGATAAAATTGCAACAGACAGTGAAAATATTTCCGCAGTAACAAAGAAACAAAGCGAACGATACCATCTGCAAGCCGACATTGCCAAAGACGAACTTCTCTGTTCAACATTGAACCCATCATAAACAGTTTCAACGCTTTTATATGCCTTTTACCATACTATATTTGAAAACATTTTGGCAAAAGGAGAAATTGCTTGCATCGAGCATTTGCCACATTATTCCCCTGCACAAGCCGGATTTTCTAGACGAACATATCTGTTCAAAATTTAACTTAATATAACAAATATTTGATTCCCTACAGGTTAATATTTTTCTGTGTATAATTACTTCTAGACATAAGCAGATAAGCCATGCTCTGTGAAACGGGTATTTAATGCGTTTGCAAACAATATCGACACAGGTTAGCCGGCGTAGTCGGCGAAGGCTGACTTGGGTCAAAACTTTTTGATATTCTTAAAATTGCTGCATGTCAAAGGACCATACTACCTCCTGATTCAGTCAGTTGTTAAACAAAATGCATTTTATGGACAAATAATTAAATGATGACTTACTTGGTACAGTGGATCACGGAGATGCGTTAAGCCCCCTGTAATGGTAATCTGCGGTAATCTGTAATAGTGTGTTTTTCTCTATTTTCTGATTTTGTTTTTCTTACACGTTGTATAAGTACAAGTGTACTTATTATGCGTGTACATGTTATGAGCATCTACATCAAGTTTTTTTTTCCCTCTCATGTCCCTGTTACTGACTTTTATAGTAAGACCTTTTACTTTTACATCTCCATTACTTGCATTTACACCAACACATGAGCCATGCTCTGGCAAAAGGGTGCTTAATGCATCTCCGTGATGCTTCATACCAAGGAAGTCATCACATAATTATGGATCCATAAAATCCATTTTGTCTAACAACCAACTGAATCTCCACGTAGAATGGTGATTGTACACGCAGAAAACTGACCAACAGCCAAAAAGTTTCGACTTATGTCAGCCTTTTCACAGAGCATGGTTCACATGTTTTTCGCATGTCCCCCATTATTCATCCTCGGTGACCCAGTTTCGATTCATTCTATAATGCATTGAGAGTAACGTAATGCTTCAAACCTGGGTTCCGAGGACGCCATTATTACACCCATACCAAAACTCTTTGTTTCCGTGCTTCAACAAGTCGTATTTATACCAAGACTTTCTTTATTGTATCGTGTCCCCGTGATTTAAGCCAGTATACTGAGACAGTTTTCTGATCGTGCTCTTATAATATGAGGGGTCCTGCGTGGCTCAGTAATTGTAACCTGGAGACTCCGGGTTGGAGCCTAGCTGGTCGCACTGGATTTTTCGTGGGAGTGTTCTTGGGCAAAATATTTCAGAGCTCTAGCCTAGTATTGGTGAAAGCCAGGACATACGCAAACCGTGATATGAATGAAATAATGTTCAGAGCGGCGTTAAACACCATTTGCTCCTATAATATGTATCCAAACCAGGGTTTTTTCCGGGCAAGATCCCATCATTCCATTCTTTCAAGTTTTCCTTCAATGTACCCATATTTCGCATTCATATCGAAACATTTTTGGTTTGAGTGATACAATTGGCATTTTTTTCCCATGTCACAATAATTCGAATCGACACCAAGACACTTTTTTCTTACACCATGCCCCCGTTCATCAGGGCATGTAACTGTCATTAGAATCCACTCCAAGTGTCTTTCCATGTTTGTCCCAATAATTTACATTCATACAAAGAACCTGTCTTGCATTTCTCACAATTTCGCATCCCTACCCGTACATTTTTTATTTTTTTTTTGCAGATTTACCCTTTTTTTTTTGCATCCACATTAAGACCTTTTGCCTTGAATGTCCAAATAATTCGGATCCTTACCAAAACTTACTGGTATGTCCCCTTAACTCTTTACCAGATGACACAATTTTAAACGTGACTGCATTAAAAGCACTTCAAGACATCAATTTAAATGTGGCTGAAATTATGAGATTTGGCTGTGAAAAAAGTGAAAAAGCATTGTAAGAAAGAAGAAAATGCTGGTTACCAGCATTTTCTCCTTTTCCAACAATGTTTTACCAGGTGTTATGTAAATGGCAATTCGGATTGCTCATGGCAACAAACAACGACAAGAACAGCAACGACGACGACCTCAGCAACAACAAGAACGACATCAACGGCGACGACGACTAACTCAGCAACAACAAGAATGACCAGAACGGCCACAATGACGACTAATTCAGCAACAACAAGAACGACAGCAACAGCGACGACGACGAACTAACTTAGCAACATCAAGAATGACCACAACGGCGACAACGACGACTAACTCAATAACAAGAACGACAATTATGGCGACGACGACGATACCACTACTACTAATACAGCTACTTCTATTACTCCCATAACCAATACAAACATTTCTACTTATATAACTACCACTACACAAACTAGAACTACTACTACGACTACTTATGATAATAATATACAACATTACACAGTAATAGCTGCAAATGCATTTTTTTTGGAGCAGAAGTCGGTACCGGCTACTTAGCGATTCTGTGCTAAAATGCAGTTTGTTTGTTTGTTATAATGGTGTTTTGCTCCGTTTTCAACATCTTTTGGTTATATCGCGGCGATCAGTGCACCTTTCTGTTCCTTCGTTAAGTTTCTTTTCGAAGTACTTCGCACAATACTTTTCCAATCCACTGGCTGCCTCCCACATAACCATCGTGGCAACAATGATCGGTAGTGAGAGAATAGGCCTAAATGAATCCCGTCGCAATGACTATCAGCATTCCTCGGAAATAAGGTACCTCTTAATTAGAGAATGAGCAAACAGGCCCAGAAGGTGCAATATCTGTAAGGATGCATGTATGAAGAAAGTAAGGGAAAGATCTATGACTTTCGGGATAACTTCAAGTCAGACAAATCGAACTAAGTTCATAAGGTGCTTCGATGGTAAAAACGTCACGATTTTCGGTCTTTAACTCCACTTGATTTAACACAGACCTCTGTTTTGAATAAAACCGATAAATCCTCACGTGGCTTATCGGTTGTTCTTGTAAAATTAATTCTATATCCTTGAAGATCATTTCATGACTTTTAAATTCTGTTTTGTATTTCTTCAATTAAGTTGGAGACTTTTGTTTCGTCAGAAAGGGCAATGACCGACATGTAATGGCTTTTATGTTCGAATACTTAACCCTTTACCACACGACAAATTTTAGACCTGTCCGAATTGAAAGCATTTGCAGATGACAGTTTCAATGTGGCTCATATGAAATGATTTTTCTTTGATAGGGTAGAAAACATTGTGGGAAAAGGAGAAAATGCTGGTAACCAGCATTTTCTCCTTTTCCCACAATGTTTTCAAAAGCCTTCTCTATCAGGGGTGTTAAAAGTCGTCATTGTGTGGTAAAGGGTTAAATTATAGAGGGCAATACATACAGTATGGATCAAAATTAGACTGCACAGAATGTACAGTCTTATCTCGGATTTAAACTTTCTGTTATGTCTTGTGCAGTCTTATCTCGGATTTACACTTTCCGTTATGTCTTGTGCAGTCTTATCTCGGATTTACACTTTCCCTTATGTCTTGTGCAGTCTTATCTCCTCAATCAATTAATCAGCCCTATGGTTTCAGGGAATACAATGACCAATAACTTGACTTTTAAGTTCTGCGCTGACTGCGCAGGCTGACCTGAGTCGATACTTTTCGCAGATGCATTAAGCCCCCTTTTCACAGTGCATGGTTCATATATGTTACAAAAACCGATATTGTATTTCTTTATAAAGTTGCGGATTCTTTTGGAATTCCCCTCCCCAAGCCCTCCGCAAATCGCTTGACTCAACTTTCGCTGCACACTATTACTGATAAAAAAAAATCTACATGGTGAAATTAAACACGTGTATACTCGTATTAGTAATTCTGCAATAAGATACACTTTTAGTTCACCATTATAAAGTTTTTGAGAGTAAATCATTCCTGCAAACTCTAGCTTTTTGAGAGAGGCTTTTGCGGATAGAAGTGTAAATCAAGATTTGATTGCACCATGCGTTCAGTTTAGTTTTGGTCCAACTATATAGATCTATGGGTATCATGATATAAGCTATTGGAAATAGGACAAGTCACTGTCGTTTTGACCTAAAATAACGCACTTTATACGGGTTGAAATCCACATCTCGTCTTTCTCATGGGATTACCCTTGAGCAAACGTGTCATCTCCCAAAAACCCCGGTATCAGACCACCAAGAAATTACATGTCGTCGCATAAGATGTTGTAGACGTTGTTTGGTCAAATGGTTAACTACGAGGGGTGATCAGAAAGAACGTGGACCAGTGCCGGTAACTGAATATTGTTATAAAAAACAACTTGGAGTGTTCACTATTTTTGAAGGTAACCTCCTTTGAGTTCTATGCATGTATTCATTTTTGATTTCGCCGCGCGAAGCACGTGTGGGAGCGAGTCACGTGACGTTACTATGAAGGACCCGGTCGTAGCGAGGGTTACCTCCTCTCTGCTCTCGTAGTGTATGCCACATAGAAAATCTTTCAAAACAGGAACTAGTCAGAAGTCACATGGAGTCAGGACTAAATTATAAGGAGCGTTGGCAAGTGTTTCTTTGTTTAGTTTTTGCAAAGTTTCCAATACAAGTGTCGCTGTGTGAGCTAGGGCGTTATCTTGGTGTAAAGTGACGTCGCTCCGCAGGACTTCTGGCTGTGTTTTTCGTATGGTGTTCGTGAAATTTATTTGAACAATGTGGGCAAAAAACTCAGAATTGACTGTAGTATGTAAAGATACAACATGATTTAGAAGAAAAACAGGAGAACAGAAATACTTGATGTAGATAACTTTACCAAGTGACGTAGAAAGGTTGGCTTTACTAGCGGAAGGCGATGTTGGATGTATCAATACGCTGCTTTGTCATTTAGATTCAGTGTCGGTAAAGTGTACCCATGTTTCATCGCATGTTAGAATACGATCAGTAAAGTTTGACCCCTCTACCTAATGCGTTCTGAAATTTCCTAACAGATTTCGACCCTAAACCCCATTTTCTCGGGCGTCAGTTGCCGAGGTACCCACATTGTGCAAACACGCGACATTCCAAGACTCTCAGTCAAAATCTCCTGAGTACTTATATATGAAATGTCAAATGTGTCAGCTATTTTCCTGACAGCATCTCGGCGATCTTGTTTTACATGCTGCTCTACATCCGTTATGATTTTGTCTGTGACTGATGTTGATGGACGGCCAGATTTAGGGTCATCTTTAACAGTATCCAATCCTTGTCTAAACCGGTCCGATCCATGTACGAATATCAGATTCCTTGAGTGCAGATTCCCCTTAAACTGTTTCTAAATCGGTTTTGATTTCCGATAAATACTTTCCGAGTTTGACGCAAAACTTTATGATTACTCTCGGCTCAAATAAAACGTCGTCCGATATTTTGGACCACTAATGCAGTATATGACGTCATTAAAATGACGTCATACTTTACCTACTTTAATATGACAACATTTGAAAGCGTGAGTCAGTTACCAGATAATTAATGCTCATCTCTGCAAATTTGTGTAATCCTAAGTGAAGTAGTTTTCAAAATAACGAGGTGGTCCACGATCTTTCTGATCACCCCACGTAATTACGTCCTGAAACAAATTTGAAGCAGAGGATTTGATAAATATCCGCATAAAATATAAAGTTACGGGAGATACAACGGGTAACAGTTTACCACACCATCTATTCTCAAAATTTATCTCAGCAAGTTAACTTGACTGATAAACCTTGGACTGTAATTACCAATTATTGTGAATGACATTCATAGTTTGATTCTAAATTGTGAAAGAAACGCATTTTCTAACAGACGGGCGGACGGACAGACAGAGGGCGGGCGAGCGAGCGAACGGAAGAACGAACGAACGAACGGACGGACGGACGGGCGGATAGGCAGACGGACAGACGGACAGATGAACAAACGACAATCCGTAAAAGCAGTCACATTTTTTTTCAGTATTTCTTGCGCTATAAAATAAATTAGACTGATAAGCCCTGTGTTCTATCTATGTTCTTCGATAGCGGTACCAGTAAAACAGGAGAAATTTACCTTTGTGTAGCACCAGTTGATCTCAAAATTCCTCAGGTTATTGGAATATCGGAAAAGCAAAACAGGTAGTTGTTCTGACCCTTAGCTGCACGGTTATAAGTTAAATTTAATGTAGCTTTAGTCCGCTTTCATCAGTTTTTCGATTACATCACAGAGTTTTCCGTGTTTTGTAAGTTAAGCGCTCAATTTATCAGAAAATGCTGCTTCGATTCTCGCTGGAGTCGCTGGTCACGCGAGTTTGGCAATGCATTGCAGGCACTGGCTTGTACTAAGGAAACCTGGAAGGGTCATTAAAAAAGAGAAACGTTGCCGTGATATTACTGAAATATTACTGAAATATTACTGAAATACTGATGAAAGAGGCGTAAAACACTATTATAACCAGAGAATTCGTAAGGACAGCCTACATGTTTACAGCCAGCGAGTCAAAGCAAAGAGCAAGTTAGACAAACCAAAAATATACTGCGAACAAAAACCCTTTACCAGCCTTGTCCAAATTGAAAGCATTTGCAGACTACAATTTCCATGTGGCTCAAATGTTGCAATTTTTCTTTGATAGGTTAGAAAACATTTTCTCCTTTTCTAACAATGTTTTCAAAAGGCTTCTTTCCCGGGATCGTTAAAAGTCGGCATTGTGCGGCAAACAACTGGGTGGGGCACTCAATGCAGACACACAGTAGTGAACGAGTTTATACCGTGTTTTATTAATTAACAAACTATGTTAATGCATTTATATGACAAAAATGGTCTGTCAATTCCAAATGACAAACTCGGCCAATACAAAAAAAAAAACGGCCTATAAGACGCGACAAATATCAAATCCAAAATGGACGACAAAATTGTCATCAATCAAATACGATGTAATTTCTTTCTGGCCGAGTTACAGGCCATTGGCCTGCGGCTCACGCTTCGAGCTTATACCGCAGACCCCGGTCTAGTAACTCGGCTAAAGCGAAATTACTTGATTAACAACATAAAGTATGGCTGCTCAGTTTATACGGTACAGTACAAAGAGAGACTATGTAATGTAACGGACGATTTCTCTTGCCACAGTGTTTTCTGGAGTTTCTGGAGAATTTCTTCTGTAGAGCGAAAAAAAAAAATAACAAGAACATTGAAATCCATACAAAAAATCCATTGGAATGTCAGAAACTGCGTCAATTTCTTTTAGAAGCATGCTCTTCTTTTCGTAAGCGCAATAAACATGACTAATTGGTGTATATTTCAGGGCGGGAGACGTCACTCAAACTTATCATAACACAGAAGTATAGTGTTCATCAAGAAGATAAAAAGAGCCCTCTTTTTCATATTATTCACTAACTGAAAGGATCAATTAACATCAAAGGCGGCAATCATTAATAAATGGCTTTCGGGAGGGAAAACATCTCTCATCTATAATACGAAAACATGACTGCCCCCGAACTGTTTCAGGTGGGCGGTATTCTCTGATCTGTTGGCCTGTTCTGACCGAACGACTAACGCTCTCAGATGTTTCCATTTCCTGTTTGTACCTGTTTATTGGAATGGTGTTTTACTCTGATTTCAACCTTAATTCAGTCATATCAAGTCCACAATTGATTGATTCGTTATCAAAGGATCTTTGATTACAAATTACTTTTTGCCATAACGATAGCTTGCTTTTACTATATCCTCAGTCGGGCACTCGTCCTTATCCTGCTAAAAAACTTAAAAGAAACTTTCTAGCCGATGGTAAAAACGTGAATTCGGTTATTCCAGTTATTTTTTTTGGGAAAATATCTCCTGACCCTACAGTATAGATCTACGATCAGACTGCACGTTCTGTGCAGTCTGATCTTGATCTACACTGTCCACAAAAAGCCATTGAGCCGCGCTTAGCAGCTTAAGGGTAAAGCCTATAAAAAGGGTTTCGTTGTATTTAGAAATTACTGGATGTTCGATTGTGCATTCTCTATAAACTTTAGTTTGCTGTCGTCCAAATCCAATTGTAGTATACTGTAGGTACCAATAACTATGTTTAAACAAAGCCAGTCAGTCAGTTGCAAAATTTTACACTTCCTCTCCACATCTTTACGGGTCCTTAGAAACTTAGGCATCCTCAAAAGGCTACGTGGTTAAGGCGTTGGAATTCATATCTAAAAAAAACCTGGTTCAATCCATGCGGGCAGCGCTGGTCATGTTGTAGTGTCCAAGGGCGAGGCTTTGCAGATCCAGGCCTGCTATTGGTGAAACTCGTGGATAAGAGACCTGTCGCTGTCATATGACTAGAATATTGATGAAGGCATCGTAAAACATAATTTAAAAATTCGATGCCAGCTATAAGAAGGTATAAAAAGTCGTTTTGCCCGGTATAAGATC
The DNA here is from genome assembly GCA_946811185.2 of Hippopus hippopus. NCBI lineage: Eukaryota > Metazoa > Mollusca > Bivalvia > Cardiida > Cardiidae > Hippopus > Hippopus hippopus. The sequence continues at coordinate 34,220,788 of OX328101.1, forward strand.
CAAGCGTCACTAGAAATATCTTTTCAGGCAAATGTGAAGCTATTGATAATCAGATATACCTTGAATTCCTTTTATCAGTACTGCGTACAATATTCATCCAAAGCCGCTGGCTTCCTTCCCACATAACTATTGTCGAAACATTAATCGGCAGTGAGCGAGGAAGGAATCCTGTCGCATTGACTATCATCAATCCTTGGAAAGAAATTAGCCGAATTCAAACCAGCGACCCCGCACGAAAAAGCTTAATTAAGTCTATTATTTTGCTAAAATCCTCTAACGTATACTAAGTGTACCTTGTTATTGAGACCCATTTCATTAACATTAACAGACTTCGGAATCGTTTTCAAACAATTCCAGACTCAACTCAGCAAAATAATGGACTCAAAGTCTGTAAATAGTCAAGTCCGTTCATCTTGCTGACTTGAGTCTATTCGAAAGGTTTTGTCGACACAGGATTTGAGAACGTTACTTAAGTATGTTATTGTTAACGAAATGCGTCTCAAATAGCGAACTATACTTAAGGCAGAAACTGAGTCCGTTAGAAGACTTGAGTAAAATAAGGAACTTAAGATATTTCGTGAAACCGGGCTTTGGTTTTTAAGTCTTGCTAATCGACGACACAGGGCTCGGCACTGCAAGATGAAAAAAGTCCACGACAAGAGGAAATAAATTGGATGACTCTGTTCTCAAATGTCAGACTTGAGTGCGAGTTAAACCCATGTTTGTGCAGGAAAACAGCACTAAGTGTAAAGTCAATAAGTGGGTGTTTATCTATGAAAGATGGGTGAAAGATGACCTCCTTTGATCTCCGGTTTTTACCTCTTCCGTAAGACAGGTTTCGAAATTTTCTCTCGTTTTAAGGATCGTTGGGAAAATGGGACTGAAATAAAAAGCGAATGGGATAGAGAATGATAGACAGATAGATAGACAGACAGATAGATAGATAGAGAGAGATAGAGAGAGAGAGAGAGAGAGACAGACAGACAGACAGACAGACAGACAGTCACTTATACATTTTATTATGTTACATCTACCTCGATAATAAACTAAAATATTTGAAGAGCGAAAAGCAAAAAATTAACAGAAAAAGCATTTCAATACAGCTTGGTTTCGAAACGTAATTCAACAATCTTATTTTTAATGTTTTTCGTAAGTTTTATGTAATCAAACCTCTTTGATTTTAATTTGTATGTAAGTAATTATTTAACGAGATTTAAAACGGAATGTCTAGCTTTTCTACATTATTCCAGAAATGCAATCAAATCTGTTTTTCTTTCCACAGACAAAACAGTTGAAAGGTACTGTTAGTTAAAGATCGGCGACGTTCCATAAACGACACCGTCTGAATATCACAGAAAAGTGTTTTTTACGATGAAAGACTAGCATGTTCACCTTTCACCTCTCTCTCTTCCTCTTTGAACGTGAGGCCAAGTCACTCAAATCAAAGAAACTTCATTCTTGGCAGTATGTTTAGCTTTAATTAACAAGGACCAGTAATGACGGTCTGGCCTTTGATGTTTGGAGTGATGTACCGAGGCCTTTGTTTGTATTATTTACCTTGCTAAAACAATTAATATTTTCCCTCATGACTTTATAAATATTGCCGTCCCTTGACTTTCTTTTCAGTGCTAACAATTTCGAACTCCTGGTATGCTCCATACGTAAAATGATAATCGAGCAGCACCCTGGGAAAAGGAGGTTTAATGCATCGCCTTGATGCATTCTACCAAGCAAGCCATCATAATATTTATGGATCTATAAAATTCATTTTGTCTGAATCATACGGTACAATGCTACTTGGACATGCAGAAAATTTACAAAAAGCATAACGTCTTGACCCGTGTCAGCCTGCGCGTACTACGCAGGCTGACATGGGTCGGTAATCTTTTCAGATGAGTTAAATCTTCTTTACTCAGTGCATGGCTCATGTTTAAAAAAAAAAAAACAGGGAAAGAGAATCGTTTGTTAATTTTTAGCTTGATTGTCTTCGAGGAACACCCGTGGTAGACCTATTGTCATAGCCCTGTCGTAGGCTGCATCGCCTACGTCCGCATTGTTGTTGTTGGGAAAAAAACTTTGAAATTTTCCCATGTCTCTGTCATTACTGCAGATGTTTACTTCAAACTTAAGCTAGCTGTTAACGTGTAAAACGGAAACGAAAACGGAAGAAGGGCAGGTAACTCTGAAATATTTTTATTCAGTAATGTCTCTTTTTCAACTTATTATTTTCTCACCGCAAAAGAAACTATAGCCGAACGTAGGCGTCCGCATGCGGCATTCTTGTTTCTTTAAGTATTTAGTATTTCAGTTATGACACGGTGGTCAGTACATCTATTCGTGCGTTCCTATTGTAAAGTTCAACGCACATTACTCTTTCCAAGCCTCTGGCTGCTTTCCCACACGTGTGGCACTATCGGTATTTTTAACACAACTTCGACAATCGCTAAAATACATTAGTAAATTGCGTTCACAAAACTGCATTAGCAGTTGGTGTACAACATCAAAATTATTAAGCTATAATCCGTAGCGATATGATTCTAGAGTCCAGCGAAATACACGTAAAAGAATTTCTTTAACTCAAAAAAACAGCCTAGTAATCCCTACCAAAGGACAGTTCTTTTAAGAAGTGCTAGCCCAAGTAGAAGGTGTTTGCAGATGACAAATTGAATATGGCACAGGTGATAGGATTTGTTTTAAAGGGCAGAAAACATTATTGGAAAAGGAGAAAATGCTGGTTATCAACATTTTCTCCTAGATGTATTCCCATAATGTTTTAAAAAGCTGCTTTTCTCAGGAATATTGAACTTTGGAACTGTTTGATAAGGGCTTAAAGGCCACATTAATTCACACAGCTCCACGGTAAGACTGCACGTTTTGTGCTGTTCAGGCAATATTCACCAACCCTTCGAAATTGCATTCTCATTCTATTTCTCTAAATTCCAAAAGAACACAATCTCTGAATGGTTAAACAAAATTATTGAACCAATCAGAAAGGGCGTTATTTGGTCGATTTAGATTTAGATTTGAATTTAAAATACTGACACATACTGATCTGGATCTCTAAGCTGTATAAAATAGCGCTCGGATTATGACAGGTATTTAATTCTTTTCTTCATCATGTAGTCCCTTCACCAAACCGGAGGATGCTGTTATGCAGCAAAAATGACAGTTTTGCTGCATTCCGTAACTGTGATATCTTCTGCAGAACAAGACTAATCTGAGCTGTAATGCAAATCATTATATAAAGGCTTCTTGTTCTACACTTTTGCTTATCTCCCTTGTTGTAAAACATACGTTATTATGACTTTTGCGGAGAGAGAGTATATTGATGGAACGGACGTCTTATTGTACTTAGTTGCGTATAACATCCCTAGAACCAAACAGTCAAATTTAACTGCATAACAAGCTATCACAGCTTGAGTTTCTATATGCGAACCATGTAGAGTGGCCTGTCTGATCTATGATCAACACAGCTTGATAATTCGTTAGGTTTTCTTCAGATTTTAGAAACTGTTGTTTCTTTTCACAGACCGAAACTATTCATGCCGTCCAATCCTCAATCTCCACTTCCGTAACGGTGAGATTTTTACAAAGAAAAGAAATTTTAAACCGTGATTCGTGTGTATTTGTGTGTGTGTGTTTTAAACTTTGTTCGTAAATATAAATTTGATTAAGGTATTCCTACCCTGAAGTGGAACATCTATTTCCACTGTAATTTTACTCTGGAAAGCATGATATCATTAAAAATCATCACTATTGTAGAATCTTAACCGAGCCACTTTTGGAGGTTTTGCCTTCAAAGAATTATCTTTTTCAATTCTAAAATAACTATATCCTCAATTCAAAGGGAGATTATCATTACCTCCCTTTACAAAAAAGTAATAGAGGTATGAATAGAAACTTTTTAGATAGACATTTAAAGAAATTCTGGGGGTTAAAAGTGTTTAGAATTATTCAATCACTATAAATTCTCAATAATCTAACAAAAAAAAAAAAAAAAATTATGCCATGTTGACCAGAAGCTTCAGGGGAGGAAAGCCCTAAATTAACAGTTTAACAGTGAAAATATAAAGGCTTTTATCAACAATAACTTTTGAAATAAGATAAGTTATCAATAACAACAACGTAAACCTAAAAATTATCATTCATTCACTCTAACTTACAATAGTTAAAGACTTAAAGTGGTTTCTCCTTCACTGATAAACATAATTATATACAAATAAAGGTTACTCTGAAAGGCCGGGGTTTTACTCTTTTAAGTGAAGAGTTAACCTATTAGACTGTTAAACGAGACTCAAATCCATTTTGTGGACAGAGTGGATCCAAGATCAGACTGCACAGAACGTGCAGTCTGATCTTGGATTTACTCAGACCGATAATGCGAGATTTTTCAGCGACAAGAACTTAGAATTCCCAACGTTTGGACTATTTACATTCGACTGGAAATCTTCTCCTTGTTTGTTCAGCAGTTTCAGACTTGAAAGATATTTGGTGGTCGTTGGTTGCTGGTTGTATCAAAATCAGGAGATCTTGGTTCGATACTCACGAGGCACACTGGGCTTGTAGCTCGAGCCTATTTATAGGGAAACCCAGGAAAATGAAAAAAGGTGAGCTGTAGCCGTAATATGAATGAAATACTGTTGAAGTGGCTTTAACTCCGATTAAAACAAATTAAGAGATATTGTGGAGCAGTTAAGTGGTTAAATGATAAAAAGGACTGATAAGCCTAGAAAGCTATAGACACAACCAGACAAACAAACAAATGGGCGGATGAATCAATAAGATCAAAAACAGACGGGGGATAAACAGTGCGTCACGGTTCGTTTTAGCGATATATTCCAAATAATGGAGAAGAAAACTATCAGTCAAACAGAAACATAGTATTGAAAAATTCACGTATAGGCTCGAGATCAGACTACAATTCTTGTGCAGTCTGATATGAATCTACACTGTCCGGCAAAAACATGTTAGGGTGTCTCCATTGTTGTAAAGGGTTAAGTAAAAACTAGTAGAGACAGAACAATTACAAAACTCGAATCTATCTTTACATAAACTTGACTATCTAATCAACATCACACGGAATCGGCACCTGAGCTTATAGGAAGCCTCTTCACGAGTCAAGAACAGTAAACGAATATTCACTTAGCATCAAGTGGGATGAAATGGAGTCGACACATCGTTAAACCGGGATGTTCTGATTTTTAAGTCTCTACCTACTGAATAAGTTAAATGAAAAATCCCAGCCAACAGTACAAAACCCATATGTTGTAAAATCAAAGTTATTTTCTGGTGAAAAATATCTCCTTATCGGACACTGTAGAACTAAGATCAGACTGCACCTTCTGAGCAGTCTGATCTTGATCTACATTGGCCGCAAAGGCGCATTGAGTCGCACTTAGCAGCCAAAGTGTTAAAACCACACCAAACTTCAAAAATTCATCGCTGAATTAAGTAAGACAATAACTGGCAAACTATTATTTAAGAAGAAACAAATGTAAGAAAAGTATTTTCCAGTGGTATTTCCTTAATGGCTACTCCTCCTCTAAAGTACTATTAGGTTTTGCGCCAGAATTTAGCAAAGGTTTGTAGGAATGACGCTTGATCAGTAACACGCATCGATTGTGTGGAATCGTTTTCAAATAAGTACGGTGTCGTCATATTTGATCTTAAAAAAATAAAGCAGAGTTACCGATTGCAAACGGATCAGTTCGGTATTTGAACATCCATTCCGCTAAAACAGAATGGTATTTGTCTTTGACAGGATGGAGAAGATTGGTCAGTGACATTTTCTCTCTTTCCCGCAATCATTTTCTATCCATTTGACACACAAATTTTATCACTTCGGAACTTTATATATGTCGTGTATCATATGTCTTCAGTATAGAAGAGTATCAGATTTGTTTCTAGCAAAAAGTTAATCTTACTGAATTTGACACCCTCAGTGCTGTCAGCCCTTTGATACCACTATCATCCCGACAAGTGCAAAGTCCCTTAACCCTTAGGCTGCTAAGCGCGACCCACTGACATTTTGCGGACAGTGTAGATCACGATCAGACTGCACGTTCTGTGCAGTCTGATCTTTGATCTACACTGTCCGACAAGGAGATATTTAACGTCCCCAAAATAATCTTGAAGTAGCAACCTTTGGGATTTTACTATCGACTTGAAGGAATCATTTGAGTTATTCGGCAGGATAAGGGTTAATTATGTCGAGTATTTGAGAAATAAAGACGACTTAACGGGCGTTTGATATCTCATATGAAAATTGTTAGACAACTCTAATGTTAGAAGAAATTAAAATTTCTTCAAGATCAAAGGAACTGCTTTAATGCCTTTGGCAGGCTTTATTCTAAGGCACTTGTGATGTTGATCGAACTGGCTGGCAACTCGAAACGTTTATCGGTGAGAAAAAAGGCTGTGTATAAACTGGAAACTCAGTTCTCTTCGTCTAGGAATTCAATACTTAGAACAAGACAATTTATGATGAAAGTCATTGAGGAAGATGCACTGTTTTAGTACACAATGTCAGAAATGTTGTACGCTTTGAAAATTTGTTACAGTTTCCTATTTCTTTTAAAGAAATAAATCATGACGGACGGGGTTGTGAATACTTCGGCTTTAAAATAGATATGAAAAACAGTTTTGAAAATTTGTTACAGTTTCCTATTTTTTTTTTTCTAAAGAAATAAATCATGACGGAAAGGGCTGTAAATACTTCGGCTCTAAAACAGAATATAGTGGGTCTTTCAATTATAAGAAAGGCAAAAATTTAAACACAAAAGAATCAAGAATGTCAAACCATATGATAAATTAAACAGCAGCAGCAACAAAAACAACAACATAAACAACAAAAGTGTTTCAAAAGAATAGTGTCTTAGCCTTCCATGGAAATACTAAAGACATGCAATACAGATGTGTAAACTCTTCACCAGACGACAAAATGATAGACTTGCCTATATCGACAGCATCTGCAGACGACAAATTAAACGTGGTTAGGATAGGATTTGTCTTGGATAGAAAAAGAAAATTTTGTTGGAAAAGAAGAAAATGCTGATTACCAGAGCTTTCTCCTCTTTTTTTTTTCCCCTCAAGTTTAATAAGGTCTTCTACCCCGGGGTCTCTTAAACTCGGGATTATCTGGTGAAGGGATTATGAAAAAACGCGACATAAATTGAATGAAATTTTCCAAGTAGTATGACCCAAATATTGCAAATTCAAATTTGTCGTCACCAGAAAATTCACCATATCTGACAGTGTAGATCAGTGTAGTCTGATCTTGGTCTATAATGTCCGTTTAGGAGCATGTAACTGCACTTAGCAGTTTAGGGGTTAATTAGTTAATCATTTCATCCTTATTCTCCACGTTTTTTTTTCTCTCTCAAATCTTGCAACAGTGCACTTTTAAATCATTGTGGAAAGGAGAAATAACTTTTAAAGAACAGTTTTTTCCTTTTGTCACGATGTTTTCATGTGTATACCTGTAACTAAACAATGATTAAGGATATTTTAACCCTTAATCTGCTAAGTAAATTAAATAAAAGTTTCAAGCCAAAAGTAAAAATCCGAATGTTGCAGTTTCAAGGTCATTTTTGGAGAAAAATATCACCTTATCTGACCGTGTAGATCCAAGATCAGACTGCAGGTTCTGTTCAGTCTGATCTTGATCTACACTGTCCGTAAAAGGTCCTTGAGTTGTTCATAGCAGTATAAGGTTTAAAAGTCTACCACTGCACTTCGGATGGTAATAAGTTATTTTGCACTGCTTATTTCAACCGGATTATTTGGTTCATCTTTTCTTTGGCGCTTTACGCCTTTTTCAATAGTTTTTTCCAGGCCTTTGAGAACCATGTTGAAAACCAGAAAACGCTAGTATGAAATATTCTCTCTCTTTGGCTCAAATTAGTCGCCGTGATATGACCTTACAGCTGTTAAAACGGTGTTAAACTCCAATGCAACCGATCAATCAATACTGGCTCAAATTATGTACTGGTTCAAAGGCAAATCTCATCATTAATATGGTTAGTTTTCTTTAAAGAATTAAAAATACTTATTAACATGTATGTTGTGGTCATGCTGCAATGTAATGTCGCATCTGTCAGACCTCTCTGTTTAGTGTCACTGTATACATCTAAATGTACTCTCTCTCTCTCTCTCTCTCTCTCTCTCTCTCTCTCTCTCTCTCTCTCTCTCTCTCTCTCTCTCTCTCTCTCTCTCTCTGTCATAGATAGCCCGCTTATATTTCATTCCACCCCAGTAAATTAATAAAAAGAGATCAAACTCCAAGTGTCATTTTGAAAAAATATTTTAATCCCGACTAGTTTCGGTTATTTCAAACCTTTATCAAGGGACATATTGTTTATCATTAAAGGCTGATGACATCAACGTCACATGACGTCAACGGCAACGACGCCAAAAAATGGCAGCAACTTTGGCATAAAAAAATATATATACATGTATCTACAGCTTTAGTATATTTAACACAAACAGGATCCAAGAAGATGCAAAAATTACAGGAAAAATGCAATTTTAAAGCTTAATATTAAACATGCCTGTAATAACTATCATGTTAAAAGAAAATAAAAGCTGTATGACACCAATACTTTGAATTTTTTACCACTGGAAAAGTTTTCACATATTAAAAGCATATGTAGTTGACAAATTCAGTTGGCTTAAATGATTGACTTCATCCCTGAAGGAGTAGAAAATATTGTGAGAAATGGAGAAGATGCTGGCTACCAGCATTTTCTCCCTCACCCACAATGCCCCCAGATGCTCTTCACGTACAACTGTTAAAATCCAGAAAAGTATAGCAAAGAGTTAAGAAAACAAATAGACCCAGTGAAGTGCAACACGAAGAAATTTCCAATACCTGTATGTAAAACAATTCATAATGTCACGTTTTGTACTTATAAACCTTCGACAAACTATATGAGCCGTGCTCTGGCAAAAGGGGGCTAATACTTATTAACATGTATGTTATGGTCATGCTGCAATGTAATGTCGCATCTGTCAGACCTCTCTGTTTAGTGTCACTGTATACATCTAAATGTACTCTCTCTCTCTCTCTCTCAAAGATAGCCAGCTTATATTTCATTCCACCCCCATGAAGTGCAACACGAAGAAATTTCCAATACATGTATGTAAAATAATTCATAATGTCACGTTTTGTACTTATAAACCTTCGACAAACTATATGAGCCGTGCTCTGGCAAAAGGGGGCTTAATGCATCTCTGTGATGCATTATACCAAGCAAGGCATCACATACTTATCAATGCATAATAGCCACTTTTTTTGACAACCGAATTGATCATGGGGTAAACTGGTCCATGCCCATACAGAAAATTGATCAATAACGAAAAATTTTGGCCCACTTCAGACTGCGCGGACTACGCAGGCTGACCTGGGTCAATACTTTTCGCAGATGCATTAGGCCCCCTTTTGCCAGAGTAGGACTGATATGTAACTTCAACATGACTTTACGGAAAAAATATTTTGTCGATAGCATATACGCATGTGTATGCGATCGATTGCCTTTTCTCTTTTTTCTTAAAAAAGGCATTTGAAAACATAGTTTTCTAAGGCTTTCCCTCTCAGCGTTGTTACGACCCGGGGTTGTATGGTAAAGGGTTAACCCATAACAAGTTGCAGATAATCTCTTCAGCAACAGTTTGAAAACTTTGTGACAAAAAGAGAAATTGCTCATAAAGAGTTTATTACAACTTGTCATGGACAATCCAGCCTGTCTTAGGCAAGTACCTTATGGGCATTCGAAATGTGCTTGAGTCAGAGAGGTGTTTTCTAAATGCATGCACATTCCCTCGAATTAAACCAACACATAAACCTCAATCAAAATAGAAACTTTGAAAACGCATAATTTTGTAAGAGTGTCCTTGGGCAAGACATTTCAGAGCCCTAGCCTAGTACTGGTGAAGCCCAGGACGTACGTGAATACGATAGCCGTCACAGTGATATGACTGTAATGAAGTTGGAGGCGGCTTAAAACGCCATTCAATCAATGAATCATGAAATGGTATGAAAAAAGAATTCTGATTTAATTTTATGCAGGTAAGGTAGTTTTATTCTTATGCATTGGGCTAGACTAAGGTAGCTTAGTTACTGGACAATTCCGACGAACACCATTCGCCATGACAACTCATAGGCGTAATTGTTCTATCGAGTTTTATTCCTGTAACATCAAAGCTTTGTCTAACAATGGGATTTTTTCACATACAGGGAGCTAGTCTGTCATTACGCCGACTAATAACAATCTTTTTGTGATTTTTTGGACGAAAATTACTAGGGCGACTCGGCACATTTGGAATGCCTTTAATAATATCCTCATCAATATAAATGGCGGATAAATAATGAAGCAGACGGACTAGATATATTTATCTCTGCACTGTTTATTTGTTCGCGCTTGAACAATGCACAGGAGTCTGTTATCTACTTGAATAGTTTTTCTTGTCATTACAAATACGCCCCCTATAAACATCTTGTGAGACTTGCTCTCTGTTTCTCTGTCGGACTGTTTCGTCTTTTTTTCTCTGTCTCTCTCTGTCTCTTTCTCCCTCTTTTTGTCTATTTCTCTAAAGCCCAAGAAACTCACGAAAGTCATACATGAAACGAATGTGTAACCTGTGGCCCTGACGTGACTGAAACAATTGACGGCTGGATAAAAAAAAAGAAAAACCCGAAAATCTTAAAGATAGAAGGCGTAAGAGGTACTGAAATAGGAATATTGAAGCTCTTCGTGGGGACAGATAAGGAACATTAACTTCAAAATTTTCCCACATTGTTTTTTTTTCATTGCTGAACACTAAAAAAAAATGTCACTTAGATATATTTTTCAAGATAAGATGTTGGTGCAATTGAACGTTGGAAAAGGATCAGTTGCTGTTAAATTTTGCGTGCCCAAAATATAATGTAGACTGTACAGTAACTTGTTATAGGGTAACGTATGCACAAGAAATATATATACTAGAGTACAAGAAAATGATATATCCGATCCTGCCCATTTTGCAAAGGCTATATAAGCAAGGGATATTGATAAACAGTAGTTATCCTTCTATATTGATGTCCTAAATGGCATCGCAAATATGCTGGCCAAAAAGCCCGCAGGATAAACATGTTCACATATTCTTACCTTTAGCAATATACTGTTTACCCTTTGGCCGCTAAAGGCAACTCACTGACCTTTTGCGGACACTGTTGATAAAGATCAGACTGCACAGAACGTGCAGTCAGATCTTGAATCTACACTGTCCGATAAGGAGCTATTTGTCCCCCAAATTTAAGTTTGAAGTTACATTATTCGGGTTTTTACCACCGGCTTGAAAGTTTGATTAAACCTATTTAGCAGGATAAGGTTAATTCATTCGGGACAAATGCCAGCTCGTGCAGCTTGCTCGAAAATGGTTGTTAAAGCTTTAGGAGCCATATGTAATTGAATTTTTATTCTCGAGTGCAATATACTAGTATGCATCAAAGCTTTAAAGAACCGATTCCTGCCTTCTAATGTTCTACAGCCTTTCAGCAACTTGAAATAGTGATAACATTTTTTCTAGCTTGGCTAATTTGGAAGAAAACGTCGAGATATTATTGTGGCCCTATTGTGGTCTGCCTCACCGTCGTCGCGTCAACTATGCCAAATTAGTCTTTCGATCAAGCTAATCATAAACCATAAGGCCTTTTATCACTCGTTGGAAATTTTCTTTTCATGGTGAATATATTTCGCAATACCAGGCCAAGCCAGCAATATCATTCATCAGAGCGCAAAGAAGTAGAGAAAAAAAAACTTCCAGAAGCACTCCATTTTGTTTATGTAAAGTTGATAGAATTAATGAGGCGAGAGATAAGAAGCAAACTTTGCATTAATTGCTACTCATTAGACGAACAGTTTCAGTCTTAACGTCTCATTTCATATGACCAGTATAGTCGGTGTCTGGTGAATTGCGCGTGGAGAGGCTACCACGTGATACAAAAACGCGCAAGTGCAAAGACGCTTCATGGTACAAAAACACGAAAGTGCAAAGACGCTTCTTTTGGGGACGATTAACCAAAATACAAGATGTAATATTTAAATTTTTGTCCTAAAAAGAATGATTCTGATTGTTTGTTTACAATGCCAGTTACAATGGCATCTTAGTTTTGTCACAGCGATAGCTCACCTATTTATGTCTCCGGGTTGATGGAACACAGAATACTACATATCGTACGTGAATAATTTTACACCCTGGAAGGAGTTTCGAAAAGCTGGCATTATCGCATACAAAAGTTGAGCGTGTGTCGGTTTAACTCGTGAGCCTTTTATAGATTGTTTGCTTATTTGCACGTTTCTTTGGTGTTCAAAGATATGGTCCCCTAATGGGATTCTTGTAACATCGCCTTTCACCGCCGAAAAAAAACGTACGGGTTCGGCTAAGACTCGGGTAATCCATAATCGATCGGCCGATACACGCCAGTTCCCTGCATCAATTACGGATTACCCGAGTCTTAGCCGAATCCGTACGATTTTGGCGATGAATGGCGATGTTACACGAATCTCATTAGGGTGCCCAATCCTTAATACCGTTTTCAATATCATTTAAGCCATATCATGGCAATTACATATCAGGACGTTCCTTTTATTTCTAGGAACGGCACTTTGTACTCATAACTGTTCTTCGCTAAGGGAGAAATGAATCCTGTTTAGGTATGATTGTCACCAATTTTCGAAAAGATACTAGCAAAATTGGCGTTCTAATCTACGACCCCTGGATTACAGGATTGTTAGTACTGGTCATTAATGACCGATCTAACGGGTGGGGACGGCTTCGCGAGTTCAACTGGATGTCCAAACGTATTTCCGTCGCCTTAAGAAAGTAGTACATGAATGACGTTCTTGGAAACGGGCCACTGTGCGTCTTCGTTTAACTCTTTGCAAAACAATCCAATCTTTTTGATGACCCTAAAGGAGAACAGTTTTAAAACATCAAGAAAAAAGGAAAAAATGTTGTGATCCAGCATTTTCTCCTTTTACCACATGGCTTTCTACAATTTTTAGACAAAATTTAATTTGGCAACATTTGTGTAAAGTGAGAGTCCTTTAAATTTAGACAAATCTTAAATTTTGTCGTCTAATAAAGAGTTAAAGCACAAGATTTTTTTATCAGGAAATTTCTGACTCTATCCCTAGCGGCAGAGCTGCAGAACCCCGGCCTAGTAACGGTGAACTGCGGTATGATATCAGGAGTGAGACGTAGCCTTGATTTTAGCGAACTCTGTTGAAAGTGTAGTAAAACGAGATACAGACAAAGAAACATTCGAAAAATTAGATATTGTTCTTCCATGTACCCCAGCGATAACGTACCTTGGAGAAAAGCTACATGTACTAGACTTGTCCTTATTGAAAGCATTTTCAGACGATAACTTAACTTTTGCTCGAATGGTAACCTTAGTTGAAAGGTTAACAATGCTTTCTCGTTTTCTTATAAAAATCTTGGAATGTTTGGTAAAGGGTTTGCTACCTCCGAAGTTGCAATGTTTAGATTTGTTTTTAGCACTTTACTAGACGACAGTAGTAAGGGAAGGGAGTATGGGAACTACCCAGGCCGGGGGTAGTTCCCATACTCCCTTCCCTGAGCGCCCTATATCACCGTCCCTGACAAAAAATGTGTCCCTATATGCTGTCCCCGAAAGATTTTTTTTAAAAAATATCCCATACTCTCTACCCTGAGAGGGATTTAGCATTCAAAATGGCGGCCTTGGGGAGGACATTCTGGGGATGTGTCCCTAGGCTCCCGTCCCTGAGCGGAATTTTTTGCAAAAGGGGGGGAGGGGAGTTTTTCCTATGCTCATGACCCTGAGAGGGATTTAGCATTCAAAGTGCAGGCCTTATGACTGACAGACTGGGTAAAAAATGGCCAGATCACTGAGTTGGACTTAGTTTTTTTCACCCTATGAATGATTTTTTTCTCTCTAAAAGGAATTTGTCCCTATATCACTGAGTTGGACTTAGACTTTTTCTTATCTATGATTGATTTCTTCTCTCTAAATGTCTGAGCACTGAGTTGAACTTAGACTTTTTTTTACCCTATGTATGATTTCTAAATGTCTGACCATTGAGTTGGACTTAGTCTTTTTCCACCTATGAATGAATTCTCTTTTTAATTGCCTAAGCATTGAGTTGGACTTAGACTTTTTTCTGCATCTCTATGAATGATTTCTCTTTTTTAAAAGGAAATTTATCTTATATCACTGAGTTGGTCTTAGCTTTTTTCCCCTATGAATGATTTTCTCTCTTTCTAAAAGGTTGACCATTGAGTTGGACTTAGTCTTTTTTTACCCTATGAATGATTTTTCTTTCTAAAAGACTGAGCACTGGGTTGGACTTAGACTTTTTTCTGCATCTCTATGATTGATTTCTCTTTTCTAAAAGGAAATTTATCTTATATCACTGAGTTGGTCTTAGCTTTTTTCCCCTATGAATGATTTTCTCTCTTTCTAAAAGCCTGATCATTGAGTTGGACTTAGTTTTTCTTCACCTATGTATGATTTTTTCTCTCTAAAAGGAATTTATCCCTATATCACTGAGTTGGACTTAGTTTTTTTCACCCTATGATTGATTTTCTCTCTAAAAGCCTGACCATTGAGTTGGACTTAGTTTTTTCTTCACCTATGTATGATTTTTCTTTCTAAATGTCTGAGCACTGAGTTGAACATAGACTTTTTTTTACCCTATGAATGATTTTCTTTCTAAAAGCCTGACCACTGAGTTGGACTTAGTCTTTTTTCTGCATCTATGAATGATTTTTCTTTCTAAATGTCTGGACATTGAGTTGGACTTAGACTTTTTCTGCAATTATGAATGAATTCTCTTTTCTAAATGTCTAACCATTGAGTTGAGCATAGACTTTTTTTTACCCTATGAATGAATTTTCTTTCTAAATGTCTGGACATTGAGTTGGACTTAGTCTTTTTCTGCAATTATGAATGATTTTTTCTCTCTAAAAGGAATTTGTCCCTATATCAGTGAGTTGAACATAGACTTTTTTTTACCCTATGAATGATTTTCTTTCTAAAAGCCTGACCATTGAGTTGGACTTAGTTTTTTTCTTCACCTATGAATGATTTTTCTCTAAAAGCCTGACCATTGAGTTAGACTTAGTTTTTTCACCGTATGAATGATTTTCTCTCTTTCTAAAAGCCTGACCATTGAGTTGAACTTAGACATTTTTTACCCTATGAATGAATTTTCTTTCTAAATGTCTGGATATTGAGTTGGACTTAGTCTTTTTCTGCAATTATGGATGATTTTTTCTCTCTAAAAGGAATTTGTCCCTATATCAGTGAGTTGAACATAGACTTTTTTTACCCTATGAATGATTTTCTTTCTAAAAGCCTGACCACTGAGTTGGACTTAGACTTTTTTCTTATCTATGAATGATTTTTTCTCTCTAAAAGGAATTTGTCCCTATATCAGTGAGTTGGACTTAGACTTTTTTCTTATCTATGGATGATTTCTTCTCTCTAAATGTTTGGCCATTGAGTTGAACTTAGCTTTTTTCATCCTATGAATGATTTTTCTCTCTAAAAGGAATTTGTCCCTATATCAGTGAGTTGGACTTAGTCTTTTTCTGCAATTATGGATGATTTCTCTTTCTAAATGCCTGGACATTGAGTTGAACATAGACTTTTTTTACCCTATGAATGATTTTCTTTCTAAAAGCCTGACCACTGAGTTGGACTTAGACTTTTTTCTTATCTATGAATGATTTTTTCTCTCTAAAAGGAATTTGTCCCTATATCAGTGAGTTGGACTTAGACTTTTTTCTTATCTATGGATGATTTCTTCTCTCTAAATGTTTGGCCATTGAGTTGAACTTAGCTTTTTTCATCCTATGAATGATTTTTCTCTCTAAAAGGAATTTGTCCCTATATCAGTGAGTTGTACTCAGTTTTTTCACCTATGAATGATTTCTCTTTCTAAATGCCTGGACATTGAGTTGAACATAGACTTTTTTTACCCTATGAATGATTTTCTTTCTAAAAGCCTGACCACTGAGTTGGACTTAGTTTTTTCACCCTATGGATGATTTTTCTCTCTAAAAGGAATTTGTCCCTATATCAGTGAGTTGTACTTAGTTTTTTCACCTATGAATGAATTCTCTTTTCTAATTGCCTAATCATTGAGTTGAACTTAGACTTTTTTACCCTATGAATGATTTCTCTAAAAGACTGAGCGCTGAGTTGGACTTAGTCTTTTTTCTGCATCTATGGATGATTTTTTCTTTTCTAAAAGGAATTTGTCCCTATATCACTGAGTTGGACTTAGACTTTTTTCTACATCTATGAATGAATTCTCTTTTCTAAATGCCTAACCATTGAGTTGAACATAGACTTTTTTTTACCCTATGAATGATTTTCTTTCTAAAAGCCTGACCACTGAGTTGGACTTAGTCTTTTTTCTGCATCTATGAATGATTTTTCTTTTCTAAAAGGAATTTGTCCCTAAATCACTGAGTTGGACTTAGACTTTTTTCTACATCTATGAATGAATTCTCTTTTCTAAATGCCTAACCATTGAGTTGAACATAGACTTTTTTTTACCCTATGAATGAATTCTCTTTTCTAAAAGGAATTTGTCCCTATATCACTGAGTTGGACTTAGTCTTTCTGATTTTTTTCTGCATCTATGAATGAATTTTCTCTCTAAAAGCCTGAGCACTGAGTTGGACTTAGACTTTTTCTGAGTTTTTTTACTCTTCGGAGTGTAACTCTTCTAAAAGAAAGAAGTTTGACAATTTGAAGAAATGACAATTTGAAGATAGAACTTTCGTGGTAAATGGTTAGTCCTGAAAAGGACTGTTGGGTTAGCTCTGAAAAGAACTGTTGGGTTAGCCCTGAAAAGGGCTGTTTTGTTTTGGAGGCTGTGTTTTTTCGTCTCACGTTGTTTTTTCCACTTCTAATGACAGCATCCGAAATTCGCTTGGCAAATGGGGCATGCTTCAACTCTTTTTCTGATTACCATTGCTCCATTACCGAACTAATCTTCCGCCGAGATCTTTGTATGGCTGTGTTATACGTTGTAGTTGGTTTTGTTCCTCCTCTCCTACGAAATGAGTGTTTAGTTGTAATAACTGTTGACCTGCATTTAGATATTCTTGGAGAGCCTCACGTAGTTGATAATTTATCTCCTCCATATTGATACTGCTTCCGAATATTGATACTGCTTCCGAATATTGATACCGTTTTCGAAGTGATCGTTAGCTGAGAGTCAAAAAATGGTGAATGTATGAAAATAACGCCGAGCTTTATACGTTTACTGAGGATTGAAAATTTTTTAAAGAGCTCGGATCTGACAGAAATCACATACATTTTTTTCCATGCTACGTTTCATGCTAATATAGCAAAAAAGTTATGACCCGTTGTATGGGAAAAAATGTAGACAGAACAAGTCTTTGGGCGGGTTTGTAATAAGACATATCCAAGTAAGGTCCAATGTAACTCCAAAATTCATCTGTATTTGCCCAGTGAGGAAAGTAACCTTTTTTATTTTCTTGAAGACCAAATATGGCTGGAAATTTTGCCAAACCAAAGCTCATGAAATTGAAAGAATCGACCAGACGTACACCATTCAGTTCTAACTTCATAATATTGTTTCCATTCATGATCAATTTTGGAAGTTTTAACCCAACTTTGACAATATAGCCAAGAATGAACTGACCGTCATAACCTTTGAAATTATGGGCAATAGCCGTGACTCCTTTATGATGTTTCGAAAAGAGCCACTTGCAAAATTGACTCAAAGTTTCTTCACCTTGAAAAATAACTTCCCTACCCTCTTCAAATTCACTGCATGTAGAACAATGAAAATCAAGTGATTTATCGATACATTCATCACATGCTCTGTGTGCAATACAATAGTTCGGGATGTGTACACCTGTGTCTTGTTTGCATTCAAAATCAAAGAAAATAAACTGTGGTTTTTTGACTACAGAAGAACTCGTCTCGTCATCGCTGTCATGGTTCAACTTACTTTGGTAAGGCTGAATATAGCATCGATAAAAAAAGTTAACAATTTTCTTACAGATATGACACCTTTTCTTTCCATTGCAAACATGATTTTTCTTTCTGACAAGATATTGCACACCACATTTTGAACAGAGTTTCACTAATTCACAAATGGATTTCTTTTCTCTACCTTGAACAATTCTGTGATTTTCAAAGCATTCAGCACTAAAAAATCGTCTACTGCAATAACTGCAAACATATTCTTTTGAATCTGATGGACATTTTCCTTTGCGGTAACAACCTTTGCAGATAATTGAACAAGCATGACTTTCCCGGTGAGAGTAACCCACATCACAGAACTCACAATAATATCCACAACAAAAAAACTTTGATAGATTTGATGTAGTCATAATGGTTTTGATGAAACTACAAATGTATGATCTTACTATTGGTTTTCACTTCTGGATGTTCAAATATTTTTTCCCACTTTTGAGTGCTGTTGATGAACTTTAATGACATAGCCTTTTTCATACAAGAATGCTTGAATTTTTTTGTATTCGTCAATTCCTACAGGTTGTGTTGGTGAAACTCCAGCTTCATTCAACAATTTCTCAGCTTCAGTCTTTTGAAGAGGGCGGTTTGAACGACAAATACGATCCCATTTTCTATTCCATGCCCCGGTGTTTTCACGTTCACTGTAGCAAATTCCCACAACAACGGCTCTTGCAAAACATAGTTGGTCATGATTGCCAATTTGAATAATGGATTTTTTCTTCTGGGTAAAAAAACTTTGATTCGAGCATTTCAATCTATTGTTCAGAAATCAAAACGAAAACCTTTGTTGGTACTCTGTGAACTTAAACAACACCGTGTCAACTCAGTGGAAACGCCGTTTAGAGTGACAGGGGCTTAGATCACAATATGTTAGCGTCTGTTGCTATAAATAGACCATTGGGCAGAGGTACACTACGTCAGCGTCTAGTAAAGCTTTTTTATAAATACCTCTATACGCTTAACTAATATAAAAAAGGTGTGAGTTCGAATTTTGAGCGTTGTCAAAAGTAGAAAGCATTTTTTCTTTCGTAGATTTGTACATGTGAAATAGGGTGAATATCCCTGATTTCCTTAACAAAAGAAAGACAGTTCCTTGACACTTTCGTTAATTTATGTCAAGAAAAATAACTTGGAATAATTATTGGTTCACACACTTGTAAAGACCATTTTACGGGAATATTTCCTCACTGCATGTAGATCTAGACCTATATAAGAGAGACTTTTGACTTTTTCTACTTTTAACTTTTTTACTTTGCAATAATCGATAACCGCAGTCAAGAGCCTTGAATAATTCAAAAGTAACCCAAGTTCCGACCAAAGCCCTCTTTTCTTCACCATGGCTACAAATACTTGAACTTTCTTCTGCACATTTCATACAGAGTGGAAACATCATTTTGTTGTTACAGTGAACTGGGAGAACGGGGTGAAACAAAAATCAGTTGGAGGCAAAACTTTGCATTTGATTAAGCCCTCATATTGTCGAATATTGTTCATGTCAATATTCTCAGCAGACAAAATTTCTGGCTGACCTACAGGATAGGATTTATGTTTACAAACATAAGGGTACAGAGAACAGATATCAATGTACTTGATTTCCTTCTTGCTTTTTTTTCATCAACATCAGGAACGCGATAATAGGCCACGGGAGCTTCGCATTTTTCCTGCGATCTCTTGGCAGTCTGGGAACTTAAACAACACCGTGACAACTCAGTGGAAACGCCGTTTAGTGTGACAAGGGGTTAAATCACAATATGTTAGCGTCTGTTGCTATAAATAGACCATTGGGTAGAGGTACACTACGTCAGCGTCTAGTAGTGAAGCGTATTTTTTTATAAATAGCTCTATACGCTGTACTATCAGCTACAGAGTTTTAGATCAAGCGACGCTCGACAAAACGATATCGGATGAATGGTGAGAGAACAAATATTTGTTTTACGTGCAACGAAGCAGGACATTGGTCCAGAAATTGTCCAAAAAAGAAAATTAGACAGGAACATTTGTTTTTTGTCTACGTAAACCCACACAGTCATGACATCGAAATTTCACCATCGTTTTACAACGTTGTCGATCTCCAACATACGAAATTCGTCGGGACACTAAATTCATTCTACAACGAAAATACATGGAAAACAAGTTCACTACAGACTACAATATCACCGGTTGAAAATCAGACCGTAGACATGCAGTCCGACACAACGGATATCACCGATTCAAAAATCTGCAAAATAACAGAACAGGCAGAGAAAAAAATATCTACAAACGATAATCTAAGAAAACAACAAACTTTGGATCTAAAAGAGGAGAAAAAAGCAAAACAACGAAAAGAAGAAAAAACGAGTAACAAAGAACTGTTTCTTTTGCAAATCAACAAAACACAAGAGTAAAAAAAGTATGGTAAAACATTTCCCACACTCTATCAGACATCTGCTTGCACAGTGAGGGCACACAAGAATTCGAACCATTCTGGAACAAATATGATTTTATGTAAAATATCACTGGGCTTTATAGCTTTACAGGAGGATTGAACTAGATGACCCATGACGTCATTTTTCTCCTATGTTTTTCCCGCGTCGGCGTTTCATTAACATTGTGCATTCAAATCGACGGTTATATCGGTGTTTTTTTCACCACTCCCATTTCAATGTCACACAGTACAATCCCGGTGTTTTCCGCCAGGTCCGCACTCTTTAAAAATTTCAATCCTCTGTAAACGTATAAAGCTCGGCGTTATTTTCATACATTCACCATTTCTTTGGTTCTCAGCTAACGATCACTTTGGAAGCAGTATCAATATTCAGAAGCAGTTTCAATATGAAGCACAACTTAGATGAAATCAACTTGGACGATTTTCCACCAGTGGAAAACAATGGAGACGTTCTTTCATCAGTTATAAATTCGACAATCATCAATCCGCCACCAGAGTTAAATTCGACAACCATCATTCCAGCGACGGTGCTGGACAACATTTATGAAGAGGTAAAGCAGCTAAATTTGAAGCAAGATAGCATGATGACCCGGATCATAGATCAGTTGGAGACTTTAAACAGACATTTGGAGGAAATTAAAACTTTAAGCGCAAGTACTGATCAGCTCAGTAGAAATATCGAGGTACTACGCCAACAGGATCAGTGCATTTCAACAATTCCTGTGAAGATTCCTGTGGAGTTCGACTTTGATAAATCTAATCTTCACAAGTTAGTGGATTCTATCGTAAGTGTTGTGAAGAAAAATCAACCAAAGAAAAAACAACCAGAGGAGAAACAACCAAGAAAAACAACAAAGCGGAAATCTGAGGATGATGCTAACCATCTCCACAAGAAACAGCGAGTTGATCAAAAACCAACTACACCAATATTGACAGGCCAGGGTAAATACGGGAAAAACATTGATAATCACGTTGATTTCAAGATCCCAAAAAACCCAAAGACAGAGCAAAAACAACCAAGAAAAAACAACAAAACGGTAGGAATATGAAAACAAATATGAAACTCGTGGTGTTTGCGAATTTGCATTGTAAAAAATTTGTTATATACTGTTTTGAGAATAATTCATTGTAAATAATTCATTGCGAAAAAATAATTCAGTGTGATTTTTTTCATTGTGATTAATTCATTGTGAATAATTCATTGTGAAAAAATATTTCAGTGCGATATTTTTCATTGTCAAGAAATTGTTTTTTATGCAGTATTGTAAAAAATGTTTCCTTGTGATTTTTTTCATTGTCAAGAAATTTTTTATGATGCTTTTGCAAAAAAATGTTTCATTGTGAATTTTTTCATTGTCAAGAAATTTTTTTCATTGTCAAGAAATTTTTTTATGATGCTTTGCAAAAAAACGTTTCATTGTTTAGTTCTGTTCAGTAAATAAAAGTTCAAAAACAATAGAGCTCTTCCTTCTGTCTTCCCCAAAGACTTGTTCTGTCTACATTTTTTCCCATACAACGGGTCATAACTTTTTTGCTATATTAGCATGAAACGTAGCATGGAAAAAAATGTATGTGATTTCTGTCAGATCCGAGCTCTTTAAAAAATTTTCAATCCTCAGTAAACGTATAAAGCTCGGCGTTATTTTCATACATTCACCATTTTTTGACTCTCAGCTAACGATCACTTCGAAAACGGTATCAATATTCGGAAGCAGTATCAATATTCGGAAGCAGTATCAATATGGAGGAGATAAATTATCAACTACGTGAGGCTCTCCAAGAATATCTAAATGCAGGTCAACAGTTATTACAACTAAACACTCATTTCGTAGGAGAGGAGGAACAAAACCAACTACAACGTATAACACAGCCATACAAAGATCTCGGCGGAAGATTAGTTCGGTAATGGAGCAATGGTAATCAGAAAAAGAGTTGAAGCATGCCCCATTTGCCAAGCGAATTTCGGATGCTGTCATTAGAAGTGGAAAAAACAACGTGAGACGAAAAAACACAGCCTCCAAAACAAAACAGCCCTTTTCAGGGCTAACCCAACAGTTCTTTTCAGAGCTAACCCAACAGTCCTTTTCAGGACTAACCATTTACCACGAAAGTTCTATCTTCAAATTGTCATTTCTTCAAATTGTCAAACTTCTTTCTTTTAGAAGAGTTACACTCCGAAGAGTAAAAAAACTCAGAAAAAGTCTAAGTCCAACTCAGTGCTCAGGCTTTTAGAGAGAAAATTCATTCATAGATGCAGAAAAAAATCAGAAAGACTAAGTCCAACTCAGTGATATAGGGACAAATTCCTTTTAGAAAAGAGAATTCATTCATAGGGTAAAAAAAGTCTATGTTCAACTCAATGGTTAGGCATTTAGAAAAGAGAATTCATTCATAGATGTAGAAAAAAGTCTAAGTCCAACTCAGTGATTTAGGGACAAATTCCTTTTAGAAAAGAAAAATCATTCATAGATGCAGAAAAAAGACTAAGTCCAACTCAGTGGTCAGGCTTTTAGAAAGAAAATCATTCATAGGGTAAAAAAAAGTCTATGTTCAACTCAATGGTTAGGCATTTAGAAAAGAGAATTCATTCATAGATGTAGAAAAAAGTCTAAGTCCAACTCAGTGATATAGGGACAAATTCCTTTTAGAAAAGAAAAAATCATCCATAGATGCAGAAAAAAGACTAAGTCCAACTCAGCGCTCAGTCTTTTAGAGAAATCATTCATAGGGTAAAAAAGTCTAAGTTCAACTCAATGATTAGGCAATTAGAAAAGAGAATTCATTCATAGGTGAAAAAACTAAGTACAACTCACTGATATAGGGACAAATTCCTTTTAGAGAGAAAAATCATCCATAGGGTGAAAAAACTAAGTCCAACTCAGTGGTCAGGCTTTTAGAAAGAAAATCATTCATAGGGTAAAAAAAGTCTATGTTCAACTCAATGTCCAGGCATTTAGAAAGAGAAATCATTCATAGGTGAAAAAACTGAGTACAACTCACTGATATAGGGACAAATTCCTTTTAGAGAGAAAAATCATTCATAGGATGAAAAAAGCTAAGTCCAACTCAATGGTCAGGCTTTTAGAAAGAAAATCATTCATAGGGTAAAAAAAAGTCTATGTTCAACTCACTGATATAGGGACAAATTCCTTTTAGAGAGAAAAAATCATTCATAATTGCAGAAAAAGACTAAGTCCAACTCAATGTCCAGACATTTAGAAAGAAAATTCATTCATAGGGTAAAAAAAAGTCTATGTTCAACTCAATGTCCAGGCATTTAGAAAGAGAAATCATCCATAATTGCAGAAAAAGACTAAGTCCAACTCACTGATATAGGGACAAATTCCTTTTAGAGAGAAAAATCATTCATAGAATGAAAAAAGCTAAGTTCAACTCAATGGCCAAACATTTAGAGAGAAGAAATCATCCATAGATAAGAAAAAAGTCTAAGTCCAACTCACTGATATAGGGACAAATTCCTTTTAGAGAGAAAAAATCATTCATAGATAAGAAAAAAGTCTAAGTCCAACTCAGTGGTCAGGCTTTTAGAAAGAAAATCATTCATAGGGTAAAAAAAGTCTATGTTCAACTCACTGATATAGGGACAAATTCCTTTTAGAGAGAAAAAATCATCCATAATTGCAGAAAAAGACTAAGTCCAACTCAATATCCAGACATTTAGAAAGAAAATTCATTCATAGGGTAAAAAATGTCTAAGTTCAACTCAATGGTCAGGCTTTTAGAAAGAGAGAAAATCATTCATACGGTGAAAAAACTAAGTCCAACTCAATGGTCAGGCTTTTAGAGAAAAATCATTCATAGGTGAAGAAAAAAAACTAAGTCCAACTCAATGGTCAGGCTTTTAGAAAGAAAATCATTCATAGGGTAAAAAAAAGTCTATGTTCAACTCACTGATATAGGGACAAATTCCTTTTAGAGAGAAAAAATCATTCATAATTGCAGAAAAAGACTAAGTCCAACTCAATGTCCAGACATTTAGAAAGAAAATTCATTCATAGGGTAAAAAAAAGTCTATGCTCAACTCAATGGTTAGACATTTAGAAAAGAGAATTCATTCATAATTGCAGAAAAAGTCTAAGTCCAACTCAATGTCCAGACATTTAGAAAGAAAAATCATTCATAGATGCAGAAAAAAGACTAAGTCCAACTCAGTGGTCAGGCTTTTAGAAAGAAAATCATTCATAGGGTAAAAAAAAGTCTATGTTCAACTCAGTGCTCAGACATTTAGAAAGAAAAATCATACATAGGTGAAGAAAAAACTAAGTCCAACTCAATGGTCAGGCTTTTAGAGAGAAAATCAATCATAGGGTGAAAAAAACTAAGTCCAACTCAGTGATATAGGGATAAATTCCTTTTAGAGAGAAAAAATCATACATAGGTGAAGAAAAACTAAGTCCAACTCAATGATCAGGCTTTTAGAAAGAGAGAAAATCATTCATAGGGGAAAAAAGCTAAGACCAACTCAGTGATATAAGATAAATTTCCTTTTAGAAAAGAGAAATCAATCATAGAGATGCAGAAAAAAGTCTAAGTCCAACCCAGTGCTCAGTCTTTTAGAAAGAAAAATCATTCATAGGGTAAAAAAAGACTAAGTCCAACTCAATGGTCAACCTTTTAGAAAGAGAGAAAATCATTCATAGGGGAAAAAAGCTAAGACCAACTCAGTGATATAAGATAAATTTCCTTTTAAAAAAGAGAAATCATTCATAGAGATGCAGAAAAAAGTCTAAGTCCAACTCAATGCTTAGGCAATTAAAAAGAGAATTCATTCATAGGTGAAAAAAGACTAAGTCCAACTCAATGGTCAGACATTTAGAAATCATACATAGGGTAAAAAAAAGTCTAAGTTCAACTCAGTGCTCAGACATTTAGAGAGAAGAAATCAATCATAGATAAGAAAAAGTCTAAGTCCAACTCAGTGATATAGGGACAAATTCCTTTTAGAGAGAAAAAAATCATTCATAGGGTGAAAAAAACTAAGTCCAACTCAGTGATCTGGCCATTTTTTACCCAGTCTGTCAGTCATAAGGCCTGCACTTTGAATGCTAAATCCCTCTCAGGGTCATGAGCATAGGAAAAACTCCCCTCCCCCCCTTTTGCAAAAAATTCCGCTCAGGGACGGGAGCCTAGGGACACATCCCCAGAATGTCCTCCCCAAGGCCGCCATTTTGAATGCTAAATCCCTCTCAGGGTAGAGAGTATGGGATATTTTTTAAAAAAAATCTTTCGGGGACAGCATATAGGGACACATTTTTTGTCAGGGACGGTGATATAGGGCGCTCAGGGAAGGGAGTATGGGAACTACCCCCGGCCTGGGTAGTTCCCATACTCCCTTCCCTTACTACTGACGACAAAATTTTAGCCATGTGCAAATTGAAAGCATTTGTAGACAACAAGTTCAATGTGGCTCAAATGTTGCAAATTTTCTTTGATAGGATAGAAAAAATTGTGGGAAAAGGAGAACATGCTGGTTACCGGCATTTTTTACTTTTCCCACAATGTTTTCATAAAGCTTCTATCCTAGGGTGGTTAAAAGTCGGCATTGTGCAGTAAAGGGTTAAGTACATATGGCTTGCAACACGTGAAAAGGGGCATTCGGACATTTGTGTAAAGTGTCGTCTCAGATCAGCCTGCGCAGTCCGCGCAGGCTAATCCGATACGACACATTCCGTTTTCATGTAATTTTCTGTTTTGCGCAAGTCTACCGTAGCACAAAATCTAATGTAGCCGTAAAGTGCCGTCTCGGATTAGCCTGCGCGGAGGGCGGAGGCTGGTCCGAGACGACACTTTACGCAAATGTCCGAATGCCCCTTTTCGCGTGTTGCAAGCCACATTATTGCAACCATTGTCAAAAGCCGCGTTGTCCCTAATTTCCAACACGTTGAAAGACAAAAAAATCCTTTGAGCCGCAGTTGATTTATCTTATGTATTTGCTTTTTATATGGACAAATCTAAAATTTTGTTTTCTGGTAAATAAATTAACTTCAGAGAAATCTAATCTAAAAATTGAACAACGCTTAGCATACCTTGTTCCTTTGCCTGAAAAAAGTGTTGATATACAGTACTCTCTGCACTTTGGTTCTTTTTTTCTTTTTACAAAAAAAAAAAAAAAAACCCGCATAATTCATAAGAGCCATGTTTTACATGTTATGAAAGCTTTAATGTTAGAGAGAAGAAAACATAAACAAAGAAATAAGAACAAAGAGAGCGAAATAATGGATATGGAAGGTTCAATTCGCTTATCAGTCACATTTCTTCGCCTACCCGTCTGTTTTGCGTTATTTTGAAGGGCAAAAGTGTAATTACGCTACTGTTTAACAAAAACCACTTAGAGGAAATGCTAAGACAATGTCTGATCAGAAATAAATAAAGTATATAAGCCCACACAGGCTGAATTATTTCCACTTTGATAGTCACAGGATTTTTTTGTACGTTCAAACATTCGAAAACGAGTGTACAGCAAATACATCCTCCAGAATTCCACATTTCGAGTGATTTTGTTGCTTGTCGTTATGGTATACAGGCTCAAGAAAGCACATAGTCAGGTGCCCTAGTCGCCGTGATAACTGGGTGGTGGTTTTCGTCGCTTTCAGCAAAATTTCTGTCGATTACCGGCGACGGTCTATTTATTCATATATGTCATTGGTTCCACCAGCACTAGACAAGGACTCTGTGAAATGCCTTGCTCAATAGTTATTGTAATCATTAGTTGTAGCAGAAATAGTGGTTAAAGAAGTGGAAATAGTACAAGTAACGTTAGTAGTTGTAGGTCTGTATTTTTTTTTTTTTTTTTTAATATTACCATATTGTATGGCTTTGTCGCTATGTTGTCATTTACAAAATGCTCTGTCTTTTTGTCTAAAATAATGAAATAGAAATAATGTGTGTCTAAAAAGTACTCAGTCATAGGTCGCTAGAAGATATGTATGTATACAAAGGGTTGAAAACATTGATCCAAATAGGGGGAAAAAAATACTTGTTACTAGAAATTGGTCTTTTTTCTTTTGCCAGAAAGATTTCACATGCATTGATTGATTAATTTTCGTTTACAGTATTTATTGTCGCCACATGTTGCCCATATGGACGACGTCCCCGGAAAGCTGCTAATTATGTAACGGGGGATAACTTGTAAGATACAGGACGAGGACCATCCTACGTTACGCCTAGTTCTTTATGTGTTCGGTGTATAGCACAGTCACTCATGACATAGGTGGGACGTCTTATCCGAAAGATTATTGGTAATTTCAGATCCCCAGCAGTGGAAATCGAACCAACACCCTCAAGTGGCTCATATTTGTCGTGTGCACGTGTCGTGGTCTACCACTTGAGCTTTTCGGGCAGGTCGCGCACATGCATCCATGTATTAAACATAACTATAGTTTAATCTGTAAATGGTTACAACGTGGCCTATAACAAATTTGTATCTGAAGGTTTGTGATAAAGAGAGGCAAAAAGAGAATTGTATTGATGTAAATAGTTGGAATTTTCCGAAATAAATGAATCGGGCGATGAAAGTATTTCAGACCGGAGGATATCGTTTCTTCATCACCCATTGGCCAACATGCCCAAAAAACCACGAGTTTCTTACGACTTGGCAGCTAATGAAGACATTGTTTGAGAGGAGGCATAACACATTTCAATAGAGATACAAGATTCAAATTTATCAGTGCATTGGGAGGGGGAAGAAGGGGGAGGTAACAGCAGTTTTCGAATTGATGGAAATGGGTACAGGAAATGCCAATTGTTCCCTAGGACTGGCTTTGTCACAAAAAAAAAAACAGTACTAATTGTATTCCACATGTTATTTCTTCATGCTAAATTGCTGTGGGAATGATATGATATTGCCTTTTTATAAGGGATATGGAATTCAAAAAGCTTGAAAAATGTGACAATTGCTGTTAAATAACAATTTTTCATTCTTCCACATTAAAAAAAAAATGTTAATATTTTGGAACGTAAAGAATTTATTTGCATCGAAACGGATCCTTAGCAAACACTTTTTACCCTCTTTATAGTCATGTGATAACGTGCAGTCAGTGTTGAATTGACCCTTTAGGCGCCATAGGCGAAAACAGGGACTTTTGCAGGCGGTATAGATCAAGATCAGACTGCACAGAACGTGCAGTCTGATCTTGGATCTATACCATCCGCTTGTCTAGTCAAACCTATGAGACATAAATCTTTCTTAGTTTCAGTGAATTATATTTTATGTCGTTGACAAGGATCATGTTTATATATGTGGCACTAAAAGAGTTAAGTAAGTAACGTTAATAAGGAAATTGGAAACACTTTGGAAAAAAGCACCAATTACTTTACAACCGACTTCTTTATCATATAAACACCTTACTGATTATTTGTATTGCTGATTAGTGCCGTTTTCAAAATTAGTTCAGTCATATCGTAACATTCACTGCACCCATCCATGCATTTTCCCATACATTTTCTTGTACCAGTACTTCGAACAACGCAATCTTTCTAAACCACTCACTGCTTTCCAACATACTTATCGTCGAAACAGTTTCTTGAGATGAAAAAGGAATGAATATTGTCACAATGAATATCATCAAATCTCTGAAATGCATTGGCTAAGCTGGGAAATCGAACCTGCTATCCTCGGGTTTCAGGCCCTGTATGACATGGAATTTTGCCACGGGGCCTGGTATAACATAGTAATGAAACGTCTTAAAATGAAATATCTATAGATATTGCGTCCTGTTAATATCCTCGCAAAAAATGAGGTTAAATCCATAAATTTATACGTACATAAGTATGAAAACATGGTAGCAAAAGTAGAAACTACTCGTAACGAGCAATTTCTCCTGTTGTCACGGTGTTTTCGTAAGTCCTCCGCTGCTCGATGGGAAAAAAAGGGCGAATGCAGAAGGGAATTTTGTCCCGACTCGCATAGTCTCGGCGATTTGATCTCGGCCATTAACACTGACCGCACTTGAAAGTACAAACATCAAACATTTTCATAATCCGATTTTCTAACTACAAATCGAAAATTATTGGCTTACCCTTACGTTCGAATTCACACCCAAGTGCACAAAACCGTGGTCAACATATATGATCTGCAACATGCGAAAAGGGGCTTTCGGACATTTGCGTAAAATGTCGTCTCGGATCAGCCTGCGCAGACACTTTACGTCAACATTAGATTTTGTACTACAGTAGACTTGCGTGAAACAGAAAAATCACATGGTGTCGGAAAGTGTCGTCTCGGATCAGCCTGCGCGGACTGCGCAGGCTGATCCGGGACGACACTTTACGCAAATGTCCGAATGCCCTCTTTCGCGTGTTGCAGGCCATATAACAATTCAATCCTTTGACCCACAAGAAATTACCAGCCCCAATAGCTCAGGTGGTAGAGCAAGAAATATGTGAACGACAAAACTCAGGCCCGTTGAGAATGTGGGTTCGATCCCATGGCCGGTCACCTAAAATTACAAAAACCTTGTGGCGGTGTTATACATTGGGCACGTTAAAGAACCAGACGTAACTTAGAATGTGTTTCGTCCTGTATCTTGCACTATCCCTTGTAATATAAGTAACAGTCTTCTGGAGGCATCGCCCATATGGGCAATCGGTAGCGACGTTAAATAAATGGAAATCAACCAAGTCCACGAGAATACATGCCGGTCCGTTACGTCCGAACTAATGACAGTTTTTCTTTATTAAATATTAAAAGGAGCTATAACTTGTTAAAAAAAAACAGGTCAATCTCCAACGATGTTTCCAGGTTGTTTGAATATGTTAGTTTGTGTTCCTTATTCATGTTTATGCCTTTTGCCATTTTTTTCCGAATTTTCATTCATCTAGGTTTAAGATTCGAACTTGGTGGAAATGGATATACTGTCGAACTTAAAGAAGAATCGAGGCGAAAATTTCGGGGGTCGAATTAAAAAAAGAAATTGAGCTATGCTCTGTGAAAAGAGGGCTTAATGCATTTGCGAAAAGTATCGACCAAGGTCAGCCTGCGCACTCCGCGCAGGCTGACCTGTGTGGAAACTTTCTGCTATTTATAAATTTTCTGCATATGTAAGGGCCAGTCTACCTCATCACTCAGTTGGTTGTTAGACAAAATTGATTTTATGATTCCAGAATTATGCGATGACTTGCTTTTTATAATGTATCACAGAGATGGATTAAGCCCTCTTTTCACAGAGCATAGCTCAATTATAAATTTAACAGTAATTCTAATCGATTGGCAAAGACAGACATATATGAGCCATGCTCTGTGAAAAGGGGACTTAATGCATCTGCGAAAAGTATCGACCCAGGTCAGCCTGCGCAATCCGCGCAGGCTCACCTGTGCCGAAACTTTTCGCTATCGGTCAATTTTCTGTATGTCCAAGGACCAGTCTACCTCATGATTAAATTGGTTTTTGAAAAACATGGCTTTCATGGATACATAAGTATGTGATGGCTTGCATGATAGGATAAATTACGGAGATGCATTAATCCTCCTTTTGTCAGAGCATGGCTCATATATAGACCTACTCTGACTTAGGAGTCGATGGTACTTATACATTTGCATAACTATTGGTGAAAATCAGTACACGAATGTCCCCTAAATACAGATTGTTATTGAGGAAAGGGCTGAGCCTTATTTTCACCTGCTAGAATGGACACTTTTGTTTAAGTGGGAAATGACAAAATTTAATAGTTTTATGGAATAGATTAGGAGAATAGCCCAGCCCCTGCCACCCCCGCCACCCCGCTCCTGGTCCTATGTTTATGGTCCAGGAAAACATATTTCGAACTGTCACCCTATACATATTTTCACCTTATCATAATCTTGATATAAATTATAATTCAGGTCAAAACTTTAACCCTACACCAACCAATAAGGTGTTATAACAGCTGCGATGAAGTATGTTTTTGAAAAACTGTTGGAAAAGGAGAAAATGCTGGTAACCGACATTTTCTTCTTTTTCCACAATGTTTACAAGCCTTTCATAGACAAGTCCAATCATATGAGCCACTTTTAATTCGTTCTCTATAAATGGTTGTCGATATGAACGCGTCCAAAAATTGTCGGCTGGCAAATATGGCTTGCAACACACGAAAAGGGGCATTCGGACATTTGCGTAAAGTGTCGTCTCGGATCAGCTTGCACAGTCCGCGCAGGCTAATCCGAGACGGCACTTTACGTCTACATTAGATTTTGTTCTACAGTAGACTTGCACAAAACAGAAAATTATACGAAAACGGAAAGTGTCGTTTCGGATTAGCCTGTGCGGACTGCGCAGGCTGATTCGAGACGACACATTACGCAAATGTCCGAATGTCCCTTTTCGTGTGTTGCAAGCGATATTTAACCCTTATCCTGCTAAATAAATTGACTGAAGCCGATAGTAGAAACCCGAATAATGCGATTTCAAACCTATTTTTGGAGAAAAATATCTCCTTATCGGACAGTGTAGATCCAAGATTAGACTGCACGTTCTGTGCAGTCTAATCTTGATCTACACTGTCCGCAAAAGGTCACTGAGTTGCGCTCAGGAGCCTAAGTGTTAAGCTAGTGCAATATCGAGTACTTTTCAGCTGATCAGCAATTAAGGTCAACACAGATCAATGGACTAATCGATCAACTCAAAAAGTAAACTGATCAATCACTAAATCGACCACGTGATCGATAGATAATTTGTAAGAAATTTTCACTTAACGTTAGCCTGAGTAATGTTTAGAAAGTATGTTTGTAGTATATGAGCCGTGCTATGTGAAAAGGAGGTTTAATGCATTTGAAAAAATTATCGAAACCTTTTGCTGTTTGTAAATTTTCTGCATGTCAAAGGATCAGTCTACCCAATGATTCAATTGGTTGTTCAACAACATGAATGTTAAGGATCCATAATTATGTGATAACTTGCTTGGTATCATGCATCACGGAGATGCATTAACCTATAGGCCTCTAAGCGCGACTCACTGACCTTTTGCGGACAGTGTAGATCAAGATCAGACTGCACAGAATGTGCAGTCTGATCTTGGATCTGCACTGTCCGACGGGGAGATATTATTTACCAAAACATAACTTTGAAATAGTAATATTTGAGTTCTTACTATGGAATTGAAAATTTAACTTTAGTTACATAGCAGGCTAAGGGTTAAACCCGTTTTCACTGAGCATGGTTCATATGTATGGTTCGTATAGCGGTGTGAAACATCACCAACACCAACAACAACAACAGCAGCAGCACTAGCTAAACAATAACATTAAAAAAAAAAAACAGTTTTATGACAACGTTTGATATTAAACGCGATAAGACGCATTTTCGTTTCGGTTCACCGTAAATTAGCAAACACGGAATGCCATACACTCGAAGTATTCCGAATTCACAGGGGGATTTCCTCGTTTTCTTTGCTGTTCTTCCGGAAATCACTGAACTTGGCTAGAATGTCCTAAATATAGAAGATCAGAGCCCGATATATCTATTTGATATGTAACACGAATCGTAAATAAATTACCGGATCAAAGAGGGGCTGGTATTAATGCGTTTTACAATCAGGTGTTTGAACTTGATTCGAGTGCGAAAAATTTACATCGAGTCCGTTAACTATTTTATCGCCAAATATATGAGACATACTTTGTTAACAGCAGTTTTAGTGCATCTCCAAAACGTGTCGACCCAAGTCAGCCTGCGCAGTCCGTGCAAGTTGATCTGAGTCAAAAACTTTTTGATATTGGTCAAATTTTCAAAGGAAACATACCTTTCTGCAATTCAAAGGGCCATTTGACTTCCAGATTTAGTTGCTCGTTAGACCAAATTGATTTTGTTGGTCCATGATTGAGTGATGACTTACTTGGCATAATACATCACAGAGATACATTAAATACCCTTTTCCCATATTGTCATGTATTATAAACTCGATTTGTTTTTTGAAAATACAATCAGTCAGTCAGCCGAAATTGCTGAAGTAGCAAGGCTTGACACTTGTTGACACTTGACACTTGTTGACAAGTCTCTGAATACTTTAGGGCGTAAGTTCGATTCTCACAGCTATCAGCTAAAAATTACATTGTGGCCAAAGGAGAAGAAGCTGGTAAATCTCTCCTTTGCAAAGAAATATTGGTTTTTTTTTTTTTCCATAAGAAATAATATTTCGTAAATACGAAGTAATATTTGTTCGTACGAAACAATGTTGAAAATTTGCACACAGGAATGTGCCCAGAATGTTTCTATTGGGACTCTGTAGAAAATCTGCGTTCGGTCCGTCTGATAAGCCTTCCGGGTACGGTAAACTGTTAAATCCTTAAACTGCTAAACAACTAAAATGAATTTTTCAGTTCGATAGTAAAAAACCTAATATTGCTATTTCAAAAATATGTTTTGGGGAATAATATTTCCTTCTCGGACAGTGTAGATCCAAGATCAGACTGCACGTTCTGTGCAGTCTGATCTTGATCTACACTGTTCGCAAAAGGTCCGTGAGTCACGCTTAGCAGCTAAAGGGTTAAAGGAGGCAAAAAAGAGAGAGAGGAAAAAAATGTGTTGAAAAGATGAACAGACAATAACTGTCAGTTTATATTCAATATCAGACATTTTTTCTTATCATTTAAATCACCTTCAAAGAAAAACACAACCGCTGAAACTAAACAATTTTTTGACGACCCGCCCCCCCCCCCCCCCCGAAAATGAAGGTTTTTGAAATCATTGTGGAAAAGGAGCAGATTTTCCTGTTCCTACAATGTTTTTTATCCTTTAAAGACAGATCATATAATTTAACCCTTAGGCTGCTAGGCGCGACTCACGGACCTTTTGTGGACAGCATAGATCAAGATCAGACTACACAGAACCTGCAGTCTGATCTTGGATCTACTCTGTCCTCAAAAAATACCTTTGAAATAGGAAAATTTGGGTTTTTACTATCGGCTTGAAAGATTTATTTCCTTTATTTAGCAGGATAAGAGTTAAAATCAAGGTTTGTCTGTTTTTCGCAAATGCTAGAGTCCAAAATTTTGTTGCTTGGTGAAGAGTGAACACTTTACCACATATAGGCGACTTCTTACTTTTGAAGCTGATCACTTTTGAAATTATTGTGAAAAAGGAGAAATAGCTCGTAATGAGCAATTTTTGTTAAGAACTATTTCTCATTTTGCCACAATTTTTCCTATGTATTATTGTATTTAATGTTAATTCACTTGAATCATCTGTATTTTACAATGATGTTATTCTGCCTCAGATTTGTTTCATTGGATAACAAAATATAAGAGAAGTCCGCACTCTATTATGAATACCCGTCGTCCTTTCCTTTCTATTGCTCCGTTTTTCAAAAGTATTGGTTTTGTCATATGTCGGGCACAGCATAAAAGAATGGAAGAAAAAGGTAGGGCGCTTGTACCTTTTTTTTCTCAGAAATAATTGTCGTATTTCCCAGTAAAACTCTTGTTTGAGGAGTGATCAAAGAGTTTTTGCCTGCCAAACAATCACCCTTTGAAGTGAAAAGACGAGCATCAATCATGGACACTAATGATGTGAAAATAGTTTGAAAAAACTATACTACTCATAGTTAAGTAAGGTTCAACATGGGTCCAGGTGGTACTGATTTTCCTAATCACTCCTTATTGTGGTCTCCTTAATACCGTCTGTATAGATCTGTGCCAATAATCTGTTCGTCTTTTTCGTGTTTCACTTCGTTTAAACAGCTTTTAAGTTATAATCTGGAGGCCAGTGCTCCTATCCTCACTTTCCTTTGTTTCTTTTTACCGTAATCTTAACAGCATTCTTTAGAGCTGTTGACCGCTTTCTCAAATAATCACAATAGAACAATATCAAGCGGTGAGGGGGACTACCATCGACAGGTTCACCATGATTAAAAAAAAAACACCTTGACATAAATGGGTTAAGTCGTCTTCTTTAAAGGAATATTACCCAGAGACTGAAAAGGCGCTCGGGACAATGTTAAGCAGTTCGCAGATTCGAGTCCAGAACCGTGGGCATGAGAGGTATGGCGCTGTACATAAGGCTTTCAGCACGTTTTTCTTTAAATTACGAGACTTATTAAGACTTAAGTACAGGATAATTTATTATGTAATATAAAATTGCAGCTATGGACGGACGGTCGGACAACCCGCTGTCAAAATACAACCTAACGTCCGTCGTTGGGAGGTTACTAAGTGTAGGACAGACAACGAGCGAGGTTGTCTCTCTGATATAGACACGAGCGACACATGTCTATATCAGATAGACAACCATTCGAGCTTTGTCTATTCGACTAAGACCACGTGGAATGACAAAGCGTTGTATATGCGATATATAAAGACCAAATACTGAGTGCCGATTGGCTAAAATTTTAATCGTAACCGTGGTCTGATAAAAGCAGTAGTCGCCGAGAAGAGTATGAATCATGTCTGAATTAAAGAGGGTGCCGTAGTGTGACCTTGTAAAATTTGGACAGTATATTTCCTCGATAAATGTTTAACAGTATTCGTTCCCCACACACGCCGTTCATTCTCAAAGGTTCATCCGAACAGCAAGGTTGGCAAATGTTTCACGCGTGAATATTCCTCGAATTGAAATAAGATAACCGGACATGAAATACATGTACAATAAATAACATTCATAATATACATGTATGAGCCATGCTCTGTGAAAAGATGGTTTATGCATTTGCAAAAAGTGTCGACTCAGGTCAGCCTGTGCAGTTCGCGTAGGCTGACCTGAGTCGAAACTTATTGCTACTGGTAATTTCTTTCTGCATGTCAAAGTAGCAGTCTACCTCAGGATTCAGTCATTGTTAGATAAAGCGATTTTATGGCTCTAAAGTTAAGTAATGACTTGTCTGGTACAGGGCACAGGGCATCACGGATATGTACAAAAACCCGTTTTGCCAGAGTGCCGCTCATAGCTCATTGTAAAAAGACGATACTTTGGAAAGAGTCAAACCACTGTGTTAACCCTTAACCTGCTAAGTTAAATGAAACTTTCAAGTCGATAGTAAAAGCCCAAATGTTGTTATTTTAAAGGTTTTTTTTTCGGGGGAAGGGGGGAGGGAACAATCTTTTAATCAGACAATGTAGATCCAAGATCAGACTGCACAATTTGTGCAGTCTGATCTTGATCTACAATGTCCGCAAAAGGTCACTGAGTCGCACTTAGCACCCTAAGGATTACATTATTTTTTGAAATTTAGTTTTCATTTTAAAGTTTTGCTTCAATGTAAAATAATTCACTAGCACATTATCATCTGCAGTCGACTTTTTTTGTCCAGAAGAAAATCACTTCGGAAAAACATTGTGCTAAAATGAGAAACTTCACTTTTGCAGGAGGATGAGTTAATTTTACATCAGTGATCACTACTGCCTTTATCTCTTAACTGAGTGAATTTTCTGGTAAATTATCAATTCATTACTTCAAAATTTTAGACTTGTCCAAATTCAAAGCATTTTGCAGACGGCAAATTAGAATGTCACGATCTCAAATAATGGAATCTGTCGCCTTTGAAAGTTTAGGAAACATTATTGGTAAGAAAGAAAATGCTGCTTACCAGCATTATCTCTCTTTCACAAAATGTTCTCAAAAGTATTTTACTTAGAGATCGTTAAAATTTGGGATTGTCTAAAAGAGGGTTGATTTACAGAGACTTGTTAATTGGATTGTCTCTTTTAATTGTTAAATCAAAGCTCGCATTTACCAACCATTCTACATGTATAACAATATTATGTTGTTAATAAACATGCTCTGGTACGATACTAATTTCTTTTGGATGGGTACACTGCAGAACCAGTCTTTGTTTTTGACAAGGCGACAGTCTCGTTCTGAAAAATCCATATTCGGGCATGAAATAGCCTCGAATGTGGATTTAGACATTGTGTGCTCACGTGGTAGAACCAGTCTATGTTTTTGACGAGGCAACAGCCTCATTCTGAAAAATCCATATTTGGGTCGTGACAGAGCCTCTAATATGGACTCAGATATTGTATACTCACGTGGTAGTATCAAATCGATTTCATTGGTTGTTATAATACAGCTGTGAAATAAATAATTTCTTACCCAGGACTATTCATATGATAGTCCGAGAGGATATGTCTAAGCTAACTGCATGGAAGTTTTAAAGCTGAGAATTAAGAAAAGAATTTCGAATTGTTTGCGCATACGGCCCTTGGATTACGTCAATTAGACTACAAAGGAGATTCAAAGAAACTGTTTTAGGATTTTTTTTCGGGAATGTTGGCCTTTATTGGCATAACTCTCGTTAGTTGTATAACCAACCTTCCACAATTTCAGAAGAATCCGAAATATGGGGACAATGTCAGCAATGCTTGAAACCCTCTTCCTATTCTTGACGAATCGGCTCAAGTTAAATTGCCTGCCTCTCTCTGTTATAGCAGACGTAACCATTTCAGTGCTAAAGGCAAAAGCAGCTGCTTCTGCAAACAGCACAGATCAAGACCGGAATGCAAAGAACGTGCAGCCTGATCTTGGATCTATGCCGTCCTCGTGTTGAGTCAAGCAGGCATTATAAAATCTATTTTGGGTGTTGATGGATTATCGGCCCTATTTTAGGCGAAAGAGATCGAGTTTATGTATTTGGCCCTGAATGAATGAAATGATACCTTTGATACTTTGTTTTCCCTTAAAAACATGGACGCAGTTTGGGAAAAGAAGCCATTGACTACAATACACGGCGCATTTTTGTATCGCACTCAACTTTTCGTTTATCGCTTTGTAGGATAGAAGTCGGGAATGCAAGAGAAAGGTTGAAAATACCTCTGCCAAATGACAATGGGTTTACGTAGCAGGGCGCATGAACCCCAGAGCATTAGAACACTATAATATCTGCATTACACCTAATTGAACAGAATATAATTTTTACGAGACTTGGCATCTTCTTATTTCAACCTTGGTTGAACTGGAATACCAGGCGTAACTGTGGTACTCAGCGCGTAGTTTTGTAGTAGTCATTATCGAATCCGGAGTAACTCAGGCGCGCAGTTTGTGTAGCAGTCTCTGTCGAACTCGACAGTATATATCAAAGAGTGTTCGATACCGATTTCTTTCGTTCATTTGCCCAATGCTTTTTCGTCAATATTCAAGCTTTTGATTGAATATAATATCCGTAGCTCCGAACTTTTGGTACTACATTTCCTGAATACATTTTGATTTCTTGCGGCAGAGCACCTTTTAGTATTATAACCGGAAAATTTTTTCAAAAAAAAAAAAATGCTTAATATCTGAGATTGGTGTTTAAGTCGATGAATAGATCTGAACGCTGTTTTCGCTAAAATATCGGCGAAGATGAAAAGGGTAAGCTTGTTCTATGCTCTTGTTGAAATGAGTTTATGCAAACTTTATTAAAAACAACTTTTCGCTGTTTAAGAGAGAGAGAGAGAGAGAGACAGAGACAGACAGACAGACAGACAGACAGACAGACTTTACTTATAAGACACAATTTTGGGTCTTATCGTTAACACTGTAGATTAAGATAAGATCTGTCTTCACAGAATGAGCACATCGGGTTTTTTTCTAGATATTTTGTTAAAGTTTGCCAGGAAGACATTTTATTTCAGTCTTTATTCCCTATTGAAAATTTTAGCGCTACAATGCTTAACTTCTATAAATCGTTTCCCCAATCTATATTGTTAACTGTGATATAGATTTCTTTCAGTTTACTGGCAAGTTATAGAGATTATAAGGCTGAAATCACGATAAGAAAAGCGGATAGTGTAGACTTAGACCAGAATAAATGTATTTGTACGTATGTGCAGTCTGATCTTAATCTGTATTATCCGCAAAATTATCCTACATAGTCGCGTCTCGAATGTTAAGGATTAATTGGTTTTCGTACAGGTAAAAACTCCCTTTTGATGTTGGAAATGTTTGTGTGTATAAAATACTCTGTGTGTTTTATCGTCCCCCATAATCTATCGTTACAGTGGACTCTGTACGAACTGTTAAACGGCGCACTAGACCTACAAGCGGATCGCTCGAATGATCCTACGTTTTTTGCCCCGTAAAGTGACAGTTAACGCCGCACCGTGTGAATTTCACCGCTGAAAGGGCGTTTCTTAAAACAGGAGAGGCGGGGCTTCATCTTCAAAGAATTATTTTTTGCTTTTAAAGAAAGGTTGTGATTGACTATAATAGTCTGTCTCATATGGATTAAAGGAAAAAAAAAATCCGCGAAAACATTTGATAAATTAGTGTTATATTAGAAAGAAGCGACTTCTGTGATAGAAGCGGAAGGAATTAGACATCCCCAGTGACATTTTGTACTTTATGAGAATATAGTTTTGTTGTAATCTTTTATGATAGCTCATTTTGCTCCAATATATTTTACGATTGAAAGTGATAGTGCTGAAATAAAAGAGACAATAGAAAAAAAAAACCCTCAAAATCTGTGAAATTTTATAGACGTGTGCGTTAGGAATAAACGTCTCATAAATTGCATATCGTTAATTTACCGGTAAAGTATAAAAATGATTTCATCATGACGAAATGTAGATGGAAAGATAGAATTATGATTTATTTTCGAACACGATGACAAATATATAGAGGGGAGATTTCATTGTCAAATTAACAGGTGTAGTATACATCTAAGATGACATAAGAATTTAAATGAGAATTATTGAATGACAGCTATGAAACAAGGAACTATTTTGTAGACCATGCTGCAAATCATTGTGAGAAAATGACGTATTGTTACACGTTGCCATGGTTTTACGCGATGTTGGTCGTAAGCATGGTTGCAACGTACAGCATTCGTGATCATCGAAGTTCGAACGATATAAACTTGGATTTTGATAAGCTAGAACGCCTCGGACGGACGGACAGTTTGATAAAGGCGTTAAAGGATATTGCACAGAATTCGCATGATTGTGGAATTAAGGATGTACCCAAATTACGACGTAAATTTTTGTCGAATGACAGTATAACGTGTAATGATGGATCCCCTGCAGGGTAAGTTCGATCATACTCG
Source organism: Hippopus hippopus (assembly GCA_946811185.2). Taxonomy (NCBI): domain Eukaryota; kingdom Metazoa; phylum Mollusca; class Bivalvia; order Cardiida; family Cardiidae; genus Hippopus; species Hippopus hippopus. The sequence continues at coordinate 34,261,200 of OX328101.1, forward strand.
GTTTTTGTCCGAAACACTTCGATTTTTTTCCCTAAAACCCGTACTCTGAGAATCGCGTCAACTGGTCTCCCAATCGAAAAGATTCAGCAAAAGATCAGAACGGACGTTAGTGCATTCTGATCTTGATCAGCTTCCTTCGATACCCAATAATTTGTTAAATTCTTTTTCAAAAGACAAAATTTTAGGGTCGTTCAACAAAAAAAAATAAAATGAGAACAAATTGAATGTTGATCACGGTTAGATTTTTCAAAATACAAAAGGTTAGAAAATACTGTGGGAAAAGGAGAAAATGCTGTTAACTATTATCTATACGAGTTTATTGTTTTTTTTTTTTTACATTAGGAATAAATTTGAAAAATTGTTGGAAAAGAGAACTTTGCTCGATAGGACAAGTTTAAAAAATCTAAAATTTTGACGTCACGTTCAGGGTTAAACAGTAATTCCTGTGAGAACCGATCACTCCTATGAAACAATGGCGTATTCATCCTTCACCACGCAATCCCGAGTTTTAACGAAATTCTTTTGAAAACATCGTGGGAAAAGGAGAAAGTGCAAGTTAACAGTATTTTCTCCTTTTCTCGCAATGTTTTCTACCTGTAAATTACAAGTTTTGAACCACATTTGTTTTGTCTTCTGAGAATGCTTTCAATTTGGACAAGTCTAATATTTTGTCGTTTGGTAAAGACTTAACATCATAATTATACAAGATTTCATTCGCAAGTATGATCAGACGTCACGTAACACATCGTCTGATCAGGATCCATGCAAAGCAATACAATAATTTGTAATCTACAGGGTTGGCTATGCGTCAACATGTATGCTCCCAGAAATAAAAACGGACAGTATTGCCTCACAATGTTTATTTCTCTAAGAACAGTATGTGTTTGGGGAACTGAACCAGAATTCACTAATCAGTTTTAAGATCATCCCTCTTATAATTCTCAATATTGTTCTAAATTTCAAAGTAACGACATTTCTCATTGGCTTAACCAAACGTTTCAGCCAACCAGAAATTACGTTACTTTCTTAAACCAGTCAAAGGCTAAGAATGCGATTTAGAATAATTGGGCCTTGATCTCTCATTTGATAAAACAAAGAACGGATTTACTAAAAATAGCGTATATCAGTCAGTGGAGCGTCACCACCAGTATGCAGTTGGTTTCCGCTAAACGTAGAAAATGTTCCAATACAAAACACGTGTTTTCTTTACCTGTACTTTTCGATTTTACTTACAAGCCCTCCTAGAACAAAATTAGCTGCAGACGACTTTTAACAGTGTACCACACCATTCCGAGTCTTAAGGACCATGACAGAGAAATCTTTTAAAAACATTGTTGGAAAAGGAGAAAATGCTGATAATCAGCATTTTCTCCTTTTCCCACAATGTTTTCTACCCTGCCAGAGATAGATCTCATCACTTGAGCCACATTTAGATTGTCGTGTGCAAATGATTTTTTATTTGTACAAGTTTATATTTTTATCGTGTGGTGACGAGTTAACAAGGGACCCCTATGATAAAGGGATACTCCATGTGCATGAAGGTTAAATACACGAGAGCTTGTGAAAACATGGGGACTAAAGTAGAAATTGTTCGTATTGAGCAATTTACCCCTTTGCCATAATGATTTCATAAATGATGTCTTGGAAGATAATTAACACATTCGCCTACAGGGTGGTTATGATCTTGTAATTAACCCTCTACCACATAATCTCGAGTTTAAACGACCCTGAGGAGGAAGGCTTTTGAAAATATTGTTGTGGGAAATGAGAAAATGCTAATAACTAGCATTTTGTCCTTTGCACCCATCTTTTCTATCCTTTTTTAGAACAAAGTCTATCATTTTGTTGTCTGCAAATGCTTTGAGTTTGGCTGAGTCTAATCTTTTGAAAACTTTTTTTTTTTAAACGTAACTCCTTGCCAATAAAAAAAATGAATTGGACTTGTTTACATTGAAAGCATTCGCAGACAAATTAGATGTGGCCCAAACGGTGGAAATTGTCTCTAAAAGGATAGAAAACGTTGTGGGAAAAAAGTATGCTGCTTAGCAGCATTTTCTTCTTTTCCCACAATGTTTTCAAAGGCCTTTTACCCTCAAGATCGTTAAAACTCCTGATTTTGTGGTAAAGAGTTAATAGAAGGTAAAGCGCTAATTCATGTTGATTTCTCTTATTTTTACGAGCTTTTTCTCAAAATCTGTTTTCTGCAAATTTGTTTACGAACTGAGTTACAAAAATACTAAAACTTTGGTGTTTCGAAATCGAAAAAGGATCGATTGCGTCAGTGTACGAAAAGACGTCATACAGAAAAGACTTTTTTTGAGCATTTTTTTTTTTCAAAAAGGTGGTGTGGTATTTGAATTAATCAAATAAAATGTATATTTTACGACTGATTCTTAACGCAAAACCGGATACTCTACATATAAGATCAGACAGCAGGTTCTGTGCAGGCCGATCTTGATCTACGCCGTACGCAAAAGGTTTTTATGTCGCCATCGGCGGTAAAATTTGTTCTCTAAAAAATTTGAAGCAGGACAATTTTAAAATATTCTTGAAAAAACATGAATTATCAACAAGAATTAGAGTTAAACCCTATACCACACAATCCCGAGTTTTAACAACCCTGGTGAAGAGGCCTTTTGAAAACCTTGTGGGAAACGGAGAAAATGGTAGTTTCCAGCATTTTCTCCGTTTTCCACTAGGTTTTCTACCCTTCCAAAAACAAATTTCAAGGTTTGGGTCACACTTAATTTCTCTGCTACAACTGATTTCAACTTGGACAAGTCTGAAATTTTATCGTTTGGGAAAAAAAGTTAAATACATGGTTACATGAAGAAACATTGTGACGAAAGAACATTGTCATAACCAACAATTTCTACAATATTTCAAGAGCCGTCTGTTGCAAAGCAAAAGACAAAAAAAAGTTTCTCTGCTGGAGGTATTCAGTAACCCTTTACAAAACAATTCAGATCTAAACGACCCCGACAGAAAGAAAGCTTTGAAAAACACAGTGGGACAAGTATCAAAACCAGCTTTTTCTCCCGTTTCCCACATTGTGTTCTTCCCTTTAATACACAAATCCTATCTTTTGAGATTAATCTGATAAATCACCAGGAAATGCTTTCAAAATGGACAAGTCTAAAGTTTTGTCGTTTGGTATAGAGTTCAAGACAAAAGTGACGCAACCAACCACTTTGAAAGAAGACTTAAGTATGATGGAATTATGGGGGCTTATATCAAACCCCATTTATTCACATGTAGGCTGCATGATTCAAAGCGCTTTGTGCAAAGTGGAGATCCAAAATCAGTCTAAACAGAAAGTGAAGTCTGATCTTAGACCTACACTGTCCGACAAAGTAATTTCTTTTTCCCTTTTCGGTCTGACAGAAGTTTGAAATCGCAGTTATTTGGGTTCTACAATTAGATGGAAGTTTTTTGTTTAATATTTTAAGCAGTTTATGGGATAGATTAACTAGTCTGATATTACGCTTATTCCCCATACTGCAATGAGCTTTACCTGCAATTTCTTCTTTTCCCACAATGTTTTCAAAAAGTTCTTCATTAGGGTCGTGAAATCACAGGTTTTTTTGGTATGGGTCACATTCAAATCTTGGCCGATATAAAATGAGGTAAAAACAGCAGTCTAGTCTAGGAGGCCACTGGATTGAGCAACAACCTGTTTTAACGCTGTACCACACAATCCCGAGTTTTCAAGACCCTAATGGAGAAGACTTTTGAAAACATTGTGGGAAAAGAACATGCTGGTAACCAGCATTTTCTCCTTTTCCAACACTGTTTTCTGACCTTTCAGAAATAAATCTGATTATTTAAGCCACAGTTATTTTGTCGTCTGCAAATGCTTTCAATTTTGACCAGTCAGAGATAGCAAATGTTCCTGTACTAATCAAGCACCTGTCTTAAAGACCCAAATGCAGCCAAACGTAAACATTGTGGGGAACAAATTGCAGGCACATTAATTCATTTCGTTCGACATTATGGATATTATTGTCGGTCTAGAAAGGTGTTATAGTACAGAATATCAAATCTCCAGTCGCTGGGAGAAATATGAGTCTTACAACTAGAATTACAGTTGGCAACTTTCATTCTAGTTTTACAATTCTTTTTCCTGCCAGCGACTGGCACTTTAACAGACGGTACTGTAACACAATGTCAGACCCATGATGACACCCATTAATGTAACGGTATGATCTAAATTTGCCGACATTCTTACATCCGAATTGTTAACTTTTGGCCGCTGGTGGGCATTTAAGCATTCCTTCTTTGAATCGGCCCTGAGTGCTTGTTTACTACAATACTACAACTTAGCATTAGAGAGTTATTTGTAAATGTTTCACCGGTTTGGCTGTCATTCCTTGGGTAGTATATCAGATACGTGCGCCTGTTTTATTCCATCTGCGCCGAAAACAGAGCCTTTTTGCAAACGACATAGATAAAGATCAGACTGCACGGAACGTGTGGTCTAATCCTGGAACTATACCTTCTTTTGGTTCAGTCAAGCCTTTAAGACAAAAAGCTCCCATGGATTGTATTTTTCGCCAAGGAAAGAATAAATGAAACTTCAAGGGTAAGACCTATGATCCAATAATTCCAGTATAATGCCTATTCACTTATTCGCGTGCGGTAAGATATCGATTAGAGTTTGATATTATCAAAGCGCTGAAAGTGCCGAGATCCAGACCATGTGCGCTATTGTTTTCTTCTTTCTATTCTGTAAGATTTGTCTGTTTTATCTGTAAGATGTATTTGATATTTTACGCCGTTTACAACTAACCTTTAGATACATCACTACAGCTACTGCATCTTTTGCCTACCTTAACCCTTGTCCTGCTAAATAAATTAAATGAAACTTTTCAAACCAATGGTAAAAACCAAAATTTTGCTATTTCAAAGTTATCTTTCGGGGGAAATTATCTTCTTATAGAACAGTGTGGATCCAAGATCAGACTGCACGTTTTGTGCAGTCTGATCTTGATCTATACTGTCCGCAAAAGGTCATATAGTTACGCTTAGCAGCTTAAGGGTTAAGTATATTTCTACAGCCAGTGCATACATTGGGTATCATCTAAGCAGATAGAGTGACGAGAGCCTGACTGTGTGTGTTTAATTTTTGGCTTTAAAGTTTGTTTGTTACGTCGTTTTCAACAATCCTTTCGTTATACCACTGTGTCAAGTACATCTATCCACACGCCTTTAGTTATATTGCACCAGTTGGGAATAATCAAGGCACAGAAAATGCTGAGATTCAGACAGTGTTGGCGGTGTGTGTTGTTTAATTTATCTGTTAGATATTTTTGTTTTATTTGTAAAACTTGTTTGTTTGATATTTCACGTTGTTTTCAGAAATGCTTCAGGTATATCACGGCGGTCAGTGCATCTGTAGGGTAAAATCAGAGGACTGAGAGTGTTGTGAGCCAGTGTTGTAGTTTGTGGTTTTCCTATATTTCTTTTTAAAAATGATTTACGTCGCTTTCAACAATCCTTTAGTTACATCACGACTTCTAGTCTGTATATCCATATGCCTAGATATATAATGGTGACAAGTTCATTAAAGCACCGACAGTGCTGAGAGCCAGACAGAATCTGTGTCTGTGTGTTTGTGTGTTTTTATATGTGTGCTTTGTTATCTGTAAAATATGTTTGATATTTTACTGCGACTTAAACAATTCTTGTGATTAAAACATTTTGGCTAGCGCATAAATCAGATATCACCAAAGCACTGAGAGTGCTAAGAGTGTGTTGTTGCTGTTTTTACTTTTAGAATTTGTTTGTTTGTTATTTGAGGCCGTTTTCAACAATCCTGTAGCTATCTTAAGTTAGTACGTGTAGTTATATTACCATGGCAAGTGTATGTATCCATTAAATTTTGTTGTTTCTTTGATCTGTCGTTTACACAAGGCAAAGGTCCGGTTGCTTCACTTCATAAATAGGGCCAAATCTTGCGGCAATCACTTTCATCTGCTATCGGAGAATTGTTTTCCCTGCTTGGATATGAACTAAGATTGCCTGGGTTATAAGCCCTATGTATTTTGGTAACAATATATCTAAAGCCCTCTATCAATTGTGTTTGTTTTTTTATGGGAGTATAAACTTTTACTATAATTTTGCGAAATGTATCGAAGAAATTGGCGTTTCATAACCGATAAGCGACACTTTTCTTGAGGAGATTAGTTGATAAATGGTGTGAATTCAAACTAGATGGCAAACACTTGACGACAGTATTTTTGCCATCTGAAACCCTTTTTCGCAACTGACCATAGGTAGATTGTGTCATGTAAAAAATCCCTAAATATACCATTGGTCTGGGCATAGAACTGGTAAGTGTTGTTTGTGCATAATTGTGAGCTCTTGCCATTTTCTTTCAATCTCATGGTGAGGAGAGTCTGATTTGTTTTTAGAAAGACGACGGATATGTGCCATTTCTGTGCATTCTGGTATTGTTGTACGCTGTCGGCAACAGAAAATCGGATCTTGATCCACATCGTCTTACAAAAAAAAAAAAAAAAAAGCACTAAAGTTGTGTCTCGCCCTCTAAAGGTAAAGCGTTATACAAATTATTCTATCCGTCGGCACTTCATGGAGTAGACCGGACGGTGATTTGATTAAATGTCCCCCCAAATTCCGTTAAAAGAAGCACTATAAAAACTGTACTTTATAAGATTGCAGGACGGAGTTATCGATTTGATTCAGTTTGTTATTAGATTTCTGTGACAAAGTGCTAAATTTCCTTGTCACTGGATTCTCAGCTGTCGTCATTTCTCGTTATAACCGTGCACCACATAGAACCGTGCTTTCCAAGACGATGAGGAAGAAGTCTTTTGAAAATATGATTGGAAAAGGACTAAATATTTGTAACTAGAATTTTCTCCTTTTTCCACAATGTGTTGCACCCTATCAGAGACAAATCCCATACGTAGAACAACGTTTGCTTTGTCCTCTGCAAATGCTTTCAATTCGGATGAGTAGAAAATTTTGACGGCTGGTAAAGGGATAAAGAGGGTTAAATATTTTTAGTCGCTGAAATATATATACATTTTCTGAAAGTGAATTATTTGACAGAAAAAAGAACTTGTCAGTCCTGTATTTGCCACCAGACTAATGCTCGGGCTCATCACCCAGCAGCATTTAGTATCACATCTTTCTGCAAAACTTTGTTAAACCGCTAGTCACAGAGCGCTTGAACTCTTTTTCAGCACCAAAATGATAAACTTGACCCCTTTTGAACGCTGAAAATACAGTGCTCTGAAGATTATATTTTCTAAAAATCTCTCTGTGCTCGATTTAACAAGCGGATGGTATAGATCCGAAGCCAGACTGCACCGGATGTAAAGATATCGAATCTATGCCGTCCGCAAAAAAAATGGAGCAATGCAACCAAAAAGGTTTTAATGCAGCTCCGTGATGACTTATTCCAAGCAAGTCACCACATAATCATGAATCCGTAAAATCCATTTAGTCTTACAACTGATTGAATCATATGGTAGAATGGTTCTTGGACGTGCAGAAAATTTACCAATAGGAAAAAGATTCGACCCATGTCAGCCTGCGTCAGCCTGTGGACTCTGCAGGCTGACATAGTTTATACTTTTTGCAAATGCATTAAGTCCCTTTTCACTGAGCATGCTTATATATTTTCGACAGCTTATATGAAGCTGAAATGGTACGGATATTATAATACATTACGGGAAAACCAAATTATATGTATTACGGTTCAATTCAAACCTGACTTTTACCTGAAAATATCACAAAGTATATTGTTCTTGGTTTTCTGATCTGAATTGCCACAATCTAAAAAAAAAAGACCTTAAAGTTTTCCTCTCTTTTCTGTCTTAAAGTTGTTTCATAATTCCACACTGAAGGCCTGTTTTGCTTTATTGGCAAAGCGTACTACCGATAGCAAATCCGGACAGAAAACTTTGCCAAAGGTTTTCCAATCCCTGTGTTTTTATTTATATATTTTAAGTATGATATGATTATCCTATATTTGGGTCAAAGCTAATCTCGACGATTAAACGTCCTTTAATCGAACCAGTTATAGATAATGCATTTATAAACATATAAAAAATTACCTTCGTGCATATGCTGTCGTTTTATTATTTTTCCGAAGGAGAGATTAAAATATCGTTCATTAACAACTGAAGACTCTTTTTGGTCATAGTTTAGAATCAAGTGGAAGAAGGTTTCGATCCAACAACAGTGTGACCGGTCTAATCTAGATTTTCATCGGCCATAAATGCAACTGGCAATAACAGTATCATTAAAATGGAATTAGTGTGAACAAGAGATCTTCTCGATAAATGATGAAATATTATAAAACGTTATCCTTAACAGATATGATTATGCCATAATACTTCTACACTGTTTTGATTTTCTTACGATCCACGATCTTACTTCCCTTTATGCTTGGCATATATTATGCAAATAAAGACAGCCAGTTCAGAGTGTAAGAGTATTTAGACATCAATAAAAGCTGAAATAACGGCATTCTTACGCAGATGTCCTGTGTCGCTCTTTGTCTTATGCAATCAATGCTCTGTTCAAAATTAAAAATATCGTTGGGCTTTAAACTAAGCATTTGCTGCAATCATTTCTCGTCTTAGTGTTGAATATTTAATGCTCTGAATAAGCGATTTGTCATATTTGGCTGGTTTGGGTTCATGAGTTAGCCATTAGTTTCGATCGTAGGTTTTAATCTTGATCGTGACTCTTTGGTAAACGTATATAAGAAGGCGCATTCAGGTGGTTTTGGCTTTTGAGCTAAGTTTTTTTTTTTTTATGGTTGCTAGTCATAATCTTGAATTTTCCTACATTCACATCTTTGCTTCTGTTGTCACGATTCGAGGGAGTTTCAATGCTACAAACGTAGAAATAAACGACCACGTTTTATCTTATCATCACATTTAAGCGACTCTTGTGTCGTTTTGGGCGACTTTTGCGATTATTATGGCAAAACGTGGAATTCCTTATAAAGAGCAATTTTCCCTTTTATCACAATATTTTCACATTTGTTTGTATTTATAGAGATCCAAAAACTGCATGTTGATTACTCTTATTTAACAGCTATATCAGTGTTGCAATTCCGTCTCAGGCAGTAATAGATTAATCCTATTTAGAGCGAAAACCTTAGTCTTGTTTCCGTTGACGCCATGTTAAATTGGATTAGGAAAAGCTAAATCCTACTTTACTACTCGTTCCTATACCTGCATTTTCAGCTGTCTTTAACTCTTTAACAGACGACAAAATTAAGGCTTGTCCTATCTGAAAGCATTTGCAGACGACAAATTCAGTACTGCTCAAATGAACAGGGTTTTTTTTTTTGTATGAAAAGACAGTCGTCTTCTTTGTGGGGAAAGAAGGAAATGATGATTGCTAGCATTTTCTCCTTTTACCACGACAAAAGCCATTTCACACGGATGTTGTTTAAAACAAGAGATTGATTGCTATTGCCGACGAAGGGAATCGAATTCATAACATACATATCCATTAACTTAGCCCCTGAGCCGCGCCAGGGCCCTTAGACTTGATGAAACAGGAGAAGGATCTAAGGAGGAAAACTAGGGGTCATAAGTTTTTTGTTTGTTGTGAAATACATATGTTACTTTTGAATCATGCTTTGACAACGTAGCGTAGAATACAGATGGGTTTAGACTAATTTCAGTGATCAAAGCTAATGACGTTGTCGTAAAATAAAAAAAAAAAAACCCACCAACACTGTGTACACTGTTTAGATTTTATACACCTATCCCGTTACTGAAGTGTTAACCCTTAAAGCACCTGTCAGTACTGTAGTTGTCTTTGCGGCCAGTGTAGATCAAGATCAGACTGCACAAAACGTGCAGTCTGATCTTTAATCTACACTGTCCGCTTTGCTGTACCAGCACAGACAAAAAAACAGCCATGAAATTGCGATTATCAGGGTCTTATACTTGAATGAAAATGCCAATTAGGTTTATTCGGCGTTTTCAGGGTTAACACTACTAATACCAGACTTCATTTATTTGTTGTGCGTTTTACTCTTCCAGCTCCAAATATATAAATTTGACATCTTTCGACCTTCATCGTTCAACTAATTGATTTTTATCCTAATGGCTTGATTTTAGAACCGTACGGTATAGATCAAATATCAGACTGCACGTTTCCAGAAAAGCCCCTATTTTCGCCTCTGTTGCTGAAAGACTTTAAGACGATTTTTTGTCACATTCAGTTTGTATAACACTCTTTGCCAGCCACTAGCTGCTTTCCAACATATACATCGTCGAAACAATATTAGTGGTTATAGAGGACAGAGCTTGGTCGAGCTGTGTTTTGGCTCCACGACCCCAGTTTCACTCGCCCGGTAAAAAACTCATGAGCTAGCAAAGAAGTGCGGCCAAACTTTGAAACCAAGTACAAAAAACACAAAGGGGATACCCTTCCCCGTACTGCACTGAATAGACTGTGGGGAAAAAGGAGCAATCACTTGTAACAAGCATCTACTTTTTTTCCCAAAATATTTTCAAAAACTGACCAGCGCAGGGGAGTAAAGAATCAGATTTTAAGCGGAAATGGTTTAATTGAAGATTCAATGGAATCCAGATATAGATGAAATCTATAGGAACAAGTTTAACATCAAACATTTGAAGAAGGTAACCCGGATTATAGACTTATTCTCGTCCATAATCGTTTTGGCTGATTCAACAAACATTATGCTTGTGCATACAGGGTGATTCATAATATCTGATACAGTTTCGATCCTTAATATTTTTTTACTGCCAGCAAATACCTTGTTATAATTTATCTCACAATACTCTACAATAATTACAGTTTTGTTTAATACACAACGTTAAGTACTTTTGTACTTACATGTTGAATAAAATAGGTCAAACATTTTCACAACATTTACAATGATATGCTATATGACGTTCATTCTGGGCTATTGTGACGTCAAGCCTCTCGTGAAAGTTTGCTATCACCGATGAACACATTTCTAGTTATATTTTACTCATCTCTCAACAAACAGATTGTTTCAACTCTCCAACAGTGTATGGTTTAGGTTAATATACATTTTCTTCCAAGTGTCCCCACGAGAAAAAGTCTAAAGGACTATGGTCTGGGGAATGAGGGGGTCAAAACCTTGTCAGGCCTGACTCATTTTTTTCCAACAGTTTCACGAAGCCAAGACAATACTGAATGTGCTTTATGGGGTGCTACTTCGCATCTATTATGAAAACCCTCTCCATGACGAAAAAGTTACCGTATTGGCGGCTTTAATTTACAGTGGTGTGATTTGACAATTCTTTTTTAACAAGGTGGGAAGACGCAGCCAGTTGTCAGTGAACGTTATCTGACATTGCTGAAAAACAAGTTTTTGCCAGCTTTACAGAGAAAAGGAGATTAAAAAGATTCAGTTCCAACAGGATGGTTCAGCATCCCATGTGTGTACAGCACATTCAATATTGTCGTGGCTTCATAAAACCTTTGGGAAGCTCATCTCCTTCAGGACTGACAATGTTGGCCCCCCCTCATTCCCCGGACCTTGGTCCTTTGGACTTTTTCTCATGGGAACACTTGAAAAAAAATGTTTATTAACTTAAACCAAACTCTGTTTAGAGTTGCAACAAGTTATTTATCGAGAGATGAGAAAAATAACACCAGAAGTGATAGCAAACTTTCAAAAGAGGCTTGACGTTGTAATAACCCAGAATGGACCTCATATAGAACATATGTAAAAGTTGTGAAAAAGTTTGACCTATTTTATTTAACATGTAGGTATTAAAAGTACTTAACATTGTATATCAAACAAAACTGTAATTATCGTAGAGTATTGTGATATAAATTATAACGAGGTATGTGCTGTAATCGGTGACCGAAGTCACAGTTATTATAATTGTGCTTAATCGGAGACTGTGTTAAACAGCCGTTATGTTGGTGCATAATCGTGTTCAAAAGACATTATGCTTTGTGCATAATCGGGGTCGTATTCAAACACGATATGCTTGTACATGATCGGGGGTCGCATTCAAAACACATTATGCTTTCGCATAACAAGGGTATGTAATTCAACAAACGTTATTGTTTGTGCATAATCGGGGGCCATGTTCAAAAGAAATTATGCTTCTGCATAATCGGGGGCCGTGTTCGGAAGACATTATGCGTGTGGATAATTGAGGCCGTTTTCAACTGATGTTATGCTTGTGCACAATCAGTCAGTATTCAACAGACTTTACTCTCGTGCATAATCGAGGACATATTCAACAAACACGCTTGTGCATAATCTGGGGCCGTATTCGAAAGGCATTATGTTTGTGCATAATAGAGGACCGCAATCAACAGACATTACATGTATGTGTGCGCACAATCGTGAGCCATTTTCTCTTACATTTTAAATCCATTTTTATAAGGTGATGACTTTTCAGGTCTCATCTTCTTACGGCAACCTACAGGCTAAAGTTTCGTGAACATGAATCACTGCTCTGTTTCAAGACAAATAGTTCTTCATAAATCAAAGAAAAGATGCATCTATGTCATTTGATATATTTGCAAATAACATGATGATTGAAAATCTGTGCAAGCAAATTACACAGATAATGAACTTCAGAATTAAAAGTCATAGAAATAGCTCTAGATTTGAAATTAGCCTCGTTTTGCAGCTTTCGACATGACCTAGTTCGTAACGTCAACATGGCCAATTAGTAAGGAAGAGAAACACTGCAAAACACCCCAAACCACTCGAAAAACACCAAAAACTACTGTCATTTCAACTAAACAACTATCCTTGCACCTAAAACGGCATGCAAAAAGGTTAGATACACAATTTTATGGAAAATAGTTGTGAAATAAGGCTATTAATCTTAGAAAAAATGCTGATCACAGTCAGATGAATAAAATTTTAATAATCTTAACACTGTTAAAGTCTATTTGCTACCAAATTTCTACCATCAACTTCTATTAGTAGTTTCAGTACTTTGATTAGAGATGTGGACACTAGTTTATTGCCATCAAAGGTGACCCAGATTCAAAAGTAAAAAAAAAAAAAAAAAAGAAAAAAAGAAAAAAACCTACAATCGCAAAATACTGTCCTACAGAAAATAATTCTTTCTGTTAAAAATCGCAATTCTGTTAAATATTACAATGTTTACAAGAACTACAAAATCTCTACTGCTCTAATTTGAACGATGCCTACTTGCATAGTCAAAGACTGAACAATGTGTCATTGATAAGATACAAGATGTTTTCTCATATGTAAATTAAGTCAGTGACATATGCAAACAAGCCTCATCTTTACTAATCTCAACGCAATCTTTTCATCCTCATGTTTTCGGGGGTGTGGTAGGTTTCGTCTGGCTACGAGTTCGCCCAACGGATAGGAAATTGAAAAAAGCACGAAAAGTTCATCTAAAAATGAACTCTAGAAAGAATTCAAAAGCACCTAATTGATATGTTCTGATTTGCCTTTTTCAATTTAAGAATTACAAAGAGATTTTTTTTCATGACATTTCCTATTGTTATAAATAAATAGCTATAAGCGGTGGGTAAAGTCATCGGATGGAGCTGCTCGACTTTAATAACCGGGTTAAACCATGTCAAACCAGACCATAACCGGATTGGACCGAATCAGACAGAAAAAGCAGATTGGACCATTTTGCTTCAATCTTGTATGGACCAACCAAATTTTATATTTACCATGGGAGCTTATTCCACATTCGCTAGTTTGTCAGTATTTTCAGCGCTTTGATTTTGTTTAATCCCAGAACTTATCGCCTCATTTGACGAACAGAACTTATTTTGTCACAACTATTTTTACTGCTACTGAATATAGGTAGAGAACACTGGCTCTAAGGTCCTGCGATATGGAAAGCATTAAATGTGCCTGAAATTCTCCTTTTGTGTCTTTAGAAATTAAACTTATTTACGTGTTTTTAAAGGTTGTATGCTGCTGAAAAATTGTACGTTTCCTTTGAAGTTTTGGTCATTTTGAAGCGTCTCGTCACACGTTAAGAAGTTCTTCATTTAATGCGTGTTCGTTAGCGCTGATTATTGTTTTAAGTGTCTTTTAGAGTACGATTATTTACGGCGTGAACCTTTCTACCCTTTCCAAACATTGATTTGCCAAGCTTTTGAAAACCTCCTGTTTCATTTTCCACCAGAACATTTAAAAAAGCAAATTTGATATTGTTTTGTCTGTATGTCTGTCTGTATGTGTGTCTGTATGTCTGTATGTGTGTCTGCCTGTCTGTCTATGCAACTATCTAACTGTTCGTCTGTCTGTCAGTCTGGCTGGCCGATTGTCTGTCGGACTGTCCGTCCGTTCACCCGCCCCCCCCCCCAGCCTACCCGCCCACCAGCCCATGAGCTTTTTGTCCGTCCTGCTGTCTGTCCGTCTGCCTGTCAGTCTTGCCGAAATTCTCCGACAGAAATACAGTGTGATAAGAAAGATGTCGAGTTTATGTATTTGGCGCTGACTGATTTCATCAAATAAAATTTCTTTAACCCTTAGCCTGCTAAATAAGTTAAATGAAACTTTCAATCCGATAGTAAAAATCCGAATAATGTTATTTTGATCCGACTTTTTTGGATTGAAAAAATATCTCCTATTCGGACAGTGTAGATCCAAGATCACCTGCACGTAATCTGCAGTCTGATCCTGATCTACACTGACCGAAAAAGGTCAGTGAGTCCCCCCTTAGCAGCTGAAGGGTTAAGAACATATTACGTTGCCTTATAACGGAAACAATGAATGTAAACAACATTCTTTAATAACATTCCTTGATATGAAAGTTTAAAAAATGCGCCTACCCAATGTAAGATTTCATTCAGAAAAAGATTACGTTGTTATTTACCGTCCCCACGATAAGTATTCGGTAATTATAGTTCAACCAAAAACCCGGGTCTCCTGTATCATATTTCGTCAATAACCAGCCACTTCCATATATTAATTCGATTTTTTATTTGCCCTTTACTGTCTATCAAAACGACAACAATTTCGTCTTGTAAAATTAAAAAAAAAACAAATTTGCAGACGACGAGTTGAATGTGGTTCAATTTGAGAGCTTTATTTTTGAAAGGATAGAAATCATCGTGGGGGAAGGAGAAAATGCTGGTTACTAGGATTTTTACCGTTCTACAAGAATATTTTTAAAAGCCATTCTATTTTCCATATTTTGTGGTAAAAGGTTAAAAACGCTTAACGAGTTGTGTGTACTTTTTCTATCGGGAAAGGAAGCCAAATCATTGTTTTTTCGAGGGTTGGTTTTGTCAGTCTACTTCTCGAAACAGCGGAAAGTGTAGATCAAAGATCAGACTGCTCGTATTTGGTCGGCAAAAATAGATCAGCTATTTATCCATAGTGTCTGCGCGAAAGACATACCTTGCCCTTACCGTTCAAAGTGTTCATTCGTTTCTTGATTAATGTAAAATTGAGATGAAATGAATCATTGTTAAAAAACGAATTAATTTTTCTTTATAATCGGGAGCGTTTCTTTCAATGTTTAACTCAAAACTGAATGAATAGATAAATTAATAAAACTAAAGACTGGTCGGTGGAAAGTTCTCATTTCAAACGACAGTCTAAGACTTTAGATCGGTAAAATATGAAAAAAGACAGAATATGTGTAGTTAAAAGAATATTAATTCAGAGAAAATCGGCAAGAACGTCATGAACTATTTCTCGAATTGTCATTTTTTTTTCAAAATATTCAAGAAAATTTACCTCAAGCCAAAAGTTTACACACGATGCTTCAAGTTGTCATCTGCTGTAGACATAATGGTATATGAATGAATGAATGAATGAATGAATGAATGAATGAATGAACGAAAGAACGAACGAATGAGTGAATGAATGAGAGAGAGAGAGAGAGAGAGAGAGAGAGAGAGAGAGAGAGAGAGAGAATGAATGAATGAATGAATGAATGAATGAATGAATTGACTATTACAACCTGTACATAGTCAGTTACAAACAAAATATATACAAACTTATCTCCAAAGAAGCAAAGGGTTTGAGCCCCGAAGGTCGAAGATCGCGAAATTAATGAATGAAAGTATTTAATCGAGTTCCATTAAATATTTATCTCATTTTAGAGAATTCAAAAAGTCAAACGCTTAATCCTTAAAGCGCCGGCTACAATTTATTTACTTTTACGGACAGTGTAGATCCAAGATCAGCATGCACAAAATGTGCAGGCTGATCTTGGTTCTTCACAGTCCGCTAAAGCCTATATCCTGAACAAGTCATCCGTAAGATAGTAACATCAATTCTGACTACTTTTTCATTGACTGAAAAATTTTCTACTTGGTTTATTGTGGGCTGTAAGGGTCAATGATTATTTCCATTGATAACTCTCCCGTTATTCAAGTCATTTGCACTTGGATTACACGCCCAGTTATAATCCGTTGAATGAACCGTGCAATATGTTGGTTGAAAAAATTCCTATTTAAAAAACAAATTCGATCGTACTATAAGAAAAAGTGATTAACAAAAAGTTGAATGGTTAATTGGAGAATAGTTTTCTTTTCTCTTTTTTTTTTCGTGAAATATGATGGTCTCAAACACGCAAACTTTAAAACGAACGGATTTTAGGTCCTTTTGTTCATCATTTCCTTCATAATTAATTTTTCATTTTTTTCTTCAGTCACATTTAACGTGAGTGTCAAATCAGTTAGAATTTTAGTCATAAGAGTTGAATAAGCAGTCATTCCGTATCCGGATGATTTCAATCCAAATTCATGTCCTATTGTTTCGGTCATTCCACACCTACTTTTCTGGTCATTTTGTATATACACATAGTAAGTAAGATTTAGTCATTTGGCCAGCAACATGCGAAAAGGGGAATTCGGACATTTGCGTAAAGTGTCGTCTCGGATCAGCCAGTGCAGTCTGCGCAGGCTGATCCGAGACGACACTTTCCGACTACATTCGATTTTGTCCTACCGTAGACTTGCCCGAAACAGAAAATTATATAAGAACGGAAAGTGTAGTCTCGGATTAGCCTGCGCGGACTGCGCAGGCTGATCCGAGACGACACTTTACGCAAATGTCCTAATACCCCTTTTCGCATGTTGCAGGCCACTTGGTCATTTTACACTAAGTTCAGTCACTTCAAATAAAGATATTCTTGATTCATTGGACTGATAAGCCCAAATATCAATCTGGAACTCTTTTTTTTTCTATATAAGATGCAGGACTGTGTATACTAGAACTGTAACGAACGTGCACGTTTTATCCATTTTCATGCATTTTTAAACGTTACTTGCATATCTGTTTCACGCAAAATGCAAACATATGTACATAATCTAAGAACGGCGCAATTCATTCATTGAAAAATACTTCCTCTTTATTCTCATATCCCGCTCCCAACTGTCCCCCTCACAATTTAAATGTTTGCCTTCTGTATATCTATTTCGAGAGGGTGGGGATCAAATGACCACCATGTGAGGGAAAAGGTCTAGGGAAAAACGTCTTTTGATATGGCACCACTATGCCCAAAAAAGCCAGCTAAATCAATAGGTAGAATGGTCCTTTCACATGCAGATAATGTACCTACAGCAAAAAGTTTCGATTCATGTCAGTCTGCGTGGACTACATGTGAAATTATGTAACTATATATGAGTCTTGCTTTAGCAAGAAGGAGTTGATGCATCCCCGTGACGCACACCAAGCAAGTCATCACATAATTATGGGTCCATGAAATCCATTTTGTCTTAAAACCGCCTGAATATTGAGGTAGAATGGTCCTTGGATATGCAGAAAACTTACCCAAAGCAAACCGATTCGACTCAGGTCAGCCTTCGTGGACTGCACAGGCTGATCTAGGACGCTACTTTTTGCAGATACATTAACCCCATTTTCACAGAACATGGCTCATCATGGGGTGAAAGATGCTAGAAAGATACTAGAAGCGAATAGCCATTGAAAGATTAGAATTCCGAATACATTTTCAAGAAAAATCAACACAACAGTCTCTAAATTGGAATGAAAAATCAATAAATCCTGGCCCTTTCTAACTTCTTTTAAATCGAAGTATCATCATTATATCTATTATGGAAAGAAGGGGGTTAATTATACAAATTGACGATTCTTACACGCACCGTTTGACATTTGTAACAGCGCAAGGTCGTGACTCAGTCCATTTAGTCTCCCCAAAAGATTGATACAAGATTTGGTCCATTTGGTTCTAATTGTACCGGGTGCGTGGATTAGTGATAAGGCCCGATTTTACATAATTTGAAATCATGCATAGAAATAAGAAACATTTTAAAGTGATTAGAGAGCACTGTATGATTAAAACACAAAAACATGGTATCGTTTCAAGACAGGTTTTCGACTATAAGGTGGTCCCTAATTAAACCTTGAACCGTTTTCAGGGGACATGGATGACTAGTGAATAAACCAAACTTTGAAATTTACTACATTTCTGAACTTAATGACGACAAAATATTTATGGAATATAAAACAACATAATTTTATTTTCCAAATGACCTGAAAAACCATGTTCGTTGCCATTACAAAGCTTATTTAAGTGATTTGTGCTCCGGTAAAGGAGACTTCAATGCATCTCCTTCATGCATTATACCAGGCAAGTAATCACATAATTATGGGTCCATAAATCCTTTTTGTCTGAAAACCCTCTGAATAATGAGGTAGAAGCCCTTGGCACAAAAAAAAAAAAAAACCGAGACTAGTCGGCCTGCGGGAATTGCGCAGACAGACCTGGGTTTATATCGTTTGCAGATACAATACGATTCATTTTCAGAGCATGCTTAGATTATACTTTGTTCATTCAACGTAGCAAATGTTTGTCTACATACCATAAGGCTATAGATGCTTCTTTTTTCTTGCATTCCGTGAATCTAAACGGGCACGGTGCCATATGTGATCCACATTTTTCAATTTCGACAAATATAAAATTCATCGTTTAGGGAAGACTAAGGGGTAAGAAAAAATGAAGAAAGCATGCACCTTGAGACATGAAGCATTTTCATCGCTTGAAGCTTTTATACACCGGTATCTGTCAATATGCAATTAAAACCCCTTTTTTTTCAGAATAAAACAATTAGGATGTTCGGAAAATTGCAAAACATTTCAAAGAATGTTTATGGTTCACTAACAATTGCGTTTTTGTTTCACTTTGAATTCCCAAAGATAACCCTCAAATTTTATAAAGGAAATAATGTCGCCGATTTTCTTTTTTTTTATGCTAGTAAAACAAAAGGTTGTCTTATCAGGGTTTTTGCCGTAAATTTGATTGCTTCTTTTCTAATTTTTTTTTCAGTGGTACATGGCTTGATCCCTTGATGGAGTTTTTTTTTTCTTCTTCCTAGATAATAAAGAAACATAATACGGTTCTACCTCAACAAACTAACTAACGCTTATCCTGCCGAATAATTTAAATGATACCTTGAAGGAGACAGTAAAAAAACCCGAATGTTGACATTTCACAATTATTTTTCGGGGAGAAACATCTCTTTGTCGGACAGTGTAATCCAAGATCAGACTGCACGTTCTGTGCAGTCTGATCTTAATCTACACTGTCCGCCAAAGGTCCTTGAGTCGCGCTTAGCAGTCTAATGCTTAATAAAAAACCAAACTTAATCTTGGTGCAAAATCAATGAACCCTATGTTTTCTTTGAGAAAAAAAAAAACATCTTTTTATTCCGAAGATTGAGGAAATTTAATGCAACATTATTCATTATCTCTCACTCTCTAACTAACCGTTAGATATTGATGCGACTTAGTTTTTTTTTTTAAGAAATCAGGCTCACATTGTTGTATCAAGATACTAGTACATTTAAAGAGTAATGCAATTTCTTTACGGCCAGCTCATTTGGTACGGCCATTTAGTATTTGCGTTACTTTGAAAGCTAGAAAATTCATAAGAATTCGACTAAGAAAATGACTATGGTAAGAAATTAATCCTTCGTATTCTAGATTTAGAATGTTACGCAATATCTGATTGTCGAAACCAAATCATTCGATTGGCCAAATCATTAACTTAACTTTTTAATTTTAAAAATTCGTGAGAATCAGACTAAGAATGGTGCTCCTAAGAATGGTGAACCTTGGCTTAGATTGTATGGTGTATTTTTTAGGTATATGCAGAGAACCTCTAAAAGCTCATGGACAGATGCTCATGTCTCCTTGATATAACTAAAATATTACTGAAAAGTTCAACGTTTGTCACCAACTAACACTTTAGCGCCATGGGCGAAAACTGCGGCTTTTGAGGACTGCATTCTCCAGTTTCAGCAGTCGAAATAGGTGCTGAAAGAGAAAAAATAGCAAAAAAAAGCCACCACAGTTAAATCATTACGACATCACATTTCTTTATATTCAAGTGAACTGAATTTAACGAGAAACTCATCCAAAGAAAATCTGATACAAGGTTTTGCAGTTATCTATAAAGTTAAACTATCATAGACCTTGATTAAGTTTATTTTTTTTCCCTTGTAAGATAAACGATATCTGTTCCTTCACCCTTTCACCGCTGTAAGCTAAAACGGCATGACCTTTTGCGGACAGCACAGATCAAGATCAGACTGCACAGAACGTGCAGTCTGATCTTGAATCTATACTGTCCGTTTGTTGAGGCAAATCTTGAAGTTATATATCTTTTTGAAGGCTAAGCAATATTTAATTTGTCGTCTGCAAATGCTTGGACAAGTCGAGAAGTATGTCGGTAAACAGCTATACTAGCACCATACACTGACTTTCGGATGTGTAACAATTTTGTTTCGTCTTTAATTAACTCTTGTACCAAACGACAAAACTTTGGACTGGTCGGAATTCAAAGCATTTGCAGACAACAATTTAAACGTAAATCAATTGGTGAAATTTGTTTTTGATGATGAAGAAAACATGGTGAGAAAAGGAGGAAATGCCGGTTTCCAGCATTTTCTCCTTTTACCACTATGTTTTCAAATGCCTTCTTCTCGTGGTAAAGACTTAACGCCGTAAGTATCATTCGCCGAACAGATTAAGATCAGACGGCACAGAAAGCGAAGTCTGTGTTTTATGTCGTGTTTAAAATTTTCAGAAAAAAAACTGCTAACGATGTATTCACCAACAATACTCGTAATCCATAATCCGTATTGTGTATTCCAAGATATTCTAAATTTGAAAATAACACAACTTCTGGTTGGCTAAACCAAATGGTTTAGCCATTTAGAAGTTTTGTTACTTTCAAATTAAGAATTCGGGAGAATAACACTAAGAACGTTCTTAGGAATAGCTGGCGAAGAACGGGCCCGGTAAATACGGGTCCAGGTTACGAATCGTACACCTTCAGTTCTGAGCCACATTGGAACCATAGATAGAATAAGATAAGACACTATGGATGTGCAGGCTGATCTACACTCTTCACCAACAGAAATCAAATCTGCAATATGCGCGAATAGGATGCAAGGAAATGAAAAGGTAAAATTAATTGACGCTACAACACTTACGATCTTAACCTCAAGATCGTCGAATGACCCCAACAGACATTTCAGTCTCTGAATAAAACCTAAACAGTAGCAATTATCGTGGTTGCTTTTTCCTAAATTGTTTCAGCAAATTGGACAGTTTAGATCAAATGTCAGACTGTACGCTTTGTTTAGTCTGATCTTGGTCTTCACTGACCTCACAGGCAACTTTCATAGTGGAAGTCGCTTCAAGGGTTAACTGACACTTAAAACACCTGTAAGATCCGCATAATTACATTTTCTTTCAGTTAACCCTTTGGCTGCCAAGCGCGACTCAGAGACCTTCTGCGGACAATGTAGGTCAAGATCAGACTGCACAGAACGTGCAGTCTGATCTTGGATCTACACTCTCAAATTAGGGGATATTTTCTCAAAAAAAAAAAAAACTTCCCTTGAAAAGCAAAATAAAGGGTTTTACTTCCGCCTTGAAAGTTTTATTTCAATTATTTAGCAGGATAAAGGTTAACCATTAACTGAAAAATCTCGAGTTTTAGCGACGCTGAAGAAGAAGGAGAGAGAGAGAGAGAGAGAGAGGTCTTTGAAAACATTGCGGGGAAAGAAGAAAAATGCTAATAACTAACATTTTCTTCGTTTCCCACAATGTTTTTCTGCCACTCCGAAGACAAAGCACATCATTTGAGTCATGATCATTTAATTTGTAGTCTGCTAATGCTTTCGACTTGGACCAGTCTAAAATCTTTTCTTTTGGGTATAAAGTTAACCATTAGGCTGCCAAGCGCGACTCACTGACCTTTTGCGGACAGTGTAGATCAAGATCAGACTGCACGGAACGTGCGGTCTGATCTTTGATCTGCACTGTCCGTCAAGGAGATATTTTTCTGTAAAGTAAAGGTTTGAAATAACAACGTTAGGGTTTATACTACGAGCTTTAAAGTTTCATTTTACTTATTGAGCAGGATAAGAGTTAACACATCGGTTTGAATTATTCGTTTTCATTTCACGAGAAAAATGTATTCTATGACTAATACTGATTTCTTTCCTTTGCTTGTTGCTTAATGTCGTTTACTGATCATTAATTTATTTATATCGCGGCGGCCAGTACTCCTATCCATGCATTTCTGGAGTTTCTATTACCATTATTGTGTATTGCATGTTCCCTCATGTCACTTGCTGCTTTTTTCCAAATGATCATTGTCGGAACAATGTATACTAGTATGTCCTGTTGCAATGACTACCTCCCAGCCGAGTAGCTCAGTGGTTAGCGTATCAGGCTGACTCGTGACCTGATGATTCTGGGTTCGATACAAGGTTGGGACAAACTTTATTTCCGTCGATTTTTCGTCCTTCACCTCTGATGCACGTGAGAAAGTAATCAGTGGCTTGGAAAGAAAGTTGTGTCAGTACAGGTGTGAGAAAGTCAGGAAACCCATGCGTAGGTGCACTGGCCACTTTGGTATGACCTAAACTCCAAGACAAGAAATGGAATGACTACCATCGATCCTCGTGTAGAAATACGGTTTTGAACTCGCGACCCCTCGATAAGTAGACCTGAGCTACCATTGCTTTATTGGGGCTCCGCTTCATCAAAGTAATGGACACCAAATTACATGTAAAGTACAATGAAATCAGAATTACTGGAATTCAAAATAAATAACCCATACTGGCAAAAGGGGCTTTAACGCATCACCGTAATACATTTTACCAAGACATCACCTAATAAGGGATTCATGAAATTCTTTTCAGCTGAATCCTGAGGTAGACTGCTCCTTTGAAATGCAGAAATTTTACCACAGCAAAAAGTTTCGGCCCAGGATAGCCTGCCCGGACTGCGCATTAAGCCCCCTTTTCTCTGAGCATGGCTCATATATAATATACTCAGTTCTATCTGGAACAGACGAGCACTTCAAGGGGGTGGGGGATGAAGCTAGCTATTAGAATTGCTGTTCCGCTATTTTCTTTTGAAAGAGAATCAATGATCACGTCCATATGGCAACTAATAACCAAAATAATATAATTATATAGGCCCTTGTGTAAATATATATTTTTGCGAATTATCCTTTAGTCTTAACAACACATTCTCGAATGTTAACTACCCTGACGTAGACGTCTCTTGGAAACATTGAAGTTGAAGGAGGAAATTCCTTTTCCCATAATGTTCTCTTCTCCTTCTAATACAAATCCCATCGTTTTGAACCATTTGAGCCTTGTCTTCTAGCAAAGAGTTAAAACCTATCTGGCGTTTCTTAACCCCTGAGGCTGCTAAGCGAGAACAACTGACCTTTTGCAGACAGTGTAGATGAAGATCAGACTGCACAGAACGTGCAGTCTGATCTTTGATCTACATCGTCCGTTAAGGAGATGTTTTTCTCCTCAAAATGATTTTGAAATAGCAACATTCAGGCTTTTACTTTCGGCTTGAAATTCATTGCACTTATTTAGCAGGTTAAGGGTTAATATATACTACATTCCTTTTTATAGAATAAGGTAAAGTGTTCTTGTACAGTATAACTTTGCAATAAACCGGGTTCGGTAGCTCTGTCGGTTTTATACCACGGGTAGTTGGTTCAATTCCCCAACTCGGCCAAATTCTTTCCGAGGACTGTTGATAGCCACTGCGACAGAAATCATTTCTCCTTCACTGCCGAGCGTTGTTTCGACGATGCTTATGTGGAATACAATGCGAAGTTCATGTACTTGTATAAGAAATTCCAGGAAAGCAGGAAAGATGCACTGGCAGCCACGATATAACTGGAATAATGTTTAATACGGTGTAAAACAGCAAAAATAAATTCGGTATTAACAATAGGAAAGGACAGAAATATGCCAGCCATTTTTCTTTCGTTTTATTAACGTGCTCGTATTTCTTTTGATTTCATTGAACGAGACGGCTTGTCGTATAAATATGTAGTAAACCCATCGCAATGTATGTACAATGCAAATTATTGAAAGTTGCCAACTTCATGGCGTGAAAAGAAACGAGTGGAAGACTTTGGGCCATCAACAATAATTGTCATGTACCAAGAAAGGCTCTGAATAGTTATGCCCCATGAAGAGTTGGAAATTCAGAGAAAATTTTAATATCATCAACTGTCCGGGTGTTATTCAAACCGTTTGTCAGAATTCTGTTTATATAAAAGTAAGGATTCAATCATAAAACACTAATTAGTGGTTACTTTGATGGTCAGGCGTTAACTACGTGTTAATTTCCTACCGTAATTGATCCACCATTGTAAACAGTGACTTTCTAAGTGCTTTTACGAGATCAAGTAATTTGTGTATGACCACTATAGGTTTTTATGAACCCACTCCTGCCTCTTTGAATAGTAAGAATGGTGCATTTAGTCAAAGTACCTCACTGCTGCATTTAGCCGTAATATCTTACACGTCATTATACGAATGTGGCTTTCGTATGATTGAAAGAAAGCCCGAGTCGATATTAACTAATTTTGAATTCTAAATTCGTAGACAAATCACCCGACTGAGTGAGCCATTTTACCTCAGTCATTTTGGTAATCCTGGAACTTAGGACAACATTGAGGGCGTGTTGGTGAATACGTACCCCCGGATATACTTTCTACTTAGTTTAGAGCCTCATTGGAAGCACTGGGTTTTTTGTTGGAGTGTCCTTGGGCAAGACATTTCAGCGCCCCTGCGTAGTTCAGGTGAAACCCAGGACATACATGCATGTGAGCTGTCACCGTGATATTAATGAAAAAAATTTTGAAAACGGCATAAAACACCATTTAATCAATTATGTTCTATTTAGGGTTTTATGTTCGAAAACACAGTATAGACAAAAAATCCCAAATGCATTCCCTTTAAAAAATGACAGTCGACAGTAAAACAGTTACAAATAGAGAAGAGACATATATAAATACAAACAAAGTTTTTGTATGGATGGCGTGTCATGCTGTTTCAGTTATACCACGGCGTTCAGTGCAGTTGTCTACATATCCTTTGGCTTTTGCAAACACTGCTGTGTACGTCACACTTTAAAAACCACTGGCTGCTTTCTAATTCAATGAAGTCGACACATACACTTGTATTCAGCAATGTGACAATTATAGGTTCTTATCGATCCCCGAAATAAGTTTTACCGGAAGTAGAATTAACAACATCTTGATAAACTAGTCCCGTACTTTTCCATGGAGCCACCGAGACCAGGCGAATGATAGACATGTAGATAAGCAGACAGAGAGACAGACCTAGAGACAGAGAGACAGACTTGGAGACAGAGAGAAAGACCTAAAGACAGGCCTAGAGACATTTAGACGGACCTGGAATCAGAGGGACACCTAGAGACAGAGAGAGAGTCAGACAGACAATCAGACACACAGAGACAGACGGACCAAAATTCGACATAATAAGTGGAAGACGAATAGAAGGTAACTGTTGTCTACATTAACACCGTGTAATCACTTTCGGCGCCATAAGCGAAAACAGGGTTTTTGTGGACGGTATAGATCGAACTGCACAGAACATGCAACCTGATCTTGGATCTATACCGCCTACTTGTTTAGTCAAGGCTAAAGATAAGATAAGAATCTGTCTGAGTTTCAGAAGAATATGTTAGTATCCGTCGAAGAGGTCGTGTTAATCTCTTTTTGGCAAGGAAAGACTTGTAAAGACAGATTGAGACAGCATGGCAGATAGACAGTTTTAACGATGTTCTTATGTGGTTTTAATGTCTAATTATAAAGGTAAACGTAGCCACTGTACTTTGAATAAACAGATTGATTTCAAAAACTTCAATCAAGGTAATTCTAGTTGTTTATCTTTTGATTATTGAAGTTTTAACCCTTTCTCTGATAAATGACTAAATGTGAGAGCCATGCTTTGTGAAAAAGGGGTGTAATGTATCTGCAAAAAGTATCGATTCAGGTCAGCCTGCGCAATCCGCCCAGGCTGACCTAAAGCGATACTTTTTCCTTTTGGCAAATTGTCTGTGTGACTAAGGGCCATTTCACCACACGATTCAGTTAGTTTTTCATCACAATGGATCCATATTCTGCAACGACTTGCTTACGGTATTATGATTCTGCGACGACCTGCTTACGGTATTATGATTCTGCGACGACCTGCTTACGGTATTATGATTCTGCGACGACCTGCTAACAGTATTATGTATTACAAAGCTGCATTTACCCCCACTTTTCCAGAGCGCCGTTTATGTGCTTTTTTTTTCCCCGACGGACACAAATATCATTCCTCTACAAATCAAACCGTCTCCTGTTAGTTCTGAATTAAATGACGGAGTTGACAATGTTTGTCTCTGCCAAATCTTCAGATTCGGATCTTTATTTCGACGCCTGACTGGACAGTTCCACAGCAAAGCAGCTTGTGGTACATGTAATGGTTGGGTATTAGATTAAACAAAACTTTCTGTGTTGTCTGATCTTGAGATGCGTCGTTTGTAATACTTTGTTGTCAGGTCAATAAATTCGACTTTTATATCGACGTGGGAGAAAGACTGTAGAGTCATCTTCCAGGAAAGTGATATTACAGCAGCAAATGGCGGACCTCTCAGATCCAAGATCAGAATACACGTATTGTGCAGTCTGATCTTAAGTTATACCTTCTGCAAAGGCTGATTAAGTCACGAATGATGGTGAAATATTTTATTTCACTACTCACAGCTGATAAGCTGATTTGTTAATACATGTAGGTCATTGATATATGATAGTAAAACACATTCCTACACATTGTTGCATCATCTCTGTCTGTCGGTCTGTCTGTCTGTCTGTCTGTCTTGGATCTACAATGTCCAATACGGTGAGAGCTTTCTGGCAGTGTACATGTATGTTTTTCTTTGATTTTTCTATACAAGTACAGGTGAGACCAAGGGAAGACACAAATAAGTGAGCTATCACCGTGATATAACTGACCTGTGAAGACGGCTTATTACATTACTAACCCTTTAAAAGCCAAATGATTACACAAATTAGACCTCTTTTCACAACTGAAAATACGATATGTAGATCGAGACCTAGACAGTACTAATCTTGTAGTTCTGACTATGCGAGCGGATGATAAATTTTCAGATCGGGCTGGACATTCTGCGCAGTCTGGTCTTGATCTATGCCGTCTGCATAAGCATCTGCTTTTGTTAATGGCACCAAAAAGAGGCAAAAGAAATCAGACTTGTAACTAAAGCAAGTCTCGCATTAAAGAGAAGTAAAGCGAAAATCGTTTGAGATACTGGGCGACTTACACATCGTTTGAACAAATTTACTTTGTAACTAGATCGGGGCTTAACTCTTCACTTAACGACAAAATTTTAGACTTTTCCTGGTCAAAAGAATCTTGCAGGAGACCAATAAAATGTAGCCGGACTGATGAGGGATTTGGCTGTAAAATAGTAGGTATAGATAAACATTGTGAGAAAAAGGAGAAAATGCTGGATACCAGCATTTTCTCCCTTTCCCACAATGTTTTCAGAAGTGTTTTCCTTCTAAGGTCTTTAAACCACAGGAGAGTTAGGCAAAGGGTTAAGAGCAAAGAAGATCAACGGGAATAAAAGGGTATCATACCCTTCAATCGACTTTTGATCACAAATTTTAATGTCAAGATCTCAAGAAAAACCCACTTCAAATATTGGCATTTGAAAAAGGGGGCCCCAATAGGCGTCATGGGGATCGTTTTTTTTTTACCTACCATTCTAAATTGCAGTCTTATACTTACTGTCAAGAATGTTCTAAATTTTAAAAGCAACAAAACTTCTGATTGGCTAAACCAAATATCGTATCAAATCAGAAACCATGTTACTTTATAAAGTCAGAATAGACTTAGAATAATACACGAAGTTTTAAGGAAAATGGATAATTGCTTCTTGAAGTTCACACTTTTATGGAAAGCAAAAGATTTGATAAATAAAAAAAAAACACTTCATGCTACGTCCTAACTCTCTCACTTTTTCTCTCTCTCAATGTCTCTCTGCCTCTCTCTCTCTACGTGTGTTTCTCTGTCTGTCTCTGTCTCTCTCTCATCCCCACTTGAGAATGTTTGTGCATGCACGAGTGTGTGTGTGTGTGCTCGCGCGTGATTGTGTGATGTACCTTACGTATATATATATATGAGGCCGATCCTCTAAGTCAATCAGAATAATAGTCGTGGAATTTAGAATCGAGTTTAGAAAGGTTTGTAAAAGCGGGGGGAGGGGATTGTACGGCTCAGGCGTAAAGTTTTGGATCGTACCTTGGATACCCCGGGTTCGAACCTCACCGTAGGCACTAGGTTTTCTTAAGAGTGTCTTTAGGCAAGACACTTTAGAGCCACTGCGATAGTGAAACACAGGAGGCACTGGGTCTTCGTGGACGTGTCCTTGTGTAACACATCACTGTAGAGTGCTGGTACAACTGAAATCCAGGACATAGTACATGAATATGTGAGCTGTCGCCGTGAAAACGGGATGAAACACCAGTCAGTAAATCAGTCTTTGACAAGAATTTTACCATTTTCCATTTTTTTTCCTTTTCGTTATATTAATTTTCACCTTTTTTCTGATTATTTTCAGATATTATATGAGAAAATCCTATGGAAGCAAAAAATGGATTATCTACCTCGAGGGTGAGTTTTTTAAAATGAGTCACGCTCTGGCAAAAGGGGGCTTAATGCATCTTTGTAATCCATCATACCAAGCAAGTCGTCACATAATTATGGGTCCATAAAGAACATTTTATTTAACAACCAACTTAATCATAAAGTAGGCTGGTCCTTTGTCATGCAGAAGATTTACCAAAAGCAAAAAGTTTCGGCTCAGGTCAGCCTGTGCGGACTGCACAGGCTGACATGGGTCGAAACTTTTTGCAGATGAATTTAGTTCTCTTTTCAGACGGTATAGCTCAAAAGTTGTATTCCCTCTTTTACCAAACACTGGTCCCAATTGAAATCATCTACAGAAGACAGATTAGATGCCTACCAGATGATATGATTAGGTTTAGAGAGAAGAGACATCAGCGTTATAAATGTTGGGGACCAGTAATTTTTCCCTTTCCACAAGTTTTATTTTACCACTATGGTTTTACAGACAACTTCCACGATTTTAACCACCTTAGATAAAGGGTCTGCAAATGCTTCGGGTCTGGAAAGGTCCAAAATTTGGCAAAGGGATAAAATATGCGTTAAATGTGTCCAAAATATTCAAATGAAGAAAAATGACGATGCATAGCATATTGTCAATAAGACACGCTTTTCTGTTAGAAGTAGTCCATGTACAAGCATAATACGAAAATACGTACAAACGCAATACTGAAGGCGTAGTTTGGTGTATTGTATATGTGTTTTGGATAACATCCGTATTTCAGTCGGATCATTTTGAGGCATGCTCTGGCACAAGGAGTTTAATGCATCCCCGTGATGAATGATATCACATAAGTTATCACATAATTATGGATCAAAATCCATTTTGTCCTACAACCGACCGATTCATGAGGTAAACTTGTCCTTTGGCATGCAGAAATTCACCAAAAGCAAAAGGTTTCGACCCAGATGAGCCTCCGCGGACTGCCCGGACTGACCTGAGTCGATACTTTTTACAAATGCATTAAACCCCCTTTTGCCAGAGCATGGCTCATATGTATAGAACAAAATACCCTGTTGCTCTAAGTATGTAACTTGTAATAATAATTAATATTTTATTCTATTGAATGCTGTCCGAAGCTGCTCTCAACAGTGATTCAGCTCTCTTTCTTGTAGATGCCTATACCGTCTGTAAGAGGTACTGTCCTTAGTAGGCCAAAGGCTCTGCCATGCCATCCAAAGACAATCAAACGTAAGCGGGAATTAAACCTGCATTTCCCGCTTACAAACTTTCCTTGACGTGGCCACTGAACCACGACTTACCCTTGATTGGTTACCTCACTGATACAGCTAAAGTGTACAGGTAAAATGTTTATCGAAAACGGGGAACAGTTTAATAGGACCCCCCTCTCCACTTCCCCCCACCCTCCCCGCCCCTCGAGCACAATTCTAATGATAGTAAATATTTCTTGTGTTTCAAGGTGGCTGGTATTGTTTTGATCACGTGAGCTGCTCATTACGATGGGCCAACAACATGCAGAAATATATGAGTTCCAAAGCATGGCCAAAGAAGCGAAAAGGTAAGGTGTTCTCTTTTATTTTATCTCATTACCGCCATGAGGCAATTTGCACGTTTTTTTTTTTCTACGGTATACAAATCTGAGAACACTGTGAAACAGCAGCCATTAGCTTGGAAAAAAGAAGAAAAATGCTGTCCAAAGTACTGGCGAAGGCAAGTCCAGGAATACATCGACAGATGAACTGGTCGAAGAGATATTCTGACAGGTACATAATTCCGTTGAAAAACGGACACCCAACACGAATGAAAGTCGCTATGGGTTTTACAGAAGATATGATTAATTCGTGGGTGGTCAAAAATCGATCAATAGCTCTGTGACTTGTTATTGAAAAATCCCATTGAATCAGAACTCCAGGTAGGTAAGGAGCTCAAAGAAAGGGAAAAATGCCGCGGTATTTTGTTGTTACCATATAACAATGGAAAGTTGACAAATACCGGGCTATTGTTGTGAAAAATTGGGGTCTATCCCGTAAATATTTTTCAAAATTAATGAGTACAGTCAATTTTTTTTTGTAATTGCTTTTAATAGCATTTTATTTAACCGGTTTTCCTTCATATGAAGACTTCTAATATTTCTTTGCGAAGAGGTTGAAACATGATCAAACTGGTCGTTTCCAGTCTCTGATCTGATTCCACTCTTCGGTTTTCATCAACTGTTTCAGTTTTTTTTTTTTCAAATGTTACGTAAATTTAATACGCTTAACCTTCAAAGCGAAATTTACAACTATAGTTGCCTTTGCGGGCAGTGTAGATCAAGATCAGGCTGCACAAAACATATTCGCTTTGCTGAAACGTTTTAGACTCGAGATACCTTTAAATTGTGATTATTTAGGTTTTATTTCTACACTGAAAATACATTTTGGGTTTATTCGGCGATCTAAGGGTTAACAAAATCGATGGTTGATTCAGTTAATGTTTCTTATCCAGTAGGAAAAAAAAGTTAATTGATTTTAATTGAGCCATGCTCTGTGAAAAGGGGGCTTAATACATCTGCGAAAAGTTTCGGCCCAGGTCAGCCTGCGCAGTCCGCGCAGGCTGACCTGGGCCGAAACTTTTCGCTATCAGTCAATTTTCTACATGTCAAGGACCGGTCTACCTCATGATTCAGTCGATCGTTTAAAAAAAAAGCCATGATGGATCCATAATTATCTGACTGCTTGCTTGGTACAATACATCACGGAGATGCATTAAGCCCCCTTTTGCCAGAGCATGGCTCAATTAAATTACATTTCACGACATTCCAATTCGCTGAGGTCACTATAGCTAACCCTTGTAGGGAAAGGCGCAACATTACTTTGCGGAGCAGTGTAGATCAAGATCAGACTGCAACCTGATCATGAATCTGGTATTCTCTATTCTGGAAGATATTCATATTATTGAAAACGTGTTGGTCGTCTTACTGACTTAACTCTTATCCTGCTAAATAAGTGAAATGAAACTTTCAAGCCGACAGTAAAAACCAAGATTTTTCTATTTCAAAAAGTATTTTTGAGGGACAGGTATCTCCTTATCGGACAGAGTAGATCCAAGATCTAACTATACGTTCTGTGCAGTCTGATCTTGATCTACGCTTTCCGCAAAAGGTCTTTAAGTCGCGCTTAGCAGCCTATGGGTAAAAATGTGCCTGTAGTTCATCCTGTTATGGTTATTTTTTCTTCCGTTTAACGCCGTTTCAACAGTATTCCACTTGATATATCTCGGCGGCTGGTGCACATATCCATGCGTTCCTGAAAGGGAAAACATAATCGACAGTGAAACATTGTTTGTTTTTTCCCTACATGATTTCATGATCTTTTCATATTAAAAACTGAGTAATTTTTCGCATACCTCGAAATTAGGTCCAAACCAGCTAGCACAGGAGAGGAATTTCATAAGCTTACAGCTTTCGTTCAAATCGTTTTCGTGTGACTTAAAATTTTAGAATATTAACATGTTGTGTAATTATCATATTGAACAAAACATGTTTAAATCAATCATTTAGCGGTTAGTCTACCTTAACTGCTTGCTCACCTTGGTCCGTTTTCAACAAGAATACGTTCTGTGCAGTCTGATCTTGATCTACATTGTCCGCAAAAGGTGCTTGAGACGCTCTTAGCTGCCTAAGTGTAAAATGGACCCTTCAAATTTTACAAATAAGTTATTTCTGTTGTCTACTGCATATTTGTATCAGGAGTGAATAAGCGGTTAGAGTGATTGATTGTTTTGTGCCGCCTTCAACAGTTTCGGTCATATCATGTCGACAGATCACTTGTGCACATGTGTCATGGGTTTCATTAGGCGAGGGTCTTCAGTGTTTTGCCCAAGGTAACTCTTCCAGCACAGATATATGAGCCATTTTCTTTGACAAGGGGGCTTAATGCATCTGCGAAAAGAATCGACCCAGGTCAGCCTGCGCAGGTCCGCGCAGGCTGACCTGGGCCGAAACTTTTCGTTATTGGTCAGTTTTCTGTATGTCCAAGGACCATTCTACCTGATAATTTAGTCGGTTGTAAGACTAAATTGATTTTATGGAAGCATAATTATGTGATCACTTGCTTAGTATGATGTTTCACGGTGATGCATTAAGCCCCCTGGCTCATATACACTCGACTTCTTTCGACGGCTGAAAATACAATCCAATGAAACCCAGAAAGTTTTTTTTTTTCTCTTCTAGGCCGGTCGCCAGCATTTTTCCTTTTTCTCCACAATGTTTTCCTTTATTTCAAAGACAAATCCCATCATGTGAGCGGCATTAAACTGTCTTCTACAAATATTTTAATCCCTTATTCTGCTATATAAGTGGAATGAAACTTTCAAGCCGACAGTAAACTCTTAAATATTGCTATTTTAAAACCTATTTTGGTTTGAAAAATATCTCTTCATCGGACAATGTAGATCTAAGATCAGACTACACGTTCTGTGCAGTCTGATCTTAATCTACACTGTCCGCAAAAGGTCACTTTGTCGCGCTTAGTGGCCTATTGAGGGTTAATTTGAAAAAAATAAAACATGGCAGTCTACGAAAGAGTTTGAAATGGTTCATAAAGTTTCGGATTAAGAACAGACAAATTACAACATAACATTCTCTGGGTTATGTTCGAAAACCCTGTGGGCTGTTTGAACGGCGCACGGTGCCCCATGTCGGGCTTCTAATGCCCGTAATCCCAAGTGCCTTTTAAGTCTGTTTTTGAACGTGCTGTATGATCGGTCTTGTCGTGCTGGGCAGAAATATTAACTATGGACTTGAAAGGAACCGATATTAACTTTTTACCATACAGTCTTCTGTATTTAACCCTTATCATGCCAGAATAAAGTGAAATAAAACTTTAAACCTGAAAGTGTAACCCGAAATTTTGCTATTTTAGAGATATTTTTGGGGGGCAAAATATGTTCTTATCGGACAGTTTAGATCAAAGATCAGACTGCACGTTGTGCAGTCTGATCTTGATCTACACTGTCCGCAAAAAGGTCAGTGAGTCACGCGTAGCAGCCTAAGGGTTATTAACCCCTCGGGAAGAAGGCTTTTGAAAACACTGTTGGAAAATTAGAAATGCTGGTAACCAGCATTCTATCACAATAAGGAGAAATGATTCGTCATATGCAAATGTTTTCAATACAAACAAGTCGAGCATTTTGTTATGTAGTAAAGAGCAAACTCTTAAACTACTAAATGGCGACTTATATGTCTTCTGTAGATCTGAGATCAGACTGCACCTTCTTGCAGGCTGATCTTGGATCTACACCATCTGCTACCTGATGCTACATTATGACCAAAAATAAAAAAAAAATCAAACTGCGGTGGGAATCTTTTTTTATAACCTAAAAAGAGTTAATTTTCTTTAGTTGGAGGCGAAAGATTTAATAACAAAACAAAGCTAGGATCAAAGCACCGAAGCACTCGTTACTTCCCGCAAACGACTTCTTTCAAACTGTAGCCGAGAACTTTTGTAAACTTTGTGGCCAAAAAAAGAAAATTTTCAATGTGACCCGCGTTACTGTATAAAAATGATCATATGCTTGAAAGTTTCAAATGCAGAAAAAAGTAATCAACAAGTTGTCGGTATCGCTTTGTCTACGAGTATTTCGGCGCTATTTCTTCGACTGACTCATTCACCTCGTGTCGACAAGTTTCACAAATCTCGGGTAATCCCAGTCCCTCGGCTGTATCACGTAGCTTGATATGCACCTACACGGTACTTTTCTTCGCCGGAAATACGCCATTTTACCGTTCTTAAGATTGTAAGGCTCTTCTTTGAAAAGAAAACATGAGTCACACATTTCTATCGAAATCTTTCTGAATACATTTCGGTTGACAAACAGTTTCTTCATTCCATTTTTGACGGTCCTTCTGGTAGTTTTCACTGACAGATTGATAGATGTGAATAACTTCACCCTGTTTGTTTATGTCGTTGCTAATCGATTTTCACATGTGCCGCCATGTTTAAGATCATGTGATTGGCAGTTCAAAATGGTAACCTCCTTGATACGGACGAGGTTAGATGTAATTACGGAATCGGCCGAGTTGTGACGAGTGACAAGTTTCAATGACATACTGGCAAATGAATATTTTTTTTCCTCACGAGAAATTTCTCTTTTTGCCTTGTTCAAGGGTGTTTTCTCTATAGCCGCTAAGTTTTCGCATATTTTGAAACTTGATTTATCACGTGAGCATGCGAGTTTCTAAAGCCGTAGGGCTTGAACCCACACCCTCATGTAACCAAAGGCTTGATGTTAAGATGTCCCACGCTCTACACTTAAGCTATGCGGGCTCGTCCATATGCCCCAGTTTTGTCCTGCCTCTCTTATTATACTTATTGTCGGATTTAATCACCACAAAGCACTGTTGTGCTGACAGATGACAATGAAACTGTTTACATGTTTCCTTTTGATGTTTCGGCAGCTCGTTATAACGTTCTTATTTATGTCAAAGACATCGTCGAACTGTAGCGAGAAACCCTCTCAATAATAATCTCAACAGGTGTTTACTTCACCACAATCCTTACCGCTTTACGTGTAGAATTGTTTCAATTCCCTTTAATTCTCTAACAAACCACATAAGTTAAGACTGGTCAAAATTGAAAACATTTGCAGACGACAAAATAAATGGAACTTAGAAATTTCTTTTTTTTTTTTTTCAAGGGTAGAAAACAACATTGCTGAAAAAGAAGAAATGGTGGTCACCAGCTTTTCCCTATTTCCACAATGTTTTCAAAATCCTCGATTTTAAATAGGGTCGTAAAAAGTCGAGATTGTACATGGTTAAGCGTTAAACAGGAGAATTCAGACTCGTAACTGATATAGGAAAAAATAATGGAAAGATGTTTTTTTTAGCGTTTTAGAATTAAGAAAGTATTATTTAAACTGCTACTTAAAGAAATGAAGCAAGAAAAGTAGTTCGAGCGCATTTGAACAAAATTTCTATATATATTTTAAACCGTTTACTACAAAACATTAACTGCGGGCTTGACCTAACCCAGAGCATTTGCAGACCACATTATGGCACAAATGGAGGAATTAACCTTTGAAAGGGGTGAAAACATTGCGGCCAAAGGAGAAAATGCTGGTGTTCAGCATTTTCTTCTTTTCCCGCAATGTTTTTAGAAGGCCTCTCTCTCTGGCTCCTTAAAACTCAGGGTTGTATAATAAAGAGATAAACGAGAAGAGAAAGGTAAAACAAGGTTAATTGGTTCGGGCCTTTGATCTTTTCTCACATTTATACGGTACGACCAGTTTGTGTTAGACTGATTATCACAGAGTTGAAATGCAAGTCAACCCCACACGTTTCCGTTCCCTCCTCATTATCGGCTGAATCACTTCGCGTATTTATACTACATGTATTGTTATGTAGACTAATTTTAAAGAAGGACTATTTGGCCAGCGGACGACTTGACCGTGGGTGATTCGTTCTTGGATAATTTGGCCCAGGGTAGTTTGGCCAGCCGAAATTCCTGGGTGGGACAATTTGGTCAGATAGGTTATCATGGCTAGTTAAAGTAGTGAATTAGGGGTTCATTTCTTACCAGATTATTCATTTACTGTAGAGATGGAAAACATTTCAAGAAGAGAGATATAATTGTTTACTTTTCTATCATTGGTTGCAGTATCATTCTGTGGTAGAGAACGAAAGTAAGAACTATAAAATTTATGATTTTGTCTAAATCGTTGTGAAAAAACATGGGTACTTAGTATATATTTTGTTGGCATCCTTGGTTGGTTTATTGATTTGTTGATTGGTCTATTTATCTGTGCTTTCCTAAAATCTTATGAGAAAAAAACACCCTTTCCACAGATGATTAAACAAAAGAGTATAAAATGAATTCAGTTTCTTTATTCAACAATAAGTACATTAATATTTATTTGGCTAAATTGTTTCACCCCATCAAAAAATACTTGCTGAATTATCCTAGGCCAAGCCACCCGAGGCCAACTTATTCGCACCAAATTTTCCGCTGAACAAACTGTCCAGTCCAAAACGTCCACTTGCCAAATTGTCTTTGCCAAATCGAACGCCGTCCGTAATGTCTGGGTCAAATCGTCCTCTTGCCAAATTGTTCTAGCCAAATCGTCCGTCAGCCAAAATGTCCAGGTCAAATCATCCTCTGGCTAAGACGTCGGGCAAAATCGTCCTCTGGCCAAATTTTCGCTGACAAAATCATCTACTGACCAAATTGTACTAGCCAAATCGTCCTCTGGCCAAATTATCTGGTTCAAATAGCCCTCTAGCCAAAAGTTTCGGGCCATATCGTCCTCTGGCCAAATTATCCGTGCCAAATCGTCAACTGGCCAAAACGTCCCGGTCCAAATGTCCGCTGGCCAAGCGCATCAAACTCGTTACCTTTAGCAGATTACTTTAGAAATACCTCTGTAAACTAGGGACAGCCAACATAAACTAAGGTTGAACACGTGATGCATATGAAGAGATTGTGGCAAAAGGAGATATTGCTCGGTACGAGCAATTAGTCCTTCGCAACTTTTTTTTTATAAAGTGGAAGTCTTTGTGGTATAACTAAATTATCAACACGTGCTACGCTTATTTTCTAGAATGCATTTGAAAACAGTGTGGCGAAAGGAGAAATTGCTTGTCAAATGGTTTTAAAGTGTCTGGGTCTTTTTTCATGTCACGCCTTCACAAATCATCTTTGACTTTACTTATGTAAATGAAACCAGGTGAAATACTGTCTACAAGTATTTGATGTTGGTCGCCGCGGAATCCGTTTTGAAACAAAGTTATAGAGTTACACCTTTTAACTTCTGTTTCGTTGTACTCGTGTACGACATCTTGTATCGATGTTCTACATGGCATCCTTACATGATCAATGGCACGTTTCCTGTGAAGTATTGTGATTCAACATTGTATAATTTGTCAGTGGAGCGTTAACGACGTCACAGAGCTCCTTGTAGGCAAAGCTATCATTATACGAGCTCGCGACTTCTTGATTACCTCATAATGTGTCCTCAGAAAAGAGAAATATGCCAGGATCCACAGAGAATATGGATCTACAGTATCTGGTACCACGGTCAGTGGCGCGAAAGAAACGAATCCCACGGTAATGGCTATCACCTGTTCTCGAAAAGAGTTTCGTTTAACCCTTTACCATACAATGCCGACTTCTAACGACCCAGGAAAGGAAGCCTTATGAAAATATTGTGGGAATAGGAGAAAATGCTGGTAACCAGCATTTTCTCCTTTTCCCACAATATTTTCTACCCTATCAAAGAAAGATTGCAGCATTAGAACCACATTGAAATTGTCGTCGGCAAATGCTTTCAATTTGGACAAGGCTCAAATTTTTTCGTCTGGTTAAGGGTTAAGTCAGGGTTCAGACTCACAAACCTGGGCATGTAGCCTACTCACCAACCTTCCTTTACTGCATTCTCAGTCTAATTCACGATTAGAACAAAGCGCAAATATTCTGTTGACTAAACAAAAGTGGTTCAGCCTATCAGAAATTGCGTGACTTTTAAATTTTGAACAAAAAATGAGAGTTAGAGTAAAAAAGCAAATTAGAATGGCCGGTATATACGGGCCTTGATAACTAACACTTCGCATCACCTCTAAGCTACATCGGCTTGATGAACATGGGCCGAGCGCCGTAGTTTACTAGTAACTGGTAATCACAAGGTTTGAGGCTTATTAATCGCTGGCTGATACCATGGCCACGAAATAGTTTCCTACGTTACCGTCAGTCATAGCTACAAGTCAATCAATCAATCGATCAATCAAAGGACTTTATTCAGCTCTAATCTTTACAGTAAAAGATATGCGAGATTTTTCTTTTCTTTTTACAGTAGGGGAATACTTGATAATCAAATTATAAGACTTTTTTTTTGAGACACCATTCAGTATTTTAGAACTTTATTCAGCCTCTTAAACATATAAAGAGACAGGCTATGTACAGTCATAAAATGCTTTTGAGAAAACCACTTCATTGTTACGTTGTAATTAAGTCGTGGTAACGTAGAAAGCTGTTGCAGTCAAGTGATACATATTTCCATGCATGTTCCCTCGATGCTCCCATGAAAAAAGGGTCATCTTAAAAGAACTGATTCATCAATACATGAATCAAGATCTAACAGCTGAAAAATATGAAATTTCTATGAAGAAACACCAAGTTTGCGGTGGACCGTGACAAAATCAAAAGAATCTCGAATTTCAAACATCTTTTTTTTTCTTTTCGACATACCTCACTCGGAGAGGATGAAAATGTATGGGGTACTTTTGAATTATGAAGATCTTCTTAGAAAAGGGAATAAGTTCAAAGAATCACTTAGCGATCTGCCAATCAGATGGCAAAGGGCTTAACAAGGTAGATACATAAAGATAAAATAGCCGTCACGAGAAAATGGAACTATATCTCTAAGAAAAGGGGATTTTTTTTCCCTCTCTTTTTAGGACAGTGTACATCAAGGTAGGACTGCACAGAACATACAGTCTGATCTGAGATGAACAGTGTCCAAAACGTGTATTGTTTCTAGATATTTTCCCAACACACCTTTGAGAATGGTTCTTTCTCTGAAACTAGACCGAATTACTGCGTCACAAGGGGAATACTTGAAGAGTGCCTTTTGTCACACTGTAGAAATTGACCATACTGCACAGAAGTCGTAGCCTGATCTCAGATTTACATTTTCCGGTGTTTGTTTTTTCTAAATGTTTTGCCCAACACAGCTTTGAGAGTGGTTCTTTTTTTGATTCTATACTGAATTATTACGTTAATAAGGGCTTATTTGAAGGAGAAAGATGCCTTTTAGGACTGATCTAGATCTAGATCTGACTGCACACATTGTAATCTGATCTTAAATCAACACTGGCCAGTATTTGTTTTGAGATATCTTACCAAGTATAGCACTGAGAATAGCTTATTATTCTGTATTATAATGACATTGTGAAATTTCGGCTCAGTCGGCAACGGACGAGGCCTGAAACCTAGCGATCGCTAATCCGAATGACCAACTCGGTGAAATGCCTCTGAGGATTAATGATTGTCTTTGCAGCAGGATTCATTCCTCTCTCTCTGCTGAACATTTTTTGACGAGATTTATGTGGAAACTCATCAATCATCTTTAACCTTCTATCGCACGACAGAATTTAAGACTGGTCCAAATTGTAAGCATTTGGAGACGACAAACAAAATGTCGTAGAAAAAAGGAAATTTTTGTTTGAAAGGATAGAAAACATTGTGGAAAAAGGAGAAAATGCTGTTTACCAGCATTTTCTCCTTTTCCCACAATGTTTACAAAAGCATTCTTCCTTAGGGTCGTTAAAAGTAGGGTTTGTTTAGTAAAAGGTTAAAAGGATGTTCCGCTAATGCGGTAATGGAAACTCTAGGAAAACGTAGGAAGGTGCTCAGGCCGCTGCAAAATAACTGCAATATATGCCGACTTTCGAAAACGACTGTGTATTCTAAACAAACAGTTAATTTTATTAGCAATATTTGGTGTTACTGCTTAGAATAAATAAATCATATTTATTGTAATGTCCACATGAATGTAAATATCCTTAAACCCTTTCAGCGTCAGAGGCGAAAACGGGGTTTTATGCAGACGGCATAGATCAAGATCAGACTGTACAGTATGTTCATTCTGATCTTGGATCTATACTGTCAACTGTTTAAAGAGACATCTTTACAGCCAAAGAGTAAACAAACGCTGTTAAATATTGACGGTGTTTTAATCTAGTCAGCTGTGTAAACGTAAATAAAAATCAATATAAGGTGTATGGGGTAAAGAAACTGAAGGGATTTGTCTTCGATTTAAACCATAAAAGTGTTCTATTTACAAACATATCGTATAATCAGAACAGTGTAATAAAAGAATCTTTGTACAGATAAGTAAATGAGACAAAATATTCAAAACAATACCCAACACCAAATTATTGCGATGTCGAAGGTCTTTTTTTTTACCGGCAAAATCTTGTCTTATTGGACGGTGG
Source organism: Hippopus hippopus (assembly GCA_946811185.2). NCBI lineage: Eukaryota > Metazoa > Mollusca > Bivalvia > Cardiida > Cardiidae > Hippopus > Hippopus hippopus. Next base: position 34,302,119 of record OX328101.1, read on the forward strand.
AGTTCAAGGACGTACAGTTTGATCTAAATCTACATAGTCCACAAGAGTGTATTGAACAGCGCTCAGCAGCCTAAAGGATAAGATTGGTTAACCAGACAGAACGATAAGGTATTACATTAGTATTTATTATACTGCAAAGAAATTTCTCGCGATCTGATTGAATAATATGCCCCGTACATACGGTCATGTAACCTGGCAAAATCCTCGTAAATGCACTTTCCCTTTTGGGAGCCACGTATACATGACTACACTTTCAACACAACACCCAAAATGGCGGCGACGACCGATACGAGCCGCCAACAAGAGAAACATAGGCCTACTGAGTAGCCTGCACCATAAAATTACTAATTTCCCTTGATAGTTGTCATTTAAACGGAAAGAATGAATTATTTTTTAAGATAAATGAAAATTGTAACATGTATCATCATTTGTTGTCATTCTGAAACAAATACATGGGGTTAAAAAAGAGCCATCTCTTTGTAAGGTAAGCAAACTGTGAAGTGCCGAAACTCATACATTATAACGTTAGAAGGATAACCTAATTAAGAAATAATCTTCTTTCTACCGTGGTTTATCGTTCAATAAACCACAGTTGTGAGTTATGAGGCACAATAAATAATCCACGAGGGCGATAGCCCGAATGGTTTATTCATTGCGCCTCATAACTCACAACGTGGTTTATTGAACGATAAACCACGATAGAAAGAAGATTATTTCGATTCTAACATGACCAACTCTTAATCAAAGGAAAACAAGTTCATACTTAGAGTAAAAACGCGGATGCAGATTATATTCCATTGAATAACTTACTTACTTACTTTATACAGAATGACGTCACTCTATATAGAATGAGTTCATTCTACATAGAATAACGTAGATTTTACCACGCTTTCGTTGCACTGTGTTTATAGAGCCGAATTCACGCGTCATGTTTGAATTAAGAAATAATCTTCTTTCTGTCGTGGTTTATCGTTCAATAAACCACGGTTGTGAGTTATGAGGCACAATAAATAATCCACGAGGGCGATAGCCCGAGGGGGTTATTCATAGTGCCTCATAACTCACAACGTGGTGTATTGAACGATAAACCACGACAGAAAGAAGATTATTTCGATTCTAACATGACCAACTCTTAATCAAAGGAAAACAAGTTCATACTTAGAGTAAAAAAAGGATGCAGATTATATTCCATTGAATAACTTACTTACTTTATACAGAATGACGTCACTCTATATAGAATGACGTAGATTTTACCACGCTCGTTGCACTGTGTTTATAGAGCCGAATTCACGTTTCATGTTAGAATGGTCGTTTGAGGCAACTAATGGTCGTTTACTTTTGCCAACAAATCATTAAAATGCATAGTTACTTACCTTAAAGTTGTTTAAATCCATGTTTGAATAAAGATACGCCAAATGTCTATCGCAGTAACATCATCAAGTTTATGCACCAAACTGCACTTTTTACCAAGGTTTAAGTGACGTCAGTTCTCAGTGACGTCATTTTTCATTAAATTGGGGCACTCAGAAGGGAAATTCTGTGCCGTCAGCATACTCAATTTGTGAGAACATAAAACGGGGAAATTTCTCTGAGTATACGTTGGAATGGCAAAACTTTGCAGTATAATAAATTCGTTGTACGGTCAGGTGGCAGGAGACTTGGACACTTGTTCACAGCTGTGGCGAATCATGTTGCCCCGAGCCGAAGCTTATATTGTAACACAAAACTATTTGCTCTAGTTACATGCTAATAATGTAATAAGATAATTAACAAAGTGAATATTACTTTGTTAGGTATGACTAAATGACTATGATTCATTTTATGATATTTTATCATATAAATAAAGAATGTACTTAACATTTGCTCTCTCTCTCTGTCTCTCTCTCTGTCTCTCTCTCTCTCTCTCTCTGTCTGTCTCTCTCTCTCTCTCTCTCTCTCTTATTTTCGCTTCTCTTCTTTAACCTTATTTCATTTTTCTTTTCTGTCAGCTTGCTCTCTATCTCGTAAGACCTTTGACTCTAAAACGGAATTACATGTATGTCTTGTATTGGCGCATGCCTTTTATCAAGCAAGTGGACCACGTTAAAGCAATATATTCGTTCCGTAATTAACTGTCAGAAGAATCCACGAACAAACTGAAAATTGATGAGTAGAAATTTGGAAAGACATTGTCTACCGTAAAAAAGCAAATTATACCATGAAAGGCGACAAGCCCTGAACATACCTACAATTTCTGGCCTATTCCGCCTCGGAACAACTAAATGTGACAGCTAGTGAAGTTGCTGTTTTGATCTATTTGCTTTTTTCCTTTCCTGAAATTAATCTACAGGTGAATCAAATTTATCCATATCGTGTAAATAAGAACCTTTTTTAAGAGGAATTTCTATTGAGTGTCTACGTTATCGTGCCACGGCCGTTATCTCAATCACATTCTAGAAGAGTAATGCCCCGAAACAAGATCAAGGGGACTAACTCCTCTTTGTAGTTGTAAACCGGGATGTAAAAGAGGTGAGATGTTGTAGTCGTTCCAGTGAACCTTTAGAGCCCTAAACATAAACTTATTATACCTTTGCGGACTGTGTAGATCAAGATCAGACTGCACAGATCGTGCAGTCTGATCTAAGATCTACACTGTCGTAAATCATTCTGCCCAAAATAACCTTGGTTTTTCAATATTTTGGGTGTTCTTTTGCTAGTTGCAAAGGTCTATTCCAATTATTCAGCACGCTAAGAGTTCGCCGATTAAACTTGAAAGGGAGTTTTGATATCCTAGAATTGTTTAATTGCCGATATATTGTTAGCACTATACAGATCGGCGGAGAAACATGAAAAATGATTAATATTGACGTTAGGTTTTTTTCGCATAAGGTGTTTTTTTCCTCTTTCCTTTAATTTATTGCATGCACTGTCTTCAGAAAGTCTAGACAGATTTTACGTCAGATATACGTCTAGATAGTAGACGGTGATGTGAAATTGTGCTGCAATATTTGTACTGTTGTGGGAGGGAGAGAGAGAGAGAGAGAGAGAGAGAGAGAGAGAGAGAGAGTTATGGAAGGGAAAGAACTTAAGAATTGAGTATTTACTTGAAATCTTTTTTGTTGTTGTTGCTGTTGTTGTTGATCAGTATTCTTGTTTGACGGCTGCATTTGATGTTTTTTCCGTCTTTTGTTTTTTCTTTGATAAGAAAAATCCCATTTCATATTTTCCAAATTTGAAGCGTACACGAGCAAATTATTGGCAGATAGAAAATCAAATATTGTTAATTACGTTTGTAGTCTGGATAGAACAGATTTTTTTTCTCATTTTACAGCGTTTTTCCAAATGTTTTCATTTATTATCGAATTTTACCCGAAAAATTTTACAAATTACATAAACGGTATAAAAAATAAGAGGCTACAAACCACTTTTTTGCCAAAATTTTGTCAAAAGCTCTGAACTACAAGTGTTTTTTATTTTTCTTGTTTATACAGTAGCGGTTCTCTTTTTTTTATTTCCAGTTGGTGGTATCCTGTCTTGGAACCCAGAAGAAAATCCTTACTATTTTCATTCCAATGTTGTGTAAGTACATGTTGTTGCAAATTTTGCCCGCCGAGAAAACTTCGAATTGCAATATTATGTTTCTTCCATTGGTTCGAAATTCTGCTTCTTATTATAGGTATTTATCGCCTTACAGTGTCATAAGCGAAACAAGACGCTTTTGCGGGTGATAGAAATAAAGCGATATTTTCTATGGGAACGAAAGACTCGCATATCTAAATAATTGGGCGATTTCCCTTAGATTACTTTACGAAAACCTTAAAGTACCTTTCACAAGTTAGATTGCTTTCGCAGACAGTGAAGGTCAAGATAAAACTGTATGACCGTGCAGTCTTATCCTGGATATTATCGCTGAATCATTTTGACCGTAAAGCAGCCATGATGCTACACGGTTTTTTGATCTTTCTTTTTTTTTAACCATGTCTCCATGTTTTTCCTTTGGCCTTCTAGGGGTTATATTAGAGCAGTGTAGACAAAAGATTAGAATTAAAGCGACTTAAATTGCCTTTAGCGTTAACCTGTGAAGCGTCAAGATCAGAAGTTTTGTTGACCCCAAACTGCATGATAAATTGAAAGAAATCTTTTTTAAAAATCCAAGTGTTGCCATTTTAAAGTCATCCTTGCCGGAGAGATTTTACAGTATCGGACGGTGTGGATCCAAGAATAGACCACACATTTTGTGCAGTCTGATCATGATGCACACTGTCCGCAAAAGAACATTTAGTCGTGTTTGGTAGTTTCAAACGTTTAAGAATGGTACAGCGTAAAAAGATCAGTCACATAATTATCCAGCATAAAAGAGCAACGGGACCATCAAAAATTTCTCTACTTCTTAACAATTTCGACCAAGAGATTTCGACCTAGGGACAGCAAAATAAGTAGATAAATAAATTCTTAGACTTACAGAGGACTTCGACATACAGACTTTCGAGCTTCGGATATATCCTCACTTCTGTCTGAAAGCAAATCTTTTTTGAACATTATTTTTACTCCTCGCATCAGACCAATTTCGAAAACTATGCTTTAGAAGGAGACTTTGCACATAAGGACCTTTTAATCTTTTGCCATAATCTTTCCGCAACAAAGTTATTTTGTAATGGGCTCGCTAATTGGACATCAGAGATTGTAGACCTGCTGGTAAATCTCGGTCCACTGTTTTCATAATTGACAAAACAAGTTGCAATTTTTGTTTTGTTTTGTTTATTTAAAAGGTGTTTCACAGATCCATTTATTTCAGTAATGTTTCCTGTAACACAACTCACTTATTTAAATCTTCCTTCAGTTTCACAATTTTTAAACTTGGTCTCTGCTGTCCCTTGCCCAAGAACACTTCCCCAGAAGTTGCAATATACAGGATAGAGGGTGGGGATGGATTACATCTTTATCAAAAAAATAATAATCCGTTCTTTGAAACTGGAACCTTTTGGCCTTTCCAAAAGAAAGCATCCTGATAGACTATTTCCGTACTTTATGATTCAATGAAATCGATTCATTATGGCTTATCAGCAAACGGCTTTCACGCAAACCTTTTGATTTTCCAAGGCGAGGTCCCTTTGAAGTAGTAATTGATAATATCTCAAACGTTCTACCTGTTACTTCTCGCATTATTTATGGCAAGAAACCTCTAACTAGTATTGATTCAAAGCGGAACATTTCTGTTTTAATGCCAAAATAGTGATTTCGAGAGATATACTGGTATATGAGCCATGCTATGTGAAGAGGGGGTTTAATTTATGTACACAAAGTTTCCACCCAGGTCAGCCTGCGCAATCCGCGCAGGCTAACCTGGGTCGAAACTTTGGTATTGGTCAATTTTCTGCTTGTCAGAGGACAGTCTAATTCATGAGTCTGTCAGTTAGTAGTCAGTTAGTAGATAAAGTGGATCTTATGGATCCATATATGATTATATATTTGAGCCATGCTCTGGCATGAGGGGTCTTAATTAAACTCCATGATACATCATACCTTGCAAGTCATCATATGACCACAGATCAATAAAAATCCATTTTGTATAACAACCGACTGAATCTTGCAGTACACTGGTCCTTTGACATGCAGAAAAAAGACTAATAGCGAAAAGTTTCGGCCCAGGTCAGCCTGCGCGGACTGCGCAGGCTGACCTGGGTCAATACTTTTCGCAGATGCATTAAGACCCCTTTTCACAGAGCATGGCTCATATGTATAATTATATATGATGCTTTGATTGGTACAATGCATCACGGAGGTGCATGAAACCATCTTTTATCAGAGTGTCGATCAATACATTGGTGTAAATTGATTCGGGAAACAACTCTTACATTGTATTTATCAATTTTATGTTTCTGTTTAATGTTTCACAAATCACGCTTGTGATCTGTTCTTTTCTGAATGGAAAAAAAAAACTCCACACCACCGTTTTTTTTTTTGTTGACTAATTGGTTGTATGGTGTTTAACCTCGTTGTCAACATTATTTCAGTAATATTGCGGCGGCCAGTGCACCTATCCAGACTTTCCTGGAGTTTCTTTTGCTAGTGCTCCGCAAAATATTCTTTCCAAGCCACTGGCTGCTTTCCACCATAACCATCGTCGAAACAATGCCCAACGGTGAGAGAGGAATGAATCCTGTCGCAATGACTATCATCAATTCTCGGAAAAAAAAACCTGACCGAGCAGGGGATCGAACCACCGACCCATTGTTATCAAGTCCTATTAATCGTTTTCTAATGTTTCTAATGCTGGTAACCAGCATTTTCTTTTCCCACAGTGTTTTTCCCGCATAAAGGGACACATCCAAGCATTTTGGCCACGTTTACATGGTAATCTGCAAACGCTTTTTAAACGACCCTGGAGAGCAAGGCTTTCGATAACATTGTGAGAAATATAGAAAAATGCTAGTAAACAGCATTTTCTCCTTTCCAAATATTAGTGATATTTCCTACCCTTTCAAGGACGAATCTCTTTATCTGGGCCACATTGTACAGTGTCATCCGTAAATTCTTTCAAAATGGATGAGTCTAAAATCTTGTCATCGGTTAAGTTTTTACTCTAGACAACACAATTGTAGACTCTCTCAAATTGAAAGCATCTGTAGACGACAAATTAACCCTTTACCAAACGACAAAATTTTAGACTTGTCCAAATTGAAAGCACTTGCAGACGACAAAATAGACGTAAGTCAAAAATTGAATTAGTTTTCATCAGGGTAGAAAACATTGTGGGAAAAGGAGAAAATGCTGGTTACCAGCATTTTCTCCTTTTCCCACAGTGTTTTCAAAAGGCTTCTATCTCAGGGCCGTAAAAACCAGGGATTGTTTGGTAAAGGGTTAAATGTGGCTTAAAGTATAAGATTTGTTTTAAAACGGGTGGAAAGTATTGTGGGAAAAGGAAAATTTGCTGGTTTTTTGTATTTTCTCCGATTCCCACAATGTTTTCAAAAGTTTCTTCCTGAGGGTCGTTTAAACAAGAGATTGTGTTATTTGTCATTTTTTTTTAAACAATATGGATGGTTCCTATTTCAGATATATTCCATACTGCTCCAGTGACTCATGGAGTGGAACCTCGCCTAAAGGAGCAAACGGAAATGGTAAATTGCTTTATTCAGTTGATTGAACGGTGTTTCACGAGTCTTTCAACATTATTGCAGTCTTATCACGGCGCCAGCTCACTCATTTATGTATGTCCTGGCCTTCACCAGGACAAAGTTCGGGTCTTTGAAGTGTTGCCTAAGGGCGCACCCATGAATTATCCAGCGCCTCGAGTGAGGATCGAGTCTTCTTCCTGTGCGCCAGTTTAACAATTAGATTAAATACGTCTAAAAATAACTTTTGTGTTGATTATTTAAAGATACATCTATACTCGTTAACAGTTTTATCCATTTTATCTTTATTCAATAAAAATATAATCATTCATGTATCTTCATGCCAAATGTTGCCCCTGATGGTTGCAAGGTTGCACAGATTACGACCGATAGAAAATGCATTTCATTTACTTGAGGCCTTCAAAGAAATCACTGTTGTCGTTTCAAGCTTTAGGTACAAGACAAATCTACTGAGTTTTTTTTATCCCTTACATAATATATATTGGTAATCTAACCATGTTTACACAGCTGTCTAAAGCCTGAGCTATTCTACACACTATCAAGTTTTAACAGCGTTTTTTTCTCTGGCTTTAAGGATGTACATTGTATCTTTAATAATTTGGATTTCAGAGTTTGCCTTCATGGGGGCACTTATACTAGAACAGGTGATCAAAGATCTCATTCCGAGGGGCTTGAAGCACGCCTCAAAGTTGATACTTACTGGTAGCAGGTAAGTAACATACTGTTTAGTCATCTGTTTGCCGAACAAAACAATTCTAGACTCGCCCATATTGCATGCATTTGCAGACGACAAATCAAACGTTGTTCACATTAACCCATATCCTGCTAAATGAATGAAATAAAAACTTTAAAATCGATAGTAAAAACCCTAATTTTGCTATTTCAAAGTAATTTTTGTGGGAAAGGATCCCCTTATCGGACAGTGTAGATCAAAGATCAGACTGCACGTTCTGTGCAGTCTGATCTTGATCTACACTGTCCGCAAAAGGTCAGTGAGTCGCGATTAGCAGCGTAAGGATTAAGGGATTTGTCTGTGATAGTGTAGATAGCTTTTACAGACGAAATGTAAAGTGTGGCTAAAATGATGGATCTCTTCATCAAAAGGGGAGAAAATTATTGAGGGAAAAGGAGAAAATGCTGGTTACCAGCATTTTCTCCTTTTCCATCAATATTTTAGAAATGGGTTTTCCGATAGGATCGTTAAAACTCACGACTTTGTAGTAAAAGGGCTTATCGGTGAGATTAAGAATGTAACGTTGACGTCGTCACACGAGTCCTTTATGATACCGAGAAACATTCTAAAAAACAATCTTAGTCTATCTCTAGATTTAGAAATTTCTGATTGGCTAAGCATCCTAAGGAATTAAGAAAATTATTGGGGATCAAACAAAGAAATATACTGAAACGATTGGTGGAAACACGCATAGGCTTATTGGTATTCGTTAACCTTACCATTGTTGACTTCAAAAGAATGTTGTGAAAGGGGGCTAGCTGGTTAGCACAAAGGAAATCTAAGCTTCAGTTTGTTTTGTTTGATGCTTTGATGACCAGCAGTTGCAGGAGATGCATTTAATAATTATTCTATACCTATGTGTTCAGATGGTAAATTCTAAAATTAGCTTTCTGATGGGACGAACATCGCGGCCAATTAGATCAATTGTTTCGGAGTTTGGAACTGTAACAATACATGTACATGTGTTTAGACTTACTGGTGAAAACGGCCCGGGGAAATTATTTTATACAAAAACTGTTACATCTGCTTCAGCGCTGGAGGTACGGGTGTACTTATAAACCTCGACAGAGTTGCCAACCAGTTATCAGAGCTAGCACCGGAAGTGGAGGTACGCGGTATAGCAGATTCAGGCTGGTTCCTTGATTATCCGCAGTACAGAAATAAAGATTGCGTGGAAGCGTTATCATGTTCACCCGTTGACGGGATCAAGCGGGGTATCAAGTAAGTTCTGAAATTGATCCTTTACCAAACGATATCCCGACTTTTGACTCTCCTGACGTCCCTGAAGTAGAAGGCTCTAGAAAGCATTGTGGGAAAGGAGAAAATGCTGGTAACCAGGTTTTTCTCCTTTTTTCCCCCCACATTGTTTTCAAAAGCCGTTTTCGTCAAGATTATTAATTCACGGTATTGTCTGGTATAGAGTAAAACGGATATTTACTCTTTAATCTGCGATGAATCGATACCTTCACAGAACGAGTACTGATCTACACTGTCCGCTCGCTTAGTCAAATCTACAGAATAAAAATATTTCTGGGTTTTCTTGAAATATACATTTTATACAGTCATCGAAAGGTCGAGTGTATATATTTATATATTTGGTGCTGAACGAGAAAACATCGCAACACGCGAATTAAGATGCATTCTGTTTCTGCATTTCAATTTCAGTCTGAAAAAAAAAGAAATCGTAAATGACAATAACGGAAGATACAGGTGGGAAAAAAAAGCAAAATCTAACCCCTAAGTCGGTCTCTTATGAAGATATCGATCCGCCTTGGATCAAACGAAAGCAATATCATCGTGGGGGGTGGGTAATATTTTTTGATAAGTCAAGGACACAGACAACTGTTGAAAAAAAAAACAGTAATGATAAGGAACAAACTGCTTATGGCAGGAGCGTGAGGAGGTTAACATGGAAAGCACCATATTCTAATTTAAAGATGTTTTTGTGGACAGTGTAGATCAATATCGGACTGCACAGAACATGTAGTCTGATCATAGACCTACACTATTCACTACTTTGTTACATATTCTGGCCAAAACAACGTTGAAATAACTATTTCTGCTGTTTCTTTCTGGTTAAGTAGGCCAGTTTCATTGATTCAGCTCTTTAATGTCTATTTAAAGAGTAGAAAACATTGTGAGATGTGGAGAAAATGCTGATAAGCAGCATTATTGTTTTTTCCCACAATGTCTTCAAAAGCCAGAGTGTTTACCCCTTCACTGCACAATGCCGACTTTTAACGACCCTGGGAAAGAAGCCTTTTGAAAGCATTTTGTGAAAAGGAGAAAATGCTGGTAACCAGCATTTTCTCCTTTTTCCACAATGTTTTCTACCCTATCAAAGAAAATTTGCACGATTTGAGCCACACTGAAATCGTTGTCTGCAAATGCTTTCAATTTTGACAAGGCTAAAATTTTGTCGTCTGGTAAAGGGTTAAAAAACCGGATTACGTAGTAATGGCTGGATTTAAGGGTTAGATTTTGGTATTTGTACAATAATGAGTTAAACACGAAAAATAAAAGAAAGAAGAGTTTAGAAAACACGAAATGATAGATACGGGTTTTCGTTTGAACCTTTTTCAACATTCGGTTGTACTGAACGATAAAAGCAGTTTTAATGTTTGTCTCGAGCGGCAAAGATCAAAGGATAATGACCATCAACAAAGTTAAAAACCCGAAGAGGAAAGTTTTAAAGTCATAGCGCATTCGAATCTAGAGGTTCAACCCTGTCTTATTAGTACTATGAGTGCCACGTTCTTTGTGCCAGTAAAAAATGGACAGTTCGAGTTACTTGAACTTTTGCATGCTCGAACTATGTAATGTTCGCGCGTTCATTTTTGCATTTCTACAAAAGTTTAGATTGTATAGATTGTAGGCTGCGACCGGCCTGTCTCGAGTATCAGGGAGAGAGAGAGAGAGAGAGAGAGAGAGAGAGAGAGAGAGAGAGAGAGAGAGATAGAGGCAGTGAGAGAGGCGGACCAGAGAGACTGGCGCCTTATCACCTGATCATTACATTTTCAAGGCTTTTCCTATCCGAATATCAGGAAAAAACATAAAAAAAAAAACATTTGACAGCTTATACCCAAGGTCAGAGTGAATTTTGTGTGCATTTTTTATTCTTGTTGAAAGTCTTTAGGCAGGTCATTTTGTCTGTCCATTTTCCTGGTACTCAGGAAGCATGGATAATTGACCGTTTGCCGTAATATGACTGTAACACCGTTGCACACGGCCTTGACATAGCACAGTTTGAAGACGACTTTAAACATCGAAAAGTTTGTAGCAAAAGTAGATATGGCCCATAAAAAGCAATGTGTCATTTAGCTCCGATGTTTTCCCATGTATTAGGGGTCCTGTGTGGCTCAGTGATAAAGTGTAGGACTTCCGGAGGCCCCGGGTTCGAGTCACGCTGGAAGCACCGGGTTTTTCGCGGGGGTATCCATGGGCAAAACACTTTAGAGGCCCAGCCTAGTTAAGGTGAAACCCAGGACAAACATGTTCATGAATATTTTAGCTATCGCCATGATATGACTGAATTAATGTTGAAAGCGGCGTAAAACAAGAATTATTTTTTTATGCATTGGTATTTAGATTAAACCATGTTATATACTCCTACTTTGACAAGATGTTTGTTTCGATGGGAAATAAGCGAAACATTCTGTATTTATTTGAGCCATACTCTGGCAAAAGGGGGTTTAGTACATCTCCGTGATGAATTATGATACAAAGCCAGTCATCACATAATAGTGGATCGATAAAATCTATTGTCCAAAAAACTGACCGAATCAAGAAGTAAAATGGTCTTTGGGCATGCAGAAAATTTACAAATGGCAGAAAGTTTCGACCCATTCGAACTGCGCAGGCTGACATGGGTCGTTACTTTTTGCAGAAGCATTAACCTCATTTTCACAGTGCATGGCTCATTTGTATGATAGCCCAGCCAGGTAACCAACTCGGTAACGAACACGGCTTGAATTCTATAGATCTCCAGCTCAGCCAAGTTCTCTCCAAGGATTGATGATTGTCACTGCGATAGGATTCATACCTCTCTTACTGCCGGACTTTGTTTTGGCGGTTTTTATATGAGAAAGCAGCCAATGCTTGGAGAGGATGGTGTGCAAAGTACTGGTAGCAGAAACACCGTGAAAGCATAGATAAATAAATAAATAAAAGCGCCATTAGACAATCACAAAAACAAACAAACAAACGAACGAACGGACGAACAGAAAAACAAACAAGTTCGTAAATCAAAGTGCAAGGAGTATCAAAACTAGGATTGTTCACTGAGATATCTTCTGATTAGTTAGTTCTTGTGTAGTTCTGATCAAAAGAAGACCCCCTGTTTGATCTTTATCGCGTATAGATAAATCATATCGGCGGATGTCATGATCCACTTTTATAATTAACACTTCACCCTTTGCCAAACGATCTCGACTTTTTGTGCGACCCTACAGAAAGCCTTTGAAAACATTGTGGGAAAAGGAAAAAATGTTGGTAACCAGTATTTTCTTCTTTTCTCACAATGTTTTCTACTCTTTCAAATACAAACTTCTTCGTTTGAGCTTGGATGCGCTGATCTACGTTTACAATACTTCCATAACCCTTGACCAAGCAATCCCGACTTTTAAAGACCCTGTGGAACAAGTCATTTCAAAACTTGTTAGAAAAGGAGAAATGCTGGTAATCAGCATTTTCTTCTTCTCCCACGATATTGTTTGCCCGTCGAAAGACACATTTTCAGTGTTTTGAGTCGAGTTAATTTTTTTTTGTCTGCAAATACTTTCAGTATGGACCAGTCTAAATTCATGTTGTTTTCTAACAGAGGTAAGGCCCTGGAACCTAATGTGTAAACATTCTTTTGCGGACAGTTTAGATTCAGATCAGACAACACAAAACGTGCAGTCCGATCTTAGGTCTACTTTGTACGCTACTTTTTTACATATTCCTGCCTTATAATAGTAGTGTTAAGGCTGTTTTTGTTCTGAATGAATTTCTGTGCTATACCTCGTGTTTAATAACCTGTAGGAGGAATACTTTCGAAAGCATTGTGGGAAAAGGAAAAAATACTGGTAACCAGCTTTTTCTCATTTTTCCCACAACGCTTTCTTACCCTGTATTTGTACCTGTCTAGAATGTTGTCATTTTGTAAGGAGAATTCAGCGCTTTTATCTTTGTTTCTACAGTTGTTATGTGGGAAAGCAGCCAGTGGCTTGGGAAGAATGTAGTAATAGAAAAATGATCCAGAAAAGCAAGGCATGGATAGATGCACTGGCCGCCCCGTTATAACTGAAATAATGTTGAAAACGGCCTCAAACACCATACAACCAACCAATCGACCAACCGGCCATTTAGACTGTTTACGTTGACCCATTACCTCCCGAAACAAAATTGACATGAACTATAGCCAAATCAATCCATAAAGAGGAAAATACTGCTATGTTGTTGCTTGTAAATCTAATATCTTTCAACTGCAAAGAAAATTCAACTGAAATCCAAGGTACCACGATTTTAAAATCAAAGTTCTAACGGCCGGTAGTATCGGACTCGGTAGATCCAAGATCAGACTGCACGTTCTGGACAGTATGATCTTGATCTATACTGTACTCAAAAGGGGGCCTTCAGACCCGGTCACAGCCTGTGGGGTAAGTGCATTCGGGCCACCTGGCCAACGGGCGGAGTGAAAAACCTGATGAATGGAAATGATCCACTTTGATCAAGAAAACCCACTGATTGTTGAAGTAGAAATGAGAAATTTGACCTTTATTTTTCTCTTCTCCTTTACTCAGAAGGCTAAGATATTGCACATGGAAGTTTGGATGCCACGGACAAGAAATCTGACAAAAGCTTGTTTTTTTCTTTTGTTTTTTTCAAAATGTTTCCTACTGCAGAAGATTTCTTTCGTCTTGAGGCATACCAGCTTTGAAAACTTTGAGACAAAAGCTCGTAATCCAATTTCTTATTTTGTCACAATGTTTTTACATGTGGTCATTTGTTTAAATTAATTCACGTTGATAATTTACTTTGTAGAGGAATTTTACTACTAAATCATTTATTGCATAGTTACATTGTAAGGAGATACACGTAACTGTTTACCAGACAATAAAATTTTAGAAGCATTGATAAAAAAAAAAACATTTACAGACGACAAATTCAATGTTGCATAACTGACGACAGTTGTCTGTGATAACATAGAAAATATATTGAGAAAAGGAGAAAATGCCGGTTACCAGAATTTTCACCTCTATCCCACAATGATTTTCAAAGGGCTTTCAAAGCAGTTTTTGCAGAAAATATTTCACTAAATATCGGATAGAACCGCCCTTTGTTTAGTATGATCTTGATCTACCTGCATGTATCTGCAAAAACGAGTAGAACTGTCACTGACAATGAAATTTGTTACTCATCATTCTTTTTTTATTCCGATCTAATTCGCTGAAAGGGGTCCTTCGTGGCTCATGCAGGCCCAGGGTTCGATCTTCACTTGAAGCAGTTGGTTTTTCATGGGAGTGTCCCTGGGCAAGACACCTCAGAGCGCTAGCCTTCTACATGTACTTGTGAAAACACGAGCTGTGACGTGAGTCAAATAATGTTGAAACCTAAGCAAAACTTCAACTAATCAATCATTCGGTCGGTTGGTCGATAGAAGACACTTATTTGAAAGCAACTAGTCAAAAGTATTTGACATTGCTGGCCTTGACACCTGTTATGTGAAAGGAATCTATGAATTATGCTATTAGGCCATAATGTCTTTTTGCTCGCACTGTAGATCTAGACCAGATTGTACAGAACATACGCTCTGATCTTGTATCTACACCATTTCTATTCTGACCAAAATGATAACTTTGAAATTTAAACACTCTTTTTTTTTTTAAGGAAATATTTTATTTAAATTGTTTTTGTGCTCAAAGGGCCGATGCAATTTATTGATACACTGGTGAATAATCCTTAGATTGCTAAGCGCGACTCACTGACTTTTTGTGGACGGTGTAGATCAAGATCAGACTGCACAAAACATGCAGTCTGATCTTTGATCTACTCTGTCCGATAAGGAAATATTTTTTATCAAAAAGGTAAGTTTGAATTAGCGTTATTCGGGTTTTTACTATCGGCTTGAAAGTTCATTCAACTTATTAATAAACTGGGAAACGGAAGAAAGGGGCTTCAGACTGCACACGTGATCTAGGTCGAACGTGACCCAAGCTTTCATCGGGTGATTTAACCTTTAACTTTCAAACAGGGGACACAATTTTTAACTTAACTAACTTAAAAGCTTTGACAGACGACAAATCATAGGTGGCTCAAATGATGGGATTTGTGTTTGAAAAAGTAGAAAACACTGTGGGGAAAAAGAGAAAATTATGGTATCTAGCAATATATCCTTTTCCCACAATGTTTCAAAAGATTTTTATCCCACGGGTCCTTAAACATGCGATCGTTTGGGAAATAGCTATCTCATTGCTGTCGGGAAAATAATGGGTCAACCCATTTTCAAAACAGCTTTGTACATTATGGGTTAAGAATATGATTTCTGCTTAAAAACGCGAGTATGTGTAAAAACATAGTGGCAAGAAGAGGAGTTGCTCGTCACAAGCAATCTCCTCTTTTTCTACCATGATTTACAATGTTTTTGAAACCTTCTCATTGACAGTGAAGATTAAAATCAGACTGTTTTTAAACGGGCAGTCATATCCCAGATGCACACTGTCCGAATGAATCAACATACGGTTTATATGTAACAATTATATCTGAAATGTTAAATGAAAGTACTCATTTCATTTATCTAGCAGTTTTTCATTATTCTGGAATTTGTGAGTCCTGTGAGAAAAGAGCGGATCTGGATCAGCATGCACATTCTATGATCCAATATTGATTTGCACTACACCACGCTGCCTAAGCTAACCCTTAAAGAGGCTTGCAAAACTTTGTTCGCTTTTGCAGGCAGTGTAAATCAAGATCAGACTAAACAAAATGTACAGGCTGATCTGTTATCTACACTGTCTGTTTTGTTGAAACATTCTGGAAAAAAAGCAACCTTAGTTTTGCAATTTATTGGGTTTTATTTCTGAACTAAAATGTCCACTGGGTTTACTGTACTTTAAGGTTTAGAATTGTTTTTCACGTACAAATCCCAATGTATATTACACAGGGTTAAAAAAGCAATGGTTCATTCAGTACATTAATTTGATCAATCAAATTATTTTGTAGTCAAAAGGAAAAAAATATCCTTTTTTGTCAATTTCATGGATGTTTTTGCTGGAATTTTTCACAATACATCGGACATTCTGTGCAGTCTGATTTGAATCTACGCGTTCCAAAAAAGAGCATTTGGTCTCGCCTAGCAGCCTCAGGATCAAAGTGGCAGTAATTTTCCCTTAGTACATTTACTTTCGTCGTTTATAAAATCAGGAACAATAACTCTTAAAATAATGTTGCACTGCAAGTTTTAAGTTATCTTTCCTGAACAGGAAAATAGCTTTCGACGCCAAAGAAGATACGGACAGATTGAATGGTTGAGTGGTGTTTTACGCCACTTTCAACATTATTTCAGTCATATCACGGCGACAGCTCATACATTCATGTATATTTTGGGTTTTACCAATACTAAGCTCCCTCGCTGAAGTGTCTTGCCCAAATACAGTCAAACAAAAAACCCACTGGTTACGAGTCCTACACTTTACCACCGAGCCACGTAGGACCTCCAGAAACAGACAGAGAAGATCAAGATCAGATTGCACAGAATATTCAACCCGATTTTGCTTTTTTACTGTATGATATTTTGTGAGTAATCCTGAATACCTCAATTTCAGTTGCGTTGGCAGTCTCTGTAGATGAAGAACAGGATACACTGAATGTGCAATCTGATCTTAGGAACAACACTGCCCAACATCTCGTAGGCTGTTGACCAAAACGGTCGCAATATGACATTATTTCTTACTAATTCAAAAATATCTATTTCATTTTAGCCATGCTCTGTGAAAAGGTGGTTTAATGCATTTGAGCCATGCTCTGGCAAAAGGGGGCTTAATGCATCTCCGTGATGCATGATTCCAAGCAAGCCATCACATACTCATTAGTCCATAATAGCCACTTATTTTAACAACCAACTTAATCACGAGATAGACTGGGCCTTGGACATACAGAAAATTGATCAATAGCGAAAAGTTTCGGCCCAGGTCAGTCTGCGCAGAGTGCGCAGGCTGACCTGGGCCGATACTTTTCGCAGATGCATTAAGCCCCCTTTTCACCGAGCATGGCTCATTTGCAGATAGTATCTAACCATCTCAAGTACGCTGTTCGCGCAGGCTTAAATGGGCCGAAACTTTTTGCCATTTGTAATTTTCCTGCATGTGCAAGGAACATTTTACTTCATGATTTAGTCTGTTAGACAAAATGTGTTTTATGGATCCATAAATATGTCATGACTTGCTTGGTATGACGCATTACCAGGATGCATTCACCCCCCCCCCCCCTTTTTGGCAGAATATCGCTGATTTATTTGAAGGTTTAGGGTTGAACCCTTATCCTGCTAAATAAATGAAATAAAAATTTTAAGCCGATAACTAAAAACCCAAATGTTGCTATTTCAAAGGTAATTTTGGTGGAGAAATATGCCCGTATCGGACAGTGTAGATCAAAGATCAGGCTGCACGTTCTGTGCAGTCTGATCTTGATCTACGCTGTCTACGCTGGGTCGCGCTTCAGGGTTTAGGGTTTAACCCTTATCCTGCTAAATAAGCCGATATTAAAACCCCAAATGTTGCTACTTCAAAGGTAATTCTGGTGGAGAAGTATTCCTGTATCGGACAGTGTAATTCAAAGATCAGACTGCACGTTCTGTGCAGTCTGATCTTGATCTACACTGTCCGCTAAAGGTCAGTGGGTCGCGCTTAGCAGCTTAAGGGTTAAGTGAATATCTTACTAAGTGACCAAAGTTTGGTCCAAACCGAACTCACTTGCAGTCGAAAGCTAAAATTGGCTCATATAACTGGTCTTTCTTTTTTTTTTTGAAAAGGTGAAAAGGATAGAATATTGTGGGAAAATGAAAAATGTTGGTTACCAGTATTTTCTTCTTATCCCACACTGTTTTCAAAGCCATCTTCCTCAGGGTCATAAAAACCGTTGATATATTGTTACACACTGTCACTGTTTAAGAGTCACTTGTTTAATGTACACTCGTGTCTGTCGCATGTCAAAAACATGACGACGTAAATTTTTCTACAATTTTCATTGCTTGCTTCTCACGTTGCTGTTTTTATTTCAGGTTGTGGTCAGGACGTGTGCCCGAGTCCTGTATGGCCCAGTATCCGGTATCTGAGCATTGGCGTTGTTACTTCGGGTACAGAATGTACTCGTCATTGAAAAGTAGGTTTGGAAATGTTCATGAAATATACATGTCTGTCGTTATATCATCCATGTTTTATCATGATGATGATGATGATGATGATCATCGTCATCATCATTATCAACAACATCATCATCATCATCGTTATCATCAAGCATCCATGGCAAGACCCTTAAGAGACTATTTGGTGATGCTAAAACGCTGGAAAGAAATGAATAACTGAAGAGTCGCCGTGATTTGACTGAAAAATTGTTGAAAGCAGCCAAAGTACGTTTCAAACAAATCATTTACTTTTACAGGATTATACAAAACTTAATGCATTTGCAGACAGTGTTGATTCAGATCGGAAGATCAGATTGCACAGAAGGTGCGCCTTAACTGCAATCTACACTGTCATATGTGTATGAAATGAGACATACCCTGTGAATAGGGGGTTAAAAATAATACAATTGCAAAAAGTATCGTTCCAGATCAGCCTGCGTCGTCCGCATATGCTGACCTGGGTCAAAATTTTTTGCTATTGGTTTATTTCCTGCTTGTAAAAGAACTGACTTACCTTATAATTCAGTCGGCTGTTAGACAAAATATGAGCCATGCTCTATGAAAAGGGGGCTTAATGCATCTGCGAAAAGTATCGACCAAGGTCAGCGTGCGCAGTCTGCGCAGGCTGACCTGGGCCAAAACTTTTCGCTATTGCTCAATTTTCTGCATGTCTTAGGACCAGTCTACCTCATGATTGGCTCGATTGTTAAAAAAAAGTGGCTATTATGGATCCATAATTATTTGATGACTTGCTTGGTACCATGTATCACGGAGATGCATTAAGCCCCCTTGTGCCAGAGCATGGCTCATATATATATTGTGAGTTCATAAATTATGCAATGACTTGCTTGGTACAATGTATCTCGGCGATGCATTACACCTCCTTTTGCCAGAGCATGGCTCAAATATTCTGAACCCACCCCCCTCTCCTCTCTCCCCCTAAAAAAAAAAAGCTTTGAAATCTTTGTTTTTTAATTATAATTCAGTCGGTTGTCAGACAAAGTCGATTTTGTAAGTTCATAATTATGTGATGTCTTGCTTAAATCCCCTTTTTTTGCCAGAGAATTGCTCAAAGATTCTGACCCAACTAAAAAAAAAATGCTTTGAAATCTTTGTTTTTTTTACTGACCTAATATGTTCATTTCAGCTTGCTGGAGGTTTCATTATTCAAGAACCGAGTATTCGAATGTGCAGCTTGATCTTATTCTGACCCAAAACTGCTTTGAAATGGCAAAATCTATTTCTTATTTTTATCTACCAAATCCGACCATTTCTTCTCATTGGCGACTTGATTGTAAAGAAAACAGTTTTCGATAACGTTAGTCAATGTTACAACATTAACCCTTAGGCTGCTAAGCGCGACTCACTGACCTTTTGCGGACAGTGTAGATCAAAATGAGACTGCACAGAACGTGCAGTCTGATCTTGGATCTACACTGTCCGATGAGAAGAAATCATTCCCGAAAACATAACTTTGAAATAGCAATATTTGGGTTTTTACTATCGAATTGAAAATTTCATTTTAGTTAATCAGCAGGTTAAGGGTTAATACCCCTTTCTATTTCAGCGCCACTTTACGTTATACAACATCTGTTCGACGAGGCACAGATTCTTGTGGATAATGTGTTCGAACAATCGCAGATCAGGAGCGATAACTCTGCCGCTCTAGTGACGGAATCCCAGTGGCAATACCTCTATAAACTAGGACAAGAAGTCCGGAAAACTCTCGAGAATGTCTCGTAAGTTTCTTTACAGCGAAATCTTGTTTAACCCTTTAGCTGCTAAGCACGACTCAAGGACCTTTTGCGGACAATGTAGATCCAAGATCAGACTGCACAGACCGTGCAGTCTGATCTTGGATCTACATTGTCCGATAAGGAGATATTTCCCCCCCTCCCCCATAATTGAAGTAGCAATATTTATGTGTTTACTATCGACTTGAAGGTATTATTTAACTTATTTCAGAAGGATAAGGGTTAATGGAACTTGCAATAATTAGGATATACCGTTTTTATTCGGTGCTGATGTTTGATTTGATTATATCGTTTCATTCGAATACACCTTTCAATTCGGATTTACCATTTAAATCGAATACGCCGTTTCATTCGAACATTCCGTTTTAATCGATTACACAGCTTAATGCTAATAAACTACATGTAGTCAATTGGTGTATACCTAATAATTGGATTAAATCGTTTAATGCGGATTTTTAGAACTAACAAAATAATATGAATATACTATTTAATTCGAATGTAATATAAAGTTTGAGCAAACCGCTTATATCGAAAATACAGTTTGATTCGAATTAATGACTCGAAAGAAGTACCGTTAAATTTGAAGTGAAAGTAATTCAAATATTCCGCTATATTTGAATATACCATTTTTAAATGTGACGGCAAGAAGTACAATGGCTGAAAAGTGATCCTTTACTCAATCTTTCAAATATCTATTTTGGATGCCAAGCCCCGGTAACTCAGTCGGAAGCGTACAGGCCTGAGAACAGGGGGTCGCTGGTTCGATCCACCGCTCGGCCTATTTCTTTCCGATGATAGTCATTATTACAGGATTCAGTCCTCTCTTATCGCTGACAATTGTTTCGACGATTGGTTATGTTGGGAAGCAGCCAGTTGCTTGGAAAGAATGTTTTGCGGAGTACTGGTAAAAGAGACTCCAGGAAAGCATAGACAGGTGCACTGACCGCCGAGATATAACTGAAATGATGTTGAAAACAGCGTTTAAACACCATACAATCATTCAGTCCATTTTAGATCTGTTTATGCGCCGCCCTGTTTGCTACATGAAGTAGGTCAAAAGTCAGACTGGTTCAATGTCAGTTTTAGAAAAAAATGAACAAAGGACAGTCTACGTGCTGTTGTGAGAATAGTTATCAACATGATACGACGAAAATCTCGTCTGTGATAGATGTCCTTGTTGCCAAAGCTATTCGATATACATATTTTTTTTTAACACAACTTTTTGTTTTTTTCATTTCAGATCTGTTTTTGCACCGTCTTGTTTGTCACACGAGGTACTGATGAGGTCAGACTGGTTCAATGTCAGTATCAAAAACATCAAATTAGGACAGTCTATATACTGTTGGGAGAATAGTTATAAATATGATAAATGCATCATGACGACGAAAAAAGTCAAGTAGGTTCAAGTTCTGAATTTTTTTTACTTTTTTTATGTCTGATGTTGTACACATCTTTTTTTTTTACATTAGTAGATTCGTGAGCATTTTATAATGTAACTATCAGGAAAACTGTTGTAGATGTTACATAGAGATCAAGGAAGGTTAACTGAGTTCACATATCTGAAATATCTTTACCTTTTTGTCTATATCGTGCATACTTGAATTCTTTTTGTCTGGGCGACTTCAGTTTCATTTCTCACATAGTATCTGACAGTGTAAAAACAAGAACAGAACATCTCTTGTTCTTTTTTGTGGATAGTGACTGCGCGTATACTATTTAGGGAATGGGTTTGTACTCTTGCAGAAACAGCGTTCTATTTTATATTCATTTTGTCGAATATAATTTCTTTCATTTTGGACAAGTCTAGAAATTTTGTTGTTTGATAAAGAAGTTAAAACCATACAGGTTTGTGACGACCAGAAAAAAAAATTAAGCGCGCTTGAAATATCTTTTGAAGAGGGCTTTACCTGTTTGTAACCAGCAAAGTTTCCTTATTCAACAATGTTTCCCATCTTTTCAAGGACATACATGTATCTCATCCTTTGAGCTACATTTCTTTGTTGTCAGTAAAGGCTTTCAGTTAGGGCTAGACTGGTATAGAGTTAACCTTTAGGCTGCTAACTTTGTCTCGTTGACGTTTTGGGGAAAGTGTAGATCAAGATCAGCCTGCACAGAACGTGCAGTCTGATCTTGGATCTACACTGTCCGATTAGGAGGTATTTTTGTCCCAAAAATAATTCTGAAGTAACGTTTTTTTCCCGGGGTTCTACTATCGGTTTGAAAGTCTCATTCAACTCTTTTATCAGGATAAGGGTTAACAGATTACCTCATGAATCAACTTTCTTTAAACGACTTTAAAAGTATCATTGTAAAATGTGGATTATCAACACGAAGTAAGTTATAAGTCATGCTCTGTGAAAAGGGGCTTAATGCATCTGCAAACGGTATCGTCCCAGATCAGCCTGCGCAGTCCGCGCACGCTGATGTGAGTCGATACTAATTGTTATTCGTCAATTTTATCGGCGTCAAAGGACTAGTCTACCTCATAGTTTAGTTGGTTGTTGGAAAAATGGATTTTATGCCGGATCCATAATCATATAATGACTTGTGTGGTATCATGCATCACAAAGATGCATTAAACCCCCTTTTGTCAATGCACGTTTCAGTTGTAGTTATTTGTGAATACATCAAAACGCCTGTCAAACATTGGGGCCATAGTTTTCGTTCTGTTTTTCCCCTAAACTCCCTCTCCTCGGCTCTCAATATTTAAAGTACTTTGATCCCTTATTTGTAGTTCCATAATGCCCCTGAATGAAACCTTGCAAGGTGACGCCCCAAAACGAGGTTCTAACGTACAGAAGAAAAAGCGAAAGAAAAGAAGGAAAAAGAACAAAAAGAAAAGAAAGAGAAGGAACGGCAAACGAAGTAAGAATAGAGCGAGCAGGAGGAAAAATAAAAATAATAAAAGAAGTGAGTGAATCAGCTTTCACTGATCGATAATATTGATGATGTTTAACCCATTACCTCACAATCCCTACTTTTGACGAGAAAGAAGCCTTTAGAAAACATTGTGGGAAAAGGAGAAAATGCTGGTAACCAGCATTTTCTCCTTTTCCCACAATGTTTTCTACCCTTCACAAAACAAATTTCAAAGTTTCAGTCACTTTTATTTTGTCGTCTGCAAATGCTTTCGATTTGGACAAGCCTAAAATATTGTCGTTTGGTAATGAGTTAAATACAATACATTTACACAGGTTAAAGAGACAAATATAAGAGCCAAGCCCTAGCAAATGGGGGCTAAATGCACCCCCGTGATCCATGAAACCAGCAAGCCAACTTATAATTATGGGTCCATGAAATTCATTTTGTCTAACAAAGGACTGAATCATGAGATACACTAGTGCTTTAACTGACATGCAGACTGTGCAGGCTGACCTGAATAGATACTTTTTGCAGATGCATTAAGCCTCATTTTCACAGAGCATGGCTCATGATATTTTTGTTTTGGCGAATTCTAAAAGCAGTTTATTAAAGTTTGTGAAATTAATCTTTTATAAGTGAGATCTGTTTATCTGGCTTAGCACAGATTTTGTTTGTCTGCCCTAGGCATAGGCTTGTAAAATATGCCTTTGCTCAGCATTTGCAGATGACAAAATTATTGTGACTCAGAAATTGAAAGCTGTTTTTTTGGAAGGTAAAAAAAAGCATTTTCTCCTATTCCAACAATGTTTTCAAAAGCTTTCTCTTTCGGGGTCGTTAAAGTCGGGATTTTAAGGTAAAGAGTTAATGAACAAAGAAGATAATTATCTTAAATCGATTTGCAGGGCGCAGAAAGAGTCGTACAAGACGTCATCACGGAGGAAACTGCTTCCATCACCTGATTGACTCTTGTCCACTCCCACAATGCAATGCGGCTTGTCCTAAATATAGAAACAGATTTACAGGGGATGAAATGGACTTTTTCAAACTGTTTGTCCGATACGGGATACATAAAAAAGAAATTGCTGAGATTCTTGGGAAGGATATTGAGAGTCTTGAATCGATGGATGACGGGACAATCGTTCGATTGATTATGGATTATGTCGGTAGATCGGGGTAGATAATCTCTTTACCAAAGGATAAGATTTTCGACTCCTCCATATTGGAATATTTTCAGACTACAACATAAAAATGACTGGATTGATGGAATTCGTTTATAAAAGAGAAGAAAACACCGTGGGATAAATGGAAAATGTTGGTTAAGAACATTGTTCAAAAATGTTTTCAAAAGCCTTTTTTCCTCGGGGTTGTTAAAAAGACAGGGTTGTTTGGTAAAAAGTCATACATTACGTGTACAGGACTGGAATCTTTCGACAGTTACCGTTTTTTTTTTTACTTATTCGACGGATGTTTAAGTTTGTTTTCAAACCAAAGATTTTTTCTCATTTTTATCGTTTTTGTTTTTGTACAGAATGTTCTAGATCTGTTATCGACTCTTTCAGCGCCAAATTCGAACTCTTTACTGCTAAAGATTCGATATACTGAAACCCAAACTTGAAGATTTTTTATATGTTTTAAGCTAGACTGAAAAGCGGACAGTATAGATCCAAGATCAGACGGGATATTCAGTTCATTCTGATCGAGATCTAAAAGCCCCATATGGTGCTGAAAGGGTTGATAAGCTTGTTGCAGGACCTATTTCTGCTCATGAGGGTTGTAATGACGTCACTATCCTATATATTTCAGATCATACGGGTCATGTGACCACCTTTACGAGATTTTACGAGATTTCCTGTTGTTTCTGTGTTGTTGAATTGATTGTACAGTGTATATTGATTTTTGATATGACCAGATATTTAGCATTTAAAACAATAATTATTGATGTGCGAGTTTACGAAAATACTTCACCAGTTTATCTCAGAATGTCGGTTTCATTTTGATTCTTTCTTCAAATATAAACTGGCGTTTGTCTGTATTTCTCGAATTTCTTTGAGGAAAATATGAAATAAAGAAAGGAGACAATCAAACTAATTTAAGCTAAGATGAACAGAACTAGATCTAATTGTTTTTAGCTCAAGCATGTCAGAGTATGCAAACGGTGTGCTGTTGTAAAGTCATTTACCTTCATTATTTTAAAGGTCCACCAGCTGCCAAATGTAAAATGCAGACAAATCTAATTCAAACCATCCAAAAGTATGGATATGATTATGAGTCTGATAATGTGCTACAGTGTCAAAGTTCCAGTTGCTTGCGGCAAAAAGTACTGCTTGCTGCATTTAGAAGATTTTAGTGATTCTTTGATAATTTGCATATATCGATCTATTGAACTTATATTTTGGTTCTCCTTATTTTTAACTTACCAGGCTTTTTTTCATATCTTATCAATTTAGTCATAATTTATGTAGTTTACATTACATGTATATCAAAACTCAGCATTATGATAATACAGGACAATTGCATATTAAGGGTAATATATATTTTTTTCTAGTTTAAGCGATTGCAAGTATTATTTTAAGAATTTCTTTGTGTTTGTCATCTTCTTAACTTTTTGCCAGAAGACCAAAAATCTTTGACTAGCCCAAAAATAAACCATTCGTAGACTAGAAATTAAATGTGACTGAAATGAAAAGATAAAAAATTCCATCGGGGGAAAAACAAAATATGCTGGTTAACAACACTATCTCCTTCCCGTACTTGTAAGGTTTTCAAAAGCCATTTTCTTTAGGGTCATTAAAACTTCGCATTGTTTGAAAAAGGGTTAAGCTTAAGGAAGACTGATAAATATCAAAGCACTGAAATGACTGACTGCTTGTTTTGGTTGCATTTGTTTGCATGATGTTCAATGTCGTTTTCAACAGTATCTCAATTATATCACGACCAGTGCCCCTATCTTTCTTTAACAAGTGCTTCCTGGGACTATTCTAAGTTGCGCATTCAGTTGTGTCGATCCCGGTAGCTTAGTCGGTAACGTACAGGACTTTAAACCCAGGGTTAGCTTGTTCAAATCCCAAGCTCAGCCAATATGTTTCCCAAGCCACTGACCTCTTTTTCACAGAGGCATCGGCGAAACAAAGTTCAGCGGTGAGAAAGGAATGAATCCTGTTATAATGACTAGCATCCATCCTAAAAAAGAACGTGGTTGAGCTTGGGATTTGGAGAAGCTGCCCCTGGGTTTAAAGCCCTATACAATACCGACTTAACTACCGGGCTCGACACAACTGAATGCGCATCTATGAATGGTCCTAGTACACGCAGAAAAAATACCAAAAGCAAAAGGCTTCGACACAGGTCAGCCTGCGCGGAGCGCGCAGGCTGACCTGTGTCGTAACTTTTTGCAGATGCATTGAACCCTCTTTTTACAGGGCATTGTAAACTAGTTAGTGTTGCAGACTATTACAAACGTGATCTAGATATTTAGGGAAGTATGGTATTGAATTTTCGAGATGCTTTTAGAAATATTATCCATACTACCTCATCGTTACAGAAAAAGCATCGTAAGAAATGAAGAGCACTTAACAGGAGTAGGAAATTCATCGACGATGTCAATGTTTTCTTCCTATATATCTGCCAAACTGTTAGTTACACCTAACTCTAGCAGAGGTGCGGCTTACACACTTGCCGAACGAAAACGACTGTTGTCCGTACTTGTAGCGGGATACTTTTTTAAACAAGAATCATTATAAGGAAATAACGTATTGCCTTTTACAAGATTTGCCCTTTTCATCACAATGTTTTAAATCCCTTTCACAAAAGACATTTGCCGTTCATAAAAACATTCATTCTTTTGGTCAATTGAATTAGTTAATTGTTGTAGTCAAAGGTGTGTTTAAATAAAATTTACGTTTAGAATGTCTAAATATAACTCGCATTTTGAGGATGTCTAATTTTAGCTCACATATTGCAGATGTCTAATTGTAGCTTACAAGACACGTTGATGCTTTATAGGTAACTAAATGGTCAGTAGTTGCGAAGTTAAAGTTATGTATGTCTGTCTTTAACAAACACTTAAGAAACTTGAAAGAACGTGTTGACTGTGAAAAAATATACATACTTATTTAGCCTTTAATGTCTAACTGAAAAATGGTGACTGAGGATATCAAAATACTTTCAAACAGCGTTATTTTATTCTACCATGTAGCAAATATAGAACATAAACAATGACATTTCTACCTGGCTCTAATATAAACTAGTCTTACATTTTACTGAATTCAAAGGATGTGGTTTGAGATTTACACTTATTTATTTTTAATCGTGGAAAATACATTTTGCTTGCTGTAATGTGTCCGCCACTTTCGGTTAACGTTTTGCCTTTTAAAGCCGTTTTTTCAAAAGATTGGAAAGAGGAATGTTATGGAAAACATTCTGTGAAAAGGACAAAATATTGGCCACCAGAATTTTGCCCTTTGTCCGCAATGGTTTCTACCCTTTCCAAAGACAACTATCATCATTTGAACACATCTAATTTGTCTTCTGTAGCTGCTTTCAAAATTGACAAGTGTAAAATTATGTAGTCTGGTAGAGAGTTTAACATGGTAGAAATAACAAGCTTATACTACAGCGCCTGGTAAACATGTTCAAGAATTACTTTTCTTTATTCCAGAATAACAAATAGGTCAGTTTTCAACAAGAGGCAAATTCAGAAAAAAGAACAAAAATACTTTTGAAATACAATGAAAGATATTGACAATAAAGGTGCTTATTTGGATACTTCTGCTGTGAATCAATACTGGTGATATCAAATATGATGTTATCGTCCTTATTTAACTACGATCGACGCGTGATATTTATCACGTGACATTTCCACAAGCCTTTGTGAAACTCTGGCCCTAAATCTAATTATACACATACCTAAAAAGACCACGTATTCCCTTAAGAAAAATCCAACATCTTTTCCCCAAAACTTCTCTTACCTATTGCTAGTTTGTGAGGTAGTTCCTTTCTAAATTCGGTGATATTTTTGAAGTTGGGTATGGTTATAAAAATCTAAATAGCCCCATTTACACCATCAACATTAGCAAGCACATTCAAAAAAGGCATCGCTATTTTCATTCTTTATAGTATACAATTGCATGCAGTTCAGACTTGTGATGTACCTTGTAACTTTAATTTATGCACTGTATTATTGGGCTGCGAATAATGGTAAATTTCCTGTACGGGTATTTTGCATTTTTCTTGTTATTTGATGTACATAATATGTCGACCTTTCTTCGAAATAAACTCTTTAACTGTATTGCAGCTTTCTCGTCGGAGTCTTCATTTTTTTATGTGCGACATTTGAAGTTTAGATTTCATCATCTATTAAATCTTATAGCGCCTTTCACAAACTAAGTTGCCTTTGCAGCCAGTTTATATCAAGATCAGGCTGGACAAAAGATGCAGTCTGGTCTTTGATCTACACTGTCCGCTTTGCTGAGACCTGATGAAGAAAAGAAACCTTGAAAGGTCTTCTCCTTTAGGCTGAAAATGTCTAATTCTCAAGAAATTTCTAGATTTTCGTGTAATACAATTTCTGTTTGGCCAATCAAAGATTGTGTTACTTTCTTATTTGAGAATTGGACAGATAATGCCTTTTAGAATGATTGGTAAACATAGGCCCTGACCCTCCAAGATTAGCCATATTCAACTAAATGCCTAACATTTTAATAATAGACAGATAGTATGTAGAAAATAGTAATTCTGTATTCCGTTTGTTTTATTTCTTGTTTGGGGAACTTTGTGTACATATGCTAAAACATCGTAGCTCCCTCGCCATAATCATTGAATATTATTCCATATCTCGTGTTGTTAGAGTTTTATTTTTACGAAATTGGCGGTAGATCTGAAAGCCCTCCTGTATAGGGGGTACCAGCACTACGAAGAAAGTTCCGATCAGGCACCAGTATTGGCAAGCCGAGATCCAGACATCGAGTTCACCCAAACTTAACACGTCTTGGGTCAAGGCCGCAACCGGAACGATTCCGAGAAATACCACAGCTCCAATGCCGGCACTTAGCCATGAGATTCTTCTGGCTGTCGTGAAAATGGATTCCATGTGTTTGGATGTAAGAACGGATCCTATATTACTCTTCTCGATTTCCTTCGAGTAAAGGACCCTGTAAGGGTTTAGAAGGTTATCGATACTCATTGTCTTTTGCCATTCTAAAACGTCCCAATCGTCAGTGTCAGGGAGACTAACTGCCGCAGTTTGGACGGAACCATTAAGACGGTAGTGACTGGTTGGGAGTTTACGACGTGTAACCATAGAAACCACGATGGTGACGGTGGTACTGACGGAAACACCAGCAAGCAATCCGGTCAGAATGCTCCAGTCCTGGGCGGTGTTTTCGTAAAAGTTCGATAACCCGCCTTCATATCGGGTTGCGTATGAAAACATTCCGGTAATTGAAGCGATTAGACCCATGATGCTTCCTGTAATGAAACAATTGTTGCTCTCTGAGATTCACCCAGGCAATATTCGAACAAAAAGTCGTGTAGACATCCTTCTAAAGCATCTTTTGATTCATTGCCATACGACAAAATGTAGATCTATCCTTCTAGAAAACATTTACAGACGACATATTCACACCGACCCAAACGATTGGATTGTTCTTTGACAGAGTAGAAAACTTTGCGGGAAAAGGAGAAAATGCTGGTAACCAGCATTTTCTCCTTTTCCCACAATGTTTTCACAAGCTAATGCTCCTACGAGAGTTACATTCTCAATGGATTCTTACTACTTATCCGACGACAAAATTTTGACTTGTCCGTATCGAAGGACAAATAAATTCAACGTGGCACAGAGAATCAGATTTTGCTTACATATTTGCAGGATAGAAAATATTAAGGGTAAAGTAGAAAATGCTTCTCTCTAAACTCATTCTCCTACTTATTGAGAGCTATTATTAGCTCCCTGATCCTTGATTGGTCCCTTCAATCACTTTTGATACGAGCGTACCGTTTTGGTAAACGTCAAGTGAGAAAAGTGCGGCCGCAGCAAGATTCGAGCCCAGGATCCATAGCTTATAGGGCAGGTGCTCTACTATTGAGCTACCCGGACTGCTTAACATGTACCCCAACGAAAACACTACACTAACCAAAACCTCCAAATATCAACACCGCTGGTCACGTGATTCAACCCAAGAACCTTCTAAATGAGCGACTGACGCTTTAATCCCCTTACTTCCGTCTCCTAAATGTTTTAAAGTACAGGTTCGATGATCTTCTGCATGTTTTCAGCCTTTCAAACATTTATAGTCGACTAAAGATAAGTACTTAACCAGGAAAAAACATTGCACGTTCCAAAACCAGGGAGTCGGTATGATGCGTCGAAATGATCTCCATAGAAATAATCAGATTATGACAAATTTTCCACCCCAGATGATTTCGTTCATCGTGCAGACCAATGGTGAAAACATTGTGGCAATAAAAGAAATTGCTCGTGCTCCACAATTTCTTTTTTTGCAACATATTTTCACATGTTTTCAGACAGTACACCTCAGTAACAAATACAAGTTTTCAGAAATCAAACCTCAGAAACAAATACATGTTTTCAGACATTAAGCTTCAGAAATAAACACATGTTTAAGCCATGTTTTCAGACATTAAAGTTCAGTAACAAATGTATGTTTTCACATGTTGTCGGGTATTAAACCTCAGCAACAAATACATGTTTTCACAAATTATTGGTTTTATGTTATTTTATGTTCAACGCCGTTTCGTGCACATAGAAATCGTTTTAAACAGTGTTTATTTGTGAGGAAGAGATAATTCCTATTTGCAGTAAGTATCGTCAATCCTCGGAAAGAAACAAGTCGAGTGTTGGGATCCAACCAGCAACCCATGGCTTTCAAACCAGGTACTTATCGAATGAGTTTCCTAGCTCGGCTATTAATTATATACGCTCATTGACAATGTTTGTTGATCTAAAATGAGGCAAAAAAAAGATTAGTAGTAGATAAACATTCTTACCTGTGATAAGCCCGGAAGCCGATGCTCTCGCCCATCCAATGGTAAAGTAAAGTGGGACCAAGAAAGGGGCTATGAAGACCTGGGAAGCCAAAAATGCCCAGTTGAGATTCATACCAGACTCGATGATAAGGAGGCCATATGGAACCAGACATACCACCACCCAAATCATACACCAGGTCTTAACCCGTATCAGCTGGTCCTCGTAATGCCGGTACTTAAATGAAAACGAAATTTTTTTCATCGTTTGTTTGTGTGTTTAGTTGGTTGATGGTTGGTTGTTCGGTTTGTCTCTAATGCTGTCACTGTTTTAGTTATATCGTGGCCCCCAATACACCTATCCATGCTGTCTTGGAATCCCTTTCACTACTACTTAGCACAATATTCTTCGCAAGCCACTGTCCGTTTTCCCACATAAACTGTGTGAAGAAGTGCTTGAGTGGTGACTGAGAAATGAACCTTGTCACAATTGCTATTATCAATCCTCGGAAAAAAATAGCTGAGCCGGATATTCGAGCCTGCAACCCCCTGGTTTTTAGCCCAGAACGTTACCAACTGAACTACCAGGCTCCGCTACGACAAAGAAATAACAATGTTTATCTTCGTTGGTAAACACCAAGTCATACCAGGCAAGTTACACTGACCTTTCGAAGAGTATAAGTATTGTGTGAGACCATCCTAAGTGGAACTGTTCCAGCCTTCAACTCGGACGACCGTTTTTTTCCCTTTTATTTTAGCGGCAGACCGGTCTTGAATACATATTTAAAGCTGCAATTTATCCAGTTTCCATACTATCTTAAGCAGTATCAATTTATTCTTATCAATTATTTATAGTTTAGGAAGACAATTTATCTGCAGCAGCTTCTTCTCAGAACGCACGTGTTACATGTACAACCTGATTTGTATTTAGAATTAATTTTTTCAGTATCTGCTAGCCTTCTTGCATTTTTGCCTGCTTGCAGTCGTATCTGCCTGTCTGTGTGTCCTTTTCTTGTCGTTCAGCCTCTGTCGGTGACCTCTACGTCAAAAATACCACATCTTTGAGTTCCCAAAGATTTATTAGGGGGAGAAATAATGTTAAGGGTAGAGTTGTCCGTTCGTCCATCCGTCGTCTGTCTGTCTGTCCGTTTGTCCTTGTGTCAGTCACGTTTTCATGTGGGTTAAAAAAGGACTCTTCACATGAGACAAGAGGCGACGTGTAGAGCAGAGGTTTCGCATTCCAGTATCCAAGGTCAAAGTCACAGTAGGTATTCTAAGTCACGTTGGGGACTTCTGGTTCGTCTCAAAAAATAACTAGTTATGCAAAGATGATGATGCACACAATGCACAGGAAATAAATGTAACTCTATAGCTTTATAACTAATAAATACGATATAATGCAATTTAAAAAAAAATGGAGATTCTTTTTTAATAGATACGAAAAAAATAAATTTGATAAACGTTTTCCGCTCGGTCACATCCGTTCTTTTGTATCTTTCCCCCTTTTTTTCTCAAGTTTACATATGTTTGAAATAAGTAACTGAACTAAGGAAATGAGTATGACATTTCCAGTCAGTGATTTGATTTTTATTAATGGTATTTTATATCACTGTTTGACCCGCAGTATCTGTAACACACAATATTTCATAACTGAGATTTGGCATTGACCTTCTACCAAACAATCTCTAGTTTTAACATGGAAAATGGCCTCTTGTTAACAGCACTGTCTCCTTTTCCCAGAAGTATTTCTACCATTTCAATGAGAGTTTTCAGTTTTTGTTAAGACATATCTAATTTGTTAAGACATATCTTCAAATATTTTCAATTGAGATAAGTCTTAGATTTCGTTGTCTGGTAAGAAGGTCAGTGTTGAATTTTGATGCCCAAACTAAACTTTCGTTACAGTTTCTGGCGGTGCAGATAGAGTTAGGTCTGCACACAGCGTGCAGTCAGACCTTTGTCAACATTTTTTTTTTCCTACTCTTTAGAAAATCGGCAACAATGGATAAAAAATCTCCTAATCTCTTTTCGCGAAGGCGAGTGTAAAGGCTTGTTCCAAAGCTTTGTTTCCCTTCGCCTGTGCTATATCATTGACAATGGTCTGCAAGACAGGAGGAGTCGTCTGAAGTTGGAAATGTAACCATAAAACCATATTTCAACTGAGATGATTTAAATGCACCATGTTGACTTCCCTGTTTTGAAGCATACAACATTCTCCCGCGTTCACAATTATCTTTGGCCAAATATTCCACGTAAAGAAAAAGAGGTCTTGTGTGTTTATTTGCTGTGCTTTACTCGATGTCAAAGCAGCCATTGCACTTATCCAAACGATTCGAGTCTTTTTTTTTCAGCCCGAAGCATGTTTGATATTTCCAAGCCACGGGCAACCTTCCCATATAAACATTGTCGCAAAAACAGGAGATAAATGCAAAACTACAGCAACTTTACTATGTATGATATACTTTTATTCACTTTCGTTCAACCGCTTTTCACCCATCAGCCGAGTTTCCGTATCCAGAATCACTGATGAATACAACAGGTAAAGCTGAACTATCGAGGTTGAGGCAAAATACCAGATTGTTTACCCGACTATGTATGATACATCTAGTAATTTCGCACTGCTGTTCGCTCATAAGTCGAGCTTCGATATTTTTATTGTTGGTGAAAACGCCCAGTACGGCAATGTACAAAAGTGAGCAAGAGAGGTTTATGGAAACAGGGGAGGCAAAAACCATATGAAGATACTTTACCTGACCGTGGATGATACACTTGTGTTCCAGTTCGTATTCTTGTTTACCCAAGAGTCGAGCCTCGATATCTTGCTTACAAGCGTCACAATCTGTCGCCGGTGGACATGCACACATGTCAACATCGAGTTTGACAGTGGAGGAGATTTTTACTTTATTTTTACCGCATAATACGCAGTCTGTTGGTTGTAACCCTTTTCTGAAAAACAAGAATCTCAAATGACAGAAAAATAGGATTCTCAGATGACAGTCCGTGTTCATTCAACCTATCACTGTACAGACTATTTTCAAACCCACCCAAAACTTTCACAAAGTAGTTCAAGTTCACATATTTGAGGGAACAAAAACATTTTAAACCTAATTCTGTCGTTCGCGACCATGGATGACTTTTGCAGAGAGTGTACAGTAAGATCAGCCTGCACATACGTGCAGTCTGATCTTGCTGTACATCCTCCGCTGCACTCTCTATAGTTTGAGTCATACAAGCCCAGCACAATGCCCTTATATTTAGCAAAATAGTTTTGTGTAATCGTCAACAATTTTTATCGGCAGGTTAAGGGTTAACAGATTGAAAAGAAACAACTACTTGTTACAAGCAAGAGCTCTGTTTTTTGTTTTTATCATCTTGTTTTTTTTTTCAAAACTGCCTACCGCAAGACGTATAAAGTAGTCGTATTTCTATAGTAACGAAAATAAAAAATTTTTTCATACGTAAAAATGTATTTTTTTGTCCGCTGAAATATGTCCCAACTCATTGAGAGTCGAATAAAAAAATAAACATCTGCGCTTAACATACAATTAAACGAAAGGTAAATAGTAAATATTTACCCATAAAGTGTTTGAACCGACTTAAGTTGTTTTTGCAGACAGCGTAGATCAAGATCAGACTGCACAGATCCTGCAGTCTGATCTTGGGTCTACACTGTCCGCTACTTCGTTACTATTCTGTGCAAAACAACATTGACACAATAATATTTTGGATGTTTGTCTTGATCAAAATGTTCCATTTCATTAATTCAGCTCCCGAATGGTTAAGACTGCTTTTGAGTGTAATATCTGTACATAGCGATCGGTGTAAATTTGCACCGCTTGAAAAAATTGAATGATACGTGAAAGGCACTTTAAAGGTTAAAAAAAAAGTAACCCATCCCCATCGCGAATGATTCCTTCGCTTGTGATATGAGTATACTTGCAATATTTTACCTGAAAGGCCTCACGTAAGTTTTAAAGATGTCATACACAAGAATGGAAGAAATAGACATGACCTCTCCTGAACCCGTCGACATTAAGGTCATCGTCATCAAGGTCAACAACAGGTACACACCTTCTTTTCCAAGAAGAGTTTGGACGACGAATGGCGTTATGTATCCTGCAAGGTACATGTATATGTCGGTGTAATTCAAAACATATTTTTAACCAACCTAAGTTCAGACATGCGCACAAAACTAGTATGAATTCGGAAACTTTTCCGATTAAATTAATCTAATTATCCAATCACTGGATGAATTACGGCCACATGATCTACTTTTGTTTGTTTTAGTTAGTTGCGCCATTTCATTTTTGAACAGTTTTTAATATATACTAGACTGAGAGTCAGTTTGTCGTTTCAAACGATGGAGTTAGAATTATTACGATTGAACATGCTTACCTTCGTCTATTTCTTCATTTGTTAATAGATTTGTGCCATTCATAAAACTCATCGTTTTGTAAGTCATCGAGTTAACGAAAGACAATGAAGTCGGGATGGCGAACCAGAGAAACCCGGCAATAATAAACCCAACCATGCCCTGTGTCGGTTTGGCTGCAATACGACTTTGCCAGTTTGCTTGGTCGCAAAATATGATAGCAATCGTCATGAATAACGTGACTATGCCGTAGATTAGGCCGGACTCTGTTTGAAAAGTTAGAAACGATTCCCCTTTGTTGCCATCCGGGCCTTTTAAACACGACATTGCTTTGTACATGTTTTCGACGGCTGTAAAACGTTCCACCTCCGGTGTCGGGAAGAATTTTATCTTCAAAATGAAGAGGGATGTCGAAATGAAAATCAATGAAGTGTTAAAGTAAGACATGTAAAACGTCGTTCCCAGTCCACCAATTAGGCAGTAGGAGCCAAATAGGACAGCCAATACGAGAAGAGTGAATTCCTGAGTTGAGTCCTTTGTCATCACTTCCACTGCAACTTTACCTGTTTGAAAGTAGTAATTGATACACTTCAGAATACTGGATAGTATCATTTAAAAAGAAATAAAAAAATTTTCCAAAACAATATGATCTGCATGTAGGCTATATTAAATGGTAATGGAAGAAAAATAAGGCAAGACATTTGCTTTGCAGGCATTTATCATTTCTCCAAACAATAATCGTGCAACAGGCGACTTTAAAAACACTTTTTTAAAAAAATCTTCAATACAATCAAGGCAACCACCGATACCATATGACCCATTGCTCTTTTTAGTGTATACACTGGTATCAACAGCTACCGTATGACACATTGATCTATTTACAATACGATACAGCACACATAGGTACCAACGACCCATTGATCTATTTACAGTACGATGTCGGCTAGCACGGATGCCATTGTGTCAATGAATCTATTCACAACACAATACTGGAACCCGCCGGTACATTATGGCCAATTAATATTTTTACTGTGCAATACCGGCGCACAACCGCACTAAACGACTCACTGCTCTGTTTACTGTACAAAACCAGCTTACAGCCGTATAAATTGACTCTCTGATATATTTACAGTATAATACCGGCCAACAGCCGCACTATAATACTCATTGCTCTTTTTTAAGTTACAATACCAAAAGGCTTATTTATCTAAGAGACTATATAATGATATCGGCTCGCAAGCCACGCCATTTGCCTCATGTGTCTCATGGGTACCATACTGTCTTATGGTCATTTTACAAAAAATTATAGGTACCAACCGGTACCATTTGGCCAATTTATTCATCATAAGTTCGGCACAAACGAGAACCATATGGTCCTTTGATATATCTACAGTACAATTCCAGCACCCATCATTACCATATGGTTCTTTTGGTCTATTGTTAGCACAATACAGGCACAAAGCAGTACTATAATTGGCATGCAACACGCGAAAAGGGGCATTCGGACATTTGCGTACAGTGTCGTCTCGTATTAGCCTGCAGAGTCCGCGCAGGCTAATCCGAGAGGGTAATTTACGACTATATTAGATTTTGTCCTACAGTAGACTTGCGCAAAACAGAAGATTACAAAAGAACGAAAAGTGTCGTTTCGGATTAGCCTGCGCGGATTGCGCAGGCTAATCCGAAACGACACTTTTCGCAAATGTCCGAATGCCCCTTTTCGCGTATTGCTGGCCAATTATAGGGCATAGATTTGTCTATAATAAAATAACGGTACCCACCTTCAGCGATATATCCGTATATATGAGCGCCGCAGGCAAAGCTTCTGGGGCTTCAATGCATCCCCGTGGTACATTATACCGGACAAGTCATCACATAACCAATGGATCCATAAAAACCATTTTGGCTAACAACCTGCTGAATCATGGGGGGAAAATGGTCCTTGGACTTTCAGAAAAGTTACAAATAGCAAAAGGTATCGACCCATATCAGCCTGCGTGAACTGCGTAGGCTTACACGGGTCGATATTTACTGCAGATGCATTAAAACCTTTTTTAACAGAGTATGGCTCTTACGCATGATTAAGTCATTGTGATTTTTTCTAGAAAAAGAGGGGAAAAAACAAAGGAATAATTACCTGCTAGTATAAGATTGGCCGTTATAACAAGGTTCGTGAACAACGCGACAATACAGAACATGATGTGTGTCGGTTTTCCAAAACGTGCATACGCAATCTGTAAACGGGAAAAACTGATGTAGGAAAAATGATTATATAAAGGTACTACTACTTCTACCAAAAAAAGTAGTAATAATTCATCTAAATTTCTACATTTTTCCCACTTTTTTATCGTCATCCTATAGTTTCAAATTAAGGTATTACAATGTGCGTGAAGTATATTGGTTAATGGAGAAATCGCTCCCTGATCAACAAAATCATATGCAGGTGATGAGTTAAGGTCTACGGCCCCGAACTCTCATATTAAAAGATGGAAGCTGCCGAGATTGGCCGAATAGTCTTTACGAAAACGTCGATGTTATACGATTTTTACCGATGAGTTAGGGTTCGTAATCCTTAATATTACGTTAAAAGAATAGCTAATTCTGAGGGATAACGTCAAGCTTCATCATTGATATTTTGACCCCAGCCGTTAAAAAAAGAAAAATCAAAAAATCAAAGTACTGAAAGTACTAATGGATGATGGTAAAAATTTGCCAACAAACAGGTCGTAACAGTGGACAATTCATTAACCATTATGCTCCTAAGCGCGACTCACCGACCTTTTGCGGACAGTGTATATCAAGATCAGACTGCTCAGAACGTGCATTCTGATCTTAGATCTATACTGTCCGATTAGGAGATATTTTTCTCCAAAATATAAGTTTGAAGTGGCATTATTCGGGTTTTTCCTACCAGCTTGAAAGTTTAACTTATTTAGCAGGATGATGGTTAAAAATGTGTAGGGTACTCTGAGTCTGGGAAAAATCAAAACGAAAATACTGCAAAAATAATCTGCATCCACTGGTATTCGAACCTACGACCTTTAAAACCATACCACAAAGACTGTATCAACTGACCTATTCAGGCAATCTTTGGCCTTCCATGTTCAAAATGTATTAAATCACAGTCTGGCAAGAGAAGGTTTAATGCATCTTTGTTATACATGATAACAACCAAGTCGTCGCATAGTTATAAATCCATGAAATCCAGTTTTTCTTGATACCGACTGAATCATCAGGTAGATTGATCCTTGAACATGCACAAAATCTACCATTAGCAAAAGGAAACCCCCGTCAGCCTGCCCTAACTGCGCAGGCTGACATGGGTCAGTACTTTTTGCGTATGCACCAAACAGAGCATGGCCCATTCATATCTTGTTTATTGCTTGCTTTTTCGTTACCAACGGAAGAGGGAATTTCACAGAAAAAAACTTGATAATTTCTTTTGTTTTGTACATGTAGTTCTACCGCTGTTTTAGTGTTCAAGCCATCTGTGCATGAGAATAAATATTAGCAGTCTGCAATGGTATTTTCTATATCACTTTAAATGGCAAACATTTAAGATTTCCCCAAAATAAAAAGAACTTAACTTTTATTAAATAGGCGCAGGTGTTTTGCAGTCACAATTTAGCGATCCCTCGGTTGCTTGTTTTATACAGATAAGACTTTAATTAGGAATTTAGGTACTGAAATGAGCAGATATAGATCAGACTACAGAGAAATTTTGGCTGAACTTCTCTCGCTGAAGATTTACTTTAGAGGTCGCGGTATATAGGATTTTTAAGTGAGATGAGGACATTTCATGTCCCAAAGTTGACTGAATATCCTTAAACTTGTAACCTTTATCCAACAGCCCCATTTTTTATACGATCCTAAGGAAGAAGACTTTTGATAATACTTTGGAAAAAAAAGGAGAGAAAAAGCCTTTAACCAGCATTTTGCCCTTTTCCCACAATGTTTCTTCTTTTTCACGGATAAATCCCACCTGTTATTAAGCTTCCTTTAATTTGTCGTCTGAAAAATGGTTTCGAATCGGAGTAGTCAAGATTTGATAGTTTTGTACAGAGTTAAGCAAAATGAACTCCCCACCGACAAATACGTGAGTCTTCAGGAGAGGAAAAAATACAGTTCTTCAGATAATGAAGATATTATCTGGCCATAGTTTTGTTTTACAAAGCGGGCGGTATAGCTACAAGATCAAACTGCAGTCTGGACCTTGGTCTACTTCGTCCGAAAATTGCCGTATATGTCATCTACGACACCCGAAAGAGTAAAGTTTTGCTACAAATAAAACCGTGATTAATTCTTTACCACAATGACGACTTTTAACGACCCTGGGGAAGAAGCCTTTTGAAAACATTGTGGGAAAAGGAGAAAATGCTGGTAACCAGCATTTTCTCCTTTTCCCACAAAGTTTTCTACCTTATCTACTCTAAGAAAAATTGCATCATTTGAGCCACTATGAAATTGTAGTATGCAAATCTTTTTAATTTGGATAGGTCTAAAATTTGCCGTGTGGTAAAGGGGTTAAACAAGATACAGATACATACGCACGTATACTGACAGCTTTTAAATATTCAGTCTCATGGTAAACCCTTTCAAGTGATTTTCTTGTTTGTTTGTTTGTTTATATGGTGTTTTACGCCGTTTTCAATATTATTTCAATTACATCGCGACGGGTAGCGCACACATTCATGCTTTCCTAGACTTTCTTTTCTCAGCACCCCGCTAAATATTCTTCCAAAACCATTAGCGACTTTCCCCTACAGCCATCATCGAAACAATGATGTGCGGTGTGAGAGGAATCCTTTCAAGCGAAACTGGCGACATATGCACCTTTTGTAGAAGCAGCTCAAGATCAGGTTACACAAAGCGTACAGTCTGATCTTGTATATATAACATGCGTTAAATAGTCTAAATAATGAACATGAAGTTTCTTTTCTTTGGCAGTTGGCTTGCATTTTTGCTCATCGATAAAAAAGACGATTTTTTTTTTTCTGAATGGCAAAAGAATGAAACGTTGGGTAAGAACGGTCAGTGGTCAAGTTTCTGGGTGACAGTTCATTAACTCTCTACCGGACAGCAAACTTTTGGATCTGTCCATGTTAAAAAAAGAAGCAGACGACAAAAAGTAAGGATGACTCGAATGAAACGGTATGTTTTTGAACGTGTAAGAAACTTTTTTATGGAAAAGGAGAAAATCTGGTTACCAGCATTTCTCCTTTTCAAACAGTGTTTTCAAAGACCCTTATTTTTCAGGATCTTCAATAAACGGGACTGTTCGGTAAAGGTTTTAACATATGTAGCGCCTCTTGTCAGCAGATCAGGAAATTGGAAGACACTTCGGATCAGACGTAACAAAGATCATTGATATTTATAGAGATACGTGTAAATGTATGTACCCTCTGCATGAATTAAAGTTCAGAGATAGGGTCCTAAATGTCCAAGAGCGACTTCTCCATTTGCCACACTATTTGGAAAAAAATGGTTTGTGTCAAGATGCAAAAACTCGTCTGAGGGTGAATAAGCTAACAGTTTACCTGTGGGAATGTCTTGGCCCCGGGAGCTCGGGTTTTCAACTTGATACAGAGAAGCGGGAAAGCCAGAACAGACAGTACTATAGCCATCGTATACCACAGCGAGCCGCCTATCCCAACCTGCGAGAGTTAAACCAAAATTATTCCGGCTAAAAGAGCTAAAGAATGGCCGTTTTAGATCGTAGATTAGACTTCTAGTTTACCTTCTGAATCAAATTCAATTTTATTATTATGCTTAATACAAAATAAAGCCTTTGGCTCACAATACTAAGTTCACACATTTATTATTTAGGATAGGAGTTGAAGCAGCGAAAGAGGAATGAATCCTTTCTCAGCTTAGCTCTCTCAGCACAATAGGCGAAAACAGGTGCTTTTATGGACGGCATAGATCAGGATCAGACTACACATACGTACAGTTGGACCTAGGACTTTTTACCGTCCGCTTGTTTTGTCCTGTCTACGTGCAGTCGGATCTTGGATTTTTTACCGTCCGCTTGGTTTGTCTAGCCTGTAAGATATAAATCTGCTTGGTTCAGTTTATTGTATTTTCAGCTGTCAAAAAGGGTCAAAAGCGTCTTCGGAAAGCATTTCGACCCAGCCAATATTCGAACTACACTGGCGATTCGACATCAGGCAAAAAGGGTGAATCTCCATAATTTGACATACCTTGCTAGCAATGGTTGGACTCTGTAGAAAATCAGCAGGCCATAATAACTGGGAGGTTGCTGTAACCGCTGTCAAACTCAAACTTACTCGGCCTCCAGCGTCAAACACGAGGTCGAGGTTGAAGAAGTCTTTGAATACGTAGTGCCTGAAATAAGGAAACCAAATGGCCTGCAACACGCGAAAAAGGGCATTCGGACATTTGCGTAAAGTGTCGTCTCGGATCAGCCTGCGCAGTCCGCACAGACTGATCCGAAACGAAACTTTCCGTTTTTATGTAATTTTCTGTATTGCGCTAGTCTACTGTAGAACAAAATCTAATGTAGTCGTAAAGTGACGTCTCGGATTAGCCAGCGCAGACTGCGCAGGCTGATCCGAGACGACACTTTACGCAAATATCCGAATGCCCCTTTTCGCTCGTTGCAAGCCAAGTTAAATCATTCTGCTGCTTAACCTATCTAAAAATGCTTTTTGTAGACGGTGTAGATCAAGATCGGACTGCAAAGAACGTGCAATCTGCTCTCGGATCCATTCTGTCTGATACACTAAATTGAGTTTCTGCAAAACGAAGTTTAAAATCGCAACATTTAAGTTTTTATTAATGGCTGGAACCGTATTCTAGTTACTCGTATTGAGCAGATTAAGAAATATCAATAGTTTTCATCATAAATTTCTTACCTTTTTATTTCATCGATGTTAAAGGGGTCCATAATGCAATTATTTCTTTTAACGTAGGAAGCCTAAACTGGTGTCAGTACACGTTCTGTGCAATCTGATCTTGATCTACACTTTCCGCAAAAAGTCAGCAAGTCGCGCTTAGCAGCCTAAGGGTTAAGTGTCATTAGGATTAAATAAGATATACTGATACATATATACATGTACCTGATGGCTTTGTAAGCAACTCCAAGCATGACTGAGAAACCTGCAAACCCCAGTAACATCAATAGGGCCATCTCATGTTTCTCGATGACAGGATTCAGTCTGAAAGATCAAGTTTTCATACAAAATAGAATTATTGGAAGCCGCTCGAAAGCGGCTTCCAGTAGGAATGTACCTAAACTATTTACCATGTAGATGATCAGTAATTATTCGATTGGTCATTATTTTTGGAAAATTTCTAA
This sequence comes from Hippopus hippopus, assembly GCA_946811185.2. Lineage (NCBI taxonomy): Eukaryota > Metazoa > Mollusca > Bivalvia > Cardiida > Cardiidae > Hippopus > Hippopus hippopus. The sequence continues at coordinate 34,344,634 of OX328101.1, forward strand.
TAATGTCGTGTTGTGACAGAATTACTCCACATGACTCTTTCTTAAATATTCCAACAGACCTACATGAAAATCAAGCCTGGTTTTCTTGCAATATGTAGTTCATTCCAAAATAATAATAAATAATACAGAAAAATAAACCTCCTTTAATTGGCTAGTCCCCCGAAGTTTTCAAACATATAGGATTCCTTCTACTTTCCCAAACGAAGTTGTTATGCTTTCCGTTTATCACAAGCCTTCCCACCTCCCAATGGTTTTCGCATTTGTGTACTTTTTTACAAAACAAAATAATGATAATTACGTTATAGAGAGCATCTTAGAATATGATAATCAGAAGCAATTTTATGTACAAGTTTTTCGTCCATTCTCAATCCGTGTAGATAATAGGGCGGTAAACCTTTGATCAAAGTATAGACTGGTTACCTCGCTACACAGTTAATCGAAGAACAAAGAGGAGTCTACGACAGCTATTTATAGAATACTTGCGAAAATATAACCCTTTTTTCTTCCCTTTGTCGACACTTTAGCCGAATGGATTTTTGTTACACGGAACATCTACCTTATGATACCTGTAAAATTTAGCATTCACTGTGTTGTGTGTGGAAGCTGTTATGATCAGACTGTACGTGCTGTACACTATGGTCCCGATCTACAGACCCCGTGAAAAATGTATCCATCGTGATGTACATTGACTACAGAAATTATCACGGTGGTGCCAGGTGCTCTAAGGGTTAAAGCTGGTCGAAAATGACAGAAATAGATGAAGATCAGACAGCACATAGCCCGTGTAATATTTTTTTTTAAATTCTATAAGATATTGTAAACATAAAAAAAAACTGTTTGTTTTCCTTACTCAGTGTATTAATTTCGTTGTGCAATCGAAGGGTGAAAGTTATTACAGAACCTATTACTGTGCTAACACAACTTTTTACGTCGCCGCTGGTCAAAGGTTTAGAATAGCTCTTGAAATTTACATTAGACATTTTACACTAGGTTTGTACAAGGCCTATGCAGAAAATGGTTCAAACTACTGATTATTAAACGAAATATGTATGGTAATAGTTATTATGTTGTGGTTGATTATACCCAGATCTTTAAAAACTTAAAAAATAGGGGGTTTTTTGTGTGTCTGACTGCCACTCCAGGAATAAAAGAAACGTGGTTTATGCCTTCTGTGCAGGCTATGATCAGAATAACTTTTGAGATGCCATGCAAAAGTTTTTGTTTCTGGAGTAGAAATGTAAAGATTCACTGTGTTACAAGCATGCTAAGATACTTTTTGACAAGCAGGACGATCGTGTTTTAGGAAAAAGTAGTTGCATTTTTTTTTTTTTTTTGTAAAAAAAAAAATGAAACGCAAAGAAGAGATCACTGATAAAAGTTGTAAATACATGTAAACATCATTATGTGAATAACGATCTTAATATCACTTTTAATAATTAGTAATTTAAATAATTCCGTAGTATTGCTTTGATGCCGCTACAGAAGCTTCCTTTCTAAAATCATTTTAATAAATGGAAAATGCTGTTCTTGAATGCGCAATTTCTCCATTTTCAAATTTCGAGTAGAAATTTAAAAAATCCGATGCTTTTACGTGTGTGTGTGTGTGTGTGTGTGTGTGTGTGTGTGTGTGTGTGTGTGTGTTTTTTTCCCACATAAACATTATCACTTTATAATAATAGTAATAATAATAATAATAATTGTAATATAATAACAAGATTATTATTAACAAGACTCTCTAAACTTCTGTCTTATTCTTTAGAATTAGAATACATCTACTGTATTTTAGTACAGTTTGTCATGATTTTCCGTTGGTGGGGAGTGTGGGTAAAACAGATACAAAAAGTGTAATCACAATTTCTCAAGAGAGTCAATATTTCTGAAATTGTCCACCAAAAGATTGCGGCTTCTATGATGCTATGCATCATAAATTTGTCTTGTTGTATTTTACGTAAACTTGTGCATAATAACGAGGGCCATACCTTTTATCGTTAGAATACCTGGTGAGCTTAAAGGTGTGTGGAGCCGCAAATTTCACACTTCGCAAATTTCACACCTATGTGAAGAACTGGTACCAATACGTCACATTTGGCAAATGTGACATTTGCGTACGGTCAATTTCGATAATTTTTGGGGGAAGGGGTAAAATTTGTGCTCAAATTTCAAACTTTCCTAGTTTTGACGTGTGAAGAATTGGTACGCGTTCATTACATCTGTAAAGAACTGGTATGACTTTTCTCAGATGTGAAGAATTGGTACCAAATTTTCACATGTGAAGAATTGGTACCAAAGGTAGCCACTGGTACCATTCTAACGCCTTAGGTATGACACGGCCAGGTTTCGAACCTTCGACCTACCCTCCAGAAGCGAACTTTCTACTACTTTTGCTATCGGGGCCGGGTCACCGCGGGGACATGATTCATTATATACAAAAAGGGGCTACTCTCCAAAGGTGCATATATATGAAATTGGCAAAAGCTCCTCTCTCCCTGTTTACAAATAAGCCGCGTCATGAAAAAAGCTGATATTTGCATTTGCAAAAAAGCGCAGATTAGCTCAGGGGGACCAGCGCCTTTATTTTGTTTTTCGCTGCATTGATTAAAGAAAGAAATTCCACAAGTTCTCAGTCTGAAATTAAAAGACAACAGTTTGTTTTTATAGCTACAAAGGCTGGCGGATCTGGTTCGGAACCCTGAAGAAAGGTTTTCTCGTGACGTGGCTTATATAAACGATTTGCCCTAGCCTGACCATTTTCAGTCCTGTCCCCGAAGCTCCACTCGTAAACCATATCCATAATATGTTACATGTTAAAAATTCCTTCCACGTTTATAAAATTATGCCATGCATGTGAAGAATTAGAATCGAGTGCAAAATGTAAAAAATTGGGGGGGGGGGGGAGGTATTTTGTCAATGTGAAGAATGCGCTTATATGCTATGTGAAATTTGACTTCGTGCGCATTTCTCACAGACGTGTGAAATATTGGTAGTGATTCGAGACGTATTGGTACCAATTTTTCACGGGCTGTGAAGAACTGGTACCAATAGTTTACAATTTGAAATTTGCGAAGTGTGAAATTTGCGGTTCCACAAAGGTGCTTTTTCGACTGAAGGTACTGTTTGGACTGTGTTGATTAAGGTTGGATTCCACAAAACGTATAGTCTGATCTTAGATCTACACTGTCCAATAATAAGCGAGCTGTTACGGTATCAGACTTTTAGAGTAAATCTGGTTATCCCATACATACTTTTGAAAATATATCGATGTTTTAGCGACCCTGAGGAAAATGCTTTTAAAAAAACACCATGGAAAACGAGAAAATGCAAATAAACAGCATCCCTTTTCCCTCCACGTTTTGATCGCATTGCAAGACAAAGCTCAACATTCGAGTCATATTCAACTTGCGGCCTTCAATTGCTTTCAGTTATCGATTTGGGCGGGTTAAAATTTTCTCGCATGGTAAAAAGTCAAGCGTTGTCGCAGAAGGAAAGACAACTGAAAGCGGTCTGCGATCTAATTCAGATACTATGACCTGAAACATTCAGGAAATTGGAGTGAGGGTGGGGAGAAACAAAGCACAGAAAGTACACGGATGGTCATGCTTCATTTTCTGTTTACCTTTCAGCAAAACCATCATGAAAAATTAAGACTTAGGATGTCGGATCCCAGATTTTTTTCTGGTAACTTCATAAATCAAATTTATAAATCGAATCAGCTCTTCACCAAACGATAAAAGTTTAAACTAGTCCAAATTGAAAGCATTTGCAGACAACAAATTTGGCTCAAATGATCTGCTTTGCCTTTCAATGGGTAGAAAAAAAGAAATATTGTGAAAAGAAAAGAAAATGCAGCATTTTCTTCTTTTCTCCAAAATGTTTTAAAAGCCTTATTCACCATGGTCGTGAAAACACGGGATTGTTAGGAAGAAGCTTAAAAGCGTTGGAGATTTACTTTTTTATCGCGAGAGCACAACTATTTAACCCTTACCCTGATAAACAAGTTAAATAAAACTTTCAAGCTGATAGTAAAAACCCGAATAATGTTATTTTAAATGTATGTTTTAGATAAAAATATCTCCTTATCGGACATTGTAGATCAGAGATCAGGCTCTACGTTCTACGTTCTTGATCTACACAGTCCGCAAAAGGTCAGTGAGTCGCGCTTAGTAGGCAAAGGGATAAAAGTAGATTGCGCTCTATTTTCTGTCGAACACCGGAACTATAATACACTGAGCCTCGCTGAAAAGTAGTACCATAGCATGTTGTGCAATTATTTCGCACTCACGTACACCGCTTGCGGTAATAAGCGCAACGAGAGTTATGCATTGAATGATTAATGAGTGACGATAACATATTCAACCATTAAAATAATTTATTGTGCTCAAATCCGGGTTTAAAATATTCGCCTGTCCATTGTATTGTACGGTAATTTGCTTTATTAAACCCAATGATTTTTATACGCGGTAAGATGCATTCTTCCAACGCCACTGAAACTGTAATAAAAGAGTTCACATTACACAAGGCAACATAGAAAGGTTATTATTTGAAAAGAGTAACTAGGACGAACAAGCCTGATATCTCCTTGCTATACTCATTGCTAGGTGCGTCCTGCGAACAAGGGCGATGAAATGAAGGCCAAGTTACATAAACTAATTAAAATCCGTCGAAATCAAGTTCATTTCCTGACATCCCTCTGTTAACTCTTATCCTGCTAAATAAATTAAATCAAACTTTCAAGCCGATAGTAAAAACTCGAATAATATTATTTCAAACTTACTTTTGTAGAAAAAAATATCTCCTTATCGAACAGTGTAGATCCAAGATCAGACTGCACGTTCTGTGCAGTCTGATCTTGATCTACACTGTCCGCCAAAGGTCAGTGAGTCGCGCAAAGCAGCTTAAGGGTTAACAAAGACAACAATTACCGAGCAGATTAACAGATTATTGTCACAAAAATTATGAGCCACTGCCCTGTGAAAAGAGGGTTTGATGCAACTCCATCATACATTATACAAAGCAAGTCATCATATAATTAAGGATCCATAAAACTCATTTGGTCTAACAACTCAAAGAATGGTCCTTGAACATGCAAAACATTAGCCTGGGTTCCAGTCCGTTCATTTTTTTTTCTTTTTGTATCATTTGGACGTTACTTTGTCAAAAATTACGGCCTGGGGACATTCGAAAACCGACTGCAGCGACATCTACTTTACCATCTCACCGTGGGGTAAAGTAGATGTCGCTGCAATCGTTTTCAAATGTAAATGGCTAAAAATGAGGTAAAGCGTTGAAGCAACAGTCGTGTCTTGTCATCTTACTGTATTTATGTTTATTTAACCTATTACTAAACTATCCCGTATGTCTACAACACTTGACTCCGAGACAGAGGACAGTCGCAGCCTTTGTTTATTAAAATGAGAGGGAAAACATTGATAATCGGAATCTCATCTGTTTCTTCATGTTTTCGACCCCCCCCCCCCCACGACAAATCTAATTGGTTCTAAGATACAGTTAACCCTCAGGCTGCTAAGCGCGACTCACAGACCTTTTGCGGACAGTGTAGATCAAAATCAGACTGCACAGAACGTGCAGTCTGATCTTGGATCTACATAGTCCGATACGGAGATATCTTTCCCCCAAAAAACACCTTTGAAATAGCAAAATTTCGGTTTTTACCATCGGCATGAAAATTTAATTTTACTTATTTAACAGGATAAAGTTTAATTTGGCGTCTGCAAATTCTTTCCGGAGTTTATGAGCAAGTCTGAGATTTTGGTGGAGTAACTATCCAAGCCATGAACTGTACAAATACAGTTTTCCTAGAGCCGTATTCCAGCACCCCCACCACCCACCATTTAGAATTCTATTCTTAGTCTTTTTCTATGTTTAGAAAGTAATGTATTATCTGATTGGCTAGACCATTTTGTCAAGAAAATACTTTAGTACAAAATTTGAAAAAATGGCGAATTACACCATGAATGCTACTAAGTTGGTGAGTACGGACCCATGCGGTCTAACTCTAACAAACAGACATATTTAATCAATTTCTGCTTGAATTACCCAGGTATTCTTTTTTTTTTTTATTACATCACCGAATAGTTTTTATTTAAAAATTTCCTCGAAGATAAAAATGCAAATTAATTCTTTAAAAAAAATAACTTAAAATGTATTTAGTCTACTACAGTAAAAAGGAAAAATTAACGAGGACATGAAATCAAATTGGCTGTCAAACTGACAAACAGACGCATACATAGACAGGAAAGAGAGATAGTAAACATAAACCCCGTACCCTGTAGACTGATCAGTCGATGGTAAGTCATAAGGACAAGTTCGGTTCATATCTTCCGTACCTCAGGTATGTAGCCTAGCACAGTAATACATTGAAAAACTATTTCACATCACGTAGACATCAAAATGAAATGAAATCGTACAGTATATATACAATGTATTCGCTGTTTATGTGAGGTAGTTACACTTCAGTAAAAGAGTATGGTGGTTACAAAGTACCACCCTAAATTTTTTCTGGTGTTCAAACATGTTTTAATCCTTTCACAAACTATTTCGTGTTTTATCTAACTTTAAGATGAAAGCCTCTGAAAAAACAGTGTAGGAAAAGGGTGTCAGAAAGTTAATAGGAAAGCCTATTCAGCCAAGCGTAACACATGCACAATTTTCTTAAAGTTTCACAACATATCGCTACTTTAAAAAAATCGAGTCACAATATATATTTTTGTTATTCTCGGAGGCATTCAAACTTCCTGACCAGTGAGCAATATAATGGAAATTTCAATATGTTGAGTTTAGGATAGTAATAAAGTTTCACACAAAAGAGGGATCATGTACCACAGAAATTCACCGACGAATGGTCGAGGTATACGATAATTGTGGTCCTGCCAATTCAACAATGGCAAAATTGTCAAATGGTATAAACGTGGGTGCAGCTTATTCATGATTAGGGCGGACAGCTGATACCACCAAAAAGGAAATGATCACTTCTATGGAGACTCTCACTATAAAATTTAATGATCATCGTATTGATATTGATGACATAGCTTGCAAGTGTGATATTTTACATGTAAGTGTTTGCACAATTATCCGTGACTTTGGGATGTTATTTTAAGGTATCGGCAAGATGGCACCCAAGAAACCTCAATGCCCAGGATCGTTTTCAAAGGCTTCAGTCAAGTCGGGAGCCTCTTGGCATTTACATGTATAATGAGAACATAGAAAACTTCTATATACTCGTACATATAAGTTTACTGACTGGTGATGTTACATGACACATTAATGGAGCTCAGAAACACAGAAAGGGTGCATGCAATGGAAGCTGCCTGGCTCATCCCGCCCAAGGAATTCGATACCAGGTCATAAACCGGTAGTCATGGCCACCATGTTTGAGGATTCTAAGGATGCCTTGTTGGTCAATAATGAAACTGCTGGAATCTCTATCACCGGGGCTTATCATGCAGTACTAATGAACGAGCTGAGAGTTGCTAAACTCCCTACCAAACGAAAACATTTTAGACTCGACCAAATTAAAAGCATTTGCAAACGGCAAATCAAACATGACCCATACCATCGAACTCGTCTCTGAACGAGTAAAAAGTATTGAAGGAAAAAGGAGAAAATGCTGGTTACCAGCATTTTCTCCTTTTTTCCACAATGTTTTCATACGTCTTCTTTCTTCATGGTCGTTAAAACTCGGCACTGTGTGGTAAAGGATTAAAAAAATGGTTTGGAACTTTGAACCAGGGTGTATTACTTCTTTCCTGAGCACGCTCCTGTACTGCGCACTTGCCAGAGTGCACAAGCTGCTAATCGCGAATGTCAAAGTCAGTGCTTTCGTCCATTTTGTACGTATTTCAAGGTCACTGTGTCTGTTTTGTATGTGTAGATATTTTTTTTGTCTGTAAGTCAAGTTTTAAAGGTGTCCTTAAAGTTCGATGCAGTTTTTCATCACTGTGATACTTGCAAATTCTGATTATACGACAGAAATCCCTACCTCCTCCTCCTTACCAACCTATTAAGTTGTATAATTTCTTCACTGCGGGGGTTAGTGCAACGTAGTGACATGCTGGTGCTAGCTATCGGTACATACATAACATGATTGACCTCTATATAACATTATTGTTATTGACAGCCCTGATTCATGATTTGAAAAAAAAAAGATCTTCAGGAAATGGTTCACCCTTTCGTCGCTATATGCGAAAGCAGAGGCTTTTTTAGTCAAGTCTTTTAAGATGAAAAATCTATAGGAGTCAACCCTTTACCAAACAATCACAAGTTTTAATGACCCTGAAAAAGACAGCTTGTGAAAGCTTAATGTGAAAAAGAGAAATGAATGCTTTGCCAACAATGTTTTCTACCCTACCAATGACAGAAGTCGTTTTTTGAGCTAAGTTTTATTAGTCGTCTGCGAATGCTTTCAATTTGGTAGAGTCCATTTTTTTGTCGTTTCGTAAAGAGTTAAAAAGTTGGATGTATTTTCAGTATATGGTACTGAAAGAGTAAGTCTATATAATGTAATCATTTCTACCGCACGTGTAGAAAATATGCCAGAGTCTGCAGATCACTTGGTCAAGCATGGGTGTTTCCGCATCTACATGTACAAGAGGTGTTTTACCTTTTTGTGATGAGTTGTATAGGTTGTTTGAGGTTCATAGGAACCACCTGAATTTTGCAATATCTTAAAAACCGTTTTAGCTATTGCACTGAAAATTTACATTGTTAATGATATTACTTTTACCAACTCTGGGTTAAATTTTCAGAATTTTTGATAACTTCTTTTTTCATTCAATGCAATGTTAAAATGTTTGAACAAAACAGCTTTAAAAACGGTGGGAGGGTTAAAGGCTATTCTGAGTAAAAGGTTTACCTGTTTATGAAAACAAAAAAATTCTCATGCAGGTACGTAGCTGTGGTCGTTTATTGTTTGAATAGCAAAAACTTCAACTTTTGAGGCCCTGATCTCGTTTTTTATTTGGGTTTTATTTTAATGATTCAATATTGGAGACTTGCACACACTTGTTTACTCTTTGTATTCTTTTCCACGCCCAGCCATAGATGTATTTTTTTTCCCGAAACCCAGTCAAACTTTGGCTCATATCATGTGGTAGGCCTATAGCATACAACAACAAAATGAAGAAGGGTGAATTGTAGGAAGTGATTAAGTTCCATAAACAAGCTCCAAAGTATTGTTGTAGATGAATTTTTACGGTCAAATGGACACAAGATTACCACCCTATGAGTGTGACCAAAATACAATTGAGCTGATTTTAGGAGGAAAAAAAAAAATCATAGCAAAAAACAATTCAAAGCAAACTACGAAAGACCTTCCAGTCTAAGCGTCAGGTGGTCTCGAACACATATCTCAACAAAAGTGGTATAAAACTTGAAGCCAAACCGAAAAGAAAATTGAGACCAAATATTGGAGAACAGACACCATATAAGAAAACATTGGACAAGTCATTTTTTTAATGAAAGCGACGAGAGCGATATCTAAGGTAAGGTATAGAATTATATTATTCGTACAATATACAATTTCAGGGCCTCATAAAGTAAAGTGAGGTACTGAGGTAATGCACTTGTCCAGCGATGTTTGTTGTTCTGCTCTTTGTGCGAAACCGTCGGAGAAATTAAACTTCAGAACAAAAATTTAACACCACTGGAATGGACAAAATGCTCTTTCTTGCGGAAGAAAAATCCATCTTTCACCATGAGAGTTGGTAAGGTCATTTTAAAAGACCTTAAAAGGTTTCATAAAAACTGATACTGGATTTTTCAAGATATTTCTAAATTGTGGGGGTCCCTATGAACTTCAAACTACCTATACGGAAGATCGTTTTGACCACAAACAGTTCTGTACTCTTCAATAGATAAAACAACGCCGCTGTTTTAGCCCTACTTCAACAACTAAATTATGGTAGAGCGATAGTAAAATATCCAAAAGTAAAATAAACAATAAAAAACTACTTAACTCGGTAAACTGTCAAACGGTTGGATTATTCTTGTATCCTCAGATTCTGTTGGTGATCAGCTGGCCTTGGATCAAGATCAGTGATTCAGTTTTAAGTTCTTATTTTTAGGTCCGTAAAAGAGCAAAAGCTTTATTTTGACCAAAAGATTCGGGCGGAAGGAAGAGAGAAACTTTATGTTTTGTAAGAAAAAGGTATGAGGACATGACTGTTTACTCTTAAGATAAAAAAAAAAGAATGATACTTTGCCTCCGCAGAGATGCAAACCCACGACCTTCAAAAACGCTAATCCGGAGGCTCTATCAACTAAGCTACGTGTCTGTGTGAAAATAATAAACAAATAGAGCCATGCCCTGGCAAAAGGGAGATTAATGTATCTCCGTGATGCGTCATACCAAGCCAGCCATCACAGTTTTATAGACGTTGTCTGCGCATGTCATATTCTTCGAAGATTCGACCTATCTGCTATGACGCATCACTATCCTGTACAGGATAAATATTAATACGCGGAGTGTAAACTAAAACTCGCCGCTTTCAAAGTAGCAATAAAGAAAATGACAATAAACAATACCTCTGTGGAAAAACCTAGCCTGTTTTTTTTGCTGCACAATTTTTGATACAGTTCCTTAATATAGACTTTAGGGAAACCAGGATTCGTGCAGGGTTTTTCCATTCACTTATCAACAAGAAGTGTCTCGGCTTATACCGTAGCTATTACTCAAGTCTGTAGGGGCTATTTTTATAAATGACTGTTGCAAAGGTTACATGATAGCTGACCACAGCTGAATGAATCGTATCAGGCAGCCTTTTATTGCGTAAACGTTTATTTTATTTTGAAATTCGAAGCAACGGTTGTCATTTTGAAAAGTAGTCCGGTTCTGTAACCAGAATGCCCAAATCAGATAGATCTGCATTTAAAAAAAAATTTCACATAGCGGAAGATAATGTTTTATAGATACTTCAATTCCGTTTTGTATAACAACAATCAGAATCAAGGGGTCTACTAGTCCTTTGACATGCAGAAAATTTTCCAAAAGCAAAAAGTTTCGGCCAATGTCAGCCTGGGCGGACTGCAAAGGCTGACTTGTGTTGATACTTTTTGTAAATGCATTAAGCCCCTTTTCACTAATCATGGCTTTTATATTTATACCTTGTTACGCAATTTAAAGACTGTATACAACGTATCAAACGGGAAATAACTGTTTACACACACACACACACAAAAAAAAAACAGGCGGATGCTAGTATTTTCTACAGTTAAAGCAATCGTTGCTCGTGAATGAAAATTACAAATATCTGGAGTTTCTCAAAATACTTGCAAAACTAAATCAAGTTGGATGCCACTGTAAATTGGAGATAGATCTATTGGAGTCAGAGTATGTCCATTTTTCCCCATGATAGTTTTGTTAGCTTCGAATCAGAATAAAACTGACTAACAATATTTAAAGTCAGCGTTTAGTTCTATTTGTTTTCATAAGAAAATGTCAAAGGATTGCATCTTACTTTCAGGTGTCTTATACACGCGGTATAACTTTGAGAGCATATAAGTGAGTCATGCTCTATGAAAAGAGAGTTTAATTATCTGCTAAAAGTATCGACCCAGGTCACCCTGGGCATACCGTGCAGGCTGACCTGAGTCGAACGTTTTTGCTACTGATCAATTTTCTGCATGTCAAAGGACCATTCTAACTCAAGATGAAGCTTTGGCAGGTTGCTGGACAAAATGGATTATATGGATCCATGATTATGTGATGACTTGCTTGATACAGGGTGTTTTTGAATAAGTTTTATGACATGCACAGCATATAAGGTAACATTTTAAACAATGTAGGCAGCTAGCGCCTTTCAAAATATACACAGATGTTCAACACGTGTTCAAAATGACTGCCATTTTGAAGTTGCAGGACATTTGGTCTCCTTATGAAATTTGCTTTCATTGATCTGGGTTATGATCAGGCTCATCTCTAGAACTATTTATGCCTTAATCATCTATTGTCTGAGGGTTTACTTTATGAACATTTCATGAGGTGCTTTGAGTATGAGTGATGTAATTGGGCATTTTTTCAATGAATACAGTGATGAATACCCTTCAGCAATTACAGGAAACGATATTTGCAGCTCTGTCCTTGTGGCAACAGTTTATGCCAGTATTTTGTGATAGGGTACTTGAATGGTTGACAAGCATGTTTGAGAGTGATTTTGAAAATAAAGCGACAACGACCCCCCTCAATTGCCGGACATAAGCCCTTTGGACTTCCCTTTCCTGTGAAGTTTTCTAAAGGACAGTGTGCATAAACTCCATCCTCAGACAACAGATGAGCTTAAGGCATCAATAGTTTTAGAGATGAGCCTGATCACAACCTAGATAGATGAAAGTGAATTTTATGAAGAGACCGAATGTTCTACGACGTCAAAATGGACGTCATTGTGAACAATATAGTGAAAATCAATGAAAGTGAAACAGATATTCTGGGACACTCTAGATAATGCATCACAGAGATGCATTAGACACCCTTTTACCTCTTTGAACTAAATACAGGGAAAAATGAAAACAGACGGATTATTGCAATCCAAAGTTTTGACATAAAATCTAATATCCATCCCTTTTAACCTCTATATTAGTATCAAATAAAGCTGCCATAATCATATACTGTATTTGTATCACTGACACTTACTGTATTTGTATCACTGACACTTAGCATCACGATAATTCTTATTTTCAGTTCCAAATTCTAAGAATAACGATCTGACTGTACGAGAAGTCATGTGAATATGGTTTGTTCCCCGAACGCCTTCTCCTACAAAACAACATAGGGTGTGAATTGAGGATTAGGGGGTCGATTCGGGGAATAGTTGTGATGATAAACTACAGGTAAATAGCATCTGTTTAAAAAGTAAAAATGAAAAAAAAAAAACTTTATATTATCCATTTAACTTTATTCATAAACAAAAAATGATTTAGTTAACCATTAAATTATTATGTTGTTTCTAGAATTTGAGATAAAGGATTATCTCTTAGATGAGTAGATATTAGTATTATGATGCTTGTGGAAGTAAACAGTGTGACAAATACAGTCATTGCGCATTATGAGCAACGACTTCATTATCATGCCGATTTCTTTTCATCCCTTTACCAAACAATCCCTGGTTTTTACGACCATGAGATAGAAGCCTGTTGAAAACATTGTGGGAAAAGGAGAAAATGCTGGTAACCAGCATTTTTCCTTTTCCCACAGTGTATTCTGTCCTGCTGGAAACTAATTTCAATTTTTGAGTTACGTTTATTTTGTCCTCTGCAAGTGCTTTCAATTTGGACCAGTCTAAGGTTTTGTCGTTTGGTAAAGAGTTAAAGGATCTAATTTGTTTTAACTCTCTACCAAACGACAAAATGTAGACTTGTTCCTGGTGAAAGCATTTGCAGACTACAACTTCAGGATGGTTCAAATGATGGGGTTTATCCCTAAAGGGTTAGAAAACATTTTGGGAAAAAGGAGAAAATGCGGTTTCTCCTTTTCCCACAATGTTTTCGAAAAGCTTCTTTAGAAAAATCGAGATTTCATACCTTTACAAATGTCAACATCAGTACCTACTTGTACATGTACCAGTACAACTGTAAACACCTGTACCCCTCTGTAGGCTTCCTAAACCCCCCCCCTCCTAGATAAGTGTTAATTAAATCCAGTAGGCGTTCAGAGAACACACCGTGAATATGGCTCCTGCACTAGATTATGAAGGTGTAAATTTCAAAATTATCGAAAAATGTTGCGAAAAAAAAAAAAACACTCATATAGAAGAATTCAAATGTCTCTGAATACGGAAAGCAGCGTTTGAAAACATTAGATAGGGAAAAGTGCATGTTACATATAAATCTTCCACACCTTATCCAACATTTTTTAATATTCATATAATTCAGAGATCGTGTATATAAGATCCCTGATATGAATATATAAGTAATGAATGTGTTTTAAGTCAAGATTGAGAGAACAGGTAAGCTGACTTCAAGTCACACTGTCAACCTCCGCCCTCTACTCCCGCCTCATGGTGAAAACAGAACTATCATTTTAACACAATGCGTGGTTGAAATAGTTTTATCATTTGATTAAAAATGTTAGCGTTATATCAGTAGAGCTGAAATAATGTGGATATAATGTGTAAATTCTGAAAAGTAGCTTTAGGTAGACCTATCAAAACGGCAGTAATAGCACTAAAAGTCAAGGTGCGATATAGAATAAACATAATATAGTTTTCAAAAGTTGTCTCCCTTGTTCCCCAAACCTCCATTTTACTTGACAAACACAGACAAATGAACTTAGTGAAAAAATATAACTTATACCCGTAAGATGTTCTGAAATGATTTGTTTTCCTGTCTCGTACCCCATAAGGACGAGTTTCAACCGTCTACTTTTGTGGTATGCTAAGTCCCAAAGTGGTAGGCCTAGAGAAAAACTGTTGCCATGGCAGTGGTAGCGCTTAGCCATAATCCGTCAAAACCTTCCATAATTTATTGTTCTTTCTTGTCAGTTACTTGTTCTTGCTGTGTCTTAGAATTTTATCTATATATTCGTTTGACTCTTTACAAGACAAACAAAGTCTATGTGGCCTGCAACACGCGAAAAGGGGAATTCTGACATTTGCATAAAGTGTTGTCTCGGATCAGCCTGCACATACCGCGCAGGCTAATCCGACATGGCACTTCACGACCATATTAGATCTTGTCCTATAGTAGACTTGCACAAAACAGAAAATTACATAAGAACGAAAAGTGTTGTTTTGGATTAGACTGCGCGGTCTGCACAGGCTGATCCAGAACAACACTTTACGCAAATGTCCTAAGGCCCCTTTTCCTGTATTTGCTGGCTATATTGAAAGCATATGCAGATGATAACTTGTCCTCAAAGTAAATCTAAATGTGTCTCAAAAGATAGGATTTGATTTTCAAAGGGTAAGAAATGTCGTAGGAAAATGTGACACTGCTGATAAGATGCTTTTTCCCCCCTTTCCACAATGTTTTCAAAAGGCTTTTTCCTTAGGATCATTACTAGATGGCATTGTTTGGTAAAGGATTAAAAGACATACCATTAGTCATGAAATGCTTTTCATTCTACACACAGTTGTTTTGCTATCTGGGATGAAAAAAGGAATATTAGCAGATGAGCTTTAGACTTAACTTTTATATTACTGCTGAGATCTAATGCAGAAAGAAAGGACTACCTGCTCCTGAAGGTGAAGCTTTCTTGGAAACAAAATATGGAACTGTCAATGGATCACAGTTACAGCATTTTGACAGGTGAAAATGAACTCCTTGTTAAACAACAAAAAAAAAAAAAAAATGAGACTGATCTAATGTTCACTCTTTATAAAATGACAAATTTTAGACTGGTCTTAATTAGAAGTGTTTGCAGACAACAAACCAAATACTGCTCAAATTAGGAAATTTTTCATTGAAAGGCTTGAAAACATTGTTGGAGATGGAGAAAACGCTGATAACCACAATGTTCTCAAACTTAGTCCTTTTGCATGGGGTCTTTCAGGGTTCGACATTACGGCACATCTGAACAAAATTGTCTAGAAAACAGTCAGCTCAGGCCCGAATGGCCTAGTGCAGAAGTCGAGACAATTGGTGTAGGTATCAATTTCATACTTCACATAAGTGATGAAAATCAACCTTACATTCAGTTATTCGAAAATGATTGCTTACTTAACTTGTGATTTTGTTCAACCAGCGATAATTTATTGACAATATCTAAACTTAATTGTAAACAGGAAGACAGTCATGCATACGTGGTAGTCCATATCTTAACTGGAAAAACCAAATCAAACTAAAAGTAAAGTAAGTAGACCAGAGTCAACGGGATTTCTCTATTTTGTCATTGAGGATATAAGTCATAAATATTATTGGACTGTTATCATTTGTCAGAGTATTTAACAAGAATTTCTTATGCCTAGCTCTTTTTTTTGAATACCATACTTTCATTGTGACGACAACTGAAAATGAGTCATCCAGATGTTTACATATAGACAATGGAGCAGATGACAGAGGAATATGCTAAGCTTGCATAACTTCAAAATAATAACTGATCAGGGATGAGCGGAGTCATAAAATGAAGCTAGAAAAAAAGAAATGAATTGAAACGAAAGTAGATTCAGATGACAGAAAAAAGATCATTTTAGAAGCTGATTGGAAAGCTGAATTTGCGCTGTTGGTTTGTGTTTGATTCAGAGGAAAATGTCATGTTTTTCTTTGCAGACAGTATAAAAAACAGAAGATTTGTTGAAGGATCTTATAACATTATACCACCATGTTTTTTTATCCTTTTAAACTTAAATTCTGTTATTTGAGACTAATATGTTGTCTGCGATTGCTTTCAAAATAAATGTCTAAATTGTCCTCTGGTAAAGAGATCGTGATTGTTATAATTAACAGGGATACATTCATTGATCATTACTTATCATGACATGGTCATTTTTTTTTTTACAATTTTGGTATAATAATAAGAGAATAACATAGATTTTGATCTATTTTATATTTTTCTTCATTTTGCAAAAATGGTCTAGTTGAAATCTGAAGTTGTCTAGTAAAAATTGCAAATTACTCATCCACTGGTCTAGTTGAAAAAAAAATGTTAAGGTCGGACCGCGTCTCTAAATCTTGAGAATTTTTTAAGGGATAAGGCATTTTCAGATAACAAACATGGCCCAAAATTTGGTGTTATAGATCTAAAACTAAACACTGACATTAATCTAAAGGGAAGAAAACACTGTGATCTGGCTGCAGGAAAAAACAGTATTTGCAATACTTTTAAAATGTAATGTGCTGAGTTTTGCCTTTGAATCAATTTTCATTTTTTGCTCTCTTCCTGTAATATGTGTCAATATATTAAATTCTTTCAAGCATGCAATATTTTTGTAGGTGCCATAGAACCAAATGAACCATCACCAGAATATATGCAGCAGTTTGACAGGATAATCTGTGAGTTTATGAGGGAACAAGATATTCCAGGAGCATCACTTTGTATCTATTTTGAAGGAAAACCAATGTATAAACAAGGTGTGTGAAATGTTAATATTAGTTGTGAGAGAGGCAAGCCAACTTTTTTACTGCAGCTACTTTTGAGGGGGATAAATTTCTTTATCAAACAACAAAATTGTAGATTTGTCCAATAAAAAGCAGCTGCAGACAAAAATAAAAGGTGGCTCAAATTATTGGATTGGCCTGAAAAGTAAGAAAAATTGTTTCTTCATTTTCCACAGTGCTTTGGATTTGTCCTTGAAAAGTAAGAAAAAGTGTTCCCACATTGCTTTCAAAAGCTTTCTCAGCTTGGCTGTCAAAACTCAGGATTGTTTAGTATTTAAGTAGTGTTTAGTAGTTAAAGGTTAGAGTTAAACTGCACAGAGTTTGTAGACACTCTTGAAAAACTTTAAGACTTCAAATGATATGCAGTCTGATCATGTATCTGCACTGTCTGAAAAAAAAATAAAGTTGTTGATCTTACTGAAAATACTTGTTTCATCATTTTGGCACTGAAAGAATTTTTAACTCGATTACAACGAAAAAACAATTTTAACTTTTACTGTTGTTAAACCTTAGGCTCCTAAGCGTGACTCACTGACCTTTTGCGGACAGTGTAGATCAAGATCAGACTGCACAGAAAGTGCAGTCTGATCTTGGATCTACACTGTCCGAAAAGGAGATATTATTCACCAAAACATAACTTTGAAATAGCAATATATATGTTTTTACTGTGGAATTGAAAATTTATTTTAGTTATTTAGCAGGACAAGGGTTAAATGTTTTCAAAGGCTATCAATTTTATGTACAAATTTACTACAATAAACTTGCTTCTGTTAAGGTTAGCTGTTTCAACTGTTTTGTGAGACTGTCTTGTATGGGTGGAGCATGGGCCTCTTACATCAGAAGTGTGACCAAGGTATCCAGGTTTAGATCCCCTGGTGAGCAGGATCAGCCTTTGGAAATTCCAATATTATGGTTTTAACTCCTCACCAGATGAAAAACTATAGATTGGTCCAAATTGAAAGCATTTGTAGATGTCAAAATAATTGTGAAAAATTGAAATATGTTTTGGGAAGGGTGGCAAACATTGTGGGTTGGAAAAGTAGAAAATGCTGCTCACCAGTGTTTTCTTGTTTTCCCACAATGTTTTCAAAAGGCTTCTTTCTCAGGGTCGTTAAAAGTCGGGATTGTATGGTAAGGGGTTGAGGTTTCCAGGAAGCAACTATTTAGTGTGATTGATATGAGTTATAGAATTTTCATCACAATTCATACGAAAGGAATGTTAAATTCTTATTCTTTCAAAAACCAAAGTTGTTTTAGTTGCTTTTGGAGACAGTGTAGATTAGCAGTGTAGCATTCTGTGGAATATGATTCTTGACCTACTCTGTTTGTTTTAAAATATGCATATCTTGACCCTTTTGCTTTTATTATAAACTATTTCTCTGGGCTATGAAAGCAAAAACAAAATCTTTGTATGTATCCTACAGGTTATGGTATAGCTGGGTGTGGTCAGAGAACATCGTCTGGATCATGTTTTAGGATAGCCAGCATCAGTAAGACAATCACAGCTATCGGTGTGTTAAAGCTGGTGGAAGATGGGCAGTTGACACTGGACAGTAAGGTGTTTGGAGCTGATGGTTAGTATGGGAACATTCTCATTATCACATTTTTGCAGCTCTCGCTCTGTAGGAGTTTTTGTATCTTGCAGCAGGCTACTTCAGAAAACATAGGGAATACGGGAGATACTGGTTGTAACTCGCAGTTTTTCTTCCTGCTATAATGTTTACATATGTATTAACCCTTTACCATACAGTGAAACCTCAGATGAGCAGAAAACAAATAAAATGTGCCTTAAAGATCCTATAGCTACCTAAAGTAAACAATGAATGTATTAGAATGCATCTTAATTTAAACCATACCATTTAAAAGTATGGAAATTATTGTGAAGATTTTGCGATTGGTTCAAGCATTATTTGCTAGCAGAAAAATGAATTTTCAAATACGGTAAAAAGTAAACAAAAGATAAAGCCACCTGGCAACTTTTAACCTAGTTTTAATTTTCATTTTTCTACCAGTGACTAAAGCTTGGACCAAACACATGATAATAGATTGTGATCTTCACAATAGTGTCTACCCTTTTAAATGGTATGCCTTAAATCTAAAAACATTTTAACACCCTCACTGTTTACTTTTGGCAGCTATAGGGTCTTTAAATGATGGGATTTGTCTTTGAAAGGGTAGAACATATTTTGGGTAAAGGAAAAAGTGCTGGTTACTAGCCTTTCCTCCTTTTCCCACAAGTTTTTAGCGGCCTTTTCCATGAATGTCTTTAAAACTTGGGACTATTTTGTAAAGAGATGATGTTTGTTTGTATGCTGGTAAAATTATTTTCAACATTATTTCAGTTATAATGGAGCAGCCAGTAAACCTATTCCTGCTTTTCTGGAATTCATATTACCAGTACTTTAGTTGCCTCTGGTGGCTTCCAACATAATCATCATTGAAACAGTGATCAGCAATAGGGGAGGAATGAATCCTGTCACAATGACCATCATCAGTCCTCAGAAGAAAATCGGCAGAGCTGGAGGTTTGAAAGAGCAACCCCCCCCCCCCCTCCCTCCCCCAGTTTCAAGTCATCTATGTTACCAGCTACACATCTGTGCTCAGCTTAAAGAATTTCAGGGTCTTACATAATGAATATATTTGCAGAATACAGAATATGTGGCTGAATGATGGTATTTGTCTTTGAAAGGTAAAAATATTTGCTGAGAAAATATTTATATTTTCAAAAGGCTTATTTCCCAGGGTCTGTGGTTTATCAACCCTGAGAAAGGAGCTTTTGAACAAGATGGGAAAAAGAGAAAAGGCTGGTAACCAGCATTTTCTTCATTTTCTTTATGTTTTCTAGACTCTCGAAGGGAACTCCCATTCTTGAGTCAAACTCAAGTTTGTTGTTTGCAACATGATTTCAATTTTGACAGGTCTAAAATATTTTTGTCTGGTCTAGAGTTCAATACAGGATGGTCTGGTGATGGGCAAATACATGTTGATCATCAACATTTTACAAGGACATTTTCAAAGGTGTCTCCTGCATGTTCTTACTTTCCCACAATAGTTTCAAAGTGTTTCTTCTCTAGGATTGTTTGGAAAGGGTCAATCAAATACTACCTTTAAATTGAATGAACTTCCATAAAAATAGTCTGGTTATTAACTGCTAGGTATCTTGGCTAGATTTCATTGTTACCATGACAACCAGACTGCTATAACAGTGCTCCATTTACTCCAACACTCTGCTGGTTGGGACAGGGATCAGGACGGGGACCATGTGTTCTGGTACAATGACCCAGCCCACAGTGATCACATCAATGTCTGGGATAACTATACACTAGTCCAGTATGTTCTCAAACATGAGCTGGCATTCAAACCAGGTATTTGTTTTTCATTACTGTTTATTTAACCCTTTCCAAACAACAACTTGTAAACTCTTAACCCTTTCCCAAATGAGGAAATTTTAGACAAGTCCAAATTGAAAGCATTTGCAAAAAACAAATCTGAAAGTGGTACAAATGATTGAAATTCTTTGAGAGGGTAGAAAACATGGTGGGAAAAGGAGAAAATGCTGTTAACAAGCATTTTCTCCTTTTCTTACAATGTTTTCAAAAGGCCTCATCCTCAGCGCTGGAAATCATGGAATTGTTTTGTAAAGGGTTGGTTAAACATTTTTTGCAGACTTTGAAAATGTTAGAAGCACTTCCCTCATGTGCTAGAATGTTTTCATTATTGGACACCCAAGAGAGAGGAAAGAAAATTAGAAATTGTTTTCACATCGCTAGTTGAGAGTATTTTTCTGTAAACTTACAGGTACAAAACATGCTTATTCCAACTTAACATATATGCTTCTCGGGATGATAATCGAAAAAGTATCCGGACAGCTGTATCAAGAGTACATTTGCAGCATGCTACAGCCACATGAACTAGATGTATATGTAGGAAGATCTTTACAGCATCATTGTAATAATTCTATGGAGGTATTTTCATTTAAGTGATCATGTTAAGAGTCATTGTATTTGTAGTAAAAATAATATAATAATAGATGTGATGAAATACTTTTGATACAGTGATGATAATAATAGTGTGTTGACAGGTCTATACATATTGATTTTTGGCACTTTCAACTTTGAAACCTCAACTCATGACCACAGCCAGATTATTTTAGCAACCCACTATTCCGAAATTACAACCACCATTGTCAGTGCCAATTTGAAGTTACCTGTTGATTTTAAACCTGTGAAACAACCACTCAATATTCACAGCCTCTTTATGACCTGCTAATTTCCATATGTTCGTAATTCTGAACTGTACGCTGTGCCACATGTACAATTATTCTTTGGTCTATACTACTTATCATCAGTCCAATAGAGTTATCTCTCTTTGAGCACTCTTCTGCATATTTGGTAAGAAAATAAAGGAGTCTTGCAAGACAGCGAGATAATATTCTGTCAGATACCATGCCCGTACTGTAGACAAAGCAATAACCTACCCATTACAGGAATAACAAATGAGAAATAAAAGCCTGAATATCTTCATGTATTGCAATGAAATATGCCTTTGTTAGTAGAGTTAATTGCGTTTGATCATGGGTGGTCCAGGTAAAATATCCTCTAATGGAAATAAGAAGTATTATCAGTCTTTTGTTTATCCACAAAATGGTTGTTTTGAATAATCAGGATGTTACATAATAATAACAAATGACTTGTTAATTAATATTTTGAATAATTAATTCAGGTTTTATGCAGCAAATATGATTTCATCACACATTGCTGATGAAAAACATTTTGACAACTGGTTGATTACAATTTATTTTTTATAGACAACTGTTGTAATGTAAGATGTTTGGGTTAACTGAATGGAGGACAAAAGCCTTATCCCCTAGGCTTAAAATGGACAAGGCGAGGCACGGCTGGGTAGCTCAGTGCAAGGTTCGCATAGTCCTAAAATACATATCCTGGCCTTGAAAAGACCTTACAGTCATTCTGGCCTTAAAGTGACCATAAAAAGTCTTTAAATTCTCTTATAAGGCCCTTAAATTTGTTAATGAAAATTGCAAGAAGTTTTATGTTAAGATTTAAATGAAAACATCCAGGATTTCCCCTTCCTGGTCATTAATGCAATCTAATATAGCGTCTATAGCAACAGTGATGTGATTTTTCGGAAGTGTAAACCTTAGGCTAGCCAATTAACAAAATGCCTTCCATTCATTTCCAGAAACTATTAGCCAATCAGGGGGTTGCTTTTTATGCACTGCATAATTACCATTAGTGCCATGTAAAAGTATCCAGTTAGAATGAATATTCTACTTTTAGAAAATTGACAGAAAATGTACTTTCAACCCGAAATGGGTAAAAGACTACCCTTGGCTGAGAGATGTAAAAGGGTGCATTTATAAAGCATTCTATAATTATTGTTGTTAGGAAGTAGACCTTTGCAAAATGGGAGAAATTGTGGTGAAGTCTCACGCAAAATGTGCTCGTCATCAAAACGTTTGTAAGACTTTTAACGAACAGCCGACTTTGATCAATTCATTTTTCACTGGAGATTGAACTTGTAAGAAAAATATTCCAAAACCTATTTCATCAAGTGAACCTACGAGCCATGTGCAGGACGGGGCCACTGGGTATGATGTTTGAAAATTTTAGGCCTTAAAAATAGACAGCTGTGATATAACCTAAGCTATTGAAACAGCGTAAAACTCAAATACAAACAAACAGAAAGGCAAGGAGGACAAAAGCCCCCTAATGATTCAGCAGTGGCAGACATGAACACTTTTGTGTAGTCTAAGGGCAAACTTATCCTCTTCATTAAATGTCAGAGCCTGACATTAGCCCCTTAACTCTTTACCACATGACAAAATTTTGGACTGGTCGAAATTGAAAGCATTGGCAGACGACAAAATAAATGTTGAAATTTGTTTTGGGAAGGGTAGAAAACATTGTGGGAAAAGGAGAAAATGCTGGTTACCAGCATTTTCTCCTTTTCCCACAATGTTTTCAAAAGGCTTCTTTCTCAGGGTCGTTAAAAGTCGGAATTGTGTGGTATAGAGTTAATAGGTTGAGCTTTGTCCAAAAGTTCCTTAACCCCTAGGCTGCTAAACACGATTCACAGACCTATTGCGGACAGTGTAGATCAAGATCAGACTTCTCAGAATATGCAGTCTGATCTTAGATCTACACTGTCCGATAAAGATATGTTATATACCAAAACATAGCTTTGAAGTAGCAATATTTGGGTTTTTGCTAATGAATTGAAAATTTTATTTTAGTTATTTAGCAGGATAAAGGTTGAATAATAAATCAGAAATAATGTTTGTCTGGTATGTGTGTGTGGGTTTGTGTGTGCATGTAAAAAAATGGGATTGTTGGTAAAGGGTTAAAGTGGAATGTCTTGGAAGTACAAGGATACGAGCCATGCTCTCTAAAAAGGAGATTTAATGCATCTGCAATAAGTATCAACCCAGGCCGGAGCAGTCTACACAGGCTGACCTGGGTGGAAACTTTCTGCTACCGGTCAAATTTGTGTGTGTCAGAGGACCAGTCTACTTTATGATTCAGTTGGTTGTGAGACAAAATGGATATTATGGATCCATACTTATGAGATTTCTTGCTTGGTATAATGTGTAACGGAGATGCCTCCTTTTGCCAGAATATAGCCCATATACACATGTAGGATATGGTGCCATAGAGTACAGATAACTGTAATTTTAAAAGAATGCTTTAACCCTCTACCACACAATCCCAGGTTTTAACGACCCTAAGAAGGCCTTTTGAAAACATCGTGGGAAAAGGAGAAAATGCTGGTAACCAGCATTTTCTCCTTTTCCCACAATGTTTTCTAGACTATCTGATACTAATCCTATTGTTTGTGCCATGTAAAAGTTTGTTGTCAGCAAGTGCTTTCAAACTGGACCTGTCTAAAACATGGTAGTTTGGGAAAGAGTTAAAAGAGAATGATAAGATGTCAGACCCTTTTTTATCTGCTTTCATATTTTCCTTTATTATTATTTCGTTTCTCTTTCTTTTTTTCACTTTTCAGGTGAGGTACTTTAATAATAAGCTTCCTCTTGTAGAAAGATCAGTCTACAGTAAAGCATGTGAAGTAGTTCCACAATATGGTTCATTTCCGATGGAAAATTCTGGTGCATATGGTGGACTAGTTACATGTGCTGAAAACTTGGTGCTGCTTCTCAACTCTCTAGTGATGAAATATGATGGAAAATACTTACTCTCAGATAACAGTGTAGAATTGATGTTGAAAAGACCGAGGTATGATATTATGCGTTTTAATACTTGCAATGCAAGCACCAGTAGAAAACAAATTTATTTACAGAGTAGATCAAGGTCAGACTGCACAGAATTTTCTGTCTGATCTGGGTTCTACATTGTCTGATATCTAGATACATGTGGATGGTTTGGCAAAATTAGCCTCAAAGAATTTACTCACTTTTTGTCTGAACGATTATATTGATGTGCCAGTGAACAGTTTGTGAACAAAATTGTATTCTGAAGTCAATAGATTTCTTACATTAGATCTCTTTGGCAGAATGTTAAAACTTTTAAAATCTTTACCAAACAACAAAGTTTTAGACTGCTCCAAATTGTATGTAGCTCAAATGATTTGAGTTGCCTTTGAAATGGTAGAAAATTCAGTGAGAAAAAGAGAAAATGCTGGTAACCAGCATTTGAAATGGTAGAAAGCTTAGTGAGAAAAAGAGAACATGCTGGTAACCAGCATTTGCTCCTTTCCCAAAATGTTTTCTGAAACTTTCTTTGAAACTTTGTCTGGATCGTATAAAGAGGGATTATGTTGTAAAGGGTTCACAAGCAAGGTAACGTTGAATGTTACATTGCAAGTTTTTTGATTAATTCCCCAATTACAGTATTTTTTTAGTCCTGGTTTAACCCCTTATGAACAATCCCAAATTTTAATGACCCTGAGAATGAAAGCTTCTGAAAACTTCGTGTGAAAAGATGAAAATGCTGGTAACCAGCATTTTCTTCCAGTCCCACAATATTTTCTACCCTTTGAAAACCGAATTTCATATTTTGAGTAAAATTTGATTAGCCATTTGCAAAAGCTTTCAATTTGGACAAGTTTTAAATTCTGCCATTTGGTAGAAATAATTTGGCATGTTTCAAAATAGCCAATATAGAAGTACAGTCATATAGGTTACCTGTATTGCTCAAAATTCCAGATACAGTTCAGGTGAAGACTGGTATGGATTAGGACTAGATGTGGAAGATTTTGGACAAAGTTTTGGCCACACTGGAGCCATGGATGGGTCATCTTCAGCTGTACATCATGATAAAAGTGGATTTACGTGGGCTTTATTGTTAAACTCATGGGCAAAAGACATGGACCTTGACGGGCTTGTGAAATATGCTCTGTCTACTGTGCAAGGTTATAGTCTTTGGCAGGGGATGTGTCAAAAATGTGGAGAGGTAGATCATTGCCTAATGTCACAGGATAGAAGACAGTGTGTTTCCATATATGTTCCTCACTGTAAGCTTGTGGTTTTTGCTGGTGACATGAGAAAGAGAGGCTACAAGATAGGGTATATAAGTGCCTTTGTAGTAGATTACGAGATATTATTTAATGTCATATGGAATAAAGTGGTTGGTAATAAAACAGAAATGTGGACATTAGTGTTAGATTTAAAACAAAAGGAATTGGGTGATTTTATGAACAAAATGAATGAAAACAAAAGGAGTATTATATTATGTGATTCTTATGTTGTACAGGATGAAATTTGTCACGTGTTTGTTGTGTCAGAAAGACAGATATCATCACAACGAGTGTACTGTGTTGATGTTACGGAACATGAAAAGAAGGTTGAAGCATATAACAAGCTTGGTTACACACTTATATGCCAGTCAGTTGTAGCATATAATTGTGGGGTTTATGTCACTGCTTTGTATTCCAATTTAAAGGTATGCTCTTTAAATCATTACATAGTAACCCTGATTTTGAACCACCTTGACAAAGAAAGCTTTTGAAAACAAAAGAGTTACATGTACCTGTAATTATGTACCAGACAACAAAATTTTAGACTTTTCTATTTTGAAGAAGTTTTTGCAGACAATAATTTAAATGTGACCCCCAGTGACAGGATATGGTCTTCAAAGGTGTCAGTCGTTACCAAATGATAAAATTTTAGACCAGTCGAATTTGAAGCATTTGCATGTTGTTCAAATGAAAGAATTTGTGTTTGAAAGGTCCAGAAAGTATTGTGGGAATACGACAATATGCTTCTAGCATTTGTCCTTTTCCAACAATGTTTTCATAAAGCTTTCTCCATCAGGTTCTTTAAAAGTGGGGATTGTATGGTAAAGAATTACTGAAAACGACTTTCTCTGTCCTTCAAATGTTTTTTGTTTTTGTGATTTGTAAAGGTTTTGGTAGGTCTTAAAGTATACTATGCATTGTTGGGTTAACCATTTACAACACAACAAAACTTTTGGCTTGTCTGTAATGAAAGCATTTGGTGAGGGGGGACTAAACATGGTTCAAGTGATGAGATTTGTTACTGAAAGGATACAAAACATTTTGGGAAAAGGAGAAAATGCTGGTTACCAGCATTTTCTCCTTTTTCCAAAAATGTATTCAAAAAGCCTTTTTTCTCAGTGTCGTTAAAATTTGGGATTTTGTGGTAAAGGGTTAACATAGACGGAGAAAATAGAGTAAAACCTGTTGTAGTGGCAGTTTCTTCTAAGCAAGCAAGCTAGTAAGATAAGGTCCTAGAGAAGGCAGATATCTTGAAATTTACCTAATTAAGCAAGCAAATCATGAGTTTGCCGAGAAGGCAAATGTTGAAATGTACCTGTGCTAAGTAAGCACCTGTCCTAAGCAAGCACAACTTAAGCGTCCCGCAATTGTGTGCTTGCGTAACTCTTTACTAAACGGCAAGAATTATGACCTATCAAAATTGAAAGCATTTGCAGATGAACAATTAAATGTAGTTTAAATGATTGGATTAGCATGCAAAAGGGTAGAAAACTTTGTTGGGAAAAAAAGAAGAAAATTCTGGTTATCAGCATTTTCTCCTTTTCTCACATAATTTTCAAAAGGCTCTTTCCTCAGGGTCGTTAAACCATGGGATTATGTGGTAAAGCTTTAATACAGGTTACATTGTAATTGAAACATAAAACCATACATTTTCTGCTTCTTGTTGTTTACAGACAGCTTCAAAACAAGAGAAAAAACACATCGAACAGGACGTGTGGACAAGTCTTCCTATTGACGACTTTGTCAAAGGTTTGCAGGACAAGACTTTGCAGCAATATCGCCTTGATTCTGTACAGTTTTACACAACAGACCAAAGTGTCAGAGTCTCAGCTGTATGGACAAAGTTGAGAATTAGCAAAAGCGCCTTTCAAAGACATATAATATATCAGCGGTACAACGTGTCAAAGTATGCTTTGTTGTATGAGCTGAAGGAAAGCTTGAGAAAAAATCAGCCAGTTAAATGTTTGTGTTCCTATGTTGATGAAGGAGTGAAATATTTTGTGTGTACTTGGGGACGGTATAATAGGTCAAGGAAGATCTTTGTTACCTCAAACAAGAAAAGGAAAGTATAAATGCATTAAATACATGTATTTAATAAAATCAATAGCTGATTTAACCCTTTACTAAACACTGTTTTGCTGATCCTGAGGAAGAAATCTTTGACAATACTTTGAGAAAATATTGGTAACCAGAATTTTCTCCTTTGCCCTCAATGTTTTTTTGACCTTTATAAGGATAAACTTTATCGTTTGAACCACATTAAATGTCGCTTGCAAATGCTTTCAGTTTGGACCTAAGATTTTGTTTTCTGGTAAAAAATTATTTCATTTTATTTTTTTTCTTCATACCATATATATTCAATCGTACAATAAATTATATATACAACAATTTAAATATCTTTGCACCCAACTGTTTAAAAAACATCCCTTACAGCAAATGGCTTTAAAAAAAAAAAGAAAAGAAAATGGGGTAAACCAACTAGCTCCCTTGTCTGCTGTCGACAACTTGACAAGTGATTCTGTGTCTACTGATAAAGAAGGTTTAAAAAATATAAATCGTATCCATTGGTTTAAATTTTAACAATATATTCCCATTCTACAGTGTACATCCATTAGGGTAGTTGTGAATCAAGTGAGGGTATTCCGAGTCGCTGAAGAACTTTGCATATAGGGATCGTCTAAAAATGGATTTTGGCTGTCAAAATAACCAAGAGATACATCATTCTAGATTTGTTTAAGTTCCAAAGAAGTTGGACTTAATGAAAATAATAAGAGTAGTAAAAAAGACGTGTGCAAAATTTAATTTTCTGCACCATGTTTTACGATGCAAAATTCTATTTTTTGAAATCCCATTGCTAAAGTATAAATCACTATAGAACAGGGGACACCCAATATTCATCAGTATCTTCATACTTTTACAGAGCTTTATGAATTTAAGTTTTCTGCAAGTCAAACATTGTTTACATGATTCAAATAAAGAATAATTGTGCAAAAGTTAAAAATGGCTCTATTTCAAGGCTTTATGTATTACGTTGCTCCCAGCCACAAAAGCCTGTTGTCAGGGCATCGTCATACAGTTTTATGACGTATAGCACTAGAAAACAAATGGCCATGTATTGACTGCTTTTTCCCTTCTGATTATTCAATTTATCTAGTTGCAGTGATCACCTCTAACACATTTTGATCCCCAAATATGACTTATTAAAAGGTGCCAAAATCCTAATGTAATCAAACTATGACAGATTTTTTAATCGTTTTTATCGATACCAGATTAAATGAAGTGGCAATTTACACCCTACACACAATTACATCACTAACAGACAGAGGGTAACAGAAAGAGGTAGCATATGCTGAAGCTGAATATACTAAGGGAATGACCGAACAGTTTTGTATCATTTTATTTGAGAAAAAAAAAAAAAGGCAATGGTTGTCTTACAAATTATCGATTCAAAACGCAACATAAATATCACAAGATAGCACACATACGTGGTACAGTGTTTTCTCTATTCTTAACTCTATACAGCTTAATTAAAAACTAAAATAGTTGTCATTTTCACATCGTTACAGAAGTATGGTCTAACATTATTTATGTTTATAAAACAAACAATGCATATTGACTAAGTAAACAAAATCGAAAATTAGATAGATAAGCAGAATTTTATCGCTATTGATTCATATCTATAGATGGGGTATAAAAAAAAAAAATATGAGTTTTCTAGAGACTTCGTACCCTTGAAATTAGGATACGAGTTCACCAGCGTACAGGTTCTCAAAGGCACGTCTCCTGAAAACTTTTTGAGACAACCCCTACAACCGGCACAGCTGATTCGGAACTACCCCACACATACGCACGTGGATCAACTAAAGTATTTCTGATAAATCTGCGTTGATACATGTAAACACATCTTTTTTTTTTTGCTCAGCAGAGAAACAATGAAATGGGATTACCGAAAATCCCGTCATTTTACCTCATTTTCGGTTGTCGTTTTGCGATTTTTCTTCCTGCGGAACATTTGCATAACTGGTATAACGATAAAATTGCTATCGCGTACACTATTTCCTAAAGGCACAAAAATATACAACTTCGTCAGATTTGACTAAAATTTGTACCAGGCGAAGGAAATGTGATAAAGAATGGAAAACAAGAATTTTTCTGCAAATCAGCTAACGCTGAAAAGCGTTTTAAACATATATTAAATGGTCTGATTCGGAACTACCCATGATTCGGAACTACCCAACTAACTGTAGTGGTGGGATGCTGATAACTGTCTTACTAAAGTTGCCCCACCACTGTCTTCTCCAAGATTTTTATCGAAGTAAATCTCAGGTCAATACTTCTATGAGGTGCCGATTTTGCTTTGTTGTAGTAAAGCTAAATACCAAGCGTTTGATGCTTCAAAGCAGGGATCGTATATAAGATCCCTGTTCAAAGGTTTGATGACCCCATACCAAGCAAGAAAAATATAGAATTGATGAAATTGATTGCATAATTTTCAGATGACAAATTGCACGCAACTCAAATGATTGAGTTTGTCTTACAAAGGGTTGAAAACATAGTCGGAAAAGAAAATGCTGGTTACAAGCATTTTCTTCTCTTCCCACAATGTTTTCAACAGCTTTTTTTTTTTTATTCATTCAGGGTCGTTAAATCTCGGGACTATATGGCCTGCAACACCCGAAAAGGGGCATTCGGACATTTGCGTAAAGTGTCGTCTCGGATCAGCCTGCGCAGTCCGGGCAGGTTAATCCGAAACGACATTTTCCGTTTTCATGTAATGTACTGTTTTGTACAAGTCTACTGAAGAACAAAATCTAATGTAGTCGTAATGTGCCGTCTCGGATTAGCCTGCGCGGACTGCGCAGGCTGATCCGAGACGACACTTTACGCAATTTTCCGAATGCCCCTTTTCGCGTGTTTCAAGCCATATGGTAAAGGGCTTTACAAAGCTTACGTGCACCACATTGTGTAAACATTTTGTCCTACTACTTTCATTATTAGTCTTTATTCCAAAAATACAATAATAGGCTATCGAAAATGTAAACAGATGTTAAGAGAACGCCTGTAGGTTAATCACAGAACGAATGGTATGTATATTTAAGTCTAGGAATTAAGAGGAATCATTTCTTTGTTACTATCTGTTGGTATCCATAGATCTGGGGGCTGGTACTCGGCTTTCTTCCTGATAATAGAAATGTCACATGGTAAACAAGGTTTTGATTTTTTTTTATTATTTGAGTAAAGTCCCAATTACAATATTTATCGACGTAGCTTTATAAGCTTTACCATCAACGCACTTCTTGGTGTTCGTCTGGAATAAATAATAGTTACTGACGATTGGTCAAACTGTAGACATGCTTATTCTGCTGGCCTGCGCGGTCCTGTTGCAGACTCAAATGTGACACCTATATAAATAAGGCTTGCTACCGTTAATTGATACCTTGCGATGCTTACACAAACAATAGCAAATGGATATGATAATTTTTTGTTGGAATTGGTAATTTATTATTTTCTATGCATTACCCTATACTGCACTGTCTATATATGAGCCATGCTCTGTGAAAAGGGGGCTTAAGGCATTTGCGAAAAGTT
This sequence comes from Hippopus hippopus, assembly GCA_946811185.2. Lineage (NCBI taxonomy): Eukaryota > Metazoa > Mollusca > Bivalvia > Cardiida > Cardiidae > Hippopus > Hippopus hippopus. The sequence continues at coordinate 34,375,762 of OX328101.1, forward strand.
ACGACCCATGCCAGCCTGCGCAGTCCGCGCAGGCTGACCTGGGCCGAAACTTTTCGCTATCGGTCAATTTTCTGTATGTCCATGGACCATTCTAACTTAGGATTCAGTCATTTGTCAGAGAAAATGGATCTAATGGCTCTAAAGTCATGTGATAACCTGCATGGTATGATGCATCACGGAGATGCATTAAACCCCCTTTTCACAGAGCATGGCTCAATTTTCAGACACACAATTTTCAGCAGCAACTGTTCCTTTTCCAACGTCAAGTTTGATATAAATCTAATCTTGATTTTCACTTTTCAACAATATGCAGAACAATGAGGAAAACGGGGCAATTCTTTGCGAAGTTACTTTTCATTACTTTTCTTTGCATGTATTCACAAAAAGATTCAAGGCTCATTTTGTAGTACCTCTTCCACCGTCAATCCTTATTTAAAAAAGAAATCTTTATTACTTCGGCTAATTCCTTACCTCCTTCGTATTTATAAGATTATTATACATGTATCATAAGGTCGCCTACTTATAGGGAGATGTAAAAACACAATGTTTAAACCCCCCCCCCCCCCCCAACAGTATCTTACTGAACTCTACTTGCTTATGCGGTCAGTACAAAGTCAGATCATACTGCACAACACGTGCAGTCTGATCTTAGAACTGTACTTTCCACTCTTTATTCTGGTTAGCATTCCTTTTATAGAATGCAAGCTTAATAAATTTACATATATTCAAAATGGTATTTTAATATTCAAATTTCATCGGCTTTACAAATTTAAACATACTTTGTTTGACGTAGTACTTTTTATCGATATATTTCTTAAGAAGAATGCAGTTAAATGGACATCCAATGGTGAAATGTTTTTTTTTATCTTCAACGAAATTCATACCACGAAATATACAAAAATCTTTCATTTCAAGGAATTCAGATGCGAACGTGTCTTTCGGATTCAACATGTAGAATATATGGGAAGACGTGAGGAATTTTGTTAAATATATTCTAAAACTTTTTGTTAAAATAATAGATAAGAAACTTTCAATATTAAATTCTCCTTTCAGGTGATCATCAAAAGGAGAAAGAACAGCATTTGTTGATAAATCTAAATACCATTTCTGTAAAAATATGGTAATAAGCTGTAATGGCCGCATACTTCTTGACTCAGTGCTTGTACAAAGTAAAACAAACTGTGCTCATATATGACAATTTAACTTGTAAAAGAGACTTAAATACATGTTCGTCAACATGCAAGAACCACTTACTTCATATGTTTGTGAACAAACATAGCTAGAATGACCAAAAGACACACTGCCACCACACTGCCAACGACAATACCAGCTATCGTACCTGAAAATTTATCAAAAAGATAAAACTTAACTGTAATGCCTAGGTCTGATACTTTTAAACATTTTTCACAAGACCCATGGCAAGGTGTCTGAAAGAGTAAATCTTATTGGAATATACTTTTAAGAAAAAGTAGGCCAATACGCATCGGTAAAACGAAGTTGACACTGCGGTATACGCTGTTTTCCATTTATTCGCAAACCAAGGGTGACACCCAACTTGGCTTCTGCGTTCACTCTTTGCTCAGCGAGGGTTTATTTTATTATATACATGTACATGTTTTTTTTTTTCCACAAATACATGCATCGCACGCGAATAAAGCTACAAACGACGGAAAAAATCTGCATTTATCCTTTGTCAAAGACAATCCCAAATATAGCATGATGATGTCCTCGTGTGAAAACTGCATTCATCGTAGTTTTCGGTTTGATTTTTCGAAATATTTCGTTATGATATCCATCCACCATTTTTACAAAAAAGTTATGAACGACTAAACCAGTATTGGTTTTAACTTCTAATTTATGGAATAGCATTGTCTATAATTGCAGCGTTTTATTAGTAGAATTTGTAAGTATATTAAAACAGCAATATTTTGATGTACCTTTCTCAGTGCTCGTATTTGCTTCTCGCTGCGTAGGAAATTTTTGTCAACTCGCGCTTTTGCAAAATGTGAAATTTTCCCACGCAGCTCGAAGCAAGTACAAGCGCCAGGGAAGTTCGTACAACATAGATAGAAGGTTTCGATGTGTCGGGCCGATGTAAATCTCCGGCCCTCATCAGCCGTGTAATAACCCCTATGTATTTACGATACTCTACAGCCTCCTCCACAAAATGTATAATGTAAAATGTATAATGCCTTTTTTCTATACCACCGTGGCTACAGTGTTTAAGTTCTAGATCTGAGACGAAAAATAAAGGTTAGATGTGAAAGGTTTATAACTTTCAAACAGTTTGCAAGTCAATTAAAGTAAACAAAAAATACAGACGATAAACAGGTGCGTAGCCAGGTGTGAAGCCGGATTACCGGGGGCTTCTAGATTAATTTTATAGGCAGAGAAGAATAGAAGATCGAAAAGAGCCAGTTGAAGAGGATAACGCCCTTAGCATATGCTTTGTTTCTAATTCAAGAGCGTAACGCCAATAACGCCTTGTAGGCTACACAAGGGCTAATGTAAAACAGGTGCAGGTATGCCTTTGTCACTTCAGATACTAATTCAAGCTTTACCAATCAATCCTGGGTTTTTTAAGTCCCTGGGGAAGAAGCTTTTGGAAACATCATGGGGAAAGGAGAAAATGCTGGTAATCGGCAATTTCTCCTTTTCGGACAATGTTTTATTTTCCTATCGAAGGGCTGAAGTTCATTTGTACCAATTTTGAATTGTCGTCTGTAAATGTTTTGAATTTGAAAAGTAAACTTTGTCGTTTTGGAAAGGATGACTAGTAATACCCGTAGTTAACCCTTTGCCAAATAGTCTTGTAAATTTACAAATCTGAGAAAGAAGACTCTTCAAAACATTGTGGGAAAAGAAGAAAAAGTAATGCTAGTAGCCAGCATTTTCTCCTTTATCCCAGTGTTTAAGAGAGCCTATCCAAAACAAGTATCATCATTTCAGCTATCTTTGGTGTGTATTCAATGAAGGCAAGTATGAAATTAAGTTGTTTTGTAAAGACTTGAACAACAGTCTCGCTTTTGTTTTTGAGCGTAATGATTTGATTATCTTGTTCACGCTTCTTTACTATGATCCTGGCTACGCCCTTGTATTCCGTTCTTGGCTACGCCTCTGAAAACTTTCACATAACGAGTAAACATTACCAGGCTCTTCTAACGTATGTGGCTGCTCGTTCTCACCCATGTCTACCCTGGTTTTCATGGTAGACAATACATTCTTAGTCAGGATAATTGTAGTATCGTCACCTTGGTTTTTATGCATGTTTGTACTCTGAATGACCCCTGACGTCACTGTCTGTGTTGCGGAATTTGTTGACGTTTGCAGACTTGTAAAATCTGTGACGTTATCATCATTCGATTTCAGTGTTCGATTTAACGACCCAGTCAGATGCTTTGATGTTATTGGCATGATAATTGTCGTTTCGTTTGGAGTCGTAGCTGTTGATGAAAAAGCCGTGCTCTTAGTTTCAGTAGTCGTGATTGTAGTTGGGATAGTTGTAGTTGGGGTAGTTGTAGTTTGAGTAGATCTAGTAGTAATTGTGGTTGGAGTGGTCGTTGTTGTGGTTGGAGTAGTCGTAGTTGTGGTAGTCGTAGTTGGAGTTGTTGTTGTAGTAGTCGTGGTTGTAGTTGTAGTCGTACTAAATCTTTGGCTTTGAATGCACATGACTTTTATCATAGGTTCAGATTTACCTTTCAAAAAGATGACGTTACAAATTGTTGATAAATTACATCTCGATTTAACTTTGTATTTTGTTATAATAGTTTTACGATACAGCTTACTTAAGACATTAATGCATTTGTTATAATAGTTTTACGATACAGCTTACTTTACACATTAATGCATTTGTTATAATAGTTTTGCGATACAGCTTACTTTACACATTAATGCATAGATTCTAGATGTAGTTCTATTTTACACCCTTCGCTCTGGAGCTGATGCGATTTTGGTCGTTGCAGTTGGACAAAGACTGGACAGCCAAATCATGTAGTCTAATTATAGAATTACGCTGTAAACTTGTATTCGAGTAATGCTCTGGCAGAAGGGGTTGAGTGTATCCTGGTAAAAAAAAGGGCATTATATGAAGCAAGTCATCACATAATTTTGAATCCATAAATCCATTTTGTCTTACAACCGACTAAGTCATGATTTAAACTGGTCCCTGGACTTGCAGAAAACTTACAAAATAGCAAACAATTTGGATACATGTAGATCTAACGCTGCGCAGTCATACTTTTTTGCAAATAAATTTAACCTCCTTTTCACAGAGCATGGCTTGGTCCAAACTAGATCGTACATTATAAAAACTGTCTTCAGACTACGGAGTCCTGCGTGGCTCATAGGTTAAGAAATAAAATTTGAAACACTAAGGTCTTTGGGTCTTAGTCCTCACTCGACCTTTCATAGAAAATTGATAAATAACGAAAAGATTCGGCTCAGGTCAGTCCTGCGCTGGCTGACCTTGGTCGATACTTTTTGCAGATGCATTAAGTCCCCTTTTCACAAAGCATGGCTCATATTTAAAGCGAGGTAAAGCAGGATTCAGCCGATCTTCAGACTGCTGCAAGTTGTCTACTGCATGAATTTTATCGGTCATAGGCCTATACTAAGCGATCTTAGACTTAACTCATGACCAAAGACAAAATTTGAAGACCTATCGAAAATGAAAGCATATGCATTCGACATAATAAATATGACTCAAAAACTGGTATTTTGGTTCATGAAGGGTGGAAAACATTGAAAGAAGGGGAGAAAATGCAGGGTAACAGCATTTACTCCATTTTTTTCACAATGGTTTCAAGTGTCGTCTTCTTTATGGTTGTTAAAGGTCAGAATTGTATAATAAAGGCTGAAATAAGAAAAATGGACATTTTCGACTTGTAACAAAGAGTGCGATATTGTACATGTCGCAGTACTATTCCCCAGCTATTTTGGTCAAAATCTCGTGAAAAACCCTGTAAGGAGTAAATGCCCGGACAGTGCACTTTGGAGACTTCTTTTTTATATTAACACTTTACAAAGTATGGTTTGGTTAGATAACTTTAACAATAATGTAGGGTAATGAAAAAATGCAGGTTACCAGCATTTTCTCATTTCCAACAATGTTTTTAACCTCTTTAGTAACATTTTCATCACAAATACATTTCATTTGTCATCTGCAAAATCAAAAAGTTGTTTCTTGGATTTTACTTAAGAAGTCGGCAGGAGTCCCTGTAGCTGGCCTGTAGCCTACATCTATTTTGATTTAAAAAAAAAAAAAAAAGACGGGGGATAAAATTGTTGAAATTAAAAACACGCACAACTGACCTGTCGTGTTGAAATCTGTTTCATTTTTGCTAGCTGTAATATAAAAAATATCAAAATTTTAAAATATGTTAAAATTCAGTGCTGATAAATTGTATCTGTTTAGAATATAAAAGAGAGAGAAAGAGAGAGACACTGGCTGACTGGCGGGCTGGAAGAGTTTTTCAGAGAGAGACAAACAGACAGAGAGAGAGAGGGGGGGGGTTGGAAGAGTCATACAGAGAGAGAGAAAGAGACAGAGGCTGACCGGCGGGACGGTAGAGTTATTCAGAGAGAGAGAGACAGAGACAGAGACAGAGCGACAGACAGAGAGAGCAAGAGAGAGAGAGAGAGGAAGAGAGGGGGGGTTGGAAGAGTCATACAGAGAGAGAGAGAAAGGGCGGGCTGGAAGAGTTATACATACAGACAGACAGACAGAAAAAGGGACAGACAGAGGCGGGCGGACTGGAAAAATTGTACAGAGACAGACAGACAGAGAGACGCACAGACAGAGAGAGCGTCAGACAGAAAGAGAGAAAGACAGACAAAGAGAGAGAGAGAGAGAGAGAGGCGGGCGGTCTGGAAGAGTTCTACAGAGAGAGAGAGAGAGAGAGAGAGGAAGTGACTGGTCGGACAGACAAACATATAGAGGACAGGAAGGAGCGACTAGACAGATAAACAGACAGACAGACAAACAGACAGACAGGGGTCGCATAATTCATAGTGACAAAATATTTGAGGAAATTTTCTAAATGGTTTTCTTTATTCTTTATATCATTTGTGCCAGAAGGTTCTTTTGCAGATTGCACACAAAAAGTAGTCGGACAATTATCTTTACATCAGTTCCTCTTTTTCAACCCTTTTTCTTACACCGCAGAAGATTTGCACAAATGCAGTTTCAATTAATATATTACCAAGCCAGCCATCATAGATGCAAACATTCCATTTTGTCTTTCAACCGAGAGAAACTAGTCTTTTGAGATAGACTAGTCTTTTGGCGTGCAGAAGATTAACTATTAGCAAAGGTAATCGAGCCAGTTCAGCGCAGACTGACCTGGTCGATACTTTTTGCAGGTGCATTAAACTAAACCCCCTTTTCACAGAGCATGACCCATGTATGTTACTAATACTTGGCTAGGGATCACCACGCCAACACCTCACCCTCCCCCAATTTCAGAATATCTGTTTTGATATAGATTTTTCAGTCGATATATTTGCAATGAGCTTTATTTTGAATTCTTGAATGTGCTTCATTGTCACACTGATAAAACCGACTACCTGTTGATATTCGTGGTTTCAACGCAAAAATGAATTGTAAAATGTTTCGAAATATCTAATTTTCGTGGGAGTGTCCATGGGCAAGACACTTCAGAGCCCCTGCCTAGTACTGGTAAAACGCAGAAATACATGGATATGTCAGCTGTCGCCGTGATATGACTGAAATAATGTTGAAAGCAGCTTAAAACACCATTCAATCAATCGAAATATCAAAATGATCCCTATCAAAATGTGAGTAATAGATGTACGCTGTAGCTCGAACTCGTAGTTCGGTGATACAGTTTAATCTGCCTGAGTGGCCACCTCTGTTATGAAACTAACCTGCATTAAGCAAGCAGTTATTAAGGTCGAAGAGTATGGAAATGTTTTGAAATTCACCTTTTTACAAATACATGTAAGCATCTGTCTTTAGAACGCACATTTGGAGCGTGTCTTATGTACATGTATATGCTTAATGCAGAGTGGACTGTATGTACATATGATAGCCTAGCTAAACTGGACTAGATTGTTACAATTGTTTTGAATTCTGTAGATGAAGGGTTTTGAAAGATTGCTAGAATACGAAAAAATACTGGTAACCGGCATTTTATCTTTTTCTTCCTTTTGATATACAAGTCCGATTATTCGGCCTAAATGAAATTTATTGTCTAAAAATACTTATAAACTAATCATAATTTACACTTTTATTTAACTCATACGAGTCTCTTTGTAAAAAACTGCCTTCAGATTGTTGAGCCTGTCCGGTTTAGTGATGAAGGTGTAGGATATGAGACATAAAGGTCTGCGGCTCAATCCTCACTCTATGGGCTTTGTTCTTCGAGGGAGCGTCGCTTGGGCTAGGGCTCTGAAATGTTTTGCCCTGGAAAACTCCCATGAAAAACCTCCAACTTATCGAGTGAGGATTGAACCAAGGTTTCCATGTTTTAAAGCCCTAGCATAGTACTGGTAAAACCCAGGATACACATAAAGAGGTGATCTGTCGCTGATTGAAATATTGTTAAAAGCAACATTAATCACCATTCAACCAACCATTCAGATTGTTCCAGGTCGATTTGTCTACAGAATGAAATTGATTTCTCATTTACTAAGTGATCTGAGACTTAACTCTTTACCATACAACAAAATGTTATACTTGTCAAAACTAATACCGTTGGCAGTCGACAAAATAAGTCTGACTAAAAAATTGAAACTTTGTGTTCGGAAAGATGGAAAAGATTGCAGAAAAAAGGAGAAAATGGGGACCAACGTCTTCTGCGTTATCTACATTTGATCAGTGGCCAACGGCGCCTAGCCTTAGTAGCCACGTTTCAGACTTTTGCACAAAAGCTGCAACCACTCTGAACATCATGTATAAATGCGCGCTATTCGCTGTCTCTGGTTTGCTGGAACTGCAACTGGCGTTTCTGATTGGCTTGAAAGCCACACCCTTCAAAACCGCCTTACAGCTTACGAGTTATTCATCCGTGATGAAAAAAAGAAATGGAAACGGGTGTCGGAGTCTACATATACCGAAAAAGTGCTAAAGAACATATTTTCAAAGCAAACATTTTTAACGGTCTTGGTTTGCATAATGAATTTAAATGAGAACGCTTAAAACAGTAAAAAATAAAAACCGGTAATTTTGCCAAATACTCATGCAGAACATGACGCAACACCCATGTATACTGGGTCGTCGCTAAATACACACCATGTATTGCTAGTAGATTCCTGACAAAATGCACACCATCTAATGCAAAATCAATGCTTGACTTTAGAACTTATGGGCGGCGACTAAATCTCGTACGTGATTCCCGACTGGTTCGCAGTGGATATTGTGAGAAAATTCTGTGTGCACACCATTGGATGCAGATGGATCTCGGTGAGATAGACATTTGACTGATAAGATGGTGTGTAACTAGACAAAACCATTTACCTTGTTAGCCGTATTTAACATGTACTTGTAGTAGGGCAGTCGTTGGGAAGTTGGTGTTTTTCAAAAGCAAAAGTATGTTGTTGTTTTTTCGGAGTAAAAAAAAGGTATGACTTATTTTATGGTCACGTTTTATGTTTATATTACTTTACTGTTTTACATTTTTGATCCGCCTATTGATTAGTACGGTTTACACAATGTGACAGCGTCCCGGACCCCGTCTATCCGTACGAACAAGAAATTTTGCTCTCTGATGGTATAAATCTCGCTGAGTTTATTTTTGTAATTGTTACTTTATAGATGAAATTTGTCTATTTGACAACATCATAATATTGTATTCAAGTGTATCTGCACTCTGTAGACATTTTCTTTTCATAGTCATTCATGACTACCGTTCTAGATATTGTCCCAACTGTTGTATGCCGTTGACCTACTTTATCCTGGGCAGAATTCAAGACGGCTGCCCCCTTTGGGAATGGTTAGCTCGTTCCCTTTTCCATCTAATGGTCACTCCATCTTAAAAGTCTGATATTTGATTTACACTGTCCAGCATTAAAAAAACTAACAATGAATACCAGCATTGCTTTTGGATCTTTTATATCTAATTAACGCTTTACTACACAACCCCAAGTTTTTGTTTTTCTTACCACAGTTAGAAAGAAAGCTTTTGAAAACATTGTAGGAAAAGGAGAAATGCAGGTAACCATCATGTCCCCTTCTCTGACAGCGTTTTCTACCCCTAAAGGCAAATATAGTCATTTTAATAACATTAACTTCTGCGAATGTTTTCACTTTGAACAAGTCTAAAATTTGGAGAAGAGTTGGTGAAGAATAAAAGAAAGTCCTTGATTTTACCGTTTACCAATCAATCTCGAGTTTTAACAGTCCTGGGGAGAATGCCTTTCAAAACATAGTGGAAAGAGATGTAGCCTAAATACAGGTTTCTCAGCATTTTTTCCTTTTCCCTCAATTCTAGCAATTCGAATACAAACCCCTTCATTTGAGCCACATTCATGTGTCTTATGCAAATGCTATGAATTTGGACAAATCCAGGTTTTGGTCTTTTGCTTTAGAGTTAACTTTATATTCTCTGCACTCGAAGGTGAAGGCTTGCTTTTGACTTACTTGTTTGGCGTAAGTTTTGAATGAGTCATTAGTAATTTGCGAATGGTCAAAATGTGGACATGTTTATTTTGCGGGCCTCCACGGCCCTATTTGCAATCCCATTTACCACACCAACCGAAGTATATAAAGGTTGCTACTGTCAATCGATAGCTCACGGCACTTACTTAAACTTCAGCTGATGGATATGATAGGGGATGATCCCTTTCGAATATTTATTGTTAATTCAATATTTTCCCGCGTTAACCTATGACCCGATACTGTCTGCGTGTACTTTCAGAGTACAATTTATACCTGCAACTAATCCTTTTCAAACGATGGGATCAGTTATCACCTGATCTTGAAGAAATGTATCTAACTGAAAATTTAACCTTGTAACAACTATGAGGAAAAAGAGGAAGTCATGTTCATTATGTAAAATGTAAAATCGAATAGGTTACACAATAACGCATAACAAAAGGTTATCCTGTGTCATATCCATTTGCAAAAGCTGTGAAAAAGTGCCGCGGGATATTAATGACCGGTAGCAAACCTTGTATACTGGTGTCATGAATGGGCCCGCAAAAAGACCTATAGAGGCCCACATAACAAAGTTGTCCATATTTTTTTCAACAATGGGAAATAACCATTTATTCATTTAAGACTAATACCAAGAAGTAGGCTAATACATAGTTTTTACAGCCACGCTGAAAAAAAAAGTGTTAAGTATTATTTATTGAGAAAACGGATTCGCAACTGACCTGTCTTGTTGAAATCTGTCTCATTTGTGATAGCTGTAAAATATTGATTATAAGAATTTTAAACTATGGCTATACTGTGTTCATAGAATATCAGAAAAATAAGGTTTAAAGGTAGGTCAAAAGTTGCCAGATCGGTCTATCGTTTTTACTTTTTACCTGGTTTTTTTAAAATTCATTTTTTGCCAGCGACTAACATTTGAACCAACTGTACAATAACAGGTTGTCATCTTCACAATAATTTCCATAATCTTAATATTTAGCATTAAAATTCAAATGCAGCTTAACCGCTACGATGAAACGTGTTCAAATAGCAATATTAACTGCCACTAGACTGGTATTCTGGTCGACTTTGAAGAAAAAAGGCACTTATTGATGTCGACAATCGCTGCCACATGACCCGGTATCTAGGTAAAATATACCTTAATGTAGCTTAAATTTACTCTAGTGGATATGTTCGCGATTTTTATCATTACGCGAAAATCGCAAAGGTATGCTCGACGAAAAACATTTCCAGTTTTACAGTATACATACGGTACCATAGCCACATTGCACCAGATTTCAACAATACGTTTCAATTCAGCGCTTATAACCCCATCTTTTAATTACCCGATGAGGAAGGCTTTTGAAAATGTTGTGAGAAAAGGAGACAACGTAACCAGCATTTTCTCCTGTTCCGACGATGTTTTCTTCCCTTTAATAGACAAGTCAGCTTATTAGGCCTACATTTAATTTGTTTTCTAAAACTGCGTTCAAATTGAAATAGTCTACAGTTTTGTAATGCATTAAACAGTTAACAAGAGTGTAGCTTCTATGATGCACAATACACTAACTTGTGGGTAATAATGTAGAAAAAATGGGAATAGCCGAAACGTTTTTTATCACTTTATAGAAATAACAGTCTTTATTTCATGCTTTCCGGTAGTTTATCGAGAATTAATGGTGAAATATTTTTCAATATTTCATTGTTACAACCAGTGAAAAATACCGATTTTATATTTCTAACTCTTCAATTGAAGGCGAAAACAGTAGTTCCCGCGCATTAGTTACCTAGGTAAAATGCGCGTGCCTCTCAACCAGATGGAAATATGACTTAATTTACCTTACATTTCTCGCGCTATACGTAATATTGCAATGCGTTGCTATGCGGTGGGGGTACGCCACTGGGAATAACCGAAAAGAACTGTACTGGATTTTGATGTAAGTTCCCCCCAAAAAAGGGTTAAAAGCATGAAATAAATAGATTTTTTGTTTTTTTCGGTGAAAGAAATTTAGTTCATGTCGTGAACATCATCGGTAATATTTTCTATCGTGGCTGTGCCACTCGTGAAAATATTACCGATGATGTTCACTCGATAAAATAGATTTCGATCTTTCACCGTAGAAAACAAATATCCTCTATTTATTATATACCTGAAAGTTTTCCAGAGAAAATACATGCGTCGCACGCGGATAAAACATCACACAGGACAGAAAAAAAAAAAATCCGTATAATTTATACACTGTGAAATACGGTTCCAAGTATGGTATTATGACGTCATGATGACGAAATTCACGAGCGGAATATGTATATATTCATTTGCAATTTGATTGGTTAAAATTTTACGCTGTCATATTCATCCACCATTCATAAAAACGAAGTTACTGGCTACTACACCATTATTTGTTTTATTTTTGCTTTCCATTCTCGAATAAAATGTCAACAACTGCAATATTTTTTCGTTAAAAGGTGCAGGTATGCCTACGAGGGTCATTTCATGGATTAGGTCTTTTGAACCTAAATTAAAACGTCAAAGTAGTGAATGGCACACTCCAAACTCCCCGCGACCTGTGAAATTTCCCCGAAGTCTGAACAACCCAAAAATGTTGATTATATTTGCGTTTGATATCAGCGGAGCTCTTACCTCGCATAGGGTTCCACAAGGACAGACGGTTAATAAAGAATACTATAAGTACTTTTTGAGACACATTCTACGTCCAGCTATACGCCGCAAGCGACCAGAACTGTTAGAAGCAAAGCCGCTCATTCTGCAAGACAACGCAACGTGCCATAAAGCCGGTAATGTGCGGGCCGTATTTACGGAATACAACTGGGAAGTTCTCAAGCACCCTCCCTATTCGTCGGACTTAAGTCCCTGTGACTACGATCTGTTCCCGAAAATCAAAGAACCGTTACGTGGAATACGTTATGATGATTTGGATGAACTGTATGCTGCCGTGAACGGGGTGGTAAGAGGCATCAACGTCCGTTGCCTAACAACAGGTATTCGAGAGTTACCAAAGAGATGGGAGTCCACCATACGATCGGCGGGAAATTACATTGAGGGAATGTGACTAGAAATTGTAAGTAATAACTGTAGTTTTCACAATAATCGCCAACTCTCACTTGTTTTGAAATGACCCTCGTATATAATAAAAGGAATATTATGTATGCTGTAGTAAATTTCCTTGCGCTTGAATTTGCTTCTCGCCGCGCAAGAAAATTTTGAGATCTCGCTCGACCTTCGGTCTCGCGCGATATCAAATTTTCTCTGGCGGCTCGAATCAGATACAACAGTAACGCTACAAGCACCAGAAAAGTCTCTACAACATAATATTCCGTATATATCCTAGAGTAGATCTAAAGACGATTACCTTTACATTCAGTACCCATTGATATACATCGATCCAACAAAGCGCAGTATTTCTGCCCCTCCGAACACCCTGTTGAAACAAGAAATAATAAACAGGACAGAATGAAACACATGGGGGGGGGGGGAAGAAGCGGTGAGTCGAATCCTCAGCTCAGCGAATTTTTTTCCGATGATTGATGATATTCATTGCGACAGGATCCATTAATCCTTACCGTTGATCATTGTTTCGATGATGACTGTGTGGGAAAGCAGCCTTTGGCTTAGAAAGAATATTGGTAAAAGAAACTCCAGGTAAGCATGGATAGGTGCACTGGCCGTCGTGCTATAGCTAAAATAATGTTGAACAAGAAATATCTTTAAAAAAGATAGATGGCGTAAATTTGCCCGCTGACCTATGTCTGCGGGTGTCCGCTAAATAAACATATTCGTATTTTTGACCGATCGCAAATTTCTAGTAATTGGTTCGAATATAATACCAATGTAGGTCAAAAAACAGCACATTCAGTTAGGCCGAAAAAAAGGCGTTAGATACCATGCAAACCAACAAACAAACCAACATACGGATAATTTCATGCTAGCGAAAACGCTGTGCCAGTACCCAGTGACCATGCTGGCTCCATCCGACTACTTTAGCATTACTGATCGCTCATTCTCTTTATGTTAACTATAGATAGCGGCAGTAAGTTAACCAATCCTGTGAGCGCTATGAGCTAAAACATGGCCATTTGTGGATGGCAAAGATCAAGATAAGACTTTACAGCACGTGCAGTCTGATCCTTTATGTATGCCGTCCACTAGTTCAGTGAATCGTGCACGGTAAAATTCTAAGTTTTGAGAATTGTATTTTCAGCCGTGGAAAGAGCTCGAGTCTATCATCTAGCGCTGAAAACGTTAATTTCTACCTAGTTCAAAGTAACCCTTTACCACCCAATGCCGAGTTTTAGTGACCATGAGAGAGACAGCTTTTCAAAAAATTGTGGAGGTAGGAGAAAATGCTGGAAACCAGCGTTTTTTCCTTTTTCCAGAATGTTTTCTACTTCACTTAAAGCAATCTCGATCATTTGTGTCAGTTTTGATTTGTCGTCTGCAAATGCTTTGCATTCATACGAAACCAAAATTTATTCATTAGATAAAGAATGAAAGGATCATACTGGCTTTGGTGCAATTGTTTTCATCCGAGCCGTCTTCGCAGTCTGGGAAGTTATCACATCGTTCATTGCCCGGTATACATATTCCGTCACCACACTGAAATTTTTCTGCTGGACATACCCCTGTAAAATATTATGGAACTGTTAGGTGCGATTCGTATGGTAATTCACGCCGTTTTCAATATTATCAAAGTTATTAAGCGGTGGGTAGTATACCTTTTTGGCTTGCAACACACTAAAAGGGACATTCGGACATTTGCGTAAAGTGTTCGTCTCGGATCAGCCTGCGCAGTCCGCGCAGACTAATCCGAGACGGCACTTTACGACCTCTTAAGATTTTGTCCTACAGTAGAGCTGCGCAAAACAGAAAATTACATAAAAACGGAAAATGTCGTTTCGGATTAGCCTGCGCGGACTGCGCAGACTGATCCGAGACGACACTTTACGCAAATGTCCGAATGCCCCTTTACGCGTGTTGCCGGCCAATTGTAAGCTCTTCTGTAGTTTCTTTTACCAGTGCTTCACATAAATTAACCAATTACTGTCCAGGGTATTCGACAACCGACAAAAATTCTGAACATAAGTGATAAAGGACAAACATTTGTAATAAGCGAAGATTTCTTTGGAAACTACCGAATGTTTTTTTTTTTTTTTGGGGGGGGGGAGTAAAAAACAATAATCTGTACAGTTTTTGGTCTAATTGATACTGATACTATTTAAAGCAATACAGCTGAGAGAGAGAGAGAAAGAGAGAGAGAGGGAGGGGGTGGCAGAGGCAAGGGAGGAAGAGAGACAAAATGAGAGATTAGAAGAGGAAGAGACAGAGAGAGACAGACAGAGAGAGAGAGAGAGAGAAAGAGAGAAAGAGAGCGCTTAATCAAGGAATCAAGGACATAGGGACAGAGACAGAAACACAGACTAACACACATACACACAGAAAATCACACAGACGGAGATTCATCGTAAGAAAACTGATTTCTCACTTAAGTTAAACTCCACGCAGAACTGTACATCAAACGGCGATTTAATTTTCTGTAATTCTATTCTTGCATTCCCTATATTTCCTTTGTTGATGTTGGTCGCCGAGCAAGTAGTTTCGTTGGTCGAAATGTGAGTGTCGTTTCCGACGTCTAAAGTCAAGCTCGATCCACAGTTTTCCTGACTTCCGATGACGTTGTATTTGAAAACTTTGGCGCCATTTATGAACTCTACGGAACACTGACAGAGAACGCCCGTCCCATTATCAGTGGCCTCTGCAACGTCCGTATCAATGAAAACTTGGCTACCCATCACCTGGCTGTCTCTGCACATCTCTACAACTGTGGGGAAAAAAACAGAAATCTAAAACGGCCGATCTATGGCAAAAAAAGTATATCTTTTCCAAATGAAAATACCTTCTGGTCAAAAATGAAAATGAGATGGCGGAGGGCGTGGATCCACGAGTATACTGCACGTTCTGTGCAGTCTGATCTCACTCTACACAATCTGCAGAAACTGCGTATGTTGTCCAGGACCGTAAAGGAGTAAAAGAAAATAGGTAAGTCACAATAAAACCCAAGTAATTTAACTTAACCTTGGTAATTGGAGTGTAAGTGGTACGAAAGGCCTGCAACACTCGAAAAGGGGCATTCGGACATTTGCGTAAAGTGTCCTCTCGGATCAGTCTGCGCAGTCCGCGCAGGCTCATCCGAAACGACACTTTTCGTTTTTATGTAATTTTCTGTTTTGCGCAAGTCCACTGAAGATCAAAATCTAATGTAGTCATAAAGTGCCGTCTCGGATTAGCCTGCGCGGACTGCGCAGGCTGATCCGAGACGACACTTTACGCAAATGTCCGAATGCCCCTTTTCGCGTGTTGCAAGCCAAATATAAGCTTGAAGTATCCGTGTATTAGGCTTATCAAAAAGTATTTGTCTGATTTTAGGTTTAAGTGCTGATAAGGGCCGGTTGGTTTTTGGTTCCGATTCTGTAAGCTAGAGTATTCTATCTCGGATAATAATACTGCTCGGCCTCGAACTAGAATCAAAACAGTATTCGTTTAGTTTGTGAATATGTCAGGTGGGCTGAAGTCTTCAAGAAAACGTTTAGTGACGATTTCCTCAGAAAACAGTACCGCTTTCTTAGGGACCGAACTCATCAAAATTTCTTAATCGTATTCTTAGTCTCATATTAACCCTTTACCAAACAATCTCTGGTTTTTACGACCCAGAGGAAGAAACCATCTGAAAACATTGTAGGAAAAGGAGAAAATGCTGGTAACCAGCATTTTCTCCTTTTCCCACAATGTTTTCTACTCTTCTAAGTCAAGTTTCAATTTTTGAGTCCCGCTTATTTTGTCGTCTGCAAATGCTTTCAATTTGGACAAGTCTGAAATTTTGTCGTTTGGTAAAGAGTGAAAGAATGTTCTGAATTTGAAAGTAACGGAATTTCTAATTGGCTATACCAAATGGTTTAGCCAATCACAAGTTGTGATACTTTCTAAATACAGAATAAGAGTAAGAATGCTATTTAGACAGGCCTAAGATTGCTCGTATGACAAGTCGTAACGATTTTTTTTCCTCAATGGTGCTAGATGTATCCGATTTAAGTTGCCATTAGAGTGACACAGTTTGACAATAGTGTTTAAGTACTAGTATATAATGGAGAATAACGGATTTCCTGAGGGAATTACCTTTAAGATGCAGTGTGTATCCACTTGACAAGAAATGTGGTCGATTTTATTCGATTTTATTTCCGTGTGACATTATACATGTACAACCAACTCTTCCTTTAAACAGGATGGGCATGTAAGTACATGTATTTACGGTGTCACACCACCAGTCTTTTGCTAAATTGAAGATACATGTAGATTGCAAATCTTTATATTTGACCCTCTGCTGTACTGTTTCTGGCAAACCTAGAGCTTTTTATTTGTTTCAGTCAAACATCTGTACTGTAGCCTGCATTAGCAGTTAAAGAGAAATGGCATCTTAACGGATTGCGTTTTTAGCAAATCAGCTTCAAACAGAACTACCCTCTGAAAAATAACATTGAAAAAAGGCCTTTCCTGGTTGAAGACCATGTTCCTTTATGTAGTTACAGACACAAAACACTTCCCTATAAAATGACAACCATGCTTTCAATTTCCGGGGAAATCATCAAATCAACACTAGAAAACTGAAAAATCACAATAAAGAAGACCATGTTCCTTTATGAAGTCACAGGCACAAAACAATTCCCTATGAAATGACAACCTTACACTCAATTTTCAGAGAAATCATCAAATCAACACCAGAAAATTAGATCAAAACTTTATTTAAACAAGAGGGCCAAGATGGCCCTGGATCGCTCACCTGAATATTTGAATAGACCATAGCCAGGTTTTTTTTTTTTTTGTTATTCCAAAATTCCATTTGGTTGCCATGGCAACCAGAGTTTTTGATGGAATCAAATTCTGTGAACAATATTTAAAGAGGACCTCCCAAGGAACATTCCAGCCAAGTTTGGTCCAAATTGGCCCAGCGGTTTAGGAGGAGAAGATGTTTAAAAAATTGTTGACGACGCACGACGGACACAGGGTGATCCTAAAAGCTCCCCTTGAGCACGTTGTGCTCAGGTGAGCTAAAAAAATAGGGCGGACTTCTTTTGAATACTTTGACTTGTAAGCACTTAGAAGTGGTGTGTCACCTTACACGATCATTTCTCAGACTACGGGTGATTGATTGATTAAATCCCTCGTCTGTATTACGATGGGTGATAGGCACATACACACTTTTTCTTCGCCGGAAACAGACCGCTTTACCATTCCTAAAATCGCAAGACTCCACTTCAGAAACGATGAGACGAGTCACAACATTCTATCGAAATCTTTTTTAAGGTATTAGACCCCTAATGGAAAACAGCTATTTCCACTATAATATTATCCTACAAAATTTGCTATGATTAAAAATGAGTATTATTGTGCTACTTTAGCCACTTTATTCCTTTTTTTTTTAGAATTATCATTTATAAATCTCAAACCACTATATTCTCATTACAAAGGAAGGTAATAATTACCTCCCTTTTCAGGAAACTAACAAAAGTATCAACAAATAATTTCAAGATAGACATCAAACGAATTTCTGGTCGGTTAAAAATGGGCAAAAGTATTATATCAGTATAAATCCTTATTTATCAACTAACAAGAAATCTTATTGCATGTTGCACTAGAAGCGTTAGGGGTCTCATACTTTAAGTACATTTCTGTTGACAAACAGTTTGTTTATCAACGCCAGTGGCAGTTTTTACTGACGGATTGATACATGTGAATACATGTAACCTCACTTTGGTAGTTGTAAATCGTTGCAAATCGATTTTCAGGTACGCCACCATGTTTAAGATCATGTGACAGACAGTATTTCACAACGGAAACCTCCTTTTCCTTCATTATCTTCAGCTATGTGGCATTTTTCAAATACACATCTATCTGATTTGGGCATGCTGGGTTCAAAACCGGGCTACTTTTCAAAACGACAACCGTTACTTTGAATTTCAAAATAAAATAACCGTTTACTCAAGAAAACGCTACCTGGTGCGATTCATTGAGCTATGGTCAGCCAGCATGTAACCTATGCACCGGCCATTTATAAAATCACCTCCTGCAGGTTTGGTTGATAGCTTCGATATAAGCCCAGACACTTCTTGTTGATAAGTCTGTTGAAAAACCCTGCACGAATGCTGGTTTCCCTAAAGTCTATATTAAGAAACTGTATTCAAAGATGTGCATTAAAACAAGAGTATTTGTGAAAACTATTTTTCCCTTTTGAAATAATTCAATTTTCAAAAAATTTGGAGCGAAAAACACGCTACATTTTCCTTATAGCCATTTTCTCCATTACTACTTTATCGGCGACGTAATAATTTCTCCTGCACAGGAGATAATGATGCGTCATAGCAGACAGGTCGAATCTTCGAAGAATATGAAATGTGCAGACAACGCATTCTCCTTGATACTGACGATGTTAGATGTAGTAACGGAATCGGCCATGTTGTGACGAGTGCTTGTACGCGATATTATGACCGGAAAGTACTTCGGAGTGGTATGTCACCTTACAAGCAAAATCTTGAACTCATCAGTATTGAACGCCGAGTATCACACAATTGTTGCTCAAATCATAAATTATGACCCTCGGTGTGATATGACTGAAAACTTTATCCCACACTGTTTTTTAACCCTTAGGCTGCTAAGCGCCACTCAAGGGGCTTTTGCGGACAGTATAGATCAAGATCAGACTGCACAGAACGTGCAGTCTGATCTTGGATCTACACTGTCCGATATGGAGATATTTCTCCTCGAAACAATAACTTTAAAATAGCAACATTTGAGTTTTTACTACCGACTTGAAGGTATCGTTTAATTTATTCAACAGAGAGGGGCTAAAAAAGACTACTTCCTCAATATCATAAACATGACAGATCGTACATTAAAAGGCTTAGACCCATCCATAATTACGTAGTAGTTATGTTAGTAGAAAGTCATTTCATTTCTTTCTTTTTATCTGAACGCCTGAAAACTGGCTTTTGTAGAAATATTTCCTCTAGGGGGAAAAATCGTTTCTTTTATAAAGGATCTAAAGTATTTTGAGGAATGCAACAGCAGCCGTTAAACAAAAGCGTTTGAAAGCATCTGTGTGCTCATGGATCGCAGTCGACCCTATGTTTACTTGCGAGTGTTACAATAATTGCTGCAAACAGTGTGATCAGCATATTTTCTATCTTCTGCAATGTTTTCCATTGTTCAGAAGGCAAATCCCACCATTTAATGCCCACTTAATTCTCCAAAGAATAACAGAAATTTAGACACATCCAAAACACTTAAGGACGACAGATTAGATATGACTCAAGTAATATTACTTGTTCTTGGAATAGAAAAGGAAAAAGTTTGTGCGAAAATGTGGTTGCATGCGTTTTCTCCTATATTCCCACAGTGTTTCTTTTTTGAACCAGGGTCCTTAAAATAGACGGACTGTACGGAGAACTTTTAATTTTCCGTCTTCAAGAATTTCTTTCACTTTGGACGAATCAAAAAGTTATCGCCTGGTTAAAAAAAAGAAATGTTGTGAACATACCTCTAGTGTCCGGTACACTTGCGGGACATCCTCCCAGTGTTTTACCTGTGAAAGAATAAACATCAAATAGCTCTGTTTACCCTTAACTTGCTAAAGGAGCGATGGAACTTTCAAGCCGATATTTACGAGTAGAACACATTAATCTTTTTCAAAGACACTTTTTGGGAAAAAAATCTCCTTATCGAAAAAAAAATGCAGATTCAAGATCAGACTGTACGTTCTGTGCATTCTGATCTTCATCTACCTTGTCCACAAAAGGTCTTATCAACATAAGAGTTAAATAAATCTTTTTAACCCTTTACCAAACAACCCCATGTTTAATTCTTGTTAAAAAAACCTAAGGGATAAGTATTATATTTGTTGCGAAGATGTTTAATTCTTGTTAAGCAATCTATGGGATAAATTTTAAATTTGTACAAAGAGATGTGTGAGCAAGACCATATAGAAAGGAGATGTCTCGAGAAAACACAATCAGACACTTGCTTTGTCTATGCTACAGTTACATGTATATATAGGATATTACATGAGTGGTTATTATTTATTGTTTTTCATGTAATGAATCATTTAAAAAATGATAGATGGATTTGTTTCTGAAGTTAGGAGTTAGATTAAAAAAGATAACAGATAAATTGAAATGTGGTATCTTATTAATACGATATCCGACTAAAATTTAGACCTCGCCCGACAATGCTCGCATCAACATTCTATTTTTACTATGAAGAAAATGGTACAGTGTGTGAAGCAGCTTTTACACAGAAATGTATAGACTATATTGCAACTGTCTAGATTTGAAATAAACCGTGAATGAATAGGGCACATCGACATCCCGGGTCATTGAAAAAATCAGATTGGTCATTTTCAGCATCTTTACGCCTTTAGAAACCTGAAATTACATAGGGATTTTTTCCCCACAAAACAGAGGGTTTTATTCGATAACAGAATTGTCCTGCAAACGGGACTTTTTGTTTAGAATATTCTTGAAATGTTATACCTCGAGCGGAATATAACAAAGTTATCCAACGGCTTAATTTGCTTGTTCAAGAAAAGGGAAAAAAGATTTCAATATAAAAAATAAAATAAAAAAATACGAAAGAGTTCTTATCAGTTAGTCATTCCATCTACCGGTGGATAGGCCATTAATCCAACAGATCAATTAATGCACCAGACCAAGCAGTAAATCAATCGATCTTTACCAATAAATTTGATAATTAATCCTATGGTTTAGGAACAAATTAAATGTAAATAAAGTAAGATAAATATATATGTGAGGGTTGTCCCAAAATTCCGTGACAATTTCAATAGCAAAAGAAAATGAAACGCTACAAATGCAATTTTTCGATATGTTTTCAATACATATATACCAAACATGTATATAGAAAATCACACAAAAATCTCCACAAATAAGAAAATTATAGCATAAATACCACAACAAGTACCCACACTGCGGCGCACGTCAAGCGTCAATTAACTACGTCAAGTTTAAGAGCCTTTGTCAAGGTATTCTCCGTGAAATTCAACGCATTTGCCATGTCATTTAATCCACGGCTGCTAAAAAACTGTCTTAAACCACATTTCTGTCAGACAAAGCAAATATAGCAGACATCAGCTAATTGCTAGAATCGAACTTGCGACTTCATAAATCCTCCTTAAGCTGTGGAAAGCTGGCAAAGTTGTAAATCCGAGTAGAAATTTTTGCCTTCTTGGATGGATGGGTCCGAGGTGTCTTCCATATACTGGACTGTCGCTTTCCTCCGGGTTTGAAGTATTTTAACCACCTCTCATCTGCTATAAAAAGAGGATCCAACAGAGCGTCTTCTGCTTCAACTCGAGCAAGAAATTCTAGGGACGTGTGAACCTTCTTCTGTTTGTTATCATCAGATATCAGACGTGGAGCCCAGCTCTCGCAGACTCGTGACATGTTCAGTTTGTCCTTAAATATTCTGTGGAAAGAAGACCTTGAAATGGCGGTTGACGACGGTACCTCTCTGACTGATAGTTTCCGATCTGCAAAAATGCATCTCTTCACCAAACCACACGACTCTTCATCTAAAGAAATCGGCCAACCATTTCGTGCTTTCTTCTCTTTCTAGCGTTCTCCGCCCTTAGGTCTGTTTTACTGCCATGCCACTTGTAAACCAGTGCTCGAGTAATGTCTTTAAACTTTTCAGTACGCCAAATTTGTTCTATAGTCTAGTCGAGTGTAATTCCAAGATCGGCAACAAACTTTTATAACTGTTCGCTGCGCCGCGCAATCTTCTGACGTCGTCATTTCAAATTTCCTATTTTATACTATCTTTATTCGTTTGTTTGTATACCGTCTGTTATTTACTCAATCACATTCAAATTTTCTGTGATGACATCAAAGTTTCAGAAGAAAACGTCCATGTAATATGAAGCAGAAATGATATCAAATATCGAAAATATTCGTACATGATTGGAGTTCATACAAAAACGTATATGGAGAAAATGGCGTGCGCCGGCAAATGACACCTCCTTCTCAATTTTGTAAATTTAAAGAAAAAATAAAGCTTATATTTCATTGGAGACTTAATATTAAGTGAAATAACATCTTCATGGATGAAATGTGTGAAAATGAATGTCCTGACGCTAAAAATGGCTCGTTTATGAAATTTGTCACGGAGTTTTGGGACAACCCTCGTAGATCAATGAAGGTAAATAAGTAATAAACAAGTAACTAAATGTATGATAAATAAATAAATAAATAGAAAAATCAATAAAGAAATGTAATAATATGAAAAAGGTAACCTTACCTGAATATAGGAGCTGAATAAATACATAGAAGAAAAAGTTTGCAACAACGTTTCTTTGAAAGAAAATATTTTTTGTTAATCTCAATAGCGGCATTGTTACGAGCTTTTTCTTTTTTTACAAATGATGTCTGTACTGCATTTTAAAAACAGCTCTGTTTGATTCATATGACTATAAAGGAGTCACTTGATAAGTGTATTACCTAGATACTTACACCAGTACAGTAATAGTATTTAGTACGTACACATTTAGTCGAATCGTGGCTCTTTGAAATTGAGAAGAATATTTTAAAACGTTGTCTGCGCATGCCATATTCTTCGAAGACCGACCTGTCTACTAAGACACATCACTATCCTGTAAAACATCGATATTAATGCACGATGCGTGAAATCAAAACTCTGCCGCTTAACAATTAGTGAGTATTCGCTCATAAATTCTTTGAAATATAATAATAGTAACAGGAAAAAATAACTTAGAAAAATACCATTGTCTCCTGAAAGTCTTTGTATACAGTTTCTAAACGTAAAATTTTGTCCGATAGTTAAAGAGATATTAGTCAGTAATAGAAATATACATCAAGCCTCCTTTTTCCATGACACGGCATTAACTCACGAAAAAAAGGTATATCGACGGACTATCATAAGGAACACATGAATGAAGTTTCATCAATTTTCGTCAAGGATTTTTTTGACCAGCCCGCATAGCTCAGTTGGCAGAGCGTAGGACTCGTGAACGTGATGTTTCGGGTCACTTTTAGGTGTGGGTTCGATTCCCAGGTCACGTGTGACAATTGCTATACACCGGCGAACCAGGCGAAACTTAGAACTGTTTTCGTCCTGTATCTGCGCTATCCCCACGGCCTTCAGGGGTTGTCGCTCATATGGGAAACCGGTGGCTACGATAAATAAACGCAAATTCAATCAATCAAGGATTTTAGAAGATATCTGTACGTACGGACGGACAGAAAGTCGAAAGAACGAACGGACGGACGGACATTGTAAAAACTATATCCCTCCGCCTTTCGGTGGGCGATGAAAAATGCCCCAACAATGCTTGGCTTATACCGGGACTATTTCCCAGGTCTAGAGGGTATATGTTTACATAGAACTGGTGCGTAGGTTATATGCTAGCTAGACCAGCCCGAACAGCTCAGGTGGTAGAGCATCGAATCTGTAAATATCAAGTTTTGGGTCACCTGAGGGTGTGGATTCGAGCCCCACGGAGGGCCATCTAAAATTACTAATAGTCTTTTGGATAAAACGTTTAAAGAACCAGTTGTAACTTAGCTTAAATTTTATTTCACGGCATCGGTTACCATCTTGAAAAGTAGTCCAAGTAAGTAGTGCCCCGGATGCCAAACATAGGTATGTATAATTTATTATGTCGTAGGCCAGATTCGAATTTTGGTCTAGACCAAAATAGAATTCTTGTTTGGTCTAGGCAGATTCTGGATCTGCCTGGGCCAAATTAGAATTCCAGTTTGGCTAGGCAGATTCAGGATCTGCCTAGACCAAATTGGAATCTATTTTTTGTCAGAGCTTTTTCAGTGGATAACCATTTTAACACAAAAAAGCAAACTATAATATTTGAATTTTAATGTTTAATCTTTTTACCATACATGTAACATTAGATTAACACATAAAAGAAAAAAGAAAAAAAAAAATGTACGTTATGGATTCATCCTAATTCTTCGTTTTTTCTGCAGTTTTGCAGGAAGTGTAGACAAAGATCAGCGTGCACATCGTTACAGTTTGGTCTTTGGTCTACATTTCATTTTTTTATTATTGTTTCTATGATTAGAACATGAACAATGTAATTAATTGCAATGAATTTAAAAAAAAAAGAAACACATTTAAGTAAATGTGACCCTTCTTGTGAAATAGGACCATCCTGGAACTGCAGTAGGTATCGACACTTGGTCAGACTGCACTGACTGCGTAAGTTGACCAAGATTGAAATTTCAATTCCGGTAGATTTTCTGTAGGTTACATGGATTACTTTACTAAACAGCCTTTTGAAAACTATCGACCCAGATATACCTACACTGGCTGTGATCTTTTTTAGTTCATGTAGGGCGTTTCCAGATGGTCTCTATGTATGATGGGTCAAAAAAATACATTTATCTTCATTTATTCTGCCATTCTTAATCTCCAACGCCTTTTATCAGATGACAAGGTTAAAGAATTATCATATTGTATTAAATTGCAGATGACTAAAATATATGAATAAAATACTGTATTGTAATTTATATCAGAAACCTTTGGAAAACATGGTGGGTATAGGAGATTATGTTGGATACAATCATTTCCTTTTTCCAACATTGTTTTCGAAAGCTTTCTTTTTGCATGGTTGTTAAAACTCAGGCTTATGTGTTAATGGGTTAGACTGATTTATTAAAAAAAGCACACTGAAGACTTTTTCAAGTTAAAGAATGAAAAAAAAAAAAAAAAATGCAGACAATACTTGAAAAAGAGCTCATTTTTGCAACCTTTACCAAAATGTTTTTGAAAACATTTTGAGAAAAGGAGAAAATGTTGGAAACCAGCATTTATTCCTTTTCCAAAAATGTTTTTTTCAAAGCTTTCTTTCGCATGGCTATTAAAACTCAGGATTATCCGCTGATTGCTTAGACACTAATTCATAAAAAAAACACACACACACACACACACTTTTAATGACAATTTTTTTGACTTATCCAAATTGAAAGCGACTGCAGACGACAAATTAGATATAGCCTAAATGATATTGTATTAAAAGGGGTAGAAAACATTGTGGAAAAAGGAGAAAATGGAAGAGTACATGTACATGGCATATTAGTTTATTTCACACATTCACACCTTTATGGCTTACAATTTTAGCAATTAGCAATATTTTGGCTATTAACAACTTTCATAATTCTTCACACGTTATTTGTGCCAGGTGGGCAGTGTGACCCTTCACACATTATCAGTTATTATGTATTGGAAAACAAATTAAAGAATATACAGTATAAACAATTCTTCTTTTTCAACAATACTTTTTATTTAATTTATGAATCTTTCTTTCATTGGTATAGTCATGTCAATAATAAAATAAAAACATGTTCCATTTCTGAGTTAGAATTCTTAGGAAATTAATCCTTTTTTCCTTTTCCTATAATGCTTACTACTTACTTATTGGAGGATTATTTCCCTTTTTTATTTTTAATTATTTTGATTTTTTATAAATTTACAATTAAGAGCTATTTGTAATTAAAGCAATTCCTCTTTTTTACACAATTGTTTCGTTTCCTATAATTTGTTTTCCGTTAAAGTACAAAACTTTAAAAATTTATTCTTACTCCGAATTTCTGATTGAAACCTTTTCTATTTGGGGGTTTAAATGAAATCGGATGGTTTATATGCAGTCACGCTATATAACTAGAAAATATTATAATTTGGTCTAGGCAGATTCTGGATCTGCCTAGCCGAACTGGAATTCTAATTTGCTCTAGGCAGATCTGGAATCTGACTAGACCAAAGTAGAATTCTAATTTGGTCTAGACCAAAATAGAATTCCAATTTGGTCTAGGCAGATTGCGGATCTTCCTTAATTCCAGTTTGGACTACGACATATATACCACTCAAAGTTGCTAGGCACCAAGATTTCCTAGCACCATAACAGAGTCTGTATTCTATATTTTTGTGATGTTCATATTGGAAATTATTCAGTAGATGGTCTCCAGTTCACCCATCGCCTCATATGACGGGCAAACTCCTCGTGCAAGTCTCGCAAATGCATAGTGTTGTGAGACACTGCATACCAAACTTGTGTACACTCTTTATTCATCACTTTCTTTTGAAAGGCTGAACGTCAGAAGACATTTATCAGATGCAAACATGTGGCGGGCAGTTGGAATGTTGGAACAAGGAACTCTTCATCGTGAGGTTGGTGTTATGCTGTTATCACCAGAGCCTGGGCGAGGAACCAGCAGTATGGTACACCTATCAGGCGACGTGGTGGTGGCAGGAGATGGGCTACATCTGCAGCTGATGATCGATATTTGGTCATCCAGGCTCGGAGAAACCGCTTTGCGACTGCAACTCAAATGCGTTCTGACCTTCAAAATGCTTCTGGGGTCAGACCGTACGCACACGGTTACACGAAATTGGTCTCCGATCGAAAAGACCATGTGTTCCCCATATCCCCGAACCACTGTCAGTCGGTTTGCTTGGGCGATGGACCATGTTGGTTAGAGGAGAATGGACTGGAGACCTGTCCACTTTACAGATGAATGTCGCTACTGCTTGGACTACACGGATATGCGTGTTCGCGTGTGGAGAAGCCCAGGGGAAAGGTTTCATGCAGCAAACATTGCTGAGCATAATCAGTATTGGGGCGGGTCTATTATGGCAGGGGGCGGTATAAGGTGGGATGGACGAACTGACCTGGTTGTGGTCGATTGAGGCACATTGACTGTCCAGCGGTATCAAAATGAAATTCTCGATACACGAGTAAGGTTATATGCTGGTGCTTTCAGCGATGGCTTCGTGTTAATGGACGATAATGCTCGTCCTCACAAGGACCTTGTTGTCTAAGAGTACTAGCAAAGGGAGGGTATCAAGCGTATGGATTGGCCATCCCGTTCCCCCGACTTAAATCCAATTAAACACATGTGGAACGAGTTACAGATCCGCATTTCAGCCCGTCAGGTCCAGCCACAAAGCATTCAGCAACCTGGTACATTCCTTGTCGAGGAATGGAATTCCATTCCACAAATGGTTATCCAAAACCTAATTCGGGGCATGCAAAGACGATGCCAAGCTGTCATTGACAGTAATACCCCCGTCACACCAAACTCGTTCTCACACCGTTCCGAAAATTGTTGCCAAACGGACTTAAACTTTGTACGGGCGGAGCGGACGTATTAGCAACCTTTTACGACCTGTAAACGAACTTAATGGACGATTTAGGACGGGAAGGTGCTCCAGAACGTTGAGCCTGCTCAAAAAATGTTTGTCGTCCATCCCTACCTGTAATTAGACGGAGTGACAAAGTACTTAAAATGGGGCTGCCGTAATTCGATCCTATTAGAGGCGCGGTGCAGTCGGGCATCAATTGGCAGTACGTTTACATTTTTCTGATCGAAATTTCACGTCCTATCCTGACGGCAGCTTATTTTACGATTTTGTTGACCGGGGTAAGACTTTCTAAGAAGAGGCTTGGTGAGACGGGGGCTTCAGGCATTATTAGGCCAAAATTACACGTTCTACCCCGACCGCAACCCATTTTCCGATTATGTCAGGACAGGGTAAGACGTTCTAAGATCTTATTTGGTGTGACGGGGACTTAAGGGGTCACTTACTCGTTATTAGGCCCATACCAAATTAATCGCTTGCTTTTTTTCGCAAATTCCGTTTTTCATTTGGAAAAAACAAAAACAAAAAAAAAAAAACATTCTAGTGATCATCCAGTTAAATATGAAATTAAAATCAAAAGAGTGCATAACAAGTGTAAAATCTTCATAAACAATAATAAATAAAGCACAAGGTACATATTCAACAAGAAAAAATATCAAAAATTAAACTACAACCTAAAATATACTGACGGAAAAAAGTTTAGCAACAAATTTCAAACTAACACCACTTTACAAAAAAGCAATTGTTAAAATCAAAACCTTATACGCATAGTATGCATGTCGACTGAGGTTAGCCCCATAGCATTTTTATGTGCTATTTTCTGTCTATCCGTGATATTGGGTCGATTTACGAAAATCACGCTCTGCGCGTGCACAAGCCTAATGTCTGTACATGTTTCAAACTGCTACATGTGGATAGACTGATCGTTTATCGAAATAAAAGAAAACGCTTAAAAAATCTTTGAAAATTGTTATGGGGCGCCGACCAGGTATGACGTTAGATCAACGTCAGATGGCAATCGGTATGTTGATAGGTGGTATAAGTGCAAGTAACGTTGCACGGCATTTCGGTGTTCACAGAAGCTTTAATGTTGACTTTGGCGATGGACGAGCCAGAGTGTGGCGGCGACGGGGTGAAAGATTCTTTGCTGAAAACGTCATTGAACACGATCGTTATGGCAGAGGTAGCGTCATGATATGGGGCGGGATAAGTCACAGAGCAAAGACAGACATTATCATCGTTGCAGGAAACCTAACAGCTGACCGATACTGCAACGAAATTCTTCATCCTATGCTTATCCTGTTTTTACGCAATGGTCATGCACATATGCTGCAACAGGACAATGCCTGCCCTCATACCGCACGCCAAACTCGGTTGTTTTTACAGCGACACGGTGTTCGTACACTTGCATGGCCTGCCAATTCCCCCGATCTCTCGCCTATTGAGCATCTGTGGGATCACCTGGGACGGCAAGTACGAAAACGTCATGACGTCAATAAAGTCTAAGACCTCGAACGGATTTTACGCAAAGAGTGGGAAAGAAACCCTATGCACATTGTAAGAACCCTCATAGCTAGCATGAGGCGTAGGTGCACTGCTGTCATTACCCACAGGGGAGGTCACACACGATATTGACTGTGACATTTCCTTCTGCTACTGACGTCAATTTACGTCTTCGAGTAACCTCATTTTCAAATTGGCTTGATTGGATTTCACATCCCCTAGTCAGTTAAAGAGTAAATCATTGACTGGCGGCAGGTTTTTTCCTCCGTAAACCCCCTATAGTTGCTCAATTCCTAAAAATATCGCATGTTGCTAAACTTTTTTCCCTCATTATATATATAACAACGATATTCTTCAATATTCTTGGTGCTTAGCAAACTTTGAGTAGTATATTTGAAAAAATACCACCTAGCGGAAGATAATGGGTTTTAAAAACATTCTACATTTATCAATGTATATATACTTTTAATCATACGATCTTACTCTATACATTTGTACTTTTTATTGTACAGTTGTATTTACTAGGTTGTTTTCACTTTGTCCCTCAGTCACTGCTCCTTCGATTCTAATGTTATCAGTGCTATACTCGAAAACAGGAGCTTTTGCTGACGGCTTAAAACAAGATTAGACTGTACAAAACGTTCGGTCTGATCTCGGACAGTCAAGCCAATAAAGTGACATAAAAACAAACTGTACTATTTTCGGTGAATCGTCTTTTCATCCCTAGATAGGGGTCGATTCAACGTCTGTTGCACATGAAACTGAACCGTATGGCAAAGGATCAGATACTCGTATTTACAAAACAATCTGGAGTTTCAAGCCATGAGATGTACATGTACATGTCTGAGCAATTGACATGCCCACAAAGTTTACAATTTTTTCAGTGCTTTATGACAACTTCATAACTAAATATAATGAAATGCCTAGCCCGGTAGATCAGTCACTAACGTACAGGGCTTAAAACCTAGAGAGTGGCCGTTTCGAATCTCCAGCTAGCCCAATTTCTCTCCGAGTGCCAAGGATTCCCAGGAGTGCGGCAGGATTCTAACTGCTGATCATTGTTTCGACGATGATATTATTGGAAAGTGGCCAGTGGCTTGGGAAGGCTATTGTGCAAAGTAGTGTTAAATGGAAACAAGGAAAAGCATGGATAAATCTACTGGTCGCCGAGATATAACTACAGTGTATTAATAAAAAGGAGAACGAAGTTAATCACCATAATGACAATCAGTGTATCATTACATACGAGAGAAACGGTTCTCGTCTGTGGGTATCATTACGAAATAGGCGAAAAATGACCCTTTTGTGTGAGAGAGAGAGAGAGAGAGAGAGAGAGGGGCAGGCTGGCGGGCAGGCGGAAGGGCGACAGAGAGACAGAGATGGACGGGCAGGCTGGCAGAGTATCCCTTATCTCTTGTGTACATTGCATTATGATGGAGCAAGAAATAGTCTCAAGATAATTAACCCTTTACCAAACACCTGTTTTAGACAACCTTGAGAGGTCCTGTGTGGGCCAGTGGTGGAGTGTAAGGTTCGTAATCAGGAGGTTAAGGGATCAATTTTCATTCGCAGCACTGTGTTTTCCTAGGGAGTGTCCTTGGGCAAGATACTTCAGAGCCCTTTCCCAGTAGTGGTGAAACCCAGGACATTCGTATCTGAAATGTAAGCCGTTCCCTTGATATGATTGATATAATGTTGACAGCGGCATGAAACATATTTCAATCAATCAATCAATCAGTCAATCAATAAATCAATCAATCTAACGATCCAGGGAAATTGCTAGAAAACACTGAAGAAAAAAGAGAAAATATTGGTCACCAGTTTTTTTACTTTTCACAGAACGCTTTCTTGTTAGAGCCACATTTGATTTGTCGTCTGCAAATGCTTTGAAATCATTGTAGAAAAAGGAGAAAATGTTGGTCACCAGCATTTTTACTGTTCAAAAAACCTTTTCTGCTCTTAGATTGACAAATTCTATTGTAAGAGCCACACTTAATTTGTCGTCTGCAAATACTTTGAATTTAGAGGAAGTTTAAAATCTTGTCGTCTGTTACAGAGTTAGAATATTCTGATTCAGATGCATATCGACATCGACATGTTACATTCCTCATGGTTAGGACTGTACAACATCTGGAGTGACAAGCTGTTGTCAATTTCACTTGCTTACAAGCATGTAGTATTTGAAGTGCTTTCGTAAGGTTCCCTTTACTTAGCACAGTTCAGTCTGTCTTTCTGTCTGTCTCTCTGCTTGATTGGTGATCCACTTCTTACCAAACACCAAATTTTAGGCTTGAAAATCGATTATACTGTTTCGAAAGTTTCCTTTCTCAGTCTCGTTAAAACTCAAGATGTGAAGTAAGGTTTTCGCCGTTTTAAACATCATTTCAGCTATACATGTCGCAGCGGCCACTGTACATATCCATGCTTTTCCGCAATTTCTTTTACCGGTACTAACACAGTATTCTTCCTTAGCCACTGGCTACTTTCCCACATAACCATCGTCGATTATGGGTGAGAAATGAACGTATCATGTAGCAATCACTATAATCGATTTTCGAAAAGAAATTGGCCGAGCTGAGACTTTTTTTGACCCCCCCCCCCTTTCCAGCCCTGTCAGTGTTAACAGCTTCCGGACAACATTGTGAAAAAAACTTCCCCAAGATTATTTTCCACACAGTAAAAAAACACAAAGTGTCCTCAGAGTATTTTGTCATAATTTCTTGAATGACTAAAGATCCTTGTAAAGTAAGGGGCTTACCCTTTACCATACAATCCTGGATTTTAACGACCCTAAGGAAGAAGCCTTTTGAAAACATTTTGGGGAAAAGGAGAAACTGCTGGTACCTCACTATGTTTTCTATCCTTCCAAAGTAAAATTTCTAATTTCGGATCACAGTTATTTTTTTGTCTACAAAAGCGTTCAGTTTGAGTTAGTCTAAAATTTTCTCTTTTGGTACAGGGTTTAACTGTTAAACCTACAAATCGATCAGCAACTTTGGGGGCATTTCGCAGAAAGTGTAAATCGTGATCAGGCTACATGAGAAAACTTGAAAATGGCGACTCAT
This sequence comes from Hippopus hippopus, assembly GCA_946811185.2. Classification (NCBI taxonomy): domain Eukaryota; kingdom Metazoa; phylum Mollusca; class Bivalvia; order Cardiida; family Cardiidae; genus Hippopus; species Hippopus hippopus. The sequence goes on from OX328101.1 coordinate 34,408,175, forward strand.
GTAGCTTTTGCAGACGGCGTAGATCAAGATCAGATTGAACAAAACGTGTATTATGATCTTGTTTACACTGTCCGCTAACTGATTTTGAACTTTTACCAATATCTGCAATTTAAATTTGTCTGCATCGGCAGTGATACACTGACTATTTCAGAACCCACAAAGTTGGATTTGTTTATGTAGTAAAGAAAGAGTGAAGTTGATTGCCAAGAAAAATATATGAGCCACGCTCTGTGAAAAGGGGGCTTAATGCATCTGCGAAAAGTATCGACCCAGGTCAGCCTGCGCAATCCGCGCAGGCTGACCTGGGCCGATACTTTTCGTTATTCGTCAATTTTCTGTTTGTACAAGGAGCAGTCTACCTCATGATTAAGTCTGTTATTAAAAGAAGTGGCTATTATGGATCCATAAGTATTTAATGGCTTGCTTGGTACTATGGATCACGGAGATGCATTAAGCCCCCTTTTGCCAGAGCACGGCTCAATTATAAGTCATGCTTTATTAAAACGGTGTTTAATGTATCGGCAAAAAGTATCGATCAATGTCAACCTGTGCTGTCCGCGCAGGCTGACCAGGGTCGAAACTTTTCGCTTTGTCCAAGAGAGAATGTAAGAAAAAAGTTTAAACTGACTTTTCAGATTTCATTTTTTCTGATGAATTCATCAAAAAAGGGCTTTATGAGAGTGCATTTATAATGAGCAATACGATACAAGACAATAAACCTTATTACGTAATACTAGGTCAAAGACCTTTTATTCAATAGTAACATACAAAGATATGAAAATCCCTTTATCAATGATTTTACTTATTTCACAAAATAAGCTAAATTTAATTAACCATTTTTATTACTATTTTTTGGTCTTCTTTCATTAACTTGAATACATTTATTATAGAAGACAAAACGATCATTGTGTGAGAAGGAAAAATTGCTCACATCGAGCAATCTCTTTCTCTCTCTCAAGATTCGATTCCCTTGCGCAAGATGGCTCCCAGAGATGGCAAGCATTTTCTTTTTCGTTATTTCTATCGTTTTTACTTTTCGTATCTAGCATTACGCAGCTTTGTCCCAAGATTTATCATTTGAGTAACTAAATAAGTTTTCTGAAGATGAGGCGTATATCTTCCGTTTTGTATGAGACAGTTGTAAAGGAGCAGAGCCCTGGCCTTTCACGCCAGAGCTTCGGGATTTGAACCTCGTGATGAGCCGGGTCGGCCGTTCAAGAGGTTGTCTCGGAATTGTGTTAGAACGTCAATAATGTTAATCCCATAGCTACCGAATACGAACACAAGTGATGTACTTGAGGCAAATTGACGTATATCGAAACCGCTTAACTCTGCACCATGCTTATGACAAAATTTCAGACTTGTCCAAATTGAAACCATTGGCAGACAACACATAAAACTTTGTTCAAGTGATAGGATTTGTCTTTGAAAGAGCTGAAAACATTGTGGAAACGGGGAAAATCCCAGTTATCAACATTTTATTCCTTTTTCCACATTTCTTTCATATGCTTCTTATGAAAGTCGTTAAAATATTGGATTGTTTGCTTAAGAGCTAACTTTTCATAAACGATTACCAATTGAATAGCTTTTGCGGACGGAACAGATCAAGATCAGACTGCACAGAAAGCACAGTCTGATCTGTGATCTATGCTGTCCGCTATTGCAAGCTTAATTTTTCCCAAAATCATCCATAAATGAAATGGAAATCTACTTTAATTAAGGCTTTGATTATCTAGAGTAGAATTAACTTAGTTGGCGAAAGAGTTAACTCTGTACCGAACAATTCGTGTTTATCTGACCCTGAGAAAGAAGGCTTTAGAATACAATGTGGGAGAAGGAGAAAATGATCCTGTTAACCAGCATTTTCTACCCTTCTCAGAAAGCTTTCTATCTTTTCAAATACATATTCCATTATTTGAACCACATTTTTATTTGTCTAGTCTAAAATTTTGTCATCTGGTAACGAGTTAACTCTTTCACTGCTGATTGGGACTTCAGTCACTTTTGCAGACGGCACAGAACGCACAGTCTGATTTTTGATATACATTGTCCGCCTATTTGATTCTAAAATATTACCAAAATTATCCGAAATTGTTGTGAAAATCTACTTATTGACATCATTTCTTATTAATCATATGACTTCGGCAAATGATTACAAAAAGCGGATAGAGTAGGTCAAGATCAGACTGTTCGTATGTGCATGCTGATCTTGGTTGACTCTCTTCGCAAAATACATCCATCTGATTCAGCTGGTACGCGGAAAGGCTAAAGCATGTATTATCCTTCAAAAACAAGCTCGTCTCCTGTCGCAGTCCGCGCAGGCTGATCCGAGACGGCACTTTACGATTACACTAGATTTTGTCCAACAGTAGACTTGCGCAAAACAGAAAATAACATAAAAACGGAAAGTGTCGTTTCGGATTAGTCTGCACAGAGTGCGCAGGCTGATCCGAAACGGCACTTTACGCAAATGTCCGAATGCCCCTTTTCGCGTGTTGCAACCCAATTATGAAACTGTTGATGGACGGTGAAGATCAAATTTAGACTGCACAATCTGTGCAATCTGATCTGAAATATACAGTGCCCGATAGAGTGGTATTATATTTACATCTTGAATGATTTTAAGCTTACCTCAAACTATTCATTTTTGGGTACAAAAAAGAACATGTAATTATTTATTCTTTATCAAACAACAAAATTTTGGACTCGACCATATTGAAAGAATTTAGTGAGGACAAATTAAATGTGGCTCAAGTGATAAACTGATCATACGAATTGGAAGGAAAACATTGTGGAAAATAGAAAAAAATGCTGGCTTCCAGTATTGTTTCCTCTTTCACGTTGTTTTCAAGAGATTGCTACCTCGGGTTTATTAACGAACAGTATTGTTTGCTGAAGGGTTGTGTATTTACTGGTAAGTTAAGATCAACATCGCTTCTACATGTACGTACCGGAATAGGCAAGACTTTCCCGGAAAATTGTGATCTTTATTATGCGGAGGGCGTCATCTTGATAACAAGTGTATATGAGCCATGCTCTGTGAAAAGGGAGTTTAAAAATACCAGCCCGCTTAGCTCACGTGCCAGAGCGTAGGACTTGTAAGCATCAACTCTTTGGTTACTTGCGGGTGTTGGTTCAAGCCCCAAGGCTGGCCATCTAAAATTACTAATAGTCTTTCGGGTGAGACGTTAGACCGAGGTCCTGTGTGACGGTGCTATACGAGCACGTCGAGCAAGTTAAAGAACCAGGCGTAACTTAGGATGGGTTTCGTCCTGTATCTTGCACTATCCCTCGTAACAAAAACTAACTGCCTTCAGGGGCCATCCCTTCCTCCCGACTATCTATCCATCCATCCATCCATCCATCCATCCATCCATCTTATTCATCATCCATTTCATCCATCATTCGTCTCATCTATTCGACGCATTGCAAATCTGAAAACTTTTCAAAACATTGTGTCAAAAAATATGAGCAGTGCTTCTGGAAATAAGGGGTTTAATGCAGCTTCGTGATGCATTATAACAATCAAGTCATCACATAATTATGGATCCGTATGATCCTCTTGATTCAGCAACCGACTGAATCTTTGGATCGAATAATCCTTGGACATCAAGAAAATTTACAAATAGGAAAAAGTTTAGATCCGTGTCAGCCTGCTCGGATTGCGCACACTGGGTAGGTACTTTTTTGCAAATTCATGAAACCCCTTTTTACAGAGCATGGCTCATATATGGCTTGCAGCACGCTAAAAGGGACATTCGGACATTCGCGTAAAGTATCGTCTCGGATCAGCCTGCGCAGTCCGCGCAGGCTAATCCGAAACGACACTTTCCGTTTTTACGTAATTTTGTGTTTTGCGCAAGTCTACTGTAGCACAAAATCTAAAGTAGTCGTAAGTGCCGTCTCGGATTAGCCTGCACGGACTGCGCAGGCTGATCCGAGACGACACTTTACGCAAATGTCCGAATGCCCCTTTTCGCGTGTTGCAAGCCAATTATATATAAATATAGGTAACTTTTTCAGTAACATGAAATGAACATGGGCTTCTTTTATATTTCTTATCAAGCCCCAGTCAATTTAACTCTTTACCAGACGACAAAATTTTGGCTTGATCAAAATTGAAAGCATTTGCAGACGACAATTTCACAGTGGCTCAAATGGCGCAAATTTTCTTTGATGGCGTAGAAAACATTGAGGGAAAAGGAGAAAATGCTGGTTACCAGCATTTTCTCCTTTTCCCACAATGTTTTCAAAAGACTTCTTTCCTAGGGTCGATAAAACCCGGGGTTGTTTGGGAAAGAGTTTTAACAAGCGTCAATTTCACCCGTATCCTGCTAAATAAGTAAATTGAAGATATTAAGCTGATAGTAAAAACCAAAATTTTGCTGTTCTAAAGATATTTTGGCGAGAGGGAAAATATGTCCTAATCGGGCAGTGTAGATCAAAGATCAGACTGCACGTTTTGTGCAGTCTGATCTTGATCTACACTGTCCGCAAAAGATCAGTGAGTCGCGCTTAACAGCCTAAAGGTTCGACTCTTTGTCAGACTACAAAAGTTTATCTAGGATCGCCGATACTGACAACCCTTGCAGACGACAAATTAATCATGGCTCAAATGGAGGGATTTGTCTGTGGGAGTAGAATAGATTGATTGATTGATTGTATGGTGTTTAACGCCGTTTTCAACATCATTTTAGTTATATCGCGGCGGCCAGTGCACCTATCCATGCTTACCTGGAGTCTCTTTTACCAGTACTCTGCACAATTTTCTTTCCAAGCCACTGGCTGCTTTCCCACATAACCGTCGTCAAGACAATGGCCAGCGGTGTGAGAGGAATGAATCCTGTCGCAATGACTATCATCAATCCTGGGAAAGAAATTGGCCGAGCCAGGGATCGAACCCACGACCCCCTGTTCTCGACGGGAGTAGAATAGAAAGCTTTGTGGAAAAAATACGAAGCTGATTGCATTTTGTCCTTTTGCCGCGATGTTTTCGTATGCTTTATGCCTCAGGGTCGTAAAAGCACGGAATTTTTCCGATAATGGGTTAAAAGGCAATGACTTGGTTTTAGCCATTTACGTTAAAATAGCTTCGCATTCATGCTGTGCAAGCCTTATCTCAAAATTCGATGTTCTTAGTGCGAAATTTCATAAGCCTGGGAAATATCTTTTAAGGATAGGACACCCTAATGGGATTCGTGTAACATCGCCTTTCGTCGTCAAAATTGTATGGATTCGGCTAAGACTCGGGTTATCCGTAATCGATGTGGGGAACCAGCGTCTATCGACCGATCGATTACGGATTACCCGAGTCTCAGCCGAATCCTTACATTTTTTGGGCGATGAAAGGCGATGTTGCACGAATCCCATTAGAGTGCCCTATCCTTAAGATAAAGAAACAGATGACGACATTTCATAATTCTCCAAATCATGATTTTATGCATGTCACCGGATACATGCAGACATAACCTCTGCATCCACCACAAAAATAAGTAATTCATTTTATGAATGAATAAAATGAATAATTCATTTTAACCAATGAGCAAACATTCCTGACTTTCAAAGACCCAAAGGAAGGTGTGTTTTGAAACACCGTGGAAAAAGGAGGAAATGCTGGTAGCCAGTATTTTGTCTTTTTTCCCACAATGGTTTTTTATCCATTCAAAAACAAACCCCATCATTTGAGCCATTTATCTGCAAATACAATTTGGATAGGTTTAAAAATTTGTCAGCGACAAATCCTGTAATTTCAGACACAACCCTGTATTATATTGACTGCTTTGAAAACAGATCGATGAAAAAAGATTTTGTCGTCTGGTAGAGAGGTAGGCTAATTGTAATGATATCGGTAGCTTTCATAAGCTGACAAAAGGGACTGTATAACTCCTAACAGGAAAGCAGGTAACATCTGGTAAACCAAAGGTTTCATTCAGTTGTGCGTTGTAAAATGGCCTGCAACACGCGAAAAGGGGCATTCGGTCATTTGCGTAAAGTGTCTTCTCGGATTAGCCTGCGCATTTCGTGCAGGCTAATCCGAAACGACACTTTCCGTTCTTATGTAATTTTCTGTTTTGTGCAAGTCTACTGTAGGACAAAATCTGATGTAGTCGTAAAGTGCCTTCTTGGATTAGCCTGCGCGGTCTGCGCAGGCTGATCCGAGACGACACTTTACGCAAATGTCCGAATGCCCCTTTTCGCTTGTTGCAGGCCAAATAACGAACGAATGACTGTTTCTTATCATAGGCTACGTGTACTGAAAAATCAAATCCATTTACATTCATATGGATGGAAGCCTTCATGTAAGGAAAAAAAGTGGAATAAAGTTTTTGATTGGGTAGGAATGTGCAACATGAACTTGGAAATAAGTCCTTTTTCTTACCGGCTTGGTTCATAAGACAACCTGTGAGAAAACCTATGATAAATTGTTTTGATAATTTATGATTCATCTAAATAAAGCTGTGTGTCCCACAGATATGTTGCCTTTATCGTTTGTGAAATAGTATTGCAGACCCGGACAATTCAAGAATCAGATTTGGCTGAAAAACAAACTTTGAGGGAGAAATATAAGATGATTTGATTTGATGATTCATCGGAACCAACATATGTAATATCTAGACACCAAAGAAAACTGGTAAGTGAAGAGAATTATCAATCTTTTCAATCTCTCTCGCTCAGTCTCTGTCTGTCTGTCTGTCTGTCTGTCTCTCTCTCTCTCTCTCTCTCTGTGTATTTGGAGCTTGTCCATCCATCTGTTTGTTCGTCCAATTCATAGAAATTTAAATCGTTTCGTTGATGAAAATCATTCTTAGCACTGCTTAAAACAAATACAGGATTTAATACTGTCACAATTTTTATAATTTGCAGGAGCATTAGGCTTATAATGGATCTGGTTCTGTACCTTTGATAAAGAATAACGGCTCTGATGAGAATCAAACTAAGATCTTTATGCTAAAATTTGAGAGAACTGATAACTCTACGTATGTCAGTCGGATTCTTCAGTCGTGTTCATAATAATACAAAGCACTTATTAACTATATATTTGGACATTTGCTTGACGACTTTTGCTGCTATGCACAACTCAGCGTGTTTTTGCGGACAGTGTAGATCAAGATCAGAAAATGCAGAATGAGCAGTCTGATCTTTTATCTACGCTGTCCGATAAGGTGACATTTTTGTAGTTAAATAGATCTTTGGGTTTTTAACCATAATCTGGAAATTTTCATTAAATTTATATACCAGTTTAAAGGCTAACATTTATTGTGAAAATAAAGCAACTAGGGTACTTCATTTCCGTAAAGAGGCTGGCATTTTAGGCTCTTTTTGTCATAGCGTCTCACATAAAATGTCGGAAAATGAAGATTCAAGATCAGACAGCACGTTCTATACAGTCTGATCTTGGATCTACAGGCTGTCCGCAAAAACAAACTGTAGTAAATTGTGATCGAGATTGTGAGGGGTTTAGCTATTTCTCTGTCGATAATAAATAAGGCTGTTTCTAGAGGCCCAAAAACTGATTTCCTAATCAGTTAAAGATGATTTCGGTCGTATTTTTGGAACAGGTGGTGGACGCTGTTGAACCAAGATTAGACTGCACGTTCTGTGCAATCTGATCTTGATCTACACCGTCCGCAAAAGCTATATAAGTCGTCACTGGCGGTGAAAGAATCAACTACCTCGCCCTCACAATCTGTTGCAATGGCAGGTAAATTGAATACCAGATTGAATTGATTTTACAACAAGACAGAGGACTTACGAGTATAAACCCATTTCATCTTGTGACGTTGTTGTTGTTGTTGTTGTATGGTGTTTAAGGTCGTCTTCAACATTATTTCAGTTATATCGCGGCGTCCAGTGCACCTATCCATGCTTTCCTGGAGTTTCTCTTATCAGTACTCTCGTACAATATTCTTTCCAAGCCACTGGCTGCTTTCCCAACATAACCATCGTCGAAACAATGGTCAGTGATGAGAGAGGAATGAATTCTGTCGCAATGACTATCATCAATCCTCGGAAAGAAATAGGCCCAGCCAAGGATCGAACCAGCGACCCTCTGTTCTCAAGTCCTACCGACTGAGCTAATGCCAACATTTCGCCAAATTGCGAAGATACTGTGACAATAATAAAGGTCACTAGCTTTCTTTTCCAAAGCAGGGTCTTGTGTGGCTCTGTTCACGGAATGATTGATTGGATTGTGTTTTACGTCGCTTTCAATATTATTTATGTCATATCACGGCGACAAGTTATCTATTCTTTTTAGTACTTGGCCCCTATACACTAACCATGCTTAACTCTTAGGCTGCTAAGCGCGACTCACTGAGCTTTTGCGGACAGCGTAGATCAAGATCAGACTGCACAGAACGTGCAGTCTGATCTTTGATCTACACTGTCCGATCAGATATAAACTCCTCCAAAAATACCTTAAAAACAGCAATCTTTGGATTTTTACTATCGGCTTGAATGTTTCATTGCTTTTATTTACCAGGATAAGGGTTAAGAACATTCGCAGTCTTTTCTAAATTTAAAAGTTACACAACTTCTTATTGACTAAACCAAATGGTCTAGCCAATCAGAAATCGCGTTACTCTCTAAATCTAGAATAAGCCTTAGAATGCAATGAAGAATGATTGGTGAATACGGTCCCTTAGTTTCACCAGTACAAGGCAGGTGCTCGCATGTGTCTTAGCTAAAGACGCTCCCACGAAAGCCTCAGAGAAAATAGAACGCGGGGCTACGAATCCTACAACTTCACTACTTAGCTATGCAGCATCCGGTGTGACATTGTGGTTGAACCAAATTTTATCTGTCGCCCGGAAATGCTTTGAATTTGGACAAGTCTGAAATTTTATTGTCTAGAATAGAATTAATAGAGGTTGGACTGTACATGTTTTGAAACGATTTTTTTTCCCCAAAAACAGCCATCGCGATGATCTTAGATCTACAACTGTTGGCCGTCCTGATCATTCCATTACTGGCCAGTGCTGACCACTGTGGACCTGTATCGGAGACTGCTGATGCTACCATAGATCCTGACGCTGGGGACTTTGTAGTGCTGGCAGAAATCAACAATACAACACAGAAATATTGTCAGTACTCTTGCTGTGATATTCTGGAAACAGGTTCGTGATAAAGTACTGCAACATTTTCGAACACATTTCAGATACGTAACAAGAAATAAATTAAAGATGTTTTTTGAAAAAAGGGTTTTGGTGCATGTGCAAAAATCTGCAAAAAGTATAGACTGGGCAGTCCGTGCAGGCTGACCTTAGTCGACACTTTTCGCTATCGGTTAATTTTCTGCCTATCAAAAGACCATTCTACCTCATGGATCCGTCGCATTCTAGACGAAATGGATCTGTTTTATCCGAAGACTTTCCTGATGTTAAGCATCGTGAAAATGAGCAATGTTCTGTGAAAATGGAGCATGATGCATCTGCAAAAATAATCGACCCATGTCAGCTTGGGCAGTCCACGTAGGCTGGCATGGGTCGAAGCTTTTTTGCCATTAGTCAATTTTCTGCATATCAAAGGTCCATTCTACCTCCAGACCCAGTCGATTGTTAGAAAAAATGTTTTTTATGGATCAATAATTGTGATGACTTGCCTGGTAAAATACATCACCGATATGCATTAAGCTCCTTTTTGCCCGAGCGTGGCTCACTAGTATTAAACCTTCTTTTCCAAGAGCGTCACACAAAAATGTTGTACACAGGAAGCCCATGCCGAATGCTTATGTTGAGTACCGAGAGCATAAGCTGGGCTGGTAGTGGAGACACCCCCAGCCCCCTCCCCTCAGGCTATGCCTTTAATATCAAATTCCGCTTAAAATTTCTTGTGATTTTCAGATTCGACTACTTCTGATTTTTCCTCATGTTTTCCAATTATAAGTTCACTAAACAATTTTAACGGTCAAAACCAAAAAGATTCTTCTACTTGTTGAGAAATTTTAATCTGGAAACGACGTTTTGCAGAAAACCACTATTGGATACATTTTGACAAAAAGACAAATCGCTCGTTTATTAAAACTTACAACATGATAATTATCCGTATTTCATAGGGATTCGTACATACAAAACTGTTTGGTACACATTTTTGATCAACCCGGTAGCTTAGTCGGTAATATACAAGGTTTGAAACCCAGGGATCTCTGGTTCGATTCACCAGCTTAGTCAAATTCGTTCGGAAATCGATTATCATTGAGACAGGATTTATTGATCTCTCACCGCTGAACCTTTTTCGACAATGAAAACAATCATAGGCTTCAGAAGATTGAAGTGCGAAGTACTGGTTAAATAAATTCCATGAAAGCATGGATAAGTGCACTGGACGGCGACAGATAACTGAAATAATGTTGAGAACAGCATTAAACACAAAACAATGTTTGACCATTTTTTGTAAGGGTCGGTAAAGCATGGTGTTGTTCGGTAGAGGATGAACAATGGAGCCACTGAGGCTCAGAGTCTAATATTGATGTACGTATAATGCCCATATGGCACCAGATGTTGGCTTTAGTAAACTAAAGCTTAACCTTTTACCACATAATCCAGAGTTTTAACGACCCTGAGAAAGAAGCCTTTTGAAAACATTGAGGGAAAAGGAGAAAATGCTGGTAACCAGCATTTTCTCCTATTCCCACAATGTTTTCTACCCTTTCAAAGACAGATTTCATCATTTAAGCCACATTCAAGTTGTCGTCTGCAAATGCTTCTTTCAATTTGGACAAGTCTACATTTTTGTCGTCTGGTACAGAGGTAATCGTTTCCTTCTCTTTGACAGATGACTGCAATACGGCACTTTTTCACCACAGCACCGACAAGTGCACGTTAATACGATGTGAAAACGAGAAATGTTCCCTTATAACAGACTCAAGCTTTACCACGACATCTATTGGAGTCATTGAAGATGTTACCACAACCGATCAGCCACAACAAAACACAGAGCCGACTTCACGATCACCTATCCAAATCTTTACTACTGTGACAGATGATAAAACTGCATCGTCGGCAACACAACAAACACAAGATGACGCAAAGTCTACAACAAGGTTGATACCTCCGAATACATCAACAGCAGGGACTGACAACACACCTGCAAACACCTTCACTACCGGAAAATCAGCGACAACCACAGAATCAATCTTAACAACGCTATTTAATAATATCACGCAAACTAGTAAAGCTGTCTCAACAAAACCTAACAATATAACAGATACGGTCGCTATAACTGACAAAACAGAGCCTCCAGTATCAATGTCAACAACACAACATCAAGTCCTGCAGTCATTAGCAACTCTACCAGCAACAAAGTTACTCACCTCAACTGTACAAGGGCCACTGGTTCCGTCACAAGGTACCCATAATGTCGATACAACCACAAGCAGTCATATCACTGAAAAAATAGACCAAGCTGCTAATACCACAGTTAAAGCGAGAACTACTCTAGAGCCATCAACTCTCAGTTCTAACAAAACTACTTCTGTCGTAGTGATAACAGATACGGGGAATACAATTGAAACCAACACTACAGAAATGGACGTACCCATTACAACAACTCTTGGTCCTGCATCCTCATCAACACATACAATCCCACCGACTACTTCCAGGACTCTCGAAAATGCAACCCTTCAACAAATAGCTAATGCAACAGTTGACACAAGTATTAAAGCTACACAGCAGGGAGAGACAACTATGATACCAACACAAATGCTAACATCACAGACTAATCGAGCAACGATTCCAAACTCTCAGCCCATCCAAACAACATCAAAAGCCGCATCCACTACCCTTGTAAAATCTCCCCAGTCAATAACTGAATCACCGGCTGGTGGAAAAGGGACAAATGATTCTACAGAACCAGTGACGACCACAGAGACACTACTGAATACTACAGCTGCCTTGGAAAACCAAACAGGTATAAATAATGTCTTCATCTACACTACACACTGCTTGCTAAGTGAATGAAATTCTCCTAGTGAACATGACAGCGTCGATCGAAATCAGATTGCATATTATGTGCAGTCTAATCTTGATCTGTATCGTCTGCAAAAAAGCATCAAGTCCTTTTCAGCAGCTTAGGTATTAAACCATCATAATGTTTTATCGGTAACAATAGGCCTAGTTGAAAGCTACAAATTTTTATCTATTTTACGTCGCCTTTAACAATATTTCAGTAAGCGACAGCTCGCTCTCGCATGTCGTGTTTTTGTTTGTTTAATTAAAAGAGCAGTGTACCAGGGTTATGCAGTACCTTGCCTTAAGCTTTATAGCGTGTTAACAAGAAATGCTTAATCCGCTCCATCAATGAGAGCCGAACAATGACTTTATTAGTTTCTGAGGGCTACTTGATGCCTCTTGCAATAGCTCACTTTTTGATTATCGTTGCTGGAAAAGTAAAAGTTGCTCACTAGGCCTAATACATTCCTCTTTTTTTTCAACGATGTTTTTACTTACAAGTGTTTGCTCCTATTATCTAGGGCAGTTGTCTGCAAAGACTGGTCTCAGGACGTATTGAGTTTTTTTTTAATTTTTCAGAATCATCAAATTCTCAATCAAGTGCGCCTTCAAAACATTTCTTTGTTTCCCAAGATGACCAGCTACCAGCTTTGTTAATAGCAGCATCCTCTATCGGAATAATTTTCATCTTCACCGTGTTTGTATTACTGGGTAAACGTGTGTTTGACTCCTGGCAAAGGCGTCACTACAGTAGAATAGACTACTTAATCAATGGCATGTACAATTGAACCAACTGGAGTACTTGTATAGAATAAGTAACTTATTAATCAGTGCCATTTACCATTGAAATAATTGTTTAGAGTAGATCACTTAATTAATGGCAGTTGCACCCTGCATACTTTTAATTGTAGATTCAATGTATCAATAGTATATACAAAGAGTACTTATGTTGAATAGGTTACTTAATTAATGGCGTGTATAATGAACACTTAGATTATATGAATAACTTAAACCTTCACCAAACAGCCCCTGAGACGGCCCTAAGATAGAAGGCTTTTGAAAACATTGTGAGAAAAGGAGAAAATGCTGGTAGCCAGCATTTTCTCCTTTTCACACAATGTTTTCTACCCTGCTGGAAACAAATTTCAATTTTTGATTTACGTTTATTTTGTTGTCTGCTTTCAAGTTGGACCAGTCTAAAATTTTGTCGTTTAGTAAAGAGTTAACTGATGACATGTACAATAAGGGCTTATATAGAAAAGATTATCTGATCAATGGCTTGTACAATTGAGTATTTATAAACATGAATCTGCAAAGTTTATATCAGTAATAATAAGTGTGATTTTATTTGAATTTCACTTTTTATTCACCAACAGATCTAATATTTGAATAATTATGTTTTTGAAAAGACAATGTATATAAAAAAAAAAAATGCATAGTAATCGTTATAATGATTTACTGCACAGTAAAATTTGCTGAAAAAAGTTCCTCTTGCGTTTTTTCTTTGTTTTGTTTTGCAACAGATCACGGTTTCAGATATCTAAAAGGAGAAATTGCCGGTGAACAATTTCATCTTTAGTTATGATTGATTGATTGGTTGATTCATTGATTGATTGATTGTGTGGTGTTTAACGTTTTCAACATTATATCAGTTACATGGCGGCGGCCAGTGCACCTATCCCTGCTTTCCGAGTGTTTCTTTTATCAGTACTCGCACAATATTCTTTCCAAGCCATTGGCTGCTTTCCCACAATTATTGTCGAAAGAATGGTCAGCGGTGAAAAATGAACGAATTCTGTCGCAATAACTATCATCAATCCTCGGAAAGAAAATGGCCGAGCCGGGGCTTTCGTTAGGAGCTATTTCTCTTATTGTCAGAATAAGTTTCCATATCATATACAAGTGTATTCATGCTAATTATTCACATTTCACGAGCATGTTTCCACAAAGTTGTCTGCTGTAAATTTGTTTCAGACAGTAATGAGGTATAGAATATCAACATACATAGTTCTAAATCTTCGTGAACAATCATCTATTCACAACACATCTTTCATTAATGAAATCTCTCTCTGTTAGGGTAGAAAATATTGTTGAAAAAGAAGAAAACGCTGTTTACCAGAGGCCTTCAGTTTCTGGGTTGTTTCAACTCAGGATTGTGTGGTAAAGGGTTTTAAAACGTCCAGGTAAACACACGAATTCCCATTACGCTATAATATTTCACATTTCAATAATTGTATTTAAAACCTCAACTGGTAACATTTTTATCATGCCTACAATGAATCTGAATAGAATACCCACGTTATTAAAAACATATATACAATAGCCCCGAAAAACGTTACCGTACCACGCAAATACCCGTATCTGGTTCGGACTTTGTGTAGAACATCATTGTGTTTATGGACTTCTTCTAAGTTTTTATGTTCGGCTCTTTTCGTCAAATCCGGAAAATGTGCGGCTCTCTGAATTTTTATTGGTTATTTAATTCATTTTCTGATGTGTGTGGGTTTTTTTTTCACATTTATAAGGGAAAGATATATAATAAAAGTGAACTCACAACAGTCTGCATTTCTGTGTAGTCGGATAAGGTCTTGTTGCGTGTGTCAAAAGGTTTGCATCGGATTCAACTATCGGCCTTGTCCCATACGCACAACTTTGCACACGCAACTAGTCCTACTCCGACTCCACAGAAATACAGATTTTAATATCGCTTTTATACAGATGCTTTCTGAGTAGTCAGATGCGAATTTGTTTAAGATGATAATAAAAATGTAAAGACTAGGAACTTATGTCAGTTATATCTAGTAATGAATATGTTAGATCTACAAAAATGACGTATCAAGAAAATATTACACAGATCTTACAAAGTACATTATATCATATTATAACATAAAGAAAACTGTTTTCAATTAAGGAGAACAAAATTAAACAATAAGATATAAAATCATAAGGCTGTTGCTTCAACAATAACGGTCTTATCCTCTGGTTCCGCAGTCTCTGCGCAGTGTTTCCAGAAGGAGTTAACATAGGAAACAGCAGGGTTGTGTTCTGTCTCATTGTTCCGATCTGTTTGTTTAGTTTCATGTTCCACACCATTTGCTACATTATTCATGTCAAGTGGGTAGTCCACTATTCGTGTTATATAGTCATCTGAGTCTTTCAACGCTTTATGTTTCTCCTGTACGTCATCAATAATTGGTGTACCATCATTACTACTTTTGTAAGACCTGAGAGATTTACGTTCCCTTGACAGACTAGTAATTCTAGATATATTATCTTCAGCATTTAATCTGTTTGTAAGTTCTTCTAAACTCTCCATGGCGTCTTTAAGAGAGTCACTGGTGTTCCACCGAGGTATTCTTGGGGCGTCATTTGTGCTCCATGTTGGAGTTTTAGGGCCACTTTCATCATCATCCGGTAAGTATGCTGTATTCAAGTAACCGAGACCAAAGCTTCCCTCTTGCTCCTCTGGAACTTTGGATTTCGAACGACGGAATTCCCTATTTACGTGTCTTGTACCATTTTCGTCCCCAAACTCCATTTGAATTTCCTGTGAGTCATATAAAGTGCTTGGGCGTCGTAGCGACTCATAAAGGCGTTGATTTTTCATGTGTCTGTAGCAAAATACAAAATATGTTACTGCAGTAATGCAGAAAAATGGAACATAAATTTATGACGTGAAATTTTGATACAGATCCAGTTTCCACAAAAAGAATAAGAACTAAATTTGTGCCATATCTGTAAGAAAATATTTATCTCTTTAATCACGCAATCGACCTTCTAAAAACCCCGTGGGAAAAAGAGAAAATGTTGGTAAACAAAGTTCAGAAATTTCTGGTGATTAAGTCTGAATAACATTTAAAGTTGGTATTGAATACCAACCCTGGCTCCGTATTCACCGACCATTCTTAAGAACATACTTAGTTTTATTCTCAATATTTTTTTTCAAATTTGAAAGTAACACAACTTCTGATTGGCTACACCAAATGGTTTAGCCAATCAGAAGTTGTATTACATTCAACTATAAAAAATTCTGGAGAAAATGACAAGAATTTTCTTAGGAATGGTTGGGGAATACCAGCTCTGATCATGATCTAAACTCTTATGTAAAACTGTACACAGCCGGTATGCAATCTGCAATTCCAAAACTTCCGTTTAGTTTTGTAGATTCATGAAAACCCCCTTTCACTAAGCGTGACTCATATCTTTGATACCAATTTTGTAGATATGCATATTTCTACACAGATATTCATTTCGTATCAATGTGCTTGTGAGGTACAGCGTCTACCTCGTAACTATAAGGTCTTGCGTTCGATACCCGGTAGCGGGTGTCAACTTTGGAACTGCTCATTGGGCCACACGTTCGGCACGAGTGCTGGTGTAGTTTCCAGGAAGCAGAATCGAGACAAATTAGAATAAGTTGCAAGAACTTGTTTCTCAATTGATTTAAAATAATTTTGTTTAAACTAAACTAAAGAACACCAAATATAGTTACTTATTCCATTGCTTGCAAACTACAACGATCGCAATTATTGCTCCGACTAAAATGGCCCCAGCCATGGCGATGAGTGCAATTTCAGCAGTTTTCAGCCCATCTTCACTTGTATCTGTCACATACACATACTGGCCAGTTTCTCGAAACAGGTCTTGCAAGGGTGTCCAATGATTTACTGTAAGTCTGCATTTAAAAAAACTGCATTTTCATAACGGTCACACTATTTATTCTACACATAATGTCCCAGGCGTTATAAAAAGTCTGCACGGAAGGATACAGGGATTGGACGGGCTGTTTTTTCACCCACTTGTCTTGAAAGACGATTATAAAATTTAGAAAGGTAAATTCCCATGATAAATTTGAAAAAAATATCACAATAAGGTTCAAAAGTACATTATTCGTCATTTAAATGGACCTAGCAGGGTATGTAAGAAATAGATGAAAAGGTAAAAGTAATTTAAACACAAAAGTGTTTTGCACTCAACGCACGACTGTTCAAATTTGCAGTAATACTTAAATTATAGTATTTGCAGGACAATCAGAGTAGGAATCTAGATTGGTCAAATGGTAACCAGGGACAGTAATCAGCAACTATTCCGATATCATCACTTATTCTAAATCCCAAAATAGCCATCTGATTGATTGAAAAACATGTCTCAGCCGATCGGTTGGTTTGGTTTGAAGTTTTTAATCAGAAATCACTTTCGATGCTTTGTTGAGCGGCGGCGCACAGGCGCTGGGCCCGCATCACCAACCAGTCTCAGCTGCTTTCTTGGTCTTGTTCTAGCCTTAGAAAGTAGCGTGAACCAGATGGTTCAGCCAAATCAGATGAAATGTAACGTTACTTTTTAGAACATTTTTGAGCATTAGTTTAAGAATAACTCTAAGACTGGTTGTTGAATACGGCCCTGGTGTCACCAATCCTTTATCAATTCCAAAACTAGCGATCTAGTTGGCTGGGACAGAATGTCTTCATCAATCAGATGGTAAGCTTTAGAAACAAGACATAGGAATTAATTTAGAATGGCTGATGAATGCTGCCAAGGAATTGGTTATGTAATATTCCGAAAGGACTGCCAAACTGTGTGATGAGTTACCTTCGTAACCTCTAGATATAAAATGAGGTTTTGACAAACTTTTTGATAATCTTTGCAGTTTTAAATATTTGATCTGATGAAATTTATATCAGATCTATTTAGTGCGCAGGAATAAAAATAAATATAGTTAACATTAATATGGTAAAGAACTGTGTTTTCTCTAAAAGAAAGTGTAGATCAGTATATGTCTGAGCAGTCTGATCCCGGATCCTCATGTCTATCTAACTTATTTAGTAGTCTGAGGCTTTTTAACTCTTTTTCTTGAAAAATAACTTAAGCTACAATTTCTTTTCTTGAGCCATAGATACTGTAAGATAGCATTGCAGCTGAATTGATTTACTGTAATTCATGTGAATAATACTTAAGCAATCAGTGCCTGGGAGATTTATAGAAAACATTTGAAAAAAAATGAGCAACACAAATTATGGAAACCTGCAAGACAGAAAGAACAAAGACAAAATTTTCTAGACCTCCGGCCATACCTCTGCAATTCCAGAGCTGAGAGAGAAGTTCCATTGAGATAAAATCCAGTAATGTTGATGTAGGATCTGCAAAATATTGCATATCAGGTGAATACGTTACTGCCATGGAAGGTGGAAATTTCTTTGTACCTTTACAATAGGATCATATTCTGCAATTGTTTTGTTTGATTGAAACAAAATAGACTTTAATTTTACAACTGATGCTTTTCACTGACTCTTTCATTAAAACATGTCACATATTCAATTCCATTCAATGACATTAGCGGTGGATTTACATGTTACTAAGCGGTGGATTTAAATGTTACTATGTCCTCGAAGAAATTTTATCGTGCACAAAGATGTATTACACTTTTAAAAGATCTACTCTTCTTGTTCTACTCACCGAAAGCGTTTCTGAGATTCTGGGGCGTTTTCAATGAGTGCAATATCTATCCTTTCTATACCTAGCAACTTCGCAATTTCTCTGAAATAAAAAGCCGTCTACATTTATGGCAATCATGAAAATAATAAGCAATGGTAAAAAGTACTATGATCTTTTATTACGATGCTTCTTTTGTAATGCTAGTGTCATCTACAGAAATGCATCTAGAGACTTATAATAGGATGATTCAAATACATTTCTTCGGAATGACGTTGTATAATCCTCTGTTATTTCATTAGACATCTATATATGTTGTTAAGATTATTACTGCTGTATATGTTATCCTCAGTCAACATTTACAATACCACGGCCGTTTCTATTTGAAATACAGAAGCCTCCTCTAACCTCATATGATTCCAAAACCGGCTTGGAGGAGCTGTAAAAACCTTATAAGATAAGAAATAAACAACTAGTCTAGCAATGAGGATCCTCGAAGTCTGTGATGGTGCCATAGACAGTATTAGTAGATCACGGAGATGAATTTTGGAAGGTACCTAAACCTGTATTAAGTTTGTTTAGCACCGAGGATCTTGTAGGTCTTCAATTGGTGCAAGAGACAATTCCATACCAAGCAAATAAGGTAGGGTTCACAGAGACCAAAGCTAACTTACAGTAATTTGACATTGAGTGTCCTGGAGTCTGTGATGATGCAACAGACAGAAGAAGACCATGAAAATGAATGTGGGAGGTTTCATAAAGCCGACCCTGACCTCAACTCGTTGACACCCAAAATCCTGGAAGTCTGCGATGGTTGATTGAATGACTGTATGGTGTTTTCAACATTATTCAGTTATTTTGCGGCGACCAGTGCACTTATCCATGCTTTCCTGGAGTGTCTTTCACTAGTATTCCGCACAAAATTTTTTCCAAGCCACTGGCTGCTCTTCCACATAACCATCGTCGAAAAAAGTGGTCAGCGGCGAGAGAGCAAAGAATCTTGTCGTAATGACTATCATCAACACTCTGAAAGAAATTGGCCGAGCCGGGGGTCGAACTAGCGAACCCTGTTCTCAAGTTCTGTACGCTACTGAATGAGCTTCTAGGGCTCGGCGTCATCGATGGTAAAGCCAAAACCTAGACTAAACTCATACATGGAATCAAGGATCCTGTAAGTCTGCAATATCGTTGAAAGACATCAGTAGGAATACAGATCGCGGTAAATTAAAGCAGGTAAAAAAACTACTGCGCAGGAAAGATGTAATAGATACATTGAGAGTCGTTAAATAGCTCTTCTTGCTTTATCATTTATGGAAGAAAATGTCATTCTTTCTAATCTCAGCTATTTTCAGTTACGTTTCGCTGAGATTTCCAAATATGTTACTACATCATCATTTGCAGTGAAAACTGTACTTTAAACTAACTTATTAACCCATGAATATAATTTGGCCGGTGAGGAGAAATTTCATTCATCTTAAAAAGCATAAACAACCCTTGTCTCTGTAAAGAATACATCTGTCCTGGTGTCACAAAAGAGAAACACAGATAGACACACTGAACACTGTAATCAAAAACAAAAATAGCATACAAACAAGATGCCTTCGTTGCTCTGGGCCAGAATGCACCCATCAACACCATTAGTGTCCTGACTCATTAAACTCATATTGGGGAAGGATTTCAATGTCCATGAAATAATTTTATGCGTCCATATACACTAGGGTCCAATGTGTAAGATGTGAATATTTACAAATAGCTTTGTTAAGTGTGATAGTTCATTCATATACTTCAAAAAGTACAAAGAAAATATAATGATCAATTTTACAAAATTCATCTTCTCAACAGAGACTTCTGTTGTTGATTCCACAACAGACGACCTCTTAAAACATGTTTAAAAAGAAAAAAAATGTTTACTACATCCTTTCACCTTCAATTCTTTTCTATTCTTTTTTTACAAACGTATCTTACTTCAAAGAGACTTGAGTTGTCATCTCAGAGCATTGATTGACCTTTCACCAACCATGCAAACCCATGCTTTAACGACCCAAAGGAAAAAAGCTTTTCCCACTATGCCGTCTATCAATGACAAATTTCATCTTTGAACAACATTTACCCCTTATCCTGCTAAATAAACTGACCAAAACTTTCAAGCCGATATTTAAAAAAAAAAGATTGATGATATTTCAAATTTGTTTCTTGGAGAAAAAATTCTCCTTATCGCCAGTGTAGATCCAAGATCAGACTGCACGTTCTGTGCAGTCTGATCTTGATCTACACTGTCTGCTAAAGGTCAGTGAGTCGCGCTTAGCAGCTTAGGGGTTAATTTGTCATCTGCAAATGATTTTTAAGCCTCAAGTTTCGTTGTCAGATGAAGAGATAGTCAGCTCCCTTGCACAAGAAATTAAACACCGATTAATACCTTTCTACATGGGTTTTGTTTGTGCTTATTACACCTGGATCTGCTGTAGTCCCTATTTCTATACTGTGTGTAATCTCATCTGCCAACATCTCAGCTATCTGTACAAAAATAAACACGCTTTTGTTCTTCTTTAAAAATATGATGTTTCTATAAAGTATCAGCTTGGAAATACTATGTGACAAGAATGGGCAACGTAAAATCTGTCCAAAACAACTCTGACCATCGGTTTACTTGCTTACAATTCATTTCAACTTAGTAAAATCCAAAAAAGGAAGGCAAAGGTAGTTAAGTTAGCAGAGCATTAGAGAGCAAGAGAGGCAGTCGAATCAACAACAATATAAAATATAGACACGTAACCTGTATTACAAAAATTGGAAAAGAATAAAAAATTGCAAGAAAGTTATGGTAGATCTATACGTACATTTAGGAGATGTCACAATGTATTATGTACATATGCCAGTATGAGTCAAACACAAGCAACTTACTAGTACAGTCCTTCCCCATACAATTTTAAAATCAGCTTATCAAATGCTTTTCAGACTATTCTGCACTAACCTTTGGCCAAAAGAACGAAATTTTAGATATGTCCAAATTATGAACATTTGCAGGCAACAAAATAAATGTGGCTCAAAAATTGCAAATTGTTTGGAAGAATAGAAAACATTGTGGAAAAGGAAGAAAATGTTGGTTACCATCATTTTCTCCTTTTCCCACAATGTTTCAAGAGCTGTCTTCCTCAGAGTTGTTAAAATTTGGGATTGTGTGGTAAAGGATTAATTTCAGTTCTAAGATTCTCTTTGCTTTACATTTGACATGAACAAAGCTAAAACCTAAACTCAGATATCTGATATAATTATGCCAGAACATGAAACGGTACCTACATAGACTTGAGTTGATGATTGTAAAGATGGCATCCCAAGGTCAGAGACAAGGACAGTCAGCTGGATGTAAGACTGCTGATTTGCCCACCATTCCTCAGTAATTGCAATTGTACCACTGACAGGATCAATGGTAAATAGGTCAGAGCTCCTAGAAAATATCAAAATTTCATCTCTGAAATATAACTGAATAGATTCAAAGTATGGCTTCCAGTTAGGCTCCAACCAAAGCCTACAGGCTACGAATCCTACACTTTGCCACTGAGCCACGCAGGACCCTTACACATCACAAAGTAAATTTTCAAATTCAGCCATAATCTTAAAAACATTGGACAATTGATATGGGGTTCTTGAGCCATTGTATGACCTTCTTGAGTGGCTGTTTGTCCTGGTAACCAGTCAAAAATTTTTAGATTTATCACAATGACATTCTTTTTGCCAAATCCTATTCCCAATGTATATGCACAAGCTTTTCAAAGCACAACCTTTGTCCATATTTTCCACTACATTCATTTCTTTTTTCAATATCATCAATCTTTTTTTCTTTTTGTGTTACTTGATTCATAACAACAAGACAAAATTGTAGCCATATTGAAAGCTTTTGCACACGAAAGTAAAATCCTGTTCAAGTGAAGGGATTTGTCTGTGAGTATGTGGGCATGGGAAAACTACTGGTTACCGCCATTTTCTTTTTTTCCAACAATGTTTTCAAAAGGCTTCACCTTCAGGGTCTCTGAAACCTGGAATTGTGTGGTACATGTTTAAATTATACATAGCCAGTATGGTGATGGTTTAAGATTCTATAGGAGTTTATACTTACGAAGAATGTGAAAACGAGAACACTCTTTCACTGTTGTTTCCAATATCTGCATCAGTAGCCTAGAAAATTTATTTTTGTGTATTCATGAAAATATATTCTTTGGTTTGATGGCAGTTTAGGAGAACTAGCAGCATTGTTAATGGTAAAACAATCAATCTAAAATGTTTATAATAGAAAATTATCTAAAGCTGTTTTGTTCTTTTTTAATCATGATTTTGATGCAAGCTCTCAAGATTCAGGTTATTTTTTTTTTCACAATGAGCAGTCTCATCTTGTTCAAGACTACCAGATTTTTTTTAAAATTATTCAGATATGCTGGCCAAGCCAATAATAAGATTTTATTGGTAGGGACTGACAATGTCCAATGTCCATCTGGTGAATCCTTAAAGCCCTCAGCAAAACTTCAATTACCGGGGCAGATAGTGTAGATCGAGATCATACTTCAAAAGACATCCAATCTTTTGTGAGATATTCTGCTCAAAGAGCCTTGAATTTTTAACTCTTAGAGTGTCTTTCACTACTACAGTTGCTTTTGTGGACAATGTAGTTCAAGATCCGACTGCTCAAAAAGTGCAGTCTGATCTTTGATCTACACTGTCCGCTTTACTAAAACAGTACAGACAAAAGGCAGCCAGGAAATTGCAATAATCTGGATCTTATCCCAGAATGAAAATTCCCATTTGGTTTATTCAGTGCTTTATGGTTTAATATTCGGGAGTCTGTTTCAGAGTGAAAATACCTACATATATATCATCTACATGGAACTACTAAGTATTATATATCTTTACCTTTACCAGACAAATAATTGTTTTATTTGCATTTCTTTATTTGCATTTCCAGACAAAAAGATAAATTTGACTCAAAGGAATTTGTCTCAGATAGTTAACTCTTTACCATACAATCCTGAGTTTTGACAACCCTGAGGAAGAAGGCTTTTCAAAACATTGTAAGCAAAGGAGAAAATGCTGGTAACCAGCATTTTCTCCTTTTTCCTGAATTTTTTCTACCCTAAGAAAGATAGAAATCACCCTTTGAACTACCTTTAATTTGTTGTCTGCAAATGCTTTCAATTTGGTCCTGTCCAAATTCTTCTCATTCGGTAAAGGGTCAATGTTGTGGGAAAAGGAGAAAATGGTGGTAACCTGCATTTTCTCCTTTTCCAGCAATGTTCTTAGAGGTCTACTTTCTCAGGGCCATAAATGCTATATTTTTTCATATTCTGGATTAGAATATACATATGAGCCATGCTCTGTGAAAAGGGGGCTTAATGCATCTGCGAAAAGTATCAACCCAGGTCAGCCTGTGCAGTCAGCCCAGACTGACCTGGGCCGAAACTTTTCGCTATTGATCAATTTTTTGCATTCTCAAAGGACAGTCTACCTCATGATTAAGTTAGTTATTTAAAAAAGTGGCTTTTATGGATCCATAATTATGTGATGACTTGCTTGGTATCATGTATCACTGACATGCATTTAGCCCCATTCTCACAAAGCGTAGCTCATATATTTTAGGGGTTTTTTTTAATACTGTCAAAGTTCCAATTATCTTGCTGGTTGTTGGTGTCAAAGGAAAAGTAAGGAAGTATTCATCTTGATCAAAGACTGGTGGATTATCATTCATATCTTCTATATGTATCGTTATGTTGACTTCTCCAAGTGGCTGAAAACAGAGATGAGAAAAAACAAGAATTTTTCTCAGAGCTGCATACATCAAGATACATATGAAAAGGTCTATGGTGAATCACCATCATGTTTTAACTTTGCACTAGTCATTGTTTCAACGATGGTTATGTGAGAAAGCAGCCAATGGCTTAGGAAGAATATTGTCTGATGTACAGGTAAAAGAAACTCCAGGAAAGCATGGATAAGTGCACTGACCATATAAACTAACTTAAGAGAATTTTTGCTTTGAAATGATTGTTATATTGTTGAAAGAAGTGTAAAACACTATAAATGAAACCACTTGGACATTGTTACAGTTTTAATCTGTACTCTCATTTGGAAGCCTATGATGGCTTATATCTTATGCATTAACCCTTGTATTAAGAACCCTAAAGAAAAATGCTTTGGAAAATATTGTAGGAAAAGAAGAAAATGCTGATCACAACAATGTTTTCTACCCTTTCAAAGATAAATCCTATCCTTAAAATAAACATGACAGGATTTCAGACTTATTCAATTTAAAAGCATTTGCAGACAACAATTCAATTGTGGCTCAAAATACAGGGTTGTTAAAGCTTGGCTTTTTGTTGTATCATATTGATTTACCGTCTGCAAGTGCTTTCAATTTAGACAAGTCTGATATTTTCTGTTTGGTAAAGGGTTACAGTGTAATTGATCAAATGTTCAATTCATAGCATGCCCCAGGGTTTAGTGTCCCTCATTAATACCAACTGCTGGTGTAACTAGTGAAGAAGGAGGGTCTTTTGACAAGACATTGCACAGCCTTAGCCTTATACTAAAGTAACTCCAGAAAGTTATGAATTAGTTACCTGTTGTCAACCTGTGACACAAATACATTCAAAGCCGAGTATTACACCAGTCAAACTAATACATCGACACTTGGCCCTTTACCAGACTGCCACATTTAAGACTTGTTTGGTTCGAAAAAAATTGCAGGTGATGAATAAAATGTCAGTCAAATGATGGGATTTATATGTGAAAGGGTAGAAGACATTAAAAGAAAAGGAGAAAGTGTTGGTTACCAGCATTTTCTCCTGTACCCACAATGCTTTCAAGAGCCATTTTCTTTAGGGGCTTTAAAGCACAGGATTGTAAGGTCAAGAGTTTATCTACCTACCCCAAAAGTGTCTGAAAACACTTCCACTGTTATATTGTAGATGTCCACAGCCTCTCTGTCCAGGTCCACATTTGTCTTCAGCATGTGGCTGGAAAATTTAAGGATAGGGCACCCTAATGGGATTCTTGTAACATCGCCTTTCATAGTTGAAAAAAACGTACAGATTCGGCTACGACTCGGGTAATCCATAATCGATCAGCCGATAGACGCTGCTTCCCCACATCAATTATGGATTATCCGAGTCTTAGCCGAATCTGTATGATTTTAGCGATGAAAGGCGATGTTCCACGAATCCCGTTAGGGTGCCCTATCCTTAAAAGAACAGTTGAACTATCAAAGTATGTCACTTGACCCCTTCAAACAATCCTTTTGTTTTAATAACCTAAAGGGTAAAAAAGTTTTTTAAATTATTGTGGGAAAAGAAGAAAATTTCCGGCAATGATTTCAAAAGCCTTCCTGCTGTGTGGTTAAGAAATAATCTTCTTTCTATCGTGGTTTATCGTTCAATAAACCAAAGTTGTGAGTTATGAGGCACAATAAATAATCCACGAGGGCGATAGCCTGAGTGGTTTATTCATTGTGCCTCATAACTCACAATGTGGTTTATTGAACGATAAACCACGATAGAAAGAAGATTATTTCGATTCTAACATGACCAACTCTTAATGAAAGGAAAACAAGTTCATACTTAGAGTAAAAACTTGGATGCAGATTATATTCCATTGAATAACTTACTTACTTACTTTATACAGAATGACGTCACTCTATATAGAATGACGTAGATTTTACCACGCTTTCGTTGCACTGTGTTTATAGAGCCAAATTCACGTGTCAGGTTAGAATAAACATTTAAGGGTGAAGAGATGATGGTGAGATGTGAAAAGTGCATGTCTTGCATACATCTAGAATTTCTAGTGAAAAGTTGTACAAAAGGTCCAATACTTATGAGAGCAAAATAATTCATTTTTCCTAGATCAGGACTGAGTCCATTCTTGGAAATGCCCAAGATAGATCATTAATATTTGAGGAAAATTTGTATAAATTTGGTGCAACTTTTTTTGTTCTGCCTCCTTTGTGCTTTAATTATCTTTTAAAAAAACAACAACATTGTATTAGGTTTGCACCATCAACACAGCAGAGGAAAGGAATATGTCCCGTTTTTCAGAGTAATTAAGAAAACATTATGGAAAATGGAGCAATTACAGGGCACAATCTTTTCAAAAGGCAGGTGCTTCAGGTGAGAAATGACTAGAGTGCTCTGGTTACACTGAGCATAAATTCACATCACTGAAAGTTCACAAACCTTTGTTCATCTAGAATAAAATCTGTAGAACTGACACCATAGTGATCTCCCCTGATCTGTAAGAAAATAAAGATGTTTATTTACAAGGCCTTTGTTGTTTGTATTTATAAAATGTATCTACAAGGGGTGATCAAAAAGATCGCGGACCACCTCGTTATTTTGAAAACTACTACACGTAGGATTACAAAAATTTGTATAGATGAGCATTAATTATCTGGTAACTGACTAAAGCTTTCAAATGTCGTCTTATTCAAGTAGGTAAAGTGTGACGTCATTCTCATGACGTCATATACTGCATTAGTGGTCCAAAATGTCTGACGACGTTTTATTTGAGCCGAGAATAATCATAAAGTTTTACGTCAAACTCGGAAAATATTTATCGGAAATCAAAACCGATTGAGAAACAGTTTAAGGGGACTCTGCACTAAAGAATTCTGATATTCGTACATGGATCGGACCAATTTAGACAAGGGTGCGATACTGTTAAAGATGGCCCTAAATCTGGCTGTCCATCAACATCAATCACAGACAAAATCATAACGTGTGTAGAGTAGCAAGCAAAACAAAATCATCGAGATACTGTCAGGAAAATAGCTGACACATACAACATTTCATATAAAAGTGCTCAGAAGATTTTGATTGAGAATCTTGGAATGCCGTGTGTTTACTTAAGGTGGGTACCTCGGCAACTGACGCCCAAGAAAATGGGGGTTAGGGTCGAAATCTGTTAAGAAATTTCAGAACGCATTAGGATAGAGGGGTCAAACTTTACCCATCGTATTGGAACAAGCGATGAAACATAGGCACACTTTAACGAGACTGAATCTAAACAATAAAGCACTGTATGGAAACATCCAACATCGCCTTCCGCTGGTAAAGCCAACCTCTCTAAGTCACTTGGTAAAGCTATACATCATGTATTTCTGTTCTCCTTTTTTTCCTCTACATCATGTTGTATCTATACATACTGCAGTCAATACTGAGTTTTATGCCAACATTATTCAAATAAATTTCACAAACACCATACGGAAAAAACAGCCTGAAGTCCTGCGGGGTGACGTCACTTTACACTAAGATAACGCCCTAGCTCACAAAGCCGCGCTTGGACAAGAAACGTTGCAAAAACTAAACATAGAAACACCAACCAATGCCCCTTAAAATTTAGTCCTGACTCCATGTGACATCTGACTAGTTCCTGTTTTGAAAGATTCTCTATGTGGCACGCACTACAAGAGTAGAGAGGAGCTAACCCTTGCTATGACCGGGTCCTTGAGAGTAATGTCACGTGACGCGCTCGCACACGTGTTTCGCACGTGGAAATCAAGAATTAGTAAGTGCATAGAACTCAAAGGAGGTTACTTTCAAAAATAGTAAACACTCCAAGTTGTTTTTTATAATGATATTCCGATACCGGCACTGGTCCACGTTCTTTCTGATCACCTCACGTAATTTATCTCCATGTAATATTATCCATCTACAAAAGAGCCCTGCACTGAACCCAGACAAAGAATTATTTTGAAAACAGAATGGAAAATTGAGAAAATTCTGGTAATCAGCATTTTCTTGTTTTCGCACAACATTTTCTATACTTTCTATGCTTTGAATTTGGATAAGTGTAAAATTTTGAGGTCTGATAAAGAGTTACTCTATATGAGTTGCAAAATGAATATCCTTTGCAAAATATGTAGAACTTGTTACAGCCCCAAGCCATCCGCCACCCTGCTCCATTTTTTTCCACAAATCAAGAGATCAAGGAAGCAAGAGTCAGCTCATCTTATTGTTTGAAAGCAGGTATCAATTGGTAGATAAAAATATCACTTAAAGTACTGACAATAAGAAATACAATTACAGGAATCTGGCCAATAATTGTTCCTACAGCAGAGTTTTCTACAACTTCCATGGTAACAGATATCGAAGAGAAGCTGGAATTCTGAGAGTAAACTGCTATAACTCTGCTAAAACTGCATCGTCTGCAAAAAATACCAAATTTATTACTTTCTTCATGACTTGTACTTTTTCCATCACAATTTGCATTTTTCTAACCCCTTACTAATAAATCCAATATTTTAATTACCTTAAAGAAACAGGCTTTTAAAAACATCTTTTGGAAAATGCAAATATGCTGGAAAACAGCATTTTCTCTTTTATTTACAATGTTTCGTACTCTACCCTAGACAAATCCTAGCACTTGAGCCACATTTATATGTAACATGTTATTTACAAATGCTTTTAATCTGGGCAAGTCTGAAATTTTATTATTTGCTGAAAAGACTCACCAGAAAATGATAACGTGTCAAAACATACAGGAATTAACTCTTTACCACCTGAATGCTCGTAACCAGCATTTTCTCCTTTTCCCACATTGTTTTCTAACCTTTCAAAAACTTACACCATCATTTTGGCCTCATTTAATTTCTCATCAGCAAATGTTTTAAATTTGGACAAGTCAAATTAATTTTCATTCAGTAAAAAATTTCTTTTAAAAAAATGAAATTTTATATGGAGGTTCTAACAACAAATTCAAAATTAGTACTGTATTATTGAACGCAAGTCAAATTACGATATTCAACTTTGACAAAAATTGGAAATTTACCTGTCAGCAATATTGACTGGATTATCACAGGCTTGAACAATCATACTGTAGGAGGAACTAGGTACCATGGATCCATTGATAGAGATGTTTCCTGTAAGGTGATCAACATACAATGGAAACATCCCTCCTGGTGTATCCTGCCAGGACTGGTAAACTGAATATGTTACATTGGAATTGGGTGTGTTTGGAACATCTGTATCAACAGCAGATACCTGTGGAATAACATCTTCTCCAGAGTTTTTCCAAAAAAATTATTGACTAATGTAAATCTTAGATTAAACTACATGTTCCAGATTTAATTGCCGAACATTTTAAATGAGACAGTAAAAGTGAATGCCACTATAACTCCTTGCTTTCCTGTTGCATTAATTCAATAACCTTTGACGAAAAAACTACATGTTTCAACAACCCTAAGGAAGAAGGCTTTTTGAAAACACTGTGGGAAAAGGAGAAAATGCTGGTGACCTACATTTTCTCTTTAACCCACAATGTTTTCTACCATTTCAAGCACAAATTCCATCATTTCAGCCACATCTTATTTGTTGTCTGCAAATTATTTTAGCATTATTATGTTCTAAATATTGTCTTTGAATAAAAGATTTTTTTTCTCGACACATACAATTATTACCTACATCATTTAACCTGATGCTGACCTTTATGCTGAATATATAAGCAGGCACATAAATAGAACTCCGACTATCATTCAGGAAGTTACAAATAGATGGGAAGGTACAGGTAAGTGTTTAATTCATGCATACCATACCAAATATTTCCGTAACCATTCGGGACATGTGCCGAAGGCAGCCCAGTGCAATGCCGAGAGTAAAAATAGAATTTCACTTTATGTAAATGATGTTGACCTAGGTCAGGTTCAATGAAGTAGGCAATAGCTTATTGAATGTGATGTTATGAAATAGTTTGTGACAAAATACATGTATTTTTTAGTTAATTCAAATCAATCATAAAACACATGTAAATACCAATAAACTTATGATTTTTATACTCACCATCCCAATGACAGAATGAAGATCACTGGTGTTAAAATAGAATCTATAAACATCTTCAGAAAACTCTGGCCTGTTATCATTGGTGTCAATCAAATGTACAACAACCATTACATTATTGTCTGAGTGATTCCCTTGTAAATCTACTGCATATACCTGTTCAAAACAAAAGAGAACAATGTGCCTTTGCATTCATAGAAGTACAGGTGTATTTTGAATTTTTGTTGTTGTTGTTCTGATGTTTAACCCTTAACCAAACAATCTGGACTTTTAACGACCCCCCATGGAAAAAGGCTTTTGATACACTGTTGGAAAAGGAGAAAATGCTGATAAACAACATTTTCTCTTTTTCCCACAATGTTTCCTATCATTCCTATTACAGATTTTGAGCAATATTTAATTTGTCGTCCACAAATATTTTCAATTTGGACAACGCTAAAAACTAATTTTGTTGTCTAGTAAACTGTTAAAGCCATTTTTAGAATCCTTTCTGATATACTGGGGGGTGGGGGTGGGGGGCAGTTCCTCTGTCCATGCTCTCCTGGGTCCGTATTCACCAACCATTCTTAAGAGTATTCTTAGTCTTATTCCCAAGAATTGTCTAAATTTGAAAGTAACACACTTTCTAATTGGCTAAATGGTTTAGCCAATCAGAAGTTGTGTTACTTTCAAAATCCAGATTTAGACAAGAATAATCTTAAGAATGGTTGGTGAATATGGGTCCTGGAGTTTCTTTTACAAGAAATTTGCAAAACATTCTTTCAAGCCAACTGGCTGCCTACATAAGCATCATCAAAATGAGAAAGCCATTTTAAAGCATTGTAATTGAAATAAGATTCTTCATTCAGGTAGTTAAAACACAGGCATGTTTGGTAGAGAGATTAACATGTACTTTACCACAAAAGCCCAAGTTTTAGCGACCCTGAAGGAATAGGCATTTGAAAAGGTTGTGGGAAAAGGAGAAAACTCTGGTAACCAGTAATTCTCCTTTTCCCACAATTTTTGTCGTTCCTTTCAAAGAATTTTGGTTCATTTGTATCACTTTCTATTTTGTTGTCTACATAGACTCTCAATTTTGAACAGTCTAAAGTTTGCAGTTTGGTAAAGATTTAGGAGTTCAAACCCTTACTATTGCTGTTATATTTGAAATTGTCTCCCTGTCCAAGAGTTCTGGGTCCGTAACTGTTATCACTCCTGTATCATTGTTTATTTGGAAAGCTGAAGATTCTTGGCTTATCTTGTATACTGTAACAGCATTGAGTCCCTGCATTAAAAAAAAAGTTGATTTTTTTTAGCTGTTCACTACATTTAAAAGTCAAACCATATACTATTGGACAAGGACTTTGGACTATTCCAAAGTCAAATTCAGTGCATTTTTCAACCACATGTATATGTACTCAAATTCAGAAATTCTCTATAGAAAAAAAAGAATGAAATAAGCTGAAAAGAAAACAAACTCAAGCTGGAATATGTTGTGAAAATACCAGACAAAAAGTTTTAAAAAATTCATCAGTGGTTATTCTATTTTCTGAAAAATCTTACTGCAGAAGTAAACTGATCGGCCGAGTGGTGTTTTATGCAACTTTCAAAACTATTTCACACATAAAAATAACAGCTCACATATCCATGTGTTTCCTAGATTTCATAAATACTGGGCAGGTAACCTAAAATGTATTTCCAAAGGACATGCAGACTGACTCTTTACTACATGACAAAATTTTGGATTTGACCAAATTGACAACAAGTGCAGAAGTCAATAAAGATGTAGCTCAAATGATGATTTCTGTCTTCGATAGGGTCGAAAACATTATGGGGAAAGGAGAAAATGCTGATTACCAGCATTTTCTCCTTTTCCCACAATGTTTTGAAAAGCTTTCTTTCTACAGGTTCGTTAAAACTCAGGATTGTGTGATAAAGGGTTAAAAATCCAGTGCCCTTAGTGAGAATGGAACCTCAGATCCCAGGATTGTTCAATCTACAGCCAGTCAGGAATACTGCAGAGGTAACAGTTATGGCAATGACGCAGTTGCTTGTGAAAATAAGAATGTAAAGACAAGCAAGAAGACATGGGGTCGGATGAAGCAATTTCTCATATTGTAACCAGAGGAGAAAAATGTTGTGGTCTGGCTAGGACCTTCACACAACAGCATCAAGCCCCTCACTCTCCATCTGACCGCTCTACCAATCAAGCTACATGTATCAGGCCATGTCCTGCCCTGTTTTCTGTTTTAATTCTTTTTGAAGAATGGAAAAAAACACTACAAATTTGTTTTTCCAGCTATCACTATGTTTTCAAGAACCTTGAAATTTCCTGCGTTAAAAAAAAAATCACTTCTATGGGGTAATTTTTTATCAAACAAACAAAATTTTCAACCATTGCTAAAATTCAAAGCATCTGCAAACTACAAATTAAGTGTGGCACAGATTCTGGGATCTTTCTACGGTGGAACACAACACATTGTTGGTAAACCAGAAAACACTACATGTAGTTACCAGCATTTTCTCCATTTCCCACTATCTATTCAAAAGCCATTTCCCTTCAGTCATTAAAGTATGGGATACTTTGGTAAAGGATTGAGTCGCTCAAGTCTTGTATAATGATTTCTGCAATTTTACCTGATCAGCGTCCGTGGCTGTGACTTCTGTCACATAGCTTCCACTGGATGCATTCTCTATCAGAGAGACATTTAAGAATGTTGTATCAAATTTTGCTGCATTGTCATTTATGTCTATGATATTTACTCTAAGTATGGCTGTGTCACTCTTAGTTGGATCATCTGCTTGATAACACTGAAAAATGCACAATACAATTTTTATCGGGCTATGAATTATTGTTGATAGCCTCGCCGAGTTTGGTAGTGCAGTATGTTGTATACAGGACTTGAGACCAGGTGGGTTGCTGCTTCAAATTGTTAGCTTAGCCAATTTCTTCAGAGCACTGATGATAGTCATTCCAACAGAATTCATTCTTCTCTCACTGCTGCACATTTTTTTGACAATGGTCATGTGGAAAAGTAGCAAGAGGCTTGGGAAGTATACTGTGTGAAGTACTAGTAAAGGAAACTGCAGGAAAGACTGGACAGGTGCACTGAAACCACAATATAACCAAAACAATGTTGAAAAAGGAGTTAAATACCATACAAGAAAACCTTATATAGAAAAGATAAATGTTTATCTCATTTTTTTTCTTCAACTATCACAGTACAATACAAACAGCAAAGTGCCTTTTCAATTTTAAGTCTTTACCAAAGGACAAAATTTTAGGCTCGCCCAAATATATAGCATTTGTGGATGACAAATTATATGTGGCTAGAATGATTGGATTTGTTTTTGAAAGTGTAGAAAACATTGTGGGAAAACAAAAAAATGCTGATTACCAGCAGTTTCTCCTTTTCCCAAGATGTGTTCAAGAGACTTTTTCCCAAGAATCATTCAAACATGGTATTTTCTGATAAAGGGTTAAGGCAAACCACAACAAGAGGGCCATGATGGCCCTGAAATCGCTCACCTGAGTCTTTTGACCAAACATGACCCATTTTCAATCTCTTTTGAGATATTATGACAAACATTCTACCAAGATTTTCATGAGTTATTGACCCAAAATGACCCACTTGCAAACTGGTGCAAGACCAACATTCTGACCAAGTTTCATGAGTATTGCATTAAAAATGAGGCTTCTAGAAAGTAAACAAGGTTTTAGAAGATTTGACCTAGTGACCTAGTTTTTGATCCAACATTACCCATTTTCGAACTCTTTCAAGATATTATCAAGACAAACATTCTGACCAACGTTTAAGAGTTTCGGACTAAAGATGTGGCCTCTACAGCATACACAAGGTTTTTCTAAGATTTGGCCTAGTGACCTAGTTTTTGATCAGACATTACCCATTATCAAACACTTTTTAGATATCACTAAGACAAACACTCTGACCAAGTTTCATGAGTATTGGACTGAAAATGTGGCCTCTAGAGCGTACAAAAGGTTTTTCTAAGATTTGACCAAATGACCTAGTTTTGACGCGACATTACCCATTATCAAACTCTTTTGAGATATCACCAAAACAAACATTCTGACCAAGTTTAAAGAGTATCAGACTGAAAATGTGGCCTCTAGAGCGTACACAAGGTTTTTCCAATTTTTGACTCAGTGACCTAGTTTTTGACCCCACATAACCCAAATTTAAACTCATTCAAGGTCTCATCAAGACAAACATTCTGACCGAGTTTCAGGAGTATGGGACTGAAAATGTGTCCTCCAGAGCGTACACAAGGTTTTTCTAAGATTTGACCTAGTGACCTAGTTTTTGACCCCACATGACCCATTATCAAAGTCGCCTGAGCTATTATCAAGACAAACATTCTGACCAAGTTTCAAGAGTTCTTGACAAAAAATGTGGTTTCTAGAGCGTACACAAGGTTTTTCTAAGATTTGACCTAGTGACCTAGTTTTTGACCCAACATGACCCACTTTCAAACTCGTCTGAGATATCATCATGACAAACATTCTGACCAACTTTCAGGAGTTTTGGATTGTAAATGTGGCCTCTAGAGCGTACACAAGGTTTTTCTAAGATTTGACCTAATGACCTAGTTTTTTTACCCCACATTACCTATTTTTGAACTCATCTGAGATATCATCCAGACAAACATTCTGACCAACTTTCAAGAGTTTTAGACTGAAAATGTGACCTGCAGAGCATACACAAGGTTTTCCTAAGATTTGACCTACTGACCTAGTTTTTGACCCGACATTACCCATTTTCAAACTCGTCCGAGATATCATCAAGACAAACATTCTGACCAACTTTCAGGAGTGTTGGACAGAAAATGTGACCTGTAGAGCGTACACAAGGTTTTTCTAAGATTTGACCTACTGATGTCATCAAGGCAAACTTTCTGACCAACTTTCAGGAGTATTGGACAGAAAATGTGGCCTGTAGAGCGTACACAAGATTTTTCTAAGATTTGACCTAGTGACCTAGTTTTTGACCCGACATGACCCATTTTCGAACTCGTCCGAGATTTTATTGAGACAAACATTCTGACCAAGTTTCATGAGTATCGGACTGAAAATGTGGCCTCTAGAGCGTACACAAGGTGAAAAGTTGACGACGGACGACGCACGACACACGACGGACACAGCACAATCACAATAGCTCCCCATGAGCACTTCGTGCTCAGGTGAGCTAAAAATTATTTTCACAAAATGTCTTATTGCCCATTAAAAGTATTTTTTCCTTTTGCCATAGCATTTTCACATATGTTTGTACATTTAATCTTCATTCAGGTTTTTTTATCAGAAGAAGACAAACCTTCATATCTAATTTACACAGCTTTTCTTAAATACTCCCAAAAATAGAAAAACATAAAACTCTAACACTGCACAGCAACAGTTCGGTTACAGACCCTACAGCTGCCAAAAGTAAAGCATGTAGGTGTTAAAATGCATTCAAATTTAAATCAAATAATGAAGGAAAAGGAGCAGGTGCTTGTCACAAGCACATGCTTCTTTTCAGACAATATTTTCAAAAACTACCATCTATATATAGGGGCTTAAGCCTTTACCACACAATCCCAAGTTTTAACGAGTGGAGAAGCAGGTCTTTGAAAGCATTGTAGGTAAAAGGAGAAAATGCTGGTTACCAGCATTTTCTCCTTTTCCCACAATCTTTTCTACCCTATCAAAGACAAAAATCTTCATTTGAGTTACACTTATTTTGTTGTCTGCAAATGTTTTCAATTTAGGAGTTTGATAAAGAGTAATGTTTGTGCTGTAATTTGATATGCAAATGTAAAATATATATTACAAGTATGTCTGATTGCCATTCTTCCATTGTTTCTCTATCAAAAGCCAGTTTCTGCAACAGTTGGCCGTCATCACTTTTGAGGTCAAAATATTGATTATTCTCTGCAAATAGAGACAGAAATTTCTAAATTTCAGAAAAAATTACAAATGTTATCTGCTGATACATATGGTGGCATATTTCTGCTGCAAGATGCAAGATAGCTGATAATTTAGCAGAACTATCGTGATAAAACAAAGTTTCTTAGAAATATCATCTAGATAATAAAAATTTTCATGATAAAAATATCGCAATAATTCAAACTGTTATCATGATTTTTTTTTGCTTTCGTGCCCACAACTGACATTCACGATATCTATAATTAGATACGGCTTTGGAACATCTTCGTCTACAACCTTATGAATTCTCCTTTTCCCTGAATGGTTTTAAAGTTGTTAGTAGGAGGAATTTTGATTTGTCTTTGTGTTTAACAGAATTCTGTTTATTTCGAGTCTTGTCAAAATTTACCAGTTCAGCTACAATTGTAAATTATTTGAATTTTTACCTACTGCAATCTTGTGAAGTAAAAAACTACAGAGTTCATCCAAATGGTGAATTTTCTATCTATAGATATCAAGAAACAAATGGAACAATCACCATAATTTTATCTTGAATGTCAGCTTCATGCACAACTGCGAAATTTGCATCAAAATTTTCTACATAACAAAGTTTATCGTGATATTTTTTGCAGGAAACTTTACACTATCTTGATGATATTTCCAGGAAACTTTGACTTATCGAGATAGTTTTCCAGAATTATCATGATAGTTATCTCATATCTCGTGGCAGAAACATGCCACCATTAGATACAAATTTAAGGCAGACCACTTTGAAAGCATGGAAAATAGAGTTGTTTAACATCAAACTAGGTCAAATGCATGAGAAGGTTTTTTGACAAAGGCATATTCACTCATTACGAGAAATTTACCAATATTAATTCTTTTACCAAAAAAGAAATTTGCAAACAGTGTTGGAAAAGAGAGAAGTGACTTCAAACTATCCATAGAGACAGTGCTTCAGTAGAAGCAGTGTTTAGTAGAAATGGTAAAATTGTACTTTTGCAACTTAAAGAAAAAAATACAACTGAACTTAGATAAAGATCTATAACCTGTAAAATTGTAGAGTACTGTGGTGTTTATTCCAGAATCAAGGTCTCTACAGTATATTGATGGCACTGTTTGAAGTCCAGTTGGAAATACATGCTGAAAAGGAATAATAAAAATATGTACTCATTAACATAAAGTCAGAGAGATAACTTGCTTTTAGTATCAAATAGGTACATGTATTAAACCTTCACCACATAATCCCGAATTTAAACGACCTTAAAGTCCAAAGCTTTTCTCCTTTAACCACAATGTTTTCTACCCTTTTGAAGACAAATCCAATCATTTGGGCCACATTTACCTTATTATCATATAATACAGAGAGGTCTCAAATTTTGTTATGTGATGACGGGTTAGATATTATTACCTCTTTGCCAAACAATTCTGTGTTTCAGTAACCCTGAGGAAAAAGCATTTTAAAATCAATGTGGAAATATGACCATTTTCCAATCATGTTTTCTACCCCTCCAAAGACAAATCAATTCGTTAACACTTTACTAACGACAAAATTTAAACTCGTCCAAATTCAAAGCATTAATTTTGCAGTCTACAAATTAAATGTGGCCCAAATTATCATTCCATTTTATGAAGGGCTAGAACACATTGTGGGAAAGCGGGAAAATGCCGGTTATTAGCTGGTTAACCAAAATGTTTTCAAAAGGCTTCTTCTTCAGGGACGCTAAAACTTAGTCTTTTGACTGGAAATTTTCATTAACTTAATTAGCAGGTTACTTGGTGCATTAACCCTTTACCCAACAATACCATGTTTTAAGCAAATCTTGAGATGCAGAATTTTGAAAATAATATGGGAAAAGAAGAAAGTAAATTGGTAACCAGTATTTCCTCCTTTCCCCACAATGTTTTCTATCCGATAAAAGAAAAACAAACCTTCATTTGAGCCACATCTGATATGTTGTCTGCAAATGCTTTCAATTTCTTTGCAAAGACTGATAATAGTAATTGCAACAGGATTCATTTCTCTCTCACTGCTGATCATGGCTTTGACAATCGTTATGTGGGAAAGCAGCTGGAGGTTTGGGAAGAATACTGTCTGAAATTCTAGCTGCCATGATGTAACTAAAATAATATTCAAACCAGTGTTAAACACCACACACAAAAAAACTTGCATTATTTTGGACAAGTCTGAAATTTTGTGTTGTGTTAAGGTTAGCTCTTTTACTACAAGGCATGATTTCCGACTTGCCCAAATTTTGAGTGTTTGCAAACTTTTGCATTTGCAAACAACATATCAACAAATGTGGATAAATTGATTGAAATGGTCTTTAAAAACGTAGAAAACATTGTGTAAAAGGGAGAAAGTACTGATCATCCGCATTTTCTCCTTTGCTTCACAGTGTTTTCAAACACCTTCTTCCCTGGGGTGATGTACAGTCTTATGATGGAATCATTTGATAAACAGAACGATCAATGGCTTTTGAAAAGTAGTATGGCCATTGAATGTATCTAGCATTCCCTGAGTGTTAAAGGCACAAAAAGAGGAAGAGCATGAGAGAGGGAAATCTGTGCTCCCGTAAAAGCGGAGTTCTGGACCTCCCCTAGAAACTTTTTTTTTAACTTAAGACATCTTTAGGAGAATTTCTGATGCATTTTTAGACCATTTTTGCCTTTTAAAAAGCAGACAAGCAAAGATGAAAAAACAATAGTAGTAGCAATACTATTCAGCCAAAAATGTGGTCCAAGCATGCACGGACTGGCCAGACAGCTGACGACAGCATTGGTAAAGGGTTGAACTACTGATGTACTAACCTCTTCTTTTAGATCAAGTATGTATTTTACAGCTGAGAATGCAGGTGGTTGGTTATCTACATCAAGAACACTTATTTCCAAAACAGTTGTTGCCTCAGATTCTGTATCGTCTATGGCCCTCTGTGAAAGAGAAGACAAAAAAGATGACAATGAGGGCCCCCGATTGCTCAACTTGCTAACATGCCAGTGAGCCATAACTGATTAAGTTTGTTTGTATGCTGTTTAATGCCAATGTCAACATTATTTCAGATATATTCCGTAGGCTTTTTATACCTCTGTACCCAAATTCAGAATCATCAAAAATATTCAGTCTTTTCATCATTGATCAGTTAATAAAACGCACATATACCATAGTTTAACCCTTTCCCAAACAATCCCTGGTTTTTACGGTGCTGGGAAAGAAGGCTTTTGAAAACACTGTAAGAAAAGGAAAAAATGCTGGTAACCAGCATTTTCTCCTTTTCCCACAATGTTTTCTACTCTTTCATAGACAAAAATTATTATTTACATTACATTTGATTTGTCGTCTGCAAACACTTTCAATTTGGTCTAGTCCAAAATTTTGTCGTTTGGGAAAGGATTAACTCTTTATCAGACAACAGAATTTTACTGTCATTCACATTAAAAAGCATTTGTGCCACACATGCACTGTGATTCAGATGATGAAATTTGTGTTTGACAGAATTGAAAACATTGTAGAAAAGGAGAATGCTGGTTATCATCATTCTCCTGTTCCCACAGTATTTGAAAAAGCCTTCTCCCTCATGGAGAATGGTTAAACTACAGGATTGTTGGGTAAAGGGTTAGATAAAGTGTAACACAAAGAGCAAAAATATCTTACAAATGTTGCAACAACTGTCATATTGTATGACTGGCCTTCTTCATAAACAATAGGCATGCGTGTTATGACATTTCCAGCAGCTCTAAGTGAAAACAGTTGTGAACTTTCCTGGAAAATACAACCCAAAAAAAGTAGTAAACAACTCACTCCTGTAAAGAATCTAATTGGTCAATACTATGATTTTTGGCAGGTTGATATGATTTCAAACTGTAATAGCTAAATTTCATCAACCAATCAGATTCTCTTAAACCTTATCCTGCTAAATAAATGAAATGAAACTTTCAAGCTTGATGGTAAAAAAACCCCAGATTTTTCAATTTCAATGTATTTTTGGGTGAAAGATATCGAGATCTCCTTATCGGACAGTGTAGATCCAAGATCAGACTGCACATTCTGTGCAGTCTGATCTTGTCTACACTGTCCGCAAAGGGTCCTTGGGTCTCACTTAGTAGCTTAAGGGTTAATGTATTCACTGTGGTATATAAACTTCCATTTTATGGTGTGATGAGTAAATCTTATCCTGATTTTAAAAAATTTTGACCTTTATAATTTTACTTATATTTATCCATTTGGTTTTTTTTTGTACCTGATTGAAGATATAGAGGATAATCAACTGGTTGTGTGTGATATTAAAAAATCTGTCTCTAGAATGGGGTGTGGTGCGGTTGAAAAAACAAGTCCGAAGGTCGAGTTTTTTAACCGCATCAAACCTCATTCGAGTGACAGATTTTTAATATCACACGCAACTGGTTGATTATCCCATTTATCATATTCCTAATTCACCCTTTTTTATTCTAACATTTATCCAGCATGGTACAATATGAGCAATATAGGAAATTAGTAGTTCCGGCAAACATTCTAAAACTATATTGTCACTAGTGATGATACCATATTTATCATCAGTACTGTTGTTATTCACTGTAAAATCCCAGTTATTCACTGATAAGAATATAATAAAAATTACTATAGAATATGATAAAAGTATTCCCCAATTCCAGTCTAGAAATATGTAAAAATAATGACAAATGACTCAGGTCATGTTCAGCAGATATTACAGTTGGATGCATTGTCTTATATATATTAGGTTATAGGACGCGAAGTTCTGTTAAACAAATTAACTGCCTTTAAATCCTACTCTGACCTTAATTTTCTTGGTATTGACCTCAAAACCAATGGAGTGTACCTACACTTCATGGTAAATATCTGTACCAAGT
Source organism: Hippopus hippopus (assembly GCA_946811185.2). Classification (NCBI taxonomy): domain Eukaryota; kingdom Metazoa; phylum Mollusca; class Bivalvia; order Cardiida; family Cardiidae; genus Hippopus; species Hippopus hippopus. The sequence continues at coordinate 34,449,133 of OX328101.1, forward strand.
TTGAACAATCTAGGTCAGACCATTGTCTGCCTTTTGTCTGGACCAGACCAGCTGATATGTTCAAAGCAATAACTTCCTTCTCAAAGTGGGGAGGCAGGGGCAATAGTGGTGTCTGTATAGAAAGCACTTGACAACAAAATGTGTCACTGAGAAGTGATTCATGCCCCTGAAAAAATCAACTTTTTCCTGTGAGCTGTGGACACTTACAAACACTCCTGACCTTGACTTTTGATGTACGGATAAGGTTCTTATGCACCACACATTGTTTACATGCTGTTGAAAATTCTGCAAAGTTATACTGAAATTCAATCATAATTGAAAAAAGTTATAGGCCTGGCACAAACACTACCACTAAAGACCTTGCTGTGACCTTGACCTTTAAACTATGGACATGACATGTGCATGACACATTGTCATTATGTGGTTGACCATTCTGCAGTGAAATTAATTCATAATTGAAAAAGTAACAGCCTGGATAAAAACATAACCCCAAAATTTCTCTTTTAAATAATATTGGAACTTGCTGTGACCCTGATTTTTGACCTATTGCCTTGGTTCAGAGGTGCAACTCATTGTTAATATGTGGTTGACAATTCTACAAGGTTACAATGAAATTCTTTCTTAGTTAAAAATTTTACAGGCTGGACATGAATACTACCCCCCAAAAGACTTTTGACCTTGTTGTGACCTTAACCATTAACCTACAGATATGAATCCTGTGCATGACCCATCATCTTGATGTGATTTATATTTGTGCAAAATTATTCTGAAATTAAATAATAAGGAAGAAAGTTATGGCCTGCACTCAAAAGTGGACATTTGACCTTGCTTTGTCTTTGGCTTTTGACCTATGGACATGATACTTGCATGTGACATATTGTCTCTATGTAGTTGACATTTTTACGCAGTTGTATTGGGATTCATTGATCATTTAAAAATGTTACAGGATGGACACAAACAAAAGCATCAAAAATTTCTCTTTTTAAAAGTATTTAACCTTGCTGTGACCTTGACCTTCGAGCTACTGACACGGTTCTTGCGCATGACACATCATCTTTATGTGGTTAACAATTCTGCAAAGTTATACTGAAACTCATTCATAATTGACAAAGTCACAGGCCGGACTGTAGAATACTACCCCTCCCCCAACTGCCATACATTTGACCTTGCTGTGATCTTGACCTTTACCCTAAAGATATGGACATGATTCTTGCACATGACACATCGTCTCGATGTGGTTAACATTTGTGCACAAACATTTTGAAATCCAGTGATTGGGAAAAAGTTATGGACTGTACATGAAAACAGACAGACAGACAGACTAAACAAAAACTGTATGCCTCTGAAAACTCTTTTCGGGGGTATATAAATTATTATAAAATCAGATTTTACCTTAGAGCTATAGGAACGACTAGACCAGCAGTCTCTATCTGTGGCTCTGGATCCATCCTTGTCAAACACAAAGAACACTGTGTCTATTGGTACTCCCTGTAAAAATATAAACACACAATTGATATTAAACTTCTGTAACTCAAACATATTCTAATTAGAATATTTCAGTAAAATATAGCAATTAAACCTTCGTGAATCAATCCCAAATTTTAACAACTCTTTGGTGGAAGCCTTTTGAAAATATAGTTGAGTGAAGAGAAATTATGCTGGTGACTAGCATTTTCTCACTTTTCCCACATTGCTTTCTAGTATTTCAAAGATAAATCCCATCATTTCAGCTATTTAAACCCTTTACCAAACAATCCTGAGTTTTCATGATCCAGAGAAAGAAGGCATTTGAAAACATTGTGAGAAAGGAAACAAGAGAACTGCATGTGGGTGCCAATGCTCGGCTGCAAGTGCTTGACGTTCAGTGAAAATTCCAAGTTGAAAAACGGGCATAACAGTATCAAAAATACTTTGATAGTTACCTGCCATTGGTGTATAGATTCCCCTTTTGATAGTTACATGTAGCAACTTGTCAGAGTTTGAAGTAAATATCCTTAGTAACAAGAGAGATATTGCAAAGTGTCAAAGCTTTTGCATGACGACAATGCAGACGACGATACTGATGGTGAAAACAGCCAAGCTAAAACTTGTGGTTACCAGAATTTTCTCAGTTTCCACCAATGTTTTCAATCCTTTCAATCATTTTAACAAGTTGCATTCAGTTTGTCATCTGCAAAATTGAACATAGTCAAGTCTAAAATATTGCCTCAGGGGTTAAATATATCAGTAGATGCAAACTATTGACTGAAAGTGCAATGACTGTAGAAATATTGGAGCAGCAGCAGGTGCACTAATTTCCACAGCAAAAAAAAAAACGATTATTACATGTGTTTGTGTATGACAGCAAAGGAGATAATACTGTAAATACAGGGTGTTCCCATTTGGCCAACCTCAGTTGACCTGCACCTGATTCAAATCCCTGGGCTGTATTACATCGTATAATATGTACCCATACCTTCCATTTTTTTGCCAGGAATAAGCCTGCTTCCTCAGGGTCGTTAAAACACAAAAATTGTTTGGTAACCCAACGCAGTGCTCATTGTTAAGTACTTGCTCTTTATCAAACACACCCTTCCTGTATTATTGAAGATAGGTTTTACCTTTTCCTTTAGTTCTTTTCCCTTTTTGTCACTTTTACCAGTCAGAGTTATTTCTTGAAACATAAAGTGTGATAATGCTAAATAGTTGAGAAGAATTAACTCTTTACCAAATTCTAGACTCTTCTAAATTGAAAGTATCTGAAGAGGATAAATTCGGAACTGATACAAATGAAGTGAAGTTCTTTGACAGGGAAGTGAACACTGGTTACCAGCATTTTCTCTTTTTCCATCAATGTTTTCAAAAGCCCTCTTCTTCAGGGTTGTTAGAACTCAGACTTGTCAGGTAAAGGGCTAGGTAACTTTTTCCAGGCAACAAAATCTGAGACTTATCCCCACTGAAAGCCTTCACGGTCAACACATTAAATGTGACTCCAGGGTGATCTAGGCAAGAAAAACATAGTGGGAGAAGGAAAAATGCTTATTAACAGCATTTTTCCTTTTCCTACAATGTTTTTAGAAGTCATCTTCTTAAGCATTTTGTGGGTATTGGGTCCTTTGGTAAATCAAGGACTACTTACCTCTGAAACGTTTGCCTTGAACAGAGCAGCAGGAAAGGATGGGGGGTATAAATCTATATGCCTTACAACAAACGTTATGTCAAAAGTCAGACTTTCCTGAAATATACACAACTCTGAAAACCCTTTTGAATCAAAGCGTTGAAAACACTGGTGTGGCATTTGTCAAGGAAGCCATCATGTGGAATTAATAATTTGAAAAAAAAAGAGAAATATTATTCAAATATCAGCTCGAAAATCAACCTACTAAGCAATTTAATACCTTTTTTGTTGAAGGGAGAGTACTTGTGCCAAAGTTTGGATTATTTATGAAACAGTGGTCTCCCTGTGATCATTCATATGAGGAGTCAGGAGTAATGTCGCTTGACGGTAGGATGCATGATGGATAGAGAGAGAAACCATGTATATATATATCGAATTAAATTAAGTTTATACCTGAAAACTATGATTTTGAGATATCTTCAACCATCAAGATCTAATTTCCAACATTACAATCAATTATTTCGATCTGTAAATATTCATGCACAATCAAGTGGAGTAGCATGCAATCATGGGACGAACAAGCCCTGGGACATACTGGTTTTGGAACGAACAAGCCCGGAACCCAATGGTCAGTAGACAAATTTTGTGCATACCATTGCACCAATAAAAGACTATGAGCGGGCGAAGCTATTTTCAATCAAAAAGAAGTATTTCCACCATAGATGGCCTAATCCAGTTTATTTTAATACGCCATTTCCAATTACATATCTGAGTGCTATCGAAAAAGTCATTTGTCTATGAAAAATTGAGTTAAATTGGGTTTATTTCCTTCCGTTTTGCACAAAATATGATATATGGTCTTCAAAATTCAATATTGAACTCATAGTGGCATTGTCTTCGACAAATGCCACAAAAATTATTTCTTTAACCCTTTCAGAGTCATGGGCTAAAACAGTCCTGGGATTCTGCATTTGGTATAGATCAAGATCAGAATTTACATTCTAGATTAAATCAAATGTGTAGTCTGATCATGGACCTATACTATCTACATCATACCAAGCAAGTCATCATATGATTATGGATTAATAAAATCCATTTTGTCTAGTAACCAACTGATTATGAGGTAGACAAGTTCTTTCACAAGCAGAAAATTTACCAATAGCAAACAGCTTTGACCTAGGTCAGCCTTTGTAGACTGCATGGGCTGATTTGGGACACTTTTTGCAAATGTATTAAACCTCATTTTCACAGAAGATAGCTCTTATATTTACGCTTGTAAGATGAAAATCTCTTGCTTATTCATGTTTACCATTTATCACACAATCCCAACTTTTATTGTAATGACCCTGACAGAAAAGCCTTTTGAAAACATTGTAGGAAAAGGAGAAAATGCTGGTAACCAGCATTTTCTCCTTTTCCCACAATGTTTTCTACACTCCCCTTAACAAATTTTGATTTTTCAGTCACATTTATTTTGTTGTCTGCAAATGCTTTCAGTTTTGACGAGTCAAAAATTTTGCCATTTGGTAAAGAGTTAAATTTTTTCTTTTTTTAAACTTTATTGTCCAAGTCTTTATGGTACTTGAGGGTCGTGGCCATCCCTCAATGCACCTTACAGATCGTTGTTAGTATTCTGTGTTAGTAATTAAACATTAAAATAGAAACAAAAGTCGTAATTACAGATTCCAGATTTTTTACAGCTACTATTGTACTACTATATTGATATGGCTACTGAAATATGAAGATTTTAACAATAATGACTAATAACAGGTTTAATTTTCTTATTTGTTACAGTTTTTTTTTTTTTTTTTAATATGTGGACAAAAAAGCTTATTTTTATATATAAATGTATAAGAGTTAAAATTTGTCAGATAAAAATCTTTTAAAGTTTCAGTGGATTGTATTTTCAGCTGTCAAAAAAGGTCAAGTTTTTATATTAAATTTTTGCATTGAAAGGGTTAAAAACTGTTGCGACAAGGCAACACCAATGAGCCATGTTCTGTGAAAAGAGGGTGTTATGCATTTGCGAAAAGTAGATTAAACAGGCTGACCTTGGCTGAAACTTTTTGCTTTTAGTCAATTTTCCACATGTAAAAGGACCATTCTACCTCAATATTAAATGTGGTTGTAAGAGAAAATGGATTTTATGGATCTATAGTTATATGATGACATGCTTGGTCTCATGGATTACTGAGATGCATTAAGCCCCTTTTTGCCAGAGCAAGGCTCAAATTGTTTTTTGATATGATAACTGATACTAGAATATCTGCTAACACAATGGTATGTCTACAAGTACCTGCAGAGACATTTTTTTTTTTGTCTTACAACAATTTTTTTTTAACTCTTTACTGCACGATAAAATTCAGGACTCATCCAAATTGAAAGCATCTGTACACAACAAAAAATGTGACTCAAAAATTTAATTTTTTTTAGAAAAGTAGAAAACATTGTGGGAAAAGGAGAAAATGCTGGTTACCAGCATTTTCTCCTTTTCCCATCATGTTGTCAAAAGCTTTCTTTCTTTGGGTCGTTAAAAGTCGGGATTGTGTGGTAAAAACTCAAATCACTGAGGCAAAAAGAGAAATTGTTGGTAACCACCATTTCCTCTATGTGCCATAGCCTCTACATCTGTATTTGTGTATTAAATCTTCAACCCTGATGCTTATTCATATTTCACATTAATGTTTTCAAATGTTTCTTTACTTGTATGAGGGTCGTTCATTTAACTGTGTCACTGGGTGTCTATGAGACGCATTATATTAAATGCATATGAGGCACGCTCTGGCAAAAGGGGGCTTAATACATCTTCGTAATGCATTATACCAAGCAGTTCATCACAAAATTTGGGATCCATAATGGCCACTTTTTTTAAAAAACGACTTAATCATAAAATAGATTAGTCCTTGAACACACAGAAAATTGACCAATAGCAAAAAGTTTCAGTCCAGGTCAGCCTGCGCGGACTGCGCAGGCTGACCTGGGTCGAAACTTTTCGCAGATGCATTAAGCCCCCTTTTCACTGAGCATGGCCCATATATTTCGTTCATTTCCTCCCTTCAAAATATTCTCCCTTGATTGAAATACATTTTTCAAGTCTGGAAATCCAATCTGTGAACGCTGCAAAATAGGCTTTTCTGGGAATACCAAGCAGACACTGAAAAATGGCACTTCCCAAGGCACTTAAAGAGCCATATCAACGTCCAGAGAGAGTTTTCTTCAATAAAGGAAAGAGAAAAAAGTCACATGGGGTAAGATCAGGAGAATAGGGTGGATGGGGACCACCTTTTCAGTTTCCAGGAAATTCTGAACAATTGCAGACTTGCGAGCAGCTGCATTGTCGTGAATAAGGCACAGGCCCCTTAATCCAGCTCTAGGTCTCCGTTTTTGTGTTTCTTCACTTTGAAAGAACATTGTTCTTGTAAAACTTGCCTGGAACCGTTCGGCCGTCCGGTACAGGAATTTGAGCAATTGGACCGTCTGAATTAAAAACTATGCATATAAAACTTTTCCCACGCTTTTTATTCTTTTTGCTATGATCGGTCTAGCTTGGTCTTTGGGTCTCAAAATAATAAATCCAGGTTTCATCACCTGTGAACAGTTCTGACATTCTATGTTTGTCACAATTTTGTACTTTTTAAGAGGAACTTTGGCCATTTTTACATGAGTAGCCTTTTGTTCATCTGTCAAGAGGTGGGGGAACCCATTGAGAGCAAATCTAATGAAGTTTTAACTCCTTGGTCAAATTCTAATGAACTGACCCCTATGATATGCCAACTCTCTTAGCTATTTCTTTCTCTGTAAGCCTGGCATCCTGCTTAATTAAATCTGCCACAGCAACATTTCCTTTGGAAGATGCAGTTTTGGGTTGGGGGGCATCTTTTAAGTAAGTTCTACCATCTTTAGATTTTTTATACCATCTGATTATTATTATTATTATTAATTGCTGTTTTAAGGCGCATCGACAGCTGTGGTCATTTAGCGCGCATGAGGGTAATAATTAGAAATGGAACAATAAAATGTTAGTTTGAAAGTCTACATTTTATTATAAAAATCTATCTCTTTTAGGTATTCTAAAATGTTATTCTGTTGTACATGTAAAAATAAATTTTGTAAGCTATCAACACTAAAATGTTTTGACCGTATATGATCGAAATTTTTACAGTTTAATAAAATATGTTTTATAGTTAAAGGTTCATTACAGTTTATACATTGTGGTGCTCTCTCATTATTTAAAAGATGCACATGTGAAAACCTTGAGTGTCCCACACGACATCTTGTTAAAATTACTTGACTTTTTCATATTTATCATTAAAATTTGGCTTGATCGCTAAAAGCTTGTTGTTAAAACATTGTTGCCATTTAATTTGACATTCAGACTTGATAAATTCATTTATTTGTTGTTTTTTGTCAGTATAAGGAATTTTTATGTTGGCTATGTTCATATTTACGGCATCCTTTGCTTCTTGATCAGCTATTTCATTAACTTTTATAGTAATGTGGCTGGGTATCCAGCAGAATATTATTGTCTTTGATCTACATAAACAAACATATTTTCTGAAAAATTGTTGAATCAATGGATTTGGGTTATCAGGATGTTTTAAAGACTGTAAAACTGACATTGAATCAGAAAAAACTATGAATTTCTTGTTATTATTGTTTTGTATTGAACAGAGAGCAATGTTTAAAGCTACAGCTTCTGCTGAAAAAATAGAGCTATGATCTGGTAGTCTTATTTTGGCAGTTTCTTGCTTGTGTACTGAAGCACAACCAACTTTATTATCTTGTTTCGAACCATCAGTATAAATTGAAATGTAATCTTTATACTATGATTTGAATTCTAAAAATATTTATTTTGATAAAATAATGGATTTGTAGCCGATTTCTTATTTACGTTGAGATCAAAAATAATATTTGGTGGATCTATGCTCCACGGCTCTTTTACAGGAAGTTTAAAGGGCTTAATATTCTCTACATTTATGTTTGATTCATTAAGAAGAGGTTCAACTCGTAGACCAAGTGGTTTGATAAAATTAGGTTTATTTTGAAAGAGTACTTTGTTTTGTTAATTAAAAATGTCATTGTAAACCGGATTCTTTGTATTTGAAGCCAGTTTAGTTACGTACTGTAAGGATAGTTTTTTCCTTCTATCATATAAGGATGGCTCCTGGGCCTCTGAATACAAACTTGTGACAGGTGACGTACAGAAAGCTCCCAAAGCTAACCGAAGACCCTGATGATGAAAAGTGTCCAACTTTTTTAGGTAGCTTTTCCGTGCAGAGCCATATATAATACATTCATAATCCAGTTTTGAGCATATTAGAGATCTGTATAGATTTAAAAGAGTTTTCTTATCTCCTCCCCAGTCAGAGTGGGAAAGTACTTTTAAAACATTCAAAGCTTTTTGACATTTCAGTTTCAAAAAATTAATATGTGGAATGAAAAAAAGTTTTTTGTCAAAGATAACTCCTAAAAATTTTGCTTGATCTACTATTGGAATTGGACTGTTTTCAATGATGGATCCAAGTGCAACCTGCGCTCTTGGCAAAAGTGTACACAGTTTGTCTTTGTCTTGGAAAATTTAAAACCATTTTCTATAGTCCACTTCTCAATTTTGTCTAAATTATTTTGAAGCTTAGTTTCAATTGTTTTCATATCTTTGGACCTGTAACATATTAAAAAATCATCCACATATAAGGAACAGTTCACATCGTCATATAAACATTTTACAATATTGTTAATCTTGATATTGAACAGAGTAGGTGAGAGGATACTTCCTTGAGGAACTCCCTGTTCTTGTTCATAGTCATCAGAAAAAGATGTGCCTACCTTTACTTTGACAGATCTATTTAATAAAAAGTTTGAAATAAACTTAGGTAGATTTCCCCTTAATCCAATTTTATGAATGTCTTTTAAGATGCCATGTTTCCATGTGGTGTCATAAGCTTTTTCTAGATCAAAAAATATGGCAACTATATGTTGTTTCTTTACAAAAGCATTTCTGATAAAAGATTCTAATCGTACTAACTGATCTGTCGTGCTTCTGTTTTTTCAGAACCCTGATTGATGTTCCGATATAATATTATTGGATTCGAGGTAAAAATTGTCTATTGTTTATCATTCTCTTCATGGTCTGACATATACAACTAGTTAAAGCTATGGGTCTATAATTTGTTGGATTTGTATGATCTTTATTTGGCTTAGGAATTGGAATGATTGTAGCTTTGGACCAACTTTTCGGGAAGGTGCCTTGTTCCCATATAATGTTAAAAATGTTTAACAGAGTTTGTAATGAAATACGAGGTAAATGTTTTGAAAGTTGATAGTGTATTTCATCTGCACCTGCAGCAGAATCATGAGCATTTTTTAGAGAATTTTCAAGTTCCGATAGTGTGAAAGGTGAGTTGTAGTTTTCATTTGTGTCCGTTTCAAAATTAAGTTCTTCCATTTCTGCTTCTTGCTTATGTTTTTTAAATTGTGGTTAATAATTTGCAGATGAGGAGTTTGTTTTGAAAGTTTTACCCAGGATATTAGCGATTTCTTCATTACTTTCATAGTTTCTGTCATCTACCTTGATATGGGAGTGTTTCATGGTTTGATTCTTTCCATTTATTTTCCTTAATATATTCCAAATGGTTGTCATGGGAGTTCTAGCATTAAGTTTAGAAATGAAATCTTTCCAAGATGATCGTTTTGCTTGTTTAATAGTGCGTTGAGTCTTAGCTCTCATAATTTTGCAAACATTTAAGTTTGATTTTGTTGGATATTGCTTGAAACGTTTTAAACTGTCTTTACGTTTTTTAATAGCTTCTTTACAATCATCATTAAACCATGGCTTTTTCTTCTTAAAAGTATTTGTTGAAATCTTTGGGATGCACTGATTTGATATGTCAATTAAAGTTTCAGTAAAAGAAAGCATTGGATCTTCTGAATTTTCAAAATTGTCAATCAGTAATTTTTCATGGCAAAGAATATTGAATTTTTCCCAGTTAGCTTTTTTAAAATTCCATTTTGGAATTTTCTCATCTTCTGTTTACTCAGTTTCTTGTAAATTGATAGGAAAATGATCACTTCCATGAGAATCTTCACATACTTTCCATTCATAATCAAGGTACAAGGAAGGATGGCAAAGTGAAAGATCTATTGCTGTGAAAGAACCTGATCCAGAATGCAAGTATGTATGTTGATTGGAGTTTAATAGACATAAATTATTCTCTGCAATGAAATCTTCAATTATTTTACCTCTATCATTGGTATCTGAACAACTCCATAATTCGCTATGTCCATTAAAATCACCACATATGACGTAAGGTTGAGGTAGTTGTAGTAAAAGATTTTCTAAATCATTTTGATCTATTCTTTTATTTGGTGGGATATAGATAGAGCATATTGTTATAGTTTTATTTAAAGATGCTTTTATTGCTATTGCTTGTAGATTTGTGTTTAAGTCTATCTTACGATGAGGTACCGTAGAATGTATTATGATAGAAGAACCACCAGATGCTCTTTGGCAATCATTATGTATGTAGTGATAGGAAGAATAATTGCGAACTTCCAAGTTATCATTGGGGGTTATAAAAGTTTCTTGAAGACAACAAATTTGTGGATTTAATAAAGATAAAAGAATTAGTAGTTCATTAAAGTTGGCTTTTAGACCTCTACAATTCCATTGTAAAATTGAGTTTTGACCCATTATACTTGCATACTGGGAGTTTGGATTAACTTAAAAGTTATTTGACTAAGGAGTCAGTTTCCAATTCCATATCTTCTAAACTTTCAAACTTATTTGCCAGCTTAATAGGATCCTGTGACCCTTTCTTCTGTCTATTTGATTGTTGTTTATCTTTTTCTTTTTTATCTGGTTTATTTTTCTGGCTTTTATTTGGTGATGTAGGGAATGAATTAGATCTAGAAGCTGATCTTGATCTACTAGAGTCTTTTGTTTGGTTAGATTTTGAACCTGTTTCAGATGTTTGAGGTGGTTGGACAGACTGAGACGTAGATTTCGAGGGAGGCTTAGTGCCTTGCTCAAAATCCACGGGATCATACTGTGTTCCACAAGTTCTCGTCTGAGGTTTTGCTGCTGCTGATTGAACTATCTTAGAGTACGAAATCTTTCTTATTGTTTTAATTCCCATAATTTCTTTTTCTCTTTTCCAGACTTCACAGTTGGTTGATCTTGCACTTTGATCTTTACCACAATTTACGCATTTGAAAGGTCTTTGGCAGATGCTAGATGTGTGTTTGGATTCACCACATCTATCACAGATTACTGCATCTGTGAGCTTGCAGTTGTCTTCGTGGTGTCCAAATTTTTGACAATTAAAACAGCGCAAAGGATTTGGGATGAACTGTTCCACTGGTACTGTACGATAAAAGATTCTAATACTCTGAGGCAAAGTGGTGGTGTTAAAAGTGAGGAGTAGTGTATTGGTTTCAACTTGAACATTATCTTTTTTTATTTTGAATCTTTTGCACGCAACAACTTGCGGTGCAAGATATTCAACAATTTTTTCTTCTGTTTCTCCTTTCAGTCCCCTGTCTTTCACAATTCCTCTGGATTTGTAAGTGAGTTGTGTTCTGAGACTGAGACTTTCAAGTTGTAAAACTTTTTAACTTTTAATAGAGATTCAGCTTGACTTGCTCTAGATGTTTCAACGAGTAGCAGTTCGTTTTGTAATTTTTTAACTGATTTCGGAGTGCCTATTAAACTTTCTATTTGTTTTTCTATTATGAAGGGAGATAGAGATGTAATGGGCTTTGCCTCTTCACTTTTGATAACCAAGAACTTTGTATTATTTAAGTAAGACGTTTCGTTTTTGTTATTCGGTCGGGGTCTTTTGTTTTTTCCAAAGCCATGATTTTGTTAGTGTAATTTCAATAGCTATGCGCTCCACTCTCCTCGGAGCCCTACAAGGGGACGTCTAATGGTAATGGGTTTCCTATTTCCGACACCAGAAGTACATAGCTATTATACTTAACAAACCTTAAGCGAAGAGAAACTAAAGGTCTATTAATTAGCCCATCAGCCGCCGCTTTATAAAGGAAAACAATGTAAAAGATAAGAAAAAAGAAAAAATCTAACCCGGTTGGTATCATAAGATACGAAGAAAGAAATATAGATAAAAGTATGTAATCCTAAAAGCTAGACACGACCGAGCCGATTGAGATGGATCGGGCCTAACCCATCCCTCTCGTCTATCCGAGGCCAGGACCAAAACAGTGTGTTGAGTGCTGGAGATCCCTGGGCACTCTCAACTACCAGGATCCCCTTTTCCGGCATACGAGATGCCACCCACGGCAAACAAGTGGCTTCTGAATCAAAGACAGAAATCTTTTATCAGAAGAAAGTTTGCTCAATGAATCTTTTCAATCAAGAAAGCTTTAGATATACAGTGTTAGCTTGATAACTTTAATGATTAGAGCTGATAACTTAGAGCTTACTAGAGTTCCCATTATAGATCTCTACTTGTAGGTAAGGTTCTAAATACAAGTATGCCAAATGTTTCAAATTCTTCAAACATATAGTGATAGAGATTGGAAAAGGTGTTGACGAATACAAGAACAAAACATAGATGTTATATACAGATGTTGTTATACTCTTCGTCCAGTGTGCTACCCACTGGCACAGATGATACACACACAAATGAACATGTTAGTATATGAGACAGGAAAGTGTATAGGAAAGATTATGTCTTCAAAAATTGAAAAAATAAAAAAAATCACTTTTGGAATGAAAAATTTGTTTTGGAAATCATTTGATCTTAATTTGTCTTGTTCTTCAGCCACTTTTATGTTTTAATTTTGGGTTTGTTAATTTTTTTCTGGAAATATTTAATCGTATTGACTTTAGTGTCTTTATTTTCATATTTAGGTTGATTTTGTTATTGTTTTTTTCTTTTAATATTTACTTTGAATTGAATCATTTTGGACCTGTTTTATTAATTTTAGTTTTATTATTATCGGTCTCCTCTGTTTCTGGGGACTTTTACCACCCATATGCCACAGAGGCGAAGGCAGCCGACAATTTCTAAGGCCCCGAGTGGCGGGGCCATTATACCATCTGAAAACCGACTGCTGTGATAACGCAGAGGCCCCATTTATATGACATAATTCATTAAATATTTGTGAAACTGAAATAATTAGACTAACGTGACTTTTAATATAGGCCCTAATTTCAAGCTTTGCTTTTGGGTTCATTGTAAATTTAGTTATATAGCCAGTGTATATGACTGCACCTACTTTAACTTTCAATAGCTTTTGAAAGAATGAACCTTTCAAAACAAAATTTTGTGCCAGTATGCAAAACCACATGCTTTTGAAAATACTGTTATTTCCGTGTGATACATACGGTCATGTGGTATGGAGGCCTATTAGTGACACAATGAAATGAACGACCTTGTACTTCAGTAATTAATGCTTCAATCAAATACCTTAAGAAAACAGAGATTTACGGGTTTCTGCATATTTACTGCAACCCAATGAATTGGTAAGTGTGTTACAAAGAATCTACCTCATGTACATATTCATAGATATATTATGAGACATGCTGTGACAAAAGGGGGCTTAATGCATCTTTGTGATGCATAACACCAAGCAAGTCATCACATAATTATGGATCCATAAAACGCATTTTTTCAAACAACCGACTGAATCATGAGGTAGCATGATCCTTTGACATGCTGAAAATTTAAAGATAGCAAAAGGTTTCAGCCCATGTCAGCCTATGCAGACTGCGCAGGCTGACCTGGGTTGATACGTTTCGCAAATGCTTTAAGCCCCCTTTTCACAGAGCATGGCTCATATACACTGAACCAAAAAAGAAACTTCCCCTGTGTTTAAGTGCAAATGCAATGTTATTGAAAAAAATCAGAATGTCAGATGACCTACATATATTCGGGCGAACGATTATGTGTCCGATAAAACAAATTTTAACTCGATTGAAAGCATTTTGCAGAAGAAACCCACTGAAAGCGATTTTCACGTGCATGCACGGACCAGTATAATTCGTGTATATTTTTTGAAACCTTTCAGTCTAATTTTATAGACTTTCATGTCAATAAGAAAAAGACATTGAAAAAAATTAAATTCTTTTTAGTTTTCTTTATTTTTGATATGCCTAGAATTCCGCAAAATTTACGCGAACGTGCCATTGACATGCTTAATGCTGGTATGACGATGAATGCTGTTGCTATGAGTATTGGATGTTCTACTCGTGCTATTCGACACCTTAGGCAACGTTTTCAAGCAACAGGGCGTACGGAAGATCGACCACGTAGTGGACGTCCTCGCGTCACAACGCGCGGCCAAGACAGCTATATTCAGAACACCCACCTGCACAATTGCTTCCAAACTGCCACAGCCACTGCTGCTAACACCCCTGGTACACATAACAACCGTATATCTGCCTAACCTGTGCGCAATCGCTTGCACGAGGGTGGGCTATGTGCACGTCGTCCATACGTTGGTTGTGTTTTGACGCGACGTCACCGCGTAAATCGTGTTAATTGGGCACGTACACACCGATGCTGGCTTAGACAACAATGGAATAGCGTTCTTTTCTCTGACGAGTCGAGGTTTTCCATTCATCCAGGTGATGGCAGGGTTCGAGTATACCGTAGGAGAAATGAACGTTATGCCGACTGTTGCGTACTTGAACGAGATCCTTTTGGGGGTGGGGGTTCTGTCTTGGTCTGGGCGGGCATTGCACATGGCTTTCGCACTAATCTCGTCGTTATCGAAGGGAATTTGAATGCCCAACGCTACCGAGATGAAATTCTTGCGAGGCACGTTATCCCACTGTTTCAAAATAATGCCAATATCACTCTTTTTCAGCATGATAATGCCACAAGCCATACTGCTAGGGACAATGTGAATTTCCTCAGGGCGAATAACATTGCATTTATTAATGACTGGCCTGCCAAAAGCCCTGATCTGAATCCCATTGAACACCTTTGGGATAATTTGGACCAGCGTGTTAGACGTCGCCCTATTCCATCGTCAAATGTCATTCAGCTAAGACAAGCCTTAATTCAGGAATGGAACAACATTCCACAAGCCGAAATCAATACACTTATCCGTTCTAAGCGCCAACGATGCCAGGCAGTCCTTCATGCTGAAGGTGGTCATACCCGGCATTAATTTGTGATTTTGGTGAGCTACCCCTTCCGCATTTTAACTATCATTTCATTACTTTTGGATAAACCCTCAGCAATAATTTTTTTCACACAAAGTCGCAATAAAATAGTCTTTCAATGCATATAAATCTAGTTTAATCCTGATTTTCATATTTGTGTATATCTGCACTTAAACACAGGGGAAGTTTCTTTTTTGGTTCAGTATATATTTGTGTATACACTGTATATAAACATAGAATACCAGTATGTTGTGAAACCTCTTTAACTTGTTATTTAATTGATATACCGTCTTTTTACATGAACTATTAATAGATCTCTGATAAGTTTAGGATTACATCGGACATTTACTTTGGGATCATGTTTTCAGGTACTTTACTGCATGGACATGGTGACAGGTTCAGTTTATTACACATTTAAAACATATGAACTCCGTTTAGAATGAGGCAGGTAACTATTAGTTCCCTTTTTTTTTTTGCAACATGTATTTTCAGAATATTCTTTTTGTATACCTCTACTCAAAAATGGTACGAGTTTAAAAATCACTATGAATTTCTAGATGCATTGTATATGTATATCGAAAAGTGATCTAATGCTACTTCCTTGTTAATCTTTTTCAAATCTCAGAATATGTTGATGACAAAATACTGAAGGGGTTTGAAATTGGATAGATCAACACATTAACCACTTTTTCAGTCTTTACCAAACGACAAAAATTCAGACTTGTCCAAATTCAAAGTATTTGCATGTGACAAAATAAATGTGACTCATAATTTGCAACTTATTTTTTTTTAAGGGTAGAGAACATTGTGGGGAAAGAAGAAAATGCTGGTTCCCAGCATTTTCTCCTTTTCCGACAATGTTTTCAAAAGCTCTCTTTCTCAGGGTCATTAAAACTTGGGATTATTCGGTAAAGGGTTAAAGATAAAAAATAAAAGCCCATTAAATGTACAGATAAGTGGAGCATTAAATTCTGGAGTTTCCAAGATTAATAACATCTAAAGGGCTGTTACAAGCTTTAGTTACATATGTACAGTTGTGCATTCTGATCTTCATCTACACTGTTGGCATAAGCAATTAAGTCCAGATTTAGCCCTACAGGCATTAAGCTGATTGATAGCTTTAATAATGATCAATGTTCTTATGCAAAGAGTTATATTGTCTATTGTTCTTCACTAAATTTTAGTGGTCCTGCTGTGGTTATTCATCAGAAATATCTCATTCTAATGACTACCCACAAAATACTTTTTAGAGAAGAAAAAAAGTACTGAAGATCAAAAATCCCCCACTTATCTTGATATCTGACACATTTGCTAGTTACATACATTACAACTCAGACTGCAGCGATATGAGCTAGTTTCCTGTAAAACAAAAACAAAAAAAATTACACATTCAGAGAACATTGAAATATAAGCTGGTGTTTTCTTCGGGTGTCTTTAAGATTCAGTACGCTTTCATTTTTTAAAACAAAAATATAATGATATTTTTCTGAAGCAACGGCAGACAGCTCTTGACAGCATCCTAGAAAAAAGCCAAGTTGCTTTATCAAAATTATGTGGTCTATCCAATTCATGAAAGAATTTTCTTTATCTTGAAATAATTTTCCTTTGTGACCACTATGTAACAGTAGTTTTAGTAGTGACACATTATCTTTGAAAGGTATGGGTAAACTCATTATCATTAACACTATTGTAACTCTTTACAAGAAGACAATAAAATTTCAGACTTGTCCATGTTGAAAACAAATGCAGCTCTAGGACAAAGTGAATTTGGCTTAACTCTTTACCAAACGACAAATTTTTGGACTGGACCAAATTCAAAACATCTGCACACAACAAATTAAATCATGGTAATATGATGATTTCTGACTTTGATAGGGAAAAAAATATTGTGGGAAAAGGAGAAAATGCTGGTTACCAGCATTTTCTCCTTTTCCCACAATGTTTTCCATAGGCTTCTTTCTCAGGGTCGTTAAAAGTCGGGATTGAGTGGTAAAGAGTTAAATGATATGATTTGTCTTCTACAGGTTGTAAAACTTTGTTGGAAAATTAAAATTAATTTTTTGGAAATCAGCATTTCTCTTTTATTAATGATTTTTTTTTTTTTTCAGGGGACATAATTGTAAAGATGGGACCGTTCGGTAAAGAGTCAATTAATTCTATCATTAACAGATAAAATTCCTGTCAGTTGTCTATCAGTATACATCTATTTTACTCTCAATTTCTGAAAGGTAAAAACAACGAAATAAATTTACTTTTGCAAAATTAATTTTGCCTGTTATGCATTTGATTGTGCAACCACATTAAATTTGGACTGGGTGATCAAGATAGCTCAAGAAAAGTGGAGGGGGGAGGAGTGTATTATAATCGCTGTTGTATCAAGTAGCACAAGTAGCTCAGTGGCTACTAGCACATTTACATGCCAGTTGTCACAAGTGTGAGACAACCTCCTCCCCCTTGAAGTTACAACAACTAAAGTTCAAAGAATGTCTACATACACAGTTCTCTCCCCTTAAACTTCTGTTCAGTATCAGTGTGTTGTTTGTCAGTGTGAATGGATTACAACTGCCATCAACCACAATTCCATCTTCAAGCTTAACAACAACATCACCTGACATGAAATCAATGAGAAAATACAACAATTTTCAAAAACTTTCTCAGATGGATAGAAAACTGAGAAAATTGGATAACTGAATGATCAAGAAGAGGACAATGATCATTTAATAATTAAATTTCTTCATTATAAGAAAATCTGTTTACCAATGCATCGATCAGTACTATCAAATATCTATGCCTAGAAGAAAAAATAATTAATCATTTTGAGCAACTTGTCATCAAAAAATTGTTAATTTGTAATTTCGACATTCAAACATGGTAGTTCATGTATAAAATCTCTTTTGTGATGTGCTTTTTGTTTGTCATGTGATTTGATTTTTAAAACATACCATTTATGATGGTGATATAAGTTTTTTTTTGATGTGTCTGTTTCAAATGTGTCTGTAGGTATACAGACCAGCAGAGAAATTCAATGTAAAAAAATCAAAGCTTGTTGAAAGTAACAAAAACAGATTTACAAAGTGGTGATGTAAACAAATCTACCGTTTTACACAATAGTCTACTAGCCTTATAGTATGAATTTCACTTACCAACATTAGTTGTGTCATTAATTGTTAGTTCCACTCTTCCATGTTGACACTGTATGATGTTACCTAAAATGAATTTATATGAAATCATTAACTCACTGTGTCCAGCAGACCAGCCCGCATAGCTCAATAGGTAGAGCGGAGGACTCGTGAACGTAATGTTTCGAGTCACTTGAGGGTGTGGGTTCGATTCCCACGGCTGGCCATCTAAAATTACTAATAGTCTTTCGGATGAGACGTTAAACCGAGGTCCCGTGTGACGGTGCTATACACCGAGCACGTAAAAGAACCAGGCGTAACTTAGGATGGGTTTCGTCCTGTATCTGCACTATTCCCCCGTAACAATACTAACAGCCTTCAGGGGGGCGTCGCCCATATGGGCAACCGGTGGCGACGATAAATAAACGCAAATTCAATCAATTCTGTGTCCAGCAGACAGCTTTTTCTCATGTTGCAGCCAACCAAATCTTTAAACTTCAAAGGATGTGCGAGAGTGAGAGAGCTTTATCAAAAAATCTCATGAGGAAAACAACTATTTAACTCTAAAACATTATAGAAAAGGGAGAAAATGCTGGTTACCAGAAATTCCTCCTTTTCTCACAATGTCTTCTATCCGCTTTCAAAGACTTGTTAGGGCTAATTTACACAGTACGTTTTTTATGAGGCACGAAAAAGCAAATTTATCTGTTTTTTTTTTCACATTTACACAGTATATTCACATACTGCTTTATATTTTATCATTGACTTCTGTAGTGGGGGACCTATCACCACAAGTCAGTTACATGTAACTTTAGCTATTTCTTTATGATTTCCCACAAGCTTATTGTATATTTCTTTAAATTCTTTTAAAAGCCTGTACGGTTGAACCTTAGAGCGAGCTCTGAATCATTGAAACATATCTTTTCTTGAAGTAATAAATTTTCAAGATTGTTTTGACTGGAATCAAGAGAAAGGGCTTTTAGCTAGGGTACTAAGTACTAATTGTTCCATTCCGTCAGAAAAACAGAAAATACAGCATGTTCTGCTAATTTTCACAGATCTGCAAGCAGTTCCCCAATGATGCCGTTTCTTATGAATAATTCATATGGTCGGGAAGTACCCTAATAGCCAATCGAAAGATCGATAACATAATGATACTCTCTTGTAGAGAGGATAATTTCATTTCTTCCGTTACTAAAAATAACCCTGGAAAAAACCCGAGGTTGTCAACAAATATGGCAGCCGTCGGCGTGCTTGTCTCCCGTGAGATATTGCCATTTTGCAATACAGAGACGACAATATCGATCTTTGTGTGCGATTTTAACTGACAATCCTTCGGTGTTACGCCGAAAATCTCTTTTAAACGCTTCTCGATTGTGGTGTTGATGGGCGCCGCCATATTTAAAGTATCCCTAAGCTTGATTTGCAACGAATGATGTGATTGGGATATCGGCAAGTAAAAAATAGATATGACGGTGTATTTGTGATAAAAATAGTTTAAATTTTCTCAAAGAAAAACTGAGATCACCAATCAAAATGCTTCATGAATAATTCATGAGAACGAGGAAACGCTGACCAGCGAAATAACCCAGGAGCGATTACAGAATGAATCGAAACTTGGTCACCGAGGATGGAAAAAACAGGCTTCTGAAAACATTGTAGAAAGAGGAGAAATTACTGGCTACAAGCATTTCTCATTTTTCCCATAATGTTTACATATATCTATATAATATGAAAATAGGCAAAGCCTAGAAACGGGCGAAAGAGACTTTTTTCTCAGACATATTAAAACAAACGACCCAATCAACCCAAAACAACGCGACAAGCACTCTTCCTGTCACTTTGTCCCAGATCTCCTAAAATATCTTTATCCAATCCTCTACATGAAACTAACAAAAGTATCAACAAATAATTTCAAGATAGACATCAAAGGAATTTCTGGTCGGTTAAAATATCAGTATAAATCGTTATTTATCAGCTAACAAGAAATTTTATTCCATGTTGCACTAGAAGCGTTACGGGTCTACTACCTTAAACAAACACCTACATGTATAATTACAATGAAGATAAAGGGTAAGTATCTGGTATGCTGGGCACTGATTGGTCCGTTCTGTAAAAAAAAAAAATGGGAAAATAGAACATGATTGTCCTTTGTGCTCTGCTTTACAATTTTGCTAGCAAATTCCCCACTTAAAGATTGTTTACACCATGTGATCTAGCACTTGTGTTGCAGTAGGTATGAAAAAGCAGGTCGTGTTGCCTTACATAATTTGAGCGGAAACAATTATTTATTGTCTTCAGGTGTTTCTTTTTCACGGACCAAGTCTAAAATTCTTTCTATTGGTAACTTGAACTTAATAATTATGCGCATATAATTTAATTAAGCTTAGTAATTTACACGCTTTCTCCCGCAGTTTTAAGACAACCAGTCTTTCTTTGACAAGATCGTCTCCTGCCGTTTAAGAACGGAAATTTTTTACTTTTTTAACCCCTTTTACTTCAGTGTATTTTTTGTGAAATGTATTATTCTTGTGAATAAAATAAGGAAATAAAGCGGGGGAAAAGCATATCAAAATTGCAACCCACAGTCAGTTATCATCGCCATGAGCAATATGGAAATGGAAACAGCAGCAAGCAGCTTTTGTTGTGGCACTCTTCTATCCATGTCGGGGCCACTGTCAAAACCTGTAATTACAATTGCATTATTTGTACATTATCTGATTAAGTCTTTCGCCAAACATTTATGAAATGTTACGACCCCGAGAGACGGTGACTTTTGAAAACCTTGTGCTTAAAAGAGAAAATGCTGGTAACAAGCATTTTCCCCTACAATGCTTCCTGCCCTTTATGAGACAAACCCCTTGATTCGAAGCACATTCTATTTAATCGTCTGCAAATACTTTCGATTTGGACAAATATAAAGTTTTGTCGTCTGGAAAAGAGTTAATTCATTATTTTCCGAAGCAAAATTTGCAGCAGACGATTTTGAAAACATGATAGCAAAATATGAAAAGGAAATGAAACAAAATGATTGGCATTTTTATATCAGAATGCTAACTGAAAGCATTGTGGCGAAAGGAGAAAACTACCCGGTTATCGTTTTTAACCAATAGATCTGCGGATCCATACACTCATGATTACAGAATTCAATTTTATACACCAACAATCACACTCACTCACATACGCTAACACATCACTCGCATACACATTGACCTTGCTCACATACACACACATCTCAGTTGAATACACTCACACCTCGCTCACTCGCATAAGCCGACACTTCACTCGCATACACTTACACCTTGCTCACATACACTCACACCTCAGTTGCATACACACACACCTCACTCTCATGAGCTCACATCTGATTTAGTATCAGCAAAACCTGGATGTCCCATCTTTTAACTGTTACTAAAAAAACATTTCTGTCATTCTCTGTCGAATTACTCTTAGTTTTTGAAAGTCCTTTTGATCATATTGTTTGTGTAGAAAAGGAATGGGTATAATCATATAAGCAGTGGATACATGTCTTTTGAAGTAACTTCATTCGTATTTTCTGAAGCCACCCGATTGTTTTAACGACCCGTAGAAAATAGGCCTTTAGAAACGTTTTTGACAGCAACCTGTTCTGTATGCTTTCTAAGACAAATCTCAACATTTTAGTCATATTTTTGTCATATTTATCTCTGCAAATGCTTTTAATTTGGACAAGTCTAAAATTGTGTCGTCAGCTTAACATTGAGTTACAAATGTAAGCAGCAACTGACTTAAAGGCACAGTAAAAGCCAAAATATCAAAGCATGTGTCATACTACATTTCAATCCAAATCGTACCATCTAAAAGTATGGAAAATATTGTGGAGATGACAGTCTGTTATCGTGTGGTCGGGCCATTTGTTAGTCGCTGGCAGAAAAAAGAATTTTAAAATCAGGCAAAAAGTAAACAAAAGACACAGCTACCTGGCAGGTTTTAACCTAGTTTTGAAATAAATTTCTCTGTCAGCGACTAACACTTGGGCCGAACGCACAATGACAGACTGTCATCTTCACAATAATTTCCATACTTTTAAATGGTATTATATAAATTCAAATGCATTTAAACTCCCGTTTTGTTTACTTTTGGCCTTTATTGTTACTTTAAATAAATTCATATACACCATTTAAAGAAAATAGACTGCGGTGTAAATTCATTTTAAATGGAATGGATAAATAATTGTTCATGAGTCTTTTCTACTTATGACCCCTGTCTTTACAAAAAGTGAATTTTTCTAGGTGTACCAGTATGCATTTGCATGAAGGAAAAAGAGGTTTGGGCGTAACACAAGCTTCGACCTAATGTAGATCTAGCCCGCATTTTGATCATCTGGAAAAGTAAATAACACCCGGATAGTATTTGATTTCGGATGGCATTATCTTTACTGGTGTATGTACATAAAACTCTTAACCCTTCGAGAATAAATGAACTCTTTACCAAACGAAAATATATAGACTGGCCCAAATTGAAAGCAGTTGCAGATGACAAATTAAATATGACTAAAAACTGATTTTTTTCCCTGGAAGTGTAGAAAACATTGTGGGAAAAGGAGAAAACGCTGGTTACAGCATTTTCTCCTTTTCCCACAATGTTTTCAAAAGCCTTCTTCCTAAGGGTCGTTAAGACTCGGGATTGTAAGGTAAAGGGTTAACACCAAAGACACTTGAATAAGTCTAGAAACAAGATTCAAATACTTGCAATTTCTAGGTTGCCCTTATCCAGAATGTCTCAACCAAGACTCTTTGTATAGAGTTCCGGTTCTCAAACAAAGTGGATGATGTAGATCAAGATCAGAGGGCACGTTTTGTGCAGTCTGATCTTGATCTTTGCTGGCAGCAAAGGCAACCACAGTTGTGAAATGCGCATTAAGGGTGAAGTAGACATAAGGTTAAATTTACAACATGCCAGATAGTAGATACCATAAAAGACACTTTAAATTGAAAACAGGTGCCCCTTCGTTTGTTTGATCATTTGTTCTGTTTTGATTAGCGTGTTTGTTATTCAAAACCATTTCCAACATTATTGCAGGTATATCGCTGCAACCAGTTCACCTATCAGTGTCTTCCTGTGGTATCTTTCCCCAGTGCTTCGCAGAACATTCTTTCCAAGATACTTCCTGATTTTCCACAAAAACATCGACGAAACTATGTTTACGGATAAAAAGTCTGGATCCTGTCTCAGTGAAGAATTAATTGGAGCTGGGGCTTCGAACCAGCGAGCCCTGAGTTTCAAGTCCTGCGCATTGGTGACTTAGCTCCCGAGGGGGCGGAGTGTCACGTTGTAGCAAGACGGTTCAGATATCACATAAAACAGACTGTGCGTAAACGAAGAGTGGAGGAGGAGCGTCTCACTATCAGAAATTCCGGATTTAACCCTAAAGCTACTTAGCCCGAATCACTGACCTTTTGCGGACAGTGTAGATCAAGATCAGACTACACAGAAAATGCAGTCTGATCTTGGATCTACACTGTGTAAACAAAGTCAGACTGCGCTTACTTGTCAAGTTTTTGGAAACAATCACCAACAATGATTGATATAAGTTGTATAACTTGTTTCATAATTGATGTGAAACAAATAGATTTAAAGTGAGTGTCAGTTTAAGTTATAAATTACGGCGTACTCACTCGATCTGAAATACGATTTCACGCGTCATTTTGCATAGATACACAAAAGTGCTTGCTTTACAGCAAGGGCTGCACCCAAGTGCTTTATCTGTAGCAAGTCAGGCGCTTTTATAGTGAAACTTTAATATACTGCTATAGACTAAAACCTGCACAAGCGGTAACCTTGCTGTAAGCAAATATTTATGTTAACTCAAAAAAGTGCAAGCCGGAAGGAGAGGGGGCTACTTATTGAAAGATTTTCTTATTTTTGGCACTCGAAAATGGACGACAAATTTTAGTGTGCAAGAAAATAAAAGACTGAATAGCCTTTGGCTCCACTCAATCACCCAAGTTATTGCCCCTCCCCCTTCCAACGCCTATAACACCACATTATACATGTACATAATACAGTGATTCTTTGATTGTTAAAAGGTTAAAAGTTACATTATTACGTATTATAGGTTTTGTTGCAATAAGTCAGCGCAAGACAGTAAAAGTCGAGGAAAAAAAGAAGGAATTTAAATTGGTAAATTATCTGCATGTTAATGGACCATTCAAACGCATGATTTGGCCTGTTTTCAGATAAAATGGATCCATCTTATGCGACGATTTAAACGCAGATGCATTAAGCCCGCTTAGTCATATAATGTATACACGTTCATGTACCAAAGGTTGCTCTGTCGCAAGCAAGTATTGGCAGTACATGCACTTGCACGGGTCTGCAAAACACATTTTGAATGTCACAAATTGGCATTATTATGTATCAATTTTGTATGTTTCAACTCAGCGGTACTTTCTTCTAGCACAAACAATTTTATCTCCTACAAGAATTAATTATATATAGCTTCTATCGTATAAGGCATACCAAAAGTCAGCACATAAAACCAATAAGAGGAGGAATATATGATAACGAAATGATATGATAGCATGGTAATTTCATGCCAGTTGTGGCAGATGAATTAGTTCTCAGATAAGACAAACAGGATACAGATCTGAACAAAGTAAAATGCCTCATTATCAACTTAAAACATGATACTGAACAGAACAGATAATGCTGTAATTTCAATTTGAACTCATAAGGTTCATCGTGAAGTTGTCCTAAATATAATGGATCTATGGGAAAAAAGGAGAAGAAAATGTAATAACATATCAAAGAAATATAGAAAAACACCTGACCGAAAAGTATAGGAATATTTGTATTAAAGAAAAAAATGTAAGAAAAGTCTGAATACACAAATGAATATTTATCCAAAAAAAAAAAAAGAGTGGAACTAGCTCAAGTAAGTTGTTCATTTCAATTAGGTATTGATTTTCAAATGTACTCCTAGAAAAAACCTGCTTGGATTATATTCATCAACAACTTTTACAAAATAAAAATTACCATTTATATCCAATACTAATCTTTATATCTCGTGCCCTGCTTTACCTTCAGTCACACCAGAAAACAACTGACTGCACAAGCATTTTCGTCCAGTTATATAGAAACAACGGATCGATATAACCTCCGATAAGAAAAACCAAAAATACTTGACCGACCCAAAATCTATCTAGATCTATTTGTATCTAACTAACTCTTTACCAGTTGGCAAAAATTTTGGAATAGTCAAAACTGAAAGCATTTGCAGACGACAAATCTAATATGGCTAATACAAAGGTATTAGTTTTTGGAAGTGTAGAAAACATTGTAGGAAAAGGAGAAATGCTGCTTTAAAGCAGCATTTTCTCCTTTTCCAACAATGTTTTCAAACAGTTTGTTCTTCAGGTTCATTGAAACACAGGATTGCATGGTAAAGAGTAGAACAAGTTTCTTAATATCAAATCGATCAATTATTACTGTTTTAACCTTTAATCAAAGTGGCCTTTTTCTAGATTTTACCCTGAATTAAAATTTCCTACACTTATAGGTACTTCTAAATGAGCCATACTCTGCAAAAAGGGGGTTTAATGCATCTGCAAAAAGTATCGACCCAGGTCAGCCTGAACAGTTCGCGCAGGCTGGCCTGAAAGGAGTATTTTTTCTACTTATCAGTTTTCTGCATGTCAAAGGACTATTCTACCTCAAGATTCATTCGGTTGTTAGACAAAATGGATTTTATGCATACATTATACATGTATATGCATGATATACGTTATAATGGCCATTATAAATGCATATATCTACCATAAGTAGTAGGCATAATGCACCAAGGCGATGAATTCAACCCTCGTTTGCCAAAGCATGGCTTAAATAAATATTTTTTCCGCAAGCCTGAAGCGAACATAAACTGGATGGTTGCAGCTTGTAAAGTATTACAATTTGGGCGTTTTGTAAATCGGGAAATCCCTCTTTGTTTAATGAGAACAGATATGACGTCATCGTGCAGGTCCCTATTTAAATACGATCCCTCAAATCGAATACATGGTTTTGATCATGTGACATTCCCACACGCCACTGCGAATTACTTGGGCAAAATCGAAATATACCTTAAGAGGCTATGTATTATTTTAATAAAAGATCATTGTCAAGATGTTTTCCCATACACTTTACTGGTGGTTTGCAAAATATTACTTCTCTAAATTCAATGATAAAACATTTTTGAAGGTTGGCTTGAATATAGAAATCTAAATAGCCCCCCCCCCCTTTAAGTGGCTTTCACAAAATTTGCCAACAGTGTAGAGCCAAGATCAGACTGAACAGAAAGTGCAGTCTGATACTGGATCGACATTGTTCGACATTCAGCGAGATATTCGAACCAGAATAGCCAGAAAGTTGAAACATATTGGTCTGTTTTTAAATTGACTGAAAATGTCTGTTTCATTTTTTGAAACTTAAGCATTTGCCTGTGAAAGTTAACAATCAATCAATCAATACTTTATTAGCATAACATAATACAATGTTGTTGCTATTACAAAATAAATAATTGTACAATACAGTTACAAAGTTTATCATATGTACTAATAGTTTCAGTATGTGAAAGTTAACAAAGGCAACAGTTGTAGACACAAATTCAGCAGGAGCAAAAATCGTCATCTGATCATCTGCATTCTCCTTTGTAGTAAAGATACTACGTTCGCAGAAGGAACTAGATGTATCAATTAGCGAGGAAAAGATGGTACCACAGCAACAGACTCGTTGGACTGTAACAGTTTACCAGAAGAAACACTTTTTGCTTCTCCAAATGAAAGGATTTGCAGAATAAATTAAGATTAGGATTGGCCTCGGAAGGGTAGAAACCATTGTGGTTACCGTCAATCTCTCCTTTTTGAATGTGTTCAAAAGCCTTCTTCTTCTGGGTAGTTAAATCACGGAATTGTTTGGTAAAAGGTTATAAATAGAGGATATTTGTTTTTTTTCGGTGAAAGATCGAAATTTATTTCATCGAGTGAACACCATCGGTAATATTTTCACAAGTGGCGCAGATTTGGATCTCATAAGTGGATAACGCCTTAATAGGCAAATGTCCTCTCATCTGTATACATACTGATATGTATGACTGATTGTACGCCGCCTTCAACGTTATATCAGTTATATCTCGTTGGCCAGTGCACCTATCCGTGCTTTCCTGGATTTACTTTTTTTCTGTACTCCGCACAATACTCTTACCAAGCCACTGTCGCAATGACTATCATCAATCCTCGGAGAGAAATTGGCTGTGCCGAGAATCGAACCGGCGACCACCTGTTTTCAAGTCCTGTACGCTACCGACCGAGCTACTGGGGCTCGGCAGACTGATATGTAATCTAACAATGGTATGTTGGAAAAACGACGACTTTCATAATGTAACATGACATAACTGGCCTGCAACACGCGAAAAGGGGCATTCGGACTTTTGCGTAAAGTGTCGATCATCTCTGATCAGCCTGCGCAGTCCGCGCAGGCTAATCCGAGAAGACACTGTACGACTACATTAGATTTTGTCCCACACTAGACCTGCACAAAACAGTAGATTATATAAGAACGGTAAGTGTCGTTTCGGATTAGTCTGCGCGGAGTGCGCAGGCTGATCCGAGACAACACTTTACGCAAATGTCCGAATGCCCCTTTTCGCGTGTTGCAGGCTTATTATAAGTTTGTCATTCTCTGACTGAGACTTTGACTCTTCAAGCACCAAACATATCAATACAACTTTTTTCGACGGCTGAAATTTGCAATTCTCTGAATCTCAGAAACAGTTTTACCTGAAAGGCTTGACTTAACAAGCGGACAGTATAGATACAAAATCAGACTGCGCATTCTGTAAAGTCTTATCTTGATCTATGCCGTCCGCAAAAGCTCCCGTTTTAGCCTATAGCGCTATAAAGGTTGAATAGTTTTAAAAAAAGTAGCTCCCCGTCCACAGTATGATTTCAGCCGAAGAGACTGAGAAACAAGTCAAGACCTTTATAATTATGTTCAGCTACACAACATATAAATGATTCATGCTCTGAGAAATGTGGGTTCAATGCATTTGCAAAAAATATCGATCAAAGTCAGCCTGTGTAGTCCGCGCAAGCTGATCTGTGTCGAAACTTTGCGCTTTTGATAAATTTTCTGCATGTCTAAAGACCATTCTACCACAGAATTCAGCCGGTTTTAAGACAAAATGGATTTTATAGATTCATAATTGACTTGCTTGGTATAATACACCACTTAGATGCATTAAAACCCCTTTTCCCGCTTTCAGTCATTCACATTTAAACTCCATTTTATGGTTAAAATTTGTTGTATGAACTGGACATAACTTTCACACATGCTCATATATTTACTAGTTATGTTGTATTTTAGGCCGGACGCCTATTTGTACAAATTAAATTTCAGTATTCGGTATAACATTCAATGTTTTTTCTGTATTACCTGTCAGTGACTAATAGCTGTAGACAAAATCTGTCAACAGTATGCATGATGTGAATATCCTCTCATACGTACATGCACTGATATGCTATCTCAAACAGTTGTCAAAAAAAAAAATAAAGATTCTTCTGATGTCACATGACATACTTGTCAGATGCTGAGACTTTGAAGTCGAAGTTACCAAACTTGAAATATGATTCAACAGTTTAATTCATTCTTAACCCTTTGGCAGCTAAGCGCGACTCAAAGATCTTTTGCGGACAGTGTAGATCAAGATCAGACTGCACAAAACGTGCAGATCAGATCTACACTATCCGATGAGGAGATATTTCTTCCCCACAAAAAAAACTATGATAAAGCAGCATTTGGGTTTCTTACTATCAGCTTGAGGGTATCATTTAAATTATTCAGCAAGATAAGGGTTAAGCGACCAATATTTTGAGACAAAATTCGTCACACACACACACACACACACACACACACACACACACACACACACACACACACACACACACATATATATATATGAGCCATGCTCTGGGAAAAAGGGACTTAATGCATCTCTGTGATGCATTATAACAGGCAACTCATCACATAGCTATAGACCCTCACAAACCATTTTTTTCCTCACAGCGGACTGATTTAGGCGACAGACTCGTCCTTTGAATTACAGAAAATTTAAAGACAGCAAAAAGTTTCGACTCATGTCAGCCTGCGCGGACTGCGCAGGCTGACATGAGTCGATACTTTTTGCAGATGCATTAAGCCCCTTTTCACAGAGCATGGCTCATATACATGTACTTGTATGCACTGATATGTTATCTAAAATATTTTGTTGAAATACATGTAGACAGTCCTTGTGATTTTATGTGTTACGTTACATAGTTGTCGTATTTGACAAGATTATTGCAGTAGAAATGAAACGTACTCAATGAAAAGAGGGTTTAATGCATCTGTTAAAAGTAACGATCCAGGTCAGCCTGCGCAGTCCGTGCAGGCAGATCCGGGTCAAAAGATTTTGCTTTTGGCAAATCTTCTTCCAAGGACCACTCTACCTCATTATTTAGCTGGTTGTTAGACAAAGTCGATTTTTTTGGATCCATACATATTTAATTGATGATTTGCTCGGTTTAACCCTTTACCAAACAGTCCCTGGTTTTTACGATCCAGAGGAAGAAGCCTTCTGAAAACATTGTGGGAAAAGGAGAAAATGCTGCTAACCAGCATTTTCTCCTTTTCCCACAATGTTTTCTACCTTCTATTAACAAGTTTCAATTTTTGAGTCACGTTAATTTTGTCGTCTGCAAATGCTTTCAATTTGGACCAGTCTAGAATTTTGTCGTTTGGTAAAGAGTTAATGCATGGCTAAAACGGTTTGTTTGTATGGTGTTTAATTTGTTTGTATGGTGTTTAATTTGTTTGTATGGTGTTTAACGCCGTTTTACACATTACTTCAGTTTTTGTCTGTTTTATTGCAGCAGTCAATGCACCCATCCACTCTTTCCTTAGACTTCCGAGCAAGTGCTTTGCACATGATTCTACCCAAGTCACTGTCTGCTTTCCCACATAACCATCGTCGAAACAATGATCAGAGGTGAGAGATAAATGGATCCAGTCGATTTGACTATCATCACTCCTCAGAATGAAATTGGCCAAGTACAGCGATTCGAACTAGCGTACTTGTCTTACGTAGTACTCCACAAGATAATTACAAAACAGCAATAAAAATAATACAGGCTGCACAAAAAAATAAATTAAACAAAACTAAAGCGTCTTAGAATGATAGATATGGAAAATAATGTTGGAAAAGAGGAGACCAATTTGATTGTACCCAGCAATAACCCTTTATGTCATAATGCTTCAAGGAATTGCAACTATATCTGCTGAAGTGGACAGTGTAGATCCAAGATCCTACTGCAGAGAACGTGCACTCTGATCTTGGATCTACACTGTCCGGAACAGTGAGATTTTTGTTTTCTTTTGTGTTAACCCTTATCCTGCTGAATAAAAGAAATGAAACTTTTAAGCCAATAGTAAAAACTCAAATTCTGCTTTTCTAAAGTTATTTTTATGGGGAAAATATGCCCTTTTCGGGTAGTGTAAATCAAAGATCAGACTGCACGTTCTGTGCAGTCTGATCTTGATCTACACTGTCCGCAAAAGGTCAGTGAGTCGCGCTTAGCATCCTAAGGCTTAAACATGCAAATCAAATCGGAATATTTAAGTATTTACTTTTCGATGAAAGTTTTCATTTAATTACTAGACTTATGCAGTTATATAGGTTTGTTGTATTTTCAGATGCTGACGCTCACAGTCAAGTTTGGGTTGTTAGAAGAAATTTTAAAGACAAAGGAAATTACCTCTCCAACTCGATCATGAAAATTCCTGAATGAAATCCAACACTTGTGCACACTGAGGTCTTTGTAAAATAACAATCCTTCGATAAAATTCGATTATCCCTTAGCACGTCGATGAAGCACTATTCACATTATCGGTGTGGCAAAAATACAGAAAAAAAAAGGACAATTTTCAAGGCTGCTTTTTGTCAAAATATCTCAACATAGACAGAATAGACCGAAGATCAGACTAAATATTCTGAGCAGTCTGATCTTTCTCTACATTGTCCGTAAAAGCGCCTCTTGAGTCGCACTTAGCAGCCTATGGGGTTATGAAATAAGTAGACACGCCCCTTACTGAGAAAACAAAAGGTAATTAAAAAGGACTGGCCGAAACATCAGACATGAAGTGGAGCGCGAAATGAAAATTTTTCGAGGGTTACTATTTATGACTGAGGATTTACGAGACGTTTAAATACCAATTTATAAGCTAATTTGCTCGAACAGCTAGTGTAGATCAAGATCAGGCTGCATAGAAGTTATAGTCTTATCTTGGATCTACATCCTCCGCTACCTGGTGCCAAATTTTGACCAAAATTGTCTCAAGTTGCATGAGAAATCTACTTATAGACTTAGAAACAAAAGGTCGAATTATATTAAGCTTGCCTAGAAGGAGATAAAGGGCAGTAATAAATCGACGTGTTTGTAAATATTCATGTTTAAAGAGCCTATACCCTTAGTTCTTGGCTTCCTCCAGTCGACCTTTTTTTTTTTGTCTTGACGCAGAACTGTTTGGATTGTTTGTGTTTATGTATGGTATTTAAGGCCGTTGTCAATATTATATCGCTGTAGCCAGTGCACTTATCATTGCTTTTCTAAACTTTTTTTTTTTTACCGGTATGCAGTACAATATTGTTCCCAAACCACAGGCTTTTTCCTCCTATAAAAACATCGTCAACAAAATGAT
The DNA here is from genome assembly GCA_946811185.2 of Hippopus hippopus. Lineage (NCBI taxonomy): Eukaryota > Metazoa > Mollusca > Bivalvia > Cardiida > Cardiidae > Hippopus > Hippopus hippopus. The sequence goes on from OX328101.1 coordinate 34,481,231, forward strand.
CAGCTGTGAGAGAAGAAAGGACTGTCGCTGTGACTATCATCTATCCTTTGAAGGAAATTGGACGAGCTTGGATTCTAACCAGCGACCCCCTTATTCTAAGCCTTGTTCATTAGTACATGTATATGGACTACGCAAAAAAAAAAATAACACTTTTTACGCACCTGCATTAAATTGGAAACATTCTAGAAAAAAGATTCGGAAAAAGAGCAATTGCTTTTAACACACTTTTCCTTTTTTTCGGTACTTTTTTCAATATTATGAAGAAAAAGACTTCTCTTCGTTACTTTCCTTCATCATACATGTATTATCTTTTTGTGGTATGTCAAATACAGCATAATGAAAATAGGTTATCTCTTTATCAAACATTCCCATATTTCACTGACCCTTAGAAAAAAGGTTTTTAAATACGTTGTTGGGAAAGTAGGCAATGTTGGATACTGGTCAGCATTTACTCCTAAGTTGAACCACAGGTTTTTCTAACATTTCAAAGACAAGTCTCGTCATTTTAGCCACATCCAATATGTCGTCTGCAAATGCGTTCACTTTGAACAAGTCAATAACTTTGCCGACTGGGAAAGAGTTAAGACCCCATCCATGTCATTGTTCTTCTGTTATCAGATCGAGATAACTTGTGGAGAAGGGGGCATACAGTCACAGGCCTTTGAAGCTCTATTTATCTATCACGGAACACTAAAATTGTCCTTGGTCGATCATCGAACACTTATAGCACATTGGTGCATCGCCTGTATATCACAGAATATATACTCAAATTTTCATTAACACCGTTTCTACGAGGGGTGTTCAGTAATTAGTGAAAACACACCTGTGTATCATTAACCTTTTCTGATATTTGAAAGAAATTTTAGCAACACAAAAATCAAGGTCTCTGCTTTATTTTTGGCGCCAAACGTTATCATGACGTCATGCAATGATGACGTCATCAAAACATGACATCACTTCCTGTTTAGTTCAAAATGGACGTCAGGAGAGAACACCAAAGGTTTTTCATCTTCACAAGGCTGCAACTTGGAGATGAGTTAAAGCAAATTCATGAAGATTTGCATACGGTATATAAGGAGTTAGCTGTACCTTATAACACCTGTTCCAGGTGGGTGAGAGAATTTAAAGATGGAAGAAAGCTGGTTGCAGACAAACCAAGGTCAGGAGCACCTAAATCCAAGGTGAACGAAACTTTGATCGTAAATGTTAAAAATCAAGTAGACAATGACCCTAATGTTTCGATGCGGGAGATTAGTTCAGACTTAGATGTGTCCATTGGTACCATCCATAAAGTGCTACATGAAGAACTGGGGCTGCGAAAGATTTCCGCACGATAGGTACCTCATGTGCTGACTCCCGAACAGAAGAAGAATAGGGTTTCTTGTGCAAGGCAACTTTTAGACATGTTCGAACCCAACGGCCCCAAAAGGATATCTGACGTAGTCACGGGAGATGAAACTTGGATATACTTCTATGGGATCCCTAACAAACGTTCTAACATGATGTGGCTGACAAAAGATGAACCCAGACCTGTAGTCTGTAAACCAGGTTTTCAGAGTCGGAAGAGGCTTTTCACAATTTTTTTCAACCATGAAGGACATGTAGCTGTAGATGTTCTACCAGAAAAAGCAACCATGACTGGGCGATACTACAGAAAAACTGTACTTCCTCAGGTGGTTTCTGAGTTGAATGACCGTCGTCCCATCACAGGAACATCGAGAATCATGATTTTGTATGACAATGCGAGTGCCCATAAAACAGCAGCTGTAAACCAGTATCTGTCAGAGAATAGAATTTCTACACTCCCCCATCCTGCTTACAGTCCTGACTTGGCCCCATGTGACTTTTGGTTGTTTCCTAAACTGAAGGAGCTCTTGGCAGGAAACAAGTATACACGTGTCCAAGACCTCTATAAAGCCGTAATTGCAGAGTTACGGGGTATACCTAAAGAAGAGTACCGAGCAGCAGTTGATAAATGGCGCAGGAGGCTCCAACTGTGCATAGAGAGAGGAGGAGAGTACTTTGAGGGACTGTAGAAAAATAAATGAAATCGAACGACAGAAACCCGAGATATGCAGTTATTTTCATTATTTAATGAACGCCCCTCGTATACATATCACATTGGCGACTCCCTCTGTATCGTATATACGATACAGAGGGAATCCCCATATGCTATTTATAGCAACAGCGTCCGATAATCAAAATTTCGTTATCCCTTGATAGACCAATGGAGTTTTAAATGCCTATGATACAGTACAGGGACCAGACAACGCTCCATCTTCAGTCAGAATAATCTGGTAGAAAGCAGCAGACGATTTTGCAAGATCCTTGTAAAATATTTATAGTTAGAAAAAAGTTGAAGTCATTTATCTATATACAAATGGGTAAAGAAATTACAAAAGGAAAGAGATATTCTATATGAGCAATTTCTCCATATGCAACATTGTGTATGAGCAATTTCTCCATATGCGACCTTGTTTTCAAAAATGGTTGACTGCAAGACGAAGAAACTCGTCTGCGGCAAGAAGAAAAAGTAGTTTATTTCGAGACACATATTAAGCTTCTTATTACCCCCGTCATACCAAACTCGTTCTCACTCCGTTCCGAAAATTGTTGCCAAACGGACTTAAACTGTTCGGACGGAGTGGACGTAATAGCAACCTGTTGCGATCTGTCTACGAACTTAATGGACGAGTTTGAACGGGAAGAGTGCTCCAGAACTTTGAGCCTGCTCAAAATTTTTTGCCGTCCATCCCGTCCTGTAATTAGACGGAGTGACAACGTATACTTAAAACGAGATGGGCGTACTACAAACGAAACTACCGTACTTCGATCTTAATAGAGACGCAACGCAGTCGAGCATTAATTGGCAGTGCGTGTGCATTTTACCGACCGAAATTACGCGTCCTATCCCGACCGCAGTCCGTTTTCCGATTTTGTTGACCGGGGTAAGATTTTCTAAGAACAGGTTTGGTGAAGCAGAGGCTTCAGGCATTATTAAGCCAAAATTACACGTTTTACCCCGACCGCAAACCGTTTTCCGATTATGTTAGGACGGGGTAAGACGTTCTAAGAACTAGTTTGGTGTGACGGGGGCTTATAATAAAGATTGACATAGTTACTAGTGCTAGGGAATTTCAGTGCTATTTGAATTGCATATTTCTTGTTGTATCGGACTAAGTGAATCTTAGATAAGTCCGATTTTGATCTACACAGTCCGAAAAAGCAAAAAAAGTTTCTCCTTGCGCTCTAAGACCACCAGTACACATGAATAGACTTGTGTGGCAGCTGTTGAAATCGAATATATGCATAATCAGTAGCAATTGAATATACATCCAGCAACATGATCTTCCGAACAGTTTGAAAAAAAATTAATGTGGTGCTACTCGAATGGGAGTGTCCTTTGACAAGACACTCGAGAGACCTTGCCTATTAAACATAACATTCATGAATATGTGAGCTGTCGCCGTGGTGTGACTGAAATAACGTTGAAAGCGGCTTCAAACACCCTTCAGTCAATTAGTTTAATAGTATTCGGTTTTGTCACGGCGGCACTTCATGTTTGTCATATCTGTAATATGTATCACAAGTACTCCACAGGGTTTCTTCACAGAATATCTTATCTAGCTACCTCGTCTCTAGCTTCACCAGCAGGGATCTAACCCAGGATATCCTAGCTACATATTCAACATCTTCACCGCTGAGGAAAAGGAAGACCTCCCCCATGTTGAATATAGCTTACACCGGGTCAGTCTAAATGATAATATCAACATGACTTCGTATGTATGGTACCTTGTGCAATTTTCAAACGAAATCACATGTATTCATACGGGGCGAAACTGAATGTTCTTTTTGAAGTTGCAACAAAGTATTATAAAACGTTTTGGCCGATGGAAAAAATGTACACGGTATGAGCAATTTCTCGGTTGTCCACGTTGTTTTTTTTTATACACAATGTTTTAATACACAAAGTGTATCATGTTGTAACCTTTTACCAAGCAGTCTCTTGTTTTAACGACCCTGGCGAAAAAGGCTTTTGAAAACATTGTGGAAAAATGCTTGCAATCAACATTCTCTTCAATTTTCCATTTTTTTCCCCTACCTTTTCTAAACTAAATTCTATTCTTTGAGCGACATTTGATTTGCCGTCTACAAATGCTTAAAGAAGGATCATTCTGAAAATTTTGTGGTCTGAATGTGCATAAGGAGTAGGGTGTTGAGGTAAAGGGTTTTCATTTATTGCGCTGGTTACTTTGTTTACAGTGCTTTAGATAAGATAGAAGGGGAACACACCGCTGTCGTTCTCGATATAAAACCGAGATTTTTGTTTACTGACACTTGTCGCGTTGATATGCTTTCCTTTTGTCCTGCTATATTTCCTTTAATTTTGGTCTATCTTTTGACATTCCGTCTCATAGCCTACCCCCTTTGGTTTTGGCATTGACTTCCTGCTTCATTCTCGCAAGCGGGCCTGGTCAAAGTGTCCTTTGACAAAGCACTCCGGAACCTCAATCTAGAACTGTCAGTTTTTCTTTTGAAATTCTGCATCAAAAAGGCCCCCTTAAGATCAGTGTGATTATTGCATTCATGTCCCGCGTCATTCCCACAGGCTACATTAGTCATGTGGAAGTGACCTTTGTCATGACACCGTGGAGCAGGTGAAATCCTGTAAAGGCACGTAGAACTGAGAAATTTCCGCCCATACCGTTACATACACATTTCCTTGCCATTAAATTGCATTATTTTGGCAACGTGCAGTATTTGCCGTTTCGTGCAGTATTCGCTATTACGTGCACCACTTGCCGTTTTGTGCAGTATTTGCCAGTGGGTGCAGTATTTGCCGTTGCGTGTACATAGTATTTGGCGTTTTGTGCAGTATTCGCAGCTTCCTATTAACTCTTTACCAAACGACAAAATTCTAGACTTGTCCAAATTGAAAGCATTTGCAGACGACAAAATGTAAGTGACTCAAAAATTGAAACTTGATTTTAGAAGAGTAGAAAACATTGTGGGAAAAGGAGAAAATATTGGTTACCAGCATTTTCTCCTTTTCCCACAATGTTTTCAGAAGGCTTCTTCCTCTGGGCCGTAAAAACCAGGGATTGTTTGGTAAAGGGTTAATTTATTTTGCCGTGATGCGTTGTTTAGCTGTTGAATACTGTAGTTGCCTTCAAATGATGACGTAAGGGGTTTCTTTTAACTTTTTACCAACGACAAAACTTTAAACTTGTCCAAGCAAAAGGCATTTACAGACGATGAATTAAATGTGCGCCAAATAGATCTAGTAGTTTTTGTCTATTAAGCCTTTACCAGATGACAAAATGTTAGCCTTGTCCAAATTGAAAGCATTTGCAGACAACAATTTCAGTGTGGTTCAAATGGTGCAATCTTGCTTTGATAGGGTAGAAAACATTGTGGAAAAAGGAGAAAATGCTGGTTACCAGCATTTTCTCCTTTTCCCACAAAGTTTTTAAAAGGCCTCTTCTACAGGATCGTGAAAACCCGGGATTATTTGGTAAAGGGTTAAACGATAGAAAACATGATGGGAAAAGGAGAAAATGCTGGTTATCAGCTGGTTTTCACCATGTTTTCAAAAGCCCTTTTTCTTATACTCATTGAAACTCGGGATTATGTGTTACAGGGTTAAACCTCTGCCTTCATTGTCATTGCAATAATCGGTTTTTGCCGAAACGTGCGCCGCGTTTTTGTTTGATGGCATGCTGTCCTTGCAGCCATCACCATCTCTTTCTTGAAATGCCGTCTTTGATGTAACAGGCAGTTTTTGTGGCATTTGTCGAAGACAATGCCACTATGAGATCAATAATAAATGTTCAATATTGAATTTTGAAGACCATGTATGGTATTTTGTCCAAAACCGAAGGAAGTAAACCCATTTACACTCAATTTTTCAAGACAAATGAGTTTTTCAATAGCACTCAGATATATAATTGGAAATGGCGTATTGAAATACACTGCAAAGGCTATCGATCGTGGAAATACTTCTTTTTGAGTAAAAATAGCTTCACCTCTTCATAGCCTTCTATTGGCGCAATGATATGCACAAAATTTGTCTTCTGACCGCTTTGCTTCCGGGGTTGTTCGTTCCAAAACCAGTTCGTCCCTGGGCTTGTTCGTCCCATGATTGCACGCTACTCATTTGATTGTGCATGAATATTTACAGGAAGAAAACTTTATTGTAATGTTTGGAATTAGGTCCTGACGGCCAAAGATATCTCAAAATCATAGTATTCAGGTATAAACTTAATTGAATTCGATATATTTACATGGCTTCTCTCTCTACCCATCGTGCATCCTTCCGTCAAGGGACGTTACTCCTGACTCCTCTTGAAAGATCAAAGGGAGACCACCAATACACAAATAACGCAAACTTAGGCACCAGTAATCTCCCTTTAACCAAAGAGACGTATTAATTTGCTTAGGAGGTTGATTTTCAAGTTAATATTTAAATAATATTTCTCTTTTTTTTTAGCTCACCTGAGCACGAAGTGCTAAGATGAGGTATTGTGATCGGTCATTGTCCGGCGTCCATCTGTCCGTCTGTCCACAATTCCTTTAAACATCTTCTCCTCCTAAACCGCTGGGCCAATCTTGGTGAAATTTGGCAGGGATGTTCCTTGGGTGAAGCTCTACCAAAGTTGTTCAAGAGATTGAATTCCACCCTTAACTCTGGTTGCTATGGCAACAGAAAGGAAAAAAATAGCAAAATCTTTGAAAATCTTCTTCTCTGACATTAGAAGGCGTAGAGCTTTGATATTTGGTATGTAGCATCTCCTAGTGGACCTCTACCAAGTTTCTTTATATGATGCCCCTGGGATTAAAACTGGCCCCGACCCGGGGCTCACAAGTTCGAACATAGGAAAAAAGAAAGAAAACTTTAAAATTCTTCTTCTCTGAAACTGGAAGGCATGGAGCTGTGATATTTGGCATCTAGCATCTCCTAGTGGACCTCTACCAATTTTGTTCATATGATGCCCCTGGGGTCAAAACTGGCCCTGCCCCAGGGGTCACAATTTCAAACATAGGAACAAAGAAGGAAAACTTTAAAATTCTTCTTCCCTAAAACTGGAAGGTGTGGAGCTTTGATATTTGGTATGTAGCAATTCCTAGTGGACCTCTACCAAGTTTGTTCAGTGATGCCGCTGGGGTCAAAACTGGCCCTGCCCCAAGGGTCACAAGTTCGAACAAAGGAACAAAGAAGGAAAACTTTAAAATTCTTCTTTTCTAAAACTGGAAAGCATAGAGCTTTATTATTTGGTATGCAGTGAACCTGTTCTAAGTTTGTTAGCCCACCTGAGCACAACGTCAGTTCAAAATTGGGTCACCTGGGGTTATAAACTAGGTCTCAAGGTTAAATTAAACTAATACTTTGTGGGCACACTAGAGGCCATATTTTTTGCTCAATTGACTTGAAAATTGGTCAGAATGTTTGTCTTGATGAAATATTGGGTGAGTTTGGAATTGGGTCACTTGGGGTCATGAACTAGGTCACTTGGTCAAATTTAAGAAATACCTTGTGGGCACTCTAGAGGCCACATTTATTGCTGAATTAACTTGAAAACTGTTCAGAATGTTTGTCTTGATAAATGTTTTGACGAGTTCTAAATTGGGTCACATTGGGTGATAAATTAGGTCACTAGGTCAACTTCAGGAAATTCCTTGTGGACGCTCCAGAGGCCACATTTTAAGCTCAATTGACCAGACAATTGGTCAGAAATTGAATTACGCACGTGGAGTGAATTTCGCCTATTGACTCAGGTGAGCGATCCAGGGCCATCATGGCCCTCCTGTTTTCAAATTATTAATACTACACAGTGGCTTCCTTGACAAATGCCACATCAGCGTTCTCAACGCTTTGATTATAATGAACTAATTGCCATAATTGCGATGTATTTGCCAGCGAATGCTGTTTCCAAAGGTAGGCTGCTAAATCTATATAGACTCATACTTAGGTTATTTAACCCTTACCAAGAAAAGCCGACTCAAATATTCAGTCTATAAACGCACTACAAAGTGCAATACCCTTACTGCTTTTTTCCATGATGCCTCATCAAAGTGGACAATGTTGATCAAAGATCAGACTGCAAATTTAGTTCAGTCTGATTTTGATCTACACCGGCAGCAAAGCACCACAAAAAGTAGTCAGTAAAGGCAGAAGTCTAGGATTTTGTATTGGTGAGGAAAAGTGAGTCAAAGGTTGTCAAAATGGAAAGTTCATAACGACAGAGATTTACAATAAATTACACACAAACGTGGATGATGGTATGATCTGCACATTTTTTCATGGCATTTGTTCCTGCACAATTTGTCAGCAAAGAGGAGTATAAAACAATATGTACAAATCAGTCTATAAACGCACTACAAAGCGCAATACCCTTACTGCTTTTTTCCATGATGCCTCATCAAAGCGGACAATGTTGATCAAAGATCAGACTGCAAATTTAGTGCAGTCTGATTTTGATCTACACTGGCAGCAAAGCACAACAAAAAGTAGTCAGTAAAGGCAGAAGTCTAGGATTTTGTATTGGTGAGGAAAAGTGAGTCAAAGGTTGTCAAAATGGAAAGTTCATAACGACAGAGATTTACAATAAATTACACACAAACATGGATGATGGTATGATCTGCACATTTTTTCATGGCATTTGTTCCTGCACAATTTGTCAGCAAAGAGGAGTATAAAACAATATGTACAACACCTTATTCCATCACAATGTTGAATTGGTGTCAGAATCTTTCCAAAATTCATGCAACTTGTGTTTCAAGCTTCTGCCAATCCCAGATACATGCAGCTTACTTGTAGCTCAGTGGTAATGCAAGGATAGTTACCCACAGGTTTTGAGTTTGAGTTACTTCGTTGCCAAAATTCTTTCCGTGGACTTGTGAAAGTCGCTTGTACAGGATTCATTCTCCTGTACTCACCTAATAATGTCGCGGTTTTGTCGGTGTGGGAAAGCAGCCAGTGGCATATAGAGAGAGTGTTGGGCGACGTTACTGGTTGAAGAAACTCCAGGAATGCGGGAAAATAAATATAATTTAAATACAACTGACAAAAGTGTAAAATTTAAAGAATTTAAAAAACAGTTTTAATGTAACATCAAAGTGGAAAATCAAAGAAAACAAGACAAAACTGATTAATTGATATAGATATTTAATTTCAAATCTCTATTGGTGAACAAAAGTAAAGTTTACTTTTTCAAAATTATTCAATGTATTGACCCTTAAAGCACTGGGCTTAGCCTTAAATGCTTCTAAAGACAGTGTACATCAAGATCAGACTGCAGAAATGTGCAGTCTGATCCTGGATCTAAACTAATTTGTTTCACATTCTGTTCAAACCTAGAAGTAGCAACATTTTGGCATTAATCAGCACTTATATAAAGGTCATCTAGCAAGTAAAAAGTAATGTTTAGCCTATAACAATTTTTAGAACTGTGTTGATTGACACAGTATAGTAATAACCACATCTGCAAGAAAATAGGGGAAAAAAAATGTATCATGCAAATACATGATGCATCTTTAAATGTAAATGTTTAGTGATGATGCGAAGATTCAATGCTTCTTTAACATCTTCAGCTCAAGAAAGCCAATATTCTATGCCAAAACAGACTAGCCATGCCTGTAAGTCTTTACCAACCAACAATAGTTTGGACTTGACCAAATTTAAAGCATGTGCAGATGACAAAATAAATGTAGCTCCAATAATGATTTCTGTCTTTGACAGAGTAGAAAAGATTTGGGAAAAGGGAGAAAATGCTGGTTACCAGCATTTTCTCCTTTTTCCACTATGTTTCAAAGTCTTCTTTTTCGGGGTTGTTAAAACTCAGATTTGTTTGATAAAGGGTTAAATACTATAAAATGTTTTCCTCCATGCTTCCTTCATTACCATCTGCAGTGGACTTGCTTTGTCTTAAAGCCCTGCAGTAGACTGTCAAAGGCAAGGGATCAACATTTTCTATCCTTCTATCCTTCTTCAATTACTTTTGCAAAAGGAACTGGCATTAGTGAAAAAAAAAAGAAAAAAATGTATATATGTACATGAATAAATCCACTATCTCCTCTCTTGCCTCCAACTTCCCATTGCAATTAAAGATGATAGTACTCATATATTGTCCACATATCTTCAAAAGTTGAGTCTCATTGTGAATATTGTCCACATATCTTCCACATTTAAAAAGTGTCTTTGTGAATCTTGTCCACATATCTTCTACAGTTCAAAGTCTAACTGTAAATAAGCACTATGTAAATCAACAAAATAAGTAACACACTCTCACAGATGTTAACATCAATTACCTTAAATGCATTTTTTAACCACTCCAATTTACTAGTTTCCGCAGAAAATCATATCAAATGCATGCATATAAAATGATGCAAAGACAACTATTAGGACATTTTGATACCTTTGTTAGCGTAATTTCCAAGATATTTTACCCAGATATTTATCATTAAAGTTAGAAGGTAGAGGATAACACTACATCATATCTGTCATATTGCTTCTACATAAAGGTGGAAAGTAAATGTTAACACAGTATCATACCTGTCACATTGCTTTTACATGGAGGTGAAAGGTAAAGGGTACCACAATATCATATCTGTCAAGTTGCCTTTACATGAGGGCAGAGATCAAAGGTTCAAACAATACAAAATCTGTCAAAAAGCCTTTACATGAACATGGGAGGTAAAGATTAACACAATACCATTCAAGTATCTGTCCAGTTGCCTGTAATCAAAGGGGGGCGGTATAGGTTAACACAATACCATATCTGGCAAATTGCCTTTACATGAAGGTGGAAGTAAACCTTAACATAGCACTGTATCTGTCAAAGTGCCTTTACATGAAGGTGGAAGTAAAGGCTAACACAATACTATATCTGTAGAAGTCCCTTTACATGAAGGTGGAAGAAAAGGTTAACAATACCATAATTATATGCCAAATTTTCTTTACTCAAAGTTGGGAGGTATAGGTTAACACTATGCCATATATGTTGAATTAACCATTTACCACATAATGTCGACTTTTAACGACCCTGGGAAAGAGGCCTTTGGAAAACATTGTGGGAAAAGGAGAAAATGCTGGTAACAAGCATTTTCTCCTTTCCACACAATGTTTTCTACCCTATCAAAGAAAAATTGCACCATTTGGGCCACACTGAAATTGTCTTCTGTAAATGCTTTCAATTTGGACAAGGCTAAAATTTTGTCTGGTGAAGGGTTAAACAAAAGGGGGAGTTGTGAGTCACCATAGTAGTTCATATTCAGTGAAAAGCTTTTATATGAATTTGTACAGTATATGATTACGGTACACAATACAATATCTGTCAAATAGTTTTTACATCAAAGGTCTCAAGCATGGTCTAATAAAATATCATATCTTTGGAGCTGCCTTTACTTCAACTTGAACAGTTTAGGTTGACACAATAACATGGCTTTGCACTTTGACTGAAGTTTCCATTGCATTATTTTAACACTCTTTGGATTAAAATTTTAAAGCCAAAGGACATGAAAATTCTTTCTATTTTCTCGCAAAAGCAGTTTATTTTGAAATAAATGGCCAAAGTATTGTACTTAACATTCATTACAGAAACATAACCTTCATGTAGGATATGAAATCCTCATAACAGAAATAAATCACCCATCAACACAACATGAAAAGTAGCATACACATGTTTTATAATGGCACACCCAATCCTGAATAATAAAAATCTTGTACACCAATGCACCATGCCTGTAACTTTCGAACAACAAATTTTACTTACTCACTCTTCCCTTGTTGCTTTTCTCCTATTCTTCTTTTATCTTTTACAAAAACAAAAATACTTTGATAAAACCATCCTTTTCAAGGCCTATTCCAATTACAGATCTGCTAAGTTCCTCTGTTTCATGACCAAAATAACTTGACTGTTTTCCAAACATCTGAAGCCAAAGCCAGATGGCTGATGCCGTCTTCCATACTTTAAGGAATGCATTTGGATTGTTAAACTTGGAGATCTTTTTTGATAGAGAGTTCTGTTTTCCAAGATGGCTGAAAACTTTCCCATGATTCAGTAGAGAACCTTTTCAATCTGTTGCAGAAGTCCATGCAGTTGGTAATATGTTGCTTCTTTCCTAAGTTCCTTAAGCAGTTGTCTGTCTTTTGGGAGACTGTCCAATGTGCATCCCCCATCACGCAAATAGTTCAAAACATACCTGGAAAAAAGGTTTTAAAAAATTCAGATGATAGATGACACAATACCTTGTAGCAAACAATCTCATTTTTAATGACCCTTACCTGGAAGCAATCTGAAAACATTGTGGAAAAGGAGAATATGCTGGTAACCAGCATTTTTGTCTTTTCCAACAACGTTTTCCTCCCTTGTAAAGACATATTCCATCATTTGAGGAACACTGACTTTGTCGTCTGCAAATGCGTTTATGTCTTAATGTCTTAAATTTTGTTATTGGGTAAATAGCTAAAATCAATTAACAGTCATACTGATATTTATAGCACATATTTCTGAGTAAATTGGTAACAGCTCCATTCAACACATTATTTTATCTCTTGATGCCAAAGCTGAACTTAATTTCATGTCCAAGACATCCTCATTATAAGCATGCACATCTGATGCTCATTATTATATACAATTCTCATTGTAAGTCTTGTTCAAAGCCAAACCCAGCATTTACCTGAAGTGAGTCCCGTCTCTGTCAATAAAAACTGCTCCATCTTCCTCCATCTTGATTTCATGCCGCCCACTAAACATGGCTGCCAACATGGAGTCTTGTTCTCTGGTAAGAGTCAGGCGGGATGTTGTGAATAACTGACCTCCAACATCCAGTCTGATACGTCCCTGCAATTAAACAAAATACACATATGCTGAATTGCTCTGAAACTTCTTTTCAGTATTTCATTTCAATGATAGGGCAAAGATTCATCTACATCTTTTTGTCTGTGTTTTTATATCAGGGCTGATATTGTTTAAACTCATTACTTCCTGAAACAAATTTCCAGCATGAAACTTTGGGACTGTTCTTGAAATTTATTGATGATAAGTATGAATTTGGGTTTAAACAAGAGGTAATTTCCCCATGAAAAATCTAATGCCACTTTCAACTGCAGTACAACAAAAAATGTCTACCACAGCTTGTCATGTCAGCAACTTGTTTACAGGCTAGAAGAACTCTCTCTCTTTCCCACCCCCATCTCTCTCTCTCTCTTTCTCTGATGAAAAGCCTCCCTTGAAGATTTCCCTCTTGACATGGTTGATATAATGTCAATTAAATTGTCATGAAAAACATTTTAGAAACCATCATCTATCACCATAAAATATGCTTCAGTTTGCAACTTCTTTTTGACCCACAGAACATTGATTTTTGTCAACATAGGCACCTTGTATATAAATATGACAGAAAGTACACTAGCAATGGATTTTGCTGAAAACTCCACAGGAATATGAAGAGACTGAGACTTTACCTTAGTGCCTTCAATTATTTTGTATGTTAATTATTTCTGTACATATTTTTTTTACTACAGGTTAACCATGTCAAAGCTTGGTGTCATTGCACGTGTAAGCTTTTTTCTATTCACATTAACCGATTCACTATTGTTTTATGTTTTCTCTTTTGTAGTGGAAAGGTATTTCAATAATCAAGAGTCATTCCAAAATGAAATAAAACTCTTTGGAATAGAAAGTCACTGCAGGCTGTAAATGGGTGCCTCAATTACCACTCATAAATTATAATTTCAATCTTTTTAGCAAAGAGCTAGCTCAGTTATCTTAGAGTCACTTTCATTCAGCAAGACTCCTAAGCTGTCTACTTATCACATCAATACATGAAACAGAAATTATAGAAACTTAACATTACCAATTTCAATACCAACTTACTCGTCTGGTGTTTGAAAACTCCTGCCAACTTCATAAGCGAAATATACAATCCAAAACAAGAAAAGTTGTTGATCGCCCTGTCTAAAGTGAGGAAAACACAAACAACAAAACAGAATGAAATCTATAGATACTGTATCTATGGCTTCACATCTGATCAAATTTGCCATTTTTAAAATTATGTAACTCTTGAAACAAAATCTAGATTTTAACCTTTGCCAGATGTACTTTGACTACTTTCTGCATTCTCAGATTTCAAGATGTGTGTGTGTGTGTCAAAAAACTGGAAAGTTTTGGCACTATTATTGCTTTAATTAATATATCATTTACATGTAGAACACACTTTATTAGAGAAAAACCTTAGATTTACAAGCTCCTGAGATATTCTGTATTTGAAAGCATTGTGCAAGTTCTTGTATATACAAGGGTTGTTCCAAAAGTTTTGAGAATGTTTTGATAAAATGAAATCTACATGTCCGATTTTATCCAGAGTTTGCATTTAACAAAATGCACATTTTATAAATACGTTTGGAAAATTTCATTAAAATCGGACCAGCCAGTTAATCACTACAAACATATGAACATACAATGTTCACTCAACACGGAGCAGTTTGAAGACGTCGACGTAGTTTAGTTCAACGTCAAGTTTCTCAAAATACTAGCAACCAGCATCTGCACATTTCTTGTGCGTTGTAACCCACTGTAAGAAAATGTTTCTAAACCATAATTTGTGATAGGCTCTGATTGCTGATCTTGCAGCCATCCAAAGCTTTTGTACAGTAATGTAGCGGATTCTTCTCAAATCTTCCTTTAGATGGGGAATTCAGCCTTACACTCCAGTGTTGATCCATTAAACTGTCATCCCATCCGTAAATTTTCAGTGCCACCAAAACTAGAACATACAGGTTTAGTTTTATGATGTGTGGTGAATTTCTATGTCTTCGTAGGAAATTGAACAACCTTTTATCATAGTTTGGTGCTTTGCTTTTGACATTAATGTCTGTGTTTTTGATGCCATTTTAAGTCACCCATTTCTTTCTTTTTGAGTTTGTGTAGCCGTTATTTGGGCTATGACGTCAATATTTTGCATATAGATTAAATAAACACTCATTTGATGTCTCCTAATTTTTAAGTAGTATTGGCGCCATTTTCGTATCTTACAAAAGGATTCGCGAAAGTGAATTATATCAGAAAACATCATGGTTCAAAGTTCTCTGTGATGCTCAAGCTGCATTAGCTTGGTGATGTGCTATGTTAACAAAATAGATGTGATAGAATTTATTATTTGCACAAACACTGGGGAGACATGCTGCTTTTTGTTGATATGAATATCATTACAATGAAACTTGTTGGTATGAATATCATTACCATGAGACTTATAGTTCAGAAGATATAAACACAGTCTCAAAACTTTCAGAACAACCCTCGTATTGACATCTCTTGATTAACACAATGAAAGGATTTTGCATGTACATTTATTACATGCAATATCTGTCTCTGTAAACTACAAAGAACTTGAACTGACTTCACCAAGAATTCTACATTTAGCATCTGTCACATTTCCAAGACAAGCCAACTAACTGACGTGGACAAAACATCTAGCACTGTTGATCAGAAATTAAGCTGGCCTTGGAATATCTTTATTATAGATTCAACCTTTGTTAGCAAACCAGCCATTCTGATCCCTTTAATGGTCTCTGAACTTCCAGCTTTTATTTCTACTAGATTTACATATTTTTTTTTTTTTTCCATCTGCAAGAAATCCACTGAATGCACCACCAAAGGACATAACATTACCTGTCTGGAAGCCATGTCAAAGGATTTACAGCATTATCAAGCTAGCAAAACTGGAAAACAGGACATGCTAGGTAACATGTCATTTGGAAAAATGTTTTAATCAGTATTTTCTAGTATTTTTTAGAAGAAAACCCCTGGAGAAGTGTACACCATATAAAAATTCCAGAATTCTATGTACTGCTTGCATCTTTGATGAACAAGAATCCAAACAAATGACAGTTTGAGTCAGGCCATGGAAGATACTTTGAACATATTACATCGTCTGTCCTGGATGCATGTACCTTTTGCTTCAACACCTTAAGTAACACTCTTACATCACAAAAGTAGGTAAATAACCATTTGAAAAGAAATTAATATCATTTCAAATGCAACACAAAGCTGCTGTTTCATATACTATCACATTCAGCTGGAATATCTCCAATAAACATAGTGAATAAAGTAGAAATCTGTATTTTATATCCCAAATGACCACAACACTTTGTACAACTTGTAAGACTAAACTCCTGTAAATTCATTGAATTATCACATCTGTAGTGTTTTGGTGTAGAAATCGAGCTTTCACATCTCTTCAAACAAATTATCCCAACTGATAAGACATGTGGATATTGTAGCCAAGGAAGAAAATATCAGTAAATCTGTTAAAGAGTGAATAATACCTGCAAAACAAGGCAGCTTAAGTCATAAAATTGATGGAACTACCAGCTTACATAAACTATTTATAATTTCATTGAATAAACTTTTGTTTGAGTGCTGCTTTATCCTTCTTTCAACAATGTTATCTTTGAAATGTGGTGACAGTTCAGATATTCATGATGTACCTCTAAATAAGACCACTAGCAATGATAAAGGTAGGATTTTCTGATCCATTCCCCTGAACACTACCCCACACCGAACCCCCCATTATGAAGCAGGCAGTAATGAGTTAGCCCTTTCACACACAATTCCAAGTTTAAACCATCCTAAAGAAGAAGGCTTTTGAAAACACAGTAACCTATATCTACCCTACTAAAGACAGAAATCATCATTTGCGCAACATTTTCTTTGTTTTCTGCAAATCCTTTCAATTTAGCTGAGTCCAAAATTTTGTCGTTTGGTAAATATTTAACTCACTGTACATTTTAGTCCATTTGTTACCATCCCCTGAGACACAGATATGAAAAATTCTTTCAAACATCCCTCATCATTAGTAAATGTAATAAGCAAAATTAAATGAGCCATGCTAAGGGAAAAGTCGGTTTCATGCATCTTTGTGATGCATACTATAATAAGCAAGCCATCATATGATCACAAATCTATAAAATCTATTTTGTTTAACAACCAACAAAATCAGGATGTAAAATGTCCTTGGACATGCAGAGAAGTGACAAAAGATAAAAAGTTCTGACCAATATCAGCCCGCAGACTGTGCAGGCTGACATGGACAAAAACCTTTTGCAGATGCATTCAACCCCTTTTCACAGAGCACTGCTCACATGCATCTACGTCAATGAGGATCACTGTTTCATAAAAATGTGTCGTTGAAATTATTAATCAGAGGTTTATAGTGACTTTTTGACAAGAGAGATGGATCCCACTATGAAGATGATCTATTTCAAGAAATTTCTTGTTTTTTCCTCTGAAAAGTTCTGCCCTTGAAGACCAAGACGAAATCAAAAGACATTTCCTCATTTGATAAACTCAGTCAACATATTCTTTGGAATAAAGCATCCATGACTTTAAAGCTAGGACAGTGAAAGAGACACTGATAACTTACCTTTAACTACTTTATGATAAATGAATTTAGTCAATTTTAAATAATTTCAGATTTCAAAGTCGTGCTGCGTTCTTCCCATTTGTACTTTAACAATTAGGATTAATTGTTATAAACTATCATAAGGTCAGCTTCCTGTATGGTGAAAAAGAAATGGTTTTGAGCGAAGATAATTTGCAAATTGTTTACTGCAAATGATACACTTTGAAATATACGACAACTAACTCTTAGAATGCTAACTGTGTACGATACTTTTTCGAACTGTGTAAATTAATATCAGACTGCACAGAACATGCAGAGTAAGCTTATTTCTACACAATCCAATATTATGAGGGGTTATAAATAACCAAAAAATGCCTATAATTGGAATTTTTTGTGTCCTCTCTATCTTACTCTGTGTTTTATTAATTTAGCACACTAAGGGTTAAATTTCTCATTGTCCTTTAGTCATTTGTTTTTTACATATCCCATGCATTTAAAAAGCTGTATGGTTATTGCCTTTAAATAAATCTGTTGTATTTTCTTTCAGCTGAACTGATTAAAATTGGTTCCAAAACTGTTCTACTTATTCTTGGTTTAGCAATGCATCTAATTCTAATTGTTTTTGCGACTCAGAACTCTTGATTTTCCACAAGGACAATCTTCATATTTACTAAACTCAAAATAGACAAAGAAAGAAATAACAATGAGAAAAAAAAAAGTAGTTATGATCTAAAGATCTATGAAAAGAGTCTAAATTATTTGTATCCATTTCAACCATTTATCCTTACAGTATATTCAAAACAGTGACTTTGAATGCAAGATCAGATCATTTACAGTTCACTCCTCACAACTTTTGCCATATTTAACTGGACAATTCATGGCAAAAAAATGAAGTCATATTTGAAACACTTTTTATCTATCCCTGGAACACAGGATAATCCAAATCAATTAGTTTTAAATACCCATAAACACATCCAGACAGAATGATTAAGTGACCAACCCAGTTGAAATAAATATAGAATATAGACAAAAGAAAACCTCTGAGGCAAGTCACATGTTCAATATTATTTGAGCCATACTCTGTGAAAAAGGGGGTTTACTGCATCTGCAAAAACTATCAATCAGTGTTAGCCTGTGCAGTTCATGTGGGCTGACCTGGCTTGAAACCTTTTGCTAATGTCAATCTTTGGCATGTCAAAGGAACATTCTACATCATGATTCAGTAAGTTGTTAGACAAAATGGATTTTATGAATCCATAAATATCTGAAAATTTCTAGGTATATTGCATCAAGGAGATGCATTAAATCCCCTTTTTGCCTGAGTGCTGCTTGTTTGTAGGTAGGATATGCTTGCAATATGACTTCTCTAAGTGAAAGAATGTTAAGTTATATGTTCATGTGTTTCGTTTCTAGTTCAGAGTAATGAAATTGTATATCCAATACCCGATCTTATTACTGCTTACAGCAGTAAGCAGTTTCTTACAAAAAAATTGGAAACACCTTCAACCTCTTTTCTGCTCTCATAATTCTATTTGTCCATTGACTCTAAACAGCAACCGTCTTGTAGATAGATTCAAACACTTTCCAACTCATTCCTTAAAAGAAACTCTTGTGACAAAAATAAAGTTCAGAAAAGACACATACAGCATATTAAACAAGAGCACCACAAGTAGGTGCTGATGCTCGGCTGCAAGTGCTTGATTTCAGTGAAAGTTCCAAGTCAAAAAAGGGGCATAACTTTGACAAAAATATTTGATGGTTACCTGCCCCTGTTGTATAGGTTCCCCTTTTGATATTTACCAACTAGTCTAAGTTTTAAGTAAATATTGTCAGTAATGACAGAGATATAATATAATGTCAAAGTTTTTGAAAATTTGAAGTAAAAATATGGGGGCACAACTGCGTCAAAAAAATTTTGATGGTTACCTTCTTCTGTTGTAAGGGTTCCTCTTTTGATATTAAACAACTTGTCCAAGTTTGAAGTAAATATCTTCAATAAATGTCAAAGTTTTCGTAAAGACAACACAGACAACCGTGACTTAAATGACAGGGACAGAGCTATGACAATACATCAATGTTTTCAACAAAAACAGCCAAGCCAAAAAACTGTCGCAATTAAAGTATACCGCTCAGTTAAGTACCAAAAATAAAGATTCAACTTCTGATGAATTTGCACCTGTCACTGCTCAAATGGCAGTAACATGTGAAAATCTACTTGTCTGAATAGAACTTAGTTCTTTCTTTGTGGAAACAATTTACTTTTTGTGCAGCCAAAATAACAAGAGCTTTGATAAGCAATACCAGTGGTTTTGACTGACCTTGGATAAACTCAGTCTGATCTAAATATTTCTTAAATACTGGGCCCCAATTGTGCACAAGGGTCTTAAATTAATTTCAGAAAATTATGTTGTGTAAATCATATTGTGTTTACTATCCATAAAATGGTTTATATCATCAACTAGACCAGCCCACAAAATACATAAACCGAAAAAGTAAACACAATTGTCCATAGAAAATTTGTTCCCAAAAAGATCAACTAATGTATTTAACATACATCTATTTTTTAATTATATCACATCACACTCCATGACACATTCTACCTTTCTATTGCATATGTGGAGTGATTTGTTGTAAAATATTCTAAACAAAATTAACTTTCAAGGTTACAAAAATGACCCACAGAGAATTGTAAACATGTCAGCAAATCTTTGTTTTCATATTTCATTATTTTGCAGATCACTAAATGATCCCATGTTTTTATGACCCTAAGCCACATAGAAAGTTGTTGGAAAATGGGAGACATGCTAAAAACCATGGCCCGGTTTCGCGAAATCTTCTAACTTTAACACAACATTCCAGACTCAACTCAACAAAATAACCACGCTTAACTCATTTAACAGTCTTAAGTCCACAATTTTGCTGAGTTGAGTCTGAAACACTGTGTCAGCTCAGGATTTGAGATTGTTACTAAAGTCTGATAATGTTAGTGAAACGCGCCTCAAATAACAACCTCAGCTGAAGTCTGAAATGAGTCTATTAGCCAATTTGAGCAAAATAAAAGACTTCAGTTTTTTTGTGAAATTTGGCCCAACATTTTTTCTTTTTGCCTCAATACTTTTACACCATCAAAGACAACGATTACATTTACAAAAACTTGTAATAAGCAAGCAGCTAAAGGGGACTTAAAATGCATGCTTAAGGAAAGCATGTACATGCTTATACATGTAGATTTTTTTCTTTATTTTCACATGTGGGAAATAAAATATTGGTTTCTTCAGACAGACCAGTTGCTTAAAAAGAGTGATACTTAAGGCAGGTTTGACTGCAAATTGAGAAAGCAAGAGTATTATGCTTGGTACAAGCAACTCCTCTTTTTCCCACAATCTTTCTTCCAAATCCTTTCAAATACACGTTTTTTTTTTCTTTCAATTAGTTTTCCTTTGTGTAATTAAGACTATATATTATTAGAGATAGGTTTGAAAATAGCCTGTCTTGTAACTGATTTAACAACAAACCTCCTGTGCTTTATGAACTTCTTCCATTCTGCTGATTTCATCCCTAAGCTGTTGCCATTGGCGACAGATTTCTTCTTTCTCTTTCTTTGCCTCCTTCTTGAAAGAGTCTTGGTCTTTCACTAAGTGTTTCTGTTTCTCACGCAGTTCTCTTTCCTGTTTTTCTACAGTACTTGCTTTTTCTTCCAGCTCCGTCTTCATCTTTTCTAGTCTTTCTTTTTCTTCAGAATTTTCTCTGTAAAAGGTTGGATTTTCTTAAAACTAATAAACTAACAGAGATGTTAATTTAGATGCTAAACCAGCCATTCTTTTCTGCCTTTTCTGAGCTGTCTGTTTACCAAATGCATACAGAATCTGTTCATTATTTTCACAGAAATTTACAAACCAATAAACGAATTCCCGAACATAAAACCTTGCACTCTTCCATGTTGAAAGCATCTGTAAATGACTCAATTGAAATGGCTACAAGTGAACTTAAGATTTCTAACAAGGTAAAAAACATTGTGGGAAAAGGAGAAAATGTTGATTATCAGCATCTTCTCCTTTTCCCAAAATGTTTTTAAGGCTTCTTTTACAGGGTCATGAAGACCCTGGACTGTTTGGTAATGGGTGAAAACAGTTGTAAGAGACACGTATGTTGTCCTGAAAATCCCAGGTGTCAAAGAAAAGATGAAACAGTATGATTGTATGTTTCCCAAATACATTAAACATTACCTGTGAATGGTATTGATTTCCTCTATCTTCCCAGATACGTACTCCTCTAAGGCTTCTGTCACAGTCTGGTATTTACTCCGCATAAAGTCCTTCAAATTCTCTAATAGCTTCTCTGTAAAATATATACGGAATGTTATGTTGTAGTAAATTTCCTGATGCTTGTATTAGATTTGAGCAACATGAGAAATTTTGAAATCGTACAAGACCAAAGGACCAGCAATGTGTCAAAGTTTTCTTGCGCGGAGAGAAGCAAATACTAGCGCCCGGAAAGTTATTACAACAGTTCCTTTTATTATATACCTTCACCATTCAACAACAAAACATTTAAAATTATTGACATTTTATTCAAAAATGGTAAACGAAATAAAACAAATTATGATATAGTAGCCAGTAATTTCATTTTTATGAATGGTTAATGAATATTACAGTGTATAATGTTGAGCAATCAAATTGCAAATCAATACATATGTATTCAACATGTGAGTTAAGTCATCATACCAAATTTGGACCCATATTTCAGTGTGTAGATACAGACTTTTTTTCTGTCGTGTGTGATATTTTATCCAAGTGTGACCCATTTATTTGGGCCGGAAAATTTTCAGGAAAAAATTTTCATAAGAAGTATTATAAATCATAACCCTGAGGGCTCTAAATTAAGAAAATAGACATTTTTGGTTTGTCTTAAAAAAGACAAAAAAAGGAAGTTGCTGGTTTAAAAATGTTTGAGCCAAAATGTTTCATAGACTATTTTTGACTATGTTCAATCAAGATCAGTTGTGTGGAATCTGATATTGATCTACATTTTCAAAAAAAAAAAAAACAACCCTATTTGTACGTGGCAGTCTATGGTTTGGCACAATACCCACTTCAGAAGAATTTTTGTGTCTAGTAAGACTACTTTTGAAAACACTGTAGCAAAAACAGAAATTAATCAGAATGATCATTATCTTCCTTTTCCATAATGTTTTCACTTGAAATCACATATCAAACTTTTATGCATTCTGATCATCCATTCTTTATGAGAATGTCTTCAAAGTCCTTTACTGCGATTTTATATCAGAAGAAGTCAAAACAGTGTATCATATTGAAATATTTGGTTACCTAATCTTGCATCTAGGGAATCAGACTCATCTTTATCTTCTCCTTCCTCACTTTTGTCTTTCTCAACCTCAACATTACTCTCCCTATCATTGTCATTAAAAATCACTTCACTTCCTCCATCACAAAGGTGTACGCCAAGTTCTTCGGAGTTCTGTAGACGCTCCCCGCATTTACAACATGTGTCCTAAAATTGTACCCACACAGTCACATATTGATGAATTCAAAGTATTCTACTAATAGCTGATAAGAGATTTAGCTAAAAGCTAATTTAACACTATACCAATGACAAAATTTATGCTGTTCTAAGCTGAAAGCATTTGAGGATGACATATTAAACCATGTACAAATGATGAACTTTGTGAAAGGACAGAAAACATTGTGGAAAAAGAAGAAAATGCTGGTAAGCAGCATTTTCTTCTTTTCCCACAATGTTTTGAAAAATCATTTTCTGCAGCATCCTTAACTCATGGAATTGTGTGGTAAAGGGTTAAAACACACACTGCTAAAAAAAGAAAAAAAAACAGAAACAAAAAAAGCGTACAATTATTTCCAAAAAGTACCTAGGTCATGATAAACAACCAAAGACACTCACTGAACAGATGTTGTCATTCAACTTTGGTTCTGGGATATTTCTCAAATGGTTTCCATGTTTTCAAACGCTAATCATGGTTAAACTGTGATATTGTGCCATCTGATATGGGATAAACAATTTGGTTTTTAGGTGCAGCAGGCTCAAACAACTATATGCGACATTCTTCCAAAATATTCAAATAAAAATGTTCCCATGTACATGTATATATTATTCATTCTGAGATTTTGTTTTGGACTTCTGTGTTTATACAGTTGACACAATATCATTGTTGAAGTATATCGATAGTTGGACTACAGTTCCAATAAATTAGTCAGCCAGTACCAAGTACACATGTATTTGAAATGAATATAATTATCATAGATACAATACTCTGTCATTCCACTTGGTCTAAATTGGATAGACAAAAGCTCATGGGGCTGTCTACATGATGTAGACACAAGTGTTAGTGAGTGTCTGTATCACAGTCAACCCCACTCATTGTCTACCATATACATGTAACAGAAAATTGTAAATACATCACAAAGACTGGACATACAGTTATCAGTAAACAGATGGAAATGGTACAAAAATTAGAATGCAGGAATTAAACTTGTCAGAGTAAATACATGTTATTATAGTTATTCATCACATAAAACCTCCCCTGGCAGTTTATTAAACCCATGACAAATTTTTGATAATACACTAGTGTATCATCAGATTTTGGGTCCCGATTCTGATAATTTTTCAGTCATAAGCGTCTGATGCTTGAGGAACCAACCACAGTAAATGCCGGAATTTGTACTACCACGCCGTTTTGTGGAAAAATGACGTCACTGTTGCTAAGGCATATGCGCATGGACAGTTTTTGATTTTCATTTTTTATAAAAAGCAAGAAATGCAGCGAAAGCTTTTTAAAAACAACAAAATTGCTGAATTAGTTACACTTACCCCTCTACAGACTGTTTTTTTCTACTTTTGGTGTAAATGACATGGAGCTAACTACTTGTGCATGTACATATTTGAAACTGAACTACAATTGTAAACATGGACCCGTGAATGGTATATAGGCAGAAGGTGACGAGGCAGGATATTTTTTGTCTGTCATTTGTTTTATGTGATAAATAGAATCTCACATTCGTGTTTATATATTATCATTTTTATCAAACTCATTGACTAAAATGTATTTGACACTCGCCAAGGCTCGCATCACACAATTTTAGTCAACTTATTTGATGAAAATGATAATACATAAACACTCATGTAAGATCCTTTATTTACAAAACAAAACTTGTAAGAAGAAAATGATTATAAAGCAAAGTCTTTATTCAATGGATTATAGGTTGAATTTATAGGTTGAATTTTCATTGGATGAAATACATGAAATACCCTTGGTAACTGATCTGTTAGTTCCTGAAGATTTCTCTGTCTGTTATTTCCATGGAAGCCTGATCCCCTGTAATTTCTATAGCCTCTATTTCTAGGCCTAGATGGACCAGGACCCTAAAACAAAGAAAAAATGAAACATTCCAGAAATATGTCAAACTTTCTGGAGAACCCTGAGGAACTTTGAAAACATCATTGGAAACAGAAAAAATGTTGGTTCCCAGCATTTTCTCCTTTTCTCAAAATGTTTTCTGCTCTTTAACCCTTTACAAAAGAATCACAAGTTTGAGAAAGAATGCTTTTGAAAACATTGAGGGATATTGAAAAAAGTAATACTAACCAGCACTCTTTCTTCTTTTCCCACAATGTTTTCTATCCTTCCAAAGACAAATACCATCATTTGAGCCACACTGAATTTGTCATTTGCAAATGGCTTGCACACTTCTTAAATTTTGCCTTTTGGTAAAGAGTTAAGAAATAAATCCTCTCATTTGAATAACACTCAACTTGCGGTCCAACGAATCACCGAAATACCACCGAAACACCGAAATACCCGTATTTTTTATTGTTGGGTTCAAATAACTTACAAAAGTATGCAGGATTTTTTTCTTTCTTTTCTATTTCAGAAAATATACTTAATCATATTATTAATCTTATTATTAATGTTAGTATACACTGATCATTAATTTAAGTCGAGAACAATCACTGAAATAGTCGCGTGCCTGACCTGTTACACACCGAAATACCCGATCTCGATGATGACAATCTAGACCGAAGATTTATCAATATGAAATTATCACTTATATTTCTTTTGAATGATAAATACACACAATCCACTTCATTTGCGAAATAAGTAGACGGTGAGACCCAGATCAGACATTACATGATGTAAGTCTCTGATCCGACAAACACACAAGTTTTTCGGCACGTTCTGTTCTCTACTGTTCTGTTAAAGTGAAGCAATCAGAAATTTTCAGCTTGTCATCAGCAAAAACTTTCACTTTGGATAAGGCTTAAATTTTGTCTTCTGGTAAATAGTTAGCTAATTAGCCCAGAGGCTTATTCTAGGCCAGATGAAATATAGTATGATGTACATGAAGAGGCATTATTAAGCAAGGGAAATGACTTGCCCATAATTCTGTAGAAAACAGTTAAAGAGGGAAACAGAAGCAATAGCAATAAATATAAAAAATACAGGTAGCTCAACCTTTTTCCTCTGTCTTTTTGACTACCATCTATAATAGAAATGTAAAAGGATGTACATGTATATGTGCGGTTAATAGGTAAAAAGCATCCCTCATCTCCTACACAGTGTCATAAGGAGAGAAATGAAATAGACTTTATTTCATCAGCTTGCGGTTAATATTGGGAAATATTTGCCGAAAAAGGGAAAGGTATGTGAAAATAATGAGTGCCGTAAGGCACTCGTTATTTTCGCGGACCTTTCCCTTTTTAGGCAAATATTTCCCCATATTAACCACAACCTGATGAAATAAATTATATATTTCTTCTGATTATTTTGTCAACGAATGCCACTTTTAAAACTTAAAAACTTAAACAACTTAAAAAAGTAGTTCCAGATTTTCGGCAGGAGGAAAATATTCACTGTGACGGGGAAATAATTCTCCCCAGCTTAAATTACATTCCTTTACCCATAACATTTCTAAAAATCGACACATGAAATATAACAAATTACCTGCCAGTATGGTCTAGGTGGATACATTCCTTGGGGGAAAAATGCTGGACCTAGTGGGCCTTGAAACCTTGCAGGATTAGGAAATAACTGTCTGTAACCTTGATTACCAATCATTCTTGCATTAAGCATCTCCGGCATTGGCCCTGACCAGGGACATCGCTGTGGATAGAACATGTACATACAATCCTTCCTATGCTGGTCTGGCAAATATGGCAGCAATTTCTACAAAAAAAAAAGAATTATGAACCTTTTACTCGCATAGTGACATGTTTTCATGATTCTAGCCCGGCCGGGTAGCTGAGTGGTTAGCGTATCTGACTCGTGACCTGGAGATCGCCTCTCACCTCTGATGAATGTGAGAAAAGTAGTCAGTGGCTTTGGAAAGAAAGTTGTGTCAGTACTGATAAGAGAAAATCAGGAAACACGTGGGTGCAGACAATGTTGTTTAATATCACATATACAGAGTACATTATGATATTGGATATATATGCTGTTCATTTTTTCCCCAAGACATTTTGCAAAACATGCATTTTTTCACAGTGACTTACAATATTCATTTAATTTTTTAAGCATTCAAACCCTTAACGCTTTACCAAACAATCCCACGTTTAAACAAACCTGAAGAACAAGGCTTCTGAAAACATTTTTAGAAAAGAACAAAATGCCAGTGGCTAGTATTTTTTCCTTCTCTCACAACCTTTTCTACCTTATCAAGGATAGAAACCATCTCGTGAGCTATGTTAAATCCGTTGTCTGCGAGTACTTTCAAGATGGACCAACATAAAAAAAAATGGTTTGGTAAATAGCTAGTTGCTTTACAAATCGATTCCCAGAATCTTGATTGATATGGCTTCATGATCGTTAACGACTTTGTATTTAAACTCTACCACGTACACTAATATTGGAAATTCGCACTTGATTGTGTAAAAAGAAGCATACTTGCATTTTATACACACACGATTTAATTAAGCGAGTCAAATCAAGGAAATGTCGAGCTTACGTCACTTTTTGCTTACCGTGCAAGGAGAGCAACAGATACTAGGTCAACTCCCTGACAGTCATAAATACAAGATTTTGTCACTAGTTTATATTGATCAATCAACTGTTAACGTGGCTTCCAAATAAGTGTTCATTTATTAAGCTAGAGTTAGTGTTCGTGTTCAAGTTCATGCAAAATTAAGCGAGAAATCTAGGTTAAAACTTACCTGACCGCAAGAGCGAGAGATTTAATGACAACCGTGACCCCGATTGACCTTTTCTTCTGCAATTCTATTGGATAATCAACGTCAGCTGGGCAAAACGTAAACAAACAAGAGCATACCAAAACAAAATAATTCAATTCAGTATACGAACATATTACTAGAGCCAATTACCAAGTTGCAAATTTTGCATTTATTGCTAAAATTAATGTTCGAATTATAATGCGTGACACTGACAGTCAAAAATAGTGCGAGGAGTAGCAGTCTCTCCTGAATTTTCAGTGCACTGAAGCAAGAATCTACGCAGTCGTTGTTACTAAATATATCCATGTTCAATTGTATTCGTAACGTCTCGAGAGTTTCCGTGAATCAAAAAAGCTAGATCAGCAAGACGTCGCAGTTAGAGCTATCCGATCACCTGGCAGTTGAAATCCCCCTCTCTCTCTCTCAAAACATTGATGAATTATTTTTGAAGCTCATGAGCATTGTTATGTAACTCACCCATAAATCTTCGGCCAAGGTAATAGAATGCCATCACTATTTTCAATTAGCGAAAGAAAAAGTTCAAGGACGGCTTTGGTCACTTGGTAAGATGAATTCAATTATTAGCAAGGGTTAGCCATCTAGCATATGACTTTACAACTAACAGTCTGTCATCGATCTGCGTATCTGTAGGACAGGTACGGGTTTTATGGGTGATGCAGCATACATGTACCAGATAACAAAATAAATTACACTTGACCATTTCGAAGGTAGGCTATTGCAGACGATAAACAAAGTTCTGGCGATTTTAAATACTTTACCAGGGATCATATATATACACGATACGTTTTACGCGACTCAAATGATGGAAGTTGTTGTATAGACAGAATAAAGTAGGAGAAAAGAAAATACTGTTAGATCTTTTTTTTTTATCTAGGCCTACAATCTTTTCAGAAAACTTTTTCAGGAGCAGGGTTTTAGATACATGTATACGTGTATATACATACGAATAATCCGTGGTTAACATTGGATGTTAGGTAAAGGGTTGCATGTAAATTTCTCTGGTAATTTAGTTTCTTTACCAATAGCAGTATGCGAAATGACATGATTTTAGACTCTTCAAATTTTTAGACACACAGGATTTTTGACAAACTTTGCCCTCTGTAAGGATTGTAATTAAATCTTTTAAAAAGCCATCTTCCTCATGTTCGAACATAGATCTACACAGGATCATAAAGCTGGCAAATGGGCTATTCATTACCTTCTGAAACAAGTTGCAACGGAAATCGTATACATGTATATGACCCTTGGGTGCACCAGGGATTGTATATAACATATGTAAATTTACGATCCCTGGGTGCGCACAGCTAACAAATTTCATATCAATCACCCTAGTGATGTATAGATAACCAACAAGAGCTTCGCAGAGCAGCGCATATACGCCCGAAGGGGCTTGTCAGTGAAATGGGTTAAAGTGAAGGATGTACTGTGAAAGAACAAGACACTGGACTGTTAGGGATCACATATGAGTCCATGGAGTTATTTGTTCTTCTGCACTGCATTTCTCCTCAATTTGATCTATGCACCTGTGAAGTATCATTTTTACACCACTAATAGTTTTTGAGTTATGCTCCTTACAAAATTTAAGTAAGAAAAAAAATCAAAGGGCAATAACTCCTAAACTATAGGGCCAAAAGTTATAGCTCTAAAACCCTGCACTTCTCCTCAATGTCATCTATCAACCTGTGAAGTTTCAGGTTTATATCTCATGTAGTTTTCGAGTTATGTACTAGACAAAATTTGAGTAAGAAAAAAAAAAAAACTGTAAAAATGAAGATCAAAGTGGAATTACTCAAAATTCGCGCTAGGTAGAGTTATTGTTCTTGCGCACTGTACTCCGTAATATTGCAACAAACACGCATACCAAGTTTGAAGTCGTTCTGACTTGAGATGACAAAGTTATATTCCGGACAAGCACTAAATGCAGTAAAAATGACAATCAAAGGGAAATAACTCAAAGACAGCACGAGGTAGAGTTACAATTCTTGCGCACTGCACTTCCAAATATTGCAACAAATAAGCATACCATATTTCAAGTCATTCCTACTTAAGATGACAAAGTTATACTCCGGACATGCAAGAAATGCTATAAAATGAAGATCAAAGGGGGAATAACTCAAAATTCATGCTAGGAAGAGTTATGGTTCTTGTGCACTGCACTCTGTAATTTTTCAACAATCATGCATACCAAATTTGAAGATGTTCAGACTAGAGATGACAAAGTTATATTCCGGACAGGCAGAAAATGCTGTAAAAATGACGATCAAAGGGAAATAACTCAAAGACAGCATGAGGTAGAGCTATGGTTCTTTTGCACTGCACTCCATATTATTGCAACAAACACAAATGCCAAGTTTCAAGTCAATCGGACTGGAGATGACAAAGTTATGCTCCGGACAAAGAACTGGACGCCGCTCGCCCAGAAGCCCATACGCCATGGGTGATCCCATAATATGTCCCGTCTTCGACGGGCGTATAAAAAGTCAGACAAATCTCATCCTTTTTTTGTTACGTTTTATAAGGCCTTATCCAGCTGAAGTCGTCAAACCACAGAAATAAATCATACATCTAGCAATGACAATCATTGATTTCAAAACACAGCTTGCTTAGCCCAAGCTTGGGTTCGAACCAATAACACCTGGTTTACTTTCTAGCAACAAAAACAAAAAGTTAGCTTCATCCAAAGTGCAAAGCTGTTGCAGATGATAAATTTTACTATAGTTAAGGATTTTATCATTGGAAGGTGAGATAACATTGTGGGAAAAGGAGAAAATGCTGGTTACCAGCATTTTCTCCTTTTTCCACAATGTTTTCAAAATGCCTTGTTGGGGTCCTTACAATGCATGATAGGTGGGTAAAGACTTACTAACTGAGCCACTAGTTCTCAGGACAACAGGTTTTAGCCAACTTCTAGAGAAATGTTACCTTCCAAACCTTCAAAAACTATCCCTATGAATTGCTGTAACTTGCTACCAACTGAATAAACTTTATACCTCTCTGAATTGAAAGCATTGGCAGATAACAAATAAAATGTAGCTCAAATATTGAGATTTGCTTCTTGAAAGGTTAGAACATTGTAGGAAAAGAAGAAAATGCTGGTTACTGGCATTTTCTTCTATTCCTGCGATGATTTCAAAAGACTCTTTTCTTATGGTCGATACAACTTGGGTTTGTGTGGTAAAGGGTTAACTCTTGCACAGACAAATTAAAAGTCTAAACTGTATTTAACTATGTATCGAAAAGACCTACACAATGTCATTGCTTCAGACAGGTGCTTGCTTAGTTCAGGTAAATTTCATTATAACTTCTCTTGGGACTCATGAAAGGTGTGCTTAGTACAGGTTGCTTGCTTCATGGAGGTGGGCAGACAGATTTTTGCTGTAAAACATAAACGTCTTTCAAGGGCTAGAAATACGATCAGCTTAGAGACACTTTTCAAGTGCCTGTGAACAGTATAGATAAAAGATTGTTGTGTTTGTGTTTGAGTCTTGTAATGTATCTGCAAAGGTTCTCTATTGAGAATAACTGAAATAACACAAGCGTGCTTACTACAGAAACTTTAATACAAGAACTAAAGAAAGTTGTCCAGCAGACGAACGTTACATACATAATGCGCATGCTCAAAGATATACTATAGTCTTTATCAAACAATCGTAGATGTAGTTATTAAACATATATAGAACATTTCCCTTCTTTTTTAAAAAAAAATAAAGGTAAGACTAGGGTTAAAAAATCTTTCTCAATGGAAATAAGAAAAATCGTCTGCTGGGAATATCATAAAGCATCTCGGATTACATAGCGGTATGTGTCTCTCATTCATACAAGTAATTAACACTATCTATATCAAGTCGTCCACTCCTCGCCAGTATAACGCCTGTTTTCCTTTACAACCCTGCCAGATCGTGTTACATATGACTTATCCTGATAACTGGATGGGCTTGTTTCATGCTGTACGGAGGTGCTTGGGGAACTTTCATTTTGCAAAATGTTCGAATCAAATGGGCAAATATCTGATACATCTTCATTTGTTTGATTTAAATGAAGACGATTTCTCCTGTAAGTACTACCATCCATCGTTTGTACAAGATATGATCTTTCACCTAACTTTTTCAGGACTTTTGCTGGTTTCCAAATTTTTCCAAGTTGAATGCGCACTGCGTCATTTATGCGTAAGGGTTTTAATACCTTCGAGGATTTGTCATAATCTTGTTTTTGTTTACCTTTTGACCTATTTACCGAAAGGCGGACTTTTTTAGGGTCAACTTGGTCTGGTTGCAGCGCTTTACTCGTAATTGGAACAAACGATTTTGTTCTACGACCAAGCAATATTTGTGCAGGGGAATATCCACAATCTAGTGGCGTGTTTCTGTACTCCAGAAAAAGCACATAGGGACTTTCTTTATCGTCCCCTGCCTTTTTCATAAGCTTTTTAGCTATCCCTACACCCTTTTCCGCCAAACCGTTTCCTCTTGGATAACGCGGTGACGAAGTTTGGTGCTCAAATAGCCAAGTTTTCGAGAAATCGCGAAATTCGGTACCTACAAATTGCGGTCCGTTGTCTGTGATAAGAATATCGCAGACACCATTTCGCGACATATGAACCATGAGTTTTCGAATGACAGTCGAAGATTTCATGTCTGGTAGTAAGTCTACTTCAAAAAACCTGCTGTAATAATCTATCGTCAATAGGTAGTTTTGTCCATCAAAATGAAATATGTCTGCACCTAGCTTTTGATATGGTCTGTCTGGAAATTCTGACGGAATCATAGGTTCTTTTGCATTTGAATTTCTATGTGTAAGACATACTGGACAGTTCAAAACGTAATCGGTGACTTGTTTGACCATGCCTGGCCAAAATAAACTGTCTTTAGCACGTTCAACAGATTTGGTAACGCCCATATGACCTTTATGGATTTGTGAAAGGGTCTCATTTCGCAAAGAGGCGGGAACAATTATTCTCTGACCTCGGAAAATTAGGCCGTCCTCAACTGATAACTCGTCCCGATGATTAAAGTAATCCAGGACTTTCGGATCACAATTAGAACGCATTTCAGGCCAGCCTTCAATTATAGTCCGTTTCAATGCTCGCATTTGCATGTCACTTTCAATGCCTGACTTTATTTTGTCTAGTCGTTTGTCTGTAACGAACAATTGCTTTCGTATCACGTGAACGTGTAAATCAAGACCTTCGATCATCTTCTGATCTGTTTCATTGCGTGATTGACGAGAAAGGTAGTCACTGACTGGAATGTCTTTTCCACTCACATGAAATGTTGTACTTCTGTAACTGAAGCAACATTCTTTGAAGGCGCGGAGGGGCTGCAGCAAGTGGTTTTTTCATAATTGATTCAATTGGCTTATGGTCACAATGAACTATGATATCTCTACCACACGTAAACTGGTGGAACCTTTTGCAGCCATATAAAATAGCAAGTAATTCCTTCTCTATCTGTGCGTACATGCATTCGCTCTTGGTCAGACTCTTTGAAGCGTAGGCGATTGGTCGGCCATCTTGAAAGATGCAGCACCCTAACCCAGATTTAGACGCATCAGTTTCAAGAACTAGTTCTTTATTAGGGTCATAATATCCTAAAACAGGTACATCAGTGATTAACTGTTTGACATTGTTGAATGCCCTAGTTTGAGTCTCGTCCCAAATGAAATCTGATTCTTTTTTCAACAATAACCTAAGAGGATTTGTCACCTCAGCAAGATTTGGGGCAAATTTTCCAAGATAGTTAACCATCCCTAGGAATGTTTGAAGTTTCTCGCGGCTGTCTGGGACTGGTAATTGCAAAATAGCCTCGATTTTGCTCGGATCAGGTTTCAACCCTGTACTACTAATGATATGTCCAAAGAAAGGAACTTCGGTTACGCCGATTGTACATTTGTCGGGATTGAAGCAAATACCTTTTTCGCGGGCTCTGTTCAACGCATTTCTTAGATTTTGGTCATGTTCAGTTCTTGTCTGTCCGTACACCAGAGTATCATCTACAATGGCCTGAATACCTGGCAAGCTCTCGAAAATTTCGCAAACTTTTTGCTGAAAAATGTCTCCTGAAGAGCTTATCCCAAATGGAAGTCTTAAGTAACAATATCTTCCAAAAGGTGTATTAAATGTAGTCAGCAGAGACGATTGCTCGTCTAACTGAACATTCCAATATGCGTGTGTTATGTCCAAAATACTGAAATATTTTGCACCGGCAAGTTTAGATGTAATGTCATCTAGCGTCGGCATCTGAAAATGTGGCCTGCGAATTGCTTCGTTTAAAGCTTTTGGATCAAGGCAAATTCTCAGTTTGCCAGTTTTTGGCTTTTCCACTACGACTATGGAACTTACCCAGTCCGTTGGTTCTGTAACACGTCGAATAATTTTGTCTTTGACCATTTGATCAAGCTCAGTCTTGAGTCTATTTTTCAAGGCTTCTGGTATTCTGCGTGGAGGATTGACAGTCGGTGTCACATTGTCCTTCAGGTGTAAATGACATTTATCTGGAATTGTCCCTATACCTTTGAAAAGGTCACTGTACTCTCGTAAAACGGAGTCTTTTGTCAAGTGTTCATTTGCGTCATTATCTACAGAGTATGTCAGTTTAATTAGTCCCAGGTCAATTGATGTTTTTGTACCTATCAATGGCGGAGACTTAGTGTGTACAATGTAGAAGCGTGCAGACAATTGCGAATCGCGATATCGACAATTCAAATTGATCATACCTTTCGCATTAAGCATTTCTCCAGAATACGAAATTAATTTGCAATCTGGAGGTTTTAGGGAACCTTTAATACCTAACAGCTGAAACTGTGTGAATGGAATGATATTTGCACTACTGCCCGTATCAATTTTGAACATCACTTTAGACATTTTCGGACCAATTTGTAGATTTTTTGTTTTTACTTCTGACACCATGTTGTGTTTGTGTTTGAGTCTTGTAATGTATCTGCAAAGGTTCTCTATTGAGAATAACTGAAATAACACAAGCGTGCTTACTACAGAAACTTTAATACAAGAACTAAAGAAAGTTGTCCAGCAGACGAACGCTACATACATAATGCGCATGCTCAAAGATATACTATAGTCTTTAT
This sequence comes from Hippopus hippopus, assembly GCA_946811185.2. Lineage (NCBI taxonomy): Eukaryota > Metazoa > Mollusca > Bivalvia > Cardiida > Cardiidae > Hippopus > Hippopus hippopus. Next base: position 34,515,935 of record OX328101.1, read on the forward strand.
CAAACAATCGTAGATGTAGTTATTAAACATATATAGAACAGATTAGACTGCACACTCTGTGCACTCTGATCTTGGATCCATACAATCTGCAAAAGTCACTGTTTCCACTTATGGCAATTGAACAAGTTAACTTTGTGACCACACCAACAAAAAAGCTGTTACAAAGAATCTAATGTGCTTTATCCCTTTACCAAATGACAAAATTTTGGACTTGTCCAAATTGAAAGCATATGCTGGCGACAAATTAAATGTAGCTCAAAAGGGAAAAGTTGTCTGAGAAAGGGTAGAAAACATTGTGGGAAATGGAAAAAATACTGATTATTGGCATTTTCTCCTTTTCCCACATGGTTTTCAAAAGCCTTCTTCCTCAAGGTTGTAGAAGTCGGGATTGTGCGCTAAAGGATTAATGACGGAAAAGGCAAGGACAAACTACATAATACACATTTTATTTCTCGGAAAACAATACAGAATCTACAAGTACATGTAATGTACATGACATCACAATCACGTAATTCCAAATTAAGTTTGTGATTGTGTTGCAAAATCAAATTTGTGAATGAATGATGAAGTGGAAATCTAAGAAAACTAGCCTTTATAGTACTACATAAACGATACATTTTCAGTTGGAAAAAAGAATATTTTCAAAACTGTTAGATGCTCCTCAATGAGTGAGATTAGTTGGCAGAAACCAAATCATGAGTGGATGCACAGATGGACAACACAGCAACCTGTCCACACAAATTCTATTGAGGAGCATGATAATATAAAGTATTTTCTACTTTTCCAACAAAGTTTTCTACTTTTTCAAAGACAAGTCCAATCCTCTGAGCCACATTTCTTTGTCTTGCAAGTCCTACAAGTTTTGATGTGGCAAAGGTTCTGTTGCAAGATAAAGGGTTACCTGCATTTTCCTCGTTTCCAACAATGTTTTCTACTGTTTAAGAGACCAATCTCATCATGAGAGCCACATTTTCACAACCTTTTGACATTGGTAAATATAAAATTTTGTTGTCTTGCTAGGAGTTAAACTGGCCGACATTGAAAGCATTTGTAGACACCGAAGAAAATGACCTCCAAAAGATGAGATTTCTCTGAGAAGGAATGGAAAGCACCTTGCACTGTTAACCCTTTAGCACACAATCCTGACTTTTAACTACCCTGAGAGAGATGGCTTTTGAAAACATTGTGGGAAAAGGAGAAAATGCTGGTAACCAGCATTTTCTCCTTTTCTCACAATGTTTTCTATCCTATAAAAGAAAGAAATCATCGTTTTAGCATCATTCAGTTTGTCCTCTGCAAACAGCTTTGAATTAGGTCCAGTTAAAAAAACAGTTGTGTGGTTAAGGGTTAAAAAGAAAATGCTGGGTACAATCACTTTCTTTTTTTTTTTCACAATGTATTAAAAAGTCTAGTTTTTCAGGGCTATAAAAGCAGTGGATCATATACCAGTCCTTTACCAAACTATTCCAAGTTTTAACAACCCTGACAGACAAGATATTTGAAAACATTTTGAGAACAGGAAAAAAATGCTGGTAACCAGCACTTTCACTTTTTCCCCACAATGTTTTGTACTCTGTCAAAGACAAATCCCATTGTATGAACCATACTCTATTTGTCGTCAGCAATTCCTTTCAGTTTGTACAAGTTTAAAGTTTTGTAGTTTCGTAAAGAGTTACCTGCCATGAGATAATTAGATCAAACAATTTCAGTCAGATTCTTCCTGCAGTTCGCTGGTATCAGATTTATCATGCAACAGAACATATTCCCTTGAACTGAATCCAAACTTTATAACATCTTTTTCAAATAACTCTACATATCTCTGAGGTTCTATCTTCTTGTTATTCACAAATGTTCCATTGGCTGAGTTTAAATCAATGATGTACGGAGCTATTCTAAACGCTCTGCGACCACCATCTTTTTCGTATGGAACCATTCTATACTGATAGACAGCATGTTGTTTCGAGCAAGATGGATGATCAATTGGTATGTCAGCAATCAATCTCTCGCGACCAAGCAAATACGCACTTTGACGGTGCATATGAAATGGCTTCATAGGTTCATCGTTCTTGAATGGGTAAAGACGCCATCTTTTCTTTGGCTTTCTTGCTTCAGGTGGTTCATTGTATTTTATTACGATACCTTTATATGTGTTAGTATCTTCTGTTAATTTCCCAGACAGTTCAAAATTAGGAGTTTCCTTTGGTTTGGCCTGAGTGTTTGCATTATTACTATCTGCTTCTTGTTGTCTACCATATCTCTCATGTTCTGACAGATGGCTGCGTCTTTGATGGTAACTTTGCTGCCTTCTGTCATTGTTTCGTCTCCGCTCTTCATGCTGATTTTGCATATCTTCCTCACTATCAGGTTGTTCCCTTTTGATGGGTCTGTGATCATGCCTAGATCTGTGACCATCTCTGTCTCGACTGTCTTGACTGAGATCTCTTACTTGCCTTTTGGAATATTTTTCTTCTTGATCAGAGTCAGAGAGAGGCTCTTGTTTTATTTTTGATAAACCTTCAGCAACAGAATACTTCTCTTTATGTTTGTGCTTGGCTGATTTGTGTTTATGCTGAAAATAAAAAGCAGATGACATTTATTATATGAAAAAATCAAATACTGATAATGGTTCACCTATAATTACTGCTCAGCCTTGATATTTAATGTATTTGCTACAGGCCACTTCATGAAACATTCAGGGAAAATGAGCAATTGCTTATGACAAGCAATTGTTCATGATCTCTGAAAGTTTCCTACAGGATTCATGATAGGCACAGTATTTAGAAGTAAGCATTCAAACTGTCTCCTACAAGTTACTAATTTACATTCATTACAGTTTGGTTGGTCCAACTTCATCTCGCACAGTGCACAGTAAGCAATCAATTAGATTTTTCATTGGAGATGAATATGAAATTTCAGACACCTGTGTGTATTATATCATATTACCCTGTAAGTTAACTGGTCTATTACAGTTACTAGTGCTACCTGTGGAATCCTACAAGTCTCCGTGTCAGGCACTAAGCCACACATCTTTTGATCATTTCTTGTTATCAACCGTATATACTGTGGGTCCCTCAAATTTTAGTTTTTTTTAATGATTATTACCTCGATCATGCAAAGCAAATGAAAAGCTGTCTAGCTGTGCAAAAAACTACGTAACCCACTCCAAAGTGTTCCCACTGTGAGTATCAACTCTTTCAGCACCAAACTGTAAAATAAAGTGTGGTCTTCTTTACTTTGAATATCTTCCCTTCCACATGGCGCATCAATCTAAAATTTACAACTCTGTCTGCACAAAGTGTCTACTATCAGTCACATTTGACATTTCTGATTCGAAGTTTTGATAAATTTCATTAATTTAATAAGTATGTAGATTTGTGCTAGCTGCTCATGCTGTACGTGGAAAATGTGCAAGACAGTAGACACATACATTGTCACTTTCCTTTTGCCTTTTGTAAAAGTAAAAAACACATCTGATAACAAATCAGTGCTTTGCTATAATGCCAAAATTAATTGAAAATCAGTGATTCCAAGCATTAATGATACTTGGTTGCCACAACAACGTCAGCTACATTAGTAGGATGCTTGACTGCCATAGGAATGCAATTATGCAATTGTGTGAGTATTTTCAGCAAACTGATCATGTTCCAGACCTCCAGTGACTGACGCCAAAACGGACCCCATTACTGACTTGACACAATGTGCAAGAACGCTTTAAAACAGCATCATGTACGCCAAGACTGTATGGAATAAGCAAATTTACTGTTCTGCCCCACCTTAGGCATGTTCGTTTACCTTCCTCTAGCAAGAAGACCATAATGGGCTAATTGTTTGCTATAGGCAAGATGTCATTCGCTTGCTTTCTTTTCTCCGATGAGTCAAGTAATTCATCACTTCATTAGATGTATGTGCCATCGTATCAATGCTTGCATCCATAGAAGAGGTGGCCTCAAATACTCTTTTTGCCTTTTGTTAGTTGATTAGAGACTTTTATTTTTGACCCTCATAGCCTTTGACCAGCAAATATTCCCAAATATGGCAATAGTTTTGGAATTCATAATGCACTGTAAATTTGGCATACTTCTCTAAAAATCTTAATACTAGATATCGTATGTTTATAAATGGAACACACAATAGTTGCTACGATAAAATAGAAGTGCACACTTTCTTTTGCAAAGGAGTATATCTAAAACCAACCTCTTTACGACTTTAGACCTGACACTTAGATTTTTGTCTTATAGGCTTAAAAAGAACAAGAAATTGTATAGATCAGATTTAAAGTTCTTTAGTATCTGATCTTGATGCATACTGTCTGCAAGAGTCCGTATTTTCACCTATGGCAGCAAAAGGGTAAGGGCTTTTCAAAGTATTCACCGGAAAGGAAGATAATACTGCTTCCCAGCATTTTCTTGTTTTATCACAAGGTTCTGCAGTCTTTCAATCGCAAAAGGTATCAATGGATTGACATGTATGTGTCTCCTGCAGTTGCTTTCAGTATGGAAAAGTCTAACATTTTGTCATTTGGTAAGAAGTTAAGTAGTTTTAGCAGACGGTAGAGATGCAATGCTTACACAATTACACATAACCCTGAGAACTCCCTAACATGGAATTTGCTTGGCAACTTTCTGTCTCCTTTCTCTCTCTCTCTCTCATTCGGCAAAATATTTTTGCTGTATCATAATGGTTACTGTCCATAGATCTCTCTTTCTCTCTTTCATCACTCTGCAAGGGGGATTAATTTTTAAGTTTTAATTACTTTGATTTTTTTTTTTGTCCATAGATCTCTCTCTCCTTCTCTCTCTCCATAGATCTGCCCCCCCCTTCTCTCTGTCTCAATCATTTTGTATGGATATTTATATACGTTTCATAATGGTTTTTTGTCTGTAGATCTCTCTTTCTCTCTTTATTATCTCTCCATATAGTGACCTCTCTCTCTCTCTTACTTATATCACTTAGTATGAGAAATTATTCATGTTTTTTTTTTTTTTTTCAGAAATTTTATTCTATCAAAAAAGTTGGATTTACGTTTCATGGTGTTTGGTTCTGATTCCCGCGTTTGAGAGGCTTAGCTTGTTCTTTGGTTCTGTTGTGGCCAATCGATTGTGACAGAACATGTTCATTGGTTCGATCCCCGTGAGAGTGTATATTGAACCAGGTCCCTAGATTTTGTATAAGCAACCATTTTCTAGACAACCCCATGTTCCAAGGAACATTATTGAAAACATTGACTAAATAGACTGATTTAATTGCAACCTATTCCACCATTTTTTCTTCCTTTGTAAAGGATAAAGTCAAATTGGCTAATCCTATGCATCGGCCAAACCTGTGCATGTCTCGTAATGTCATTTCCCACAACACATGCTCCAAACTGTTGCCTGTACCATCATGGTAGAATTGAATCAGGAAGCCTTTCATGCAATAAAAGTAGACAATTCTGTCCAAACCAGGTCCTAAAATGTGTCTAAAAATTATTCTGGAAGTTGGCAGAACTAGCCCTGCCTTTATGCAAAGCCTGTTTTGTTTACAAACAAGAACAGGGTATGCTTCATTGATTCAAAGCCTGTAAATATAATTTAAATGCAAAAGCCCATCTCCAAAACATGGATGATAATAACTATGATAGTTTTAAAAGTTGTGCACCTACCTTCCAATAAGCAATACTTTATTCCTTAAAATTGCTAAATTATTAGTGACACAGCTGCGTGTCTCCCCACTTGACCTTTCTATTAGGCTTTCAAAATGAGGTTGTGTACAACTACAAGTAATCTTAAAGTCTGTTTCACAAAAGAACCTAGTCTGACCCCGGAATGAATCCCATAATCTGACTTGGAATGAATTGTTTATCTCAATTACTTTTTTTAAATGCATTGAATCTTATATGAAACTGTGTTTCTGCAGTCAATCATAAGTTTTAGCCCTGGTTTTTAAAGCCCTTAAGAAATAGGCTTTTGAAAAACATTGTGGTAAAAGGAGAAAATGCTCATAGTGAGCATTTTCTCCGTATACCACCATGTTTTCTAGCCTTCTAGAAACAATTCCATTCACCTGAGCCACAGGTAATTGGTTATCTGCATGTAAACAAGAATCTGCAGTAAATTTTAAGAACATGTTACCCTACTTTTCTTATTCAGTCTTTAAAATGCCGATTGGTTTTATGAAACAGACTACAAACAGTGTATTTCTAGTGTGTACATTCCCGAGTTGAGACACATGGTTTTCATCTAGTTTAAAACATTAGAATTTCGACGCAACAACTGTTTTGGATTACTGCACTGGATTAGCCGACAAAAATAGAGTTGCTATAGCATTATGCTCTAGGACAACTTTGTGCGATCACGTTAAAATGGGAATCTAACTTGAATGTCACAAGTACAAAGGTGAGTGTTGGTAATTATAGTCTTGTGTTATGTTTGTTTAAGTGAGTTGTGTTTATGCAAAATTTCTGAATTAATGCTTAAGTGCACAGGATTAGCCCACACCACTGTAGTAGGGCAATAAATTAAACGCAGGGTGCCGTAGGGCGAACTTTCCTATAGAGCATACACGATGAATGTCAAGATGAAACATAACGTATGTTGGGGCTGATAAATAGGACTAGGCATATTTAAATATGACCGGCAAATTCAATGTCAAACTCCATGATAGGGAGATCCCGAGATAATGCCCGAGGTACACAATAATCATAAAGCTTTTAACATGTTTTCATTTTTGGCCAGAGTAATCTATGTATTATCTAAAATTTACTGTTTAACTAAAACTTTGAGTGTTAACTGTTATGATATTGTTCATATCTCATCTATTAGTTCTAGTTGGCAAGGGATATGCCAGCGCCGCGATTCCGCGATATTATCGTAGTAAAATCAGAGAAATCTCATTAAAAAATCTCCAAACGCAAGAAAAAATTGCATCCAAAACATAAGATCAGTGATCACATGAAAAGAATTTTCACTTTCGTTTCCGATAGTCAATAAGAAGGGACATAAATCATTCAGACTGGTGTATGCCTGTTTATAAATTGGTATCATGTAGCTGCTCGAATCTAGACTGCATTGCGCACTTTTTATAATCCTTTTGGACAAGCGCTTGTTTTTATTCCGTAAAGCATTTTTCGTGTAACAAGTTTGCAGACAGAGTTTTCGATCGAAAAGTGCCACCAAAAAAGAAGCTGAAGCCCAAAGAGGGCAACAAAAACAATTCTCCAAATGATTAGCCCTAACTCCTAGGCTCCGAGTAAAAATATGGCTTCAATACCATGACTGGTTTTGGTATGATCATGAGAAAAACTTCATGTGTACTACTGCCGAGAACTGCACTATTTGAAAACGCTATCAGTCTGTACAAACAATTTTAAGACATCTTGAAAGTATTCTGTTAGGATCACAAACACACACTGTAACTACCCCTAAATTCATGCTTGGATTTTGAAACTGCCGTCAAAAAAATTGACTCTCTGAGATCGGCAGGAATAATAATATGCATAAAATGTGTAACTTGGTTGTGTAAAGAGGAGATTTGCTGCACTTCTTTGTAATGTATTTGAAGGATCAGCAGAACATCGTTACAGAATTTTACAATTCTGTTTCAATAAAGTTTAAGTATGTGTCATAGGCTATGATATCTTAGAGGAATATGTTAGAACTTTGTAGCAGAATGGGGGATGAATTTATATTTACTTCAGTTCAGTTTCTGAGCAAGTTTGTATCCCTTTTTGGCATAATATCAGCAACTCCCCATCGCTATATCGCGAAAACCCATGAAAATCATAATTATGCGGCAAATGAATTGCAATTCTATTTCGGATTCATTCCGTATACATCAAGTACAATATTGTTTAGCTGAATGAAGCTGAAATTCTATTTAATTCTCATCTTTTAACTCATAAAACAATGCTACATATGTGCATAGAACTGTATAGTGGTGGGGAGTTCCTAGTATTATGCCCACCTTTTATAAATTCACTCGGCAATTACAACAAGTATCTCATAATTTTTTTAAAAATCTCGTTGAAAAAATCCATTTGGGATTTTTCTCTGGTAGCTTTAGTGTGACAGGCATATCCCGGAGTTAGTCTCAATAATGAGACACTACGGTGATATTTTTCATATTTGGACATTTATTGTGCACCGTACCGTCTCAAGTCCATCGTAAATTTTCCAGTAGCAAAGATAGAGCGCTATACTAACTTTCTATTTCATTTGTTTAGTCTGTATTGCAGCGAAATGCAACTGACTTTTTGTAACAAACATGACCAAACACAAATTAATAAACCTTTCATTACATAAAGAGCTTGTAGAAGTCATTTATAACGTAAATCTTGGAAAAAACACTGGCGAAATTTATCGTGCGTGGTGGCCATTTTGTCTGTTTTCATAACGTAAACAACTCGAGTAACAGATGAAATGCACGGTTTTCTCTATGTTCAGCGTTTAAATTGAAAATATTTGTATTTCAAACGAAGGGTTATTAAATAGGCAAGCAACAGGTATGTTTAAATCCTAGTTTAGTGCTTTATTTGCGGAATTATGAGAGTTCAAACTTGCGCACAATAATCTGTGCGGAGCTTTCAACTTAATTTGTCTTGATCGTCTCTGTACCCAGAGGCGACCTGTCAATAAGTAACATCGCCTTTGGCCCAAAGTTTGGGGACAGTTATCTGTACTAATCCCGGAGTTGGCCGTCTATTTACCCTTGGACTACGTGATCTGCTTCTCATTTGCTTACGCCCAAATCCAGACGCGTCGCTTTCACTACTACTTGTCCTTGATCTGTGGCGTCTGCGTTCTTTAACCATTGTGTAACGTAGAATTTACGTCGTTTTTGTCTAGGAAATGCTGTGAAAGGTCTTGTTGTTGTTGTTGTTTTAAATACTTCCGCTTAATATACTGCTTTCCACATTTCGTAATTTTGGAAATGAAGCAGGATACCAGCGGTAGGCCTAAAATACGCAATGGAAATTTTTTTCACGAAATGGACGAAATGGAAATCGTTTCCACGAAATGGAAATCGCCTCTGACTTAATTTGATACCTTCTAAAATTTGGATCAAAATATTTCGACCGCTTACAGTATATCTAGATCTATGTAACTCAGAAAGAATTTATTGAGAAAAAGATCTAGTCTATATGTTTGAGTTTCACTAGCACAACTCGTCTCGAAATGCGTCAGAATCGCTGTAAATTTGAATTTATTTTTCGGGGGTAGGTCCCCCGAACCCCACTTGAGACAGGGTTAACAAACCCCTCTCCATCTCCAAAACAAAGGGTAACCCTAACGCTATACTTGTGATTGTTTCTCCGCTAAGGGCTAGAGCGTAGAGCGCACTGGATCAAAGCCAAAACAAAATAAAAACAGAGCTACCCTCCGAATCGAAGGTAGGCCTCCTGTCCTAACCAGCCAACTATATCTAATAAGAAAGTCAAATTTTAACCAGGGATCTTATATATATGTGTGTATATACGATCCCTGTTTTAACCGATCTAGATCTACAGCAAAATTGCAAATAAAGGTAGTAGGCAATAGATCTAGGGAAAGAAGTGGACGTTTTAATAGATCAAAACTGGACTAGAATAAAGGAAACGAGAGAAATTAAAGCTCCTAAATATCATTGTGGATTGGTCTCGGGTCTGAAACGGTCACCGTCAGATTCCATTGTGATTTTATGGTCAAAGGGAAAAAACTCGTACAATCTGTTTATCCATTAGTTATGAAGAGTACTCTCCCTTATTGTTAACCCCCCCCCTTCGGAATACTCTTTTTCTCAACTATTATAAACAGTCGCACCGAAACTTTAAGAACCGGTGCAAGGTTAATTTATACCCATACGGTCTGTCGAAAAACCCGGACCCTCTGTTAACCCTTATCCTGCTAAATAAGTAAAATGAAACTTTCAAGCCGACAGTAAAAACCCAATTTTTGCTATTTCAAAGGAGTTTTCTTTTGGAAAAATGTTCTGATTGGACCGTGTAGATTCAAGATCAGACTGCACGTTCATAAGTACACCCAAGTTTAGTCTGTGCTGATTCTTAAAGTTATGGTTTGCCCGCTGGTATTTTTCTGTCATAGGCAGGATGCTGTTGCGTTATTTTAAAACAATTTATTGTCTAAGGGATTAAGTGTTCAAATTAATAGAGAGTGACCTCCCCTCTTATAACCCCCGTCCACTCCAAAAAAAAAAGGGGGGGTGTCTAAACTGGAATCAACATCAATAATATCGGGAAAAAACATAGCTTTCATCTCCATTTATTAGCTTGGAAGATTCAGGTATGCTTTCACTTTCTGTCCCCTGTTCCTTACGGTCAGTGATCAAGGAAATGATTGGAAATTGACAATTCAGCCCACATTAACGATATTTGTTAATAACCTCGAAAACCTAATTGAACGAAAACATGTCGTTGGTTTATAAGTTTAAATTGTAACATAAGAAAGCTTATTTATCGTATACATTCATCAGTTGATAAATTTTATTATAAAAATTATAGTTATATTCTGTGTGAGCTCTTACTTTGATAACCGAATTGTTACTTCCAAGTTTAAATTTTGGCGGTCGCCTTTTTTACAAATGTGACGAAATACAAGGGAGACTACCACCTGTTTACAATATAGTAAACCACGTCTGCAGTTGGTTTTTCTTTCTTTTGTCTGCTGTCATGATATTTTTTCAGAAGTAGCAGCATCCACAATCCTGTCTTAAACTTTACTAGAAATAACGACACATCTACGAACATTTTTTTAGATACAGATCGTATTCACAAACTGCAATGATGTTTATTCGTCTTTGGTTTTATGCTGTCCACAAATATAAGGGACGTAACTCTGCTATTAAGAAAGTGATGTCAGTATGTACGAGTTTTCTCCCTTTGACCATAAGATTATTCCTAATTTAAGCCGGTTTCGGTTCAGGCCGCACAGAATTTCCCATTGACGAAAATCAGGGTGGAAAGAAAGTAAAAGTGTTCATGAAGTACAGGAACTTCTAAAAGTCGCACAAATTATTAGATAAATGAATGAACGAACGGGATGTTTTACCCCACCATAGGCTGTCTTAGTTTTAGGAAGAATCTTGTTCGTTTTATTTCCTATGCCGTTTTCCTGGCAAAATGGAACTGGTGGATCGAATTGATAAAGGTTTAAAGTTGAAACAAAAATAATGATAATAATGAGCAGATCTATATTATATTCTCTGTAAATTCTTAAAAGAATAATATACGAACTTGTCATATTTGTGTTCACGCCCCTTATGAAATTACATATATGCTACGAAATCGTAAAATAGAAATCGCTTGACGAAATGGAATTTATCAGGAAATTAATTCTAGATTAGGAGTGGGGTAGAAAATAGTTATGTAAGAGAAATACTGCAATAATTTTGAATCATTTTAAACTGATTTTAAATGCACTTTTTCGTCATAATTTTATCAGTCTATATCCCTTATTATGTGAATTTTTAGAAAATGGAATCGGTGGGCAAAATGGAAATCGGAGGTCTCTGCTGAATTGAAATAAAAAAGACTATTGCAATTTATAATAATAAATTTGGAAAGAATATTACACAAAACGAATTTTTGTTATATAGACCTAGTCATACTGGTTACCAGCATTTTCTCGATTTCCGTCAAATTTTTCGTAAGATACTATTCTCGGAGTCATTAAAACTCCGAATGGTGTGGTAAAGGGTTAACATCCCTTGACATGAACCTTAGCTGCAGTCTTGATGCACAGTTCATTTTGAATACTTTAATTTATTGAGGTTTTGTAAGAGTTGAGCTTAAAAATTACTGTGTTTAAGTATATCCAATGCTCGCACCGTTGGCATAACAGACATAATGGTATGGTGACACTTGGCTGTGACACAATATTTTTATGCAGAAACAACGGAAACTCAGACATTGTAAATAATCAAATACGAACTAAAACGCACACGCGTACAGTGTAGTTTTCAAGATTAGACGTTAATTAATCCAACTTAACGTTGGCAAGTAGCAAGCATAGCATATTGCGGTCATAACTGTGCTCGCAAATAGGGCTGCATGGGTTTGAAGAATAACCATGCACATCTTGGGTCAGTAACAAATTATTATTTATCAATTGGAGACTTATCAATACCAAAAGTAGGTCAAAAGGCAGCCTACGCAACCACGCCGTAAAACAGTGAAAGAATTCAAGATGACGATAAGGGTTATTCATGGACAAGAAAAGTAGAATTAAGACGAATTATCTTGTACTGTTATACCATTTTCTATCGAAAGATATATATTCTTCTCTGCAGGACACGCTCATTCTGAAAATTTGTACTCGAATTCACAGCCCCGGGATAAATAGCACCACGTATACTTACTCAGAGGTTCGGGAGTTTGGCTCTAAGCAGGGATTGTATATACGATCCCTGCTCTAACATTATAATTAAGTAAGAACTTTAGCGAAAGGTCAAATATATCATTTTTATATCATTCTAGATTATCATTAGCACTGAGATGGATTGGTTTTACATTACCATATCAAATTCAGAATCGTTTGTTAGTTTTTACTTGTTGTATCGCCACGATTTTCTTTACTCGTATAGGCCTAATATTTATCTAGCTCATAGATATGTGAAGACCAACAAAATCGGAAACCTGTGCCTCGCATATCAATAGTTCTTTTTATAATAGTTGTGCGAAGTTTCAATAATATGAAAGCAAAACCGATCTAGTGTTTCTGATACGAATACACATGTTTGCTTGTACACAGACGGACGGACAGATGGGCGGTCTGCTGATTTTAACATGACTAAAAACCAATCATTTTGCGGGAAGGGGGTATATTACTTATATAAATAAGATACTCAAATTCTAGTACTACTGTGCGTACTAATTTTATGATTCACGCTATAAATGGCCTGCAACACGCGAAAAGGGGCATTCGGACATTTGCGTAAAGTATCGTATCGAATCAGCCTGCGCAGTCCGCGCAGGCTAATCCGAAACGACACTTTCCGTCTTTATGTAATTTTCTGTTTTGCGCAAGTCTACTGTAGCACAAAAACTAATTAATGTAGTCGTAAAGTGCCGTCTCGGATCAGCCTGCGCGGACTGCATAGGCTGATCCGAGACGACACTTTACGCAAATGTCCGAATGCCCCTTTTCGCGTGTTGCAAGCCATATAGTTATTGCAACACCTTGATGATGGCTTAATTCGCACTGCAAAACTTTAAAGAAAATGGTCTGAGATAATGGGTGAACTGTATATTTCGTTGAATGTGAGTAACTTTCACGGATCCATTTTCGCCGTTGTGGGCAATCAATTCAAAATTTAAGGGTACTTGCCAAAGAATCCTGACACTGTTCAATCACACTTGCCCATAATCTAGATCTGCATGTGAATATATCGCCTAATGTTTACATCTGATATGATATTTAGTTTGAGAAATTATAGGCCCAAGAGCAGGGGTGCGGTACAGACCTTGCCCACATCCGAAAAAATATTGGTGGTGAGGGGCAAAGATTATCCCTCTACCACCCTCCTCCCCCCTCATTATTTAAACTGTTCATTTCAATAGGTTTCACGTTTAAATAGTGTTTATGAAAGTTTACCAATTTGATGAATAAAATATGTTTATACTGTGCTAAAAGATGTCTTTTTCGAGCAAAGAAATGAAACTTAAAGAAAAGTTCTGCACCCCCCTTCCCCTCTAAATGATTGCAAACTTTTCTATCCTTGTGGAGGAAAAACAATAAATAAATAACAAAAAAGTGAGCGACAATAATCTTAATTATTTCTTTAATTTTGACCGCATTATTTCTGATTTAAACTTTTACCAGATGGCAAAACTTTAGACTTGTCTACAATGAAAGCACTGAAAACATTTGCAAAGGACAAACTAGGCCTACATGTATACATATCCATGGCTGAAATGGTGGGATTTGGCTTTGAAAGAATAAAAGAAATATTATGAGAAAAGGAGAAACTCCTACAAATGATCATTTTCTACTATTCAATGTTTTCAAGCGCACTTTTTCTCAGGATCATTGAGACACATTATTATTTTGTTGAAGGTTGAATAGGTCTTTTTTTTAATAGAATAAATAGAACAGGATGTTGCCGTAGTAGATACCGATTTAATAAACTTCACTTTCTTTGGACCCTGTTTTTAAATGTGTCCCCATTTTGCGCAATTTTTTTTCTTTATAATTTATTGTTTGTGCAAGTCTTCTACGGTATTTTTCATTTGGCGGAGAATTGTACATAGCGTTGTGGTACTTATTTAGCGATTTTCTTTGATTCGATTTGTATTTGGGGCGAACCTGTTTTGGTTATTGACAAGGGAGGTTACTCCCACTGAACCACTCAAGATGGATAACGAAAGTACACCTACAAACACTGTGGTGGCTGGAGAAGCTTCCGAATCTGATGATGATGACTCTCAACTAGATAAGGTTGATACATCTAGACATATATGCGAAATCTTGAATACCATAGAAAGTGTGCTGAAATGAAAGAACTTGTCCTCTGAAGGGTAGAAAATATTGCGAGAAAAGGAGAAAATGCTGGTCTATCGTTTTCTTCTTTTCTCACGCTGTTTTCAAAAGCCATCCTTGAGGTGGTTAAAACTCGAAATTATGTGGCAAAGAGTTAAGTACCGAATTAATGAATTGGACCTTTTTTTCTTCGGAAAAAGCAGACCAAATATTGCGACTCATTATTACTACTGCTGTTGTTACCACCAGAATAGTTAGCTAAGTACTGGACATCATAGCTCTAAGTCTAAGATCAGACCGTTTATTCTGTACATTCTGATTTTGATCTACACAATCCGCAAAAGTAACTTAGGTGAATTCAGTGCTTTAAAGGTTACTGCAGGCGGCCTCTAGTCTGAAAAAGCTTACCTTTCTCACCGGCCACCTCTGTTGACTTTTTACCAAACAACAAAATTTCAAACTGGTCCAAATTGAAATTACTTGCAGACAACAAATGAAATGTGGCTCAAAGAATGGAATTTGTATCAGAAAGGTAAGAAAACACTGGGGGAAAAGGAGAAAATGCTGGTTACCAGCATTTTCTCTTTTTCCCACAGTGTTTTCAAAAGTCTTTTCTGTCATGGTCATTAAAACTCAGGATTGTGTAGTAAAGGCTGAACCGTTATAGTGCTGTTTTACTGTATTTTTAGGAGGTATCAACTGTCGAGTCTGGTGCAAAAGTGATTGTCTCTGGAGAAGCATCAGAGTCCGAAGAAGAAGTAGATACAGCTATTCCATCAATACCACCCTTAAATGGTGAAACTTTTAATTTTATATCAACATATCCACATTTTTTGTCATGCAGGACATTGCTTTTGAAAACGTTATGGCAAAAGTTAAAATTGTCTGTAGTGAACAAAGTCACATGTATCACAGTGTTTTTATAAATCATATTTATATATTTTCTCTTTACCAGGCAACAAAACTTTAGACACATCAAAATTTAAAATATGAATTGCAGATTATCGTACATGTATAGATATGGGATTTATCTTGAAAAGGGAAGAAGACTTTGTTGGAAATTAGGAACCCAGCATTTTTTCTTATTTTCGTTGATTTTTTTCAAAAGCTTTCTTCTTCAGTCTTGTTAAAACGAACCAGTTGACTATAGACACTCAGGTTTTCTCTTTTGCAAACTGGCTTAACTCTTTACCACACAATCCCAACTTTTAACGACCCTGAGAAAGAAGCCTATAGAAAACATTGTGGGAAAAGGAGAAAATGCTGGTAACCAGCGTTTTCTCCTTTTCCCACAATATTTTCTAACCTATCAAAGTCAGAAATCATCATATTACCAATATTTAATTTGTTGTGTGCAGATGTTTTGAATTTGGTCCAGTCCAAAAATTTGTCGTTTGGTAAAGAGTTAAATGTGAGCCATGCTCTTGAAAAGGGGGCTCTAATGCATCTGCAAAAAGTATCGACCAAGGTCGGCCTTCACAGTCCTTGCAGGCTGAACTAGATCAAAACTTTTTGCTATCGGTCAATTTTCTGCATGCCAAATGACCAGTCTGTCTCATGAATCAGTAGGTTGGTGGAGAAAATAGATTTTATGGATCCATAACAATGTGATGATTTGCTTGGGACAATGCATAATAGAGATGTATTAAACCCTTTTTTGCCAGAACATAGCTCATATATTTATATAAATATCAATTTGATGTTACATGTATTACTGAATTTTATTTTCAGTAAACACATCTGAAGAAGGTGATAAAGGTGACATCACAAATACTGCACCACTTTCACCAGTTACTACTACAGCTAAAGAAGAAAAACCCAAGTATAACACGTAAGTACATAGGTAGGCTTGCAAAAACAGTCGTTTATGGCAGTAAGAGTGACCACCTATTTTTCTTCTGTCTCAATTGCACAAAAATGTACATGTATTGATAGAAATGGTATTGTCCTTTATATTGCACAAGACATAAGATTAGCTCATAGTCTCTTAGAACTGATTTTTGTATGTTTCTTTTCTGAAAACTCGGAAGGAAGTCGAGCAGTTACATGTAACAAGCAATTTCTGTTTGTTTGCCTTTCCTTTAACTCTATACCACACAGTCCTGATTTTTTAATGACTCAATGAAAGAAAGCTTTCGAAAACATTCTGGGCAAAGGAGGAAATGCTGGTAACCAGCATTTTCTCCTTTTTCCCCACTATGTTTTCTACCCTTCCCAAAACAAATTTCTGTTTTGGGGTCAAATTTATTTTGTCCTCTGCAAATGCTTTGAACTTGGACTGGTCTAAATTTTTGTTGTTGGGTAAAGAGTTAAATACATGTTTGTTTGGTCATAATACTAGTTTGCAAAAGGTCCAAAATTAGCCAGTGCAGGTATGGGTTAACTCTTTACCAAACAACAAACTTTCAGACCTCTCCAAATTGAAAGCAACGGTAGAAGACAAATGTACAAATGTGGCTCAAATTATGAGATTTTTATCTATGGAAGGTAGAAAACATTGTTGGAAAAGAGGAAAATGCTGGTTACCAGCATTTTCTTTGTTTTCAACAATGTTTTCAGAAGCTATCTCTGTTAAGGTCGTTTAAACTCAGGATTGTGTGGTAAAGGGTTAAGGTAGGTGGCAATTACATCGGCTGCACTTCAGTTAACCGTTAACCCATTACCTCATAATCCCGACTTTTAACGACCCTGAGAAAGAAGCCTTTTGAAAACATTGAGGGAAAAGGAGAAAAATGCTGGTAACCAGCATTTTCTCCTTTCCCACAATATGTTCTATCCTTCCCAAAACAAATTTCAATTTTTCAGTCATATTTATTTTGTCATCTGTAAATGCTTTTCATTTGGACAAGTCTAAAATTTCGTCGTTTGGTAAAGGGTTAAGCCTTTACCACACAATCCCGAGTTTTAACGACCCTGAGGAAGAAGAGTTTTGAAAACATTTTGGGAAAAGGAGAAAATGCTGGTAACCAGCATTTTCTCCTTTTCCCAAAATGTTTTCTTACCTTTCATACACAATTCTTATAATTTAATCCACAGTTAATTTATCATCTGCAGTTGCTTGGGAAAGTGACTAATGTGAAATTATTTCATATGGTAAAGGGTTAACCTAGTAAATAAATGAAATGAAACTTTCAAGCTGAAAGTAAAAACCCCAATTTTGCTATTTCAGATGTATTTTTTGGGAAAAATATCTTGGTATCAGACAGTGTAGATCCAAAATCAGACTGCACATTCTGTGCTGTGTGATCTTGATTTAAACTGTCCACAATAGGTCTTTGAGTGGCGCTTAGCGTAAGCTTAAAAAGCAATAATGTGTAAATTAGACTGAAGCGATAATCAACTTTTTGGGTGAAATTAGTACAACTTAAAATACATGTACATCTGATTCCTTTTCCAGAATTCTTGAGATGTTTTTTTTTTTATTACAGCAGAATGTTGTTGTAACATTAATTTTGTTATTGACTAATTTGATGGCTTTTTTTGAGTTCAGAATTGAAATAATGTTTATTGCTGTTGGTGACTATGGTCCCTGAAATAAGGTATATTGTAAAACATTAGAGCTATGTTCTGTAAAAAGAGGGTTTAACGCATCTACAAAAAGTTTCGACTCAGGTACCTGTGCAAACTAATGCATCTGCAAAAAGTATTTACCCAGGTCAGCCTGGGCAGTCCGCACAGGCTGATCTGGGCTTAAACTTTTTGCTTTTGGTAAATTTTTTATATGTCAAAGGACCAGTTTTACTTAAGATTCAGCTGGTTGTTAGACAAAATGGATATTTTGGATTCATAATGCAGGGGTGTGGAAATCTTGAAATTATCTACTTGTCCATGGACAAGTAAATCTAAAAAATCTACTTGTCCGTCAGAGAAGCTTACTTGTCCAAAACAAAACAATTTTAAATGGCATACAAAGACCTAACTGAATGTACCTTAGTTTGTAGATAATGATGTTCTTTTAACCATTTAAATTTGCTTTGCTTATGTTTTTAATAATAATGATGAAAATAAATCAAGCAAACCTTTACGGGGCATTTTTTTTTCAAAAATTGAGAAAGGGCCTTAGCCTTTCATTTTGGGATATTCAAGCGTGATTTTGGCCAAATAGGGAAAAAGCAGACTGACTTTCGAGGTACATCAATAAAATAAATCAATGGCACTGTACATACATACAGCAGATAGAAAGGTGCAACAATTTAATAATTGAAAAAGATTCAACAGTTACACTATAACTGCTCAAACCATGGCTAAATATCTGTGTTTGCACTTACAGCCCTTTTTAACACTACTGTGGTACACTTATGGGTGCCATAGTCAATGCTTCAGCAGAACTGCTTACCAGCCATCATATGATACAAGGGAATCATTATCCGTGGAAGTTAAAATGCTAGGCTTGGTTATTGTGTCTGGAGATGTAGAGTTTGCATCATGTGCAGTGATAATAATTGTCTACTTTTCAGACAACGGAAGATCGGCGATGTCCGACAGACCCGGCACTTCAGATTGAGACTCGGTATGCGGAGATTTGATTACCTGCAGATCGATCTGCAAAGAATTTGAACGTTTTACGCCGAAAGTAAAAAGGCTGCGCTGGCCTCTATCGTCTACAGCCCTTTTAACAAACTTTTTGTAATGTTTCCCGGTTCTTGACATGTTTTACTTGGAGACAGCGTGTTTCGTTTTCTTTCAAATACGTTTACTGCAACCGAGTAAGAATGTGTTCCACAGTGTCAAATTAAGACAACTTCTTTTGTCAGCTGTAAGTTTTTGCGAACGACAAAAAAGAATTTAATATTGAATGATAGGGAAATGACAACTGCGTCAAGTCTACGTGTGGTGTTATAATGCGCAAAAAGTGACTCGGTTCGGTTATGGTTGCCTCCAATAAACAAACCAAATGGCGCGAAGAAACCACAACATTTCGGCCGTACTGCAGCGCAGTCAAAGTCATAAAAAGCCTGCGTAGCCCATAAAATCAGAGTCAGCCACGTTTGTTTTTGATTCCAGATATCAAGGAATAGTTTATCATAATTTAATTTAAAAATGTTGTTGTTTACGAAGTGAGACGGAGAGAACATTTCAATTTCACAAGGATAATGTTATATAATTTTCAATTTCCTCCTCATTTTCTACTTGTCCGCGGACGAGTAGATTGCAAAAAGCCACTTGTCCGACGTCAAATTTACCCGAGTCGGACGAGTCGGACGTAGGATTTCCGCACCCCTTCATAATGTGATGACTTGCTTGGTAACATGGATCATGGAGATGCATGAAGCCCCCTTTTGCCAGAGTGTGGCTCATTTTAATTGTCATGTTTAATTTAACTTCAGGCTACTGAACAAGAAACTGAGTAAGTTTAATACTGTTTTTGCTTTTTGCTACTTAGATGAATACCTTTTTATAGGCCCTCTATACCTTTCATTTTTTTCAAACTGAATTCAAGTGTAAGAGTCAAATGCAAGTACACTGACATTTATTTGTCACTTATCTATAACATATAGACACACATTGTACTTTCCACATCTTTGAACTTTTTACTAAACAACAAATTTTAGGCTTTGCCAGGTTAAAAACTTTTGCAGATGACAATTAAATATGACATAAATTGATAGGGATTTTCTTTGAAAGGGCAGAGAACATTTTGAGAAAAGGAAAAATACTGGTAACTAGCATTATCTCCATTCAGTACAATGTTTTTAAAAGTTTTCTCCCCCCAGGTTGTTAACTTTTTACCAACAACAAAATTTTGGACTAGTCCAAATTGAAAGCATTTGCAGATGATAACATAAATGTGACTCAAAAATTGAAATTTGATTTAGGAACGGTAGAAAACATTGTGGGAAAAGGAGAAAATGCTGGTTACCAGCATTTTCTCCTTTTCCTGCAATGTTTTCAAAAGCTTTCTTTCTCAGTGTCGTTAGAAGTTGGGACTGTGTGGTAAAGAGTTAAAAATTTGACAATTAGATCAGGGATCTTATATACATGTGTATATAAGATCCCTGATTAGATGAAGGGTTAACACTGTAACTTTTTACATACGAACAGTGGACTGCTGTGAAAAACATTGATGGTAAAGGAGCAGTTGCCTGTTAGACTATCTAAAGCTTTTGTTCCCTGAATTTTGTCCCATATTACTAAAAAGGTCATTATTCTTCAAACTTTTTATTTCCTAAATATGTCAATTTATATAAACATGTTTTTTTTTAATTCAGAAACAGCGTCTGTGTCAATCTTCAATCTAGATTTTGTTTTGATAAAACTAGGTTAGAAACCAAGCTATTAGGCTGTGATCATATCTAGCATATTATGCTATTGGCTATTGTGATAGTAAAGTTGAAGAATTTGAAAGAAAGCGTTTCTGGATCACAGAACGAAATAAGGAAAAGGAGTGATTGCTTGTAATAAATCATTGCTCTTTTCCATTATAACTTTCAGTCTTTGGCTAAACAGTCTTGAGAAAAAATGCTTGGCTGAGAAAGATTTATGATTTTTAACATATATTCATTACATATTCCTTAATATATTAAATGAAAAATGTTCAGTTTTTCTGTCAATAGGAGAGAGAAATGTTGTTTTGAGACGTCACATTTTGGATTCAGCAAACCATAGTTATACAGCAGCTGGTAAAGATTTACACAACATCACTCTTCAGATGTTGAAAACACAGATAATTGTTCAAGTTAGTATGAAAATTTCAAATTAGCCCTCAGTCTGCCAAATACATAAGTGCTGCACTCTAGCAAAAGGATGTTTAATGCTCCCCTGTGATGCATTATGCCAAGCTAATCATCACATAACTATGGATCCATAAAATATATTCTGTCTAACAACCAACAGTGTTTATTCTAGACAGGGGTGATTGCGCGATTCATGCTAACATTGTCTAGGTCGCCCCAATATTGCTACATAATGCGCGACAAAACACACACATTTTTTTAAGGAAAGAATAGATGTGAGAGATGCAAGGTAAGATTATATCTATAATATTTATGAACTAGAAAAATGGTTGAATTTTTATGGGTTGATTACAATATATTGCATGAAAAGAATGAAGGGAGGTAATCAATGACACTTCTGGAAAACTAGATTTTTCTCCGATATGTTCTATTTTTAGATTAGCTACAGACAAGTTTTGCAGAACGGGAAATTCTAATTTCCCTCAACATTCAAGTATTATGAAAACATACGATTGGTATATCCAGGTTTTAAAATCATTATCTTTTGACACTAGTCAAAGTCTAACCTGGAAAAGTCAGCGATCATTTTTGTCATCTGCAGATGCTTTCAGTTTTGGAGTGTCCTATACATGTATTCTGGGGAAAGGTTAAGTGAAAATATAACATGCACTGCAAAATTTTAATTGAATTACATGTATCATGGCAGTAACAGTTTTAATGAATGAACTAAAACTTCCCAGTGTACAAAATAGACTAAGATTTGTGTATGAAATCATTTTACTAGCTGTAACATTTGGATTCAAAATAAATGAATAGGACAACTTATATTAGTATGAAGGATATATGAAATGCAGTTTGAAAGCTGTTCTAGGAGAAGATTTATACGAGAACGTTTCACTGACACTTTGTATCAATAACCTGAAGTTTCCATGAAGTTGTTGCCTCCTTAAACCCTCTTGCTCAACAGGAGTAATTACTCCTTTTGCCACAGTGTTTTCAAAAATCTCTGCTGCAAAAAGTTAAATGTCAGCAAAAAGAGGTCGGCTTTCTCAGAGGTTTTGTTTCAAATTTCTTGCAGGATATTTCCCATACCATGAGAAACAATACCAACGATTTGTTCAATCTGGAAGATAAAGTGGACATTGTTACCAACTGCAATATCCTACCAAATATAGTGTTGCCTAGCAACCAGGCTCAGAGTTCTTGAAATAATTTCTGCTTGTCAGTCAGCAAAAGATGGGAAATATTATGATATGTGTATTATTTTCAGTTTCTATTAGGCAGAAACATTTTGATACATACTCAGCTGTCAAATTTGACCCTGTATTTGTATAAATGATTTACCAAACAGTCCAGAGTTTTATAGACTCTATGAGAGGAAGGTTTGAAAACATAGTGGGAAAAGGAGAAAATGCTGGTAACCAGCATTTTCTCCTGTTTCCACAACTTTTTCTACCCTATCAAAGATAAATTCCCTCATTGAGTTACATTTGTCATCTGCGACTGCTTTCAGTTTTGGGTAAGTCTGCATTTTTATCATTTGATAAAGAGTTAAGAGAACTGTGGCCATGATCAGACTTAAAAAGATGTTGAAAAAGGCATAAAACACCATGCAACAAACTATTCATAGTGGTCTAGATAAACGCCTAGTCTGCGCACATGGTACACATCTGTACTTATCTATTTACGAGGCGACAAAATTTTATACTTATCCAATATGAAAGCAGTTGCAGACAACAAATTAAGTCTGGGTAAAATGATGGAATCTATCCTTCCATTGTCCCTCTATTGCAATGGAGATAGTTTTGGTCATAGTTTGTCATTGCTAGGGCACATTCTGTCCAGTCTGATCTTGAATTTTGCAGTCGACAACAGTTACTTTAGTGGCCATTGGCAAGAGTAAAGCTGTTACCCCAAAAACAAATTTGCAACAGAAACAGTACAGCTTGATAACATCCCAGAAAAACATGAAAAATCAGCATAAATTATGGATATACACTTGAAAGCAAGTATGAAACCCATCATTGCAAAAGATAAATTGCTCATTTGAAGCAATTTCTCTTTTGGCATAAAAGTTTTCAAAAATGGTCCTATATGACACTCACATATTTTGTTGATTGATTGATGGATTGATTGAATGATGTTTTATGCCGCTTTTAACATTATTTTAGTCATATCACGGCAACAGCTCACATATTCCTTTATTTCCTTGGTGTCACCAGTATTAGGCATGGGCTCTGAAATGTCTTGCCAAAGAACACTCCCATGTAAAACCCAGTGGATCCATTGAGGTTCAAACCCAAGACCAACAGGTAACAAATCCTACACTACCACTAAGCCACACAGGACCCCTCACATATATTGTATACCATTAAGTAATTGCCAGATCAAAGCAAGTACGTTCAAGTGCAATACTAGATGTGAATATTTTCTAACATTCTTAGAATGCTACGTGTAAGTGCAAAATGAGGTGCTGTACATAGTAGACAATATTGATCAAGATCAGTGTGCAGTCTGATAATTGACCTACACTGTACACTGATATTTGAAAGATATTCTTTAACCCTTTAAGTGCCGTTCACTACTTCAGTCGCCTTTGTGGCCACTGTACATCTGATCTTTGGTCCACCCTGTCTGCTTTGCTGAGACATTCTGGAAAAAGCTAACTTTAAGATTGTTTTTATTTGGGTCTTATTTTTAGAATGAAAATGCCTGATGGGTTTATTTGGCGCTCTGCTTCATCTCTTGACTGAAAGTATATATCATTAGTTTAGTCTGTGAGCTAAGTAATCATCATACCCTATGTTAATAGTTTTTTTTTTGGAAAAAGATTGAAATCAGTTTGATTATAGCCTACTAAGATTTGTCTTTTTTATTTAGCTTGGCTGTATTTGAAAAAAACATCGAGGTATTGTCACAGCCGTGCCTCCATTGTCTTTGTGATGCAAAAACTTGACATTTTCTGATATCTCTGTCATTGCCGAAAATAGTTTCTTCAAAGTAGAGCTAGATCTGGTTGTGAACTATCAAAAGGGAAACTCATTCATTTTGGGCAATCCACCCTCAAAATAGTTACGACACAGTCATGCCTATTTATAAATCAGATAGGTAACCCTCAAAGTAGTTTTGACACACTCGTGCCCCTTTCCCCTTTTAGCATTTTTATTGAAAAAGCAAATCCACCCAAGCATTGGTCCTTATATGCACAAAATGTTCCCAAGGATCTTTATATGTGATACATGTGTATTTTGAACCCATTAACGGCCTATTTTAGACCTACAGAGACAAAGCACTATTCCTTCACTTACAATATCAACAAAAGTTGTACGGGAGACAATAGTACAGGGAGAAGAGTGTTGGTACTGAAGTTGTTTGGGGTTCAAACCTCATAACAAGTGGAGGTCACTTGAGCTACCAGTTTTGGTAAGATTTCCAGGTAGCAATCGAGCCTTATAACCATGAAATGTAGGACATGCTTCTGAACGGATGATAAATACAGAGTTGTGAACTCGGTTCACATTGCGTGTAAGATGAGCTTATTTCATGCTTTTCGGTAATTTATCGGGGAAATGATGGTGGATATAAGGTTTGATACTTCATAGTTACGAAATTAATTGATTTCGTAAACCATCACGGAACAACATAGATTCTTGCACCACGTGTATAAGTCGGCCCTTTCAAACGCATCATCTATTTCAGACAGTGATTTAATCCAATAATCGGAAGAAAAATCCCACCTTTTCGAAATGTTTATAAATCCTGTTAAATTTAGGTTTATGAGTTTTGTTGATTTGTTGTGTCACTTCGAATGTAAATAAATGGACACTAATGGCACTAACACTAATGACACTAAGGATATATTTGGCAATTTGAAAATGGATTTTTGTCTTTTATTTTTACTAATTCGTTGAACATGATTATTTCTTAAATTGACTCAAACTTGCTTCACAGTTGGTGTAAAATATGAGTTAAAATGTTTAAAAGTTAAAAGCTTGATTAATATCCAGTACTGGTCTAAACTTGCTTCGCAGTCAATGTAATACATAGTTTTAAACTTGCTTCATGATTGGTGTGGAATATATAGGTCTAAACTTGCTTGACAATCGACCAAAATACAAAGGTTTAGAACTTGCTTCACCCTTGTTCTAAAATATATAGCCTTAAACTTGCCATACATTCTCAGTGACAGACTGAGAGATATTTGCATTACCCAATGCCATACAGGTTCCTAAGAATCCAGTTCACCATTGTTCTATACATCATTAAAAACAGATTACTGTCGGGCAAAGTACCTTGATGTGATTGGGATAAGGTCATTGCAAAATATTACAGCTAACTTACGACTTACACTGCGTAATCTATGATCGAAAGCTGAAGACATTGTAAACTAGAAAAAGACGGACGAAAGTGTTTATTGTGCGATAGGGATGATACTGAAGATGATAATCACTTCATCATAATGTGCCCCCTTCTTCATGATTTAAGGCAAAAGTATATAGATAAATACTATAGAATTAAACCAAGTGTATTCAAATTTACGAAACTTCTTAACTCAGTCCAAAATAAAACACTTAAATAAATTTATCCTTTTTCAGTAAATTCGCCATTCTAAAAAAAAGTCAATTCATTTTACAGTAAGTATAACACTCTCACTAAGCCTTTGTGACAAAATGCTTCAAAATTAGTGTAGAGTATATGCATTTAAACCAGTTTCACAATCAATGAAAAAATACAAAAGATTAAAATTTGCATCTTATTCAGTGTATTATATTTTCGGCTAACTCTTCTAAATTGTTCATCTTTCCAAATTAAAACAATGGCAGGCGACGAGTTAAATGTGACTTAAATGATGGAATTTGTTTGATAACAGGAAGAAAAAAAAAACGTGGGAAAAGGAGGTAATAGTAGTTTTCAATGGCTTTCTACCCAAAGTTGTTAATCACTGAGGATTGTTTAGTAAAACTTTAAACTTCCTTCGCAATCAGTATAGAAATGAGTATATCTTCCTGACAATCAGTGTAAAAGGTTTAAACTTGCTTCACAATCACTGAAAATTTTTCTGTTTCAGAGCCTACGTGTCTGCTGCAACATATAGCTTTTATACTTTCCATGTAGCATAATCTATAGTACTTCCTCCAAACCTTTGAAAATGTGCCAGTAGGTCTTAAATTAGATGAACCACGGGATTCACACGTTTCACACTCGAAAACTTTTAAAGAAGCATTAAACCAGATTTTAACTTTTTTTTTCTGTGTGTGTGTGGGGTGGGGGAGTTGATATTTTATAGGAAAAATCATGAGGACATGACTGTGTGCCCTTAGTCGGCGATAAACAAAAGAAAGCGTTGAAAAAAGAAAAAAAAAAGTTCAGTGACTCTACCAACTGTGGTATGAAGCCAATAGATCTTTCACTATGTTACAAATATATGAGCCATGCTCTGATAAAAGGAGGCTTAATGCATTTCTGTCGTGCATGATACCAAGCAAGTCATTACATACTTAGGGACCCATAACATCCATTTTGTCCAACAACTGACTGAAGCATGAGGTAAACTGGTCCTTGCACATGCAGAAAACTTACCAATAACAACGTGGACTGCACAGAGTGACCTGGGTCGATACTTTTTGCAGAGGCACTGAGCTCCATTTTCAGAGAGCATGGCTCTTATTATTTTATTGCTTGTTATGCAATAATGGCCATAGAAAAGCTATAGGAAATTTAAGAGTGAAAGTACAAAAAAAAAAATCAGTATTGTGTTTTATTTTTACATTCCCATTTAAATTAAACCATCACCCCCACCCCCCCCACCCCCCCGCCGCGAATCGGAAGGGGATTATAGGAATGGCCTTTTTCTGTCCGTCCGTTTGTCTGTCCGTCTTGGTTTGGAAATAGAGGGCAGAAATTCAATGCTTTTACTACTATAATGACACTATAACGTCTCAAAATCTTATCTCTCAAACGTCTTTAAAATGTAAAGGATAATCAACTAACTGTATGTGCTATTAAAAGTCAGTGACGAGAATGGCGTGTGATGCTGTTGAAAAACGAGTTCAAAAGTCCGAGTCCGAGGTTTTTTTTTTTTTCTTTAACCACACCAGACCTTATTCTAGTGAGATTTTTTTTTAAATATTACACAGAGAAAAAGTTGATTATTATATTTATTATATACCTAATTCATCCTTTGTTTTGGACTGTTTATCAAAAACAGTACAAAAGAGACTTTTTTTTTTTTGTCGCCTTCTTTTTATCTTTACATATTATCCATTTATAGCAGAAGCAGCTGACGTGTCGGACGACACAGAGGGCAAGAATTTCAAATGAAAATATAGGTAAATTACGGCATTTTTCCCTCCGTCTGAAAGACACACACTGTTCCGTACCTTTACATTTCAAAACCAGCAACATGAAATAAAAGGTAGGAATATCTGGGGTGGGTTTTTACCATATAAACTTTTCAGTGTGCTATTGCTTACTTAGGATGTTTGAAGCGAGAGATAGAAAAAATAGATTGTGAGAAAACTGGGGGAAAAGTAGTTCCGGCAAACATTCTTAAACTATATTAGCACGTGATGATATGATATCAACTCTAGTGCTGTTATTCACTGTGAAAAATATTACAATAAGAAGTCCCAGTAGTCTATATTGGTCAAAGAGAATTCGTAGTGATTATATTACATTGAAAGCAATGGAGGTTCTGTGATTTAAAAAAAAGAAGACGACGTCAAGGTGCGATATTTCCCTGTTTACGACAAGGTCAGCGCAACCTTGCCTTTTATGAATATTCATATTCGTGCCTATAGAATATATTTTGACCAGTAATCTTGAGAGACTGGATCGAACCTTCCGATCAACCTTTAAAGTAGGCGGGGTTTCAGCCTTCTTCTGTTATTCAAATTTCACATGTACGTAATATGCACATTATGAGAGGATTTATCAAATGAAAACTCCGTATTCTTGTCCAAACTGCTCCATGTTGGAGTATAAAATAGACTGTTACCAAATTCAGATCATTACATGTATATACTTTAACTCTGACTCTACTAAAAAAGAAGGTTTCAAATTTGCATTCATTGTTACGTTCATTCCTTAGAATATGTTCTTGTGTTAGACGTGGCAGTAGTAAGGGATAGTTTGTGGTAAAAAAAACGAAAGATAAACGGGGGAAAACGAATAAAGGTAGTTAAATTAAAATGGCATTAAACTACATCGAAAGAAAGAAAGAATATAGAAACTGACAGTTAGTAATTATAACAAGAAAAAAGTGAAAGATTTGAGACACAAAAAGTACTTTTTCATCTGGATCGTTCGCTTTCAAAGTTGCTGAAAGTAGAAAGTCAGTTACAAGGGTATATAATACATATTGGTAATTAGAAAATTGACAATGAGAAGCCGACATGGAATAATAGTTTACTATACAATATGGTTTCTCTTGATATGTGCGTCCACTGGACTCAATATAGCAAACATACGATGGACGCACGTAAACATTATCCATGGTGTCTTTTTCGTGTGTATTGTTGCACTGCTTCATACTTCTGTGATGGAATTCGTCATGCAGACTGGTATAACGCTCATCCTCGGGGGTAAAACTCGCCAAGTGAGGCGAAAGGACCCCCACAGTTTAACGCTGATGCTGAATTATAACTTGCTTGCGAAGGACAAAGAGCACATAGACGAATGTTTCAAAACCATGTATGAATCTTATATGGGTAGGATCACTTTTCCTTCTCTTTTTAGCCCTGTCCTACACTAATCCCCTTAGGTGAAGTGTTTGTTCTTGCAGTTGATCACTTTTGAAAACACTCGCGACTACAGGAGAAATTGTCCGTAACGAACACTTTCTCCTTTTCGCCACAATATTTCTATTTCTATGAGTATTTTAAAGCTAAATTCGCAATGATTTTTCATATTTAATAAGCGAGTGTTTTAACCATTTACAGATACCCTGGGGAAGAGGGCCTTTGAAAACTATTTTCGAAAACACCGTAGCTAAGGAAGAAAATGTCCGTTAGGAGCAATTTCTTCTTTTCCGACGACATATTCACATCTGTGTACTAAATCTGCATTCATATTAATTACTTGTATTTTAAATCTTTTATCAAACAATCCTGTGTTTTAAAGACCCTGGTGAAGATGGTTTTTGATAGGCCGGTTATCGGCATTTTCTTCTTTTTCAACAATGTTTCTTCCCCTTCAAAGACAATTAAATTACAAATACAATTACTTGAGCCAGATTTGTCGCTTGCAAATGCTTTCAGTTTGGACCAACCTAAAACTGTAACGTCTGATAAACAGTTAAACTTCGCACGGTACTCTTAAAACATCAAGTATTAAAACTGAGAAAGAAAATCATCTGTTAAACAACAAAAAAAGGATGATGATGATTATTATTGTTATGCTTATGATGATGATGATTGGTAGTAGTAGTAGGAGGAGGAGTATTATGAACAGTAGTGGTGGAATGTAAGTAGATAAATCAAATAAATGACTTAATAAATCAATCAATTAATAAATCCGAATCATTATCAAAGTCATCATCGATCAACATCTGGCATTTTTTAAATTGATGTTTAAGGATAGGGCACCCAAATAGGATTCGTGTAACATCGCTTTTCATCGTACGCATTCGGCTAAGACTCGAGTAATCCGTAATCGATGTGGGGAACCAGCATCTATCGGCCGATCGATTACGGATTACCCGATTCTTAGCCGAATCCCTACGTTTTTCGGCGATGAAAGGCGATGTTACAGGCATCTGCATTACCTCTAGGGTGCCCTATCCTTAAATTCTCTCCTTTACGGTTTTTTGTCGGTTAAAGAGAGAGTTAAAAAAAGAAATGCAGTAATTAGGCTACTATTGAAATCGGCCATTCAGAATACAGTGTCTTTTTTCTGCACCGAGAGAGACAGACAGACAGAGAAAGACAGACAGACAGAGAAAGAGAGAGAGACAGAGACATAGACAGACAGACTGAGAAAGAGAGACAGAGACAGACAGAGAGAGAACTTTTCATTACGCATTTGATGGCAAATTATATCAATGATGAGAACAGTTTCTCGTTTTCATAGTCACTTTTATATACCGTAAATCGGGTTTTTTTCGCGTCCAAAATTTTCGCGAGTTTGTTCAAAATTAAATTTTCACGTTTATTTTCACGAATTCATTGTTATGTTTCTATTTTTTGCGAAACCGTAAATATATGATAGCATCAAACCTACCAAAAATATCTATCGGTATGACTGGTATTACATACCGGACGCATTAGTGCATATGCAAAATGGGGGGAAAGCTAGAATCACAAGATTAACCTTGATAGTCAGGTATTTCAAAATCTCAAAATTACTGCTTTTCCGAGTGATTCAGGTTGGTATATATGAATACATAAATAAGAAAAAGATTAATTCAAATCTTAGCCTACCGGTATTTCCTAGTCGGTTTATTTATTCACAATTCACATTATCATTTGACATGAAATAGACACTGGGAAACTGAGCGAAACAACTTTACGCAAAGTTCAGTATAATGATAACCGGTATCTAACGACTGCTTCCCCTACACATGTATAGATCATTGTGTTAAGTCTGTCTTTTTTTTTTCATCTTTTCAAGATACCAGCAGTTTCAAAGTAATTTCTCACAATTTCAGACATTTCCTTTGACTGAGTGTAAAGATCTGTTAGCCACTTTGAATCGAAAGGTTTAAGTCTGGCGAGAGTATGATCCATTCTGATGGACTCCGTTTCGTATCAAAGGAAGGATTTCCAAATTGTATGGAATATTCAGCGAATATAATTTTCGCGAGAACGACCCACTCGCAAAAACAACAAAAATTTCCTTCCCGCGAAAAGAAACCATTATACGGTATACAATGTCTCTTGAGCATATTTCCGAAGTCTGCCATCTGGCGAGTGGGGCTTTTGCAAGTTATAAATGTTAAGGGTCATCAAGTGCACGTCTAACTGCACCTTATCAGTTGATCTGCAATTAACAGTTTTTTTGGTAATTTTAGGCCTTCTGTGAGTCCCAAATGATCTCAGGTAATGTAAGAAGCTTATATTAAAAAAAAAAGAAAATTATCTAAGATTTATTGGTATGCAAATGTTCAGTCTTATCACATTCGTTAAAGTAAATAGACACTTTTAGCGCAAATCAAAACACTGAAGTTACTGATACATTATTTATCATTAAACTCTTGCATCTACATCTCTTGCATGTAAAAAAATACAGAAAATAATGCTTCGAAACAATATATCGTGATCTTACTTACTAAGAAGACATTGCATATGTTAGCTACAGTGCCTTCTTTCATTAATGTATCATTTTAGCTCTATCAGTCAATGAGATCAAAGTACTAAATATTCAACTTGCCATGACAAAGTACGAAAAGTAAGATCTACAATTATATCCTCCTTTTTAACCAAATGCGCAATACATATGCGTGATTATAGACTTTCAATAGATCGATATTCCATTACCTCTTACGGCGCCAATCCTCTTTTTAAAGATGTTTCTTGTTTTTAATTTGGCTATGTGGCATAATTGTTCTGGTGCAAGATCTAACTATTTTTTATGTAAGTATTTAGAGATTCAGATGAATTCAGATACAGCTTAATTTCAGTTCAGAATTCCCAAACTTTTTATTTTGATTAGGATTAATTTCTTGATATTTTTCAAAACGTTTAATACATTGATCGGTATGGATATAAATAGAGCGCGTGCCAAAATGGTAGTCATTAATGAGCTGTTTTTTTTGGGGGGGTTATTGTTATTAAAAAAAAAAAAAAAAAAAAAAAAAGAGGGCCATGATGGCCCTGTATCGCTCCACTGGCTAGTAAGTAAAACCACTACATGCCAAACTTTACAATACTTGGCAAATTGGTTTTGAACATGAGACCCCTGAAACAGGACTAAAATTGGTAGCCCTAAGTCTTATGGTCTGTAACAAGAAGAATTCTAAAGTTTTCACTATGTAAGCCCACGTAAAACTTCTGACCCCTGGGGTGGGATCAAATTCGATCCTAGGGCTATAATTTGGGCACTCTTGGTAAAGACCCACTTGATAAAGCTACATGCAAAATTTGGTAACCCTAGGCTTTATGACCAAGTACAGGGAGATTTCTAAAGTTTTCACCATATACGCCCATGTAAAACTTGTGACCCCCGGTGCGGGGCCAATTTTGATCTCAGGGCTATAATTTGAAGAAACTTGATAGAGGCCTACTAGATAAAGCTACATGCCAAATTTGGTAGCCCTAGGCCTTATGTTTTCAGACAAGAAGATATTCAAAGGTTTCCAATATTTTTAAGTTTTGTTGCCATGGCAACCAGAGTTTTTGAAGGAATCAAATTCTTTCAAGAAATTCTGAAGAGGACCATGGCAGGATCATTTCTGTGAAGTTTCATCAAAATTGGATGAGTAGTTACAAAGAAGATGTTTGAAATAAAAGTTAACGCACGCACGGACGGACGGACGCACGGACGGACGGACGCACGCACGACGGACACCGGGCCATGACATAAGCCCGCTGGCCTTCGGCCAGTGGAGCTGAAAAAAAACGTGGTCGAAGAAACGAGAAAAGTTTGACAGACACCGATTCTCCCGCAAGCACTGTGACCTTGACCTTTGAGCAAGCGACACGTTTGTTGCGCGCGTCTATCCATGGTGATAATGTACGCCGAATTGTTAGAATCGGTCCATGCACCTGGAAGTTATTGGTAGGACACGAACAGCACTGTTTACCACCCCCCCCCCCCGGGGCACACACACCCACCCACCCACCCAGGGCCATGGGTAACACTATATGCTCCCCCCCCCCCTCATTTTCATGGCACTTTCAGTATTTAGTTCTTTGATTACATTGATTGATAGAACGAAAATGATGAATTAACAACAGAAGGCACTGAAGCTAACATATGCAATGTCCTCTGAGTAAATAAGATATAGATACATGTATATTGTATTTTTAAATATTATCGTCGGCTTTTTTAGATGCAAGAGTTTAATGGTAAATAATGTATCAGTAACTTCTGTGCAGTTCTTCAGCTTCAAGGCAGTTATAGTCATGCACATGTATCGCGCATTTAGTTGATAAGGCCGACGTGGCTGTTGGTCATACCTTTCGTACTTTGTCATGGTACTTTGAGTTGTCAGTTCTTTGATTTCATTGACTGATAGAATGAAAATGATGAATTAACAACAGAAGGCACTGAAGCTAACATATGCAATGTCCTCTGAGTAAATAAGATAAAGATACATGTATATTGTATTTTCAAATATTATCGTCGGCTTTTTTAGATGCAAGAGTTTAATGGTAAATAATGCATCAGTAACTTCAGTGCTTTGATTTACACTAAAAGTTTCTTTTTACTGTAACAAATATAATTAATCCATGAAAACAAGCATATCAATAAATTTGGACCATTTTCAACCCCAAATAAGAAATGAACCGGATGATAGATAAATTCTCAGCGATTGATATACATGTAAAACATTCAAAAGTTTATTTGATGAACTTTTGTTATTAGTACTTCCGTTTCGTTCATGAATATGGCAAATGAGTGAAATTAAATTTGAAAATGCCATGTAGGTTGCATCTAGAATGCATTCAAAGCATCTTTTAGCAAGAAAATCTGTTTTATCTGAAAAATATCCCCATAGTTTCTCTTTATATTATCTTTATCTTAACTAAAAAAAATTATATACTTTGAAATAAATGTAAATAAATATTACAATATAAGAATCTTATATCACCTGAGATCATTTTGGACTTACAGAAGGAATAAAATTACCAAAGAACTGTTAATTACTGATCAACTAATAAGGTCCAGTCAAAGGCCTCTATATAACTTGCAAAAGCCCCATTATCTTCGGCTAGATGGCATTTTTTAAATACACATCTATCTAATTTGGGTATTCTTGGTACAGACCCAGACTACTTTTCAAAACGACAACCGTTACTTTGAATTTCAATGTAAAATAAACGTTTACTCAATAAAACACTACCTGGTACGATTCATTCTGCTATGATCAGCTAGCATGTAACCTATGCACCGGCCATTTATTAAAACAACCCTACAGGCTTGGGTAATAGCTTCGGTATCAGTCCAGACACTTCTTGTTGATATCTCTGTGGAAAAACCTTGTACGAATCCTGGTTTCCCTAAAGTCTATATTTAGAAACTGTATTCAAAGATGTGCAGTAAAACAAGAGTATTTGTGAAAACTACTTGTTCCGTTTGAAATAATTAAATTTTCAAGGTATTTGGAGCGAAAAGCAGGCTACATTTTTCAACAGATGTATTGTTACAGCCATTTTCTCCATTGCTACTTCATTAGCGGCGTATTACTTTTACCCTGTACAGGAGATAGTGATGCGTCATAGCAGACAGGTCGAATCTTCGAAGAATATGACATGCGCAGACAACGGCAAAAGCCCCTCTCGCCAGATGGCAGACTTTGGAAATGTGCTGAGGAGAAATTGGGGTGTGAGAAAATAATAGTTCCGAAAATTCCCAAAGGGGGGGGGGGGGGGGGCAAAAGAAGAAAGGAGGAAACACCTTGCTGGCTCATGCGTCAACGCCGGTTGAAAGTTGTAGATCTAAATATTACTTTGGTTACGATGATTCGCAACTACGCACACTCTTTACAACATCAACAAATACTGGAACAAAGAAATTATTTGAGTGGGTTATTATAGATCTATTTTAGGGTATTTGAATTCAACGGTGGAGAAAAGAGTCAAGCCCTTAGATTACTTGTTAGAACTGCATAGTTTGCACTGAAATTCCCGCGTGAATTCAGATAATTTCTATTACATTTTTGGAAGTTACGAACGCACCTTACATTCTGATACCCGCACGATTTAATCGTTGTTTAATAAATACTAGGTTAATCGCACATCCGTAAAAATCCGGCAAAGCAGGCTTTGACATTTAATTCATTTCTTTTAAGACTGAAAACAATTAAGTAAACCCAAATGAACGTATTGAGAGCAAGAAGAGCCTCTCTGCATATCACCCTCTCTGTATAGATCGCTAAAATGTTCGGGGTGCACCTAAAACCAAGGCCGTGGAGTCTGATCTGTGACCTACACTGTCCACTGCGTTATTCTAGATTATGAACGTACCGTGTCTTGATCTTGTAGCGAAACTTCATTTGTAGCCACTGAGTAAATGCTATTTATTTAGTCAGTAGTGAGCGGGTCAAACATTTTTCTCTGAGAACTCTTCCACATATAGACGCGTGCCCTAGAAAAGACGCTTTGCAGGCGTAACGTATTTCCTTTAAGGTGTATCCCCAAACTGTTTCACGACCGCCACATGTACATGTAGATATATGCAAATTATACTTAGGCCTAATGTCTATGTGAACGATTGGTTATCGTGTATCCAAGTGAACAAAAATAATTGTTTCAAAGATTCGAATCGTTGAATAATTGAGTCTTAACAGACATAATTCATAATCACAAAAGGCACCATGTGTTTACAACGGAACAAAAACTTGCTTGTTTACCGAATAGTTAAAAACCTACGTTACGTCTCGCAATTAGGCACTGGGACAGTCCTGAAGCAGTACAAGGACGGAGGCCTGTATGCTTACGTCACCCCATATATCAAGATGATAAAAATGAGAGCCTGGCTGTTACACATACAGGCCACTCAATGACAGGGGAGGGGAGTCCTTCATTCAATGGGGATCACTTCGCTTCGTGGGTCACTTCCTTTCGTAGTATTTTGTCTAGTAAAAACCGAAAGTTAGAGATCCCCCATGCCTTCAAAATAATTCATAAACATAATTCATAAAATCAAAATTGACAATAAACCCAATTTTACATTCATTGCCCTGTGTTTGACACTATGATCAGCATAGTCTGTTGCGGCAGCAATACAACTGTTGCAACCCAGCTGTGAATAACGTTAAAAGAGGCAGTTGTTAGAACATGCGGCGGCTCCTTTTTTTCCTCAGAATGTAAGGATATCAGTTTTGATAAGTCTAAAAGTATTCGTCGAATTACGAAACAATAACCAACTACAACTGTCGCAAGCCAACGAATACCCCTATCGGTTGCCTTGTAACTTGACCGGGAAAAAGTCAAAGAATTCCTATAAAAGTCGACCAATTATAATGAAAATTGCAGATGTACAATTTCTTATCAAACTTGCAACTAAATCGGTTGAAAACTATGTACAAGAACACCAAATTGCCTCTGCAGACGGACGGACATCTTGAGTCCTGTGTAACCACCCCCTAATTTCGTTGTGCGAGCTATAGATAGCGCCAAGGTTGGGAAAAGCGGACTGTTTTATAAAAAAAAAAAAAGGATTAAGCATAAATAAACAGAACTTAAAAATAAAAATTCACTCCAAAAGAAAAAAAAATAAAGTTTTAACCCGCAACGTCAAGCCATAATTCCCCAGTGTCCATATTTGCATCCCCTGACCATCGCTATAGTTGACAAGGTAAAGCCATACATCAGTCGACGTCTACAAATAATTCATTTAATTTTTCAGAGGTGAAAAATTTTGATAAATTGATTTTTCCAATGTTGGTTTAGGTAGCAGAAGTTTGGGAAGTGAATCAATCAAAAACTGTTTATAAACTGCACATGAAATATTGTAAGAAAATCCTCGGGGCAAGTTGTCAAAACACGAACTGTGCTGTGTATTCCAACTTCGAAAGAAATCTCATGTTATGATTATCCATAATTATATGATGACTTGCTTGGAAAAAAATTCAGCATGGAGGTGATTTAAACGCCCTTTTGCCAAAGCACCGCACATAGATTTGTACAAAATTTTTGATAATTGGGAAAATGTTTATTTCACATTGAAAACATATGTACAATGACGACTATGTCCTAATTTCATTTGAAAATTTGAAACGGTATAAGCAGTTGTTCTATGATTTAACTTTTCTGTGAATATAACGATGACTGATTTCTGAATTCGAAAGCTATTTAACAAACGTAAGGGGTTAATGAACACGAAAAATCATACACGCTTTAGGCCGGCCTCACGTTAATCTGCGACAAAAATTGGAAGAATAAAAAAGAAAAAAAAAAAATACAGGCAGAAATGACTTTATAGCCTGTGCGCTAACAATAGAGTAGAATTTGTATGTGTTATGTTTATGTACATGTTTTTGTCAAGAATATTGCGCAAATTAAATTGAAATTGAGAAAACCTATTTACACATTGATTGGTTTTAAAATTCTATGGTAAGTTAACGAGATATTGTTTTCCAGATAAGTAAAGACGGGTACTTAAAAAATCATTTCAAGGGCACAGTATTTTAAAAACAGACAACCTTTTAGATGCAAGTTGCATAATAGTATTCGTTTTCATTGAGTACATCGTCAGTTGTACGGTCACGTGGTTGAGACACTTTGAAACTTGTTCACGGCAGTAGTGAATCATGTTCCCCCAAGCCGAAGGCGAAGTGGCGACGTGATTCGCCACATCTGTGTACACGGTTCCTAGTTCCCTGCCAGCTGACCGTACAGCAATTTTATTATACTGCAAAGTTTTACTATTCTGACAGGGCGGCACGAAATTTCCAAATCCTCCCAAATCTACCAAATCTTTCCCAAATCTCTCCAAATCTTTTACATATCTCTCCCAAATCTAGCCAAATCTTCCCAAAAAAGATTTGTGTAGATTTTTGAATTTCATGCTTCCCACGGGGACGGCACGAAATTCCCGAAATCTTCTCAAATCTCCTGTAATGTAACCGAAACCATTACAAAATGGACTTAAAGTGACAATAAAGCCCAAAAGTAAACAAAGCGGGTGGGTGTTATAAATGCATTAGAATTTAATCATACCATTTAAAAATATGGAAATTATTGTGAAGATGGCAATCTGTCATTGTACGGTCTGTCCAAGTGTTAGTCGCTGACAGAGAAATTGATTTCAAAGCTAGGTTAAAACCTGCCAGGTAGCTGTGTCTTTTATTTACTTTTTGCCTGATTCTGAAATTCTTTTTTTTTTTTCTGCCAGCAACTAACACATGGCCCGACCACACAATAACAAACTGTCATCTTCACAATATTTTTCATACTTTTAAATGGTATGATTTATTAAATTTAAATGTATCATGGCACCTGCTTTGATAATTTGGCCTCTACTGGGCCTTTGAGTAACTGAATTTCGAACTGCTATCCGATGAAAGGATGTAATGTGGTCACTTTTCCTTTTTCATAAGGTCTTTTTATTTTTATTTTTACAAGTTTTATATCATTCTGGTTAAAATAAGTAGAGATTATTCATCATTTACCAATTTAAGTTGAATAAAGCGGTTGTTCAAAGCTAATATTCTAAGTTTGTTAAAGGTGGGTATTTAGATTTTTCACATCTCACCAAATTAAAAAATATAGATATCACTGAAATTTATATGAAAAAACAATACAAATCATCAATAATTAAGGATCATAAAATTACAAAAAATATTTTTTTTGATGGTGTTCCCTTAAAAGGCTATGTAGCCTCTTAAGGTTATTTTTAGATTTCGCGCCAGAAATCAAAAAAGCATTGTGGGAATGTCAAGTGACTGGCACGTGTCTAATGACGCTTAAATTCCATAACATAACAAACATGAAATTATTTTCCATAATGTCTTCTTCAAACGCTATGTTTGAAGCTTCGTCTGTGTATTTCCGGTATGTAAATGAGCGAGTTGCTCATTTAAAAATAGACCGTGTTTCCCGTCGGTGTCGACCTGGGCCGTAGTAAATCTCTAATTTCTCTTGTTGTCGGATGGGTTTCGGCTACTGGGGTTTATGAATGAAAATTAAAAGGCTTTGGGAGTATAAGGATGATTTTTTTGGATTTTTGTAAAATTTTCGTCCCAAAATCTGAAGGGCCACCTTTAAAGAATGTTGAAAAGTTTGGTGGTGTCTGTGGTCGCAACTCAGGTCGTCGGTCTTGCGATCAAGACTTTCTGTGTTCGATTACTACGAGTGGCCATCAACCTGTGCAATTTTCATTGGGCGTGAAATATTCGTCAGTATTACTAGTGTTAGTGTATTTGACAAATTGTTTTCACAGGATGACTATTTTCGTCTTCGTAGTAAAACGATTCATCAGTTTGCTCTCGTTTGTATCGGAAGAAAATATCTTGCATATTGCTGACAACCCGCGAGAACACCGCTGACCGATGACCTCTAACTTGGCAAATATTGAATATTTGATGTGATTAAGGAAAATAAAAATAGAGGATGTCTTTATGTAGAATCGAGATACAAGTTTGAGTCCGAGTCAAGTACACATTTTTTGGACACTCTTGTGGATTCTTGGCTGACATAACATGTTCTTTGAAAGCAGTTTACGATGTTTATCTCGAATTTTACATGTTCAAAAATTTCCAAATATCTGTAAAAAAGGGTATATCTGGATTTCTGCTTAATTAATCCATTAATCCAATTTGAACTATAATTATGATCTTGAGGACAGTCATTAACATTTAAGTGCAGATGCAAGCATTCAATAACCAGGGCACGTATCCAGGTCAGTATATGCTTGTATCTGCACTAACTGTTCCTTATTTAATTTGTGCGGAAAAAAGTAGTGCCGGTAAAGGCTGATATCTTCATTGTAAAAGTAATATCATCACTACTGTTGATAACAACCGAAGTGTTACTGAAAATTGATTGGGTGTTTAAATCACGGGTACTTATACCGTAAAACATTATCCATAGTTGAGTAAAGTTTCACTTTGAACTGATACACGATTGAGGAGGAATCAAAGAAAAATATTTTAAACCTTTTTTTTTTTTGTTTTCACCACGACCTCTTCACTTGCTTTTGAAGAGAGTAAAATAAAAACGTTTCAGTGAACCAGATGGTCTTTGTATTAATATTAGAAAAATATACCGGTAGTTAGCATTGTTTATGAATACGTCACCAGATATCAGTTTAATATCTGTGATATTTCTATAGATCAATAAAGTGGGATTCAAATGGTGTCCTGATATTCTAAATACAATGAAAGTTTGAGCTTTTGCCTTTCGTAGTCGAATTATCAGAATCTGGCTGATTGGACGTGTTCAACATCGGTTGTGAAACAGTTTCTTTCAACTTGTATCTATCACCCTCGACGATTCCTTCCTTGAAACCTTGACCAGTACTCGCGCTCTCAGTACGAGATTCGAATCGTGAACCTCCAACGTGAGAGGCTGACGCTTTACCCTACACAAGTATACTAGTGCACAAGAGTAGTATAGGAGGGTAGAATACGGATCTGACATGGCCAGGTCAGATCCGTATTCTACCCTCCCTGAGAGCCCTACGTTGCCTACCCTACAGAAAGATTATCCCCATTCTGCCACCCTGAAAGAATTTGCATTATATCATTTCTACAAAAATGTCCAAAGAGACTACCCTGACTGGAATTTTTCTGCAATTAAAGGCTAAGGGGGGACCAAAAATGATACATCTTCGAGGGGTCTATAGGGATCTGTCAGGTCTGGTCACTGAGTTGGACTTAGTTTTTTTTACCCATATACTATTAGGATTGCTTTATTGTTTACTTTTATCCACTACTTGGCCTTTAAGTGGTTTCTCTCTAAAAGCCTGATCACTGAGTTGGACTTAGACTTTTTTCTGCATCTATGAATGATTTCTCTTTCTAAATGTCTAGGTAATGAGTTGGTCTTAGCTTTTTTCATTCTATGAATGAATTCTCTTTTCTAAATGCCTAACCATTGAGTTGAACTTAGACTTTTTTTAACCTATGAATGATTTTCTTTCTAAAAGCCTGATCACTGAGTTGAACTTAGTCTTTTTTCTGCATCTCTATGGATGATTTCTCTAAAAGAC
This sequence comes from Hippopus hippopus, assembly GCA_946811185.2. NCBI lineage: Eukaryota > Metazoa > Mollusca > Bivalvia > Cardiida > Cardiidae > Hippopus > Hippopus hippopus. Next base: position 34,556,874 of record OX328101.1, read on the forward strand.
TGAGCACTGGGGTTGGACTTAGTCTTTTTTCTGCATCTATGAATGATTCTTACTCTTTGGAGTGTAACTCTTTGGAGTGTAACTCTTCTAAAAGAAAGAAGTTTGACAATTTGAAGAAATGACAATTTTGAAGAAAGATAGAACTTTCGTGGTAATGGTTAGTCCTGAAAAGGACTGTTGGGTTAGCTCTGAAAAGAGCTGTGACAATTTGAAGAAATGACAACTTGAAGATAGAACTTTCGTCTGACAGCTTGAAGATAGAACTTTCGTCTGGCATCTTGAAGATAGATCTTTCGTGGTAATGGTTAGTCCTGAAAAGGACTGTTGGGTTAGCTCTGAAAAGAGCTGTGACAATTTGAAGAAATGACAACTTGAAGATAGAACTTTCGTCTGACAACTTGAAGATAGAACTTTCGTCTGACATCTTGAAGATAGATCTTTCGTCTAGCATCTTGAAGATAGAACTTTCGTGGTAGATGGTTAGTCCTGAAAAGGACTGTTGGGTTAGCTCTGAAAAGAGCTGTGACAATTTGAAGAAATGACAACTTGAAGATAGAACTTTCGTCTGATAGCTTGAAGGTAGAACTTTCGTCTGACAATTTGAAGAAATGACAATTTGAAGAAAAGATAGAACTTACGTCTGACAATTTGAAGAAAGGTAGATCTTTCGTGGTAGATGGTTAGCCCTGAAAAGGGCTGTTGGGGTGGTCCTAAAAAAGGACCTGGTTTGGAGGTTGTGTTTTTAAGCACAACCTCCAACCTTTCTGCAGGCTGGGCAGCTACTTGCTGCCCGCCTCTTTAGCCTTTTTAGCTGCTGTTCGTCCAAATCGAACTCCAACGAGAACGGTGGCTCGTCGTCACTATCCCAACACTCAGTCTGGGGTACGACAAACTCCTTCTTCTTTTTTTCTTTCGATGCCAGCTGGGCGAGTTCCGAAAAAGTCATGTCCCTCAATGCGCACTCCATTTCTTAACGATTTGAAGAAAATCAACGATGTGCGGGAAAATAACGCTGGGTTTTATAGCTTTATAGGAGGATTGAACTAGTTGACCTATGACGTCATTTTCTCCTATGTTTTTCCCGCGTCGGCGTTTCATGCTGTTTTGGCTCCAAATTAATGTTATCCAATCAGAATTATCGTTGTTTTTCTAATACTAAATGTTTTATTGTTGACCAATCTATAGTTTTGTTACATTTTCTTGTTGTTCGGGATAGAAAAAACTAGAGTTTAACTAACCTATGACTTTTTTTTTGATTATGAGTCTTCTGACAAAATGAAAAGAAAGATGTTTATTTAAGATAGCTAGCCCTGAAAAGGGTTGCTTTTTTGTGCAGAATGCACTTTTTTATCCTCCTCTCTTTCTTTTGATTGATTCCATTTTATCTAGCATTTGCATTAGATGGTCAATTTCATGTCTGTTATATCTGAAACGTTCTCTTTCTTCTAACCAGAAGAGCAATGAGAGAAAAAATGTTAATCCAAACATTGTGGGATACTGGTTCAGGTTTTACGAAAAGTTAATGGTGAATGAGAAAAATAATCAAGAGTTTTATATGTGTAATGGATCACTTTTTTAGGCTTTTTTTTTTTTTTTTGATTTTATCCCTATATCACTGAGTTGGACTTAGTTTTTCTGCATCTATGAATGATTTCTCTAAAAGACTGAGCGCTGAGTTGGGCTTAGTCTGAGTTGGAATTAGTCTTTTTCTGCAATTATGGATGATTTCTCTTTCTAAATGCCTAACCATTGAGTTGAACTTAGACTTTTTTTATCCTATGAATGATTTCTCTTTTCTAAAAGGAATTTGTCCTTATATCACTGAGTTGGACTTAGCTTTTTTTCATTCTATGAATGAATTCTCTTTTTTTCTATTTGCCTAATCATTGAGTTGAACTTAGACTTTTTTACCCATATGCTATTAGGATTGCTTTATTGTTTACTTCTATCCACTACTTAGACTTTAAGGGTTTTCTCTTTTAAATGTCTGACCATTGAGTTGGACTTAGTCTTTTTCTGAGTTTTTTACTCTCTGGAGTGTGGACCTTTGGAGTGTAACTCTTTGGAGTGTAACTCTTCTAAAAGAAATAACAATTTGAAGAAAGATAGAACTTTCGTGGTAGATGGTTAGCCCTGAAAAGGGGTGTTTTTGAGAAGGGCTGATTTTTGAAAATGTTTATTCAGTATCAGCATCAGTCGATTCGCTGTCTGACTCACTCCTTTCAGCGGCGATTTGCGCGCGGAAAAGACGGTCTACCTGCTCTGTTTTTGAAATAACATACTGAAAATACATTTCAAGCATGCCCTCAATAATGAGTTCCTTCATCCGAAGGTTATAACAGAACACCCTGTTATTAGCAAGCTGAGCCCTCTCGTATCGTCTTTTCACTCCAACTAAGCGCTGTTTAAGCAAAACGATTTGTCTCCTTGCTCTTGTTAACTTTCGCTCGGCATCCATCCAAGTGACGAGGAGTGATGGTCTTGAAGCCATTGTGAAAATGAAATGTATGGAAAATATATCGCAGAGATTTATAGCTTTTCAGACGGATTGAACTAGTTGACCTATGACGTCATTTTCTCCTATGTTTTTCCCGCGTCGGCGTTTCATGCTGTTTTGGTTCCAAATTAATGTTATCCAATCAGAATTATCGTTGTTTTTCTAATACTAAATGTTTTATTGTTGACCAATCCGTGGTTTTGTTACATTTTTTCTTGTTCGGGTTAGAAAAAAACTAGAGTTTGACTATTCTATGACTTTTTCTGATTTTAAATCTTTTGAGTTTTGACAATTTGAAGAAATGACAATTTGAAGAAAGATAGAACTTTCGTGGTAGATGGGTAGCCCTGAAAAGGGCTGTTTTGTTTTGGAGGCTGTGTTTTTTCACTTCTAATGGCAGCATCCGAAATTCGCTTGACAAATGGGGCATGCTTCAACTCTTTTTCTGATCACCATTGCTCCATTATCGAAAGTAATCTTTCTCCCAAATTCGATATCAACCAAAATGATATCCGGTGTTGTCTTTAATAATAGTTGAACTAATCTTTCGCCGAGATCTTTGTATGGCTGTGTTATACGTTGTAGTTGGTTTTGTTCCTCCTCTCCTACGAGATGAGTGGTTAGTTGCAATAACTGCTGCCCGGCATTTAGATACTCTTGGAGAGCCTCACGTAGTTGATGATTTACCTCCTCCATATTGATATTGTTTCCGAATATTGACACTGCTTTCGACGTGATCGTTAGCTGAGAGCCAAAGAAATGGTGATTGTATGAAAATAACGCTGGGCTTTATACGTTTACAGAGGATTGAAATTTTTAAAGAGCTCGGACCTGGCAGAAAGCACATACATTTTTTTCCATGCTACGTTTCATGCTAATATAGCAAAAAAGTTATGAGACGATGTATGGAAAAAATGTAGACAGAACAAGTCTTTGGGGAAAAACAGAATGAAGAGCTCTATTGTTTTTTTGAACTTTTATTTATTGAACTTTTATTTATTGAACAGAACTAAACAATGAAACATTTTTTTTTGCAATGCATCATAAAAAATTTCTTGACAATGAAAAAATTTCTTGACAATGAAAAAATTCACAAGGAAACATTTTTTTACAATACAGCATAAAAAACATTTTCTTAACAATGAAAAAATTCACACTGAAATATTTTTACAATACAGCATAAAAAACAATTTCTTAACAATGAAAAAAATCACAAGGAAACATTTTTACAATACAGCATAAAAACAATTTCTTAACATTGAAAAAAATCACACTGAAACATTTTTACAATACAGTATAAAAACAATTTCTTGACAATGAAAAAAATCGCACTGAAATATTTTTTTCACAATGAATTATTCACAATGAATTAATCACAATGAAAAAATCACAATGAAATATTTTTTTTCGCAATGAATTATTTACAATGAATTATTCGCAAATAATTTTTTACAATGCAAATTCGCAAATACCACGAGTTTCACATTTGTTTTCATATTCCGTAATGTCTTTATGCAATTGGTCATACCCCAAAAACATTGTATACTCACTGTCCATATCGTCGAAATCTCGTAGTCCTATGAATGGAGCAACATGTCTATAAGCGTCTTTTGTTGAAAGAGCTGAATATACTACTTCTTCTGTAACATCTCTATCAAATAGAATATACCCTGACATTGTTTCCCTTGATTCTCCGTAGGAATGAACAGATCCTTTTTTGTACCGTAAGTAAAAGTCAAATAGAACTGATTTCATTTTCAGAACGTTAAGAAAACTTTCTTCTGTTGGTCCTATGATAAAAAATGTCCAGCGACTTGTGGATCGAAACAGTTTACTAATAACATTGTCTTTTAAACAGCTATCTGCTAAATAAGTTTTGAGAACGAGATCCAAACCCGAATCGTCCACCATCATCGCTATAAAGTTGATTATAGCATACACTTTGTAGGACTTTTCTCCTTTTGCAATCCAGTTAAACAATTTTCCGATCCAAATTTTCACACAGAAAAATTTAATGTTAACCTGTGTTCGTTCATCAAGCGTATGCTGTCGAACAAATTCTCCATAAATTTTTTCACGTAGTTCTATTGGTAACGGCAACATGATTGTTATTTTTTGACCAACGGCTAATATTTTTTCCCGACTTACTTTGACTGATTGGTACACAACAATGTGATATAAAATTATTTTCTCAAACTTTTATCACTACCATTTACAATAACTCTCTTGGTGTATACAGAGCGAAACGTTTTTGTTTGTGGTTCACTGGTAACCGTTCTATCTCTGTGTCTTTTAATTCTACAATCATACTGAATTTTGATTTCTATTGTGCGATCCAAAGCACATTTCGAATATGTATCGAAATTTACCACCTGTTTTGTATTGTAATCCAGAGTAATCCCCTTTACTTTACATTTGCTTATCTCTTCTCCATCTTTTGTTTTCATTTTGTAAGCATAATTCTTAGGTCCAAGTCCTCTGAATTGAGTAATTTTACAAGCAGGCTCTTCATCAGTCCATTTTCCTAGTCGGCTGTTAATAATAGGGGGATTCCATAATTCAGGGTCGTGAATGTACATACAACTATCTGTATCGAAATACAGAACTCTATCTTTTAACTTTTCAAGAACGCTGTACAATTCCAACCTTGCATAAGCTGTTACGTAAGACCCTACTACCACATTGGCTGTAGCGTGGGTGTCAATATGTTCCAACTTTGATTCATAGTTAACCAAGATGAATGAACAGTCCTCGTCAAAGATTTCTACATGCTTTACAATGAAATTGGGATTGGTGACTAATTCAAAATATTTAGACGGATCACTGATGTATTCCGCCTTGGACATTTTTTCACGCTGAGCTAATTTTCCCCAAAGACAGTTCAACATAATCTTAGCAAATGATCTTCTCCCAGGATTTCTTTGAATACAACTTGGATCAAGACGAACACCTTCCGCCTTCTCATATTCACAAACGAACTGATCTTTTTCTGAGTCTGATTGACACCAATCTGGATAACCACTGGCTTCTTGCTTAATTTTCAAGAAATTGTCCACATAATGCTTAAAGAACTGATCTGATACAGAATTGAAATGCCAAATTTCATACACATGCAATAATTGATAACCACAGTCAAGAGCCTTGAATAATTCAAAAGTAACCCAAGTTCCGACCAAAGCCCTCTCTTCTTTACCATGCCTACAAATGCTTGAACTTTCTTCTGCACATTTCATACAGAGTGGAAACATCATTTTGTTGTTACAGTGAACTGGGAGAACGGGGTGAAACAAATCAGTTGGAGGCAAAACTTTACATTTGATTAACCCCTCATATTGTCGGATATTGTTCATGTCAATATTCTCAGCAGTCAAAATTTCTGGCTGACCTACAGGATAGGATTTGTGTTTACAAACATAAGGGTACAGACAACAGATATCAATGTACTTGATTTCCTTCTTGTTTTTTTTCATCAACATCAGGAACGCGATATTAGACCACGGGAGCTTCGCATTTTTTCCTGCGATCTCTTGGTACTCTGGGAACTTAAACAACACCGTGCCAACTCAGTGGAAACGCCGTTTAGTGTGACAGGGGCTTAGATCACAATATGTAGCGTCTGTTGCTATAAATAGACCATTGGGTAGAGGTACACTACGTCAGCGTCTAGTAGTAAAGCTTTTTTTTATAAATACCTCTATACGCCGTACTATCAGCTACAGAGTTTTAGATCAAGCGACGCTCGACAAACGATATGGGATGAATGGTGAGAGAACAAATATTTGTTTTACGTGCAACGAAGCAGGACATTGGTCCAGAAATTGTCCAAAAAAGAAAATCAGACAGGAACATTTGTTTTTTATCTACGTGAATCCATACAGTCATGACATCGAAATTTCACCATCGTTTTAAAACGTTGTCGGTCTCCAACATATGAAATTCGTCGGAACACTAAATTCATTCTACAACGAAAATACATGGAAAACAAGTTCACTACAGACTACAATATCACCGGTTGAAAATCAGACCGTAGACACGCAGTCCGACACAACGGATATCACCGATTCAAAAATCTGCAATATAACAGAACAGGCAGAGAAAAAAATATCTACAAGCGATAATCTAAGAAAACAACAAACTTTGGAAACGCCGTTTAGTGTGACAGGGGCTTAGATCACAATATGCTAGCGTCTGTTGCTATAAATAGACCATTGGGTAGAGGTACACTACGTCAGCGTCTAGTAGTAAAGCTTTTTTTTTTATAAATACCTCTATACGCCGTACTACCAGATACAGAGTTTTTGATCAAGCGACGGTGGACAAACGATATGGGGTGGATGGTGAGAGAACAAATATTTGTTTCACATGCAACGAAGCAGGACATTGGGCCAAAGAATGTCCAGAAAAAGAAAATCAGACGGGAACAATTGTTTTTGTCTACGTGAATCCATACAGTCATGACATTGAAATTTTGCCATCGTTTTACAACGTTGTCGGTCTCCAACATACGAAATTTGTCGGGACACTAAATTCATTCCGCAACGAAAATACATGGAAAAAAAGTTCACCACAAGCTACATCATCATCGGTTGAAACTCAGACCGTAGACATGCAGTCCGACACGATGGATATCAACGATTCAGAAATCTGTAAAATAACAGAACAGGCAGAGAAAAAAATATCTACAAGCGATAATCTAAGAAAACAACAAACTTTGGACCTAAAAAACAACGAATTTTCTGCAGAACCGGGTTGTTCGTACGGAGAGGAAAAACAGCAAAACAACAAAAAGAAGAAAAAACGAGTAACAAAGAACTGTTTCTTTTGCAAATCAACAAAACACAAGGCTAAAATCTGTCCAGATATGGTATTAAAAAACAACGAAAGGAAAAGAAAACGTAAAACCAAATGTGAATCTGACATTCCGAAGAAAAAAAGAAAACATACTGAGTGAAAAAAAGATTTCAACACAATATTGAATTTAAAAAAGACTGACTTGATTTTTCATTCATTTTTTGTCTTTACAGTTCATTCATTTTTTGTCTTTACAGTTCATGATTTGATTTTTTCATTGTACATAAGTTCTTTTTGAAAATAAAAAATATAAAATAATTACTTCTTACTTTTAACTTTTTTCTAGTTGTGACTGTAAGTCTTTTTACTTTTTGACAAATTTAAAAAGAAAGATCTTTCGTGCTAAATGGTTAGCCCTGAAAAGGGCTTTTTTTGAAGGATCTCACATTGACATCCAGCTCTATGATTCCTCCGCCCGATACACTGGGATGATTTCACACCCACAGTGTTCATAGCAAATCGTAGAACCTTCATCATCATCGTAAAATCCTTCATCTGGATCTGGACAGTTATGCTTCTGTCCAAGATACTCAAGTGTGGCAAAAGATTTCCCACACTCTATCAGACATCTGCTTGCGCAGTGGGGACACACAAGAATTCGAACCATCGTGCAACAAATATGATTTTATGTAAAAATATCGTCGGGTTTTATAGCTTTACACGAGGATTGAACTGATTGACTCATGACGTCATTTTCTCCTATGTTTTTCCCGCGTCGGCGTTTCATTAACATTGTGCAAGCAAATCGATGGTTATATCGGTGTTTTTTCACCACTCCCAATTCGGTGTCACACAGTACAATCCTGGTGTTTTCCGCCAGGTCCGCGCTCTTTAAAATTTTCAATCCTCTGTAAACGTATAAAGTCCAGCGTTATTTTCATACATTCACCATTTCTTTGATTCTCAGCTAACGATTACTTCGAAAAGCAGTATCAATATTTGGAACCAGTTTCAATATGAAGCACAACTTAGATGAAATCAACTTGGACGATTTTCCACCAGTGGAAAACAATGAAGACATTCTTTCATCAGTTATAAATTCGACAATCATCAATCCGTCACCGGTGTTAAATTCGACAATCATCATTCCATCGACGGTGCTGGACAACATTTATGAAGAGGTAAAGCAGCTAAATACGAAACAAGATTCCATGATGACTCGGATCATAGATCAACTGGAGACTTTAAACAGATATTTGGAGGAGCTTAAAACTTTAAGCACGAGTACTGATCAGCTCAGTAGAAATATCGGGGTACTACGCCAACAGGATCAGTGCATTTCAACAGCTCCTGTGAAGATTCCTGTGGAGTTTGACTTTGATAAAACCAATCTTCACAAGTTAGTGGACTCTATCGTAAGTGTTGTGAAGAAAAATCAACCAAAGAAAAAACAACCAGAGGAAAAACAACCGAGAAAAACAACAAAACGGAAATCTGAGGAAGACGATAGCCATCTCCACAAGAAACAGCGAGTTGATCAAAAGTCAACTACACCAATAATGACCGGCCAGGGCAAATACGGGAAAAACATTGATAATCACGTTGAATTCAAGATCCCGAAAAAACCAAAGACAGAGGGAAAACAACCAACAAAACGGAAATCTGAGGAAGACGATAGCCATCTCCACAAGAAACAGAGAGCTGATCAAAAGCCAATTACACCAATAATGACCGGCCAGGGCAAATACGGGAAAAACATTGATAATCACGTTGATTTCAAGATCCCAAAAAAGCCAAAGAAAAGCTGTCGGTAGAGAAAAACACAGCTTCCAAAACAGTCCTTTTCAGGACTAACCCAACAGTTCTTTTCAGAGCTAACCCAACAGTCCTTTTCAGGACTAACCATCTACCACGAAAGTTCTATCTTTCTTCAAATTGTCACAGCTCTTTTCAGAGCTAATCCAACAGTCCTTTTCAGGACTAACCATTTACCACAAAAGATCTATCTTTCTTCAAATTGTCATTTCTTCAAATTGTCAAACTTCTTTCTTTTTTAGAAGAGTTACACTCCAAAGACTCACACTCCAGAGAGTTACACTCCAGAGAGTAAAAAAAACTCAGAAAAAGACTAAGTCCAACTCAGTGGTCAGACATTTAAAAGAGAAAGCCCTTAAAGTCTAAGTAGTGGATAGAAGTAAACAATAAAGCAATCCTAATAGCATATGGGTAAAAAAGTCTAAGTTCAGCTCAATGATTAGGCAAATAGAAAAAAAGAGAATTCATTCATAGAATGAAAAAAAGCTAAGTCCAACTCAATGATCAGACTTTTAAGAAAAAATATTCATACGTGAAGAAAAACTAAGTCCAACTCAATGCTCAGGCTTTAAGAGAGAAAAAATCATTCATAGGTGAAGAAAAACTAAGTTCAACTCAATGGCCAGACTTTTAGAGAGAAAAAATCATCCATAGGCAAAGAAAAAAACTAAGGTCAACTCAATGCTCAGACAATTAGAAAGAGAATTCATCATAGACGCAGAAAAAAAGTCTAAATGAAACTCAGTGCTCAGTCTTTTTAAAAAGAAAAATCATTTATAGGTGAAAAAACTAAGCCCAGCTCAATGCCTAGACATTTAGAAAGAAAATTCATTCATAGATGCAGAAAAAACTAAGCCCAACTCACTGCCTAGACATTTAGAAAGAGAATTCATTCATAGATGCAGAAAAAACTAAGCCCAACTCAGTACTCAGACATTTAGAAAGAAAAAAATCATACATAGGTGAAGAAAAAACTAAGTTCAACTCAATAGCCAGACATTTAGAAAAAATCATTTATAGGTGAAAAAATCTAAGTTCATCTCAGTGATATAGGGATAAAATTAAAAAAAAAAGCCTAAACAAGTGATCCATTACACATATAAAACTCTTGATTATTTTTCTCATTCACCATTAACTTTTCGTAAAACCTGAACCAGTATCCCACAATGTTTGGATTAACATTTTTTCTCTCATTGCTCTTCTGGTTAGAAGAAAGAGAACGTTTCAGATATAACAGACATGAAATTGACCATCTAATGCAAATGCTAGATAAAATGGAATCAATCAAAAGAAAGAGAGGAGGATAAAAAAGTGCATTCTGCACAAAAAAGCAACCCTTTTCAGGGCTAGCTATCTTAAATAAACATCTTTCTTTTCATTTTGTCAGAAGACTCATAATCAAAAAAAGTCATAGGTTAGTTAAACTCTAGTTTTTTCTATCCCGAACAACAAAAAAATGCAACAAAGCCACGGGATGGTCAACAATAAAACATTTAGTATTAGAAATAAAACGCTGATTCTGATTGGACAACATTAATTTGGAGCCAAAACAGCATGAAACGCCGACGCGGGAAAAACATAGGAGAAAGTGACGTCATGGCTCAACTAGTTCAATCCTCCTGTAAAGCTATAAAACCCAGCTTTATTTTCCCGCACATCATTCATTTTCTTCAAGTCGTTAAGAAATGGAGTGCGCATTGAGGGACATGACTTTTTCGGAACTCGCCCAGCTGGCATCGAAAGAAAAAAAGAAGAAGGAGAAAAAAAAGTTTACCGTACCATCGACTGAAGATTGGAACGATGACGATGAACCAGCGTTCACACTGAAGTTCGATTTGGGCGGAAAGAAGGAGAAAAAAGACTTTATCGTTCCCCAGACTGAGTGTTGGGATAGCGACAACGAGCCGTCGTTCTTGTTAGACTTCGATTTGGACGAACAGCAGCTAAAAAGGATAAGGAGGCGGGCTGCGAGTAGCTGTCCAGCATGCAGGAAGGTTGGAGGTTGTGCTTAAAAACACAATCTCCAAACCAGATCCCTTTTAGGGACACCCCAACAGCCCTTTTCGGGGCTAACCATCTATCACGAAAGTTCTACCTTTCTTCAAATTGTCAGACGTAAGTTCTATCTTTTCTTCAAATTGTCATTTCTTCAAATTGTCAGACGAAAGTTCTACCTTCAAGCTATCAGACGAAAGTTCTATCTTCAAGTTGTCATTTTTTCAAATTGACACAGCTCTTTTCAGAGCTAACCCAACAGTCCTTTTCAGGACTAGCCATCTACCACGAAAGATCTATCTTCAAGAAGTCAGACGAAAGTTCTATCTTCAAGCTGTCAGACGAAAGTTCTATCTTCAAGTTGTCATTTCTTCAAATTGTCACAGCTCTTTTCAGAGCTAACCCAACAGTCCTTTTCAGGACTAACCATTACCACGAAAGTTCTATCTTTCTTCAAAATTGTCATTTCTTCAAATTGTCAAACTTCTTTCTTTTAGAAGAGTTACACTCCAAAGAGTTACACTCCAAAGAGTAAGAATCATTCATAGATGCAGAAAAAAGACTAAGTCCAACCCCAGTGCTCAGTCTTTTAGAGAAATCATCCATAGAGATGCAGAAAAAAGACTAAGTTCAACTCAGTGATCAGGCTTTTAGAAAGAAAATTATTCATAGGGTAAAAAAAGTCTAAGTTCAACTCAATGGTTAGGCATTTAGAAAAGAGAATTCATTCATAGAATGAAAAAAGCTAAGACCAACTCATTACCTAGACATTTAAAAAGAGAAATCATTCATAGATGCAGAAAAAAGTCTAAGTCCAACTCAGTGATCAGGCTTTTAGAGAGAAACCACTTAAAGGCCAAGTAGTGGATAGAAGTAAAACAATAAAGCAATTCTAATAGCATATGGGTAAAAAAACTAAGTCCAACTCAGCGCTCAGTCTTTTAGAGAAAAAATATTCATACGTGAAGAAAAAACTAAGTCCAACTCAATGTTCAGGCTTTTAGAAAGAGAGAAAATCATTCATAGGGTGAAAAAAACTAAGTCCAACTCAGTGATCAGACCTGACAGATCCCTATAGTACCTTCGAAAATATGGCATTTTGTCTGGCACTTAGCCTTTAATTGCAGAAAAATTCCACTCAGGGTAGTCTCTTTGGACATTTTTTGTAGAAATGATATAATGCAAATTCTTTCAGGGTGGTAGAATGGGGATAAACTTTCTGTAGGGTAGGCAACGTAGGGCTCTCAGGGAGGGTAGAATACGGATCTGACCTGGCCATGTCAGATCCGTATTCTACCCTCCTATACTACTCACAAGTTTCGTTTTACCATAATATCATACATAAAAAGACAATAGAGTTAATTCTATAATATTGGTTCCGAGAACATCCCACATCGCACGATCTCTTCATAGTATCCGTAACTGTCTCCCTTTTTTTTTTTTTTAAACAAAAGACCTTTTTCTTTCACTCGTCAAATCATTGAGTAAATGAATAAAATAGGACTTTAATACCATCAAGAATCCATGGAAAAGAACAATATAAGGTTACGCTTCCGTTCCAATCCATTTTGTAGTATATTATATGTATATGTATTTTGTAACTGTCTTACTATATTCTTGTATATAAGAATGTTACAAATAAAATATGTTTAAACTAAGTATACTAGTAACCCAATTTGTCTAACTGTGGCTTTTTGTATTTCAGAAAATCTTAGCCCTTTTGTCATCGCTGTTTTGGTTAGTGTCACCGATAGCCAAGAGTTAAAGAAATACGAAATCAGTATTCGTAACAAATATCGGCGTAAAATATACGACGACGTTTATTCAGAGGGTATTAAGTTTGCGAGCGGCAGGGCAGCTTCCATTGACCCGTTGAGACTGAAACATATATGGAGTCTTTACACGGGCATCGAATCAGACAGATTCGAAAACGAATATCTTGACGGAATTTGTAGTGCTTATGCAGACAATTTCATGTTGTTGCACAGACGTACGCGAGTGCTTCGTAAATGTGGACAATACCAAGATCTTATGCTCCATTCTGCGGGATATACGACCGCATTTTCGTACTGCGATAGGAATTTTTATGGAAGTAAAGCGCGCGAATACGGAAAATCATTGTTCCACCCTTCTACAGATACTGATAGACTTGCAAATAGTTACTACGACTATACTCTAGTGCTAGATGCTGATACAAAAGTTATGAGAGGTGTTGCTTTTGAATTACTTGAAATTGCTGCAGCTCATCCAGACAAAGGAATCATACAACCTGCAATCCGAATGTTTGTCGAAAAAAATGACTCACTGTTTATGTGGCTGGAGTCAGCGCGTAACCTCATCTTCACACCTATGACCAATGCAACATATGCCTTTCTCGGACAATGTGGATACTTCGGAAAAGCGCTAATAAATAATAGGATATATATAGAAAAACTCATCGGTACTCCGGAAAAACTAATCGAAAGTGTGCCAATAGACGTGCTGAGTCACGACACAATCGAGGGCGCACTTCTCAAACCTATGTATGCAGGCGATGTTTCCTTGTTAGAAACTCCCCCCTACAACTACATCACATGGTATCTACGTGAGAAACGATGGAACAAAGGGGAGCTCATTCTTGCCATGTATTTCTGGAAAACATTTTTTGGGAGACCCATGCGATGGCTACAGAAAATTATACAAGGACAAAACTTCGAGTCGACAAAACTGAGGACTGCAACGAAATTAGACCTGGTGACAGCGTACATTGCCCATTCCGCCTTACGACAGATGGCAATAAAGCCATTATTACTAATAGGAATATTGATCCATATCAGGATGGATGTTTATTTTCCATATCTACCAATCCTAGTGGTCATGATCAGTATAATCATAATTCCAAAGTTCGCCACGTGCAGACGTGGTTTCATAAGTATTGTTATTTTAGAAACATTTGCATCCATTTTACAGTTCACACCAGAGGCTATAGCAGGATGTGTTAGAATTTTCCAAGCATTTCAAAGTTTAATCCTTCTTACGATAACATGGAGACCTCAACACGATGTTGAGGAAGAGTTTAAGAGATCCAATCCGTTTTTGAAAATTTTAAAACATTTGTGGGGTTATTCTGTAATCTCAGCTATCGGTGGAACTATAGTAATTTTATTCACGACGGACTATTTTCTTATATTCATGCTAGTTACGGTATTCATCCTACCATTATTTACATACGTGACTTCGTTGAGCAAAAGTCGATTACTTAGGGAATTCGAGTTAATTCCTCGAAGACGAAGTCGCATAAACATACAAAGGCCTTGGTCACACCATATGAGAACAATGATCTCTCAACCGGCCATGGGTACAGACAGGGGCCCAGCCTTCGTGCCATCTATGTCGGCAGGTATTGCGTATAGGGACATAGCATATAACAGTCCATATTTACCTTATTATGTTTTACGTTAACCTTTAGAAAACCTTATTGGTGGATTCTCGGCTACAAACTCCTTGTATGTTGAGTTAGTGCAGTTCAATATTGATAAAAGGGTCTTAATGAACATCATTATTAGATATACCACGATATATACAGATTGATTCAAAGTAAAGGTTCCTACATGTAGGTGAATATCGCGAACATTTTTAACTGCGATTCTGACTGTTCACACGAGAAATCAAAATTTAAAATCAGATATGGATTTACTAAATGTCAGTCGCAAGTGTTAGAGATACGACTAAAAGTTGATGTCAACAAAATATTTTCAGACAGTCAAAAAGGATACGGATTGAAATAGCTATCAAGAACTCGATATTGGCCACACAGACGATAAGCTAAGCAACAGAATAACTTTACATAATCAACATGTAAGGTACCCTTCAATCTTGTTTCAAATTATTCATCTCAAACACCGCTTTTTAGGAGAGTATATAGCAGATAATTTGGTGTAGACTAGGTTGCCTAGTTGCTGTGTGGAAGGGGGTGTTCGATGTGAGCAATTCCTCCCTCTTAAGCAATTCATTCTTATGATTTAAAATAAAGTAAGGCTTTCGGGGGGAGAGGGAGGGGGTTGCACGCGCGCGCGCGCGCGTGTGTGTGTGGGTGCAAGCAAAATTGTGTGTGAGAGGGAGAGATCGCTTTATGTGATTATTTTCTCCTTCTTAAACAGTGTTTCCAATGCTTTCTGTAATAGATGTATACTTGTTGATTTAAGAGGCTAAAAGCAAAAGTTACATGGACCTAGGGCATATTGTAAAATAAGTAAAACTACTGGTAAAGGGAATTTTATTACTATGTATGTTAGTATTGTACATATGGACTGTAAAATAGACTGTTGGCTGTTGTAGATTTACTTTACCGTAAAGCGGCACATATAGTCGGGTTCAGTATGTAATTTCGCCGGAATTTGGTGGAGAGTATGAAAGTTATACATTTTTAGAAACCTTATGTTACAAGCAAAAAGAAAAACAACGTTTCCTTTTGCTCCGAGTACTGCAATGGCCGCCATCTTGGATTTTTCAAAATGGCTGCCGTGAAATATATTTTCGTCAATATTTGAGCTTTTAAATGACAAAGAATCTTTATTTTGACAGCTACACTACCATTTTAGGGCCAGGGAGTTCAATGCATCAAGATAAATGAATAAATGACCTTTAAGTAACCCAAATTTTGATTGACTGAATTCTGTTTTATTCTGTTTTATTCAAAATTTAACAAGTCACAGATAACACATGTATCTCAACTATGTGTCCATTCACGCTTTACCAAACAAGTTTTGTTTTTACAACCCTTGGGTAGAATACTTTTTAGCTCCACTGTTCAAAGGCCAACAAGCTTATGTCATGGCCCCGTGTCCGTCTGACCGTGCATGCGTTAGTGCGTGCATGCGTGTGTTAACTTTTATTTCAAACATCTTCTCTGAAACTACCCCTCCAATTTTGACCAAACCTCACAGAAATGATTCCGTCCTGATCCACTTCAGATATTCATAAAAGAATTTTATTTCTTTAAAAACTCTGGTTGCCATGGCAACAGAACTGAAAAATTATTGAAAATCTTTGAAAATCTTCTTGTCGAAATCCATAAGGCCTAGAGCTACCAAAATTGGCATGTAGCTTCCTCCAATGAACTTCTAGTAAGTTTCTTAAAATTGTAGCCCTGGGATCAAAATTGGCCCCATCCCGAGGTTGATAAGTTTTACATGGGCATATCTCGTGAAAACTTTAAAAAAAACTTCTTGTTCCTTACCATAAGGCCTTGGGCTACCTAACTTTGCATGTAGCTTTACCTGGTGGACCTCTACCAAGATAGCCCAAATGTTGACCCCAAGGGTCAAATTTGGCTAAGCCCTGGCAGTCACAAGGGCTTTTATATGGAAATTTTTAACAATATTTTCGTTCCTAACCCTAAGACCCTGGGCTAACAAATTTTTGCAGGTATGTTTATCTTATAAACCTCTACCAAGAGTGTTCAAATTATAACCCTGGGGTCAAAACTGGCCCCGCTCTGGAAGTCACAAGTTTTTACAGGGGCCTACATACTGGAAACTTTTGAATTCTTCTTGTTCCTAAACATAAGAATTAGGGCTACCAAATCTTGCATGTATATTTATCTACTGAACCTCTGCCAAGATTGCTCAAATTATACTCCTAGGCCATTATCTCCCGCTAGATGGCATTCTACAAATACACATCTAATTTGGGCATTCTGGGTACATAACCGGACTACTTTTGAAAACGACAACCGTTACTTTGAATTTCAAAATGAAATAAACGTTTACTCAATAAAACTACCTGGTGCGATTCATTCAGCTATGATCAGTTAGCATGTAACCTATGTACCAGCCATTTATTAAAACAGCCCCTACAGGCTTGGGTATTAGCTTCGGTATAAGCCCTACTCTTCCCAATTATAAGGGGGTGGGTGATGCGTCATAGCAGAAAGGTAGAATCTTCGAAGAATATGACATGCGCAGACAACGCTTCTAGGGTCAAAATTGGCCCCTCCCCAGAATTTACAACTTACATAGGATTATACTAATGAAAACTTTAAAGATCTTCTTGTTCCTGACCTTGACATACAGCTGTATTATTTTGTGAGTATTATCATCTAACAGATCTTTTCCAAAGTCATTCAAATTAACTCCTTCCTTACTGTAGACGACACCAGAAGCTTTGGTTGACAGAACGTTCCGTCTAATCTCTGTCTACACTGTCCACTCCTTTAATTTAGATTAAGGCCAAACTGTCTCTCCATCTTGCAGTGGAACCATATTTATAGCCGAGTGTAATTCATTTACTTGGTAGTGAAAGAGTTAAAGCCCCTGGTGTCAAAATTGACCACACCCCATGTGTTATAAATACAGTGCTTATAGAGTGAAAATTCTAAAAATCTTCTTGCTCCTACACATAAATCCTAGGGCTACCAAATTTGGATCACCTCTGAATTTATTCAAAATTTAGCCCTGGGATCAAAATTAGCCATTTCTCAGGGGTGTCGTGTTTTGCAGGGACTTTATATTGAGGAAACTTTGAAAATCTTCTTCTTTACAACCATACGGCCTATACCTGTAAAATTTGTCATGTGACTTTATCTTGTAGACCTCTAACAGGATTCAAGTAATTATAGCTCTGTAGTCAAAAATAGCTTTGCCCTGGGGTAACAACTTTCACATTGGTTTTTGTAGCGTAAACTTTGTAAGTCTTCTTGCTCGAAATCATTTGGCCTAGAATTGTAATGTTTTGTATTTATGGTTCGTACTTATTAGCCAGTGGAGCTATACAGGGCCATCATGGCCCTCTAGTTTAAAACATTGTGAGAAAAGAAGAAAATGCTCATAACAAGCGTTTTCTCTTATTCTCTAAATGTTCTCTTCCTTTTCAGCGACAAGTGCCACCATCTGAGCCACAGATAAATTGTCATCTGCAAAGCTAACAATTAGAACAAGCCTAAAATTTTGTCAAGTACAGTATAGAGTTAATGATCAACATACTCTACATATATCTCTTTACATATCATCATCATCATCATCATCACCGGTTTCATAATCATTCTTTGTGTCATCATCGTTCTGACATTTATTGCTACACCAGTAAAGATCGGTGCTGAGTAAGTCCTTTGTTCTGCAAGAATATTGTGCAGATGAACAGCTTGTTTTACACTGACAGATAAGCATCTTAATGATGGGTTTTTGTGCTGGAAGGGCATCTGTCATGGTTCGCTTCAGCTAGCCATTGGCCTCCATGTAGTAGCCATTCAGTAGTGAAAACAACTATAGATCCTGCGTTGCAGTGTTGGCCTGTCCCCGCACTCTGGCATGGATATGAACTCTCAGGACTTCTTGTTTCACAAGCTTCAAGAGCAGAAGGTAGCTTGTCACTTTCTGCCACATGTTCGCAGAAGAGATGCCATTGCAGTTCCGGGATGGTCTTGATGTAGATGCCTTGTGGGAGTAGGCTACACAGACAAAGCTAGCTAACGTGCCCAACACAGTTTTTGTCACGTCTGAGATATCATCAAGTCGAGCATTCTGACCATTTTTCATAAGTATTGGACCGAAAATGTGGCCTCTAGAGTGTACACAAGGTTTTTCTACAATTTGACCTGGTGACCTACTTTCTGACCAGAGGTAACAATTTTTTTTAAATCAATTAAAGATATCATGACAAACATTCTGAGCAACTTATTGGACCAAAAATGTGGCTGCTAGAGCGTCTATAAGGTTTTTCTAAGATTTGACCTGGTGACCTACTTTTTGACCAGATGTGACCCATTTTCAGATTAAGCCAAGATATTTTCATGACAAACATTCTGACTTACCTTTGCTCTAAGGTGAAAGTTGCCGACGGACGATGGACCACGGACACAGCACGAACACAATAGTTCAACTTGAGGAGTTTGTGCTTAAATGAGCTAAAACACACTAGTATAAAACAAACGCTATCAACTTACAAATAGCGCACAGTAAACTTCTAAACTTATAATATTCTATCGTAGGCTCTATAATAATCAGATCACCAGATAACCTTGTCTTCAGAGTAAGAGCTAAATATTGCTTAATAACCAATTTTTCTTTTGAATTTGGTTAATATTTGCAATGATTTCTCTAAGCAATGCCTCAGCACATCTGCAAGTGGTAGCATTGTATTCCCTAGCCCAGAAAATAGTGATTTAGCAGTCAAAATAAAAGCTCTGGGGTATTAAGAAGTCAAGATATTGACAAAACTTTTTTCCCGGCAGCCATTTTGAAAAATCAAAGATGGTCGCCACATAGGACTGTGAGCAAATCGAAATATTCTTTTTCTGATTCCTCACACTGTAAGGTTTCCAAAAATGTACAACTTTCATACTTAACAAAAAGTTCCGGCGAAGGTGAAAATTCATACATAATGAACCTGACTAATATGGAAGAATGAGACTTCAGAGTGAATTGGTTTCGGTCACTGAATAGAGAAAATTGGTCAGAGAAAATCCTTGATTTTTTTTTTCTGTCGAACGCATTTGTTTGTAACCCAGAACTTCCCTTGTGTGTTTTGTTATCTAAAAAAAATACTTTTTTTTTTTTCTTTGGAAGCCAGCATGTAAGAATATGTATTCCTTAAGGTGTACACAGGGACAGAATTGAAACAAATTTGATGCAAAATATTTTGACATGATATTGGATACATTAGAAGATCGTTTTGAGGGATTTATAACATATAATTCACCGCTATGAAACAGTGGAGGCGTGGGTGTTTACATACGAAATTCATTATTAAAAGAAAGTTTCATTAAACGTATTAACTCTGAATTCAAAGATTGTATTGTTTTATATGTAAAATCTGGTATATTCCAAGATATGGAAGACATTATTATCTTTATTACATATATTTCGCCGGAAGGATCGGTCATTTATGAGAATTTGGAAGAGAGAAATGGTATAGTGAATTTAGAAAATAACATTGCATCTATCCGGCAGCTTTACCCACATTGTTACTTGTACATAGCTGGAGACTTCAACGCACGAACCAAAAATTTATTGGATTATATACCAGATGATACATTAAACTTTGTTTTTAATCCTGATACTGATTATATTTCAGATACATTTTCTATGGAAAGAAATAATAAAGATTGCGAGAGATATAACCTATTTGGTAAAACTCTTGTAGACTTGTGCTGTGTGCACAATATTCATATTATGAATGGCAGGTTACACGATGATGTAGATGGAAACTTTACTTGTTTAACGAGCAATGGCTGCAGTGTTGTGGATTACCACATTGCATCAACCCCCCTTTTCCCAAACGTAAGTTACTTTAAGATTTTAGAAAGGGACGAATCTGACCACTTACCTATTCATTCTACTTTGAGTTTTACCCAAGCTACAGATACATCTGAGCAGTCAGACTATTATAATTTGTTGTCGTACTCCAAGTACTTATGGAATGAAAGATACGCTCAGTCTTTTAATATATATTTTTTGCGGGAGTTTCACAGAGTCTCTCAAGAATTGATACATTATGCAAGTACCGACGTAAATCGAGCTGTTGAGTCTATTGTTCATTTGTACCAATGGTCTGGTAGACAGATGCTGGTTAAGCCAAAAAGAACTAACTTTATCTCTGGGATGAGGATTGTAGCCATGCTAAATATTTGAAATATTCTGCTCTACGTAGATTTCGTGTAACAGACCTCAAAGATGATTATTGTAATTATATTAATCTTCGTAAGACATTCAAATCATTATGTTTACGTAAAAAGATTGCCTATCAAAATGATGAAAGAAATAAACTGGTTTCAGCTAGAAATAATCCTAAGACATTTTGGTCAATATTGAAGCAGAGTATTGGTACAGTTAATGAGATCAGCATTGTTAATTCAGCAGATTGGATGGAGTATTACAAAAATCTCCTTTGTAAAAGTAATCAACCATCTTTATCTACCTTCGTATATGAAGTGAATGTAGAGGATGATAGCAGCTATATATTAAATAGTCCAATTCATATTGATGAAATTTATCAAAGTATTAATAGGCTAAAACCTGGAAAAGCTCAAGGTACTGATGGTATCGTGGCAGAATTTTACAAAAACACTAGCTCATATATAGCTCCAATCTTATGTTCCCTTTTTAATCATGTCTTTTCATCTGGAAATTTCCCAGATATGTGGAGAAATAGTATTATTGTACCGGTACACAAGACAGGTGCAAGGAATGACCCTTCAAATTACAGAGGAATTTCTCTACTTAATGTGATGTATAAGATATTTTCAAATATAATATACGATAGGTTATGTAAATGGTCAGAAATATACAATAGAATAGATGAAACGCAAGCAGGCTTTCGCTCTGGGTACTCAATAACTGACAATATTTTCTCTCTACAGAGTTTGATTCAAAAGTATATAAGCAAACCTGGTGGACGGTTTTACGTTTTATACCTAGATTTTTTAAAAGCATTTGATTCTATAAACCATTTAGATCTCTTTAATTGTCTGAAAAGAAAAGGTTTACATGGCAATATTTTGAGAATCCTTGTTTCCATGTATTCTGAGATGAATTGCCATGTACGTATAAATGACAAACTGACTGAATCATTCAATTGTAACATTGGTTCCAGACGAGGGGATGTAAGCAGTACAATCATCTTCAATTTATATATAAACGAGTTATCTACCTTGCTAAAAGTTAGAGGACACAGGGGCATATTTGTGACAGAAACAACTCCTGATGTTTTGTGCTTATTATTTGCAGATGATATTGCAAATTGCGCAGATACTGCAATTAATTTGCAGTCGCAAATTAACACTATTTCAGAATTTTGCAGTAATACGGGTATGAATGTAAATTTAGGCAAAACACAAGTAATCGTTTTTAGAAATGGAGGCCCACTTCGCAATTACGAAAATTGGACCTACAACCAGCACCCATAAAAGGTGGTTTCTGTCTATAAATATATGGGATTACTTTTTAGTCATACATTATCATGGGGAAAAGCACATCTGAAATTAACTGCACAAGCTAAGAAGAGCATTTTAGCAATAAAAACCTACCAGAAGAAATTTGGTAAATTTTCACATGTTGACTATTTTAAACTTTTTGATAGTATGGTTAAGCCCATTCTACTGTACGGGGGAGAAATTTGGGGAATTGATTATATAGAAGCCATAGAGAGAGTCCAAATTCAGTTTTGTAAAGATTTTCTGGGTGTACGCTCATCAACTAATGATTGTATGGTCTTGGGCGAGTGCGGGAGATTACCACTGTATTTTTTATTACCTGAAATCAATCAAATATTGGTTGAAATTATTATGTATGCCAGACCACAGACTACCAAAGAATTGCTACCAAATGTTAAAGAGTCTGGATGAAATTGATAGGGTTACTTGGGTAACATCTATTAAACAACTTATATATAGATTTGGTTTTGGTATTGTTTGGCTTTCACAAGGGGTTGGAGATCCTGAATTATTTCTGACCAATTTTAAACAGCGACTAAAAGATTGCATGCAGCAAAATTGGATGGATTCCATTAGTAATAGTACTCGTTGTGAAACATATAAACATTTTAAAACTATGTTAAATCCTGAGAAATACTTGTATGCTGGTTTGTCCTTCTCGCTTTGGAAATATTTGGCTAGATTCAGATGCTCTAACCACAAGTTTAAGATAGAAATCGGTAGACATATGGGAATAGAGAGAGAAAATAGAAACTGTAGTTTTTGTCTAGATAATTATGGTATTATCTGTGTTGAAAATGAATTCCACGCTTTTTTCAATTGTTATCAATATACAAATGAACGAAGACGGTATTTGTATACTTGGTATAGGGGTCTTCCAACATTAGAAAGTTTCTATAGCTTAATGCAAAACGAGAATGAATCAACAGTACGTAAAATTGCCATCTACATCTCATCAATAATGAAAGTGAAGGAAAATCAAAATACACAGTGATATATGTGCGTGCGTGGGTGTAATGTATGTATGTATGTATGTGCGTATGTATGTATGTATGTATGTATGTGCGTATGTATGTATGTATGTATGTATGTATTGCTTTTACTAGACTTGGTCTTGTAGAAAACATTGTAGGAAAAGTGAAAATCTCCAGTGGGAGCATTTTCTACTTCCCTAAAAAGAAAGCTATATATCACGATTAACTTTGGTTAACGGTCGACAGATATGTACACTTTTTCTTTTTTTTTTTCCTTATTGTGAATTGTAAATTTATGTTTGGCAATAATTGTATTTGACTGTTAACATACTGTAAACATTTTATACATGTATATTGTTTTAAACTATTTACAAAACTAGAAGATATTGATCTTGTCCAAATTGAAAGTATTTGCAGACGACAAACTACTGTAGCTGGAAGGATGGAAAAGATTTTCTGGAAAACATAACATACTGTACACATTTTATACATGTATATTGTTTTAAACTATTTACAAAACTAGAAGATATTGATCTTGTCCAAATTGAAAGTATTTGCAGACGACAAATTACTGTAGCTGGAAGGATGGAAAATATTTTCTGGAAAACATTGTAGGAAAAATGCTTACCACAATTCAAGGCTATATAACTAGGATTAAATTGGTAAGGGTTGAGGGATAAGTACATTCAACATTTTTTTTTTTTGTTAGATGTTAATTTATATTTGATGATAATTCTTGTTAATCTATTGTATAGATTTCATACATGTTTATTGCTATAAACTATTTACTAGACTAGGAAATACTGATCCAGCCGAAATTGAGTCTTTGCAGACGACAAAAACTGATGCTGGTACGATGGAATTTGATTTCATAGAAAACATTGTAGGAAAAGTGAAAATACTCAGTTAAAGCGTTTCCAGCTTTCCCAACCTCAAGGCTATACGATCAGGGTTCATTTGGTAAAGGGTCGAGGAATAAGTACTTGTATCTCTTTTTCCTATTAAATGTGCATTTATGTTTGTTTATAATTATTGTTACATGCATATTGCATTAAACTATTTAGACTACATAATATTGATCTTGTTCAAATTGAAAGTATTTGCAAACGATAAATGAACAGCAGCAGAAGCAATGGTAATTGATCTTGTAGAAAACATTGTAGGAAAATGCTTCCCACTCTTTAATGCAACATAACCAGGATTTATTAGGTAAAGGGCCGTAGACTAGGAAATAGTGACCCAGCCCAAATTGAAAGTATTTGCAGACGACAAATAACTGAAGCTGGAAAGATGGGATTTGATCTCAAAGAAAACATTGTAGGAAAAAGTGAAGATACTCGGTTAAAGCGTGTCTTGCTTTCCTCACCTCAAAGCTATATAACCAGGGTTTATTTGGTAAAGGGTCGAGAGATATGTGCTTGTATCTCTTTTCTCATTAAATGTATATAATTATTGTATTATATAACTACAATTATTGTTACATGTATATAGCATAAAACTATTTAGACTAGAAAATATTAATTTTGTTCAAATTGAAAGTATTTGCAGACGATAAATCAACAGCAGCTGAAACAATTGGAATTGATCTTGTGGAAAACATTGTAGAAAAATGCTCCCCAGTCTACAATGCTACATATCCAGGATTTATTTGGTAAAGGGTCGAGGGATTTGTACATTAAATGTTTGGTTAAATGTTAATTGATGCTTGATGATAACTCTTTTTAATCAACTGTACACATTTCATACATGTATAGTGCTTTAAACTATTTACTAGACTAAAAATACTGATCTGATCCAAATTGAAAGTATTTGCAGACGACAAATAATTGAAGCTTGAACGATAGGAATTGATCATGTAGGAAACATTGTAGGAAAAGTAAAAATACTCGGTTAAAGCATTTGCTGCTTACCTCAATTCATGGTTATATAACCAGGCTTTATTTGGTAAAGGGTCGAGGGATATATACATTTATTATTATTATCATTTTCTTCTTCTTCTTCTTCTATCTTTCCCATCAAAGGTGAATTTATGTTTGACTATACTATTGATACATGTATATTGCTTCAGACTATTACATTAGAATATTGATCTGGTCAAAATTGAAAGTATTTGCAGACGACAAATTAACTGTGGCTGAAACGAAGGGAAATAATCTTGTAGAAAACATTCACGTAGAAAAAAGCGAAAATACTCAGAAAGAGCACTCAAGACCATATAGTCAGGGTTTATTTGGTAAACAGGAGATCTGTGTATATTTTCTGGGTAAAATGTAAATTTATATATCTAACGATAACTATTGTTAATATATTGTACACTTTGTATATATGTATAATGGGCCGGTGGCCTGAATATACTAATAAATCTATCTATCTATCTATGAAATTGATGTGGCTTTATGTTCGTTTCAACAAATAAGCCTACTTGTCAATATTTATCAACAAATCTTTAATCGCGATAGGCCGTACTTGAGCCTTTAATACGCACCTAATAGTTCTTGCTTACTTTACTTTAAATAATTGCTATTACTTACACTGCATATTTTGTATGTCAATACGTTTTTAGCTCACCTGAGCACGAAGTGCTCAATGTGAGCTTTTGTGATAGTGCTGTGTCCGTCATCCGTCGTCCATCGTCAACTGTTACATCGGATGCGCTCTAGAGGCCACATTTTCAGTACGATACTCATGAAACTTTGTCAGAATGTATGTCTTGATAAAGTCTCGGATGAGTTGGAATAAAAGATAAAATCAGGTCAAAAATTAGGCCACTAGGTCAAATCTTTGAAAAACCTTGTGTCCGCTCTAGAGGCTACATGTTCAGTCCGATACTCGTGAAACTTGGTCAGAATATAATATGCCTTGATGATATCTTGAAGGAGTTTGAAGGTGGGTTATGACGGGTCAAAATCTAGGTCACAAGGTCAAATCTTTGAAAAATTTATATTCACTCTTGAGGCCACATTTTCACTCCAATACTTATGAAAATTGGTCTGAGAGTGGGTTTTTCGGGTAAAAAACTAGGTCACCAGGTCAAATCTTTGAAAAACTTTGTGTACGCTCTAGAAGCCACATATTTGGTCCGATAATTATGAACTTGGTCAGAATGTTTGTTTTGATGACATCTCGAAGGAGTTTGAAACCTAGTTACGTTGGAGCAAAAACTAGGTCACATGGTCAAATCCTAGAAAAACATATGTTTGCTCTAGAGGCCACATTTTCTGTCTTATACTCATATAATTTGGTTAGAATGTTTCTCTTGATGCTATCTGGGACCATTGAAAATTAGAAACATCATAATCTAAAACTATGTCACCACATCAAATCTTAAAAAAAAAACATTTTCAGTAGGAAACTCATGAAATTTTGTCAGAATATCTTCCTTGAAGATATCTTTAACGAGATTTTAAAAAATGGGTCACATCGGGGAAAAAAAAAAAAACTGGGTCACCAGATCAAATCTTAGAAAAACATTGTGTACACTCTAGTAGCCACATTTTCAGTCCAATAGTAATGAAATTGGTCAAAATGTTTGTTTTGATAATTTCTCGAGTAAGTGTAAAATGGTTTATGCATGGACAAAAACTGGGTCACCGGGTCGAATCTTAGAAAAATCTTGTGTACATTCTAGAGGTCACATTTTAAGTCGTATACTCATGAAAAATGGTCAGAATGGTTGTCTTGATGATATCTCGGACTAGTTGCAAAACATGTCACAAGGGGGCTAGGACTAGTCACCAGGTCAAACTCTATAAAAGGTAACCTTGGCGGCCACATTTGGAAGTTCATCAGAATGTTTTTCTTGATGGTATCTCGAAAGTCTTTGAAAATGGATCACATCAGGTCAAAACTTAGATCACTTGGTCAAATCTTTGCAAAACCTTGTGCATTTTTCAGAGGCCACATTTTCAGACCAATACTTATGAAAGATCGCTATAATGTTTGTCTGGACGACATCTCAGACTGGTTTGAAAATGGGTTACGTCATGTCGAAAAGTAGGTCACCAGATAAAATCTTAAAGAAAAAAGAAAAAAAAAAATGTACACTCTAGCGGCAATATTTTCTTTGCAATACTCATAAAACTTGTTTAGATATTTTGTCTTGATGATATCTCAAACTACTTGCAAAATGCGCCTCATTTAGTCAAAAACTAGGTCACAAGATCAAACCTTTGAAAAAGTTTGTGTACACTAGAGGCCACATTTTCAATCCAATGCTCATGGTATCAGTATCTTGGTATTTATATTTCCGACGAGTTTAAAAATGGTTCGCATCGGGTAAAACACTTGGTCACCAAGTTAAATCTTTGAAAAATCTTATTTACATTCCAGAGGCGAGACTCACGAAAGTTTGTCAGCATGATTGTCTTGATGATATTTAGGATGTGTTTGACAATGAGTCATGTTGAGTGAAAAAGTAGGTCACTGAGACAAATCCTTGAAAAAAAGCTTGTTTACACTCTAGAGACAATATTTTCAAACGAATACTCATGAAAATTTGTTAGAAAGTTTGTCTTGATATCTTGAAAAAGATTGGAAATGGGTCATGTTGGGTCTGAAAGGTTCATATGAGCGACCTTAGGGCCATCATGGCCCTCTTGTATAAACAAGATATAATATAAAATTTGTTGTTGTTGCTGGTTTGTCGACATACGTCGGGTACAGACCTTTTTAAAAGATGATCCTTGTTTTAAATAGATGGCAACACTCCCCACTTTTTAATCCTTTACCAAACAATCCGACTTTTAACGAAAGAAGATTTTTGAAAACATTGTGGAGAAAAGGCGAAATGCTATTAGACACTTTTTCTCCTTTTTACCCTTCCAAAGAACAAATTTTAGTTTTTGAGTCAGATTAATTTTTTCGTCTGCAAATGCTTTCAGTTTGGATATGTCGATCATTTGGTCCAGTGATCAAGAGTTTGTAAAAAGCTGTTTTCTACGCCGTCCGTTAAAGCTGACATTCCTTTGTACTGAAGGGCTAAAGTCTCAACCACTCCCCCAGAATGAATAAAATCTCTTGTTCATGAGCATATTTCAATATCTCCCTTGCACACCATTCTGACAGCAATCCTTGGACTGCAATAGTAACAATTGTTTGTTTGAATAATGGCTTGCAACACGCGAAAAGGGACAGTCTGACATTTGCGTAAAGTGCCGTCTCGGATCAGCCTGCGCAGTCCGCGCAGGCTAATCCGAGACGGCACTTTACGACTATATTAGATTTTGTTCTTTATTAGACTTGCCCAAAACAGAAAATAAAACAAAAAAAAAAACGGAAAGTGCTGTCTCGGATTAGCCTTCGCGCACTGCGCAGGCTAATCCGAGACGACACTTTACGCAAATGTCCGAATGTCCCTTTTCGCGTGTTGCAAGCCATATATTTTATGACGTTCAAATATTGACATATCATTACGACAATCACGTTTTTCCTTGGTTTGTCTGGGAACAGGCGGGAGTTCTGCATCACTTCATGGAGGGGAAACTCTCTGCATTCTAAGCCGCCGGCGGGGATCGAACGAAGATTCTCTGGTTACAGACTGATAACCATTGAGGACCCCGAAAAAAAACAAGAGGGCCATGATGGCCCTGGAGTCGCTCACCTGAGCCTTTTGACCAAACATGATCCATTTTAAATCTCTTTCAAAAGTGTACACAATGTTTTTCTAAGATTTGACCTTGTGACCTAGTTTTCGACCCGACATGGCCAATTTTCAAACTCATCCAAGATATCATCAAGACAAACATTCTGACCAATTTTCAAGAGTATTGGACTAAAAATGTGGCCTCTAGAGCAAACACAAGGTTTTTCGAAGAATTGGCCTAATGACCTAATTTTTGATCCAACATGATCCATTTTCGAACTCATCTGAGATATCATCAAGCCAAACATCCTGACCAATTTTCAAGAGTATTGGACTAGAATTGTGACCTCTAGAGCGTACACAAGGTTTTTCTAAGATTTGACCTAGTGACCTAGTTTTTGACCAAACCTGACCCATTTTCGAACTTATCTGAGATATTATCAAGACAAACATTCTGACCAACTTTCAAGAGTTTTGGAATGAAAATATGGCCACTAGAGCATACACAAGGTTTTTCTAAGATTTGACCTTGTGACCTAGTTTTTGACCCGACATGACCCATTTTTTAACTCGTCCGAGATGTCATCAAGACAAACATTCTGACCAACTGTCAAGAGTTTTGGACTGAAAATATGGCCTCTAGAGCGTACACAAGGTTTTTCTAAGATTTGCCCTAGTGACCTAGTTTTTGACCCGGTATAATCCATTTTGGAATTAATCCAAGATATCTTCAAGACAAACATTCTGACCAACTTTCAAGAGTTTTGGACTGAAAATATGGCCTCTAGAGCGTACACAAGGTTTTTCTACGATTTGCCCTAGTGACCTAGTTTTTGACCCGACATGACCCATTTTTGAACTCGTCCGAGATGTCATCAATACAAATATTCTGACCAATTTTCAAGAGTTTTGGACTGAAAATATGGCTTCTAGAGCGTACACAAGGTTTTTCTAAGATTTGCCCTAGCGACCTAGTTTTTGACCCAACATGACCCATTTTCGAACTCGTCCGATATATCAACAAGACAAACATTCTGACCAATTGTCAAGAGTCTTGGACTGAAAATATGGCCTCTAGAGCGTACACAAGGTTTTTCTAAGATTTGCCCTAGTGACCTAGTTTTTGACCCGACGTGACCCATTTTCGAACTCGTCCGAGATATTATCAAGACAAACATTCTGACCAACTTTCAAGAGTTTTGGACTGAAAATATGGCCTCTAGAGCGTACACAAGGTTTTTCTAAGATTTGCCCTAGTGACCTAGTTTTTGACCTGACATGACCCATTTTCGAACTCGTCTGAGATATCATCAAGACAAACATTCTGACCAGGTTTCAAGAGTTTTGGACTGAAAATTTGGCCTCTAGAGTGTACACAAGGTTTTTCTAAGATTTGACCTAGTGACTTAGTTTTTGACTCGACACGACCCATTTTCGAACTCGTCCGAGATATCATCAAGACAAACATTCTGTCCAAGTTTCATGAGTATCGGACTGAAAATGAGGCCTCTAGAGCGTACACATGGTAAAAGTTGACGACGGACGACACACGTCGGACGACGGACGCCGGACACAGCACGATCACAAAAGCTCACCATGAGCACTGTGTGCTCAGGTGAGCTAAAAAAATGAAAACGACCCTTTAGGCCAATAAGAAAGATCTAAATGCAGCATATTCAAAGCTGTTTTAACAAGAGTACTTTACAATTAAGCCAAGCTCTGATAAAAGGGAGTTAACTGCATCTCTGTGATGTATTATGGATGAAAAAAAATTATTTTGTTTAAAAACCGCCTGAATCATGAGGTAGACTGGTCTTTTGACATGCAGACAATTGACCAATAGTAAAAAGTTTTTATTTAGGTATTTTTATTTAGGTCAGCCTGCGTGGACTGCGATACTTTTTGCAGATGCATTAAACCCCTTTTCACAGAGCACGGCTCATAGTTTAGTTTAAAAGCTGTAAGCTTCATCTCTTAAATTTATCAGTTTGTACAGTACGTCAAAGATAATATTGGCATCTTATTTTATGACAAACAAGGTGTCGAGCTTAGTGAAGAGGGAACTAAGGACACATACAAATTAGTAGATTTATCTGTGATCTGCAGGACCTTATCATTTGATCGTTCTTTCTTTTACTAGAATTCTGCATATTGCATGGTACTTGGCCCTTTTAAAATGATTGAAAATGTCAATTTCTTTTATTTGGAACTAAGATGAAAAGTGTAGGGTAGAAACTACAAAACCGTGAAAGATTGTCCTATTGTGTTCCATTGAAGAACTATATATGTAGATGGGGTTTACGGAATATTATGTTGTAGTAACTTTCCTGGTGGTTCTATTTAATTCGAGCTTCGAGGGAAAATTTGATATCCCGCGAAACCTACCTTCGGTCTCGCGCGATGTCAAAATTTTCTTACGCAGCGAGAAGTAACTTCAAGCACCAGGAAAGTTACTACAACATACTATTACTTTTATTATATACCTAATGTTTTCAACAACATTTTGCAATTATTGACATTTTGATCGAAAACGGTAAATAAAATGAGACCACTAAAAGTGTGGAAAGTAGTAACTCGGTTTTTTAAAAACGGCGGATTGATATTACAGCGTAACATTTTGACCGTTGTCTGCGCAAGTCATATTCTTCGAAGATTCGACCTGTCTGCTATGACGCATCACCGATCCCATATACTAGGGAAAAGTAGGGCTTATACCGAAGCTATTACCCAAGCCTGTAGGGGCTGTTTTAATAAATGGCCGGTGCATAAGTTACATGCTAGCTGATCACAGCTGAATGAATCGCACCAGGTAGAGTTTTATTGAGTATACGTTAATTTGATTTTGAAATTCAAAGGAACGGTTGTCGTTTTGAAAAGTAGTCAGGTTCTGTACCAAGAATGCCCAAATTAGATAGAAGTGTATTTGTAGAATGCCATCTAGCGGGAGATAATGCATTTTGACTAATCAAATCGCAAATCAATGCATGCTTACTTAGTCCGTGAGCAAGATACATCATGCCATGTTTGGAAGCGTATTTCACAGTGTGCAGATATGGAGTCTTTTTTTCTGTCGTGTGTGTTATTTTATCCGATTGCAACGCATGTATCTGAGCCGGATAATTTTACTGGCCTAACCCATTTGGTTTCTATAAAAAACTAACGTTTTGATCAAATGCATTTAAATGGAATAACTTTTTCAATATTTTTTTGTTGCAATGTCAATTATTTACAACAAGAGGGCCAAGATGGCCCTAGATCGCTCACCTGAATTTTTGAGAGGACCATAGCAAATTTTTTATTTGTTATTCCAAAATCTTTTCTTCAATAACTTCAATAAAGAAAAACAAGAGCACCGCATGCGGGTGCCAACGATTGGCTGTTGGGTGCTGGATAGTAAGTTAAAATTCTAAGTTGAAAAAGGGGCATAATTTGGCACCAAAGGATCATTTCTGTGAAATTATTTCAAAATCTGACCAGTGGTTTCATAGAAGAAGAATTTTTAAGAATTTCTTCATGTCTGTATAGTGCAAATAGCCCCCCACCACCACAGCCATGTTTCTTGACAGATCAAAATTTCGCAAACAGTTTTTCAAAAGGGGCATCCAAGGGACATTTCTGTGAAATTATTTCAAAATCTGACGAGTGGTTGAAGAGAAGAAGAATTTCAAAGGATTTCTTTAAGTCTATACAGTTTAAAGAGCCCCCCCCCCCCCACCAACCACGGCCATGTTTTTCGACGGATCAAACTTTCGCGAACAATTTTTGAAAAGGGTCACCCAAAGCACATTTCTGTGAAATTATTTCAAAATCTCACCAGCGGTTTCAGAGGAGACGATTTTTAAAGAATTTCTTCGAAAATTCCGTTTGGTTGCCATGGCAACCAGAGTTTTTGATGGAATCAATTCTGTGAACAATTTTTGAAGAGGACTTCCCAAGGAACATTCCAGCCAAGTTTGGTCCAAATTGGCCTGGCGGTTTAGGAGAAGATGTTTAAAAAATTGTTGACACCACACAATTGCAAAGAGCCCCCCACCACGGCCATGTTTTTCGACGGATCAAAATTTCGCGAACACTTTTTGAAAAAGGTCACCCAAGGACCATTTCTGTGAAATTATTTCAAAATCTGACCGGCGGTTTCAGAGAAGAAGATTTTTAAAGAATTTCTTAGAAAATTCCATTTGGTTGCCATGGCAACCAGTTTTTGATAGAATCAAATTCTGTAAACATTTTTAAAGAGGACTTCCCAAGGAACATTCCAGCCAAGTTTGGTTCAAATTGGCCAGGCGCGGTTTAGGAGGAGAAGATGTTTAAAGAATTGTTGACACCGCACGAGTGCAAAGAGCCCCCCCCCCCCACCAACCACGGCCATGTTTTTCGACGGATCAAAATTTCACGAACAATTTTTGAAAAGGGTCACCCAAGGATCATTTCTGTGAAATTATTTCAAAATCTGACCAGCGGTTTCAGAGGAGAAGATTTTTAAAGAATTTCTTAGAAAATTCCATTTGGTTGCCATGGCAACCAGAGTTTTTGATGAAATCAAATTCTGTAAACAAATTTTTAAAGAGGACCTCAAAGGGAACTTTTCTGCCAAGTTTGGTTGACATTGGCCCAGTGGTTTAGGAGGAGATGATGTTTAAAGAATGGTTGACGACGCACGATGGACACAGGGTCATCCTAAGAGCTCCCCTTGAGCACGTTGTGCTCAGGTGAGCTAAAGACCATGCAGAAATAGAATTTTTCATAACTTTTTATTTTCGATTTCATACTTTTTACCATTAAAGTCTATAGTAATATTTTAGCATTTTTAGTCTTAGCCACAAGGGAGTGACGGAGTTTGAGAACAGCCATAAACAATACTAAATCATAGTTAAACCATGTGTTTTTGTAGTAGTTTCAACTATAACTGGATTCAAAAGTAACTGTAAGTACACAACTAGCATAACAATTAAGACAATCATGAATTTCATGTCTTACAATGATCACCTTTAAGGTCACAGAAAATGAATGAAATAAGTTTATTCATTTATAAATTTATTTACCGTAATGGACTGCAATTTTATCAATCCTTATGGAACGCCTTTACTGCCTCATTACACTGAACTTTATTTAATTAGGTCAGTTCTTCATATATTCATGTGCAGGCTTTATCATCTTACGTCAAATGATGTGTTAGTTAGGTGTATTCTTCTTATGGGTATGACCGAATGCAATACTGTTATGTCAGATAGTAGGTTTGTCAGGTACACTCTTCATATCGTTATGAGAAATGGTTGATTTGTTTAGTCATTACATCATACCGTTTTGTGCAAATATCATTATATCATGTTCAATTGTATGATTGTTAGGTGCGTACATCATATCGTTATGCCCAAACGTAATTATGTTATGTCATAACTCCTATCATCATTGTGTTATGTTGAATCATAAGTTTGTTATGTGCATTCTTCTTATCGTTATGTCCAAATGTCATTTTCTTATGTCAAATCATTGATTTGATATGTGCATTCTTTTTATCGTTATTTCCAAATGTCATTAAGTTATGTCCAACCATTAGTTTGTTACGTGCATTCTTCTTATCGTTATGTCCAAACGTCATTATATTATGCCAAATCATTAATTTGATATGTGCATTCTTCTTATCGTTATGTCCATACGTCATTTTGTTATGTCCAACCATTAGTTTGTTATGTGTATTCTTCTTATTGTTATATCGAAACGTCATTATATTTTGCCAAATTATAAGTTTGATTAGTCATTCTGCACGTTATTATGTTCAAACGTCATTCTGTTATGTCAAATCATTAGTTTATTAGGTGCATTCTTCTTATCGTTATGTCCAAACATCATCATGTTGTCTGCAACAAAAAGTTGTTAGTTGCATTATTCACAATAATAATTCACATAATTATGGACAAATGTCATCATATAGTCTCAAATAGACAGTTTGTTATGTGCATTTTTCTCATTGTTATGTGCAAATAACCTTATGTAATGTCAAATACTTAGTTTGTTAGGTGCATTATTCTCATTGTTATGGGCAAATGTAATGACATTATTTTGTCTCAAACGGTAAGTTTAATTGGTTCCTTAATCACATCGTTATGTACAAACGCAATTGCGCTATGTCAAAGAGTAAGTCTGTTAAGAGCATTCTTATATTGTTATGGGTGAATGTCATTGTGTTGTCTCAAACTATAAGTTTGTTAGGTACCTTCTTCACATCGTTATGTTCAAATGCCATGGTTCTGTGTACGATAGTTCGTTTGTTAGGTGCAGTTTTTATGTTTCGTAGGAACAAATGTCATTAAGTTATCTTAAACGATCAGGTTGTTGAGAGCACTTTCTATTCCATTATGTGTAAATGCCTTTATGGTGTGTCTTGAACGGTAAGTTTGTTAGGTGCATTATTGTGCTGTATTGAGCAAACGTCATTTTGTTATGTCAATGAGTAGTATTGTTGGGCGCATTCCTTATGTTGTTATTCTTAGACTTAATTTTGTGCAGTCATATGGCAAGCCTTAAGAAATGCACTTTTTATACTATTATGTGAAAAGGCCATTATTGTATACCAAAAAAGTAATTTTATGAGGTGCGTTCTATTTATCGCTGTGTGTCTATGTCATATTTTTAATTCAAATGGTTGTTTGTTACGTACATTCTTCATGTCATTGTGTGAAGACACCTTAATCACATGTCGAATGGAAAGTTTGTTAGGTGCGTTCTTTTTATCGTTTAGCGCAAAAGACTCAAGTGTCAAGGCAAAAATTCTGTTTGTAAGGTGCTTTCGTATCATCGTCGTGTAAAACGTCATACGTGTATGTCAACCTGTAAGTTTGTTTTGTGCATTATTTTAATCATTATTTAAAAATAATTCGTTTGTGTGTGCATTCAAAATAGCGTGATGTCGATCTTTCTATTGTTAGGTACAGACGTCATTATGTTGGGTGCAATCATCGTTATGTTGCCGAAAAGCGATACACTTGCATCAATTGTCGTAAATCTGAGAAAAAAATGGCAGCCGAGCGGTATAGCTAAACAGCGAAAGGAACTTCCTTTCGCGAAAGGAAGATTTCGTCGACGAAATGAAGATTTTTCTGTTATAAAAGAAGTATTTTCCTAACAAAAGGAAGTTTTCCTTGAGAAGTTAGCACATCTTTGCAATATATATTAAATTTCAGTGTTGAATTTAAGTGGTTTAGACCGAAAAACTTGTGTTAAGTATCGCTGTAAATAGCGCTGTAAATAGCGTTACTATAAATAACGTTCCCATGTGAAAGTAAGTTCCTGTCACGAAAGGAAGATTTTTGCTGCGAAAGTAGTATTAGTCTACGCAAGGATTTTTTTAAATCTAGGAATTTTTTTTCAATATGAATATATTTTACAAGTTAAATTTAAGAGCTTTTAAATGAAACTGTGTGTATTAATTATTTGTTATGAATGTTGTTGCCAAGTAAGAGTTCCTTTATTTTAAGGAAAATCCTTTTAAGAAAGGATTCTTTTTTTTCTTTTATTTTTGGCCATGAAAGGGGTGTTTCCTTCAGGAGAGGAAGGTTTCTTTTCAAACTGAGGTTAATTCTTTCAATATGGATACATTTTAAACGTTCAATTTAAGTCTTGTAACTGAAAATGTGCGTATTAATAAGTAATTGTACAGGTAATGTGTTGAGCACTAGTTAGATTCATTGCGACAATGCCGTGAAAGTAAATTCCTGTCACGAAAGGAAGTTCTTTGCTACGAAGGTAGATGATGTTTCCAGTCATTGCGTTCATTTTGTAAAAGAAAGGATTTTCATAACGAAAAGCCTCACTTTGCGGGCATTGGTCTCTTTCGTCTTTTATTTTTCCGTACAGACGTTTTCGTCCCGGTCAGATTTATTCCTGTTACACGTCTTGTTCATCCCATATATTCTGTGAGAAAGAGAATCTAAGTTTATTTCAGCTCCGAAGTGTGTGAAATTTCCCACCCAAGATCATATGATCGAAATAGAAGTGTGTGAGTGTGTGTGTGTGGGGTGGGGGTGGGGGGAAGATAAGGTCGGTTATTTAAAAAAAAAAAAGACTTTGATCTTTCTCTTGGAGTCTTGTCTCTCTTATTGTCCCTCCACCTGTCTGTGTCGCTACACTGTAACAATGTAAGTATTTTCAGCAAAACAAGAATAATGACATTTGCACATAACGATATAAAAAATGAACAGAATAAACATTTTATTCGTCATAACATAATGACGTTTGTACCTAATGATAGCAACAATGCACCCACAGCCTAACCATTTTAGAAAGCATACTGACATTTGCACATAACGAAAGAAAGAATGGACAGAATAAACTTTTTATTTGTCATAACATAATGACGTCTGCGCCTAATAATAGTAACAATGCATCTCACAGCTTAACCATTTTAGAAAGCATAATGACATTTGCACATAACGATATAAAGAATCCATCAAATAAACGTACCCTTTTACATATTACCGTTAGTTTTATATGTAACGAAATAATAAATGAATCGAACAAATATACCATTTGACATACTATAATGAAATTTACATGTAGCTAAATAACAAATACACCTAACAATCTTATCGTTTGAAATGAAGGTAACACATTTGCGCATAACGAAATAATAAATGCACCCAACAATCTTACCGTTTGACATTACATGATGAAGTCTGCAAACAATGATACAAAGAATGCACTTAACAGCCTTATCATTTGACATTGCATTATTAAGTTTGCACACAATAATATGTGGTTTTGACTTAGAAAACCTACCGTTTGACATAAAAGGATGAAGTTCGTAAATAACGATATGAGGAATGTACCCAATAACAGAAAACCCCGTATAATGAGGCAGTAAAAGCGTTCCATAAATCCTCCTAACCAAATTGATGTGTAGCAATTTTATCAATCTTCCTGTCTGAAAAAGATGTGATAAAAAATACTGATTATTTAGAGAATTGATAGTTTTATTCCCGAAAGAATATCAAGAAGATAAACCTGATAAGGCCAACTTCTGTTTTTTCCGGGAATGTTTCTCGAAAGTGGCTGTATTAAAAAAATTTAAAATGTATCTCTAAGGATAAAGCTGACCTGCATGGCTCAGCGGTAAAGTGTAGGACTGGTGATCTGGAGGCCTCGGGTTCGTGCCTCACTGAATGCCCTGCATTTTTCGTTGGAGTGTCCTTGGGCAGGACACTTCAGGGCCCTAGCCAAGTACTGGTGGAACCCAGAAAATAAATGGATATATGAGCTGTCGCCGTGATATGACTGAACAAGAGAGCCAATATGGCCCTGTATCGCTCCACTGGCTAATAAGTAAATAAATCTACATGCAAAACATTACAATACTTGGCCAGTTGGTCTCGAACTCGAAGACATACAGAATTTTCCTTATAATCTGGCTTGCAACACGCGAAAAGGGGCATTCGGACATTTGCGTAAAGTGTCGTCTCGG
The DNA here is from genome assembly GCA_946811185.2 of Hippopus hippopus. Lineage (NCBI taxonomy): Eukaryota > Metazoa > Mollusca > Bivalvia > Cardiida > Cardiidae > Hippopus > Hippopus hippopus. Next base: position 34,594,893 of record OX328101.1, read on the forward strand.
ATCAGCCTGCGGAGTACGCGCAGGCAAATCCGAGAAGGCACTTTACGACTACATTAGATTTTTTCCTCCAGTACGACCTGCGTGAAACAGAAAATTACAAAAAAACGGAAAGTATCGTTCCGGATTAGCCTGTGCGGACTCCGCAGGCTTATCCGAGACGACACTTTACGCAAATGTCCGAATGCCCCTTTTCACGTGTTGCACGCCATATAATACCACACGAAAGGTATGACCCATGGCAAAGCCATTTTTGACAACGGAGCTTAATTTACTTGAATACTAGTTGAGGTCCACAAAATAAAGACCCATACCAAATATTACAGGTCTAAAATGTGTGGCTACAAACACGAAGATTTTCAAAGTTTCCTCAATAAAAGGCCTTGTAAAACTTGAGACCCCTGAGACAGGGCTAAGTTTGGTAGCCCTAGGTCTTATGGTTTGTAACAAGAAGATTTCTAAGGTTTTCATTATATAAGCCCGTGTAAAACTTGTGATCCTGGGGTGGGGCCAAACTTGACCAAAGGGCTGGAATTTGGACCCTTTTGGTAGAGGCTCACAAGATAAAGCTACATGCAAAATTTTGTAGCCCTAGGCCTTATGGCTAAGTACGAGATTAATTTTAAATATACCAATTTACTCATTTTAGCCGAAAGTAGAAATGTGTTTAAACCAACAAATTAGCACTATCAATAGCCCAAAAAGAATAAAAAGAAGTTTCAGATTTATTATTTGAAACCGATTTTAGTCGAGAGAAATTTATGTCGGGTCAGAATTGTAAACAATGGGGGAGTGTATCACTACAGTCATTTACACTCCCCATCTAAAAATAGAAAGCTAGACTACTTGTTCCAACACGGGAAATGGCGCACTCGTCTATATGTAGGATCGTGGGTTTTCCCCTTCTTCCAGCAATCCAAAATCGATAAATATTAATGTGCACATACGAAATTTACATTTCTAAAGTCTTTAAAATCATTGCACTGCACTCTCGATTTAAAATTCCTACATCCTTGAGTAAATTGCTGTTGGATTCTTGTGACATAAATTGTTGCGGCAGTAGACCTGTGCAGCGTATCTCAGCTCCACTTTCTTGCCAGTTACATGAATACAAGGCGAAGGTTGTACACAGTCACGTGACAAGCATAATGTGGTATCCTCGATTGAACGAGTGGATAGGAACCAAGTCCAAAATTACAGTTTCTAACCATCGTAATCTATGCAATCTCGAGACTACCAGGTGTGATATTTGTCATGAAGCCACAAGAATGACTATAGTTTGATAAAATATCGAAGAAACTGATTATATTTGGCTTAAAACGAGGAAATGGGTATCTTTAAAGTTTTCCCAAAGTAAGCCCATGTACAACTTGTGACCCCCGGGACGGGGCCAAATTTGACCCCAGAGCTATAATTTGGGCCCTCTTGTTAGAGGTCTATTAGATAAAGCTAATTGCAAAATTTGGTAGCCCTAGGGCTTATGGCTAGGTACAAGAAGAGTTCTACAGTTTTCACTATATAAGCCCATGTAAAACTTGTGACCCTCCGGGCGGGGCCATTTTTGACACCAGAGCTATAATTTGTAGAAACTTGGTAGAGGTCTATTAGATAAAGCTACATGCCAAATTTAGTAGCCCAGGGCCTTATAGTTTCAGACAAGAAGATTTTCAAAGATTTTCGATATTTATGAGTTTTGTTGCCATGGCAACCAGAGATTTGGAAGGAATAAAATTCTTTCAAGAGTATCTGAAGAGGACTATGGCAGGATCATTTCTGTTAAGTTTCATCAAAATTGGATGCATGGTAGTTTCAGAGAAGATGTTTGAAATAAAACTTAACGCACGCATGGACGGACGGACTAGGCACAATTACTTTGAGATTGGAAACAGCTATACTCCACAGCTTTAAATTTCCTGCTTTTGTTTGCTTGTGTAACTGTAACTTAATTATAACACGGTGACAGTTCACAGATCCCAGATCCATTTTTTCTCTCGCTCTCTCTTCACTAATACTACCCGAAAGCACAGGGGCTCGGCACATGATAATTTGTGCTAATTTGTGTTTAAAAAGACAACATTTCGATGAAATATCTGAATATCTGTATATAAATATTTACAAGGGATGGATCTTCACGAAGGTCAAATTGCATATCGACCTCGTTCCAACCGGGTTTTCTCACAAAGTTGCAGAGATATTTTCGAACTGTAAAGCCCTGGCAGAACCTAAGTCAATATAGTGGGGCAGATTAAGTCCAAACTTCATGAAAATCGTTCACTTTGTGATACAAGAACCAAATTTAGCACAGTCAAAGTCTATTATCTGAATTTTATGAAAAGTACGTTATCCACCCGAAAATCCAAGATGGCCGCCACTTTTCAAGATGGCCGCTAGTCATAGCTATGACCGCCTTATTGTATATTACAAGTTGGCTTCTTTACAAAAGAAGCCAGGAGAGGTCAGCATCCATGTTTTCAAATAGTTTATTGGCTTTTAATTTCAATATATTTTGGTACATGTAAACAAACAAGTAAAAAAGCCGCCGCGTAGAAACCTCATATGCTTTACATGACGGTCATTTGACCTTCTTGCCGCGTTTTCAAGTCGCGTGATCTTGTCCAGCGGTCTTATTTCTCTTTTTTAACGAAATTCTTCTTATTTTTTCTTCTGCTTAAGATTTATTTGCTTAATAAAAAAATACAATTATTTGAGAGGTCATTTGCAGCCATGGCAAATTTATATATAACAATTCTTTTCTGAAATTCGTCATATAAAAACAAACCACGTCTATTTCCTGTTTCGGTTTTTTTTATTTCGCTTTATTTACAAAACCCTGACGAAACAGACTGTGTATCGGAACAATTTCGCAAGAAAGATGGATTTAGACAGAAAATTCTGTGGCAGTCTGCCTTTTAAACTCACCACTGTTGGAGAGGTCTGATGACCTCTCCAATAAAAGTCATTTTAGGTTTATTTTTCAGTAGGACCTGGTTGTTTTCATGATTTAAACATAACTATGAATGGATTAATACACTCATATCTATTATTACAACAAATGTTTTACAGAAACAGACATAATTTTATTTCAATCAAAGTACTGAAAGAACTGTACTTGGTCATGTTTGTAAGCCTAAAATGGCTGGTACTCAAAAACGTATCCGTAGTATATAACATAATCTTTTATGATCTTGGTGATATAGAATAGATCTTAGGCAAACAGTGTACCTTTTCATTATAATTAATGCTTTCTATAAGCTGCTTTAGCCAAGCAAATCAGTGTATTGACAGTGCCAAAGGTAGACTTTTTTGTTTGAAATCCTTTGCAGGAATAAATATAAAATGTTTTGCTGTTAACGCATAAGCATTCATTGTAGTCAAGATTGTACTTCTGTGGTCAACAGTGAGTAAATTACTGTATAGATTGGTAATGTTATAACCAACTGAATAAAGTTGTTTAGATATTTTTCTTTAATGTGGCCCTTCATAGAGTCCGAGGCTAATTTGAAGTTGTTTTTTATTGAAACTGTAACAGTGATGCTTACAGCAGACCATTTCAGATTTATGAGATCTATTCATTATCAATTTCATTCCTGTAAATCACAAGGGTTTTTTTTATTCATATATCACATACATGTATTACAAGACATGTGGAATTACCCCGTAATTATCTTAAAAATTAAATGAAGTTTACGTTCTGTTCATAATGTAGTGATTTCAGTCCAAATGAAAAGTATCAACATGTACACAAATGGGGTTGACATAAATCCATTCTTGAAAAAGCCTGGGTTTTTTATTGTCATAATGATTCCAAGGTAGTGTTTTGCAAAACAGGATTTACTTTTGTCGAACTACAGAGACTTCCTTTCAAAGCATATAGTTTGTGAACGAAAAAGCATGCTATAAAAGAAGGAACTATACACCATGAGATCACTATCATTTCTTCCTACAGTTGGGCAGTTACTGGTGCATCACTCATATGGAACATTGCAATAAATTGCAACATATTATTTGTAATATGGGAAACAATAGCTAGGAAATAATAATAAGCCAATGATGATACCAAATGCAAAACAAAATGCTCATCTTTTCATGCACAAGAATACAGTTATGACACTATTAAATTAGGTGCTTCACACAGTCAAAGTATATTGCAAAATGCGTGTGCGATTGAGGGGGGAGAGAGAGAGGAAGAGAGGAAAACAAAACCCATGAACAGGCCTTTTACCCATAGTAGAAATAAAAAGAGTCATAGCATATCTATCAATCACGTAAATAATAACCGGCCAGCTCACACATCAATAAGAAATTTGTCTCTGTTGAATGTGTACAGCATCAAACAAAAAACTCCGTAAAGCAAGTTTTGTATTTAAATCGATGGTAAATCACTAAAATATAATGTAAATGAGTAAGTGATTTGTGTGTTTGCTTGATTGTTTATTCGTTTTGGAGTTTAGTGTCATTTTAAAAGCTTAGGTCATATCACTGTGGTGATTGCACATACACACATGTGTTTCCTGGCTTTCTCACAGCAGTACTGACACAACTTTCTTTCCAAGCTACTAGCTACTTTTCTCATATGCACCAGAGGTGAGAGGCAAAAATTCGACAGAAATAAAGTTTGCCTCAACCGGGTATCGAACCTTCAACCACTAGGTCACGTGTCAGATACGCGAACCACAGAGCTACCCGGCCAGGCAATGACTAAGAGAATACATAGCCTTGAAACTGCGCAAACATTAAACATGAAGTTATTATACATAATTATGTTGTTAGTACAAGGTAATCTGAGCAATAAAAAGACTGCTATTTGAAAGATAATAATTTTAACACAAAAAACATAATTATGACCAAAAAATGAACAGTATATTATAACACTCAAAATACCTTTCATTTTCAGGCTAATATAAAAGGGAAAAATAGGATAAAATGGATAAAAGAAGGGGGGAAAAGCCAGGGCTCTTCATTGCAGATGCTTTAGACTTGAGCAGTTTATACGAAATATACCAAACCAAAAACATCTCATCTCCAATTTTTATACTCAGCCCCTCAGCCTTGGTCCATAATCGTGAGATGATGCTTCTTAGTATCATGACGCCAAACTGCTAACCTGACACACTTCTAAATAAGCAACAATGGAAAAACAGCAACCTCAGCTACCATAACAGAACCAAATAGTTACAAATATGGCTGGCATGCATGAGAATGATGATGATGATTTAACCAAGCAAATATGAGCTCTCATTCCCTATGATACTGTGGCCCTCTGAAATTGAATACTGACCAACAAATGTGGTATAGCAGGAGCAGCCACTTTATATTATCAAATGCAAAGGGGGACTTTAACCCATCTTGGTAACATACATAGGTAGCAGATTACCTGATTACCAACCTATTGTCTAAAAAGTGGAGCTTATCACAAGATTAACTAGATAATAGAATATTCTGATTTCGGGTTTTTATTGTCATGCATATGCATTGCGCATTTAGTTAAAAAGGTAGATATTGCTGTAGGTCATACCATATGTACTTTGTCATGGCAAGGTAAATATTTAGTACTTTGATTTCATTAACTGATAGAACTAAAATGATAAATTAACAAAGGAAGGCACTGTAGCTAAGATATGCAATGTCTTCTTAGTTAATAAGATCAAGAAAACTGTATTTTTTAACATTATTGTCACACCTTTTTTTTAGATGCGAGAGTTTAATGGTAAATAATGTATCAGTAACTGATACGCTAAAAGTTTTTTATTTTTTAACTGTAAGAAATGTAATAAGATTATGAAAATATGCTTACCAACAAATACTAGCTCGTTTTCAACCCAAAATAAGAAATGAACCAGATAATAGTTGAATTCTCAACAATTGATATAAAACATTCGACAGTATATTTGATGAACTTTTGTTATTAGTACTTCCGTCTTATTCATGGATATGGCAAAATGGTGAATTATAAATCTGAAAACACCATGTGATTTGGTTCTAGGATGCATATAAAGCATCTTTCATCAAGGCAATGTGTTTTATTTGAAAAATATCCCCGTAGTTTCTCATTATTTGACATTTTAGAACTTAAACCGTAAAAAATTCAGTACATTCAGTGCTTTGATTTGCACTTAACACTCTTGTCCTTTGTAACAGGTGTAAAGAAATATTTTGATATAAGTTTATTACATTATTTTAGATCATTTAGAACTTACAAAAGGACTAAAACTACCAAAAACACCTGTTAATTGCTGATCAACTGATCAAGGAAAAACAACTTGCTGGCTCACAGTCTAATATAACGGCTGCCATCTTGAACACCAACTTGGAATGCTGTAGACATTATGAGATTCTACTTTCACAAAACATTCATAATTATGTTTAAATCATGAAAACAATCAGGTCCTACAGAAAAATAAACCAAAAAATACTTTTTTGATATACAACAAGGAGGTCATAGCTAAGACTGGCGGCCATCTTGAAAAATGGCAGCCATCTTGGATTTTACGGTGGATAACGTACTTTTCATAAAATTTAGATAATAGACTTTGACTGTGCCAAATTTGGTGCTTGTATCACAAAGTGAACGATTTTATGGTAATCCGCTCCACTAATATACTCCACGTTAAAAACGGGTTCATATTCTTTAGGGCAAACCCTCCGTAATATCGTAAACGAAATCGCAAAATTATTGCTTAAAAATGCTTTGTAGGACACGACATCGTAACCAGCCATTTCATCAGTAAAATACAACGAACGGACTTACCGTGCGAAAATGAACGGTCTGGTCCAGTCGTTCATAATTTTCTTAAACACTTGCAATCGGTAGTTTTGTCCACAGCGATCTCTTTATGAGAGAAAAAGTTAAACAGAGATTATTCATGCAAATATTTTTAATTATCTCGGACATAATCTCTGTTTAACTTTTTCTCTCATACCAAAAGAGAAATGTAGACAGATTTATAACTGTAATATTCATCCAAATATTGTTGTTTTTAATTAACTCAGGCCGGGCCGGGTGGCTCAGTGGTAAGCGCATATGACTCGTGACCTGGAGGTTGCGGGCTCGATTACCGGTCGCGGCGAACCTTCTTTCCGGCGTTTTTTTTTTTTTTGCCTCTCACCTCTGATGTACGTGAGAAAAGCAGTCAGTGGCTTTGGAAAGAAAGTTGTGTGAATACTGGTGTGAGAAAGCCAGGAGACACATGGGGGCGTCACTGACCGCCATGACATGACCTAAGCTGTTAAAATGGCGTTGACTCCAATACAATCTAATTAACCCAGAATAAAATAGAATGAAAAGTATTTAAAGATAAAAAGGAATGTGAACTTTATAATGGTATTTGCTATCAAACTCAATAATAATGGTAATGTTCTCTTAAAAGAAAAGCATTATTGATTGATTATATAACTACATATGCTGGACTATGTCGTGTGAAAAAAAAAAACAGAAAGGCGGGAGAAAAGGTAAGAAAAAGGAGAGAAAGGCAGCATAGGAGCACCCAACTGGCTTTGGCTTTTCTTGTTAGAAACCCACAACCTGATACATAAAATGTGCAGTTTACTTCTTTTACAAGGCCATGGAACAGCCAAAGATACAATTAAAAAAAAATGAAAATATTTTGACTAAGTTGATGAACAACCTACTACAATGAGACGCGCCATATAATGCTTACAACAAAATTCTTAAATAGGCAATCAGTCTTAACAGACCTTTTCTATTTGGCAGCATTAACGGCAAACTTTGGAGCAATTTTGGATATCACTGCTTTATAACATGTATAAAAGACTAAGATCTAGATTTATTGGCGTTTACATAGAACGATGCACACACGTGTTTGTCTCTTTTAAATCTCTAGATTTATTGATTTCTTGGTAGGCTATTTCAACGCGCCTGGCCTTTTAAGGTAACAGACGAATGCGTTGCCTTTTTATTCATTGTTTGCTCTATCTATTTAAATCTTTGGGTGTCAGATAAATGAATGAAACATTCAGCCCATGCAGAGACAGATGTTTACATTTGAATGTGTTTGTAAGACATCTTAGTCAGCAGGATAGAAAGAATGTCTCGGACACTGTTGACCCAAGTTTAAAATAAATGTTCCTTGTCGTCTAATCTCGGTCTGTATCATCCGCGAAACCATATGAACTGGCCAAAGACAGGATGAAGCAATTAGCACAATTTTATAATGAACTCAGTTCTGCAAGGATAGATTTTTGTCGGATACTAGTATATTCCATTAATTAACATGAACAATACATGTATTTCAACGGCATGCAATCTAGATAATGGCGAGTAAATACCCTCCTATCCTACTAACGGATCTGTTCCACCATTGTGCTCTTTATTGTTTTAGGCAATCACAACCTTAAATGTCAACACGAGATAAAGACTGTTCACAATTGAATCATTATCTATACAGATAATTTAAAATATTTCTGCTATTATTAGAAAAAAAAAATGCACACCTTCATACCTTTTACCGCAGATTCTCATATTTTCACGACCCTAATAAAGTAAGCTTTCAATAACATTCTGGGAAAATGAGAAAATGTTGGCAACATGCAGTTTCTTTACACAGTTTTCTACCCGCAGAAATCTCACTGCATGTTTAAATGATGCTTGACATTTAATTGATAGTCTGTTAATTGTTTCAATTTGGCAAGGTCTAAGATTTCGTCGTCTGATAAAAAGTTTTGTTTTTAAAAGAGCAGACCTGACTTAAAGCAAAAAAAAAATCTACTTCAAAGAGACCTGCATACCAAGCATTTTGAGCAAAGAATCTCCAAGACCGTGTTGGTGTTTAGTTTAATTACCCCTGTATCATTAATGCAAATAAGATATGTTTAACTCTGTGCTACATAATCCCGAATTCTAATGACCTTCTGAAAACATTATGGGAAAAGAAGTAAATGCTCGTAACCAGTATTTTCTCCTTTTCCTAGAATGTCTTCTACCCAACCAAATACAAAATCCATCATTTGAGCCACATTTAAATTGTCGTCTGCAAGCGCTTACAATTTGGCAAGGTCTACAATTTTGTCGTGTGCCAGAGTTACGGCGAAAGGTTGGGATGCTTGTGTAGGTATATCATTTTACGCTGAGATGACGGATGCCTCGGTGTTTGACTTATCAAGAGCCGCTTTCGTCGTATTTGACTTGTTTTGTTTGCTTTCTGTCGCGACTATACTTAAAATAACAATTGAAGGTGTTTCCCGGAATAGACTTATTCATGTCTAATACAGAGACAAGTTCATAGTTCATGCAAGAATTGCCTCGTGTTATCTGAAGAATAATTTTTAATTTAATGCCGAAAAAGACCTTACGTCAACAAAATATTGACTTCTTTAAAGAGGGAGAGTGATGTGGCCAGCATATCACCTCCCTTTCATTAATGAAAATGATACAAATGCCGGGGTTCTTCGGAGTAGTCACAACTCGGCCGATTCCGTAACTACATCAACGGATAACCCGAGGTTTGCCGAATGGTGTCTTATTTAGTTATATCAGCTGAGGTTATGGCAAATCTTTTGAATTGATCGATGCCTCAGTCTGTTGATCTGCATTAGGTCCTAAAGTTAGGTGCTTGTCGTTGCTGCCAGGCTTGTCTCATGTCCTCTTTCACGCGAATAAGCTAGTCGTAACAGTGGAATGGTATTGGTATGTATAGAAGTTTGGTTTATGCAATGCCAATAAATTCTTTTCGGAATTAAATCAAAAGATATGATAAAAAATAAGTTTAAGTACTGTCCTTGTGTTGAAAGAATGCACAAACGGTTTCAATCCCCATATCAAAGCACTGTCTCTATTTTTTACTTGTAGGTACCCTGATCCATGGACTAAGGAAATTAATTTACCCATTTTATTAGCTAGGAGCTCAAAGACGTCTAGCCTTAGTAACCATGTTTCAGACTATTGCACAATAGTCACTAGAATCGACAATGCAAGTGTTTTATTATATAGATAAAATTTCGAAACACTGCATAATTTCCTTGTCATACAGAGTCATACACTTCTCCTGCGTAATTTTGTTCACTATTTTTTTGCCATGTTCATCCATATATAACATATTGTTTGGAAAAGAAACCCATGACAGTCAAAATGCAAGTTTTCATTCTCTGGAACAACTTAGATTTTCAGCCCCGCTGTTTTCGAGGAAAATATTGAGCCCTGGCGCCGTCTGCGTCCTCTGTGTTGTCTGCGTCGTCGTGCAAAAACTTCGACATTTTATAGTATCTCCGTCATAATGCCCCTATTCCACACCGACTACGAATCCCACGAATCGCCACGAATTGATGAATTTTAGGATTCGTGAAATTCTGTAAATTTTCTGGCCTAGTTCGTGACGTTCTACGATTCATTTACGGTACAGGTAAGATATTGTTACCGATATTCGTGGGATTCGACTGGATTCGGCTGGAATCGCACGAATATTGTCAAGAATTCACTACGATTCACAAAAATCTATTGGGAAATACTGCATGAATCAGTTACGAATCAATTAGGAATACGCCGAATGCATGTACGAATCCGGTACGATGAAAATGAATTCGTGACTCTTTCTTGACAATCCGTGGGATTTTCTCTCAAGATAGGTATAAAAAGGCCCTCAGCCGTGTTTGGGCATCAGTTCAAAATGAATGTTCAACGTAGAGTAGCTGTATTACCCTGCGAACTTTAACCTCTCTGGATGGGGGACCTCAGGCATAGCAAGGGCTCGCAGGATCTGTAAAAGCTTCTCCTGGCGGTCTTTGCAGGTTTGCAGCTACTGGTCCAGGGTTTCGGCCCCGATCACTCTCGATACCCTGGTGCTGGACGTCGTCACTGTCGAGTTCCTAGAAATGGTGCTGGACGGGGTAGTGGTCACAGTAGACTGGGGCTCCTCTTCCTGGGTCTCCTCACCCTGGCTGGTGATAGGGCCACTCCGGAAGCTCTGGACTGTACGCTGGGTGACTTGTCCGATGTGGGGCATAAGGAACTGGAATCTGGTCCATATCCACTGTTGGCGGTCTGTGATCTCAACAGCTGCCTGCTCACTGTTCTTCCTTCTGAGTTTCCCCATCTGGGTACGGATGCTCTCAAAAAATGTAGTCAAAGCTTTCACCTCCTTCCCCATCTCCTGGGCTAGATCTTCCCATGCTTTATTCTTTTTAGACACAGAAGTGTGGTCTGTCCGCCTCTTGTTGTATATGAAGTCATTCCTCTCAAGGAAGAGGGCCACATCCTCTTGCTCGTTCTCTGTCAGATTGGAAAAGACCCTGGCCTTCTTACTCTTAGACTGGGAAAAAGTTGCTGGTTCATCATTCCCAATATCACTAGCTAGTGATTCAGCAGTCATTGGCGGTGCTTCTGAATCTGCCACATCTTTCTCCACTTCTGAAGCAAGTGGCGGTGTACTTACTGTGAGGGAGCTACCGTCTTCTCCGTCTTCCCTGTTTCCATTGCTTGTTTTCCCTCTCCCCTTGCCCTTGCCTGCAGGTTTTCTTGGCATTTTGCCGATTCGTGGATTTCGTGTTGTTATGGCACAATGCTCAGCAGCTAATGACCTGAAATCAATGTTGATACCTACTTGCCGGCAATCGTAGCTGAATTTTGATTGGTAAATAGCTGATTCATATACTGTAATAAATTCGTAGACAGTTCTTCCTTGCCTCGTACCTGTTTCGTCATGTATTCGTGAGATTCGTGACGAATTCGTAGCCGATTCGTGGTCAAGCTACAAATTCACGAATCCCCGAATGACTTAAGAATACGTATGAATGCCTCCGAATCGATTACGAGTCAGTTACGATGCCTAAGAATTCACTACGAATTTGTTGCGAATTAACCACGATTTTTTGGATTCGGGAGTTCGTCGCCAAAATTTTGAACTGCTCAAAACTTTTGTCACGAATTCCCGATTGCTCAAGATTTGCAGGAACTTATTACGAATGTAATACGATTCAGTTAAGAGCTTCACGAACTGATTACGATTCAGCTACGAATGCTAAAATTTATCAGTTCGTGGCGATTCGTGGGATTCGGGGTCGGTGTGGAATAGGGGCATAACTGAGGATATTTGTAACCCTCAAACTCGGACAGGTGTTAATTATCAAAAGGGGAACCCATACAAGAAGGTCGGGTATCCATCAAGGTATCTCTGAAACAGTTACCAATGAACCTTTTTGACTTTGAACGTTCAAATATTTTGACATTTTATAATATCTCTGTCATTACTGAAGACAGTTGAACCAAGCATATTTATGGTACAACAATAGCAATAGTTACAGATGTTCCAATTATGACTCGATATTTCTTCTGATGCTTCTATATGTCTTCTAAAAATAGCTGACCAATCAATGACAGTATCACCATCCCCAGGGAGAAAACTTGTACAAGATTTTGATTCCCTTAGTAAGTGAACTTGGAGGTTAACATAGTCATTAAAAAGCAGTATCATATTAAGATTAGTGCGCAAAGAGTCAAGACTGCTCGCTCAGTTGTCAATCGATCCATTAGATTTGTAGTCGTATTCCGGTTTAAAACATAACATGCATAGATGCAAAATTTCTCTGCAGCAGTTCTCATTGTATAAACTAGTAAACAGAACTACTGTTCAACTGTTTTTTCAATCTTATGCACGTGATAGCCAGTACATGTCACTGCGAATAAATACATGTATTCGAGTTAATATGAATATTCGAATGCTTGGATATTTTTAAAACTCTTTAGCAAACGACAAAATTTTAGACAGGTCCAAATTCACGGTGGGTACACGTACACCGGATATAGCCGTCAGATTGAGTAAAAATAACTGCGTCTTGTGTGGCTGCAGGTACGAGATTTAAGAATATTTCTTAACAACAGCTTTTAATATACTATTGCCTTGTCAACCCAGATTCTATGATGTTTATAGATTGTTAGGTCTACAACGAATGCTGTTTTTAGCCATGGAAATTCTGGAAAAAAAATGTCAGAAAAGTCGACTGTTCACGATGGATTTCGGAGATTTCTAGAAACAATTCATCTGCAAAGCCGGTTCTTTTAGCAATACAAAAATCTGAGTCGACCAATTTCTTGATATTTTAGTCTAATTTCATGACATGATTGCAATTTTGCTGTATCGGGTAAAAATTGCCAGAAAATACAAGTTTTTTGTCGACAATGGTGTACCGAGGATAGCTGTTGTTTTGAAAGAACTGTACGGAGGATAGTATTTTACTGTACCGGGGATAGTATGATAATGTACCGGGGATAGTAATGTTTCATTCTATAGTGTCATGTGAACTCCTTATTGATAAACCACTGAATGTAATTATGCTACACTTAGATTGGTCTCTACTCGGGTTGAAAGGTTTTTGCATTTGATATTTCATTATATCTTGTTCATGCTATGTTTTCTCCTATTCAGATGGATAATACAAATGCTTCTATGGATATTTCGGGCATATCTATACCTGGTGATTCAATGCAGAGAACGACCGCTAAATGCTTCGTATGTAAAAAATGTACCTACTCGACAAATAGAAGGGCGAACTTGACGCGCCAGTTTAGGTTTAACTATGCACGCCATCAAAATTTCCCATCTTCATGTTGCACGTTTTTAAGAAGACATTTACTAGAAATTCGTCTTTTCAAAGACACACATCTATCTGTTCTTCTAATCCAGATGCATTTAAAGAGACTAGCCAAGAGCTCACCTGCTTGTGTAAACTGCAGCCTGACATTATCAAGTGAAGATGCGCTATCATATCATACAAAGGGAAAGCATGATGCCGCTCCTTGCATATGCGACAGGTGCGGGAAAGCATATTCATGGTGGTAATCTTATAGAGGCCATAAAGCCTATTGTAAATAGATAAGCTAAGACATAGCTGTACATATACAATCGGATTCAAAGGTTATCTGGAGGTTATTTTATTACCACTTTTAAAGACAGTCTCCTTGTCGCTTAGACCAAGTTACCGGTTTTCAATCGATTCGACATGTTTGCTATGACGTATCACTAGATCATGTACAGGATAAATATTAATGAGCGGCTAAAAGTAGCAAGGGAGAAAATGGCTATCAAAAATACATTTAGGGGAAAATGTAGCCTGTTTTTCGCTCAAAATATCTCAAATTATTTCAAAAAGAAAAAAAATAGTTTCCTCAAATACTCTTGTTTTATAGCACATCTTTGAATACAAATTCTAAATATAGAATTTAGGGAAATCAGGATTCGTGCAGGCTTTTTCAACAAACTAATCAACAAGTGTCTCGGCTTATACCGAAGCTATTACCCAAGCCTGTAGGGGCTGGTTTTATAAATGGCCGGTGCATAGTTTACATGCTAGCTTACCACAGCTGAATGAATCGTACCAGGTATCGTTTTATTGAGTAAACGTTTATTTTGAAACTCAAAGTAACGGTTGTCGATTTGAAAAGTAGTCCAGTTCTGTACCCAGAATGCCCAAATCAGATAGGTGTGCATTTGAAGGATGCCACCCAGCGGAAGATAATGCCTGTGAATACTATGTAGCACGTATTTTTACCGTTTGTTGGCTCGCCGGTACGAAATTACTGTCGGCGGCCGTTCCTCGTTAAAAGTAAACTGGAAGATCGCATTGTCTTCTATAACTTTGGCATAACCGTACCATATTTTGTTGGTTGGTTGGTTGAATTGGGGTTTAACGCCACTTTAACAGCTAAGGTCATATCATGGCGGTCGGTAACGCACATGTGTTTCCTGGCTTTCTCACACCAGTACTAACACAACTTTCTTTCCAAAGCCACCGACTACTTTTCTCACATGCTTCAGCAGAGGTGAGAGGCGAAAATACGCCGGAAAGAAAGTTCGCCTCAACCGGGTATCGAACTCACAACCACCAGGTCATGAGTCCGACACGCTCACCACTGAGCCACCCGGGCGGCACCATATTTTGTATGTGCTGCAGGAACCTAAGAATATGTACTTGTACCTAGTCTGGAGTGTATCTAGTCTCCGCTGTGGTTTTTATGCCTCCAGAATAAACATACACTTGGACATTTTCTGGAGATGAGCAAAATTTACCAGCAAAAGCTACTTTCCCAGGGTGTTTTAAATAAGCTTGTCTCACAGTGTTTGTACCATTGTTTAATTATGGACAGGTTTTGATATGTGTGGTTAAGAGTTACACACATAGGTGCTTTAATCCTTATCTTTATGCAAATGGCTTTAGACCCGTCTACAAAAGAGGACTTTGAAAACGTTGCAACAAATGAAGAAACTGCTCATAACGAGCAATTTTTTCATTTGTCACATTGTTTTCTACTCTGTCTTAATATTATGCTTTAACTACCCGCCCGTATTATTCGTTTACAAACGCTTTTAGTTGGGAGAACCAAAAATTAGCAAAACAGGGACAGGGTTAAAGGTTTGGAAAGTCAGCATTATGCCAGTCATGGAAATACTACAAATTTTATTCAGACTATTACAAACGAAATACCGGTAGTGGGTTTATGACGTATGTTGAAAGTGTGACGTTTGAAGTCTGAAGTTATCCCTTCATTATAAGTGTCTAGTTTGAAAATCAAGATTCACACGTCGTAATGTTTCAACAGTTCAATTGTAACATCTTGACACAGTCCATAACATTCATTACCCCAAACTATGTTAAAGCATATTTACACACATAAATGATAAACTCATACAGCGTGTTCGATGAAGTGCATAAAGTCAGATCAGAAAGCAAAAATGTATTGTCTGATCACAATAATATCGTTCAACACTTCAAAATGGTGCATATCTATAAATCAGTTAAATAACAAAGGTCGATGAAAGGTACGAGTTGGGATCAGAAGATACACATTGTCTTCTACTTAATATAATCCACTATCATTCTAAATTTCAAAACGATGTCAAATTAAATATTACGTTGAATCTGGATGAATGATGAGGACTGGGATCAGAAAACACACATGTATCTTCTGATTGCGGCCTATATTGTCAAGAACAGAAAACACTTGTCAGCTATGAACATCCAATAGTAGAATTTCCTTATTCCTTAATTCATATTTATTGTTATTTCGGAATATCTGACATATTCGGCTTTCTGGACGGCTTATGTCATCAAATAACTGGTCGTGAGCAAGAAATTACAATTCACTCAGTAGCATCTTATACTATTATCCTCAGTTCACAAATTTCTAAAATACAGCTATCCTCGGTACAGCAAGGAACTATCCTCGGTACACCGATGGTGATCTTCTCTCAGGTATAACAACAAGAAGAGAAATTCTTGGAACTAATTTTTTGATGTACATAATACTTAATGTATTACACAGAAATCGTACGCTTCAGAATTTCAATCAAATTCCCTGTTCTGATAATATTCCATTATTTTGGACAGTCAGGTCAAAAATCTGCGTGAGCATGACTTTCGGTCGACAGATTTACGTCGCTATAGAACTAGTTTTGGTAATTCATGAACAGTACAGGACTGATTAACCATTTAGCTTATCAAATCATTAACGTATGACACACGAATGTTACAAACACAGGTATAATATATGAATTCTTACCTGTGGTGCGAGCAGTAATTCCTCCATTTGTAAACATTTACTCACTTATTTTGCTATATCCGGTGTACGTGTACCCACCGTGAAATTGAAAGCATTTGCAGACGACAAAATAAATGCGGCTGAAAAATTGAAATTTGTTATTGGAAGGGTAGAAAACATTGTGGGAAAAGGAGTTACCAGCATTTTCCATTCCCACTGTATTTTCAAAAGGCTTCTTTCATGGGGTCGTTAAAGTCAGGATTGTGTGGTAAAGGTTAATCAAAGTACTGAAAGTACTAATAGAAGGTGGTGCTAGAAATATGCTAGCAAATAGGTTTTAACAGTGGATAATTTCATTAAAAATTTCATTCATCTGATGGTTGACAACATCTTTTTTCTCAGATTTATGTAATGTTTTCAGAATCTACTCAACAGCAATAACCAGTATAAATGTTGATTTTTAACTTTATTGATTACAGGTCTGCATACGTACATTGCTTGTTTGGATTGATTATGTGCCAGTAAATCTATGAACTAAGTGGTTTTTTTTTTATCCTTCTTAACAGGCTTGTTTACATTTCTTTGTCCAAGCCCATGGAAGTTTGCTTTTCAATACATATGTCAAGGGTTCAACTAACTGTAGACAAATTTGGAATGAATTTCCTATAATATTTGACAATACAAAGCAAGACTGCAACTCTTTTTTGTTTTAGGTCTAGAACTTGCATTATAGCTTCCACCTTCCTCTTGGAGGGCTAAATGCCATCCTTATTTACCCTAAAAACAAAATATTCAACTTCATCTTCAAGGAAAAACCACTTTTCTTTCCCAACTCAGCTTAACATTCACTTGGGCTAGTCTTTTCAAGACAAACTCCAAATATTTCTTATGTTCATCATCAGTTTGACTTTTATCAGTGGTGTCATCTAATATGCAATCCACAGAATCCAATACTTCCAGGACCATGTCCATAGTTTGTTGGAATATTGTGGATAAACTTGAAACTATATAATTATGGAATCTTTCGATACTGTATACATGGATATGTACATGTATCGAAAAATTTGCAAATTACTGATTACGTAAATGTTTGTGAATTCAAAACACTTGTTATCTCTTGGCATATTTGTAGTAATGTATGCCAACAGAAAAGTTTGCAAACTTTTCAGATTCATAACATCACAAAAATTTCTACATCACAATAATTTCCACCAACACAGTATCAGTAATGCCCCATATATTGTAAATTTGTCACATATTCATGCAACTGCTCATTTAAACATACTTGTTAGAACACATGACGCATGCCAATTACTTTAGAGTTTTTTTCCCCAATCTAATTTTATGAACACATCTTCTGCTCTTGGTAATGGATCTTCTGCTTTATCAAATACAGGAGTAAACGTGACTTTGAAGATGCCTTAAATTCTAAATGTTTTGTCAGGTTTTAATACTCAGGCCTCTGCCAACTCTCAGAATTTGAGGAAAAAGTTACTTCTCCCTAGTCTGAGAATTAGAAGTTTTCAAAAAGGGGAGAAGTGGTCAGACTTTGAGGAGGACTTTAGACAGACATTAAAAACAGGATATGAGCTGAGTTATAAAAGGAAATAAAAATATTTTAACAATTTAACACTCTAATTAAATAGAAAACCATGTCAATACATGAAATTATATAATACTTTCTATTTAGACTCATTCTCACAAAACATGACCATTGGGCATATAAAAATTCGGAATTTTTTATGTCGTATTTTATTGTTTTGCTTCATTTCGCCAGGTAGTTCCATGTTTAAAGCTACTGAATTTTGAATTTCACCAGCCTTGAACTTATATTTAGGAATGTTCATCTATGTTTATCTATATACATGCATTATCAACTCTGCATGATTTTAAGAACTACCGTTGCTCAGAATAGATGCCGCTTTCCAAGCTTAATCAGCTTTGGACAATTTTGAATGTTTCTGTCGTAATTTTGATAAAATTTCACGTCGATTGGTATATAATATGTATATGTTACCAAGAAAAATATTGCATTATGCTGGGCTTGAAAAATATATTTCTATGAAAATGATGCAGTATATGCTTGAAAACTATTCTATTCTTTTTCATAAAATATGTCAAAGGTGAAATAATTTTCAAGAATCCTATGCTTTGATACAGTAAACATGTTTACTCATTATAGCAAATATTTTTTGTCCTACTTAAAATTATATTAGAACTTTTCCCACTGTCCTGTTTATTACTAGTGATTGTCAGAGTGTCTGTAAAAATCTAAATGAATGCTAATTCAACGCAATTTACTGGAATTTATGAGGAAATCCAACAGAGTTAACAACCAAAAACCATTTCGACATACAGCTATGAAGAGTGAACAAGGATCATATTTGTTGACCTTAATCCTTTGTCCCCTTTATTACACTTAGAGTGTTAACGTTATGAATGAACCCTTGTAAAAATCTTTAAATTGGTAACTTTTCAAAACGTCATCTTGAACTGTGAAAATTCAACCCAGTTTCGTGGTTGGTTCAAATATGACCATCATTGGATCCAGTGACATCTTTTTTCTGCATCTCTTTATCATTTCACAGCTTCACCTTTTTCCACTGCTGAAATATCATGTTTTCACCACTGTCGGACACCCTATAGTAAATCATTGAAGTTAATCTGCGTTATCTTTGTACATTTCGATTATTATTGGCGAAGGAATATCCATCCTAGAGTATATGTAATATGTTTTTAATAAAAAGAGGACCATGATGGTCCTAAATCTCTCACTTGAAATGCAACTCAGCTGTCATTGTTATGGCCACTTGCCTCTTTGCTGGAATGTTTTAGTTTTGAAAATGATTCACCCATATGACAATACCAACAATCAGAGCAGGTAAGAAAATGATAGAGCCGAAATTATAGGCCCTCGAGTGTAAACAATGGAATTGTCATCAAGATCCCCTATTTTGATGCTTTTAGCTTGTCCCCATTTTGATCAGATTTGTCCTTAGGTCATTATGAACATCCAGGGAAATTTTGAGTATGACTGAGCCAGAATTGTGGTTGCTGAGTGTGTTCATGTTCACAACCTTACAAACATTCTGGGCGATGGATCAAGATTATGCTGGAATTCCGATAGCTATATAATAAACAGTGGAATTTTGGCGGCGCATATTCAAGGATACATAAAAGCTAACCATGAGTATGTTACGCTCAGGTGAGCTGATAATGGGTTTTCAGACAGAATCACATGCCAAATGTATGTTGTGGGCCATACAATATGGAACAGGTGGATTCCAAGAATACACTCTTTACATATTTGATCCCACATTGTGACTACAAAGGACTTTTTGTGATTCCAAGGAAGAAATTTGGTAAATGCTATTAGCAAACAAGAGCTGTCAAGTGGTTGTTGAGAAATCGCTTCGGACGGACAGACAGACAGATGAAGTGGCGACTATATGCTCGCCCTTACGGGAGCATAACTATCCACCAGTCCATGCTGAATAGGAAAGCTCTAGGGTTAATGTTTGGATGAAAGAAGATTTTAAAAGATCTTTTATTTGGATGTGGAAACTGGGATCCAACAACAAAGCACTTATTTTTTTTTTCTAAGGTCACAACTCGATGTACTTTGGTAGAGTGCTACTGTTGCCAATTAAGTTGTAGGCTTTGTGTTTGGGTTGATTTTTTTTTTTTCAGCAGTTGACATGGAAACCAGAGTTGTTCATGAATTCCAATTTGTCAAAGGGCAATACAGTTGATCTTGCTTAGCTAAGCGACTACATTTATTAAGCCAACACTTTTATTAAGCGATAGGAATTCCAATGTCTCTGTTGAAATATATAAGACTAGCTGGAATTGAATGCCCCATGGATTAAAGCCTTTATGCTGAGCTAAATCCTATGTTGTTAGTACTTATTACAATCGTCTTGTGAAATCCAAGAACCCACAACATAGGGCCATTTTCAACACTAGGGCAATAATTTGAAGGGCCACTAGATGATGCTACATGCCAAATATGAAAGCTCTAGCCCTTATGGTTTGGGACAAGAAGATTTTTAAAGATTTCCTTCTTTATCTCTATGTGAAATCCGAGACCCCACAACATAAGGCCAATTTTTAACACCAGGGCCATAATTTAAAGTATTTTGGTAGAGGGTCACTAGATGATGCTACATGCCATATATGAAAGCTCTAGCCCTTACGGTTTGGGACAAGAAGATTTTTAAAGATTTCCTTCTTTATCTCTATGTGAAATCCGAGAACCCACAACATAGGGCCAATTTCCACACTAGGGCCATAATTTGAAATATTTTGGTAGAGGGCCACTAGATGATGCTACATGCCATATATGAAAGCTCTAGCCCTTACAGTTTGGGACAAGAAGATTTTTAAAGTTTTTTCTTTCAGTTGCAATGGCAACCAGTGTTCTTCATGGAATTCAAATCTTTGAAGTATTCTGAAAGTGCATCACCTAAGGATCATTTCTGTGAAGTTTCATTGAAATCTGATTGGCGGTTTCAGAGAAGAAGATTTTTTAGTAATTGTTTACGGACGGACAGACAGACGGCCAGACGGACATTGACCGATCACAATAGCTCACCCTGAGCACTATGTGCTCAGGTGAGCACCATGTGTTCAGGTGAGCTAAAAAGAAATACACCACTTAAATTCACCGAAGACACTCCCCCTATCCCTGCAAACATCAACAAAAGTCTGATTTATGATCACCATTTCTAAGAACTAAAGAACAAAAATTGAATAAGTACATACTTGCCCAAGTCAAAAAATTTTCTATCAGATTGCTTCCAAATCATCTTCAAATTGCAATCGAATTGTATATAAGTGATTTCTTGGATTGATTTGGTTGTAAATCAGAAACAAATCACAAATGAATCAATTTATGCAAATTTTGGCAATGTGATTTGTTAAGCATTTGGTTGTCAGAAGCAATTTGAATGTAATTAGCTTGACATTGAAAACAATTTGAATACAATCCCTTAACTTAGAGCCAATCTGTCATGAAATTTGGTTACAATTTGGATGCCTAAGTTTTAGACAGCTTGATTTGTTAGTGATTTTTTAACTTAACTTTCAGATTGGTACACACTACCTAGTTATATGGTTACAATTCTGTGGACTTTGATTTTAAAACTAGATTTGTATTGTTCAGATATGATTTTGGACATAAAAATCATTACATAAAGATGATAGCTGATACTAGTTTGATGGAATTTATGCCACTTTAATTTAGACTCAAATCATAAAGAACTGATCAGAATTTGCTTCACACCGTATAATATGCCACCTTCACTTGGCTAGGTTTTCATATGCAACTTTTATACTGTCAAAGTCCCCCCCCCCCAGCTCAGTGATTAGCGTATCAGACTCATGACCTTGTGGTTGTGAGTTCATACATGGTTGAGGTAAACTTTCTTTCCAGCAATTTTTGTGTCACACTTCTGATGCATGTTCGTGAGAAAGTTGTCAGTGATGACTTGGAAAGGAACTTGTGTTGGTTCTAGCGTGAGAAGAACCAGGAAACATGCCTATGTGCACTGACCGCCGTGATATGACCTAAGCTGTTAAAACTCCAATTCAGCGTCAAACTCCAATTCAATCAATCAATCAATACACAGACAAAACTATATAGTTCAATGGCTTAATGTGACCTAAATCACAACACTTTTCTTTGACAGCCAAGGCAAGATAGAAAATGATTGTGGAAAAATAGCAAAAAGCTGGTGATCAGCAATATCTCCTTTCCCAACAATGTTTTCAAAACACTAACTCATTCTTAGAACCATTAAATCATAACAAACATATTTCATTTCATAGAAAATGATGTATCTAGCTTCAAATGCCAACTTTTAATTCCTATAGTTTTTGTAAATCATAGTCAGAGGAAGAAGAGCTTTTGAAAACATTATGGGAAAAGGAGAAAATGCCGGTAACCAACATTTTCTCCTTTTCCCCCATTTTTTTTTACAAAAGAATTTCATCGGAGTCGTTGAAACTAAGAATTGTGTGAAAAGGGTTAATTTAGACTATTTTGAATACATTATCACTGAACGAATGACAAGTTTGTTCTCTGAACAAACCTCATTTAGATTACGACATACAATTACGATCCCTGTTTAGATCTATATCTGCGTCCATAAACAAACAAGAGCGGCAAATTGTCGCATGATACGCCCGTCCCACCGCCAGTTGTCAAGGGGGTATAATAATCGTAAAGGGCAGGTAATGCAACAAACATGTTTACCAAGTCTCAAGTCAATTTGACTTGAGGTGACAAAGTTCCGTTCCAGACAAGCAAGAAATACTGTAAAAATGAAGATCAAAGTGGAATTACTCGAAATCTGCACTAGGTAGAGTTATTGTTCTTGCGCACTGTACTCCGTAATATTGCAACAAACATGCATACCAAGTTTCAAGTCACTCTGACTTGAGATGACAAAGTTATGCTCCTGACAAGCAGAAAATGCTGTAAAAATGACAATCAAAGGGAAATAACTCAAAGACAGCACAAGGTAGACTTATGGTTCTTTTGCACTGCACTCCGTATTATTGCAACAAACACACATGCCAAGTTTCAAGTCAATCGGACTGGAGATTACAAAGTTATGCTCTGGACAAGCAGAAAATGCTGTAAAAAATGACTATCAAAGGGAAATAACTCAAAGATAGCACGAGGTAGAGTTATGGTTCTTTCGCACTGCAATTCGTATTATTGCAACTAACACACATGCCAAGTTTCAAGTCAATTGGACTGGAGATGACAAAGTTATGCTCCAGACAAGCAGAATATGCTGTAAAAATGACGATCAAAGGGAAATAACTCAAAGACAGCACAAGGTAAAGTTATGGTTCTTTCGCACTCCGTATTCTTGCAACAAACACACATGCCAAGTTTTAAGTCAATCGGACTGGAGATGACAAAGTTATGCTCCGGACAAAAACTGGACGCCGCCTGCCAACCCACCCGCCCACAATACGTCCCGTCTTCGACGGGTGTATAATAACTAAAAAATTAAGCAAGCAAGAGTTATGATTTATTTGCACTGCACTCCCCCTTCATGAGATCTATCCACCCATGAAGTTTCATAACCGTAGCTAGCATAGTTTTGGAGATATGCTTTGGACAAAATTCAAGTGTGAATATAAACAAAGGGAAATAACTCAAAAATTAAGTAAGCAAGAGTTATGATTCCTGTGCACTGCACTCCCCCTTGATAAGATCTATCCACCCATGAAGTTTCATAACCCTAGCTAGTATAGTCTTGGAGATATGCTCCAGACAAAATTCAAGTATGAAAAACAACAAAGGGCAATAACTCAAAAATTAAGGAAGCAAGAGTTATGATTCCTGTGCACTGCACTCCCCCTTGATGAGATCTATCCACCCATGAAGTTTCATAACCGTAGCTAGTATAGTCTTGGAGATATGCTCCGGACAAAATTCAAGTATGAAAAACAACAAAGGGCAATAACTCAAAAATTAAGCAAGCGAGAGTTATGATTCCTGTGCACTGCACTCCGCCTTGATGAGATCTATCCACCCATGAAATTTCATAACCGTAGCTAGCATAGTTTTGGAGATATGCTACGGACAAAGAATGGGGACGCCGCCCGCCGGCCCGCCACGGGTGATCCCATAATACGTCCCGTCTTCGACGGGCGTATAATAATTATGGCATCGTGTAGTAAAGCTTTGATTCGTAACAATGAAGACCTGGAATTTTCCTGGATGAACATAGTGTAGGTACAACTATCATTTTTATTTCCTTTTC
The DNA here is from genome assembly GCA_946811185.2 of Hippopus hippopus. NCBI lineage: Eukaryota > Metazoa > Mollusca > Bivalvia > Cardiida > Cardiidae > Hippopus > Hippopus hippopus. The sequence goes on from OX328101.1 coordinate 34,619,157, forward strand.
TTATTGTAATTATGAAGAATACATTTCAGTTTGGCCAGTTTTGGGTCTTTCCGGTAATTTAGATCATTTTGGTCAGTTCCGCCTTTTTGTGTAATGGGGCAAATTTTCAGTTAGGCCTACTCGCTATCAAAGAATTTATAGACTGAAATAGAGATTTATATCCATAAAGAACTGCGAAATTTATTAACTTGGAAGAAGTTAACACAGTTCACCGTACATGTAGAGCTCTAAATGTTACAATCTTTGTTTTTTGTGTAGATCGACGTGAGTACTCTGTAGTGTATAGGAGATCGACCGCGATTTGTTTCGCTACCTGCCGGTTTCGTACCAGAAGATTTCACACCTTGAAAGCAGAATTTCACTACCCTTTGGTTTTAATAAATTAATTATTGGGCTACCACAACATTTGCTACAATGGTTGTGTCCGTCAATAGCAGCAGTTTAAATTACTTTATAATGATCAGAATTGTGTTACTATGTCAGTATGACCACCCAGTCACAGATGATAGTTCTACACTCAGTAATTCATAAAGTAATTGAGAATTGATATGGTTATCGATTTCAGTACTTTTAAGTGTATAAATTTGTTAATTATAATATAACTTCCTTCTCCCCCTGCTTCTTTAGTTGGTTGGTTGTATTGGGGTTTAACGCCACTTTAACAGCTAAGGTCATATCATGGCGGTCGGTGACGCACATGTGTTTCCTGGCTTTCTCACACCAGTACTAACACAACTTTCTTTCCAAAGCCACTGACTACTTTTCTCACATGCTTCAGCAGAGGTGATTGGCGAAAATACGCCGGAAAGAAAGTTCGCCTCAACCGGGTATCGAACTCACAACCACCAGGTCATGAGTTCGACACGCTCACCACTGAGCCACCTGGGCAGGCTGCTTCTTTAGTATTGAAACCAAAGTCTAGTTTACAACTAGCGCTACATGTACTATAGAAGTCAACAGCCTTACAACTGAATGTGTCTTTAGTTTAATTCTGATAATGTAGCAAAATAGTTTGTAAAATTAGTCTAGATACTAGTTATACAAATCTGTGAATAAAATCATAGGTTGAAGAAACTCCAAATAGCACGAATAATTGTTTTTAAATGGCTTTAAAACAACTACAGTAGTGCTGAAAATAGCATTAAACATCAACAACAACAACAAAAAAAATAATTGTCTCTTTGCAGGATATGCTGAACACAAGTTACTAGAATTCATGGGGCCATGGGCAGAGATGTCGTCTTCCAAACTGACCATGAAAAGACTTTTTTGTTACTATCCCAGCATTTTAGTGACAAATATGTATTTTCTGGAAAGTTTCTATAATTTTCTGCATTGCTATTTTCAATGAAGATTTTGAGGTATTGCCAAAGTCCTGTTGTCTAGCTCCTGGTGCAAATACTTAGCTTTTTGCTCGTATCTCTCTTATTACTGATGATATTTACTTCAACTTCTTTCATATCATAAGGAGAACCAAACCAGAAGGATGGGTAACAGGTTTTTGGACAATATGCCCCTTTTTCAATTTAAAACTTTCACTGAAAAAGCATCCACAGCCTAGCATTGGTACCTGCCTGTGGTGCTCTTGTTCAGTTTAAATAATGACTGTATTGTCCTACTACGCTCTGGAAATAGTATAATTAATAATGGCAATAATTCAACAGACAACTGATTTCACTCTTGTCAGGGATCATTGTTACAAAGATTAAACAGGTTGAATTACTGCTATTGTTACACTGTCATTATCATTTGCATGCGGAGCTCCTAAACTTTTTTGTGTCATGATTTTAACCAGTAATGTCAGGAACTCATGACTTTCGTTCAAATCTTTTTTCACTGATCACTACTCTAGCTTTATAGCAGTTTAGTGATCATTCCATTCATGTAAGACATGCCATAGTTTGTCTTCTTAAGTTCCTGTCCTTTACCTCTTTACGGCCAGAGGGGAAAAAAAATGAAACATTCCAAATTATAGAATTTGTAGAGAAAAAGATACATGTAAATGTTGCTAAAATAATAGAATTTGTCTGTTAAAGGATAGAATACATTGTGGAAAAAGGAGAAAATGTTGGTTATATGTGTTCTCTCCTTCTTCCACGTTTTCCTCAGTCATGAAACATTGGATTGTTTTGTATTATATGAATTAAAAGGATACACCATTTTAAGAGTTAATTATCACAAAAGAAAAGCTTGTTCTTTCATTTAAGGAGAAATTATTAGGGCTTATTTTTAAGAAATAATCCTTCAGATGATAAATTGAAGGAATTTGAAAACAATTTCTTTATGATTTGTTTGCGATTTGTTAACAATCTTAGACTGATTTTAAAGGGATTTCTTTGCAATTTGTTAATGATTTGATGACAATTCATTAACAATTTGAAAACAATTTCGTAGTGATTTCATTGCAATTTGAAGGTAATTTTCTTACAATTTGAAAGCAATTTGTTACATTGATTTGCTCCATATTTGGAATAAAGCTGATTTGTTTAGCATTTGTTGAGTGTGATTTGTTAGCTCATTTGCATGCGAATTTACATCACATTCAAATTGTATCCAAATTGTACAATTTGTTTATGATTTCTTAGATGAATTTGTTTCATGATTTTTTTTACTTGGGTTGGTATCAATTTAAATGAGCCATGTTTGGCAAAGGAGGGTTTCATGCATCTCCGTGATGTGTTAAATCAATTAAGTTATGATATTGTAATGGATCCATAGAATCCATTCTGTCAAATCATGAGACAGAGTGATATGTTTTGACTCTGTAGAAAGTTTGCAAAAAGCAAATCGTTTCCACACTGGTCAGTCTGTGCCAACTGCACAGACTGACATTGGTCAATACTTTTTGCAATACTTTTTGCAATGCATCAAACCTCTTTCCACAGAGCATTGCTACAATATAAATTACAACAGAATAATATGCAATATGCAGTCAACGAGACCCTTTTAGAAAGACATCATAGTTTCCGACACGTAACCTCAGAATCAGGATAATTATGTCATAACCAGACACAACATTCACTGAAATCAAAGGGATTTTAACAACCGAATCTGGTCTCGAATATGCATTCATTTACATATCAGCGTTGATTACTACATAATTATTACGGTTCCCCTTCAGTGAATTCTTCGTCTTTTTCCCATCTTAAGAGGTGCAGTGTGTTTAAAAAATGGTAATGGTGTTACATACAAGTCTTTAAGGGAGCTCTCTGTTATATCAAATGGAATAAAATTGGATTCTTCTACCGATTCTAGGGGACTTATTGAGGTTGTCCTGTTGATTACAGAGAATTGGCGTCACAACTGAGTCTCGTTATCATTTTAGCGTTCCTCATATTACGTTAGATTTTTTGTTAAATGTAGCAAGGCTTCCATCAAAACTTTGCGTAAAGAGGTTGTTTACCATGAAATACTTGTTTTAATTGGTGGCATTGGTCTACATCAATAATGATTATTTCTTGGCGACATGACAATTTCAGTAACCAAGCTACACATAATGAGCATGGGTGTTGATTGGACGGCACGAGGAAGGGCAAGATACATCTGAATTTTGTCTTTGCATGTTATAGTTGATAATTTCGCTTACCACAAACCCGTGGAGGTCATGAATCTTTTTTATTTTTCATTAAAAGTATGGCGACATTGAATGGTCAAATAAATTGAGAATGAGTCTTTAATCAATATCCTTATTCCTGTAAGAATCTACTTAAGTAGGAGACTCCTAATGGAAAACAGCTATTTCCACTATAATATTATCCTAAAAAAATTGCTATTATTAGAAATGAGTATTATTGTACTACTTTAACCGAGCACTTTTTCCTTCTTAGAATTACATGTATCATTTATAAATCTAAAACCACTATGTTCTCATTATAAAGGGAGATAATAATTACCTCCCTTTTCAGGAAAATAACAAAAGTATCAACAAATAATTTCAAGATAGACATCAAAGGAATTTCTGCTCAGTTAAAAATGTATTATTATATCAGTATAAATCTTTATTTATCAACTAACAAGAAATTTTATTCCGTGTTCCACTAGAAGAGTTAAGGGGGTTCTTCCTTGAATCTTTGCAACACAACAAAATTTTAGACCAGTCCAAACTGAAAGCATTTGCAGACGACAAATAAAATGGGGCACAAATGACAGTATCTGTCTTTGAGATCTTTGAAAACCATGAGGGAAGAAAACAAAATGCTGGTTACTGGCATTTTTTTCTTTTCCCACAATGTTTTCAAAAGCCTTCCTCTTCAGGGCTTTTAAAACTTGGTACTTTGTGGAAAAGAGTTAAAACATGTTTATTGTTTCCTCAGCTAAATTCATACACTTTCGGATAAAAACATTATGGAAAGAGAACACATTACTTGGTTGGATAATGGTTTCTCTTAGCACATTTTTGTTTTCTTTTTTCTCAGATCTTCCGAGCACTATTATTTCCTGGACAGAATTTTTAGCTGAAAATCATTCTCTTTTCCAGGTAAGATAATTTCTGATATCAAATTGAAAGCATTTGCAGCAGACAACTGTAGATAATGACTGAAAGGATGTAAATAATGCTAAAAAGTTATGAAAATATCTTGTCAAAAGAAGAAAAGCTTACTACCAGCATTTTCTCCTATTGCCACAATGTTTTCAACTATCTCATGGTAAGTAAAACCTAGTTTCAAAGAAATTTAAGTAAGACTCTGTCCAAACTGAAGTTTGGCTTTACTAGTGGCAATAGTCATCAAAGGGTTAGAACATAATAATTGTGAAACAGGAAAATGCTTGCAACCCCTATTTTCTCCTTTTGCCACAATGTTTTCAACTTTCTCATTGTATGTAAACCTCAGTTTCAGGAAATTTAAGACCTGTCATGACACAACTTACAAGAATACTTTCCATCAATCTTAATATACCAGTCAAACCTTCAAGTTCAGTTTTTTAGAGAACTTGCAACCTTTTGCAGGGCTGGTTGATACACTGGTATCACTTTCTTTATCAACTTTAACAAATTTCAGTTTACCACTTAGTTTACGCAAAGAGGCCTTCAACCACTCAGCTAGAGACAATAAAGGTAAGTTTGTCGGGGACAATTTTGGTGTTGCCCATTCAAAGTTTGGACTTTTTCCACTATCAACTACTTTTTCTAATTCTGTTTTGATTTTGTTCTCTAGTGCAAACCGTACAGGTCTTTGTTTGCAAAATTTTGGACTGGAGTCATCATTTAACGTCAGTTTTGTTTCAATACCTTTCATTACTCCAATATTTGTATCAAACAAGGACGAGTATTTTGACAACAATTGTTCTACAGAACCAACTTGGTGACTCCATTTAATATTCTTCCAATCAAGCTCAAGTTCCATTGACCAACTTCTTTCAAATAGAGAGGACCATCTCCATACACAACAATTAATGGTAGACTTTTCTTTTGATGACGATGTTTGACACTTACTATACCTTGTCTAGAACTTTATCTTCTTTGTATGTTTTTAGCAACACAACAGATGGCTCAAGTTTCACATGACTAAAAGTACTTTCATGGAATTTTTCCAAAATAATAGTCATAGAGGTCCCTGTATCTAATTCCATATCACAATCTTTATCCTTAATCTTCTCTGAAACAGAGATTTCTGAGCTAGAGGGTGATCTTAGTGTGAAAAGTGGCCATTCTGCTTCATTTTCATTTTCAGACTCCAAAAGTCTGATGTTCATTCAGTAAATGAATTTTGAGCATTTCTTTATTTCTCTTGTCCCGTTTGGCCTTAGGCTGTGAACTTTTGTCAGTCTTTCTATAGCCTTTTTCGGAGACATCTTGCTTATATGACCTGACCTTTACAGCTATGACACTTGGCATTCTTGTAGAAACAATTCTGAATGTCATGATTAGTTTTACCACCCCTAAACCACTATGTAAACACTTTATCATGGGCCCTTAGTTTTTGATGCTTCAATGTCCACCAATTCCATACTTACAGCCACTTCAACTGCCTTTTTCAAAGTTAATTCCCTTCTGAAAATAATTTTCTATGAACACCCGTGTTCTGTAACCCACAGACAAAACAATCACTCTGCACATCTAAAAATGTACCAAACTCACAGGACTCATTAGGCCACATCAATCATATCAACTTCTGGGTTACGGTTTCATTTTCACTTTGCATCTTACAATCGTTCTGCAATGATGAGGGTTTCAGTTTGCAGGTAACTTTAAATTATGGTTTTCAACTGCGTCAAAAAGTGTTATCATTAATCATTAGGCTTTTGTGATGCAACAAAATTACAGAGCAGGCTGTAAGTCTTAGATCCACATGGAGCTCTTCTTTGATCATTATCATCAATGCTATTTGCCATAGAAAACCAGTCTAGCTATTCCTTGTTCTCCACCAAGCTGTCAAATACATGTAGGGTCAAAATTGCTGTATTTTACCATACGTTTCAAATTAGTTATATTTAATGTATATGGAGGGAATGAAATATCCTTGTTGCCACTGTATTAGGGTCCGGACAACAGCAATAACCAGCATAAATGTCGATTTTTAACTTCATAGCTTACAATCATTCTCTACTTTCGGTTTCTGTCCCAGAATGTGTGCGCAACTACTATAGGAGCATAAGCAAATTTCCCTAGTAATCGAATTTCGCCAACTCTGTTCTCAGGCGATATTTTCTATACAAATTTTAAAAGATTTTCTTAGCTTAAAACTCATTTGTGTTGTCTATTTTCCGTTTGACAAGTAATCTTTCGAATTTTAATAGGCTAAGTTTCATATGGGGCACCTTAAGGGAAATATATTCATATGAATGACAGAGAGGTCCTTATTTATTTTTTCCTAAGAAATAGATCGAATCAGGTACAAAAATTACTACAAAGACAGGAAGATACCTTTTTCTTTGAGTTACAAAAGGTTATCTTTTTTGGAATCACAGCCTCTTTATCCCCAACACTGTCATCCTGATTTAGATTGCAATATTTCAGTGCCAAAGCAGAAATAATTATACGAAAAATCAGACAACAGTCGATTTTGTTTTCTGGGAGTTCCTTTTTGTTTTATTTTCTTCAGGTTTTCTCATAGAAAGTAAATGTAGATTTAATATCCCAGGGAGGCGATGAATATTGCTGAAATGATGCTGTGAATTTTTATTTCATTTTACCCTCTTTGGGGCCTCTAATTTTCGGAAATTCAGAGTTGTCAAAATTGGCTTACTCTTAATTTTTATAGATGGCGACTTTGTACAGTCTCGCTTATAACGATGTTTTGACAGATAAATTTAGATTTTTAAGTGGTAAAAATTATTTTTACAAAAGGATTTGGATACAAGTGCATATATATTTATCCAGAAGGAAAATTACTATTGTTTTGTGCAATTTGCAGGAGCTGTTTCCCTTGCGTTGGTGAAATTTGATTACACCAGTATATTGATCAAAGATCAAAGTACATTAAATATCGACCTAAAGCAGATCAAAGAAGTAAAGACCTGCATTTGATAGCATTGATTCATGGCTAATTTCCATAAAATTTGTGTATCTAAGCTTTTTGTGTGCAGTTTTAGGTGTTAGGAAAGTTGTTTAAAATGTAATGACAGTAGTTTTCGGTAATTTTCGAGTGGTTTTGGGTGTTTCAGGGTGTTTCTTTGATTCATCTGCGACATACACTTTATAAACCAGGTCATGTCAAAGCTGCGGAATGAGACTAATTTCAAATTTAGAGCAAATTCTACCACATTAACTCTGAAATTCATTGTTTGTGTAATTGGCTTACACTTATTTTTAACCCTCCTTATTTGTACATATATATTAAATGACACAGACATGTCCGTTCATTGATCTATGAGGACCTATTTTTCTTGAAGCTGAGGAGTGATTCATCATCATGGGGTGGCAGACGTTTCACTACTTAGACGTTTCCTACCAAGTTGTTTCCTACCAAGACTTTTCACTACCTTTAGGTAGTGAAACGTCTTGTATAAAGCAATATTATATATGCATATATTTGTTGATTTCTTCTGTATTTTTTGTATTATTTTATGAATATAAATATTAGTAATGAATAAATGGAAGAATTTGTCATACTGAAATACTTAAAGTCTAATTTTAAAGTCAATTTATTTCCATGTGTATGATTAAAGAAAGCTAAGGGTATCACACTCTATATTTGATCATTTATAATTTATATTTTGTTAAAATAAGTTTCAGTTTTTTCAGTTTCAGTTTCAGTTTATTGAGCATAAAATTACTAGCTGATAATATGTAGATAAAACAACATTTAAACATGCATCGGAAAAACATATACAGAGAAAAAAATAATTCAAACTGTGAAATTGACAATCCGGCGAATAACGGCCACATAAGACATTTGTAGTTGATCCAAGTAACTTGGAATTTCCTTTCTGTTGTCTGAGAAGTTTTAAGAAAAATCAAAGTATAACTTCTGACATTAACTGATTAAAAGTTAAATGTGACAAAGATAATTTTACATCATTGCAACTGATCATCTCAATTAAAACACATCACACAGACCACTCAATAATTAATTACAATTAAGATCCTTTGATGTATATAATTTTCCACAAACTTATTTCTTGTTGAAAAGGCCTGTTACAAACAACTTAATTGAGTAATATAATTTTTTCCTTTAAAAGTGTGTGACTTGGGAGCAACATGTTCTTTTAAGTCACTTCTGTTTGGAAATACTTGGATTATTTATTGGAATTATTGTGGATAATGTCGGATATTTGTGTAGTTTGTTATCTTTAACCTTGCTTAAGTTCTTTCAAATATTATCCTTTAAGATCATTTTGCATATCTGTGTATTCTGATATAGAACTACACATCTTTTCATTAATGCAGAATTTTATACCAAAACTCGAAAAATAACATTGACAAAAATAGATGATAAGCTGGCATTCAAAATATAAGCCAACCCCCTTCCACCCTTATAAAAACCTTTTATAACCCTGAGAAAGATAGCTTAACCCTTTCCAAAAACAAGAGGGCCATGATGGCCCTGAAGTCGCTCACCTGAGTCTATTGACCAAACATGACCCATTTTCAATCTCTTTTGAAATATTATGACAAACATTCTACCAAGATTTTCATGAGTATTTGACTGCAAAAGGTTTTTTGAAGATTTGACTCAGTGACCTGGTTATTGACCCGAAATGATCCACTTGTGTCACCCAGTGCATATTAAAGTCATTGTTTGTTGAAATATTAAAATAATTAATAGTTAAAGTATGAGATTTAATAATCAATCTATCTATGTTAAAAGTGTTACTATCTTAGTATAATCAGTCTGTCTATATCAAGGGTTCGCTATCTAACTCATCTTGAACATTTGGATATGCAGCATTTGGTAGCATTTAGAACCTTATCAGAAAGTCATTGCTGTAATTTAGTGGAACTATTGTATAAGACCCCTAATGGTAATCTATGTTGGTAATAAATTGCAAGTAGGTGCTATACTCCTTTGATGTGAATGATCTTGTAAGAAAAGGCGAGAAAATGAGAGAGTGAGTGATTGACCAATGAGAGAGAGAGAAACAAATAAATTAAGATGAATGAGTGTAAGAATGATTTTGATTGGATGTAGGATGGAGTGTAAGAATGAATTTGATTGGATGTAGGATGGATGAGGATCATGGGATTAGGGGAGACAGATTTTAGTATGAGAGGGACAGTAATCATTTTGGCTCTGAAGAATTTAGACCTGTTTGGAATCTTTGGATTTATTAAATTAGAAATTGGAATTTTGGAAACAAAACCTCTGACTTACTGACTCAGTTATTTTCCCTCCCGGTGATACTTGCAAACTGGTCCAAGAAATCAAGACAAACATTCTGACCAAGTTTCATGAGTAAAGGATTGAAAATGTGGCCTCTAGAGCGCATACAAGGTTTTTCTAAGATTTGACCTAGTGACCTAGTTTTCGACCTGACATAATCCATTTTCAAACTCGTTTGAGGTATCATCAAGACAAACATTCTGACTAACTTTCAAGAGTTTTGGACTGTAAATGTGGCCTCTAGAGCCTACACAAGGTTTTTCTAAGATTTGACCTAGTGACCTACTTTTTGACCCCAGATGACCCATTTTCAAACTCGTCTGAGGTATCATCAAGATAAACATTCTGACCAACTTTCAAGAGTTTTGTACAAAAAATGTGGCTTCTAGAGCATACACAAGGTTTTTCTAAGATTTGACCAATTGACCTAGTTTTTGACAGGACATGACCCATTTTCAAATTCGTTTGAGATATCATCAAGACAAACATTCTGACCATTTAGCAGTTTTGGACTGAAAATGTGGTCTCTAGAGCCTACACAAGGTTTTTCTAAGATATAACCTAGTGACCTAGTTTTCAACCTGACATAACCCATTTTCAAACTCGTTTGAGGTATCATCAAGACAAACATTCGGACTAACTTTCAAGAGTTTTGGACAGTAAATGTGGCCTCTAGAGCCTACACATGGTTTTTCTAAGATTTGACCTAGTGACCTACTTTTTGACCCCAGATGACCCATTTTCAAACTCATCTGAGGTATCATCAAGACAAACATTCTGACCAACTTTCAAGAGTTTTGGACAGAAAATGTGGCTTCTAGAGCGTACACAAGGTTTTTCTAAGATTTGATCTAGTGACCTAGTTTTTGACAGGACATGACCCATTTTCAAACTCGTTTGAGATATCATCAAGACAAACATTCTGACCAACTTTTAGCAGTTTTGGACTGAAAATGTGGCCTCTAGAGCGTACACAAGGTTTTGCTAAGATTTGACCTAGTGACCTAGTTTTTGACCCGACATGACCCATTATCAAAATTGTCTGAGATATCATCAAGACAAACATTCTGACCAAGTTTCACGAGTATCGGACTGAAAATGTGGCCTCTAGAGCGTACACAAGGTAAAGGTTGACGACGCACGATGGACGACCCACGACAGACACAGCACGATCACAAAAGCTCACCTTGAGCACTTCGTGCTCAGGTGAGCTAAAAATCACTGGTTTCAAGACCCTGAGATATTATATTGAGGAAAACATTGTGGGAAAAGAAGAAATTGCTTGTAACAAGCAATTTCTTCTTTTACAACAATATTTTCTATCCAAAGGGATACTTATTTTTCAAACTTAACTTACTTCGAATTGTCATCTGCAACCTCTTTTGATTTGGACCAATCTGAAATATTGTTGTTTGGGAATGGGTTAAGAAAACAATGTATGAATAGAAGAAAATGCTTAACACCAGCTTTTCTCCATAATGGCTTAATATAATAACTCACTAAAAAAAATGTATGGTCCACCCAATACCTCGGCCTATTCATCTACCTTCCATCCCAATTTTGAATGACTACATACACATCAAATTCACATAAAACGCCCAATAACAAAATTATCAAAATAAAAATAAATAAATAAGTTTCATAATTAAGCTGTTTTTATTATTAAAAATAAAAAAAAAATAAGTGGAAACACAATAAACTACCTGCATATAAAAAAAGGTAGTGAAAAGTCTCAACAGATGAAACAAGAGGACCATAATGGTCCTATATCGCTCATCTGAGTACTAAGCAGTAAAGGTCTACAATGAAGATAAATACCAAAATATCAAGGTTCAAGGCCAAATGATAATGAAACAAGAGCGGCAAATTGTCACAAGATATGCCCGTCCCACCGCCAGTTGTCAAGGAGGTATAATAATCGCACAGGGCAGGTAATGCAACAAACATGTTTACCAAGTCTCAAGTCAGTTTGACTTGAGACTTCAAAGTTCCATTCCGGACAAGCAAGAAATACTGTAAAAATAAAGATCAAAGTGGAATTACTCAAAATCCACGCTAGGTAGAGTTACTGTTCTTGCGCAATGTACTCGTTAATATTGCAACAAACATGCATACCAAGTTTGAACTCGTTCTGACTTGAGATGACAAAGTTATATTCCAGACAAGCACTAAATGCTGTAAAAATGATGATCAAAGGGAAATAACTCAAAAACAGCACAAGGTAGAGTTACAATTCTTGTGCACTGCACTTCCAAATATTGCAACAAATAAGCATACCATATTTCAAGTCATTCCTTTTTAAGATGACAAAGTTTTGCTCCGGACAAGCAAGAAATGCTATAAAAAATGAAGGTCAAAGGGGGAATATCTCAAAATTCGTGCTAGGAAGAGTTATGGTTCTTGTTCACTGCACTCCATAATTTTTCAACAATCATGCATACCAAATTTGAAGATGTTCAGGCTAGAGATGACAAAGTTATATTCTGGACAAGCAGAAAATGCTGTAAAAATGATGATCAAAAGGAAGTAACTCATAGACAGTACGAGGTAGAGTTATGGTTCTTTCACACTGCACTCCGTATTATTGCAACAAACACTAATGCCAAGTTTCAAGTCAATCCGACTGGAGATGACAAAGTTATGCTCCGGACAAAGAACTATTCTAAAGAACTTTCTAATTCAAGGGCAAATAACTCCAGTCGTTCTGGTCTGATTAGACCCATAATCGAACTCATATAAGATCTTATGGTCATAAGTATTTTGACCAAGGTTGATGCTGATTGGTTAAAAATTGTAGATGCTAGAGTGTAAACAAAGTCAAATATAGCAATTTTTCTAATTCAAGGGCAAACAACTCCAGTTGTACTGGTCCGATTAGACCCATAAACAAACTCATCCGAGATCTTATGGTCATATATATTTTGACCAAGTTTGGTGCTGATTGGTTAAAAATTGTAGATGCTACAATGTAAACAAAGTCAAATATAGCAATTTTTCTAATTCAAGGGCAAACAAATCCAGTTGTTCTGGTCCGATTAGACCCATAATCGAACTCATCTGAGATCTTATGGTCATATATATTTTGACCAAGTTTGGTGCTAATTGGTTGATATTTGTAGATGCTACAGTGTAAACAAAGAAATGTGAACGGACTGACAGATGGACGATGGACGCCGAAGGACGGTGAGTGATCACAATAGCTCATCCTGAGCACTTTGTGCTCAGGTGAGCTAAAAATGTAGTGAAAATTCTTGGTAGGAAACGTCTAAATAGTAAAACGTCTTAAGTGTGAAATGTCTTAGTAGTGAAACGTCTGACATTCGTCATCACAAGAGGTCAGTCTGTAGGTTGGCATAAGAAGCCGATACGTCATCACTTTCTAAAAATCATGTAGGGGCCAATGGTGTGAAATTTTGATATAACAGCTGCTTGCATCTCAAGGAGAAATGACAAATTATACTAGATAAGATCATGATCCTTTTAAGCTGTGTTAGACTTGTGTTTCCCAATTGTTTTCACAGATTACTGTTTAAGTGGAAAATTTTGCGACCTGGAACTTCTTTGTTTTTTTTAGACTGGTCCAAATTGAAAGCATTTGCAGACAACTCATTAAATGTGGCTAAAATGTTGGATTTTATCTTAGTAAGAACAGAAAACATAGTTGGAATAGGAGAAAATGTTGGTCACCAGAATTTTCTCCTTTGCCCTTAATGTTTCCAGTAACCTTCTTCTTTATAGTCTTAAAAAATTTGGATTGTTTAATACAGGGTTAACACATTAATATCAGCTGATGACTTTAACAAGAAATTGAAATCTTCTCAATGCTTTACAAATGTAAACTTGCCCCAATCAAAGGCATTTGCAGATGACAATTTTAAATGTGACTTAACTGATGGATTTTCTCTCAGACAGGGTAGAAAACACTGTGGGAAAAGGAGAAAATGCTGGTTACCAGCATTTTCTCCTTTTTCAACAATGTTTTCAAAGGACATCTTCCTCAAGGTCATTAAAACACTGGATTTAATTGTAAGCAGTTATAGGTTATTCAGATTTTTACAATCTCATCAAACTTCAACAATGGTTTATCTCTGAATTGAGTTAGGTGATAGCCAGCAAATCATCAGTAAGAATTGATTCATTGTATGCTGTTAAACGCCATTTTCAACATTATTTTAGTTACATAATGGCAGCCAGTGCATCTATCCATGCTTTCCTAGGGTTTCTTTCACCAGTGCTTTACACATTATTATTCCCAAGCCATTGGCTGCTTTCCAAAATAATTGTTGTCAAAGCAATCATCAGTTGTGAAAGAGGAATGATAGATTGATTGTATGGTTTTACCGGTAATACCGTTTTCAACATTATTTCAGTTATATTGTGGCGGGAAGTGCGTCTTGTCATGCTTTCCTGGAGTTTCACCAGTACTCCGCACATTATTCTTTCCAAGCCACTGGCTGCTTTCCCACATAACCATCCAGGGTTTTCCATGACCCCCTATTTCTTTGAATTTTGACCCCCAAAATTTCAATGTTTGCCTTCTTTTCTTCATTTGAAGGGGGTCATTTTTGGGTCAAACAACGCCCATATAAGAGAGCTAAGGGAAAACCCTGCCATCGTCAAAACAATGGTCAGCGGTGAGAGAGAAATGAATCCTGTCGCAATCACTGTCATCAATCCTCAGAAGGAAACCAGCAACCTCCTGTTTTCAAGTCCTGTACGCTACTGACTGAGATACTGCAGCTTGGCTGAAAGAGGAGCGAGTCATATTGCAATGACAGAAATTGGCAGAGCTGGGGATCTGAACCAGCGACTCCCCGTTTTCAAGTCCTATATGCTACCAACTGAGCTACCAAGGTTTCTACCATTAGTAAAGAAGACAAGCAAAAAAATTTTCTTTTTTCAACAGTATGTACTTATCTTTTACCAAATGAGAAAATTTTGGACTTGTCTAAATGAACCCTTTACCACACAATCCCCACTTATAACAACCGTGGTAGATTCGACTTTTGATAACATTGTGGGAAAAGGTGAAAATACTTGTAACCTGCACTTTCTCCTTATACCCCATCAAACAGAGAAATCATCATTTTGGCAGCTATTAGTTTTTTGTCTTCAAATACTTTCAATGTGGTCCAGTGCAAAACTTTGCCATTTGGAAAAGAGTGAATTTGTTTGAATAGGAGTTTAACACCACTCGAACAGCTTAGGTCATATCAGGGCAGTCAGTACACCTATGCATGTTTCTTTCTGGCTTTGTCACACCTGTACTGGCTTCTTTTCTCACATGCATAAGAGGTGAGAGGCGAACAATTGCAGGAAAGAAAGTGTGCCTCAACAGGGTATTGAACCTGAAACCACTAGGTCAAGAGTCAGAAAGGCTAACCACTGAGCTCCAGTGGTGGGCTTAAAGAGTTAAAAAGATTTGCAGACAACTAATTAAATGTAGCACAAATCATGAAGTTTTTCTTTGAAAAGTTAGAAAATATTGTGGGAAAAGGTGAAAATGCTGGTTACCAGCATTATTTCCTTATCCCCACAATGCTTTTAAAATCTTTATCTTACTGTCGAAAAAACTCAGGATTGTGTGATAAGAGGTTAATGGGCTACATAGATTCTTAACCCTTAGACTGCTTAGCGCAACTCTGGATGCTTTTGTGGGCAGTGTAGATCAAGATCACACTGCACAAAAACATACAGTCTGATCTCTGATCTACCCTGTCCAATGCAGTACAGTGGAACCCCATTAAAACGAATTTCGCTAAACAGCTGACTCTATTATAACGCGGCTGTCCGATGGCTCCCAAAATTTCGGGGGGGTTGACCATTTTCGAGTCTGATCCGAATCCACCGTTCCGCTGATACGAGTCCCCATTGTAAAAACCTTACTACCTATAGACCAAATACTGGTGTAAACTCGATACCATGCACATAATGTGACAATTTTTCACACCTTTACCTTGTCGATCACTATTATCGCCTACGGCTGCGCCCAAATGCTTTGTTTGACGAACACACGCACAGTTGATTACAAAAGGACTTCAGCCCATAATTATTTTTACATAAAATACACAATCTCACATTTGACGGACTTAACATCAATAAATTTCTGTATGTTGACCGTTAATAGCGATATCGAATGTACCGTAATTCGCCAATGTATTCGGACAGCCTTAATGTTCGGACACGTTAAATTACTGTCCAAAAATATTTTATGTCTAGTCCTAACTCCAGAGAGTCAAAATATTCAAGAATACTAAATACTAATAATATATTTTCCAAAACATCTGACTTTAAATTTTTGGAAAATATTTCTGATAGGATGATCAGCTGCATAATGAAAGCACAGTTGTACATCGTGCATAAAACCGTAATGAGGATGAATCCTTCGAGAGCTGAGTCAACCAATAGTAATTCTCAGTCATGAAATTACACACAAAAAATGAAACATTGGGGGTTTTTTTGTAACAAATGCCTCTTCACAGCAGACCGCGAAGTTTACGATCAGAGATCAGACAAGGCATATAGTCTGCAGTCTGATCTTGATCTACAGAGGCCGCAACAGCAACTTTAGCCCTTAGAGATGCGTAAGGGTTAATTCTTTCGCAGCTTTTGGATGTTCTGTCAGCAGTTTCGCCACTTTTCACAATGTTTTCGAAAGGCATCTTCAGCAGAAGCATGAAAAGTCAGAGGGAAATGGTTGAAGCCCTGTTTTGTCCCCATAATTACAAAAATAAAGCATTGTTGAATACAAAACCTTGTTTCCCTTATTCATCGGTAATTAATCCATTTAACTTGTGCTTCAAGTTATCGTATGCTTTTTATTTCGGTCACAAAAAAATTTTCAGAAAATGGCCGAATGACTTTTTTTTTTTGCTGACTACAAAATAAACATGTGACACGACTGGGGTGTTCTAGCAATAATCATTACGATACGCAAAAAGGCTGTATCAGATCATATTTGGCAGACGAGATATTGGCTTGTATCGTTTGTTTTCATTGGAGGTCAGCCCATAACCAGGTGTAAATTCTTCGGGCGAAACAGTTGTAAGTGTGTACAACAAATGCTTGCAGTACAACTCTCTCGCTTTGAATTATTGGCGCGTTACGTCATACCCCTAATGCAAACTTTACTGCAAACATTAATTTTGTGGATACACAACTGGTGTGAAATCTTTACGGATGGAAAGTTAAAATGTTTATGGTCGTATTTAATTGTTCACTGCCCATGGCAGGATGACGATTTCTAACTCTTTACCAAACTACAAAATTTTAGACATGTCCGAATTCAGAGCATTTGCAGATGACAAAAATAAAACAGTGAGCCAAATTTGAAATCCATTCATGGTAGGGTAGAAACAATGTGGTGAAAGGAAAACATGCTGGTTTCCAGAATTTTCTCCTCTTTTCCACATGCTTTTCAGAAGCTGTCTTTCTCAGGGTGGTAAAGGGTTAAAGTCTTTGCAGCCGGTGTAGATAAACATCGGACTTCAGAGAACATGCAGTCTGATCTTGGATCTATACCATCAGCAGCTGAACTATGACCCAAAGCGTTTTTGCTGAAAGCTACTTCTGTTATGCCTAAACAAGGTAAGAGCATATTTAAGATCTGTTTATTTCAAGATTGACAACCCGTCCACACAAGATCTGTACTACAAACAGTTTAGTCCCTCCACTGTAGTCTAATTTACAGACCCTGACGCACGTTTTTCATTTTGACTTTCATGTACCCGACGTACATGAAAGTCAAATGAAAAACGTGCGTCAGGATCTGTAAATTAGACTACGGTGGAGGGATCTAAACTGTTTGTACATGGAAGTCAAAATGAAAAACGTGTGTCGGGGTCTGTAAATTAGACTACGGTGGAGGGACTAAACTGTTTGTAATATAGGTCTTGTCTCCTTCGATTATTAAATAAAAGTTTTCGTTAGTCATAGTCGATTAGGGTTTGTTATGCAATCGTCAGCAGGATTGAAAAACATGGCGGCGGCACCGTCTATATCCAACATGTCGATAGCGTTTTATTTGATTTCTGAATGAACTAGGCTGTAATTCTGTTAAACAGCGGCTGAATAATTTTCAATAAACATGGTCCTAAAGGTAAACAAAGTTCTTTTACGTACCTGTACTGGTGTTTGAATGACTAGTTTTGGTAATAGAACTAATTGGGAATCGTTTACAAAAAAAAATTAAATTGTAAAATGCCCAATAAATGAATGTTTCAACGTAAACATGCATGTCGGTGTCTAAGTATTTGAATTAGATCTAGCTCCACCGTTATTAGGTATAAATTTGCAAGACTTTGCCCTTATCATTTTAGACACACTCCCCAATTTAAAACTTATTATTTTGGCTACCCTGAATCGTTCTAAATGTTGATTTCCATAACAACCAGGAAATCACTGTTTTATTTTAGTTTGAATAAATTGGCAAATAACAGCAATTAATTGATGCCATAGTTCTTGCAATGGTCAGCGAATGGATCGCGGGTAGTGTGTGTTGGGGGGGGGGGTGTTCAGCATTATATACTTCACCCCGGATATAACGCTATTGTAGATCGTGGCTCCCGGCGACAGCGTTATAGCGGGTTCCACTGTATTTCCTTTCATGTGAAATCAGCTAATAAAGCGCAATATTTGGGCTTTTGCTATTGAGTTGAAATTTCTGTTTCATTTATGTAGCAGTGTAAGAGTTAATGTACTTTTAGACTTTGCACTAGAACTTCACAAAGACTTTTGGAAATGCCACATGATGTATAGTACATGTCAATTACCAGGATTTTGAATTCAAATTAGCCAGTACAATGACATCATACCTAATGTAACAGAATGGATGAGTTATGGAGTGCAAAACTGTGGTTATTTAAAAGCCTCTGATTGCACCTTTTTACTGAATGTTTCCATGTGACTGCTAGAAAAATGTATGAACCATGCTCGGTGAAAATGGGGTTTAGTGCATCTGCAAAAAGTATCGACCAAGGTCAGCCTGCACAGGCTGACTTCAATGAAAACTAAAGTCCAATCTGGTTTGCCATTTACTTGTCACATTTGGAAATGCCATGAAGAAATGCTGTTTGTTGAACTGTAATTGAAAAAAGCAAATAAAGAACATATCAGTTAGATGTTTTGGCATTTGAATACTTTCTAGAGTTCCATGAGCTTTCTTGCTTTTTTACGTTCTTATTAGTTGGACAAACTGGTACTAACCTACAACACCTTCATAAGACGGGATAAATAATTTAGATGAGCCTGATATGCATATGTCACTTACTTAATTTACATATACTTGCATGCAAAAGAAACTGTGCATGTTTCAAGTTTGGATAACTATAGTTATATTGGTCATAGGCATTTCATTTTCGCACCATGTGAAGCATGTGCCTCACTATGTCAAACACTGGACACATCTGGTCAGTATCGTGTTAGATGTTAAGTAAAATCCCAAAACATAAAAATTGCAAGATTTGCCAGTTCAACTGCTTGTCAAACGCAAAATTGGTAAGATGACCTCTCATTTTTTCCTTGCCAATTCAAGCAGTAAGAAAAATCAAAACTTGCAATGGGAAGACTATCTAAAACTCACCAAATTTAGGCATTGATGATGCTCAATAGAGGCAACTCTATTGATCATGTTGCAGGGGCCTTTAATTGCTACAGAAACACTATCAGTAACCTGCAAGCAAGGTTCCAGCAATTTTGCCATTAACTTTCTTGAAGGTTAGGCCGTGTCTGGCTTTGAAACGTTCAAGCCACCCAGATAAGCAATCAAACTCGAAACATGAAACCCCTAGTTGACCAGCAAAGTCTCTAGCTTTTCGGTGCATTCTTTCTCTGTCATTTGGCATGTTTTGAGCCATGAATTCATGAACCAGCTTAGCAAAGCCTCTGGATATTTTGCACTGCTAGCCTTTTTTCTAAATGACTCTACACTTCCCGCCAAACAATTGCCTTTAAATTCTTCTTTATTCTTGAGCCAAGTAAACAGTGTGTTTTGTGGAATACCGCAGTCTATGGCCTTCCTTTTTTTGTCTTTAACCCCCTATCAAGTCTAAAATGGCTTCTTCCTTTTTTTGCTTTATGTTTTCAAATCAACCTACGCTTTGTGCCTCTTTTTTTAATGACCAACCCAGTTATCCCTCCCCCAGGATTTAGATTGGGTCTTTTGCTGAATTGCTCAGCCATAGCAAAAGCACGAGTAAGTCGCGTTTCTGATGTTATTATGAGATTTCAAGGGATAGATGATTGGCCTTTGTGCAGACTCTGATTTATATACAAGACAAAGTTGACAATGAGTTCACTCAAAACACTGCAAGAGAGAAACAAGCCTTGACGTTCAGTTTTCTTTCATGATGTGTGTAACACTAAAGTGAACCCGTTTACAATGGTACAAACTTATTCACACCTTTTAATAATCTGATATCTAGCGTGTATAATTATCGTTTTGAGTGAATTCGGGCTCTATTAGCTACCAATATGGCAGATATATGGATGAAAATTTGATCCAAGGTATGAAATTGTTCCCAAAATTACTTCGGCATTACTGTTTTTTTGATGAATGGCTTCAAGACAAAAACAAAAATCAACATGAAATAGACACAAAAGTTCCCGCATAGCTTTGACATAATAGTAGTTTCAAGACAAGTTGGCTTCTTTACAAAAAAAGCCAGGAGAGGTCAGCATCAATGTTTTTAAATAGTTTATTAGCTTTTAATTTCATTATATTTTGGTAGATGTAAACAAACAAGTAATAAAGCCGCTGCGTAGAAAGCTCTTATGCTTTACATGACGGTCATTTGACCGTCTTTCCGCTTTTTCAAGTCGCATGACCTTGTCCAGCGGTCTTCTTTCTCTTTTGTAACGAAATTCTTCTTATTTATTCTTCTGCTTAGATTTATTTGCTTAGTGAAAATTTTCAATTATTTGAGAGGTCATTTGCAACCTTGTCAAATTAATATAACAAATCTTTTCTGAAATTCGTCATGTAAAAATAAACCACGTCTATTTCCTTTTTCGGTTTTTTGATTTCGCTTTATTTACAAAACCATGACGAAACGGGCTGTGTATCAGAACAATTTCGCAAGAAAAATGGATTTAGACAGCAAATTCTGTGGCAGTCAGCCTTTTAAACTCACCACTGTTGGAGAGGTCTCATGACCTCTCCAATAAAAGATTTTGACGTAATGACAGTTGATTGAATGATAATGTTGACAATAACTAGGAAATCTCTGCCACTCCAATTTGAAAGATATCTACTGAAAAAGTCATAGATTTCAAGATTTTCAAGATGTCATAGATAAGATACAAAATATTGGCTTATATATTCACACACACAAGAAACTGTGCATAGAATTTTGCACACAATATGTTGTCTGTTTATGATTATTATTTGTGCCAAATCATTTTACAATCAGACTATCAATCTGCAAGTTATTGACTGAACAGGAGTACCTTACATCACCAAAACTGTAGCAAATACTGACAAAAGTTCAACCAATCACAGTGTCCTTGACCTTTGAGCTGGCAACATGATTGTTGCATGCGACACGTCTATCCATGATGATCACATGTGCCAAATTACTATAGAATCAGACCATGCACCTGAAAGTATATATCTGGACAGGAACACCTGTCAGCAGCATGATTACAGCAAATACTGACCAAGTTCAACCAAGCACTGTTACCTTGACCTTTGAGCTGGTGACACAGGTGTTGCAATACATTTTCTATCCATGGAAATCATTTGTGCCTAACACATACATACATACATGTAGAGATAAAGAAATACATGGACAGGGGTAACACTTTTTCCACTGTCCCCTTGTCTATTTCATTGTGGGGGCATAAATCTGCTTTTTACAAGAAACTTCTGGAAGCCATCTTCAGTTTCAGTAATGCCATGCAACAGCTGGTGTGATGTCATTGAATTGAACAGAACAACAATCCTATAGTCTTGGTTACATCATAATACACATGCACATTAAAATATATTTGTAGACAATTTGGAAGTCTGATGGTAAATTTGTGCATATTAAAACCTGTGTAATTTTCATTATTTACAATGCCAATGTATTCAGATTAACAGAATGTTTTGACTCATTTTTTTCAGTATTCCAAGGATGCAATGAGCATTGATATTATGCGCCCAAACAGATTTTCATGCATACATAGATACTTTTATGACGTAAACAGAGACCCTACTGAGACCAAAAGTGAACGCTCATCTTGTTTGCCTTTAGGCCATGGAAATAGAAGAAATGTTGGGTTGGTAAGACTTGTTACATGATGGGTAATGAAAATATAACCTGTCAGATGAACCGGAAATCTCATGTCCTGCCAGACTAGTGGTAGCATAGCTGACAGTACGTTTTCCTGTCATGTGACAAGCCGCAAAAATGGTGGATGATGACAGGCCAAACAATTAAACATATTTTATTTGCAAATTCATTAAAAATGTACATGATAATTTACAAATAATTCAGAATTTTCTGCCAATTGATCAGAACGAAAGCAAAGCCTATAGTGTTCTTCTCCAACCTGGTGACTTAGGACAAGTACAAGTCATTTAAGCTAATAGACTTTACAGTGAGAGAAAAATAATACTAGTAACTGTATAGATATAGGACGAGAGATATGTTTTAACTGGAAAACATGAAAAGATAGACTCAGAAGTACAGGAAGAGGAGGAAAAGATAAGGTACTGGAAGAGATAAGGTAAACAAGTGTTCTTAAAAGTCTCTTATATGGTATGAATTTGAAATTGGTATATGATATGCATATGAATTTGTTCCATTTTATAACAAGCTTGGTGATTTTGGGTGGGTTGGGCATTTTTGTGTAGTCAAGGGTAATCGAGGCGCTGGATTCCTTGTGTTTCTTTATATACAGGGGAGTATTTTTATCATATTTAATCATGTATTTTGATTACAGAATGTCAATTTCCTGTGTTAAAACACAATAATGAGTCTTCATTCTGTATTTCAATTAGTAATTCGTTTGAGTCCTCAATGACTGTTAGAAATAAAAACTTTTTGTAAAATTCAGTCCTACATTGTGGAATTTGTGATCTTGAGAACCATGGAGGCTGTATGAGGATATGCTACCAACACTTCGAGGTTCTAATGAGCTCATGATATTAGGACTTACCGTAGTCCTGTGACCAATTTGACATTAGTATTTGCTTGTGTCTTCTGTCATGCAGGGATTCCCATCCTGCCTCCTTTGCAAGATAATTGAGGGATACATGTACTAATTTTGTACAGCCAGTCACTATCCTAGGAGATTCCATCTGAATTTTAAGCTGTTCTTTCAAATACTGTGGTCAGTTATCCCATACTATGTCTGCATATTCAATTAAGGGATGAATAAAGGAAAAATAATTAGTTTGAAGTCATTTCCTATCTAAACGACGTTTAAGAGTGCACATGATATTTATTCTACTCCAAGCCTTATCCACTGAATTTTTGACATGGCAATCCCATGTACCATCGTCAGCTATGAATATGCCTAAATGCATGTGACTTTTGATGTTTGGTTGTATATTCTATTTATTTCATGCTTCTAACCCCTTTTTTGTTGGGATTTTCATCAAATTCCAGCACAGGTGTTTTTGGTAATTCCCCTTGGCCTACTCCCTCCACATAGCAACGCATTACAATATTACATATAGTGCGAGAAGTGTAACGTAAAAGTGCATGAATTACGTCATTTGTCCGTCTTGTTGAATGGCACACACTGTTTACCTAGGTAACTTATGCGCAGGAACTACTGTTTCGGCCTTTTTTTTGAAGAGTTAGAAAACATGAAATAATATTTTTCACTGGTTGTAACCATGAAATATCAAACCATATTTCACTATTATTTCTCAATAAACTACCAAAAAGCACAAAACAAAACTTCATATTATATAAAATGTGTATTTTCTGCAATACAACACCTTAAGAGATTAGCTCATAATCAGTAACATATTATCTCATCACAATGTTTTTACAAATATTTATTTACCAAATCTGTGTTATTTATTTATTTTCATATTTGTTCATAAATACAAAAGTCATTTGACAGAAACAAGGAATTTCTAACTTTCATGAGACTAAGTCCCTGCATCTCTGGTAAATATCAACTGATATAGCCATTGATGAATTTGTGTGGAATCTAATGAACACAAAGTCATACAACCCTGATGATGTTTCTTCTTTTTCTGTCCAGAAAAAAAATATCAACCTTCCATATCACCATGGCACTGAACCTCCATTCCTTCAACTCTTTACCACATGCCAAATTTTTAGATTTGTCCAAAATTAAAGCAATAGTAGACAAAGAATTAAATGGGGCTAAAATCATGATTTCTGTCTTTGAGAGAATAGAAATCATTACGAAAAAAAAAGAGGAAATGCTGGTAACCAGCCATTTTCTCCTTTTCTATAATTTCAAAATCTCTCTTCCCTAGCTGGGGTCTGTTAAACTCAGAAATGTTTAGTAAAATTTTTAATGCACAAGAATGTAATGAGTAGGTTGCAGTGCTTTTAGAAGTTCGTTTGGATAGAATAAAAAACAAACTTACCACATTTACACCATTAAATATTTTTCCGTTGGTCTGAAACCTACATATTAAATCCACGACATAAATTGATTTTCATTTTAAAGGAAAGTCAATGGCTTTACCAAATGGGAACCAAATTATGCAGAGAAAACTAATTTCACAGAAGAACCAAAAAAAAATATGCATCCCCATCTTTGATCCCAGCAATATAAAAAGACCACAATTAATCATTTCATGACTGAAATAAGTCAAAATGTCTCAACATATTGGACATTGTAGATCCAAGATCAGACTGCATGCTTTGTCTGATCTTGACCTACACTGGTCTAAATCAACATCAACTATGGTATGCACTTTAAGGGTTAAGATCTTTCACTCCACATGTATAAACCAAAGCTGTTTGCCTGACCACAATCCAAAAGTATAGTTGTATAATAGTGTGATCCTGATCTAAGCCATCTGTAAAAATTAATTATATTGCCTTCTCAGAGAAAGGTAAAATAAATCTATTGATATAGCTTTTCAAAATGGCCTCTATTCAATGTGCTGTACATGTAACAATTTGTTTTTCATTTACTTGGCTTTTGACCAAAAAGCTTAGATGTGAAAGGTTGACTCTGCAAATGAAACATGGCTGTCCCTGAATAGATTGACAAGCTCAAGCTCACTTCAATCTGTCATTGGTGACTGCATAAGCTCCCTATGTGCATATAATTGTGTCGTTGTAATAAATCTGTCATTAGTTCTGAAATAGTTTGTTGAAAGTACTTAAGAATCTCATTTGCTTCAATAACCTGGCATATTCAATTTTAAATTATGGTAATTTCATTCTTTGAGTCATGTTTCAAAAAAAATCATGTTTTAATTCATAAGCTATGCTTGCTCAGGTAACTGCTGTAGACTCAAATATGGCACATTTTCTTAGTATGTCCATATAACTGGGTGTGGACTTTAGTCTTTTTGTGACAGGGAGCTGTAGTGTTACATGTTTCATTAAAGGCATGAATTTTTTAACACAATTATCTGCCCCTGAATAGATTGACAACCTTTCTGGATTGCCTTAATCCGTCATTGGTGACAGTTTATCTCTATTTTTGAGTTTGTTTGTATTTAGAACATCCAACATTTTGGTCAATTTTAAGACATCCATTTTTCTGGGAACCCACACTGATGGTCAAAAGGTTATTTTCAGTTTTACTTCACCTAAGTATTTGCAAATACATAGCAATAATTTTTCTTTACTCAAGCCATTTTAAAGATTTGTATCAACAGATTGAATTACCAATCAAACTCTATCTGATTGTTGTGATTTTCTGAAAAAAGAAGACAATTACGTAAAACCTGCTTTACTTTAAATTTCACTCCAAGTCCTCAGCTTTTTGCTGGTATACATTTGGATATAAGATCCTAAACATCTAGCACTGCATGAGACATTGACTCTTCTTATCTCCCTGAGGTCAAAGGTCAAGGGCATACTGTTTTATTCCATATGTTTGTCCAGTTGTCAGTCTTTTTGTCTATATAATTTGGTTTCCATTAGCTAACTTCAGTGTTTGTCAGATGGTATCAAAATGGAAAGGGATCCTTGTATGAATGAGATGGCAGGTGAGTTTGATTATGGTCAAAATTCAATTTGTTTGGGAGAGTTATGGTACTTTGACATCCTCAGAATTAGAAATTTCTTTCCTTCTGCCAAACAACTTCAATATTTGTCTGTGTATTTACACAGTTTTGATATTGCTGTATACCACTGTGGTTCTTGAGGATTCTGATATCAGTAAAGCTCTGATGATGTGAAGTTCAATAATTTTTTAAGTCACCCTGTTTTCTTCATCAATAAGCAAACCATCATTGATCTGAGCCAAACCTTGTTTCATGGTCTTCTAAATTCTAATGATAAGTGAGATACATGACTCACAGGATTTAATTCATGATACATTTTGCCTCGCAGTAATCAGTATTTCCTATTGTAACAAAATTTTCAGCTGTCTGGCTGCTTATCTAGCAGCTACTTTTAAGTTATATTTATGAATTAAAAATCTCAATTCATTAATGCTAAGATAATTTCCAAAATACATGGTTTGAATTGGGAAAAAAAATCCAGAAGTGAAAACAAAGTAATAGTCATCTATTTCACCCAAAATCCAGGGTTCATTCTAGAAATCTAATCTATGGGGCTGACTGGCCCCACCATTAAAAAAAAAAAAATAGGGGCCTTCACAGAAATTTATGGGGGCAAGGGAACCACTATCTTAAACAAAAAAATTTAATTCTATCCTTGCAACCAAAAGTAAATTTTTCTTCCATTATTGCCCTAATGACCTCCCTATGAATGCATCACACATGTGCATGTAAGACATTGTGTAAGCTTCAGTCAACATATTTGTCTTTTGGACCTAGAGCATAAAGTACATGTACAGTATTTCATAATTAAAAACGTTTTATGAAAACACCAAAAACATCTCAATGATACCAAAGTTCCTTCCTGTCATTGCATGGTTTTGCTCCCAGCAACATCCTGTTTATTGAGGAAATTAAGTTCTCAGTGTTACATTGACATTATTTCTTGGTAAATTGGGCCCTGAAGTGTAATAATATCGGCTGAGACATCTGCTGTAGTGTATGCTGGACATGACATGGTGTTTCACAAGGTTTTCAAGAATGCCATTTTTGATTGGATGATATTGGTGACACACCCACAGAAATAACCAATAAGAGCCCTGTGTAACAATTTACTGGTCATATGTTGGCTGTACTTGATTCTTCAACAGTGTGAATTGGAGAACAAATTCTCCGTATCAAATTTACACCTTACAAAAAATGTGTGCTGGTTCGAGCCCCAAGACAAGATGTCTGATGTGCCAAAGATGAAAAAATATGCGCCAATGGCACAAAAGCTCGCTCCAGGATGAACCCTGAAAATCCTTTATTACTTACAATTTTATTAACAAACTGAAATTACAACCTACAGTTGAACCCCGCTATAACGCTGTCATCGGGAGCCACGATATACAACAGCGTTATATCCGGGGTTAAGTATATAATGCTGAACACCCCCCCCCCCACTACCCGCGATCCATCCGCCGACCATTTTAAGAACTATGGCATCAATTAATTGCTGTTATTTGCCAGTATATTCAGAATAAAATAGTAATTTCCTGGTTATTATGGAAATCAACATTTTGAACAAGTACCCATAATAATAAGTGTTAATTTTGGGAGTGTGTCAAAAATGACAAGGGCTTAGTCTTGCAAATTTATACATAGTAGCGGTGGAGCTAGATCTAGTTCAAATACTTAGACATAGACATGCATATTTATGTTGAAGCATTTATTTATCGGGCATTTTACAATTTAATTTTTTTTTTTCAAACGATTCCCAGTTAGTTCTATTACCAAAACTAGTCATTCAAACATCGGTACAGGTATGTAAAAGAACTTCGTTTACCTTTAGGACCATGTTTACTAGAAATTACTCAGCCGCTGTTCAGCTAAATTACAGCCTAGTTCATTCAGAAATCAAACAAAACGCTATCATGTTGGATTGCAGACATTGCCGCAGCCATGTTTTTCAATCATGCCGACGATTGCATAACAAACCCTTATCGACTATGACTAGCGAAATCTTTTTTAATAATCAAACGAGACAAGACCCGACGTACATGATGAAAGTCAAAATGTAAAACCTACCAAAGAAAACATTAATAAACAGCTACAATTATTACAAAACATTAGAGCTAGCATCAAGCTCACAAGTGTTCACAACAAGTGTTTATAATCACAACTCAGTTTCTCAAACTATTCACAATAACAACTCAACATCAGTCTCTGTAAGTGTTTAACACTCAGTCTGTTGAAGGCGTAAAGCAGCGACCAGTTCTGGAGCTGTGTCATCTTGGGCTGTGACTGTAGCTGTGGCTTGTGTGCTGGTCTGACCCGGCATTGGGGTGCTTGGCCTCGAGGGTACCGCAAGTTGTGGTGTGATAAGGACACCAAGGTTGGTCTCCGAGAGCTGACTAAGTCCCGTGAGGTTAGGAGACCCTTCATCAAGGACTTGAGATGTCAGGCCCAATACTGCTGAGATATTGTCCGTTGACGGCCTTAGCTCTGGGGTGGAGGAAGGGTTGGGATGAGTGTGCTGGGGGCTGTCTGGTCTGCAGCTGGGTGAGGAGTGGCGTCTGTGGCGTCCGATGAACCTGGGTCTGGACTGGGAAATTCTGCTTCTGCTGTGAGAAGTCCTGGTAGTCGTAGCCTTGGTAGGTGAGGGGCTGTTGAAAACCGTGGAAGGGCTGTGTTGTCGCCTTGGGTGGAGGAGCAGACCTGGACTGGGTGAGACGAGCTTCAGCTGGGCCTTGAGGGTTGTGGAGAAGTGCTGTAATCTTCTGCTTCATCACCTGGTACTCGGCCTCGGGCAGGTCCCTCAGGGTCTGGCTCACGTAGGTGATGAAGGGCTTCCGGGCCGAGGATGCCCTGTCCAAGTCGACCAGCTGAGAGAGTTCTGTGCTGGTCTTCATTGTATCCCTTATCTCCAACAGTACACTGTCGTCCTGGCTCTCCAGTCTGCCTCTCTGCCTGCGTCCTCTAGAGCTGGTGCTGGAGGTGGGGGTGGGTTGGCCTCTGGCAGCTGCCGCTTGTTCCTCATGGTGTCATCCTCCACAGGATCCTTCAAGTTCGGCACCATGGGGAGTGCAGCTGTCCAGGGGGTGTCTGCCGTGGAGCTCTCTGAAGACACCTGTCTGAACAGGGTAGGTGGCTCCTGGCTTGAAGATGCCTGGCTGTCTGTGGGCTGGCTGAGGGAGATAGGTTTCAACTGGGCTGCTCCTCGGTGGCGGATCTCACCATCCAGGAAAGTGCACTTGGCCATGACGTACTTCTCCCGGTCAGTGAGCTTGACGGCGGCCTGCCTGGATTTCTTGAGGTGTAGCTTCCCATACCAGGAGTGCATGTGCTTCCATCATCCAAGGAGTACTTCTGTAGTGTACCCCAGGCTCTCTGCCTTGTCTCTCCAAGCTGTCTGCTTCTTCTTTGTGTCCCGGTACAGTCTGTGGCCCTTTCTCCAGAGGTACTCGTTCTCCCTCAGCCATTCCAGCACATCGTCCTCATGCTCCTCGGAAACGGTGTACTGTTTCCTCTCTCCCTTCTTCTTCCCTTGCCTCTTCCTCCCTCTGGCTGGAGCTTGTTCAGGGCCTTGAGGGGCTTCAGCAGGGCCTCATGGGCTTGAGCACCAGGGCCTTCTGGAGCTTGTTCAGGGCCTGCAGGGGCTTGAGCATCAGTGCCTTCAGGGGCTTGAGCATCAGGGCCTTCAGCAGCATGGCTTTGAGGGGCTTGATTGCCTTGGGGCTGGTCCACAACAGCAGCAGCAGCTTCACCATCAGAGTCAGGGGGTGGAGTGCTGGTTCTGGCCTTCTTCACCTTTCCTGGGCTTGAACGAGTAGGCACGGACTTCCTCTTCTTGCCTGACTGACGCACCATGGTGTTGATACAAGGTGTAATAGAGATATATATAAAAGTACAGCCTTCTTCAATAACGAGATGTAGCCACCAGCACGTCTTTCCGCTTTATGCTGACTGCATGTGTGCTGCATCCCTTTATATCCGCGGAGCGGACGCAATTCATACCCCACGCATGCGCAGTGGATGGTTTGCATCTGATATACATCCGAGCGACATCCCCTCTGTTTCCGTTAGGCGTACGTGATGCATCCGCTTCATCCGCTCTTTCCCCTATGTGTCCGCTTCGAAATTATCCCCGGTAACCCATTTGTAGCTGTCATCCACTTCCATACGCTTTCATCCGCCAGACTTCCCATGAATATCCGTCTAACATCCCCACTACGTACTACCCACGTCCGTTCTTTTCCGCTCTGTTTTCGCAAATTTTCGCCATTTTTGTCCATTTCTAGAGCGGATGAAAACAGATGGAGCCACCCCCAAAATTTTGCTCGTCTGCTGTGTCCTTTTTGCATATGTTTTGTGTCCATCGGCCAGTGGGACCAGGCCTTAAATGATTTTTGTTTTAAATGATGTTTTATTTAGATCTGTATACGTTGCCTCATAGGCCCCCACATTTTTTCAAAATACCCCACTTTTTTTAAAGGCAAGCAGGTTAATCCCCCACTTTTTTCAAATCCTGGATGATACACTGAACATCTTGGATCTACACTGTTTGACAAGGTGAGATTTTTCTGTCTACAAATACTCTGAATCTCAAATCAACATCCTTTACCAAAAACGTTAATCAGGAATTTATTGTTTTTCTCTAGAAAAAGCATAAACCTGGAAGATTCTGCTCAAATACATGCAGTACTGAGTGCAAGCCCCACCCCTCACTTTTTATGTATCACAAAACAAAATGCATACCAATGCCATTATTTCAATATAAATTTCTGTATGGACTATTAAGGCTAGTTTCTTGAGATTCAAGGGCTGAAGAAGGAATAGAAGGCATGTAGCAGAAATAATTGGCTATCATATAAAAGGCTAGCTAACCATCAAAATACAACAAGGCAGTGCACTTGATTTGGCCAAACTGCTGCTTTGTCCAGACTCAATAATAGATATTTTTTTATACCTTTACTGCACAATGCCGACTTTTAATGATCCTGAGAAAGAAGCCTTTTGAAAACATTGTGGGAAAGGAGAAAATGCTGGTAACCAGCATTTTCTCCTTTATCCACAATGGTTTTTACCCTATCTAAGAGAAATTGCACCATTTGAGCAAAATTAAAATTGTCATCTGCAAATGCTTTCTTTTTGGACAAGTCTAAAATTTTGTCGTCTGGTAAAGGGCTAAAGGTGCCTACTTACATTTTTTGCTGCAAATTAAAATTTGTGGTAAATCACTGATAAATACTACAAAAGACAAACATCTTCTCAAGACAAACATTTTGACCAAGTTTCAATAGTATCCTGCTGAAAATATGGCCTCTGTAGTGCACTCAAGCTTTTTCTAATAGATAGCCCTGCATGTGACCTATTGTTTGACCCGACATGACCCAATTTCAAAATGGTCCAAGATATCAGGCTGAAAATGTGGCCTCTAGAGTGCACACAAGGTTTTTCTAGGATTTAGCCACGACCTAATTTTTGACCCAATATAACCAAATTTTGAACTGGTCCGAAATATCATCAACACAAAGATTCTGCTCAAGTTTTGTGAGTTTTAGGCTGAAATTGTGGCCTCTAGAGTAGGCACAAGGTTTTTCTCAGATTTAGTCAAGTCACCTACCTCACAGTCTTAAAATTATGTGCAAAGAAATTATGAGTTAATTCCCAGCAACACAACCTTTAACCCTGTAACACACAATCCAAAGTTTTTAACACCTTTGAGGAAGATTGCCTTTTTAATCCTCCTGATCCACATTTTCCCCTTCTCCCACAAAGTTTTCTACCACCATGTGAACCACAATGAATTTGTTGTCTACAAATCTGCAAATTTGCTCAAAGGGGCTTTCTTTTGCTACAAATATATAATTAAACAATAAAAATACTGTAACAAGAGGGCCATGATGGCCCTGTATTGCTCCACTGGCTACGCTGAACTAGAAGACATATAAAATTTTCTCTATAAAAGCCCACAAGAAAGTAATGACCCCCAGGGCAAAACTATTTTTGATCACAGAGCTATAGTTACTTGAACTCTGGTAGAGGTCCATAAGATGAAGGTCCATACCACATACCGTATATGCTCGACTATAAGACGCATTTTTTTCCCTAGAATTTTGAGCTTAAAGTAGGGGGAGCGTCTTATAAGCGCACAATCAAAGTACATTGTGAAATTCCATCTGGAGAACGTACTTACCTGCCGATCAGCACGAAGGAAAAAACCACACAAACGAGTCACGCTGATGTAAAGCTAGAAGTGACGAAGTAATAGTTGTTATTATCACCCATTGTGTGAAGAAATAAAAGTTTAGAACACTCAGTTTTCGTGTTTTACTAGATCTATTAAGTTTAGATTAAAATTTATTCGACTCTGATTTATTCTTCTTACTGTTTCAGTTTTAGTCAGTTTATATACGGCCCACTAGTTCACTGTAGTACAGATAAAAGTATGGTCTACCGATTGACCGTTTCAACAATTCTAAAATTCAAAGATGAATCAGTACTCTTTTCAAAAATCAAATTCTTTTAAATAATTGATAAGTTTTGGCATTGTGACGACTTAGAATGATGTAATAAGACAAGTAACCTAAGTGAGGTAAAGATTTCCACAGTGCAATTCAGATCTAAATAAAAATCATGAAGCGTTTATTAGTTTATCGTCGAGGTAAGAAGGTAAAGGACTGCAACTGTAGTCTGTATTTTCCAACACAGTACACACCTATTTTTAGAGGATTTACAGCAAGATGTCAAACTTTTACAGGTTAAACTACCCAGGCCAGCGATCGATAAATTAGTGCAGGTTACAGCAGACTTTAGTTAACACTTTACCAAACGGCATAATCTTAGACTGGTCCAAACTTAAGGATTTGCAGACGAAAAAATTAACGTGGTTCAAAGATTAAAACTTGCTCTGGGAGGGTAGAAAACATTGTAGGAAAAGGGGAAATGCTGGTTACCATCATTTCTGCTTTTCCCACAATGTTTTCAGAAGGCTTTTTTCTCAGTCATGAAAACTCGAGATTGTTTGGTAAAGAGTTAACACAGCCTAAAATTATCGAAGATAATTGCCGATTATATAATTTAGATTTGAATTAGCAAGCATTACACTCCAATTCTCTTTTGTGATGACTCATCGTTTATGGCCAGAAAGTATCCTCGCCATATAGATATTTAACCCTTTACCAAATAATTTGTGGTATTTACAACTTGAAAGAAAAAGACTTTTACAACACAATGTGTAGAACGGCAGAAATGCTGATGAAAGAAAATTCTGTTTCTGAGTCCTGTACTTTTTTAAATTTTCAAATCCTTTCAATTTGGACTGGTCCAAATTTCTTTCGTTTGGTAAAGAGTTACATTACATTGTACTGAGCGTAATACAGTTGAGCACTTTAGTCCATTGATTTAACTCTTCCTGTCGGCAAGTAAATTCTGTATGGTATACCCATTGATAAATTAACAGTATGAGCAAACAAACCGTCGAAAGGATTATTTTAACAAAAAATGTGAGTGATTTGACTTTCATCACGCTTTTCTTTTTCCCATTTTAAAAAGAAATTAGAGCTGAATCAATGTATGATCAGCTAAGATACAGGCGATTCATTTTTGGATTGATGCAACTTTGACACCGGACGATCGATCATAATATCTGCGTAGTATATTTCCAGCTGAATAATCACAATTTTAGCATTCTTATGGTCAGTGTGAAGTCTACATGCGTCTTATAGGAGGTCATCAATGAAATCCCTGATTTTGAATCGCAAAGTTGGGGGAGCGTCTTATAAGCGAAGGCGTCTTATAGTCGAGCATATACGGTAATACAGGTCTCAAATGTATGATTACAAATAAGATTTTCAAAGTTTCCTCAATAACGGGCCCTGTAAAACATGAGACCCCTAAGACAGGGCTAATTTTGATCTCAGGGCTAAATTTTGAACAAATTCAGAAGCAAACCACAACATGAAGCTATGAGCCGAATTTGGTGGCCCTTTGATTTGTGGTTTTGAGCAAGATAATTTTTAGAATTTTCACTCTATAAGCACTGACCCATGGGAGTGGGGCAAATTTTGGAAGAGGTCTCCTAGATGATCACACTCATAAAATATTACATCTATAGCTCATGATCAAAAACAAGGAGATTTTTAAAGTTTTCACTATATAAGCTAATGTAAAAGTTGTGAGACAAGGCCAATTGAGATCCTAGGGCTATTATTTAAACAATCTAGGTAGAGGTCCGTAAGTTAACAATACAGGCAAAATTTGGTACCTCCTGTTCTTATGGATAGGAACAAGAAGATTTCTGAAGTTTTCACAATATAAGCTCTTGTAAAATTTGTGACCTCTGAGGGCAGGGCCATATTTGACCCTATGGCTATAATTTGGGCCATCTTAGTTGAGGCTCAATAGATAAAGCCACATGCAAAAGATTTTGGTAGCCCTAGGCCTTACGGATAGGAATGAGAATTAAAGTTTTTCATATGTAAGCCCATGTAAAACTTGTGATCCTGAGGGCGGGGCCAAATTTGACCCCAGGGCTATAATTTAGGGACTCTTGATAGAGGCCCACTAGATAAAGCTATATGCAAAATTTGGTAGCCCTAGGTCTTATGGCTAGGAGCGAGAAGATTTCTGAAGTTTTCACTATATAAGCCCATGTAAAACTTGTGACCCCCAAGACGTTTTTTTGTTTCAGACAAGAAGATTTTTAAAGATTTTCAATACTTTTCTCTTTTGTTGCCATGGCAACCAGAGTTTTTGAAGGAATCAAATTCTTTCATGAAATTCTGAAGAGGACCATGGCAGGTTCATTTCTGTGAAGTTTCATCAGAATTGGATGGGTAGTCTCAGAGAAGATGTTTGAAATAAAAATTAACTCAGGCACCCATGCACGGCAGGATAGACTTGGATGCACAATAGACACCAGGCCATGACAGTGGGCCAGTGGAGCTAGAAATGATTTTTCTCAGCAGAGGTAAAGAATTAGGGCAATGATATAGAGGTGCCAATTTGGCATTCAAATAATAGGTTTGGTCACTTTGCAATCCATAGCTTGTCTATTTCGTGAGATCAAATATGACAAAACTGATCTTATTCAAATAATTTCCCTCACAATGGAGGCATGTAATTCATTACATGACATACCCACAAACCTTACAAAATTCTGGACTAAAATGTAAACAAGTGGGCCATGATGGCCCTAAAATTGTTTACCTGAGCCTCTGGACCAAACACGACCCATTTCAAATCTCTTCCAAAAAATTACGGCAAATGTTCTAACAAAACTTCATGGTACCATACAAAGTTCAAGGTATTCCAAAAATTTAACCAGGTGACTTAGTTTTTGACACAACATGACTAGTTTTCAAAGCCCTTCAAGATATCACCAAGACAAACATTTTAACCAACTTTCACAGTACTGGACTGAAAATGTGGTCTCTAGAGTGTACACATGGTTTTTTCTAAGATTTGACATGGTGATCAAGTTTGTGACCCCATCTGACCCATTTCCAGAGTCCTCTAAAATATCATCTACACAAATATTCTAAGTACTTTTCATGACTATTGGGAAATGAGACTTTTAAAGCATACACAAGTTTTTTCAAGTATTTGACCTGGTGACCTAGTTTTTGACCCCACATGACCCATTTTAAAACTCATCTGAGCAGGCCTTGAAAATTAAACATGTCTCCTCGACCGGTGAGTTCAGGTCTAGGATAAGCAGAAATTTGCAAATGGTCGTACTGTCAGACGAGTAAGAAATAATTAGTAACTTTGCAAATTAAATAAAAGCATTGTGATTAAAGACAAGTCTGAGTCTATTGTGACAGAAAAACTGACGTTTTTGTACCATAGTCAACTTAAAAACATGATTCGAATTCTTCATTTGATCAGCTGGGCATCAATAAACACTTTTATCAAGGCAGTCAAATACCCAAAAGATATTGATCGATGTAGTATAAATCGCCATCACCGTCCCACATCGTCTCGTTTTTCAGAGCCATATGCATGTTGAAAAATTACTATTAAAATCAACCCGAGCAAAATTGAATGATGCAAATTGAATTAGGTAAATTCTACTAACAAAATGACTAGAAATGCATTATTTCAAACTGGTTACTAAATGTCATCACTCTTTCCGATTTTTCTGTACAATCTGTCCTCATTTTAGTCATGTCCTTTTGTTGCTATGTAAATAAACAAGAGGGCCATGATGGCCCTGTATCGCTCCACTGGCTTTTTAACCCTTTAACACACAAATCAAAGTGTTAATGACACTGAAAGAGAAGGCTTTCAAAAACACCGAGAGAAAAGGACAACATTTTGTCAGCCAGTATTTTCTCCTTTTCCCACAACGTTTCCTAACCTATCAAAGACAGAAATAATCATTTAAGCTACATTCGATTTGTCTTTTTGCAATGGCTTTAAACTTGGTACAGTAAAAAAAAATTGTCATTTCTTAAAGAGTAAAATAAACGTATCATGCATTTAATTGGCATTGACAGAGACATACAATGAATGAATGAATGAATGTTGTTTTATGGCGCATCGACAGCTTAGGTCATTTAGCACGCATATCTGTGTTAAAAGATATTAAAAGTGGAATTTTTAAACTGAAAAATGTTTGAATACATTAATGATAGTAAAAGGTTGAAATAAGAAGGACATACAGCATAAAAAGTCTGTATGGTAATAAACTTACTTTGAAAACATAACCTCCACCCAGCCCGCCAAACAAAAACAGTCATATCTTTTTAAATGCAAAGATAATGTCAATGAATACAAGCAGGTTCATTCATTAGCATGAAAGGTAAAGTTCTGAAAAAATTTGAGTGATAGAAACCTTACTTTAAAATTAAACATTCCATTCATGTGAGCATAACCATTAGCATCAAAATAAATCACTCTCCCTTAAAACAGAACATTTCCTCTCCAAAAAACTTGAATACCAAACTCCAATAATGTATAACTGCAGTTTGATAATCAAGGGAGGTAAATAGTAACAAACTTTACCTTGTATAACAGGAGTTACTTCCCTTGATTACTATTTTAAATTACAGTCACTATATAAGCCCATGTTAAACTTGTGGTCTCCAGGGCAGAGCCAATTTTGACCCCAAGGCTATAATATGAAGGAATTTAATAGAGGTCCACTAGATAAAGCTACATGTAAAATTTAGTAGCCCTGGGCCTTATGGTTTCAGACAAGAAGATTTTCAAAGATGTTCAATATTTTTCAGTTTTGTTGCCATGGCAACCAGAGTTTTTGAAGGAATCAAATTCTTTCAAGAAATTCTAAAGAGGACCATGGCAGGATCATTTCCGTGAAGTTTCATCAAATTTGGATGGGTAGTTTCAGAGGAGAAGTTTGAAAAAAATGTTAACACACGCACGGACAGACGCACAGACAGACGCACAACGGACACCAGGCCATGACATAAGCCCGCTGGCCTTCGGCCTGTGGAGCTAAAAATTGATGATTGCTTTTGGGTGTCTGCAAAAGTTTGTTAAAAAAATTACGAACATCAGAACAATTTCCCTAACCTTAGTGACCAAACATTACACAAAGTCCTGTATTTGAAGTAAATTAAAAGTTATATGTTTGAATCATTGATTTTTGTATCTTTCCTGCGAGATGACTAAAAAGCTATGGAGTATGAGTAAATGTTTTATTCCACCTGTCCTGCAGGACAAGTGGATATTGAAAAAATTTTCAAGCCCTGCTGTGATATCCAGAAAAAGATTCTGCCCAATGAGTATTGGACTGAAAATGTGGCCTCTAGAGTGTGTACATGGTTATTGTAAGATTTGGCCTGGTGACCAATTTTTTTTTATATCACATGACCCATTTTCAAAAACCTCCAAGATATCAAGACAAATATTCTGACTAACTTTCATGAGTATTGGACTGAAAATGTGGCCCCTTCAAAGTACACAACGTTTTTCCAAGATTTTACCTAGTGAACTAGTTTCTGACTCCACATAACCCATTGCAAACTCATCCAAGATGTCATTGAGACAAACATTCTGACTATTTTTCATGAGTATGTGGCCTCTAGAGTGTGCAAAAGATAAAAGCTGACGACTGACGATGCATGATGGACACAGCACGATCACAAAAGCTCACCTTGAGCACTTTGCCTTCAGGTGAGCTTAAAGACCTGAAAAGTCCATTAACTCTTTACCATACAAAAAAATTTATGACTCATCAAAATTTAAAGCATAATGCTAGTGGTGGACCGATGATCGACTATAGTCGAAAGTCAGTTGGTTTTGGCTTCCGATTCCAATAATCAATTGAAAAATCCCAGAATCGATTGTAGTCGGTTCTGGAACTCGCTCAATCCCAAAACTTGAATACTGGTTTTTAGCGCTTGGTTTTGTGACTAATATTAATCACACTCTTGGATTCAACATAGTGGATAACAAACACGAAAATTGGCCGGAAAAATGAGACCATGGATGTCTTGACAAAACTTGACAACTCGGCAAGCTTCTCATTTGATCCCTGGGCCCGGGTTTTGACGCTTGGAAATTTGAAATGACATGTCTTTGACGCTGAAAAATATCTGCCTAATTGTCAGTCTGACGCATGAAATTATCGTCTAGAGCTTCATATAACCCAGCTTGCATGCATCTGGCAGAAATATGGGCTAAACAAGATCAGTATAAAATGTGAAGGACGCACATGATAATGAAGCTGGCATCGTCTGCAAATGCTTGAAATATGTCTGAATTTTTTCAACTGGTTTGGAAATTAAAATATAAGGACCAAAATAAATAATATTAAATAAAGCAAAAAATTTAATGGCAATGTATTTCCATTGATTTTTAAAGTGCAAAACACAACATCTTTATAAACTTAATATCATGTAGACAAATTGTCACAGTATTTAAAGCAAAAAGGCTTTCTCATTTAAATGGAGAAACCGATTGTACATCCGATAGCTAGTTGGTTTGCTCTTCCGATTACAAAGCTATAATCGATTGTGATTTTAAACCGATTGCCCAACACTGCATAATGCAGGCAACAAATCAAATGTTCATCAAATATTGGGACATGCCTTTGAACGTGAAGAAATATTATAAGAAAAGGAAAAAATGCTGTTTACTAGCATTTTCTCCTCTTTCAACAGTGTATGCTGCCTTTCTCAGGGACATTAAAAGTATGGATTTTTTGGGGTAAAAAGTTTGGAAAGTACCACTGAAAAATATTTTTTTCTACCGTCTTTCTTCTTTACTGATAGATTGTCTGCTATTGCCTTATATGTAAATCAGTGATTAATCATTTTGAAGTTTTGTGAGATTATAAAAACCAGTAAATTGCTCCCTTTCATGAAAATCACTCAGTAACCCTTTACTACATGATCCCGAGTATTAACGACCCTGAAGGAGAAACCTTCTGAAAACATTGTGGAAAAAGAAAATGCAGGTAACCAGCATCTTCTCCTTTTCCTACAATATTTTCTTCTCTATCAATGACAAATATAATTATTTGAGCTAAATTTATTTTATGGAAAAGTCTGCAGTTTTTTTTGTGTGTGTATGGTAAAGACTTAGTAGAAACTAGAACTGTTGCAAAGTGGACAAATATCCCACACAAGCACCTTGGCACTGAAGCAGCACAGAGAACAAAAATGATTTCAAAACAAAGTTTATGTTTGACCTTGACCTTTGACCCATGTGAACAAAAACAATAGGGCACTTCCTCTGGTCATTAGTAACACTTGTATAAGTTTCAGGGTCCTAGGTCAAACAGCTTTTGAGTAAGAGCACAGAAACGAAAAACATTGACGAATTGACAGACTGATGGGCAGACAGATGGATGGACGGACAGACAGACATGGTGAAACCAGTATACCCCACTCTACTTTGTAGGTAGGGGGCATAACAGTCATAAAAATTAGGATTGAAATTTACAAGCAAGTCCGGCTAGTAACTTAGCAACTTTCACTAGCCCAAATAAAAATTTACTAGCCCAAATTAAAATCTGTTTTATGTTACAAGACTTAGTAAGCCTACATATCATAACATCCTAGAGGCCATGAAAATGATGTATTTTCCCCTGATTCCAAACACTAGTCGCAAAACATGGTGTTAGAAGAGGACAATCTCAGCCAAGGCCTGTTAAGTGTCCATAAAGCCAGAAATCTTCAATCTTGATCGTAATTTTTGTTTGGTAGCCTCTCGCCCAACAACTTACAGTCCTTTTTTATCTGGTTTTGTACTTGGAATATACTTCAAGTTCAGTGACAGTACCGTTTCTC
Source organism: Hippopus hippopus (assembly GCA_946811185.2). NCBI lineage: Eukaryota > Metazoa > Mollusca > Bivalvia > Cardiida > Cardiidae > Hippopus > Hippopus hippopus. Next base: position 34,659,326 of record OX328101.1, read on the forward strand.
TGCAATCGGTGTACTCAATTTGTAACACAGCGCGTAGGTAGGCTTGAGCACAGGTGAGCGGGGAGCGACAGTGTCTCAAATCATATATTACTGAGCGACAAGCGACAATGTCTTAAATCATATATTACTAATATTATTATATATTAGTGTGTAATATATAATTTGAGACATTGTCGCTCGCTACTCACCCATGGGTTTGAGCCGATCACGAACTTGACATATTTCAGGATATCAATTTCATTTTTAAATCCACTGGTAAATTTTTGGCAGAGGCTTTTTTTTTAAATGATAGAGTAAGTATTGGGCTGGCACTGAACTCTTTTAGATGTATATTTTGTTTTTCCACTTTCTCATTTCATTATTTTTTGTTTAAGTTTTAAAACCAATTAGAGAAATGAATTACAGCAAGTACAAATAAGCTTTTTACCTGCCTAGTTCATTAAATAATTATTCTTCAGTGTCGATTTTAGCAATAAATTTAACCCCCTCCTCCCCTGTCTTATTTGTAAGTAGTCAAATGTTTTCATTTTATAAAATCACCAGACTTTTTCCCCATTATTAGACTGAGATTTCGCAACCAAATATTTTAATTTAGATATTTGTCTAAATTTACTGCTTAGATTCATTATAAAAGCTGAAAGGACAGTCTAAAGTGCCTCTGATCTGACAGTATCAAAGTAACCTTTTATTTTGTCATGGGTTTTCGCATTTTTTATAGCAATCTTTCATGTCAGATGATTTTTGGGTAGCTATTTTCACATGATTTTATCTAAATCGTCAATAAGGGTACCAGGTAACTTCAAAATCTGTCATTTTACACTAGAAACGCTAATTAACATCACTGTCACGTTTTTCATCAATGATAAGCCACTTAGCTGTGATAACAGTGACGTGTGTGTCCTTCACACTTGATACATACTGTTTATGTGGGAGATCTTTGAAGAATCATTCACAGGTAACTATACTTCTTTGGCTATGTGGACACAAATGTTGTAAAAAAAGAATCGCTAATCTTTTCCGACCAAATGATCAATACCTGATTCATCCACAGTTGTTAAGCAATTACATGGTTCTCGTTTTTAAATGTTCAGTTGAGTGGAACTGAGAACCAGTTTCCATTTCTTTTAAATTCCTGAACGATTTATAATTAACCATCGAAGAATTTTCTCATTGTGATATAACCCGTCTAGAATGAAAAGGATTGACATGTACAATTTATTTCATTTGCATAATTGACCTTCCAAAGATTGCAATTGTATTTTTTTTTATTTTTCGAGTGCTTGAAAATTCAGCTCGTATTTTCCAAATCTGACTTGCAATTCCTGATTAAAAATGTTGGTATCTATCAAGCACTGTATCTACCATTTATGAAATTAATGATTTACAATATCTTGAATTTGCTAAAAGTATTTTTGCACTTGATACAACCTCGCCTTCGAGCATTCATCCAGTTTTCAGCTAGCTGGCTAATCTAAAAGAATACAGTCACCATTAACCGGCTAAAATCAGCATACACCAGATTGCAACTCCAATTTTCCCCTTGGCTCAGCTGATGTTGTTTTAGTCCAGAACTTAATCGTGAACCAAAATCCCACATGGTTACTGCATCACAGTAAAGAAAATTGACGACTCATGACAAGATGAGCATACAAGCAACGGATTGAATAATATTAGAGGCTCAAAAGGTTTGTTTACAAAGTAAAAATGGAAGTAAAATCAAGTTCCAACAATCTGCATTTTTCAAGCCCATTGGGCTAGTATATTAGGAATTTTTACAAGCCCAAGAGATAATCTACTAGTTTTTTGCTGTCGGGCTAGCGCCAATTTCGACCACTGGTATGATTAAATTAGGCACTAATACTGAATAAAAGGAAACGGGGTGCTTTGACCAAACCTTCAAACCTCCTATTCCAATACTGGTAAACCTCACTGGTAACCACTTTTTTCCTTTTTTTTTTTAATAATTTCTACCAGTTTAACTCTTTACCACATGATAAAAATTTAGACTTGTCCAAATTGAGAGCATTTTCAGACGACAATTTTAATGTGGCTCAAATGATGGAACTTTTCTTTAATAGGGTAGAAAACATTGTGGAAAGAGGAGAAAATGCTGATTACCAGCATTTTCTCCCTTTCCCACTATGTTTTGAAAAAGCTGCTTCCACAGGGTCTTTAAAAGTCAGCATTGTATGGTAAAGGGTTAAAGAAAAACCCAGTGATATGATACACATTTGATTTGCTGTTTCCAAACCATTTCTTTAGCCACAGAAATTATTTAAATGGTAAAGTTTTAGACTGGTCCAAATTGAGTGCATTTGCATATGACAGTTTTAAATGTAGCGCAGACGATAGGACTTCTTTTTGAAAGGTTAGACAACATTGTATGAAAAGGAGAAAATTCTGGTTACATGCATTTTCTCCTTTTCCCACATTGTCTTTAAAAGCCTTCTCAGTCAGGACCATTAACATCAGGGACTGTGTGGTATAGGGTCATTTGGGCCACCTTTAATTGTCGTATATGATTGCTTTCAATATGGACCGGTCTAAACTTTGTTTATTTGAAAAAGAGTTAATTCATCCATGAAAAACAAAAAAATGTATATATCTTCAATAGGGAAAATTCTCTGATAATATGTTCTTGCATTTTATTATTTTGCATGCAGTGTTTTTCTTACAAATGGTTATATTGACCCATCATTGACATTATCTGCAATTGTTTTTCATGGGGTCATACTACTGTTTCTATTAATAAATTTGAAAATTTGGTTGGTCCATTTAACAAGAGGGCCATGATGGCCCTGTATCGCTCCACTGGCTAATACGTAAAATCACTACATGCCAAACATTACAATACTTGGCCAATTGGTTTTGAACATAAGACCCCTGAAACAGGACTAAAATTGGTAGCCCTAGTTCATATGGTTAGTAACAAGAAGATTTCTAAAGATTTCACTATATAAGCCCATGTAAAACTTCTGACCCCTCGGGGTGAATCAAATTCCCCCCTAGGGCTATAATTTACGCACTCTTGGTGAAGGGCCTTTAGATATAGCTACATGCAAAATTTGGTAGCCCTACGCTTTATGAATAAGTACAGGGAGATTTCTTAAGTTTTCTCTACATAAGCCCATGTAAAACTTGTGACCCCCGGGGCAGGGACAATTTTGACCCCAGGGCTATAATTTAAGCACTCTTGGTAGAGACCCACTAGATAAAGCCACATGCAAAATTTGGTAGCCCTAGGCCTTACGGCTAGGTACAGGGAGATTTCTAAAGTTTTCCCTAAATAAGCCCATGTAAAACTTGTGACCCCCGGGGTGGGGTCAAATTTGACCCAAGGGCTATAATTTGGGCACTCTTGGTAGAGGCCCACTAGATAAAGCTACATGCAAAATTTGGTAGCCCTAGGCCACATGGCTAGGTCAAAGAAGAATTTTAAAGTTCTCCCTATATAAGCCCATGTAAAACTTGTTATATAAGCCCATGTAAAACTTGTTACCCCCGGGCAGGGCCTAATTTGACCCCAGGGCTATAATTTGAACAATCTTGGCAGAGGTCCACTAGATAAAGCTACATGCCAAATTTGGTAGCTCTAGGCCCTATGGCTAGGTAGAAGAGGAATTTTAAAGTTCTCCCTAAATAAGCCCATGTAAAACTTGTGACCTCCGGGGCGGGGCCAATTTTGACCCCAGGGCTATAAATTGAAGAAACTTGGTAGAGGTCCACTAGATAAAGCTACATGCCAAATTTGGTAGCCCTTGGCCTTACGGTTTCAGACAAGAAGATTTTCAAAGATTTTCAAAATTTTTCAGTTTTGTTGCCATGGCAACCAGAGTTTTTGAAGGAATTATATTCTTTCAAGAAATTCTGAAGAGGACCATGGCAGGATCATTTCTGTGAAGTTTCATCAAAATTGGATGGGTAGTTTCAGAGAAGAAGACGTTTTTAAAAAAAGTTAACGCACGGACGGACGCACGGACGGACGCACGACGGACAACAGGCCATGACATAAGCCTGCTGGCCTTCGGCCAGTGGAGCTAAAAATCATTTAGGACCCATGAATGTAAAAGTCAATGTATTAGCTGCTCACATTCTCCAGGGGAAATTTGAAAATACACTAGGTAAGTATAACTATGATCTTTGTAAACTCATTCTGGAAGCTGTGATGGTCTAGTTTTGCTCATTTGTTTATACGATAATTGAAAATGTGCTTAAATCTTATATTAATTACCACAATATCATTTGCTGATAATTTTTGTCCTGTAATAGACAACTTTTAAAAAAATTGTGGCAAAGGAGAAATTGTTTAACCATTTACCAGATGAAACTAGAGCTGTCACTGAATGTGACTTAATACCCCCGCCAGCGCTTTGACAGAAACAGGCAATTATTTGTACACAGAAGGACACACGGACGGACACAAAGACGGACACATGGACGGACAAACGGACGGACACACGGACAGACAGGCTGATTCCAGTACACCCCCGAAAACATTTGTTTTGCGGGGGTATAAGAATGTTAGCCTTGTTCAAATTGAAAGCATTTGAAGACAACAATTTCAAGGTGGTTCAAATTGTACAATTTTGGTTTGATAGGGTAGAAAACATTGTGGAAAAAGGAGAAAATGCTGGTTACCAGCATTTTCTCCTTTTCCCACAATGTTTTTAAAAGGCCTCTTCTACAGGGTCGTGAGAACCCCGGATTGTTTGGTAAGGGGTTAAAGTGAGCAATATCCTCCAATGCAAAAATACCTTCAGACATGCCAACATTGAAAGCATCTTTTTAACAAATAAAATCTAGCTGAAAATAATGAGATTTCTCTCTGAACAGCTGAAGATGTGTTTTCAAAAGCCACCTTTCCAAGGGTTGTTAAAAGAGGAGATTTTTTTAGAATGTTTTATGGACAATGCTTTATGTTTTCTAAAAATATTTCAAAATATTGTAACTAAAGGAAAATGTTAAAATGATGCATTTTTATTGTTAGACCAAATTTGACCAGAGTGTACTTATTTTAACAATCTTTGAGCAGACTCACTTTTGACCCAACAACTATAATTTATACAATTTATACTATCATTGTAAAAAGGTTCACAAAATGATACTACTAGATGATACAAGATCTAGGCCTAATGGTTTCCATCAAGTCTCATTACATAAGCCTATGAAAATGTAGACCCATCAAGCAGGACCTATTTTGACCCAGGCACTTTTTGTAATTATTGTTCACATTGATTCACTTTGCTAAAATTATTTATTGGCTATACACAAACATACCACATTTATTTGTATTTGATTTCCAATTCTTTGTGTTCTGAACATAGCTGATGTTGACAATCAAACTTGCTAAGAAATTGTTTTCTGTCATTTCAAACACAAATCCTAACTACTGGACAAAATTTTGTGAAACTTCATATTTATTTTGTTTATCATATGCCACAGACAATCATAATTTGTTTTTATCTAATGGAATGCTTTGTTATGGAAAATGGGGGCTTAATGGATAATTTCATCATGGACCAATAACAAAGAGGCCACGTGTACATGCAAAACACAATACCTCTTATATGTTTCTATTAAAAGAGGTCTTTTTAGGTGGGAGATATCATTTCAACAAAATAACCTGTTTTAAATTGAAAGTTAACAAACTGAAGTTTTCATGAAATTTCTTGTTTTAAGGAGTAAATAGTCAAAAGCATTTGGTAAAGTCAATGGATTGAACTGGATCTGGATTAGACCGGATTTGACTAAATAACTGGAATGAACCGATGGAACTGGAACAGACTCAATACCAAATTTGATAATTTTTCTTCAATTTTGTATAGACCAACCAAGTTTTATATTTACCATTTCAAATTCGCTAGTCTGTCAGTACTTTCAGTACTTCGATTGTTTTATATGTAGCTTTAACATTGTAGGAGAGGTGAAACATGCTTTGTATTTAACTGTTTTATATGTAGCTTTAATATTGTATGAGAGGCGAAAAATACTTTGTATTTACCTTGTCTGGAACCACATGGCCTGATATCTATTTAAAACTCTTTTGTCTTCAATTTCACCCTAAACAACTCCACTAATTCCTTCTTTCCTGTCTTCCTCCATCCGAATCCCCTCCATCATACCAACTTTTTAACTTGGTTCCAACTTCCCCCTCCCCTCCCTACCTTCCCTTCCCCCCACCTCTCCCTCCCCCCTGCCTTCCTTCCTCCACTTCTCCCACCCTCCCTCTCCCTCCCTTCTCCCTAGCCTCCCAACTTATTCTATAGTACCTAACTACTCTAATCTCACCACTCTCCCTCTCTCCCCTTTCTCACTTCTCTCTTTCTCTCTCTTCCTTTCTTGCTCCCCCTTGCTTCCTGTTATCTCCTCCTCCCACCTCTTCTTTCTCCCCCATTTCCTGTTCTCTTATTTCCTTCCACCCTGTTACCTCTCCTCCCACTCCCTCTCCCACTCTTGCCCCCTCCCCTCATTCCTTCTCTCTTTCCTCCTCTTCTCACTACTTACCTCCTTCCCCTCCCTTATTCCATCCCTCCTTCCTTCCATCTTAACTCCAACCTCTCTCCTTTCTTACTTTACTTAATCTAACTTATAAATCTTACTTATTTACTTAACTTTTTATGCTACACTACCTACATAAAACCTACCTATTAAACTCTATAAACCAACTTTCCTACTGAAATCTCCTACAACAATCTGTGAACATCTCTCATTGAGTGGTTTACTCGTATATTTTCGGAATAAAGATCCTGAAAATCATACTTTGCACGAGATGAAAGATTATTTATATTTTCTTTTTTTTTCTACTTTGTTTTAGATCTTAGACACATCTTCAGATTAGAATGAGGAGGAATGAAATTTCCTTCACTATGGAAGAACACAATATTTTGGTAAAAATATGATAATTTATAACATTCTGTTGTTACAATTTCTTACACACAATCATACATCCTTTTTTTTTTTTCCCTGTTTCTTTTTTTTTTTTCATAAAATATATCAATTTTTATTTCTTTTTTCGCTTATTTTTAATAAAAACATTGTCATCATTATGTTTCCTTGTAAACAAAAAATATTTCATTCTTTTTTTTTTCTTTGTATTTTTTTTATCCATTTTAATATTTTTTCAAACTTATTTTTTCATTTTTTACTTTTTTTTTAGAATGAATTTTTATTACTTCTTTTTTGTATACTTTTTAGCAAACAATTTTCATTCCTATTTTATTCAAAATGCTTTTATTATTATTATTATTTCCATAAAATATATCATTTTTTTTTTTCGCTTTTTTTACCAACTTTTTTTTTATTATTATTATTATTATTTATTGTTAAATTTTTTTTTGTCTTCATAAAAATTTTAATTTCCATTTTCCCCCTCATTTTTAAAGTCTTGTCTTTTATGGGAACATTCTTGTAGTATGTCCATTTTTTTAGTATCTCTACAAACATTAGGGCAAAGGATCAGTTTACCTTAACTTTAATTTCACTAATGCAATTTAATAAGAAAACCATCAGAAAGTAATTAACACAAAATACAGCCTCTTGAGTACTTATAAGTTCCTTGTATTATTTGACCTAGTCATATACTTTTCAATCAGAAGTGACCCAATTTCAAACTCAACTTTTTACGCTACATTTCATTAGCATTAGATTTAAAATGTGGGCACAAAAGGTTTTTCTACATGACCTTCTTTTCAGCTAGGTCAACTTATTTTAAAACTATTACCAAGGCAAATACTCTCACCACACTGCAGATATGTTGAACCATAAGGTAGCCCTTGGATAGAGTTCACATATGGTTTCTAAGGATTTCAAATTGTGATCTAATTTATGTCTCCCGGTAACAAAATTTCAACTACTCAGATTATCAAAACAAACTTTCTGACCAAAATTCATGAGCAATGGAGTATAAATGTGGCCTCTTGGGTGCACAAGTTTTTCTAAGATTGGATCATTTGACCTCCTGTTAACCCAAGTTGACCCACTTTCGTTGTCCAAGTTATTGTCAATATATTTCTGAAGAACTTGGCTATAGAAAACCTATAGAGTGTTTCCACTGCTTTTCTAAGGTGTGACATGTTAACTTTATCTATCACTGAAGGCAACACATTAAACATTTCCTAGATTGTATCAAGACCAACATACTGACCAAGTTTCATGAGCATTGAACTTAAAATATGGCTTCTTTTCAGAGCCTCAAACCTTATTTTATGAGTACTGAACTGTACAGGTCAGTTGTTTTTTGAGCATTGGACTGTGGCTCAAAGAGTGTAATATTTTCTAACCTTTCAAAGACATGTTTCATCATTTGAGCCACATTTCACTTTTTGTTTGCAATAACAAACACATTTTGTCCAACATTTTGTCATCTAGTAAAGAATGCAAAACTTTCTTGTATCAAGATATGTAATATGGCCCATTTTGACAAGCTTTGCTCCATTTCAGTCCAATAGAATATTAAAAATGAGTGTCAGAAAAAAAAACCAGAAAAAAAAAAAATAGTTCCTAAATTAGTAACAACTCGTTCAATAACAGTTGCAAATCAAACTGCATATTTTTTACTATTAAATTTTGATAAAAACTTCTATTTCTATTCCTATCTTTGTATTGTGTTTGACACCATTTTCAACACAATTTCCATCTTACTGTGGCAGGAAGTGCCTTTATCCATGCATTCCTAGAGTTCTTTTAACTTTTCAACAGATGCTTCCCAATTCCCTGGCTGTTTTCCCACATACACATCCTCAAAACAGTCAGGGCTGATAGAGCTAGGGATTCAAATCAGCCACCTTCTGGTCTCAAGTTCTGTATGCTACCAGGGCTTGGCCTGAAAACTTCTATTCCAAGAGCAAAATGTATGAAAGAAAATGGGTGTACATTTATCAAAGATCTGCATTCCACACTTAGTACACCTAGGCTTAAGGGTTTCTGAAGAATTTGTTTTAAAGACTGGCTACATAAGTATTGTAAACTAGTGACCCCACACAATGAAGCCATATTGGACCCGGGCGTATAAAAAGCACAATCGTAGCAGATATAAACTAGCAAATGTTCTGCTTATCTCTTAATGTTTGAATTTGAGGAAAAAAAAAAAGAATTTAACTCCTCGCTAAATAAACTAATGTGTGGCCCTTAGGTATTTCAATTTGACCAAAGGACTACAATTTGGTCTATCTTGCAAAAGATTCACAAAAATGGTTCCATCTTTTCCTCCCTCACAACTAGTATAATGGTTGAGCAACAGCTGATTATTTGTTTTGTCTATTGAATACAAGGACGAAACTGGTATCAGAAAGTTAGCCAAATTCATTTCTAAAGTAATTAAAATAATAAACAATAAATAGATAATGTACAGTATATATGCATAAATTAATGCCAATAATTCTTCCTTCCCAAGTTAGTGTGTTAATGATTGATTTCTATGCATATTTTTCCTCTGCATGTCTTCACTGATTTTTCTCTACTCTACTTATCAATTTCTTAAAACAATTTAAAGCACTTTCACATCTGTATCACTTTCATATGAAAATGGAATGCCAACTTTTTCTGTTTTATATGTAGCTTTAATGTATGAGAGGTGAAAAATACTTTGTATTTACTTTGTCTGGAACCACATGGCCTATTATCTATCTAAAACTCCTTCCTCTTCAATTTCACACCTAAACAACTCCTCTGAACCCTTCATTCCTGTCTACCTCCCTCCCACTCCATCATACCTACTTTTTAACTTAGTTCCAACTTCTCCCTCCCCTCCCTACCTTCCCTTCCCCCCCCCCACCTTTCCCTCCCCCCTGCCTTCCTTCCTCCTCTCCTTCCTCCACTTCTCCCTCCCTCCCTCTCCCTCCCTTCTCCCTACCCTCCCAACTTACTCTATATTACTTAACTACTCTAATCTCACCACTCTCCCTCTTTCCCCTTTCTCACCTCTCTCTCTCTATCTCTCTTCCTCCCCTTCTTGCTCCCTCTGTTCTCTCCTCTTCCTTCCACCTCTTCTTTCTCCCCCATTTCCACTTCTCTCTCGCTTCCTTCCACCTTATCTCTCCTCCTACCCTTCCTTCTTTTTCTCCCACTCCCTCTCCCATTCTTGCCCCTCCCTTCCTTCCTCCTCTCTTTCTTCCTCTTCTCACCACTAACCACCTTCCCCTCCCTTCTTCCATTCCTCCTTCCTTCCATCTTAACTCCAACCTCTCTTCTTTCCTATATCTTACTACTCAAACTTACTTATTTTCTTTCCTACTTTATTTAATATTACTACTCAATCTTAATTATTTACTGAACTTTTTATGCTACACTACCTATATAAAACCTAACTAACTACCTATTCTATTTACCAACAAATTTAAATTTCCAAACCTGCCTACTCTACCTACCTATTAACCTCTATAAACCAACTTACCTACTTTATCAACCTATCTAGCTGCTGAACCTACCTGTCTTTTAACCTACCTACCTAGGTACCTACTCTACCAACCTACTGACTATACCCACCTACATAAACTACAAACATACATACTCTACATCCTACCAACCCTACTTAATCTTAAATCTCTTTTACCAACATATTCCACTCTACCTTCCTAATACACCTGCATACCTACTCTACTGAGCTACCTACTCAACTGAACTATCTACTCTAACAACCTACTTACTCTTCCTACCTACTCTACCATTCTACTTGCTTGTCCTACCTGCTCCACCTTTATCAACTACTGACCTATGTACCTCCCCTACTTTTTTTAATCCACATGCTGCTAAACACCTTATAACTTTCTCTACCCAACTAACCTATTATTTATTCTCAACTTCTTTTCCTGCCTTACCTACCTAATCAATGTACCCAATTTACTATCCTACCTACCTAATCAACCTACCCAATTTACTATCCTACCTACAAACTCTATTCAACCTACCTAACTTATCTACTTAACTCTTTACCGAATGACAAAATTTTAGACTGGCCCAAATTCAAAGCATTTGCAGACAACAAATTAACATGACTCAAAAGGTAAAATTTGTTCTGGGAGGGTAGAAAACATTGTGGGAAAAGGAGAAAATGCAGGTTACCATTTGCAGACAACAAAATTAACATTACTCAAAAAATGAAATTTGTTCTGGAAGGGTAGAAAACATGGAGGGAAAAGGAGAAAATCTTGGTTACCAGCATTTTCTCCTTTTCCCACGATGTTTTAAAAGGCTTCTTTTTCAGGGTTGTGAAAGCCAGGGATTGTTTGGGAAAGAGTTAACTTCTCTACCATGTCTCTAATCCTACCTACTTACATCATTAAACCTACCTACTCTAATCAACTCTACCTATCTTAACTACCTAACCATCTGCAATTATTACTTTACCCTGCAATCTACTCTACATAACTACTTATCTACTCTAACTACCTACTACCCATCCCAATCCAAAATCCACCCATCCCTACCCAACCCCCCACCACCCCTCCAAAAACCCACCACCCCCCCTCCCAAACAAACCTTATCCATAACCAACCCATTCCATCCCCTTACAAAATATATCCATCCATTTCAAACCAACTTATTAACCAACCCACCTACCCTAAGAATGCCTTCCCTCTAAAATCTCTATGTATAACAATATGATGAAAATATAGTTACATCATTATTTGAGAAGAGAAGAAGGGTCTACTAAAATGACATGTGGTTCCAGTATTCTTAGATTCAAAAGAAAAGGCTTGGACTCATATATTATGACTAGGGTTCTACAGCTGCAAGCAAAATGTCTTTGCTATAAACAAGTACTAAATTTACGATAGAGGAAAACACTCTGACTACATGTAAAATCCAGCAGTTAACAAAAAGGAAAAACTTTGGAAGGCCCACAAAATATTTATCTCGAACTATTTAGACATAGGCTTACCTCTAAATGTAAAATAACACATGAAGAAAAGTTTAGAAAGGTCTAAAAGCCATAATTAATTCCAAATTTGGTAGTCCCTGACCAACCTCTTTACATGATAAAACTTAAAGACTTGCTAAACTTGAAAGCAGTTTTTCACAAATCAAATCTAGCTGAAATGAGATTTTACTTTAAAACAGCTGGAAATATGTTTTCAAAAGCCACCCTCCAAAGGGTTGTTAAAAGAGGAGATTGTTCTTCATATGCTTTATGGTTAAAAAAAGATTTCAAAATACTTTAACTAAAGGAAACTAGAGGCGCTTGAGCGCCTGTATCGCTCCACAGGCCTGATATTTCTATAATGGCGAAAGGAAGTTTTTAACAATTATCATTCAATCCTGCATTTTAGCTCACTGAAGAAACAATTTGGTAGACAACCACCATAGGAACTTACCTGCAAAACAACAATGAAATCCAATGAATAGTTTTAGAGAAGAAATTTTTCAAAGATTTTACTTTATACCATAAAAGGAAAATGAGTCTCCCATAAAAGCCATGTTTTTTGACAGATCTTTTTTTTTTTAAGGAATTCTGTAAACCTGTATCTAAGGAACATTCCTGCAAAATAATAATGCTATTTAAATAGCGGTTTGGGAGGAGAAGATTTTTAAAGGTTTTTTACTTTGGTTGCCATGGCAACCAGAATTCTTCATGGAACACAATTATTTGAAGGAATTTGAAAGAGGACCACCAAAGAAACATTCCTGTGAAATTTGGTAAAAATCCAGTCAATAGTTTCTGAGGAGAAGTTTTTTAAAGAAAAAGTTTACGGACGCACGCACGGACGAACGGACGAACGGACGGACGGACGCACGACAGACACAACGCCATGACAATAGCTCTCTGGCCTTCGGCCAGTGGAGCTAAAAATTGTTCAAATGGTGCATTTTTATTGTTAGACCAAATTTCACTCAAGTCTTATAATTTAAACAATCTTTGAGCAGACTCACTTTTGACCCAACAGCTATAATTTATATTATTATTATAAAAAGGTCTCCATCAACAAGACTTCTTAAGTCTAAATATGTAAGCCTATGAAAAAGTTATGACCAATCAAGTAGGGCCAATTTTGACCTAGGGCTTTTTGTGATTATTATTTACTTTGGTTCACTTGCTACAGTTATTTCTAATCTATACACAAACATGCCAAATTTATTTGTATTTGATTCCAATTCTTTCTGTTCTGAAACAAAGCTGATGTTGACAATCAAACTTGCGAAGAAACTGTTTTCTGTCATTTCAAACACAAATCCTAACAATTGGAACTACTTTGATTTACCGTCTTCACATTCTTCTTAGTCTTAATTTTTGTTGCCAGACAAATAAATAATATCAGCAGGCATTTTTCAGTAATGTTATCAATTATTTACTTTTGTATTTAATATCCTTAACACCCATCTTTGCATGAGATATTCAATTGTTATCATTATGATTTTTTTTATTATTATTATTAATTCTGAATAACAGATCAAACTACATAAATCATTATGTTAGACTTGGATATTGAAAACTGAAATCTCCTACAACAATCTGTGAACATCTCTCATTGAGTGGTTTACTCGTATATTTTCGGAATAAAGATCCTGAAAATCATACTTTGCACGAGATGAAAGATTATTTATATTTTCTTTTTTTTTCTACTTTGTTTTAGATCTTAGACACATCTTCAGATTAGAATGAGGAGGAATGAAATTTCCTTCACTATGGAAGAACACAATATTTTGGTAAAAATATGATAATTTATAACATTCTGTTGTTACAATTTCTTACACACAATCATACATCCTTTTTTTTTTTCCCTGTTTCTTTTTTTTTTCATAAAATATATCAATTTTTATTTCTTTTTTCGCTTATTTTTAATAAAAACATTGTCATCATTATGTTTCCTTGTAAACAAAAAAAATCTCATTCTTTTTTTTTTCTTTGTATTTTTTTTATCCATTTTAATATTTTTTCAAACTTATTTTTTCATTTTTTACTTTTTTTTTAGAATGAATTTTTATTACTTCTTTATTGCATACTTTTTAGCAAACAGTTTTCAATCCTATTTTATTCAAAATGCTTTTATTATTATTATTATTATTTCAATAAAATATATCATTTTTTTTTTTTTTTTTCGCTTTTTTCCCCACCTTTTTTTTTATTATTATTATTATCATTTATTATTAAATTTTTTTTTGTCTTCATAAAAATTCTAATTTCCATTTTCCCCCTCATTTTTATAGTCTTGTCTTTTATGGGAACATTCTTGTAGTATGTCCATTTTTTAGTATCTCTACAAACATTAGGGCAAAGGATCAGTTTACCTTAACTTTAATTTCACTAATGCAATTTAATAAGAAAACCATCAGAAAGTAATTAACACAAAATACAGCCTCTTGAGTACTTATAAGTTCCTTGTATTATTTGACCTAGTCATATACTTTTCAATCAGAAGTGACCCAATTTCAAACTCAACTTTTTACGCTACATTTCATTAGCATTAGATTTAAAATGTGGGCACAAAAGGTTTTTCTACATGACCTTCTTTTCAGCTAGGTCAACTTATTTTAAAACTATTACCAAGGCAAATACTCTCACCACACTGCAGATATGTTGAACCATAAGGTAGCCCTTGGATAGAGTTCACATATGGTTTCTAAGGATTTCAAATTGTGATCTAATTTATGTCTCCCGGTAACAAAATTTCAACTACTCAGATTATCAAAACAAACTTTCTGACCAAAATTCATGAGCAATGGAGTATAAATGTGGCCTCTTGGGTGCACAAGTTTTTCTAAGATTGGATCATTTGACCTCCTGTTAACCCAAGTTGACCCACTTTCGTTGTCCAAGTTATTGTCAATATATTTCTGAAGAACTTGGCTATAGAAAACCTATAGAGTGTTTCCACTGCTTTTCTAAGGTGTGACATGTTAACTTTATCTATCACTGAAGGCAACACATTAAACATTTCCTAGATTGTATCAAGACCAACATACTGACCAAGTTTCATGAGCATTGAACTTAAAATATGGCTTCTTTTCAGAGCCTCAAACCTTATTTTATGAGTACTGAACTGTACAGGTCAGTTGTTTTTTGAGCATTGGACTGTGGCTCAAAGAGTGTAATATTTTCTAACCTTTCAAAGACATGTTTCATCATTTGAGCCACATTTCACTTTTTGTTTGCAATAACAAACACATTTTGTCCAACATTTTGTCATCTAGTAAAGAATGCAAAACTTTCTTGTATCAAGATATGTAATATGGCCCATTTTGACAAGCTTTGCTCCATTTCAGTCCAATAGAATATTAAAAATGAGTGTCAGAAAAAAAAACCAGAAAAAAAAAAATAGTTCCTAAATTAGTAACAACTCGTTCAATAACAGTTGCAAATCAAACTGCAGATTTTTTACTATTAAATTTTGATAAAAACTTCTATTTCTATTCCTATCTTTGTATTGTGTTTGACACCATTTTCAACACAATTTCCATCTTACTGTGGCAGGAAGTGCCTTTATCCATGCATTCCTAGAGTTCTTTTAACTTTTCAACAGATGCTTCCCAATTCCCTGGCTGTTTTCCCACATACACATCCTCAAAACAGTCAGGGCTGATAGAGCTAGGGATTCAAATCAGCCACCTTCTGGTCTCAAGTTCTGTATGCTACCAGGGCTTGGCCTGAAAACTTCTATTCCAAGAGCAAAATGTATGAAAGAAAATGGGTGTACATTTATCAAAGATCTGCATTCCACACTTAGTACACCTAGGCTTAAGGGTTTCTGAAGAATTTGTTTTAAAGACTGGCTACATAAGTATTGTAAACTAGTGACCCCACACAATGAAGCCATATTGGACCCGGGCGTATAAAAAGCACAATCGTAGCAGATATAAACTAGCAAATGTTCTGCTTATCTCTTAATGTTTGAATTTGAGGAAAAAAAAGAATTTAACTCCTCGCTAAATAAACTAATGTGTGGCCCTTAGGTATTTCAATTTGACCAAAGGACTACAATTTGGTCTATCTTGCAAAAGATTCACAAAAATGGTTCCATCTTTTCCTCCCTCACAACTAGTATAATGGTTGAGCAACAGCTGATTATTTGTTTTGTCTATTGAATACAAGGACGAAACTGGTATCAGAAAGTTAGCCAAATTCATTTCTAAAGTAATTAAAATAATAAACAATAAAAAGATAATGTACAGTATATATGCATAAATTAATGCCAATAATTCTTCCTTCCCAAGTTAGTGTGTTAATGATTGATTTCTATGCATATTTTTCCTCTGCATGTCTTCACTGATTTTTCTCTACTCTACTTATCAATTTCTTAAAACAATTTAAAGCACTTTCGCATCTGTATCACTTTCATATGAAAATGGAATGCCAACTTTTTCTGTTTCATATGTAGCTTTAATGTATGAGAGGTGAAAAATACTTTGTATTTACTTTGTCTGGAACCACATGGCCTATTATCTATCTAAAATTCCTTCCTCTTCAATTTCACACCTAAACAACTCCTCTGAACCCTTCCTTCCTGTCTACCTCCCTCCCCCTCCATCATATCTACTTTTTAACTTAGTTCCAACTTCTCCCTCCCCTCCCTACCTTCCCTTCCCCACCCCCCACCTTTCCCTCCCCCCTGCCTTCCTTCCTCCTCTCCTTCCTCCACTTCTCCCTCCCTCCCTCTCCCTCCCTTCTCCCTACCCTCCCAACTTACTCTATATTACTTAACTACTCTAATCTCACCACTCTCCCTCTTTCCCCTTTCTCACCTCTCTCTCTCTCTATCTCTCTTCCTCCCCTTCTTGCTCCCTCTGTTCTCTCCTCTTCCTTCCACCTCTTCTTTCTCCCCCATTTCCACTTCTCTCTCGCTTCCTTCCACCTTATCTCTCCTCCTACCCTTCCTTCTTTTTCTCCCACTCCCTCTCCCACTCTTGCCCCTCCCTTCCTTCCTCCTCTCTTTCCTCCTCTTCTCACCACTAACCACCTTCCCCTTCCTTCTTCCATTCCTCCTTCCTTCCATCTTAACTCCAACCTCTCTTCTTTCCTATTTTACTTAATCTTACTACTCAAACTTACTTTCTTTCCTACTTTACTTAATATTACTCTACCTACCTATTGAACTCTTTGAATCAACTTACCTACTTTATCAATCTATCTAGCTGCTGAACCTACCTGTCTTTTACACTACCTACCTAGGTACCTACTCTACCAACCTACTGACTATACCCACCTACATAAACTACAAACATACATACTCTACATCCTACCAACCCTACTTAATCTTAAATCTCTTTTACCAACATATTCCACTCTACCTTCCTAATACACCTGCATACCTACTCTACTGAGCTACCTACTCAACTGACCTATCTACTCTAACAACCTACTTACTCTTCCTACCTACTCTACCATTCTACTTGCTTGTCCTACCTGCTCCACCTTTATCAACTACTGACCTATGTACCTCCCCTCCTTTTTTTAATCCACATGCTGCTAAACACCTTATAACTTTCTCTACCCAACTAACCTATTATTTATTCTCAACTTCTTTTCCTGCCTTACCTACCTAATCAATGTACCCAATTTACTATCCTACCTACCTAATCAACCTACCCAATTTACTATCCTACCTACAAACTCTATTCAACCTACCTAACTTATCTATTTAACTCTTTACCGAATGACAAAATTTTAGACTGGCCCAAATTCAAAGCATTTGCAGACAACAAATTAACATGACTCAAAAGGTAAAATTTGTTCTGGGAGGGTAGAAAACATTGTGGGAAAAGGAGAAAATGCAGGTTACCATTTGCAGACAACAAAATTAACATTACTCAAAAAATGAAATTTGTTCTGGAAGGGTAGAAAAACATGGAGGGAAAAGGAGAAAATCTTGGTTACCAGCATTTTCTCCTTTTCCCACGATGTTTTAAAAGGCTTCTTTTTCAGGGTTGTGAAAGCCAGGGATTGTTTGGAAAAGAGTTAACTTCTCTACCATGTCTCTAATCCTACCTACTTACATCATTACACCTACCTACTCTAATCAACTCTACCTATCTTAACTACCTAACCATCTGCAATTATTACTTTACCCTGCAATCTACTCTACATAACTACTTATCTACTCTAACTACCTACTAGCCCTCCCAATCCAAAACCCCCCCATCCCTACCCAACCCCCCACCACCCCTCCAAAAACCCACCACCCCCCCCCTCCCAAACAAACCTTATCCATAACCAACCCATTCCATCCCCTTACAAAATATATCCATCCATTTCAAACCAACTTATTAACCAACCCACCTACCCTAAGAATGCCTTCCCTCTAAAATCTCTATGTATAACAATATGATGAAAATATAGTTACATCATTATTTGAGAAGAGAAGAAGGGTCTACTAAAATGACATGTGGTTCCAGTATTCTTTGATTCAAAAGAAAAGGCTTGGACTCATATGTTATGACTAGGGTTCTACAGCTGCAAGCAAAATGTCTTTGCTATAAACAAGTACTAAATTTACAATAGAGGAAAACACTCTGACTACATGTAAAATCCAGCAGTTAACAAAAAGGAAAAACTTTGGAAGGCCCACAAAATATTTATCTCGAACTATTTAGACATAGGCTTACCTCTAAATGTAAAATAACACATGAAGAAAAGTTTAGAAAGGTCTAAAAGCCATAATTAATTCCAAATTTGGTAGTCCCTGACCAACCTCTTTACATGATAAAACTTAAAGACTTGCTAAACTTGAAAGCAGTTTTTCACAAATCAAATCTAGCTGAAATGAGATTTTACTTTAAAACAGCTGGAAATATGTTTTCAAAAGCCACCCTCCAAAGGGTTGTTAAAAGAGGAGATTGTTCTTCATATGCTTTATGGTTAAAAAAAGATTTCAAAATACTTTAACTAAAGGAAAAAATTGTTCAAATAGTGCATTTTTATTGTTAGACCAAATTTCACTCAAGTCTTATAATTTAAACAATCTTTGAGCAGACTCACTTTTGACCCAACACTTATAATTTATATTATTATTATAAAAAGGTTCACAAAATGATACTACCAGATAATACAAGTTCTGGGCCTAATGGTCTCCATCAACAAGACTTCTTAAGTCTAAATATGTAAGCCTATGAAAAAGTTATGACCAATCAAGTAGGGCCAATTTTGACCTAGGGCTTTTTGTGATTATTATTTACTTTGGTTCACTTGCTACAGTTATTTCTAATCTATACACAAACATGCCAAATTTATTTGTATTTGATTCCAATTCTTTCTGTTCTGAAACAAAGCTGATGTTGACAATCAAACTTGCGAAGAAACTGTTTTCTGTCATTTCAAACACAAATCCTAACAATTGGAACTACTTTGATTTACTGTCTTCACATTCTTCTTAGTCTTAATTTTTGTTGCCAGACAAATAAATAATATCAGCAGGCATTTTTCAGTAATGTTATCAATTATTTACTTTTGTATTTAATATCCTTAACACCCATCTTTGCATGAGATATTCAATTGTTATTATTATCATTTTTTTTATTATTATTATTAATTCTGAATAATAGATCAAACTACATAAATCATTATGTTAGACTTGGATATTGAAATCTGAAATCTCCTACAACAATCTGTGAACATCTCTCATTGAGTGGTTTACTCGTATATTTTCGGAATAAAGATCCTGAAAATCATACTTTGCACGAGATGAAAGATTATTTATATTTTCTTTTTTTTTCTACTTTGTTTTAGATCTTAGACACATCTTCAGATTAGAATGAGGAGGAATGAAATTTCCTTCACTATGGAAGAACACAATATTTTGGTAAAAATATGATAATTTATAACATTCTGTTGTTACAATTTCTTACACACAATCATACATCCTTTTTTTTTTTTTCCTCTTTCTTTTTTTTTTTCATAAAATATATCAATTTTTATTTCTTTTTTCGCTTATTTTTAATAAAAACATTGTCATCATTATGTTTCCTTGTAAACAAAAAATATTTCATTCTTTTTTTTTCTTTGTATTTTTTTTATCCATTTTGATATTTTTTCAAACTTATTTTTTCATTTTTTACTTTTTTTTTAGAATGAATTTTTATTACTTCTTTTTTGTATACTTTTTAGCAAACAATTTTCATTCCTATTTTATTCAAAATGCTTTTATGATTATTATTATTATTTCCATAAAATATATCATTTTTCTTTTTTTTTTTCGCTTTTTTTCCCAACTTTTTTTTTATTATTATTATTATCATTTATTATTAAATTTTTTTTTGTCTTCATAAAAATTTTAATTTCCATTTTCCCCCTCATTTTTAAAGTCTTGTCTTTTATGGGAACATTCTTGTAGTATGTCCATTTTTTTAGTATCTGTACAAACATTAGGGCAAAGGATCAGTTTACCTTAACTTTAATTTCACTAATGCAATTTAATAAGAAAACCATCAGAAAGTAATTAATACAAAATACAGCCTCTTGAGTACTTATAAGTTCCTTGTATTATTTGACCTAGTCATATACTTTTCAATCAGAAGTGACCCAATTTCAAACTCAACTTTTTACGCTACATTTCATTAGCATTAGATTTAAAATGTGGGCACAAAAGGTTTTTCTACATGACCTTCTTTTCAGCTAGGTCAACTTATTTTAAAACTATTACCAAGGCAAATACTCTCACCACACTGCAGATATGTTGAACCATAAGGTAGCCCTTGGATAGAGTTCACATATGGTTTCTAAGGATTTCAAATTGTGATCTAATTTATGTCTCCCGGTAACAAAATTTCAACTACTCAGATTATCAAAACAAACTTTCTGACCAAAATTCATGAGCAATGGAGTATAAATGTGGCCTCTTGGGTGCACAAGTTTTTCTAAGATTGGATCATTTGACCTCCTGTTAACCCAAGTTGACCCACTTTCATTGTCCAAGTTATTGTCAATATATTTCTGAAGAACTTGGCTATAGAAAACCTATAGAGTGTTTCCACTGCTTTTCTAAGGTGTGACATGTTAACTTTATCTATCACTGAAGGCAACACATTAAACATTTCCTAGATTGTATCAAGACCAACATACTGACCAAGTTTCATGAGCATTGAACTTAAAATATGGCTTCTTTTCAGAGCCTCAAACCTTATTTTATGAGTACTGAACTGTACAGGTCAGTTGTTTTTTGAGCATTGGACTGTGGCTCAAAGAGTGTAATATTTTCTAACCTTTCAAAGACATGTTTCATCATTTGAGCCACATTTCACTTTTTGTTTGCAATAACAACACATTTTGTCCAACATTTTGTCATCTAGTAAAGAATGCAAAACTTTCTTGTATCAAGATATGTAATATGGCCCATTTTGACAAGCTTTGCTCCATTTCAGTCCAATAGAATATTAAAAATGAGTGTCAGAAAAAAAAAACCAGAAAAAAAAAAAACAGTTCCTAAATTAGTAACAACTTGTTCAATAACAGTTGCAAATCAAACTGCAGATTTTTTACTATTAAATTTTGATAAAAACTTCTATTTCTATTCCTTTCTTTGTATTGTGTTTGACACCATTTTCAACACAATTTCCATCTTACTATGGCACGAAGTGCTTTTATCCATGCATTCCTAGAGTTCTTTTAACTTTTCAACAGATGCTTCCCAATTCCCTGGCTGTTTTCCCACATACACATCCTCAAAACAGTCAGGGCTGATAGAGCTAGGGATTCAAATCAGCCACCTTCTGGTCTCAAGTTCTGTATCCTACCAGGGCTTGGCCTGAAAACTTCTATTCCAAGAGCAAAATGTATGAAAGAAAATGGGTGTACATTTATCAAAGATCTGCATTCCACACTTAGTAGACCTAGGCTTAAGGGTTTCTGAAGAATTTGTTTTAAAGACTGGCTACATAAGTATTGTAAACTAGTGACCCCACACAATGAAGCCATATTGGACCCGGGCGTATAAAAAGCACAATCGTAGCAGATATAAACTAGCAAATGTTCTGCTTATCTCTTAATGTTTGAATTTGAGGAAAAAAAAGAATTTAACTCCTCGCTAAATAAACTAATGTGTGGCCCTTAGGTATTTCAATTTGACCAAAGGACTACAATTTGGTGGTCTATCTTGCAAAAGATTCACAAATATGGTTCCATCTTTTCCTCCCTCACAACTAGTATAATGGTTGAGCAACAGCTGATTATTTGTTTTGTCTATTGAATACAAGGACGAAACTGGTATCAGAAAGTTAGCCAAATTCATTTCTAAAGTAATTAAAATAATAAACAATAAATAGATAATGTACAGTATATATGCATAAATTAATGCCAATAATTCTTCCTTCCCAAGTTAGTGTGTTAATGATTGATATCTATGCATATTTTTCCTCTGCATGTCTTCACTGATTTTTCTCTACTCTACTTATCAATTTCTTAAAACAATTTAAAGCACTTTCGATCTGTATCACTTTCATATGAAAATGGAATGCCAACTTTTTCTGTTTTATATGTAGCTTTAATGTATGAGAGGTGAAAAATACTTTGTATTTACTTTGTCTGGAACCACATGGCCTATTATCTATCTAAAATTCCTTCCTCTTCAATTTCACACCTAAACAACTCCTCTGAACCCTTCCTTCCTGTCTACCTCCCTCCCCCTCCATCATATCTACTTTTTAACTTAGTTCCAACTTCTCCCTCCCCTCCCTACCTTCCCTTCCCCCCCCACCTTTCCCTCCCCCCTGCCTTCCTTCCTCCTCTCCTTCCTCCACTTCTCCCTCCCTCCCTCTCTTCTCCCTACCCTCCCAACTTACTCTATATTACTTAACTACTCTAATCTCACCACTCTCCCTCTTTCCCCTTTCTCACCTCTCTCTCTCTCTATCTCTCTTCCTCCCCTTCTTGCTCCCTCTGTTCTCTCCTCTTCCTTCCACCTCTTCTTTCTCCCCCATTTCCACTTCTCTCTCGCTTCCTTCCACCTTATCTCTCCTCCTACCCTTCCTTCTTTTTCTCCCACTCCCTCTCCCACTCTTGCCCCTCCCTTCCTTCCTCCTCTCTTTCCTCCTCTTCTCACCACTAACCACCTTCCCCTCCCTTCTTCCATTCCTCCTTCCTTCCATCTTAACTCCATCCTCTCTTCTTTCCTATTTTACTTAATCTTACTACTCAAACTTACTTACTTTCTTTCCTACTTTACTTAATATTACTACTCAATCTTACTTATTTACTTAACTTTTTATGCTCCAATACCTATATAAAACCTAACTAACTACCTATTCTATTTACCAACTAATTTAAATTTCCAAACCTACCTACTCTACCTACCTATTAAACTCTATAAACCAACTTACCTACTTTATCAACCTATCTAGCTGCTGAACCTACCTGTCTTTTACACTACCTACCTAGGTACCTACTCTACCAACCTACTGACTATACCCACCTACATAAACTACAAACATACATACTCTACATCCTACCAACCCTACTTAATCTTCAATCTCTTTTACCAACATATTCCACTCTACCTTCCTAATACACCTGCATACCTACTCTTCTGAGCTACCTACTCAACTGACCTATCTACTCTAACAACCTACTTACTCTTCCTACCTATTCTACCATTCTACTTGCTTGTCCTACCTGCTCCACCTTTCTCAACTACTGACCTATGTACCTCCCCTACTTTTTTTAATCCACATGCTGCTAAACACCTTATAACTTTCTCTACCCAACTAACCTATTATTTATTCTCAACTTCTTTTCCTGCCTTACCTACCTAACCAATGTACCCAATTTACTATCCTACCTACCTAATCAACCTACCCAATTTACTATCCTACCTACAAACTCTACTCAACCTACCTAACTTATCTACTTAACTCTTTACCGAATGACAAAATTTTAGACTGGCCCAAATTCAAAGCATTTGCAGACAACAAATTAACATGACTCAAAAGGTAAAATTTGTTCTGGGAGGGTAGAAAACATTGTGGGAAAAGGAGAAAATGCTGGTTACCATTTGCAGACAACAAAATTAGCATTACTCAAAAAATGAAATTTGTTCTGGAAGGGTAGAAAACATGGAGGGAAAAGGAGAAAATCTTGGTTACCAGCATT
The DNA here is from genome assembly GCA_946811185.2 of Hippopus hippopus. Classification (NCBI taxonomy): domain Eukaryota; kingdom Metazoa; phylum Mollusca; class Bivalvia; order Cardiida; family Cardiidae; genus Hippopus; species Hippopus hippopus. The sequence goes on from OX328101.1 coordinate 34,683,333, forward strand.
TTCTCCTTTTCCCACGATGTTTTAAAAGGCTTCTTTTTCAGGGTTGTGAAAGCCAGGGATTGTTTGGGAAAGAGTTAACTTCTCTACCATGTCTCTAATCCTACCTACTTACATCATTAAACCTACCTACTCTAATCAACTCTACCTATCTTAACTACCTAACCATCTGCAGTTATTACTTTACCCTGCAATCTACTCTACATAACTACTTATCTACTCTAACTACCTACTACCCCTCCCAATCCAAAACCCACCCATCCCTACCCAACCCCCCACCACCCCTCCAAAAACCCACCAACCCCCTCCTCCCAAACAAACCTTATCCATAACCAACCCATTCCATCCCCTTACAAAATATATCCATCCATTTCAAACCAACTTATTAACCAACCCACCTACCCTAAGAATGCCTTCCCTCTAAAATCTCTATTTATAACAATATGATGAAAATATATTTACATCATTATTTGAGAAGAGAAGAAGGGTCTACTAAAATGACATGTGGTTCCAGTATTCTTAGATTCAAAAGAAAAGGCTTGGACTCATATATTATGACTAGGGTTCTACAGCTGCAAGCAAAATGTCTTTGCTATAAACAAGTACTAAATTTACAACAGAGGAAAACACTCTGACTACATGTAAAATCCAGCAGTTAACAAAAAGGAAAAACTTTGGAAGGCCCACAAAATATTTATCTCAAACTATTTAGACATAGGCTTACCTCTAAATGTAAAATAACACATGAAGAAAAGTTTAGAAAGGTCTAAAAGCCATAATTAATTCCAAATTTGGTAGTCCCTGACCAACCTCTTTACATGATAAAACTTAAAGACTTGCTAAACTTGAAAGCAGTTTTTCACAAATCAAATCTAGCTGAAATGAGATTTTACTTTAAAACAGCTGAAAATATGTTTTCAAAAGCCACCCTCCAAAGGGTTGTTAAAAGAGGAGATTGTTCTTCATATGCTATATGGTTAAAAAAAGATTTCAAAATACTTTAACTAAAGGAAAAAATTGTTCAAATGGTGCATTTTTATTGTTAGACCAAATTTCACTCAAGTCTTATAATTTAAACAATCTTTGAGCAGACTCACTTTTGACCCAACAGCTATAATCTATATTATTATTATAAAAAGGTTCACAAAATGATACTACCAGATAATACAAGTTCTGGGCCTAATGGTCTCCATCAACAAGACTTCTTAAGTCTAAATATGTAAGCCTATGAAAAAGTTATGACCAATCAAGTAGGGCCAATTTTGACCTAGGGCTTTTTGTGATTATTATTTACTTTGGTTCACTTGCTACAGTTATTTCTAATCTATACACAAACATGCCAAATTTATTTGTATTTGATTCCAATTCTTTCTGTTCTGAAACAAAGCTGATGTTGACAATCAAACTTGCGAAGAAACTGTTTTCTGTCATTTCAAACACAAATCCTAACAATTGGAACAACTTTGATTTACTGTCTTCACATTCTTCTTAGTCTTAATTTTTGTTGCCAGACAAATAAATAATATCAGCAGGCATTTTTCAGTAATGTTATCAATTATTTACTTTTGTATTTAATATCCTTAACACCCATCTTTGCATGAGATATTCAATTGTTATTATTATCATTTTTTTTATTATTATTATTAATTCTGAATAACAGATCAAACTACATAAATCATTATGTTAGACTTGGATATTGAAAACTGAAATCTCCTACAACAATCTGTGAACATCTCTCATTGAGTGGTTTACTCGTAAATTTTCGGAATAAAGATCCTGAAAATCATACTTTGCACGAGATGAAAGATTATTTATATTTTCTTTTTTTTTCTACTTTGTGTTAGATCTTAGACACATCTTCAGATTAGAATGAGGGGGAATGAAATTTCCTTCACTATGGAAGAACACAATATTTTGGTAAAAATATGATAATTTATAACATTCTGTTGTTACAATTTCTTACACACAATCATACATCCTTTTTTTTTTTTTTCCTCTTTCTTTTTTTTTTCATAAAATATATCAATTTTTATTTCTTTTTTCGCTTATTTTTAATAAAAACATTGTCATCATTATGTTTCCTTGTAAACAAAAAATATTTCATTCTATTTTTTTCTTTGTATTTTTTTTATCCATTTTAATATTTTTTCAAACTTATTTTTTCATTTTTTACTTTTTTTTTAGAATGAATTTTTATTACTTCTTTTTTGTATACTTTTTAGCAAACAATTTTCATTCCTATTTTATTCAAAATGCTTTTATTATTATTATTATTATTTCCATAAAATATATCATTTTTTTTTTTTTTTTTCGCTTTTTTTCCCAACTTTTTTTTTTATTATTATTATTATCATTTATTATTAAATTTTTTTTTGTCTTCATAAAAATTTTAATTTCCATTTTCCCCCTCATTTTTAAAGTCTTGTCTTTTATGGGAACATTCTTGTAGTATGTCCATTTTTTAGTATCTCTACAAACATTAGGGCAAAGGATCAGTTTACCTTAACTTTAATTTCACTAATGCAATTTAATAAGAAAACCATCAGAAAGTAATTAACACAAAATACAGCCTCTTGAGTACTTATAAGTTCCTTGTATTATTTGACCTAGTCATATACTTTTCAATCAAAAGTGACCCAATTTCAAACTCAACTTTTTACGCTACATTTCATTAGCATTAGATTTAAAATGTGGGCACAAAAGGTTTTTCTACATGACCTTCTTTTCAGCTAGGTCAACTTATTTCAAAACTATTACCAAGGCAAATACTCTCACCACACTGCAGATATGTTGAACCATAAGGTAGCCCTTGGATAGAGTTCACATATGGTTTCTAAGGATTTCAAATTGTGATCTAATTTATGTCTCCTGGTAACAAAATTTCAACTACTCAGATTATCAAAACAAACTTTCTGACCAAAATTCATGAGCAATGGAGTATAAATGTGGCCTCTTGGGTGCACAAGTTTTTCTAAGATTGGATCATTTGACCTCCTGTTAACCCAAGTTGACCCACTTTCGTTGTCCAAGTTATTGTCAATATATTTCTGAAGAACTTGGCTATAGAAAACCTATAGAGTGTTTCCACTGCTTTTCTAAGGTGTGACATGTTAACTTTATCTATCACTGAAGGCAACACATTAAACATTTCCTAGATTGTATCAAGACCAACATACTGACCAAGTTTCATGAGCATTGAACTTAAAATATGGCTTCTTTTCAGAGCCTCAAACCCTATTTTATGAGTACTGAACTGTACAGGTCAGTTGTTTTTTGAGCATTGGACAACACATTTTGTCCAACATTTTGTCATCTAGTAAAGAATGCAAAACTTTCTTGTATCAAGATATGTAATATGGCCCATTTTGACAAGCTTTGCTCCATTTCAGTCCAATAGAATATTAAAAATGAGTGTCAGAAAAAAAAACCAGAAAAAAAAAACAGTTCCTAAATTAGTAACAACTTGTTCAATAACAGTTGCAAATCAAACTGCAGATTTTTTACTATTAAATTTTGATAAAAACTTCTATTTCTATTCCTTTCTTTGTATTGTGTTTGACACCATTTTCAACACAATTTCCATCTTACTGTGGCAGGAAGTGCCTTTATCCATGCATTCCTAGAGTTCTTTTAACTTTTCAACAGATGCTTCCCAATTCCCTGGCTGTTTTCTCACATACACATCCTCAAACAGTCAGGGCTGATAGAGCTAGGGATTCAAATCAGCCACCTTCTGGTCTCAAGTTCTGTATCCTACCAGGGCTTGGCCTGAAAACTTCTGTTCCAAGAGCAAAATGTATGGAAGAAAATGGGTGTACATTTATCAAAGATCTGCATTCCACACTTAGTAGAGGCTTAAGGGTTTCTGAAGAATTTGTTTTAAAGACTGGCTACATAAGTATTGTAAACTAGTGACCCCACACAATGAAGCCATATTGGACCCGGGCGTATAAAAAGCACAATCGTAGCAGATATAAACTAGCAAATGTTCTGCTTATCTCTTAATGTTTGAATTTGAGGAAAAAAAAGAATTTAACTCCTCGCTAAATAAACTAATGTGTGGCCCTTAGGTATTTCAATTTGACCAAAGGACTACAATTTGGTCTATCTTGAAAAAGATTCACAAAAATGGTTCCATCTTTTCCTCCCTCACAACTAGTATAATGGTTGAGCAACAGCTGATTATTTTTGTCTATTGAATACAAGGACGAAACTGGTATCAGAAAGTTAGCCAAATTCATTTCTAAAGTAATTAAAATAATAAACAATAAATAGATAATGTACAGTATATATGCATAAATTAATGCCAATAATTCTTCCTTCCCAAGTTAGTGTGTTAATGATTGATTTCTATGCATCTTTTTCCTCTGCATGTCTTCACTGATTTTTCTCTACTCTACTTATCAATTTCTTAAAACAATTTAAAGCACTTTCGCATCTGTATCACTTTCATATGAAAATGGAATGCCAACTTTTTCTGTTTTATATGTAGCTTTAATGTATGAGAGGTGAAAAATACTTTGTATTTACTTTGTCTGGAACCACATGGCCTATTATCTATCTAAAATTCCTTCCTCTTCAATTTCACACCTAAACAACTCCTGTGAACCCTTCCTTCCTGTCTACCTCCCTCCCCCTCCATCATACCTACTTTTTAACTTAGTTCCAACTTCTCCCTCCCCTCCCTACCTTCCCTTCCCCCCCCCCACCTTTCCCTCCCCCCTGCCTTCCTTCCTCCTCTCCTTCCTCCACTTCTCCCTCCCTCCCTTCTCCCTACCCTCCCAACTTACTCTATATTACTTAACTACTCTAATCTCACCACTCTCCCTCTTTCCCCTTTCTGACCTCTCTCTCTCTCTCTTCCTCCCCTTCTTGCTCCCTGTTCTCTCCTCTTCCTTCCACCTCTTCTTTCCTCCCCATTTCCACTTCTCTCTCGCTTCCTTCCACCTTATCTCTCCTCCTACCCTTCCTTCTTTTTCTCCCACTCTCTCTCCCACTCTTGCCCCTCCCTTCCTTCCTCCTCTCTTTCCTCCTCTTCTCACCACTAACCACCTTCCCCTCCCTTCTTCCATTCCTCCTTCCTTCCATCTTAACTCCAACCTCTCTTCTGTCCTATTTTACTTAATCTTACTACTCAAACTTACTTATTTTCTTTCCTACTTTACTTAATATTACTACTCAATCTAAATTTTTTACTGAACTTTTTATGCTACACTACCTATATAAAACCTAACTAACTACCTATTCTATTTACCAACTAATTTAAATTTCCAAACCTACCTACTCTACCTACATATTAAACTCTATAAACCAACTTACCTACTTTATCAACCTATCTAGCTGCTGAACCTACCTGTCTTTTACACTACCTACCTAGGTACCTACTCTACCAACCTACTGACTATACCCACCTACATAAACTACAAACATACATACTCTACATCCTACCAACCCTACTTAATCTTCAATCTCTTTTACCAACATATTCCACTCTACCTTCCTAATACACCTGCATACCTACTCTACTGAGCTACCTACTCAACTGACCTATCTACTCTAACAACCTACTTACTCTTCCTACCTATTCTACCATTCTACTTGCTTGTCCTACCTGCTCCACCTTTATCAACTACTGACCTATGTACCTCCCCTACTTTTTTTAATCCACATGCTGCTAAACACCTTATAACTTTCTCTACCCAACTAACCTATTATTTATTCTCAACTTCTTTTCCTGCCTTACCTACCTAATCAATGTACCCAATTTACTATCCTACCTACCTAATCAACCTACCCAATTTACTATCCTACCTACAAACTCTATTCAACCTACCTAACTTATCTACTTGACTCTTTACTGAATGACAAAATTTTAGACTGGTCCAAATTCAAAGCATTTGCAGACAACAAATTAACATGACTCAAAAGGTAAAATTTGTTCTGGGAGGCTAGAAAACATTGTGGGAAAAGGAGAAAATGCTGGTTACCATTTGCAGACAACAAAATTAACATTACTCAAAAAATGAAATTTGTTCTGGAAGGGTAGAAAACATGGAGGGAAAAGGAGAAAATCTTGGTTACCAGCATTTTCTCCTTTTCCCACGATGTTTTAAAAGGCTTCTTTTTCAGGGTTGTGAAAGCCAGGGATTGTTTGGGAAAGAGTTAACTTCTCTACCATGTCTCTAATCCTACCTACTTACATCATTAAACCTACCTACTCTAATCAACTCTACCTATCTTAACTACCTAACCATCTGCAATTATTACTTTACCCTGCAATCTACTCTACATAACTACTTATCTACTCTAACTACCTACTACCCCTCCCAATCCAAAACCCACCCATCCCTACCCAACCCCCCACCACCCCTCCAAAAACCCACCAACCCCCTCCTCCCAAACAAACCTTATCCATAACCAACCCATTCCATCCCCTTACAAAATATATCCATCCATTTCAAACCAACTTATTAACCAACCCACCTACCCTAAGAATGCCTTGCCTCTAAAATCTCTATGTATAACAATATGATGAAAATATAGTTACATCATTATTTGAGAAGAGAAGAAGGGTCTACTAAAATGACATGTGGTTCCAGTATTCTTAGATTCAAAAGAAAAGGCTTGGACTCGTATGTTATGACTAGGGTTCTACAGCTGCAAGCAAATTGTCTTTGCTATAAACAAGTACTAAATTTACAATTGAGGAAAACACTCTGACTACATGTAAAATACAGCAATTAAAAAAACAAACAATTTTGTTGAAATGATATACCCCGCCGAAAAAGACCTTTTTTGATACAAACATATTAGAGGTATTGTGTGTTGCATGAACATGTGGCCTTTTTGTTAATGGTCCATGATAAAATTACACATTAAGCCCCCTTTTTCCATGGCACAGCATTTCATTAAATGAAAAATATATAAACAGTCCATAATGAGATTATACATTAAGCCCCCTTTTACCATAACATGGCATTTTATTAAATGAAAACAAATGATGAAAATATACATCAAGCCCCCTATTTCCATGACACGTCATTATATATAAAAGAAAATTGTATCAATGGACTATCCTAAGGAAGACATGCATGAAGTTTCATAAATGTTTGTCAAGGACTTTAGAAGATATCTGTCCAGGCGGACGAATGGGCAAACAAACTGTTATTGGTCCATAATGAAATTATACATTTAGCCCCCTTTTTTCATGACATGGCATTTCATGAAATAAAATCAAATAACTATTGTCTGTGGCTTCATAAAGATGAAGTTTAATTACATTTTGTCCTGTAGTGAAAGAGATATTGGTCCATAATGAAAATATATGTCAAGCCCCCTTTTTCCATGACATAACATTTAATGAAAAAAGGTAAAATACTGATATCGGCAGACTATCATAAGGAACACACGTATGAAGTTTTATAAATTTTCGTCAAGGATTTTGAGTTAGAGAGATATTGATCCATAATGGAAATCTAAATGAAGCCCCCTTTTTCTGTGACACCATATTGAATATCAAAAAAGCCAAAAAAAACTCAATATCGGAGGACATCATAAGGAACACCTGTATGAATTTCTATTACTTTTTGTCTAGGATTTATAAGATATCTGCTAGGTTGGCGTTACCGATCGCCAAAATCGCCAATGGCGATTAGATTTTACAGCTGGCGACTAAAAACACAAAAAGGGCTGATACTGGCGATTGTAAAAAATGTGACAAGATAAATCGCCAACCATGAAGTTCTTATCAGTTTTGTATATTGGACACTTCCTAAACTGTGAAATCAGCGTACGTCAACTTGATCATCATGTATCCTAAGCTGAAAACCCTTGCATCTCCCTTAACTATCCGATAGACGAAAACCCGATAACAGTCGCCCTAATCAAGTTACCGGGTAGTCTTGTTCTATACATAGAATCCATGAGCAATCGCAATTTTTTGGACGCAATACTGCTGAACGAATTAATCTACTTTTTACTTCCGTTTATCAAGTAAATTTGACAGCATCGCGGTATTTTTCCTGAAATACTTGACCTTTTTAAGCCTTATGTGGCCTTATTACTATTAGATTATTTTCTAGTAATTTCTTTGGTGGTAAAAAACCAATGAAGACTAGATCCATATTTCGCCAAAGGATAATTATTGTTGCCCGATAATTTTTTGTGATCGGCAGCTTCAACTTCAAGAAGGGTTAAGCGTGCAACGATATTTCTTGAATCATTTTAACGACAAAGCAGACATTTTGTGACAAATTTAATCAAAATTGGATCATACATATCTGTTGCAATGCATGAAACTTATGATTGGTTGGATGAAAATCAAATAGCTGTATAGCAGATGGCACAATTTTAGACTCGCTCAGATTGAAAGAATTTGCAGACGACAATTTTAATCTAGCCCATGATGTGTTTTAATTATGTCTTTGCAAAGGAAGAAATCATTGTGGGAAAAGGAGAAAATGCTGGTTACAACCATTTTCACCGTTTCCTAGCATTTGAAATTGTCTTCTGTCTCAGGGTCATTCAAACTGGGGGTTGTGTTGTGAAGGGTTAGGCCTGATTATAATACACACTGTTGAATTTATGAAACTTTAAATCATTCTTCAGCCTTCAAGCACAGAATTTGTAGCTGACTTTTGATGTTTCAATATCCGGCTCTCTATTGCGTGTAAAGGGACCATCAGAAATGTTTAAAAGAACTGAAAGACAAATTATATCAGTGAGGCAAGGCTGTAGATCTAGCTTCATGTTGATCATAAATGACCAAGTCATGAAATACTTTAAAAATGGCCAGGTCTCAGTGATTAGGTTCACTGACTGAACCCGGGTTTCTAAAGACCGACAAAAATTTTGGCTACTAAAAATTTTTGCCTAGCACAAACCTAGTATCTGTACGGAAAAACGGACAAAGAGATGGTCATTGGTCCATGATGAAATTATACATTTAGCCCCCTTTTTTCATGACGTGGCATTTCATGAAATAGAAACAATTATCTATTGTCTGTAGCTTGTAATAAACATTATAAAAGTGAAGTTTCGTAATATTTTATCCTGCAGTTAAAGAGATCCTGGTCCATGATGAAAATATACATCAAGCCCCCTTTTACCATGACATGGCATTAAAAAAGCGTATATAACTGTGGTGTTGCATGGTCAATCTAGGTGGAAGTTTTTGTCCTGCATTTGAAAATGGTGGTCGATAGATGTGACAAGTTCGATGTAAAAACTGTATTGTTTTCAAGATAAGACTGAAAACAACAAAAATTCACTCAACCGCGTAACTTAAAATCACTCCCAGTCGGCCATTTTGCACCGAATCAAAAAAATAAAAAAATCATCTCGGCGGAATTGGTTATTGTACACACATATAAAGTTTCACGAAATTCTGTCCAATGGTATTGCAGATATTCTCCAGGACGGACACACGGAGGGACGGACGCTAAAACTATATCCCTCCGCCTTCAGTAGGGGATAAAAATACTTTGAAAGGCCAACAAAACAATTATCTCAAACTATTTAGACATAGGCTTACCTCTGTATGTAAAATAACATATGAAGAAAAGTTTAGAAAGGTCTAAAAGCCATAATTTATTCCAAATTTGGTAGTCCCTGAACAACCTCTTTACATGATAAAACTTAAAGACTTGCTAAACTTGTAAGCAGTTTTTAACAAATCAAATTTAGCTGAAATGAGATTTCACTTTAAAACAGCTGGAAATATGTTTTCGAAAGCCACCCTCCGAAGGGTTGTTAAAACAGGAGATTGTTCCTCAAATGCTTTATGGTTTCTTAAAAGATTTCAAAATACCTTAACTAAAGGAAAATGTTCAAATGGTGCATTTTTATTGTTAGACCAAATTTGTTTGTTTGTTTGAATGGTGTTTTACGCCGCTTTCAAGATTATTTCAGTCATATCATGGCGACAGCTCACATACTCATGTTTTCCTGGGTTTCACCAGTACTAGGCTGGAGACAAAATTTGACTCAAGTGTTATAATTTAAACAATCTTTGAGCAGACTCACTTTTGACCAAACAGCTATAATTTATATTACTGTAAATCACTTTAAATTAGCGAGAACTTTATTTCGCGAGTTTGTCCCATTTTCCCTATTTTTATTTTTTCGTGTTTTTTTAATTAGTGACTTTCCAATGTGCTCTAAACCGGAAGTGGGTCATTTATTTCAGGAAGTATTTTGCCGAAAATATGTTGGTTATTTTACGGAGGAATATGCAGAAACAGAAAATAAATTATGCAATATCATAAAAAGAACTGATCTGTTAAAATATTTTTTACACAAAGATGACTGTTGGTGTATTTAAGCAGACGAATTTTTGCAAAAAATCTAAGAATGATTTTTTCTATATTTTTTGCAACATTTCTCAAACTCTTCATTTATTTTCCTAAAGATATGGGCAAGACCGCTAAATCAGGGTGTACCACCACCCAAACATTAACTTCCTTTGATCTGTGGTTAACGGAATGGGGTTTTAACCAGATTCTTCCAATAAAGTAATGTAGATAATTGTGTTCACCCATTTGTGTAGTGTGTATTGTTTGTCACTTTGAATGGTTCATTTTTCACACATTACGACAGCGCCTTTATTTTCACAAGTTTGAGAAGAAGATAATTATCACATATATTGAGTTGATAAGAAATGAATTGGACCTACAATGGACACAGCGTGCGTTATGCATGTTTGATATTTACAAGGCCTATCAAGACGAAGAACTTCAAGACATAATGAAAAGAAATATTATTCAATGGTTTACATTCCTTCAAGTTGCACAGTCCATTTTCAGCCATTAGATGTGGCCATTAATGCACAATTTAGATTTTAAATGAAGTCATGTTTTGAAGACTTATATGCAGATGAGATCTCAAAACAAGTAACTAGTAATGAACAGCTAATCTCAATCAATATGTCTGTTGATACGTGTCTTTCTAGGGTAAAACCACTGCATGCAAAATGGTTGGTAAAATTACTTCAAACGCTTGGAAACGATGAAAATAATATTAGGAGAGGATTGGTTCAAGGAGGCACTGAAAGTGACTGAAAGGGACATAACTTTTGTAATTTAGAGGCCATTATGAAAAAGTTACATTTTCTTTGATGTATGTTGCGATGCGTGATGTATTTATTTCTTGGAATTATGATTGTATGAAGTTTTTTATGAAGATTTGATTAGTTTGATATAAGTAGGGATATCCATTGTCAGAGCTGTTTCTTCTTAACACACAGAGCTGAGGTCTAGCGGTACGGTAATATGTGGATACAATTTCGGACATGATAGTTTCAAGATAGTACATAAACTTCCTGTGAGTCTATTTCTGTTATCAATATTTCACTAGAACCTTGAATTCACTAAGAGAAAAACTCGCGAATATTAGCGAAAATTAAGTTCTTGTGGGAAAAAAAGTGATTTACAGTATCATTATAAAACGGTTCACATATACCAGATAATACAAGTTCTGGGCCTAATGGTCTCCATCAACAAGACTTCTTAAGTCTCAATACATAAGCCTATGAAAAAGTTATGACCAACCAAATAGGGCCAATTTTGACCTAGGGGCTTTTTATGATTATTGTTTACTTTGGTTCACTTGCTACAGTTATTTATTATCTATACACAAACATGCCAAATTTATTTGTATTTGATCCTATTCTTTCTGTTCTGAAACAAAGCTGATGTTGACAATCAAACTTGCTAAGAAACTGTTTTCTGTCATTTCAAACACAAATCCTAACAATTGAAACTAATTTAATTTGCTGTCTTCACATTCTTCCTAGTCTTAATTTTTGTTGCCAGACAAATAAATAATATCAGCAGGCATCTTTCAGTAATGTTATCAATTATTTAATTTTGTATTTAATATCCTTAACACCCATCTTTGCATGAGACATTCAATTATCATCATCTTTTTATTATTGTTATTCTTTAATTCTGAATAACAGATCAAATTACATGAATCACTGTTAGACATGGATATTGAAAACTGAAATCTCCTACAACAATCTGTGAACGTCTCTCATTGAGTGGTTTACTTGTATATTTTCAGAATAAAGATCCTGAAAATCGTACTTCACATGAGATGAAGGATTATTTATATTTTTTTCTACTATGTCTTAGATCTTATACACATCTTCAGATTAGAATGGGAAGGACTGAAATTTCCTTCACTATGGAAGAACACAATATTTTGGTAAAAATATGATAATTTGTAACATTCTGTAGTCACAATTCCTTACACATAATCACAACCACACGCCTTTTTTTTTTTTTCCTTTTTCCTTTTTTTTTTTTTTTTTCATAAAATATATCAATTTTTATTTCTTTTTTGGCCTATTTTTAATAAAAACATTGTCATCATTATGTTTCCTTTTAAACGAAAATATTTCATTTTTTTTCTTTGTATTCTTTATTTATATAATATACTTTGTTTTTTTTTTTATTTACTTTTTTATTTCTTTTTTTTTTTCAAACTTACTATTTCATTTTTTTACTTTTTTTTTTCTTTGAATTTTTATTACTTTTTTTGTATAGTTTTAGCAAACAACTTTCATTCATGTTTTATTCAAAATGCATTAATTAATCTTTTTTTTTAGCTTTTTTTTCCAACTTTTTTGCCTTATTATTCTTTATTATTACAATTTTTTTTGTCTTTATAAAAAATTTCAATTTCCATTTTCCCCCCTCATTTTTAAAGTCTTTTTTGTTGTTATCTTTTATGGGAACATTCTTGTAGTTTGTTCATTTTTACAAGGATATTTTCTAAATTACCTGCTGATACTTGCACCCAGAAAGTAATGAACTGGGATAAAGTGCATTATGTATTTTTGTATTCAGTCATCACTCTAGGTATTTACCTTGAAAATAGTGCAGCAAGTTCTGACTGATTGTAAAAGTCAGTGATGATATTGTGTACCTCACAAATATGTCAATGAAAATTTTGTCCTTTGCAATACATACACCCATTATCAGGCAATATAATGTCATTTCTTTGAGGAAACATCATACTTAGTATCTCTACAAATATTAGGGCAAAGGATCAGTTTACCTTAACTTTAATTTCACTAATGCAATTTAATAAGAAAACCATCAAAAAGTAATTAACACAAAATATAGCCTCTTGAGTGCTTATAAGTTCCTTGTATTTTTTGACCTAGTCATATACTCTTCAATCAGAGGTGAACTGATTTCAAACTCAACTTTTTTAGCTACATTTCATTAGCATTGGATTTTAAAATGTGGGCACAAAAGGTTTTTCTACATGACCTTCTTTTCAGCTAGGTCGACTGATTTTAAAACTATTACCGAGGCAAATACTCTCATCACACGGCAGATAGGATGGACCACAAGGTAAGCCCTTAGATAGAGTTCACATATTGTTTCTAAGGATTTCAAATTGTGGCCTACTTTATGACTCCCTGTAACAAAACTTCATCTACTCAGATTATCAAAACAACCTCTCTGACCATAGACCTAGGGATTCAAATCAGCCACCTTCTGGTCTTAAGTTCTGTATGCTACCAGGGCTTGGCTTGAAAACTTCTATTCGAAGGACAAAATATATGAATGAAACTGGGTGTACATTTATCAAAGATCTGCATTCCACACTTATTAGACCTAGGCTTAAGCGTTTTTGAAGAATTTTTTTTAAAGACTGGCTACATAAGTATTGTAAGCTAGTGACCCAACGGGATGGAGCCATATTGGACCCGGGTGTATAAAAAGCACATTCGTAGCAGATGTAAACTAGCAAATGTTCTGCTTATCTCTTAATGTTTGGATTTGAGGAAAAAAGAATTTAACTCATCGCTAAATAAACTAATGTGTGGCCCTTAGGTATTTCAATTTGACTAAAGGACTATAATTTGGTTTATCTTGCAAAAGAGTCACAAAAATGGTTCCATCTTTTCCTCCCTCACAACTTGTATAATGGTTGAGCAACAGCTGATTATTTGTATTGTCTATTGAATACAAGGACGAAACTGGTATCAGAAAGTTAGCCAAATTTTTCCAAAGTAATTAAAAAAATAAACAATAAATAAAGATAATGTACAGTATATATGCATGAATTAATACCAATAATTCTTCCTTCACAAGTTAGTGTCTTAATGTTTGATTTCTATGCATCTATTTCCTCTGCATGTCTTCACTGATTTTTCTGTATTCTACGTATCAATTTCTTAAAACAACTTAAAGCATTTTCACATCTGTATCACTTTCATGTGAAAATGGAATGCCAACTTTTTCTGTTTTATATGTAGCTTTAATATTGTATGAGAGGTGAAAAATACTTTGTATTTAACTTGTCTCGAACCACATGGCCTAATATCTATATAAAATTCCTTCCTCTTCAATTTCACCCCTAAACAACTCCACTGAACACTTCCTTCCTGTCTTCCTCCCTCCCCCCCTCCATCATACCTACTTTTTAACTTGGTTCCAACTTCCGCCTCCCCTCCCTACCTTCCCTTCCCCTGTCCTCTCCCTCCCCCTGCCTTCCTTCCTCCTCTCCTACCCTCTCAACTTACTCTATATTACCTAACTACTCTAATCTCACCAATCTCCCTCTCTCCCCTTTCTCACCTCTCTCTCTCTCTCCCTCCCTCTTTCTCTCTCTTTTGCTCCATCTCTCTTCCTCCCCTTCTTGCTCCCTCTGTTCTCTCCTCTTCCTTCCACCTCTTCTTTCTCCTCCATTTCCACTTCCCTCTCGCTTCCTTCCACCTTATCTCTCCTCCTATACTTCCTTCTTTTACTCTCACTCCCTCTCCCGCTCTTGCCCCTCCCTTCCTTCCTCCTCTCTTTCCTCCTCTTCTCTCCACTTACCACCTTTCCCTCCCTTCTTCAATTCCTTCCTTCCTTCTGAACTCCATCCTCTCTTACTTTACTTAATATTACTACTCAGTCTTACTTATTTACTTGACTTTTTATACTACACTACCTACATAAAACCTACCTAACTTACCTATTCTATTTACCAACTAATTTAAATTTCCAAACCTACCTACACTTCCTACCTATTGAACTCTATAAACCAACTTATCTACTTTATCAACCTATCTAGCTGCTGAACTTACCTATTAAACTCTATAAACCAACTTACCTACTTTATCAACCTATCTAGCTGCTGAACCTACCTATCTGTCTTTTACACTACCTACCTAGGTACCTACTCTACCAACCTACTGACTATACCCACCTACATAAACTACAAACATACATACTCTACATCCTACCAACCCTACTTAATCTTAAATCTCTTTTACCAACATATTCCACTCTACCTTCCTAATACACCTGCATACCTACTCTACTGAGCTACCTACTCAACTGACCTATCTACTCTAACAACCTACTTACTCTTCCTACCTACTCTACCATTCTACTTGCTTGTCCTACCTGCTCCACCTTTATCAACTACTGACCTATGTACCTCCCCTACATTTTTAATCCTCATACTGCTAAACACCTTACAACTTTCTCTACCCAACTAACCTATTATTTATTCTCAACCTTCTTTCCCTGCCTTACCTACCTAATCAACCTACTCAATTTACTATCCTACCTACCCAATAAACCTACCCAATTTACTATCCTACCTACAAACTCTACTCAACCTACCTAACTTATCTACTTAACTCTTTACCAAATGACAAAATTTTAGACTGGTCCAAATTCAAGGTATCTGCAGACAACAAATTAACATGACTCAAAAAGTGAAATTCATTTTTGGAGGGTAGAAAACATTGTGGGAAAAGGAGAAAATGCTGGTTACCAGCATTTTCTCCTTTACCCATGATGTTTTCAAAAGGCTTCTTTTTCAGTGTCATGAAAACCAGGGATTGTTTGGGAAAGAGTTAACTTCTCTACCATGTCTCTAATCCTACCTACTTACATCATTAAACCTACCTACTCTAATCAACTCTACCTATCTTAACTACCTAACTATCTGCAATTACTACTTTACCCTACAATCTACTCTACATAACTACCTAAACTACTTATCTACTCTAACTACCAACTACCCCTCCCAACCAAAAACCCACCCATCCCTACCCAACCCCCCACCCATCCCTACCCAACCCCCCACCCACCTCCAAAAACCCACCTATCCCCCCCTCCCAAACAAGCCTAACCCTTAACTAACCTATTCCATCCCCTTACAAAATATATCCATCCATTTCAAACCAACTTATTAACCAACCCACCTACCCTAAGAATGCCTTCCCTCTAAAATCGCTATGTATAACAATATGATGAAAATATAGTTACATCATTATTTGAGAAGAGAAGAAGGGTCTACTAAAATGACATGTGGTTCCAGTATTCTTAGATTCAAAAGAAAAGGCTTGGACTCATATGTTATGACTAGGGTTCTACAGCTGCAAGCAAAATGTCTTTGCTATAAACAAGTACTAAATTTACAATAGAGGAAAACACTCTGACTACATGTAAAATACAGCAGTTAAAAAAAGAAAAAACTTTCGAAGGCCCACAAAACAATTATCTCAAACTATTTAGACAAAGACTTGCCTCTATACAGTGGAACCCCGTTAGAACGAACTTCGCTAAAGCGCAGACCCTATTATAACGCGGGTGTCCTATGGCTCCCAAAATTTCGGGGGGGTTGACCATTTTCGAGTCTGATCCGAATCCACCGTTTCTCTGATAAGAATCCTCAATGTAAAAAACAAAACCACCTATCGACCGAATACTGATGGAAAATCGATATCGTGTGCATAATGTGACAATTTTTCACACCTTTACCTTGTTGATACCTTTTATCACCTATGGCTGTGCACAATTGCTTTGTTTGACAAATACATGCACAGTAGGTAACAAAAGGACTTCATCCCATAATTGTCTTTGCATAAAATACACAATCTTACATTATACAGACTTTACATCAATATGTCTGTATGTAGATCGTTAACGGCCATATCGAATGTTCCGTAACTCGCAAATGTATTCGGACACCCTAAATGTTCGGACACATTAAATTATTGTCAAAAAATATTTTATGTCAAGTTCTAACTTCAGATAGTCCGAACATTAAGGAATGATAAATACTTGGACAGACTGAAAAATATATTTTCCAAAACACCTGACTTTTAATTTTTGGAAAATACTCTAGATAGGATGATCGGCTGCATGGTAAATGCACAATTGTACATCGTGCGTAAATCCATCATGTACATGAAACCTTCGAGAGTCGAGTCAACCAACAGTAATTCTCAGTCTTGAAACTACACACACACAAAAAAAAACATGAGACACTCAGTTACCTTTTATGTAAGAAATACCTCTTCACAGTGGAAAGAGAAGATTACGATCAGAGATCAGACAAGACATTTAGTCTACAGTCTGATCTTGATTTACAGAGGCCTCTACCTTCAGCAACTTAAGTCCTGAAAGAAGCGCAAGGGTTAAATCTTTCCTGACTTTTCGATGTTATGTAAGCAGTTTTGCCATTTTTCACGTTTTCTAAATGCATCTTCTGCAGAAGCATGAAAAGTCGTTCCTTACAGGGAAATGGTTGAAGCCCTGTGTTGTCCCCTTGATTACAAAAATAAAGCATTGTTGAATACAAAACCTTGTTTCTCTTCTTCATTTATCCGTAATTAATCCAGTTAACTTTAGCATCAAATCATGCATTCTTTTATCTCGGTCACAACAAAATTTTCAGAAAATAGCCGAATGACTCTCTTTTTACCGACTACACAACACATGTGACACGACTGGGGTGTTCTTGCAATAATCATTACGATACACAGAAGGGCTGTATCAGAGCATATAAGGCAGGCGGGATACTGGCTTGATCGTTTAGTTTTGATAGGAGGTCAGCCCATAACCAGGTGTAAATTCTTCGGGCAAAACAGTTTAAGTGTGTACGACAAACACTTGCACTTACAACCCTCTCGCTTTCAATTATTGGTGTGTTATGTCATACATGTACCCCTAATGCAAACTTTTCTGCAAACATTAATTGTGTGGATACACGACTGGTGTGAAATCTTTACAGATGGAAAGTTAAATGTTTATGGTCGTATTTAATCTTTCATTGCCCATGGCAGGATGACATTTCTTAACTCTTTACCAAACTACAAAATTTTCGACATGTCCAAATTCAAAGCATTTGCAGACGACGAAAAAAGTGAGCCAAATTTGAAATCCTTTCATCGAAGGGTAGAAACAACGTGGTGAAAGGAGGAAATGCTGGTTTCCAGAATTTTCTCATTTTTTCTACATGCTTTTCAAAAGCTTTCTTTCTCAGGGTCGTTAAAGTGTGGTAAAGGGTTCAAGTCTTTGCAGACGGTGTAAATAAATACCAGACTTCATAGAACGCGCAGTCTGATCTTTGATCTATACCATCCGCAGGTGAACTATGATCGAAATCATATTCGTAGAAAGCTACTTCTGTTTTGCCTAAAAATGGTAAGAACATACTTAGGACCCGTTTATTTCAAGATAGAAGACCTGTCCACACAGGATCTATATTACAAACAGTTTAGATTCCTCCACCGATCTACATTACAAACAGTTTAGATCCCTCCACCATAGTCTAATTTATAGACCCTGCTGCATGCTGTTTTTCATTTTGACTTTCATCATGTATGGGGGTCTTGTCTCGTTTTATTATTGAAAGCAATTTTGTTAGTCATAGTCGATTAGGGTTCGTGATGCAATCGTCAACATGATTGAAAAACATGGCGGCGGCACCGTCTGCAATCCAACATGATACCGTTTTATTTAATTTCGGAATGAACCTGGCTGTAATTCAGCAAAACAGCCACTGAATAATTTCTAATAAAAATGGTCCTAAAGGTAAAATAAGTTCTTTTACGTAGTTGTAACGTTGTTTGAATGACCATATTTGGTAATAGAAACTAACTGGGAATCGTTTAGACGTTACGTGCAAAAGAATCTAAATTGTTTAATGTCCGATAAATAAATGTTTAAACGTGAATACGCATGTCTATGTTTAAGTATTTGGAACATTACTATTTCATTTTTGTCTGAATATATTGGCGAATAACAGTAATTAATAATTAAAGCTATAGTTCTGGCAAGGGTTGGCGGATGGGTCGCGGGTAGTGGGGGGGGGTGCCAGCGCTATATACTTAACCCCGGATATAACGCTGTTGCCGATCGTGGCTCCCACCGACAGCGTTATAACAGGGTTCCACTGTGTGTAAAATAACACATGAAGAAATGTTTAGAAAGGTCATTCCAAATTTGGTAGTCCCTGACCACCCTCTTTACATGATAAAACTTGAAGACTTGCTAAACTTGAAAGCAGTTTTTAACAAATCAAATCTAGCTGAAATGAGATTTCACTTTAAAACAGCTGGAAATATGTTTTCAAAAGCCACCCTCCGAAGGGTTGTTAAAAGAGGAGATTGTTCTTCGTATGCTTTATGTTCTCTTAAAAAATTTTGAAATACCTTAACTAAAGGGAAAATTTGTTCTAATGATGCATTTTTATTGTTAGACCAAATTTGACTCGAGTAATATAATTTAAACAATGTTTGAGCAGACTTACTTTTGACCCAACAGCTATAATTTATATATTATCATTATAAAAAGGTTCACAAAATGATACTACCAGATAATACAAGTTCTGGGCCTAATGGTCTCCATCAACAAGATTTCTTAAGTCTCAATATGTAAGCCTATGAAAAAGTTATGACCAATCAAGTAGGGCCAATTTTGACCAAGGGGCTTTTTGTGATTATTGTTTACTTTGGTTCACTTGCTACAGATATTTATTGGCTATACACAAACATGCCAATTTTACTTGTATTTGATTCCAATTCAGTCTGTTCTGAAACAAAGCTGATGTTGACCAAACTTGCTAAAAACTGTTTGCTGTCATTTCAAACACAAATCCTAACAATTGAAACTAATTTGATTTACTGTCTTCACAATCTTCTTAGTCTTAATTTTTGTTGCCAGACAAATAAATAATATCAGCAGACATCTTTCAGTAATGTTTACTTTTGTATTTAATATCCTTAACACCCAACATTGAATGAGAAATTCAGTTGTTATTATTATCATTTTTTTATTATTATAATTCTTTAATTCTGAATAACAGATCAAATAACGTGAATCATTATGTTAGACATGGATATTGAAAACTGAAATCTACAACAATCTGTGAACATCTCTCATTGAGTGGTTTACTCGTATATTTTCAGAATAAAGATCCTGAAAATCATACTTTGCATGAGATGAAGGATTATTTATATTTTTTCTCTACTACGTCTTAGATCTTAAACACATCTTCAGATTAGAACGAGAAGGACTAAAATTTCCTTCCCTATAGAAGAACACAATATTTTGGTAAAAATACGATAATTTATAACATTCTGTTCTCACAATTTTGTACACACAATCACAATCACACACCTTTTTTTCCCTTTTTCTTTTTTTTTCATAAAATATATCAATTTTCATTTCTTTTTTGGTCTATTTTTAATAAAAAACATTGTCATCATTACGTTTCATGGTAAAGAAAAAAAGATATATATGTGTGTGTGTGTGTGTGTGTGTGTGTGTGTGTGTGTGTGTATTCTTTTTTTTTCTTCACTTTTTTTTTTTAAACTTATTATTTCATTTTTTACTCTTTTTTTAGAATGAATTTTTTTTATTACTTTTTTTTTCATAGTTTTTAGCAAACAATTTTCATTCATATTTTATTCAAAACACATTGATTAATCTTTCTTTTTTTTTTTATTATTTGCATAAATTATATCATTTTTTTTTTTTCAGTTTTTTTTATCTGTTTTTTTTTTATTATTATAACTTTTTTTTGTCTTTCTAAAAATTTTAATTTCTATTTTCCCCCTCATTTTTAAAGTCTTTTTTGTTGTTATCTTTTATGGGAACATTCTTGTACTATGTACATTTTTACAAGGATATTTTCTGAATTACCTGCTGATACTTGCACTCAGAAAGTAATGAACTGGGATAAAGTGCATTATGTATTTTGGTATTCATTCACCACTTTAGTTATTTACTTTGAAAATAGTGCAGCAAGTTCTGACTGATTGTAAAAGTCATTGATGATATTGTGTACCTTATAAATATGTCAATGAAAATTATGTCCTTTGCAAAAATACATACACCCATTATCAGGCAATACAATGTCATTTCTTTGAGGAAACATCATACTAAGTATCTCTACAAACATTAGGGCAAAGGATCAGTTTACCTTAACTTTAATTTTACTAATGCAATTTAATAAGAAAATCATCAAAAAGTAATTAACAAAAATATAGCCTCTTGAGTGCTTATAAGTTCCTTGTATTATTTGACCTAGTCATATACTTTTCAATCAGAGGTGACCCAATTTCAAACTCAACTTTTTTAGCTACATTTCATTAGCATTGGGTTTAAAATGTGGGCACAAAAGGTTTTTCTATATGACCTTCTTTTCAGCTAGGTCGACTTATTTTAAAACTATTACCAAGGCAAAAACTCTCACCACACTGCAGATGTGGTGGACCATAAGGTAGCCCTTGGATAGAGTTCACATATGGTTTCTAAGGATTTCAAATTGTGACCTAATTTATGACTCCCGGTAACAAAACTTCAACTACTCAGATTATCAAAACAAACTTTCTGACCAAAATTCATGAGCAATGGAGTATAAATGTGGCTTCTTGGGTGCACAAGTTTTTCTAAGATTTGATCATTTGACCTCCTGTTAACCTAAATTGACCCACTTTCAAAACAGACAGACACAGCACAATCAAAAAAGCTCACCTTGAGCACTTCATGCTCAAGCGAGCTAAAAATTGCAGGAAAAAAGCACTAGCCTGTATTCAAAGAGTCAGACATATATAATTACCTGGTAAAGACAGCTGGGCTTTGATTCTAATGCATATATTGTGGTATTCACTGTTTTTTATCACAGACGGATGTTCTGCTATAAGAGGTTGTGGAGGTTTTTCTTTTATAACTGCAATATAAAACATAAATAAATAATTTCAGTGTTGCTGGAAGCCTGGTAATTGTTTGCCCCGATGGTCCTGTATGGCTCCACTGGCTAATAAGTACAAACCATACATACCAAACATTACAATTTTAGGCCAAATGGTTTTGAACAAGAAGACTACCGTAATTCTCCAATGTATTCGAACAGAAAAAAATAATTATTTTTTTGTGTAGTCCAATTCTTTAGGTGACTTTTGAAAACATTACGAGAAAAGAAGAAACTGCTCATATAACATAAACAAGAGGGCCATGATGGCCCTGTATCGCTCCACTGGCTATTAAGTAAAAACACTACAAGCCAAACGTTTTTTGACGGATCAAAATTTTACGAACAGTTTTTGAAAAGGGTCACCCAAGGAACAATCCTGTGAAATTATTTCGAAATCTGACCAGCGGTTTCAGAGAAGAAGAATTTTGAAGAATTCCTTCATTTCTATATGGTGCAAGAAGCCCCCATTCACCAGAGCCACATTTTTTGACGGATCAAAATTTTACGAACAATTTTTAAAAAGGGTCACCCAAGGAGCATATCTGGGAAATTATTTCAAAATCTGACCCGTGGTTTCAGAGGAGAAGATTTTTAAAGAATTCCCTAAAAAATTCCATTTGGTTGCAATGGCAACCAGAGTTTTTGATGGAATCAAATTCTGTGAACAGTTTTTAAAGAGGACCTTCCAAGGAACATTCCAGCCAAGTTTGGTCCAAATCCGCCCAGTGGTTTAGGAGGAGTTGATGTTTAAAGAATTGTTGACGACACACGACGGACACCAGGTGATCCTAAAAGCTCCCCTTGAGCACGTTGTGCTCAAGTGAGCTAAAAAGTTAACATACGGATGGACGCACAACGGACAACGGGCCATAACATAAGCCTGCTGGCCTTTGGCCAGTGGAGCTAAAAAACTTGTCTAGCACCAATCATGTATCACTGCAGCTTGATAATCAAGGGAGGTAAATAGTAACGAACTTTATCTTTCATAAAAAGAGTTATTTCCCTTGATTAATGTTTAAATTGAAGTGACAATATTTTGAAGCCCATGTTAAACTTGCGATCCCTGGAATGAAGGCAATTTTGACCCCAGACCTACAATATGAAACTAGAATGTGTGGTTATAAACAAAAAGATTTTTTAATCTTGCCCAATAAAAAGTCATGTAAAACAAGTTTGCTGAATAAAAGGCCCTGTAAAATATGTGATCCATGACACAGGTTTGTCAAGTTTTCACTATAAAAGCCAATGTAAAACTTGTGACCCCTGGTGTGGAGTCAAACTTGACCCCCAAAGTTAAAATTTGGGCCCTCTTGGTAGAGGCCCATTATATAAAGTTACATGCAAAATTTGGTAGCCCTAGGCCTAAATATGGCTATGTACAAGTAGATTATTAAAGTTTCCTTATATAAGACCATGTAGAACTTGTGACCCCCTGGGGTGGGGCTACATTTGACCCCCTGGGCTATAATTTGGGCACCCTTGATAGAGACCCCCTAGATAAAGCTAAATGCAAAATTTGATAGCCCTAGCCCTTATAGCTAGATGCGAAAGATTTTCCTATATAAGCCCGCCCATGTAAAACATGTTACCCCCCGGGGCGAAGTCAAATTTGACCCTCGGCTATAATTTGGACACCCTTGGTACAGGTCCACTAGATAAAGCTACATGCCAAATTTGGTCGCCCTAGGCCCCATGGCTAGGTCAAAGAAGAATTTTAAAGTTCTCCCTATATAAGCCCATGTAAAACTTGTTATATAAGCCCATGTAAAACTTGTTACCCCCGGGCAGGGCCTAATTTGACCCCAGGGCTATAATTTGAACAATCTTGGCAGAGGTCCACTAGATAAAGCTACATGCCAAATTTGGTAGCTCTAGGCCCTATGGCTAGGTAGAAGAGGAATTTTAAAGTTCTCCCTAAATAAGCCCATGTAAAACTTGTGACCCCCTGGGCGGGGCCAATTTTGACCCCAGGGCTATAAATTGAAGAAACTTGGTAGAGGTCCACTAGATAAAGCTACATGCCAAATTTGGTAGCCCTTGGCCTTACGGTTTCAGACAAGAAGATTTTCAAAGATTTTCAAAATTTTTAAGTTTTGTTGCCATGGCAACCAGAGTTTTTGAAGGAATTAAATTCTTTCAAGAAATTCTGAAGAGGACCATGGCAGGATCATTTCTGTGAAGTTTCATCAAAATTGGATGGGTAGTTTCAGAGAAGAAGACGTTTTAAAAAAAAGTTAACGCACGGACGGACGGACGGACGCACGCACGCACGCACGCACGATGGACAACAGGCCATGACATAAGCCCTACACTGTTTGCTTTGGTCAGAAGTTTTAAAGCGAAACAACGTTAGTGTGCAATGATTTTGGTCTTATTATAAGACTTAAAATTACCGCTGAATAACTCGGCTCTCAAAGGATTCATGTTACTGTAAATGAACATTTTGTAGAAATGTGCACAGATCTATGCAGCCGACCATTATCAAAACATTTTCTAAAAAATTGGTTGTCCAAATATTTAGGAAAATTGATTTTTGGACTGTCTGGAGTAAGCACTGAAAAATAATTCATTCTTGAAAATAATTAAGGGTGTCCAAACATTTAGGGTGTCCCAATACATGGGGACTTACGGTAAGTCTTAAAGATTTTTCTCTACAAAGTCCCATGTGAAAGTTGTGACCGAAGGGCAAAGCCATTTTTGACCACAGAGCTAAAAATTACTTGAATCCTGGTAGAGGTCCACAAGATAAAGCCACATGCCAGATGACACAGGTCTAAGCTGTGTGGTTATAAACAAGATCAGAAACAAGTAGATTTTTAAAGTTTTCACTATATAAGCTTATGGGGTGGGGTCAGTTTTGACCCTATGGCTACAATTTGAATAATCTTGGTAGCCTTTCATTTGATGAATATGCATGGAAAATTTTATGGCCCTAGGTCTTATGGTTAGGAATAAGAGGATTTTGAAAGTTTTCACTTTGTAGGCCCATGTAAAACTTGTGACTGCTATAGCGGGATTAAATATGACCCCAGGGCTATACTTTGAAATCTCTTGGTAGAGGCCCACTAGGTAAAGCTGAATGCAAAATTGGGTAACACTAAGCCTTACGGTTCCTAGGAATGTCAAGATTTCTAAAGTTTTTACTACATAAGCCAATATAAAACTTGTAACACCCGGGCATGGACAATTTTGACCCCAGGGCTATTTTTTGAACAATTTCAGTAGAGGTTCATTAGACAAAGCTACATGCCAAATTTGGTAGCCCTGGGCCTTATTTGTTTAGAACCAGAAATGTTTTTTAAGTTTTCAATATATAAGCCTATGTAAAACTTGTGATCCCCTGGACGGGGCCAATTTTGACCCAAGGGCTTTAATTTGAAAAAAATAAGTAGAGGTCCATTAAATGACGCTACAGCCAAATGTGGTAGCTCTAGGTCTTGATTTGATTTTGGACTGGAAGATTTTCAAAGATTTTCTATATTTTCCATTTCTGTTACCATGGCAACTAGAATTTTAATTAGAATCAAATTCTTTGAAGGAATTCTGAAGAGGGCCATAGCAGGATCATATATGTGAAGTTTCATCAAAATTGGATGGGTACTTTCTGAAAAAATGTTTGAAAAAAAAGTTAATGCATGCACCCAAGGACAAATGTACAGATAATGGACACTGGGCCATAACATAAGCCTACTGGCCTTAGGTCAGTGGAGCTTAAAAATCAGAATTTAACAAGAGGGCCATGATGGCCCTGGATTGCTCACCTGAGTCAATAGGCAAAATTCACTCCACATGCATAATTCAATTTCTGACAAATTGTCAGGTCAACTGAGCTTAAAATGTGGCCTCTAGAGGCATCCGGAAGGGATTTCCGTAAGTTGACCTAGTGACCTAATTTATTACCCCATGTGACCCAATTTAGAAATCATCAAAAAATTTATCAAGACAAACATTCTGAACAGTTTTCAAGTTAATTGAGCAATAAATGTGGCCTCTAGAGTGCCAACAAGGTATTTCTTTAATTTGACCAAGTGACCTAGTTTATGACCCCAGGTGACCCAATTTTGAACTCATCCTAGATTTCATCAAGGCAAACATTCTGACCAATTTTCAAGTCAACTGAGCAAGAAATGTGGCCTCTAGAGTGCCTTAAAGGTATTAATTTTATTTGACCTAGTGACCTAGATTATGACCTCACATGACCCAATTTTAAACTCATCCTAGATTTCATCAAGACAAACATTTTAACCAATTTTCAAATTAATTGAACAATAAATGTGGCCTCTAGAGTGCCCACAAGGTATTTCTTTAATTTGACCTAGTGACCTAATTTAAGACCCAACACATTCCAAATTCAGACTCATGTGAGATTTTATCAAGACAAACATCCTGACAAATTTGCAAGTCAATTGAGCAAAAAATGTGGCCTCTAGAGTGCCCACAAGGTATTTCTTTAATTTGACCTTGTGACCTAGTTTATGATCCCTGGTGACCCAAATCCAAATTCATGTGAGATTTTATCAAGACAAACATTCTGACCAAATTTCAGGTCATTTGAGCTATAAATGTGGCCTCTAGAGTGCCCACAAGGTATTACTTTAATTTGACCTAGTTACCTAGTTTATGACCCCAGGTGACCCAATTTTGAACAGACTGAACACGTTGTGCTCAGGTGGGCTAACAAACTTAGAACAGGTTCACTACATACCAAACTAGAGGCGCTTGAGCGCCTGTATCGCTCCACAGGCCTGATATTTCTATAATGGCGAAAGGAAGTTTTTAACAATTATCATTCAATCCTGCATTTTAGCTCATTGAAGAAACAATTTGGTAGACAACCACCATAGGAACTTACCTGCAAAACAACAATGAAATCCAATGAATACTTTTAGAGAAGAAATTTTTCAAAGATTTTACTTTATACCATAAAAGGAAAATGAGTCTCCCATAAAAGCCATGTTTTTTGACAGAATTTTTTTTTTTTTAAGGAATTCTGTAAACCTGTATGTAAGGAACATTCCTGCAAAATAATAATGCTATCCAAATAGCGGTTTGGGAGGAGAAGATTTTTAAAGGTTTTTTACTTTGGTTGCCATGGCAACCAGAATTCTTCATGGAACACAATTATTTGAAGGAATTTGAAAGAGGACCACCAAAGGAACATTCCTGTGAAATTTGGTAAAAATCCAGTCAATAGTTTCTGAGGAGAAGTTTTTTAAAGAAAAAGTTTACGGACGCACGCACGAACGGACGGACGGACAGACAGACGGACGGACGGACACAACGCCATGACAATAGCTCTCTGGCCTTCGGCCAGTGGAGCTAAAAACAAAGCTCTATGTCTTCCAGTTTTAGAAAAGAAGAATTTTGAAGTTTTCCTTCTTTGTTCCTATGTTCGAACTTGTGACCCCCCGGGCGGGGCCAGTTTTGACCCCAGCGGCATCATTTGAACAAACTTGGTAGAGGTCCACTAGGAGATGCTACATACCAAATATCAAAGCTCTACATCTTCCAGTTTTAGAGAAGAAGAATTTTAAAGTTTTCCTTCTTTGTTCCTATGTTCGAACTTGTGAGCCCAAGGGCTGGGCCAATTTTGACCCCAGGGGCATCATATGAACAAACTAGGAAGAGGTCCGCTAAGAGATACTACATACCAAATATCAAAGCTCTACATCTTCCAGTTTTAGAGAAGAAGAATTTCGAAGTTTTCCTTCTTTGTTCCTATGTTCAATCTTGTGAACCCCGGGGCAGGGCCAGTTTTGACCCTAAGGGCATTGTATGAACAAACTTGGTAGAGGTCCACTAGGAGATGCTAAATACCAAATATCAAAGCTGTATGCCTTCCAGTTTCAGAGAAGAAGAATTTTAAAGTTTTCCTTCTTTGTTCCTATATTCGAACTTGTGACCCCCGGGGCAGGGCCAGTTTTGACCCCAGGGGCATCATATGAACAAACTTGGTAGAAGTCCACTAGGAGATGCTAGATGCCAAATATCAAAGCTCTATGCCTTCAAGTTTCAGAGAAGAAGAATTTTAAAGTTTTCCTTCTTTGTTCCTATGTTCGAACTTGTGACCCCCGGGGCATGGGCCAGTTTTGACCCCAGGGGCATCATATGAACAAACTTGGAAGAGGTCCACTAGGAGATGGTAGATGCCAAATATCAAAGCTCCACGCCCTCCAGTTTCAGAGAAAAAGAATTTTAAAGTTTGTTCCTATGTTCAAACTTGTGACCCCCGGGGCGGGGCCAGTTTTGACCCCAGGGGCATCATATGAACAAACTTGGTAGAGGTCCGCTAGGAGATGCTACATACCAAATATCAAAGCTGTATGCCTTCCAGTTTCAGAGAAGAAGAATTTTAAAGTTTTCTTTCTTTGTTCCTATGTCCAAACTTGTGACCCCCGGGGCGGGGCCAGTTTTGACCCCAGGGGTATCATATGAACAAACTTGGTAGAGGTCTACTAGGAGATGCTACATACCAAATATCAAAGCTCTATACCTTCTAGTTTCAGAGAAGAAGATTTTCAAAGATTTTGCTATTTTTTCCCTTTTTGTTGCCATGGCAACCAGAGTTATGGGTGGAATTCAATCTCTTGAACAACTTTGGTAGAGCTTCACCCAAGGAACATCGCTGCCAAGTTTCATCAAGATTGGCCAAGCGGTTTAGGAGGAAAAGATGTTTAAAGGAATTGTGGACAGATGGAGAGACGGACAGATGGACGCCGGACAATGACCGGTCACAATACCTAAGTAGTAGAAAAATGCTTTTTGAAGATTAGTTTTCCATCATCAATCTTTTCTCCTAAATGCTTAATGTCTTAATGTTTATCTTAGCTTCTGAATACACATCTCTTTCACAACAAACTCACTTCATTATGCCGAGCCCCGGTAGCTCAGTCTGTAGCATACAGGACTTGAGAACAGGTGGTCGTGGGCTTGATTCCCGGCTCAGCCAATTTCCTTCCGAGGTTTGATGATAGTCATTGCAACAGGATTCATTCCTATCTCACTGCTGATCATTGTTTCAACAATGGTTATGTGGGAAAGCAGCCAGTGGCTTGGAAAGAATACTGTGCGGAGTACTGGTAAAAGAAACTCCAGGAAAGCATGATTAGGTGCAGTGGCCGCCGCAATGTAACTGAAATAATGTTGAAAACGGCGTTAAACACCATACAATTAATCAATCAGATCAATCACTTTATGATAGTTCGGAAAAAAATACAAATGACCCTTAATTCATTTTTCAATAAAATTACTGACATGCTTATTCCTCTAACTGCATACCACTTTTCAAAAAGGTTGTGAGAGGTGAACAATCCTTAAATAAACATCTACTTTTACTATAATTTTTCCATATTTATTTGTTTTAAACCTTGATTTATGTCTGTGTTCCCTATTTTACAAAGATTATATATTATCACATAAAAACCTTCTCAAGCAGTGTATTGGACCCATGACTTATTTTTGATAATACACTAGTGTATTATTGTTTTTTGGTCCTGTTTCTGGTTGTTTTTGTTGTTATGAGCCTGTGAAGCAGGCATTCAATCACAGCATCAGCTAAAATTTGTAATACTTCCCTGTTTTCTGTGAAAATGATGTCATTGGTGCTAAGTCATATATGTGAGAAAACTGTTCTGATTTTATATTTAGTTCAAAGACAGCAAAAGCATTGAATAATTTATTTTATGTGGACTAGCCAGTAAGATTAATTTGTAACAGCTAAACAGAAGGGCTATCAGAATTACAGGTAATGTCAAGTAGTTTTCATTTATGGTCATATGAACAATAAAGGAAGAAAAAAATTATATAACACATTCATTTTGACAGTTATCTGTAATAACAGTTACGTCCAAGCTATCATTAAGACCAACATTCTAACCATGTTTCATTAGTATAGGGCTAAAAATGTGGCCTCCAGAGTATATACAAGGTTTTTCTAAGATTAGGCATAGTGACCTCCTTTTTGACCAGACATGACCAAAATTCAATCCTGTCCAAGATATCATCAAGACAAACATTCTGAAAAATCTTTATTAGTGTCAGCCTTAAAATGTGGCCTCTGATGATGCCCACAATGTTTTCCAAAGTTTGGCCCAAGTGACCTACTTTTTGACCAAACATATTCCAATTAATACTTGTCTGAGATTTCATCAAGACAAACAATCTTACCTAGTTTAATGAGTATCAGGCTTAAAATGTGGCCTCTAGAGTGCACACAAGGTTGTTCTAAGATTTTGCCCAGTGACCTACTTTTTGACCTGACATGACCTAATTTCAGAATCATCCAAGCTATCATCAAGATAAACATTCTACCCATGTTTCATTAGTATTGGGCAGAAATGTGGCCTCTGGAGTGTAAACAAGGTTTTTCTAAGATTTGGCCCTGTGACCTACATGTACTTTTTGCCTCAACATAACCAAACTTTCTTCCTGTCCAAGATATCACCAAGACAAACAATCTAACTAAGTTTCATAAGGAACCAGCTCAAATTGTTGCCTCTAGAGTGCTCACATGTTTTTCTAAGATTTAATCCTGTGACTTGCTTTTTGACCTGACATGACCCAATTTCAAACATATCTGAGATATCAAGACAAACATTCTGATAAATCTTCATGAGTATCATGCTGAATATGTGGCATCTATGAGGCTCACAAGATTTTCCGAAGATTTGACCCCATGACCTACTTTTTGATCCAACATGTCCAAATTTTATTTTGTCTTAGATATCATTAAGACAAACAATCTGATCTAATTTCATGAGTATCAGGCTACTTTTTGACCTACTTTTTGACCTGACATGAACCAATTTCACACTTTTCCAAGATTTTATCAAGACAAACATTCTGACCAAGTTTCATAAGTGTCTGATTGAAAATGTGGCTGCGCTACAGTGCACAAAAGGTAAATATTAACAACTGTATGATGGACGATGCACAATGGACACAGCACAATTATAAAAGCTCTTCTAAACCACTTTGTGCTTAGGTAAGCTAACCATTTTGCAAGCAATCCTGTCTTTAGCCTTTCACCACACAATCCTGACTTTTAAAGACACTGTGAAAAATAGCTTTTGTAAACTTTGTAGAAAAAGGAGAAAATGCTGGTTCCATTTTCTTCTATTCCAACAATGTTTTCTATCCTTCCCAAGACAAAATTTAAGTTTTGAGTCAAATTTATTTTGCCATCTGCAAATGCTTTCAATTTGGACTGGTCTAAAATTCTATCATTTGGTGAAAGAGTCAAGAGAGGATATTTTAGTTGCACTTAAACAGTAGGTCAAGATCTCGTATTCAGAATAATACCAGTGTTTATTCTAGACAGGCACAATTGTGTGATTCATGCTAAAATCATCTTAATGGCCTCAGTATTGCTAAACACTATTTGTCAAAGTATTGTTCGTGTTTTTTTTAAATAAAGAAAAGATGTTAGGGAGGAAAAAAGGATAACATCTGAAGGAAAAGGAACAAAATGTTCCTTGGACCAATTACAATTGCACTGAAAACCATGAACAGAGGTAACCAATAACACTTCTGGACATTTAAAAACCTTGTGTACACTCTTGGGGGCCACATGTTCAGTCCAAAATTCATAAAAGTAGTCAGAATGTTTGTCTTGATGATATTTTTTATTTTGAAAATGGGTCATGTCCAGTCAAAAAAAAGGTCACCAGGGCCTGTACACTCTGGAGTCCACATTTTCAGTTCAGTACTCATGTGTCTGATGGCAAAAGTTAATGGTTTTAAAACCAGAAAATATGTAAGTTAGCGCTTCATTGTGGAGAGAAATAGGATTTTTCCCGTTCTGCGGGAGAATTTGTCTGCAAGTGGATTATCTCTGAAATGTTCTATTTTTAGGTCACTAATAATCATAGCGAATAACAATTAAAACAAGAGCCATGTTGACATGGCCATCCCCCGTCGAATGCTTGCTCAATAGAAGACATGTTTCTTCTTGTAGGTTGGTTTAAAGGCTAAAACAGCTATATCTAAGAATTATTTTCTGGCAATGCTAAAATACAAAGTACAATAAAAAACTTCAACCAGATACATTTTTTCTTATAAAGCTGTCAAGTGTAAACACATATGAAATCAGACAGAAAGAAAATCTGAAAAACAACAAAGAGCAATAAATAAAAAATTATGGAAGGAGTTATCATTCTTACGTACTGCACTCCTCCTCAGAGACAACTATCCAGCTGTTAAGTTAATAAAGCTCGAGTTATGCTCCAAAGAAACCTTTAGACTCAAATATTAACAGCGGGGCATAACTCCAAAGTCATGGTACTGTACTTCTCCTCAACAAAATCTGCCTACCTCTGAAGTTTCACAATGATACCTTTTATAATTTTCAAGTTATGCTCCGAACAAAATTTTTCTGTATGAAAAATAACAAAGGACAATAACTCCTAAATTAGGGCACTGAAAGTTATGGTTCTTGTACACTGCACTTTTCCTCAATGTCATCTATCAACCTGTGAAGTTTCGTGTTTATATTTCATGTAGTTTTCAAGTTATGCTCCCGACAAAATTAAAGGAAGAAAAAATAACAAAGGTCAATAAATCTTTAACTATGCAACCAAGAGTTATCATTCTTTTGCTTTGCACTTCTCCTAAATGTGATCTTTGCACCTGTGAACTATGTTTACACCTCTAATAGCTTTTGATTAAAGCTCCAGACAAAAATGAAATGAGAAAAATATCAAAGGGAAATAACTCCTAAAATATTGAGCTCAAAGTTATGGTTCTTGTACAATGCACTTCTCCTCGATGTCATCTATCAACCTGTGAAGTTTCATGATATTTCTCATGTAGTTTTCAAGTTATGCCCTGGACGAAATTGAAGTAAGAAAAAAATAATGAAGGGCACTAACTCCTACATTATGCAATCAAGAGTTATGGTTCTTGTGCACTACACTTCTCCTTGATTAGATTTATCCAACTGTAAAGTATCATGTTTACACCTCTAGTACTTTTTATACGCCCGTCGAAGACGGGACTTATTATGGGATCACCCGTGGCGGGCGGGCGGGCGGAATGGCGGGCGGCGTCCCCATTCTTTGTCTGGAGCATATCTCCAAAACTATGCTAGCTATGGTTATGAAATTTCATGGGTGGATAGATCTCATCAAGGCGGAGTGCAGTACACAGGAATCATAACTCTTGCTTCCTTAATTTTTGAGTTATTGCCCTTTGTTGTTTTTCATACTTGAATTTTGTCCGGAGCATATCTCCAAGACTATACTAGCTAAGGTTATGAAACTTCATGGGTGGATAGATCTTATCAAGGGGGAGTGCAGTGCACAGGAATCATAACTCTTGCTTACTTAATTTTTGAGTTATTTCCCTTTGTTTATATTCATACTTGAATTTTGTCCAAAGCATATCTTCAAAACTATGTTAGCTACGGTTATGAAACTTCATGGGTGGATAGATCTCACTAAGGGGGAGTGCAGTGCAAATGAATCATAACTCTTGCTTGCTTAAATTTTGAGTTATTGCCCTTTGTATTTTTTCATACTTGAATTTTGTCCGGAGCATATCTCCAAAACTATACTAGCTATGGTTATCAAATTTCATGGGTTGATAGATTTCATCAAGGGAGATTGCAGTGCACATGAATAATAAATCTTGCTTGCTTAATTTTTGAGTTATTATACGCCCGTCAAAGACGGGACGTATTATGGGATCACCCATGGCGGGCGGGCGGGCGGCGTCCAGTTCTTTGTCCGGAGCATAACTTTGTCATCTCCATTCCGATTGACTTGAAACTTGGCCTTTGTGTTTGTTGCAATAATACGGAGTGCAGTGCGAAAGAAGCATAACTCTACCTCATGCTGTCTTTGAGTTATTTCCCTTTGATCGTCATTTTTACAGCATTTTCTGCTTGTCCAGAGCATAACTTTGTCATCTCCAGTCCGATCGACTTGAAACTTGGCATTTATGTTTGTTGCAATAATACTGAGTGCAGTGCGAAAGAAGCATAACTCTACCTTGTGCTGTCTTTGAGTTATTTCCCTTTGATCATCATTTTTACAGCATTTTCTGTTTGTCCGGAGCATAATTTTGTCATCTCCAATCCGATTGACTTGAAACTTGGCATTTGTGTTTGTTGCAATAATACGGAGTGTAGTGCAAAAGAAGCATAACTCTACCTCATGCTGTCTTTGAGTTATTTCCCTTTGATTGTCATTTCTACAGCATTTTCTGCTTGTCCGGAATATAACTTTGTCATCTCTAGTCTGAACATCTTCAAATTTGGTATGCATGATTGTTGAAAATTTACGGAGTGCAGTGCACAAGAACCATAACTCTTCCTAGCATGAGTTTTGAGTTATTTCCCTTTGATCATTTTTTTTTTACAGCATTTAGGGCTTGTCCGGAATATAACTGTCATCTCACGTCAGAGTGACTTCAAACTTGGTATGCATGTTTGTTGCAATATTACGGAGTACAGTGCGCAAGAACAATAACTCTACCTAGTACAGATTTTGAGTAATTCCACTTTGATCTTCATTTTTACAGTATTTCTTGGTTGTCCGGAACAGAACTTTGTCACCTCAAGTCAAATTGACTTGAGACTTGGTAAACATGTTTGTTGCACTACCTGCCCTTTACGATTATTATACCCCCTCGACAACTGGCGGTGGGACGGGCGTATCTTGCGACAATTTGCCCCTCTTGTTGAGTTATGCTACAGACAAAATTTAAGTATGAAAAATAACAAAGGACAATAACTCCTAAAACATGGCACTGAAAGTTATGGTTCTTGTACATTGCACTTTTCCTCAATGTCATCTATCAACCTGTGAAGTTTCATGTTTATATCTCATGTAGTTTTCAAGTTATGCTCTGGACAAAATTTAAGTAAGATAAATCACAAAGGGCAATAACTCCTACATTATGCAATCAGGAATTACGTTTCTTATGCACTGCACTTTTCCTTGATGAGATCGATGCACCTGTGAACTGTCATGCTTACACCTCTTATACCTTTTTAGTCATGCACCGGACTAAAATTTGAGTATGAAGAATAACAAAGGGCAATAACTCCTAAAATATGCAATCAACAGTTATGGTTCTTGTGCATTGCACTTTTCCTTGATCAGATCTATCCACCTGTGAAGTTTCATGTTTATATCTCATGTAGTTTTCAAGTTATGCTCTGGACAAGTGTGATTGAAGGATGAACAGAATGACGGAATGATGGAAGGACTGAAGGATGGACGGCTACTGTTACCATATCACCTGCCGTCTTTTCAGCAGGGATAAAAATAAGACCATGAAAGACCTTCGAGTCTAACTGTCAGGTGGTTTGGAACACATATCTCAACAGAAGTGGCATAAAATATGCAGCAACACAAAATTGAGACCAAATATTGGAGAACAGATATGATATAAGAGAACATTGGACAAATCATTTAAGATTTCAAAGATTTGTATGTACTTGATGAAAGCAAAATCTACAGTAAGGTATACAACTATATCATTTGTACAAAAAACAATTTTGGGGCCTCATATTTAACTAAAATGAGGTCTTGGCATCATGCATTTTTACAGTTGTGTTTGCTATTCTGGTCAATGTGCAAAACCATCAGAGAAAGTTAAGCTTCAGAACAAAAAATGAACACTAATGAAATGGGCAAAATGCTCTTTCTTGCAGAAGAAAAGTTTTAATTTTTGCTGTGCAAGTTGGTAGGGTCATTTTAAAAGACTATGAAAAGTTTCATAAAAATTGATATGGGATTTTTCCAAGATATTTCAAATTTCAGGGGGTCAGTATGAATTTCGAACTACCAATATGTACAGGGAGTCTTTCAAATGGAAATTGCTTTGCACATGGCACTATCTAAAACCTGGATCAAAGTACCATGCTTACTCTAAGTGACAGCAGGTAAATTTCAGGAAATTGGCTATGAAATAAGAGCGCCCTATTGGTGTTTTGCCTGGCCCCCAGATGCGTTAATTAGGTGAAATATGGTGTGCCATTTTCGATCAAATGATATTGGTGATACACCTACAGAAATAACCAATAAGAGCTTTCTAACTATTTACCGGTCATTTGTTGGCTGCACTTTATTATTCAAAAGTGTAAATTGGAGAACAAATTCTATTTATCAAATTTACACCTTACAAAAACAACTCTAGAAGGAACCCTTCAGCACATTTGCTTATCTTAACCTTTTACAACCAGGTCCCAACTTTTAATTACCCTGAAAGAGAAGGCTTATGAAAACGTGGGAAAAATACAAAATGCTTGTAACCAGCATTTTCTCCTTTTCCCACAATGTTTTCTACCCTAACTTAAATGGAAAAAAATAATACCTTCAATTTTTTTACAGTCCAAAATTTTGCTGTTTGGTAAAGCATTACACGTGTAAGATACGTAAATTCACAATGGCAGTATTATGCTGAATATAAGGGTAGATACAGTGGAACCCCGTTATAATGCTGTCGTCGGGAGCCACACGGTCGACAACAGGGTTATACCCGGGGTTAAGTATATAACGCTGACACCCCCCTCGCCCCCCCCCACTACATGCGACCCACCCGCCAAGCATTACCAGAACTATGGCTTTAATTATTAATTAAATTAATTAATTATCCAGGGTAGTCAAAATAATGAGTTTTAAATTATTTTGGGAGTGTGATTAAGATGATAAGGGCAAAGTATTGCAAATTTATAGCCGTGGAGGTACATCTAGTCCAAATACTTAAGACATAGACATGTTTAAATGTTTAAACATTTACTTATCGGACATTAAACAATTTAGATTCTTTTGCACGTAACGTCTAAACAATTCCCAAATAGTTTCTATTACAAAATCTGGTCATTCAAACAATGTTACAACTACGTAAAAGAATTTATTTCACCTTTAGGACCATTTTTATTTGAAATTATTCAGCCGCTGTTTTGCTGAAGTACAGCCAGGTTCATTCCGAAATTAAATAAAACACTATCATGTAGGATTGCAGACAGTGCCGCTGCCATAGTTTTCAATCATGCTGACAATTGCATAACAAACCCTGATTGACTATGACTAACTAAATCTCTTTCAATAATCAAACCAGACAAGACCCCAGTACATGATGAAAGTCAAAATGAAAAACAATGTGCGGCAGGGTCTAAACCATATCTAATATAGATCCTGTGTGGACGGGTTTTCAATCTTGAAATATATGGGTCCTAAGTATGTTCTTACCATTTTTAGGCAAAACAGAAGTAGCTTTCTACGAATACGATTTCGGTCATAGTTCACCTGCGGATGGTATAGATCAAAGATCAGACTGCACGTTCTTAAAAGTCTGATATTTATCTACACCGTCCGCAAAGACTTGAACCCTTTACCACACTTTAATGACCTTGAGAAAGAAAGCTTTTGAAAAGCATGTAGAAACAAGAAGGCCAAGATGGCCCTGGATCGCTCGCCTGAATTTTTGAGAGGACCATAACCAACTTTTTTTAAAGTATTGAAATTTTGGAAACAAATCATTATTTTGCCAAGCAATTATGAAAAGGTCACCTCTAAAAATCATTTCAAAATCTGTCACCACCCCTACAGTCATCACCACAGCCATGTTTTTGACGAATCAGAATTCTGCAAATAAATCTTCGGATAGGTCACCCAAAGACCATTTCTTGAACAATAGCACATGCCCGATAGTAGCAAAAAATATTAAGTTGAACAAGAGCACCTCATGAGGGTGCCAATGATTGGTGATTGGCTGTTGGTTGCTGGATAGTAAGTTAAAATTCCAAGTCGCAAAAGGGGCATAATTTGGACAAAACAATTTTGGAGTTACCTGCCCTTGTTGTATGGCTTGCTTTTTTACTAGTGAACAATTATTCCGAGTTTCAAGTACATGTGTTGAGTGGAAGCTGAGATATAACAAAATGTCAAAGTTTTTGCACAACCACAATCAACGCAGATGACGACAACTGGGCTATGTCAATACCTTGATGTTTTCTTTGAAAATAACTAAGCTAAATAAGGGGTATAATATAAGGATCATTTCTGTGAAATAACTTCAAAATCTGACCAGTGGTTTCAGAGAAGAAAAATTTTTCATAATTTCTTCATATCCGTATAGTGCAAATAGCCACCACCCACAACAGCCATGTTTCTTGACGGATCAAAATTTCGCGAACAAAATGTCAAAAGGGGCACCCAAGGAACATTTCTGTGAAATTATTTCAAAATCTGACAAGTGGTTTAAATGAAGAAGAATTTCAAAGAATTTCTTTGAAGTCCAAACAGTGCAAAGACGCCCCCCGGACCCTCGCCATGTTTTTCGACAGACCAGAATTTTGTGAACAAATTTTGAAAAGGGTCATCCAAGGAATATATCTGTGAAATTATTTCAGAATCTGACCAGGAGTTTCAGAGGAGAAGATTTTTAAAGGGTTTCTTGGAAAATTCCATTTGGTTGCCATGGCAACCAGAGTTTTTGATGGAATCATATTTTGTGAAGTTTTTAAAGAGGACCTCCCAAGGAACATTCCAGCCAAGTTTGGTCCAAATTGGCCCAGTGGTTAAGGAGGAGAAGACATTTAAAGAATTGTTGACACTGCTGGACACAGAGAGACCCCCCCCCACCACCCCGGCCATGTTTTTTGACGAATCAAAATTTCGCGAACAAACTTTTAAAAGGGTTACCCAAGGAACATATCTGTGAAATTTTTTTCAAAATCTGACCAGCTGTTTCAGAGGAGAAGATTTTTAAAGGGTTTCTTGGAAAATTCCATTTGGTTGCCATGGCAACCAGAGTTTTTGATGGAATCAAATTCTGTGAACACATTTTAAAGAGGACTTCCCAAGGAACATTCCAGCCAAGTTTGGTCCAAATTGGCCAAGTGGTTTAGGAGGAGAAGATGTTTAAAGAATTGTTGATACCGCTGGACGCAAAGAGCCCCCCCCATCACCACAGCCATGTTTTTCGAAGGATCAAAATTTCGCGAACAAGTTTTGAAAAGGGTCACCCAAGGAACATATCTGTGAAATTATTTCAAAATCTGACCAGCGGTTTCAGAGGAGAAGATTTTTAAAGGGTTTCTTAAGAAAATTCCATTTGGTTGCCATGGCAACAAGAGTTTTTGATGGAATCAAATTTTGCGAACAATTTTTTTTAAAGAGGACCTCCTAAGGAACATTCCAGCCAAGTTTGGTCCAAATTGGCCCAGTGGTTTAGGAGGAGAATATATTAAAAGAATTGTTGACACCGCTGGACGCAAAGAGCCCCCCCCCCCACCACCACAGCCATGTTTTTCGAAGGATCAAAATTTCACGAACAGTTTTTGAAAAGGGTCACCCAAGGAACATATCTGTGAAATTATATCAAAATCTGACCAGCAGTTTCAGAGGAGAAGATTTATAAAGAATTTCTTGGAAAATTCCATTTGGTTGCCATGGCAACCAGAATTTTTGATGGAATCAAATTTTGTGAACAAATTTTAAAGAGGACTTCCCAAGGAACATTCCAGCCAAGTTTGGTCCAAATTGGCCCAGTGGTTTAGGAGGAGAATATGTTTAAAGAATTGTTAACACCGCTGGATGCAAAGAGACCCTCCCCAACCACAGCCATGTTTTTCGACAGATCAAAATTTCGCGAACAAATTTTGGAAAGGGTCACCCAAGGAATATATCTGTGAAATTATTTCAAAATCTGACCAGCGGTTTCAGGGACGAAGATTTTTAAAGGGTTTCTTAAGAAAATTCCATTTGGTTGCCATGGCAACCAGAGTTTTTGATGGAATCAAACTTTGTGAACATTTTTTTAAAGAGGACCTCCCAAGGAACATTCCAGCCAAGTTTGGTCCAAATTGGCCCAGTGGTATAGGAGGAGAAGATGTTTAAAGAATTGTTGACACCGCTGGACGCAAAGAGCCCCCCCCCACCACCACCACTACAGCCATGTTTTTCGACGGATCAAAATTTCACGAACAATTTTTGAAAAGGGTCACCCAAGGAACATATCTGTGAAATTATATCAAAATCTGACCAGCGGTTTCAGAGGAGAAGATTTATAAAGAATTTCTTGGAAAATTCCATTTGGTTGCATTGGCAACCAGAGTTTTTGATGGAATCAAATTTTGTGAAGAAGTTTTAAAGAAGACCTCCCAAGGAACATTCCAGCCAAGTTTGGTTCAAATCGGCCAAGCGGTTTCGTCGGAGAAGATGTTTAAAAAGTTGCTGATGCCGCACGACGGACACAGCATGATCCTAAAAGCTCCCCTTGAGCATGTTGTGCTAAGGTGAGCTAAAAAGGAGAAAATTCTGGAAACCAGCATTTCCTCCTTTCACCACATTGTTTGTACCCTTCGATGAACGGATTTCAAATTTGGCTCAATTTTTTTCATCGTCTGCAAATGCTTTAAATTTGGACATGTCTAAAATTTTGTAGTTTGGTAAAGAGTTAAAAAATGTCATCCTGCCATGGGCAGTGAATGATTAAATACGACCATAAACATTTAATTTTCCATCTGTAAAGATTTCACACCAGTCATGTATCCACACAATTAATGTTTGCAGTAAAGTTTGCATTAGGGGGTACATGTATGACGTAACACGCCAATAATTGAAAGTGAGAGGGTATTACTGCAAGTGTTTGTCGTACACACAACTGTTTTGCCGAAGAATTTACACCTGGTTATGGGCTGACCTCCAATCAAAACTAAACGATCACGCAATAAGCCAGTATCTTGCCTGCCTTACATGATCTGATACAGCCCTTTTGCGTGTCATAATGATTATTGCTAGAACACCCCAGTCGTGTCACATGTATATTGTGTAGTCGGTAGAAAGAGAGTCATTCAACTATTTTCTGAAAATTTTGTTGTGACGAAGGTAAAAAAAATGCATGATTTGATGCTAAAGTTAAATGGAATAGCAATGGATGAATAAAGAAGAGAAACAACAAGGTTTAGTATTCAACAATGCTTTATTTTTGTAATCAAGGGGACAACACAGGGCTTCAGCCATTTCCCTCTAAGGAACGACTTTTGATGCTTCTGCATTTAGAAAACGATGTGAAAAATGGCAAAACTGCTTACATATCATCGAAAAGTTGGGAAAGATTTAACCCTTACGCTTCTTTTAGGACTTTAGTTGCTGTAGCGGCCTCTGTAGATCAAGATCAGACTGTAGACTAAATGTCTTGTCTGATCTCAGATAGTAATTTTCTTGGTCCGCTGTGAAGAGGTATTTCTTACATAAAAAAAATAACTCAGTGTCTCATTTTGTGTGTGTGTGTAATTTCAAGACTGAGAATTACTGTTGGTTGACTCAACTCTCGAAGGTTTCATCTACATGGCGGTTTTACACACGATGTACAATTGTGCATTCACCATGCAGCCGATCATCCTATCTGGAATATTTTCCAAAAATTAAAAGTCAGATGTTTTGGAAAATATATTTTTCAGCCAGTCCAAGTATTTATTATTCCTTAATATTCGGACTATCTGGAGTTAGGACTTGACATAAAATATTTTTTAACAATAATTTAACGTGTCTGAACATTAGGGTGTCCGAATACATTGGCGAGTTACGGAACATTCTATATCGCCGTTAACGATCTATAAACAGACATATTGATGTAAAGTCTGTCTAATGTAAGACTGTGTATTTTATGCAAAGACAATTATGGGATGAAGTCCTTTTGTTACCTACTGGGCGTGTATTTGTCAAACAAAGCAATTGTGCACAGCCATTAGGTGATAAAAGTAATCAACTAGGTAAAGGTGTGAAAAATTGTCACATTATGTGCACAGTATGGGTTTTACATCAGTATTTGGTCGATAGGTGGTTTTGTTTTTTACATTGAAGATTCTTATCGGAGTAACGATGGATTCGGATCAGACTCGAAAATGGTCAACCCCGGGAAATTTTGGGAGCCATAGGACACCCGCGTTATAATAGGGTCAGCGTTTTAGCGAAGTTCATTCTAACGGGGTTCTACTGTATGTGATAAATATTAAGACAAATTACCATTTAACACTTTACCAAACAAGCCCGAATTTTAACCCTTTATCACACAAGTTTTAACGAGTCTGAGATAGAAGACATTTAATTTGTCGTCTGCAAAAGCTTTGAATTTGAACTTATCTAAAACTTTTGTCATTTTGGCAAGAGTTAACTCTTTACCAAAGGACAAAGTTTCAGACTAGTCCAAATTAAAAGCATTTACAAAAGACAAACTAAACATGACTCAAAAATTGAAATTCATTTTGGGAAGGTTAGAAAAACATGGTGGGTAAAGGAGAAAATAACCAGCATGTTCTCCTTTACCCACAATGTTTTCAAAAGTCTTCTCTATCAGGGTTGTTAGAAGTCGGAATTGTGCGGTAAAGAGTTATACAGTCTGCACAGTACTAACCTTTGGTATATTAGAAGCTGCCACACGAAGGTTTTCTCCATTCAAATAGACATCTTGACATCTTCTTATTCCTAGTGTATTCCCAACCTACAATACAAGAAATAAGATTTCAAACATACTCAATATTTCTTTATGAAAAATACCTTATTTACACCTCTGCTGCACTGTTTTCATCCATCTTAAAAACAACACTCACAAAAAAATAACTTAGTTATAGCTCAAAAGACAAAATTGTCTAGTCAAGGTAGGAAACATGATTGGAAAAGGAAAGTAAATGTTAGTTACCTACATTTTCACTTTTTCATACAATGTTTTCAAAAACATATTTCCTCTGGGTGGTCAAAACATAGGATCTCTGTGTAAAAGCTTGTTAGTATAATGTCCAGTCTATAGAAGAGTCTATAAATGGCATACTGAAGAACAACCCTCAGAATAACATTAACCCTTTACCATACAATCCTGAGTTTAAACAACCTCGAAAAATATGTATTTTAAAAATATTGTGGTAAAAGGAGAAAATGCTGGTAACCAGCATTTTCTCCTTTTTCCACAATGTTTTCTACTCTATCAAAGGTATCTCCCATTATTTGAGCTACAGTTAAATTTGTCGTCTGCAAGTGCTTTCAATTTGGGCATGTCTCCAATTTGTTATGTGATAAAGAGTTAAAACCCTCAAAAAAACATTGAAATTATTATCTAGTGCAATGTTAACTCTTTACCAAACCAAAAAATTTCAGACACTTTAAAATTGAAAGCATTTGCAGACGACAGATTTGAACATATTACAAATGAGCTGAAGTTCTCTGATAGGGTAGAAAACACGAGAAAAAGAGAAAATGCTGGTTACCACCATTTTCTCCCTTTCACACATTATTTTTAAATTCCCTCTTTTCCAGGTTCATTTACTTAATGGATTGATTGTATGGTTTTCAACATTATTTCTGTTATATCGTGGTGGCCAGTGCACCTATTCGTGCTTTCCTTGAGTTTCTGTTACCAGTACTCCGCACAAGCCACTCGCTACTTTCCCACATAACCATGATCAAATCAGTGGTAAGTGTTGAGAGAGGAATGTATCCTGTCACAATGACTATCATCAATCCTCAGGAAAAGAAAATTGGTCGGGCCCAGGATCAAACCAGGGACCTCTCGTTCATAAGTCCTGTATGCTACCGGGGCTCTGCAGGTTAATTTAAACTCGGGAATTTGTGTTAAAGGATTAAATGATAACCCCCCCCCATCAGTCTTTCAACTCTTTCACTGTCAAATATTATATAAATGTCATTACTTGAAATCAAATAGAGAAAGGAGTATATCCATAATCAAAATATCTGATCTGTGCAGTCTGATCTTGATCTACATCATCCACAAAAAGCTACAGGGGATTTTGATCTTGAAACAAGACCATCCACAGAAGCAACAAATGTTGCAAATGTTGGTGAAAGGGTTCAACTCTCTGTCAACTAAGTTATAATAACATTGATAATGATATGATAATAAGACACAATATCAATACAAAATCACCTCTTTTCTTTTTGATGATGTTCCATAGATCTCTGATGGTAACTCCATATTTTTTAACTTCTGATTCCATAACAAAATTAATCCATGTGGGTTTTGTTGTAAGTTCTACAGAGGACAGAGGACTAATTGCTGAAGGTGTCGAGTCTAAAATAGCCATCGATGTCAGCCCAATGCACAGGGAACCAGACTGAAGTTTCATTTTTTTTTCGATGTT
The DNA here is from genome assembly GCA_946811185.2 of Hippopus hippopus. NCBI lineage: Eukaryota > Metazoa > Mollusca > Bivalvia > Cardiida > Cardiidae > Hippopus > Hippopus hippopus. The sequence continues at coordinate 34,727,434 of OX328101.1, forward strand.
TATTTCGAAGAGTTCATCTTTTCTGAGAGGATCTGATCTAAACACAATTTCTTGAATGAAGTTCTGCACACAAGTTACCATTGATCTATCTGTAGCTATCTGTATGTCTTTACCACAGCACTGACTTAACTTGTGTGTGATGTCTGAAACATAAAAATGAGACAAGCTCTGTGAAAAGGGGCTTTATAATGTATCTGCAACACAAGGGACATTGGCCCTACAGCACTCAGGCATCTAGGATTGACACAGTTTGAGACATCCTAGTTCTGATAATAAAACTCATTGAGTGTTGGTTACCTATTTATTGATCCAACATGATCAAATTTCAAACTTTTTTCAGACATTATCAAGGCATTTTGGTAAAATTTCATGAGTGTCAGACTTAAAATATGGCCTCCAGAGTGCACATTTTTTTCTAAGGTGACCTCCTTCTTGACCAAAAGTGACCAAATTTCAGACTTGGCTGAGATACCATCAAGACCAAGTTTCATGAGTATCTGACTGAAAATGTGGCCTCTAGAGTGCTCACAAGGCTTTTTGAAGATTTACACCCAATTGACTTATTTTCAAGAGCATCAGGCTAAAAATGTGCTTCTACAGTGCACACAAAGTTTTTTCTAGGAACTACTACTGTAAACAAAAAAAAAAGATATAAAATGATACAGAAACATTAAAAGTAAATATTTATTCTATGGTTCTGTAACTTTTAATATATAATATATAATATATGGCCTGAATCTTCTCAAAAGTTGGATAAAAGTAACAAAACTTCATTCTATGATAAATAGCCACAATAGAACACACTAATGATCATTTTTTTCTTCAAAACTTCTATGAAAGATAACGGTTACTACTGGTACGATGTTTCTAAAAATAATTCTGTTCCATCAGATATTTTGCTAAAAATACTATTACACACCGTGGGCCAATCGCTGGCCCTTGTAGGGCTCCGGGCTTGTTCGTCCCAAAACCAGTTCGTCTCTGGGCTTGTTCGTCCCTGGGCTTATTTGTCCCACTCTTTCTTATCGATCGTATTGGAATGAACAGTGCTATGTGCCGTCTAAAATGATTTGTTGTTTTCCACATTAAAGACCTACTGTAAATAAAACTTTCTCTTGGTCGTTTATTGAACTATCCTCTCTGCTCCAAGACACACTAATAAGTTTACTGCCTTTTGTTGGCGTACTAACATTAATTTTACCATGGGTTTGTTTGAACATGTCAATGTATGGTTAAAACTACTATGATAAGGAACACAGTGTTTGTTTGTTTGTTTTTGTTGTTCAACGCCGTATTCAATGCCGTTTTCAGCAATATTGCAGTTATACCGCCTTTTGCCTCCAGCTTACCGTCCTACAACACACTATAAATTGAAAATTCATATCCATAAATTTTCTTTTTTTTACTTTGATTTCATCTCTAAGCGTAATGATAGGGATGACTACTTTTGCACAGTTGTATATCTTAGGTTCAGTAAATTGATCGGGGATTGTGTGCAGTTAACAACTTTTCATATATACCTGTCAAAATCAGTGAAGTATGCACTATGAATGTAGGAAAAAAAGTCACAGGAAAAAAAGTCACAGACAAAGCACCAGCATATAATTTTTTTTTTCTCTGTTAAAGATCAAAGGTGTGAAAGTAAAAAAAAACACTTTTGACCTGAAGTATTAGATAAGAAAAGTGTGAAATTAACAACTATCAAAACAAGTGACTGTTGTCTATGTTAAAGATTTATATCGTGACACATATCTCATGTGTATTGAAGAAAATATTGCTGAAAAATATGATAGAAATGCCAAAAGTTCTACAAAAACACTGTGGGAATAAGAGAAATTGTCCAAAAGATCTACAAAAACACTGTGGGAATAGGAGAAATTGCTTGTTACGAGCTATTTCTACTTTTCCTACAGTGTTTTCCAAAAAACATCAGAAGTTTTCCTGTGACTTTTTTCCCTACCAAAAACTGACTTTCTTTCCATGACTTTTTCCTGTGACTTTTTTTCCATGACTTTTTTCCTGTGACTTTTTTTCCCGATCACCTGCACTATTACCACCTTTGGTAGGCAGGTACATAAGTTGGGATGAACAAGCCAGGACGAACGGGAAATCAGTTGGGACGAACAAGCCCGGACGAACAAGCCCAGGGACAAAAAAGCCCGTTACCCTTTGTAGGGCCAAATCTTCTTGGGTTCGAATCTTCTGACATCGGTGTTTCCCTACTTTCTTTCCAAGCCACTGACTGCTTTTCTCATGCATCAAAGGCAAGGGGGGAAAATCGCAGGAAAGAAAGTAGCACTAAGAAAGTTTGCGTCAACCTGGTATCGCACCAGCAACCACCTGGTCACGAGTCAGATATGTTAACCACTGAGCAACCCTACAGGGCTGTTTGGGACGGAAAAGTCCGACCCGTGCTCGTCAACAGTGTGCAATTTGTCTTCTTTCACGTTGTTTTTAATTTTATGCTGCTTTCAATTTGATTTTAATCAATAAGAACAATAATGTTCAAAACATATGTAGATCTAGATCTATTTGAGCAACATCTTTCAGAAGTAATCGGAGGGGTCGAGGCATGAGCGTGGTGTGTGCTCGAGTCGGAAAACTGGAGGAAGACGGTAACATAACCAACGATAATTTGCAATTAACGTGCTACTTTGCAGTTAACGTACTACTTTGCAATTAGCGTGACACTTTGGTCACTCTGGAATGCAGGCTTTCACTATTACAAGGAATTCAAAGACTTACTTTTTATTTTTTCACCATTTCAAGATGGCTTCCGTTTATCCCGCCAGTCCACCCGCTTTAATATTGCCCGTTCATTCTCTTCGACTAGGAGGCATTTTGATTGGTTGACCTAACACGTGAAATGAGGGTGAAATTATCAAAGTGCTGATAGTCCTAACTTGGCCTGTGGCAGCGAAGTACCAAAGGTGGTGGTTGCGTGAGTGAATGATGGAAACACATAGTTCAAATTTTTCAATCACGCAACGGACACCTTTTCTTAGTACCAGTGGCGGCCATTAATTCAACTTACGTTTAACTTGCGTTAACTGGACCAGTGGTAAGCCTTCGACTTCTTGAGGTCCATCTGTTTACACTGCCAGAATTTACAACATCATTTGGAAGGCTGTACAAGGTGTCAACGACCCTGTTGCTGAAGCTATTTTTTTCTTAGCTTAGTTTTAATTTTATTATTGTTATTATTATTCTATTGATATCGCGTGTGCTTTGCGTGTGTGCGTCAAAGCACTCAGTCATATTGAAAAAGAAGAAAGAATATTTTCTCATTAAAATAAATTCGAAATCTGACGCACGTAAGTAAAAATATAAACAAAGTAGAGCTATCCCCTGTCATCCCAAAGTGTCAAAATCACTTTTGTAGGATCTACCATTTCTTAACGCCGATATATATATGAGCCATACTCTGGCAAAAGGGGCCTTGATGCATCTCCATGATACATTATAATAAGCAAGTTATCAAATAGTTATGGATCCATAAAATCCAGTTTGTCTAACGACTGACTGAATTTTGAGATAGAGTGAGTGATCCTTGGACATGTAGAAAATCAACAAATAGCAAAAAATTTCGACCCATGTCAGCCTGCGCTGTCTGTGCAGGCTGACATGGGTCAGTACTTTTTGCAGATGCAATAAGCCCCCTTTTCATAGAACAAGGCTCGCATCTATATAACCCTAACATGACCCCAAAGAACGATGTTTCAATATCAAAAATGTCTCATTTACAATTATTTTTCACTTATCTCACCACTTAACTCATGTTTTAAATGCTTTAACCCTTTAACACATAGTCCCGAGTTTCAACGACCTTGAGGAAGAAAGGCTTTTGAAAACAATGTTGGAAAAGGAGAAAATGCTGGTAACCAGCATTTTTTCCTTTTTCAACAATGTTTTCTATCCTTCCAGAGACAAAATCTACAACTTAAATCATGTTTTATATGTAATTTTAAAATGCTTTGGATTTGGACAAGTCCAACATTGTGTCATGTGGTATAGAGTTAGGTGGTTATTACAATAAAATTACGAGAAACGAGCATCACACTTCATCTACAGATGGCACGCGATTAAAATAATGTCATGCAGAGTATCGGCGGATCCGGGGGAGGGGGAGGGGGAGGGGATGGGGGTGGGGTACTGACCCTCCACCCAGTATTTTCAAAGTAACCGAGCTGTCTGCCTGAAATTTAGATCAAGTATGAATACATGTGGCAGTAGATTCTGGATCTGCGCCAAAACATGACTCAAATCCACTAAGAACGAGTTCTAACACATCTTCATTGAAATGCGTTTAAAAATACTGTGTAAAGTATTAAACCAGCTGTGTCCCATAAGTACCAAATGTTCTATAGGTTATGGTAGGACAGCACTCTCTGCAACAGTACTTTGGGGAACACTCCTTTTAAAACAGCAGATTACTAAATGCCCCGAAACCTCACATCTCGTGGTTAGAACTTGGCAACGTTTGACACTGAACGGCCAACATCCACACATGCGTTACATAAATTATTCAAAGAACATTTCTTTGCATAGGTTTTCTAGCAATATTGTTCGCAGGTATACCATATACCGGTATACACAGTGGCGGGAAATACAAACAATTTTAACAGTAGCAAATTTGAACGTGAAATGATCTATTTAATTTTTCCTGGAGAAAAAACCCTGGATCCGCCCTGCACAAGTATCATAGCTATCCAGAGCATCCTGTTCAGTCAGTCACTATATACATTTTTTTATAAACGTCATCATTGCTTAGATACGTTCCCACTGTACGGTTGAAAAATTGACCAATTGCAAAACAGTTTCGGCCTAGGTCAGCCTGCGCAGACTGTGCAGTGCAGGCTGACCAGGGTTGATACTTTTTGCAAATGGATTAAGCCCCCTTTTCTCAGAGCATGACTCATCTATAAAAACAGTACGTCAGTTTGGAAGTTCAAATTGAGATGCTCTTTGAAAAGGGGCTTAATGCATCTTCATAAAGTATCGACACAGGTGAGCCTGCGCAATCCGCGCAGGCTGACCTGGGTCGAAACTTTATGCTTGTGGTCAATTTTCTGCATGTCCAAGGACAAGTGTACCCCAGGATTCAGTCAGTTGTCGGACAAAATGGCTTTTTATGGATCAATAATCGTGTGATGACTTGCTTGGTATCATGCATCATTGACTTGCTTGGTATCATGTATCACAAAGATGCATTACGCCACCTTTTCACGCGGCTAGAGCATGGTCCATGTAATTTTTTTTTTTTTGGCACAATAAAAAAGTTCTTTCTATTCAGGAAAAACGATTTTGGTGTTTTGACTCCAAAAAGTCGCCGCGTGTTATAGATCATTTGACATCTTTGCAAGTCGTTGCGATTTTTAGGCACACAATCTTGTAATAGATCTACCATCATTATTACCTTCTTACACTTATTATACCCCAACCTACGAAGTAGAAGGGGGTATACTGGTTTCAACCCGTCTGTCTGCCTGTCTGTCTGTCCGTCCGTCTCTCTGTCCGTCCATCCGTCTGTCCGTCAATTCGTCTATGTTTTCGTTTCCATGCTCTAACTCGAAAACGCTTTGACCTAGGACCCTGGGAGGTACCCTATTGTGTTGGGGTCACATGGGTCAACGGCCAAGGTCACTGGTGAACTTTGATTGAAATCGTTAATTTTTTATTAAAAATTGTTAAAATCTTGATAGGCCCCTTTTAATTGCCTTCAGCATTCTTGAATTTATAAGCTAAGAAAATTCTGTCCGATGAATTCACACGGAACTTGCCTGTTTCAACCCGATAGTGCCCAAATGAAATTCTCCATCTAACATTCGTTTTATGTTTTTACCTCTGAAAAGTTCCCGGCATGTTACATAGTCATTATTGATGCCAAAAAGTCATGCGACTATATTGGAATAATTTGACAAGACTCGAAACTATAATTAGATCGGAGATTTCATGACTTTTGTTCCGTCATTTATCATAAGGTTGAACAATTTTTTTCATAACGTTCGCTCGTCCCCGTCATCGCGCTTCAAAAACGGAAGATAACTGCCTTAGAGCTGTTCATTTATACTGTTTAAAGCAATTCCTTCTTGTGAAGTTAAACAATTAAGTTGCGGTTAAAGTACATGATGTTTTTCAGTTCTATATTCATGAACTGTTCTATAGATATTGAAAGCCACGAAATGAGGGTAGGTTTTTTTTTTTTCCATGCGCCAATTCAGCTTCCGGTGTAATGCAGAGAAATGACCCTCCCCTACAAAATGACCTATGGGTCATTTCACTACGTAGAAGAATGACCCGGGTCATTATTCTACGTAGAGAAATGAACCCAGACTGTAGAGAAAGGACCCCCCTCTAGTAGAAGTAGTTGCAGCAGCAGCAGCTGTAGTAGTAGAAGTAGTAGTAGTAGAAACATCAGCAGCATCAGCAGCAACAACAATGTTAAGGCAAAAAGGGGGTAGCAGAAGTACGAGTAGTAGTAGTAGTAATGGTAGTAGTAGTAGTAGTATCAGCATCAGCAGCAACAACAATGTTACAGGGGGGGGGGGAAAGGTGGGTCATTTCTCTACGGGGGTCCTTTCTTTTCATGAGGGGGTCATTTTACTACAGCTAGAGGGGGGTCCTTTCTCTACGGTCTGGGGTCATTTCTCTACGTAGAATAATGACCCGTGTCATTCCTCTACGTAGTGAAATGACCCATGGGTCATTTTGTAGGGGAGGGTCATTTCTCTGCATTACACCGGCACAAGAATGAAGGTCGAAATATCTTGTTATCGTTGAATATGCATGATTCGAGCAGAATTTCTGGTTATCTTATGATATACTTATCTCTTCTATTTTTTTTTTATCAGACTGATTAAGTTGTGTATTTTCTTGTCCCCTTGTATAATGTTTAACATTACTGGGTGAAATAAAGTGAATGTTATGTTATGTTATGTTAGACAACGGGTGGTCAAGTTGATTAAAGCGGCAAATTGCAATCAAACACAAGTTATCAGTTAACAGTTTACCGATACATCCTTTGAAATGGCAGATGTGCTAATCCACTTTAATACGACTAAGTAAAAAGTTTATTTAATTAATATAATTTGCCTCTTTAGCTGAACTTCCACCGGTACAGAATAGAGTTAGAATTAATTTCAAAACTGAATTCTGCTTTTACTGAGGAATATGTAGTGAGGAATACACGTCAATATGCTTATTGTAAATAGCAGATAGTTTTAATCCAAGATTATTTGCAATCTGATGTATTTCTAAACATTTAGCATATTCTTCATGCACCAAGGGTTAAGATTAACGTCAAACTAAACAATGATGACAAGTGCCACTTTTTGGATGAGCATAGGTTACTGAAAAAGGTAAGCTATTCAAGTAAACATATTACATTTTGCTAAGTATTTCATATAGATCTGTTTTTACCTTTGTTTTCCCCTGTAAAACATTTTTGTCTCTTTCCAAATCTTTCAGAGGGGGAAAAAACTGAAGCAATAATTAATCCATTGTGTAATGTAGCGCTGATCAGAACTCTTTGCATATGTCCCATTTTCAGTCATTATCATAATTCAAACTTGTCTACAGATCTGCGTGATCTCACGCCAGAGGTACATGTTCGCAAAGCACATATTTTAAACTTTTTCTTAAATTCAAACGTTTAAAACACAAAATAAATGAAAACTATCGCATCCCTCCAACGTTAACAGTTGTTTTTTTGGGGGGGAACCGAAATAGCAGACAACAAGGCCTCACATCGGGTAAAATAAATGCGATGACCTGATTGGTCAAATATCGATTTCCACGGATCTATGTATTGATAAACCACGCTAAAAATTGAATGTACAAACTGTTTGTCAATGGAAATATTTTTACAAAGATAACGATAGAAACTCGTGACTCATGTATTCTTTTTTTAGAGGAGCCTTACAATTTTAAAAACGGTCAAATGGTGTAGTTCCGGCGAAGAAATGTATCCCATATGCACCTACACGGTACATTTCTTTGCTGGGGCTTTTAAGTGTATTGCCCAAGGACACTCCCACGACAGACCCAGCTGATCCAGTGAGGCTCTAACCCGGGGCTCTAGGTCAGAAGTCCTACGCTCTACCACTGAGCCAAGCAGGACCCTTGCAGTAGGAAAAGGAAACGGCAAAAAACTGTGCACACCATAGAATGCAGGTCCCCGGTTTGGTACTGCAGTAGGGACGCATTTAACGCTCTAGATAGATAATGATGTGCACACCATTTAATGCGGGTCTTCTTTAAGAACAGCACTGACAGAAAATGCTGTAAATAATGCTTACACCATACAAGGCAGGTCTCTTGATGGTACAGCTGTGAAAGGAAGCGCCAAAAAACTACGCACACCATAGGGTGCAGGTCCCTTTTAAGAACTGTAGGGACAGAAAACGCTTAAAATAATGTGCACACCGTACAATCTAGGTCCCTTGAAAGTGCTGTAGGGACAGGAAGGCCAAAAACTGTGCACACCATAGAACACAGGTCCCTGATTACAAAAGTAGGAACAAAAAACGCTCTAAATGATGTCCACACCATTGAATGCATGTCAGTCGTTATGCCACTTGGCAATGCATGTGGTAGTCACACTGTGTAAATGTGTAAAATGTCTTGTAATAATTGGAAAACATTTGGGAAAATAAGTAAAATATTAGTAAATGTTATAGATTAACATGTTTCAGACCCTTTAATGGAAAAAGAAAAAATCAGTAATTTAGTGTATTAGGGTATCGTGGGGTGTCTTAGGTTGCCGTGGAATCGGTCTGTATATTTAATTCCATGACACTGTCAGGGGCGCAGGCGGCAAAATCAATAATGCCAGCTGCTACAGAAGTGTCTTGCCCCTGGATTTTTTATTCTTCTTTTTTAAACTGCTGGACACTCAATCTGAGAATAATTTTGTTATGAATGAAAGGATGAATTTTTTATCTACCTAAAATCTTTAAAAATACATTTTTGGCACTTTTAAATTTACAGTTTTCTGTACAAGTTGTAAATGTGTGGGCACGCACCCTGACTGTATATGATATGTCGTTTACTTTGTGGTCCTTTGTGGTCATGCCAGTAAATTAGCATAATTATTTTGCTTTTAAAATGGAAGAATTCATCATTGGCTAAAATTTTGTGCTTTTTTTTTGTGCCTAAGCAGCCATTCTAAACATTGCTCTGATTCTAAATTTGAGGAGTAGCTATCTGATTGGCTGAGCTAGCGTGTCAAACCTTTACCAGACAATACCGAGTTTTAACGACCTTGAGAAAGAAGACCTTTGAAAACATTGAGGGAAAAGGAGAAAATGCTGGTAACCAGCATTTTCTCCTTTTTCCCAAAATGTTTTATACCTTGTCAAATAACTGGTTCATTTGTACCACCTTCAGATTTGTCACCTGCCAACCCTTTCAATTTGTAAGAGTCTAGATTTGTTGTTTGGGAAAGGGTCAAGCTTGAATATCAGAAGCATATAAAATAGTAAGAAGTATGGTTTAGCCTCTACTGTGCAAGTCGTTTTTAGGCTTAGTACCGTACAAACTGTTACAAACTACAACTACACTATTGATGAACAGTTTGCAAAAAAAATGCTGCTTTTCAACAGTATGAAAATTTTGTGCGGAAAAATTATTATGTTGGCATAGGACATATTGTTTTTTATAAGCAAGAACACCATTTTCCACATTTTTTTAAAATGAAGTCAACAGCAGCAAGTTGTGTTTTTACAAAAATGTGTTTTTTTTTTAACCCATTACCACATTGATTGTTTCTAGGGACTCTTTTAAAAATCAGGTCCAAATTATATCAAGGAGAAATCTGTCAAAGAAGCGAAAAACACCTCTCTTAATTCTTATCCACATATCAAATTTTGAATCATCCAAACTAAAAACATTTGAAGAGGACAGACTGATTATAACTCTAATGATAAATTTGTCTGTGAAAGGGAAGAAAATATTATAGGAAAAGAAAAAAGTACTGATTACCAGCATTTTCTCTTTTTCCCAATCTTTATTAAAGTCTTCTACCTCAGGGTCATTAAAACATTGAATTTTTTTGAAAGGTGTTAACGTGTATTGAAGACATTGAGGGAAGTAAAAAAATCACTGGCCGCCGCGATATAACTGAAAAAATGTTCAAAACTGCGTGCAACACATATACAGTCAATCAATAAATCAATCAATCAACTTGAATTCAGGTTAGCCACAAATGTTTTAAAAAATTCGCTTACTGCCAGACAAATAAAAGTCTTCTGCAGAGACAATAATAGTGTTAACTCTTTCCAAAGCACAAAGTTTTAGACCTGTCCAAATTCAAAGAAAATGCAGGCGACAAATTGAATGTGATAAAAAAAAAAACCTGAAATTTCTCTTTTGAGGTTTAAAAAAACTGAGTGAAAAGGAGAAAATTGTAGTTTAGAGCATTTCTGCACAATGTTTTCAAATGCCCTCTTCTTTAGATATTGTGCGATAACTGGTTTAAATTAAAACCACACGAACCTGTTTATCTAAACGCCCATCATCCGAAACAGATCATTTTTACTGATCATGTATTGAATCAGCATATCTTACCCCAGATATTAACCCGTCTTAACTCTTCACCAGACGACAAAGTTGTTGACAATTTCAAATTGAAAGCATTTGCAGACGAAAAATTAAAAGTAGCTCAAATGATGGGAATTCTCTTTGAGAGCGGCTTTTGAAAACATTGTGAGAAAAGGAGAAAATGCTGGTTACCAGCATGTCTGATCTTTATTTACATCGGCCGCAAAGGCACTTATAGTTGTAAAAGAAGCCATAAGAGTTAGCAGGTAAGGTATCTCCCTCTGCTTTCACATTGTTCGTGGTCACAAATATTATAGATTTCGTTACGTTTTTTTACATAAAGGGATGATTTTACGTAATAGAAACCATCCGTGCTCTCATGGAGTTGCTTTTACCAACCATCGTCAACACAATGATCAGCGGTGAGAGGAATGAATCCTGTTGCACTGACTGTCATTAATCATCGGAAAAATACTGGCCGAGCCGGAGACCGTCTGTTCTCATGTCCTGTGAGCTACCGACTAGGCTACCGGGGCCCGGCTTAGGAATTTAAGTACATGTATACCCTGTTTTACAAAAATGCTCTGAGAGTCGTCCGGTTCATTTTTTTTTTTTTTTTTGCAAATATCTTGAGAAAAGGAGAAAATGGTGGTTCCAATTAAAATTTTCCAGTTAGCAGATAGGTTGTTAAGAAGGAATTCGTGGATAAAGGGCTTGTGACATGTTTGACTTGTGATCAACTTAAGCCTGCACACATCCTTTCTTCAGTGTTCATTTTGGTCAAGAGTCAATATCCATATATACCAATGTTGTTTTTCCGTATTTTGTACTATTTGCATTGTTAATCCAGTGGATTCTTTCTCAACCTACAAAAGTAATTACTCGCCAATGTCAAGGTGCTTAATTAACTTGCTGACACTGAAATTTCATTGGAATGAAATTGAAATTTCATTGGTTAATATTGCTTCAGTCTATAATGGTACAAGATGCGTCCGTTTCACGAAGAAGGCATACGGAAGATGACTTTTGCCAAGCAAGAATAAATTGGTGGAACGGAAATCTTATTATATTTAGTTATGATTGAATTTTATATCGATTGAATGTGTGTTTATTTATCTTCGCCACCGGATGCCAATATGGGCGACGCCGCCCCCCCCCCCCCCCCCCCCAGACTGTTAGTTATGAGTTATGTTACGCGGGAAAATGATGCATACAGGACGAAACCCATCCTGGCTCTTAAACGTGCTCGGTGTATAGCACTGTCACATGGGACTACGAATTAACGTCTCACCCGAAAGACTATCAGTAATTTTAGATGGCCAGCCGTTGGAATCGAATCCACACCGTCAAGTGACCCGAAACATGACTTTTACGAGTCCTACGCTCTACCACCTGAGCTATATGGGCTGGTCCGGATTTTATATGTTTTGAGATTATGAACTCTTCTTTACTTTTTAGTTAGGTGGAAATTGTCAAGGCTAAGATAGTTGGAGAGGTCATCAGACCTCTTTGGAGAGGTCATCAGACCTCTCCAACAGTGGTGCGTTTAAAAGGCGGACTGCCTTAGAAATTGCTGTCTAAATCCATTGTTTTTTCGAAATTTTTCTGATACACAGTCTGTTTCGTCATGGTTTTATAAATAAACCGAAATCAAAAAACTGAAATTGCACATAGGCATGGTTCGTTTTTACATGACGGATTTCAAGGAAGATTTGTTATATTGATATGATTGTAATACACCTCTCCAATAATTGCAGTTTTTCATTAAGCAAATCGACTAAACCTAAGGGGGAAAAAAAAAGAATTTCGTTAAAAAAAGAGAAAGGACACCGCGGGAAAAGATCGCGCGACTTGAACACGCGGGAAGAAGGTCACGTGACAGTCATGCAATCCATGAGAGGTTTCTGTACGCAGCGCTTCTTTTTCCTCATTCATTTAATGCCTTACTTGTTTGTTTACATGTACCAAGATACACTGAAATTAGAAGCCAATAAACTATTTAAAAAAGAATGATGCTGACCTCTCCTGGCTTCCTTTTTTTAAAGAAGCCAACTTGTTGATTAACATTCATTGTATGTTTATACTTGAAATGTAATCAATGTTGAATTCGTTGTACTGCATGTCATCAATGGTATAGGCAGACGAAAAATTGAAAAATGAAAACATCGCGGGAAGAGTTTAAAAATGCTTGCCATAATTATGTAGACATATTTCATTTGGTTAGAATTAGATTGAACAGGCCTACTCCATCAACGCGAATTTGTTTGAACAGATCGCTGATAAAGGTAATTTTGATAAATCGTATTATTTCGAACGTTCATCACTTTATTTTTCTACGTCTGAATGGCGACAAAACTCAGTGTTCTGCATCGTTTATCACGCACAACACTTCTACCATATAAACATCGTTTTTACATCATTAGAGAACGGAATTTTTGAAAACACTGTTCTGAGATTTTTTCAGCACAACTGCATAAGCTTGCTTTTAACCCATATGCACTTCTTGGCCGAAGTCTCGAATGAAGAAAAAGTAATTTGCAATTGGTTAAAAAATATTGGTTAACACCAGGTGGTATGGTTACATTTCAGCATTTCTTTACATATTGAAACACAAAAGATTTCAATACTCATACTCCATTTACGTCGTCTATTTTAAATTTCAACAGATCTTTCTTGTTTTTTTTTTTAATATTTATATACTATTTCTCGGATAATTTCCTCAACAACATCAGTGGTTTGTCAGTTTTACCCTCTTTATCTTCAAATTTTTTGGCAACTCGGAAAACTTCAAAGTTATCATATTGGGTTATTTAGTCTAAATATTTTCTATCTTTTATCCTTTGCACAGTTCGAACAAGTGAAAATGCTGAAATGCTGATAACAACAACCTTTACTGAAGCACAGGCAATGAACGTTCATTTAAAGGACAATGTAGATGAAGATCAGATCAGACTGTGCAGAAGCTTCAGTCTGATCTTTGCTATTCACTTTTCGATATTTGTTTTTAGATCTTCTGACCAGAAAAATGTTAAAACTGAAAAAAAAAAATCTTTTCTACTGACTGAATGATTGTTTCGATTTAACTTCCCAGCCGCTCGACTAACTTTCTCTCGTAACCGCCTGCAGGGGACATATTTCGTCCGGCAGGATATCACTTATGAAAACTTCCTCACAAAAGAAGAAATTACTAATACGGAATAACTTATCCTGTAACCACAAGTGTTTGCATGAGTTCGTTTATTCAGCTTTGTATCTAGGCTTAATTAGGACTTATTCGTAAAGTAAAAATACCAAAACTCAAACTCAAATAACTTTATTTTGGTATTCGGCATATAAGATTTTGCCATTGACCACTTACAAAAATAACAACATGAAATATAGCTTAAACACGTACATATACAATCTAGAAAAATCAGAAAATACATGAATAATCAGAATGTTAATAGTATTAAAGGTTATTTAGAAAGCTGTCTCTTAAATCTAATGCCCTTTTGATGAATTTTGCAGTATTTAATTGGACTCTTCTGTTTTTCAGATGACATTATTCCATTATTTTTAGCGATTGTAAACCAATGGATATGTAAGTTTTTATCTCAATTCGCAATATTTTGGAAAAGTACATAAAAAATGATATTTTGATTCTATTCTATTGTCTTTGCCTAGTCTACAAAGTCGATTCTGTCTGTCGATATTTTGGACTCTTACAGTTTCTATAGCAAGCTTATGCGAGGCAAGTTTATAGCGTGTCATTGTTTTTCTTAGTGATTCAATCCTTATGTTTGATAAATAATTATCAAATTCAAAATTCGTTTTGAAATTACAATAATGTTCTAATTCAAAAACAATTCCTAAAAGGGAATAACTTATCCTTTAACCACAATATGTTTGCATGAGTTCGTTTATTTAGCTTTGTAACTGCCCTTATTTAGGGCTTATTTTAAATCAAAAATACCAGTTGGATTGATATGGCGTTCTAAGGGTTAGCTGTCATTTCGATAATTTACTTGGCGTAGTGTAGGGGTTTGAGTTCATTACACCATGACAACAAATATTAACTGCAGTATTATTAAAATACGGATCACAATATATGTGTGCTGGTTAAGCATAACTGATTTGTGATGTTGGATTTATAAATACTTCGCCTGCCGTTCGGGACAAAGTAAAGTTCTATGCTTTTAAACAGAGTGTTGATCAAAACGAGACTTCATGTGCAGACTGGTATTGATCGACACTCTCTGTCACAAGTTTTATGTGCATGTATACCTCTCATTGGTGTGGGACAGTGGTTTAGAGGTAGAATGTTGGCCTCTCATGTGAAAGAATCCGGGTTCGAATCCTGTGATGAGCGGAATCAACCTTTGGAAGTACACATATGAGCCATGCTCTGTGAAAAGGGGGCTTAATGCATTTGCAAAAAGTATCGACCCAGGTCAGCCTGCGCAGTCCGCGCAGGCTGACCTGGGCCAAAATCTTTTGCTTTACGGTCAATTTTCAGCATGTCCAAAGACCATTCTACCTCATGATTCAGTCATTCGTTTAAGAAAATGGACTTTTTGGATCCATAATTATGTAATGACTTGTATGGTACCAAGCATCATGGAGATGCATTAAGCCCCCTATTGCTAGAGCGAGGCTTATATATATGAGCTATGCTCTGTGAAAAGGGGGTTTAATGAACCTGCGTAAAGTATCGTCGCTTGGTATTATGCATCACGGAGATACATTTGCTAGAGCATTGCTCATATATATGTAACGGTGTGAGTACTGACAAAGGTTTCCAGAATGCAATCATTGAGAGCAAGTAACCATTTCGGTATCATAAGCGAAAATATGGGCCTCTGCGGACGGCATAGATCAAGATCAGACTACCTAGAGGGTCGAACTACAGGGTAAAAGTCTTGCATGGATTCATTGAATTGAATTGGCTTATATTTATGGCGAAGAAAGAGCTAAAGTAAAACAGGATAACTGCTTTTTTATTCAAGTGCGAGCACTGCCAGGACATAGGTTATAACTATTTATGTTGAAGCAATATCGATGAAATCCTTAGAAACCTCAAAATGTGAGAAAAAGCATAAATGGACGTAATTCTGTTTTCGGAAAGTGCAGATCAAGATCAGACTACACAAATCGTGTCAAATACTGAATCTAGACAAAAACAGAATGTATAAGTTGCTAATTAAGTTAGTTTCGGTAATTATAATTCTGAGCCTCGCCCTTCTCACGGTGCAAATATATCAAGGAAGCAAGTTCAATTTCCTACCCCGGCGAGGTGTTTTGGATATCAACAAGACAGTGTCGGGTTTAAGCTATCAAACCGCACTGAAGCCGTCACGTGTTAAAACGGTTCGACTGCCTGGGCATCCTCCCTTGCCAAAGGTTTGGATAAACTGTAGCGAGGCTGATAGAACACGAGAAGGTAGGTCAATATAGTTAACCCTTAACCTGCTAAAAAGTTACATGAAACCTTCCAGCCAATAGTAACAACCCAAATTTGCTACTTCAAAGTTATTTTTGGGAATAGAAATACCTCCTTATCGATCATTGTGGATCCGGGGTCAGACTGCATAGTCTGTATAGTCTGATCTCGTTCTACACTGTCCGAAAAAGATCCTTGAGTCGCACTTAGTAGCCTAAGGGTTAAAACTCATCTTCACATATTTACACCTCTTAACTCTTATCCTAAATAACTAGAAAGAAACTTTAAAGCCGATAGTAAAAATTAAAATTTTGCTATTTCAAAGATATTTTTCGGTGAAAAAGATATCTCCTTATCGGACAGTGTAAATCCAAGATCAGACTGCACGTTCTGTGCAGTCTGATCTTGATCTACACTGCCCGCAAAAGGTCGTTGAGTCGCACTTAGTAGCCTACGGGTTAAAACTCATCTTCACATATTTACACCTCTTAACTCTTAGTCTAATGTCTGAATGAACATTAAACGCATAATAAAATGCTTCAGCTACCCTCCGGCAAAAGGGGGCTTAATGCATCTCCGTGATGCATTATACCATCATCAAATAATTATGGATCCATAAAAATCCATTTAGTCTAGCAACCGGCTGAATCCTGAGGTAGAGTGGTCCTTGGAAATGCAGAAAATTTACACATAACGAAAAGGATTGATCCATGTCAACCTGTGCCACTGTTTAGGCTGAAATAAATCTATAGCTAACTTTTTGTAGATGCATCAAACCACCTTTTCACAGAGCAAAGTAATTCGAAAAAAATAAGGATAATACTAGCTAATCTAATTGTTTTAATCGAATAGCCGATATTTTAATGTATCAAATACTGTGTTTTAATTCTTACCATATCACAAAAAAAAAAGTCTGACTTCTCCATTTTGAAAACATTTACGGACGACAAATCACATGTTGCACACATTGAAAATGTAGAATTTATTACGGAAAAGGATGAAAATGCTGGCTACCAGCATTTTCTTCTTTACCCACAATGTTCTCAACAGCCTTCCTTCTCAGAGTCTCAAAAACATGGACTTGCTTGATAAACAATTAAAGGTTGTCTGTTCAATACACAGGACGTACCACTGCCAACTCCACCGTGCCAAGTTGGAAATATCTAGAACGGACACTCAGCGGTAACTTACAGCCAGGGGGCTCGTTTGTTCCACAACACGGTACAACAGCACCGACGCTGGCTGTCATAATTCCATACAGAGATAGGGAAGATCATCTGAAGCAATTTTTACAACATATGCACCCATTTCTACAGGCTCAAAAATTACTGTATACTATCTTTGTGGTAGAACTTGTAAGTATTGAATTAGCGAAAAATAAAAGCATTTTTTATAAAAGTAAAAGTCTCAAGACCTTCTTTTATATTTTCATCCGGCGTTGACAATAGACATTATTGATGTATAGGTAAATAAAAGTTTCACAAACGATAGCCTACCTTGTGTGTGTGTGGGGGGGGGGGGGTTTATATAGTAAATAAGATAATGACGGAAACCCGTGTAATGCATGTACATTATTTCCAGCAATCCAGTTCATAATGCGACATTTCCCTGGTCATTTTCAAAACAACTAAGGCTCCTTTTACCGTAATACTTCGTAGGCGACAAGTACCCAAATCTCGCAATATATCGCTTTACCGAAAATTGAAGTGTAGCTATAAATACTCTTTTTATGCCCACACCAAGGTATGTTTAAGAAATAATCTTCTTTCTACCGTGGTCTATCGTTCAATAAACCAAGGTTGTGAGTTATGAAGCACAATAAATAATCCACGAGGGCGATAGGAAAACAATTTCATATTCAGTGTAAAAACGCGGATGCGGACTATATTCCATTGAATAAACCATGGCTATTCCAGTTATTTACCAAAACAAAACTCCACTGCCCAGTCGGTAAATGAAAAAGAATCAAAATTTCAATAAAACCTTAGGCATCAAATAACAAAACGCACCGTTGTACTGTTATACTTTCTTCCTTTCAAATGACAAAGAAGAATTACTGTATTGTCAAGCATTGAAGCCGTAGTTGCTTCGAATGCTCTGAATATTACTCCACCCACTCCAAATCCCATATTTTCAATGCAATGTTCACCAGTCAATTTTGAACTAACCTTCAACTTGAAAAGACACTTGATTTACATATGTTTACTGGTACCATTTCAAATAGTTCCATCGTTGTTAATTTTTATCAAATCAGTTAATATCGGTATTGAGGATTTTCCTTCCTCCTTGGTCAAGGAGCGGAAAATGACGATTTGTTTACGTCAAATGACTTTCATCGATAAAATATCGGAGGGCGAAGACATAGAACAGCCACAGGCGACTTACTGCATACAGAATGTAACTCAATATAGAATGACGTAGATTTTACAACGCTTTCGTTGCACTGTGTTTATAGAGCCGAATTTTACGTGTCATGTTAGAGTAAAGATTTTTCGATGACAAAATATATATCTATTAGGGGCAATCTGGCAAAAAAGAGGGCTTAATGCATCTCCATGATCCATGATACCAAGCAAGTCATCACAGTATTATGATTAAATAAAATCCAGTTTGTCTAACAACCGACTGAATCATGAAGTAGAATGGTCCTTGGACATGCAGAAAATTTACAAATAGCAAAAAGGATCGACCTATGTCAGCCTATGCGGACTGTTTAGGCTGAAATGAATCTATACTTTTTGTAGATGTATCAAACCCCCTTTCACAGAGCACAGCTCATAGATCTGAGCCTTGCTCTGTGAAAAGGGGGCTTAGTGCATCTGCCGAAAGTATCGACCCAGGCCAGCCTGCGCAGTCCGCGCAGGCTGACCTGGGCCGAAACTTTTCGCTAGTGGTCAATTTTCTGTATGTCAAAGGACCAGTCTACCACATGATTTAGTCGGATGTTTAAAAAAGTGGCTCTCATGGATCCATAATTATGGGATGAGTTGGGCTAGTGTCATGCATCACGGAGATGCATTAAGCCCACTTTTGCCGGAGCATGGCTCATCCATATGTTACAATTCTGATAGTTACAATAAGCATAGGTACAGGTAGCGCGCAATTGTGTCAATGAGTCTCCGCCTCCTGTGTTAATTTTAGACTTGTGGTTGAAGGGTTAACCAGTGCTGATTTTTTTTTTCTTTAGATTTGTACTCAAAACATCAATAACATTTTATGTTCTTTCAAGAAAATTTGAAATAAAATGAAGAGGGTATTGGGTAACTTTAGAGTGAAGTTTACTATGTTAACCCTTATCCAGCTAAATAAATGAAATGGTACTTTTAAGCCGACAGTAAAAACCAAAAATTTTGCTATTTCAAAGGTAATTTTTTTTGGGGGGGGATGTTTTTATCGGACAGTGTAGGTTAAAGGTCAGACTGCACGTTCTATGCAGTTTGATCTTGATCTACACTGTCCGCAAAAGGTCAGTGCGTCGCGCCTAGCAGCCTAAGGGTTAATTACAGGAGTAGACTATATGCCTACCTCGTAAACTTCGTTATTGGCGGTGTTGTGAATCGGGTAGCTTTCTACAAATAATAATAAGACCATGATAGGTAAGTCTTAGACTCTGATTCTGTTATAGGCTACGTCAGCAGGTTAGGCTATTCATCCTTACTGTTTTTCCTCGATTAGTGGCAACTGACTTTAGTTTGAAAGGGAGGCCGTGCAGTGGGCACCATGGAAATACAGTAAAATCCCACCTAACAACCTATTGGTAGAGCGGGCAACCCGCCATTACGATCCCTTTTTTCCAGAACCAAACTTTGTGCTCTATATTTCAATTGATTCGGCTCCCGTAAAAACGGGCACCCGCTATTCCGTACAACGACCATCAAATTAACAACCAGTTAAGAGAAACATTCTAAAATGACACCCGACTTACGACCATTACTTCACACCTTCGCGAAGTCGTTATCAATACCAGGTGGCGAACAGAGATGTTAACATTTTTATCTGGGTACATGTTCTCATATCTCTTTTTTCCTCTCCTTTACAAAGCAGTATTACTATTATGCTACTTATAATTCAGCTGCAAAAGTTCTTTTCATTGGCAGGAAAAAAACGTCATCTTCAAGAAAGGCCTTCTCATGAATATTGGTTTTATAGAGAGTTTAAAGGTGAACAACTTTACTTGCTACGTGTTCCATGACGTGGATATGTTACCTCTACATCCGGACATTCACTATACGTGTAAACGGAACGCTATTATACACATGTCGACATATGTCCAACAATATAACTATGAGTAAGTAAGGTCCGGGATGTCAACACGGAACCCCACCCTAAGGATCCTTCCGTTTAGTCAACGTTCAGAAAAAAATGTGTCTATAAGAGAAATTGCTCCTAACTAGTAATTTCGCTTTGGCACACAATGTTTTCACATACAGTATATAGGCCTATCCATATGTTTTACCATAAGGCGATGAAAGTCTGCAATAAGGTACGAGGATTTTTCTGTTTTTAAATATTTATATAGCGTAAAGTGAAATGGAAAATAGTTCGAATAGGGACGCAAAGCCTTTGGCCGTCCATACCACTAGGGGCTTGCTTTGCCCCTCTTTGCCCCCTTTCTCCAACGCCCTTGTAGCCCTAAATATTGCATTTTGAATATACACATTCAACAAAGATGTTCTCAAATTTATGTCCAATGGCTTTTACATTTCTGAAATGTCTCTCGGTCCAGATACCTTACAAAAAGGTAAATAAAGTGGCATCATGAAAAATGAACTTTATACCATTCCTTCTCTTGAAAACACAACTGCCCTTGTGAGGGCGTGTTTCTTAATGTGGTCACACACAGTAAATAGTTCTCAAAAGAATTAGCAAAATTACGCTCACTTTCTCAAGACGGATCAAATCAACATCAGAAACCATTCAAACTGTCTGATAAAACAGCAGAAATGTTTGATCAATACCGAATTTTCAAGTAAAACGTTAAGTACTAGATCTACTACTTAAAAAATAGTAATATTACGACTCTGAAGTATTCCGTTCTTATAGCGTAATTTAACCCGGAAGCATTCTGTTCTGGTGTTACGCCAGAACGATACTTGATTAGGAGACACACTTTGTATACGTGTTGGACTCTTTTAGTTTTACCTTGCCAAAGGACACCCTTGTGCCACAAGCACCACCAGCAGCGACTGAATCCATATTTCTAGGTTACGTAATCTCTGGTGAATTCAATGCCATCTTGGCCACAATATAGATCAAGATCTACTGCAAAATGTGAAAAACATTCAGAATCAGTTTGAAAGTTCTGTTCATCCTGATCTAAACCCTTTCAGTGTCATAACGGACTTAAAAGCAAAAGGCATAGGTCAAGATCAGACTGCACATCACACATGGGTCTTTATCGTCCGCTTGTTTTGTCATACTTACTTCTGTAGGATAAAAATCTTTCTGAGTTTCAGCAGATGTTATTTTTTTAAAAAGCCGTCCAAAGAGGTAGAGTTCATTCACACTGTGGACATTCGTGACGTGCGCGTATGTACTCGGACTTCTACGGTTAAGAACTTAAAGTAACAATAAAGCCCAAAAGTAAACAAATCGGGTGTAAAATTGCATTTGAATTTATATTATACCATTTAAAAGTATGGAAATTATTGTGAAGATGACAATCTGTCATTGTACAATCAGTCCAAGTGTTAGTTGCTGACAGAAAAATTAATTTCAAAACTAGGATAAAACCTGCCAGGTAGCTGAGTCTTTTGTTTATTTTTTGCATGATTTTAAAATTCTTTTTCATGCCAGCGACTGACTTATGGCCCGACCACACGATAACAGACTGTCATCTCCACAATATTTTTCATACTTTTAAATGGTATGATTTAAATTTAAATGTATTATGACACCTGCTTTGCTGTTTTGACCTTTACTGGGCCTTTAATGTAATGGTATGCAACGTAGTGTCACAGAAAAGATGCGTATTTCCATGTTCAGAGAGAGAGAGAGAGAGAGAGAGAGGGAGAGGGGGTCTAATATCTCGCCATGTGTTAATAAAACTTGCGTCTTTGTCACTCATTCGAATCTTTAATAATGTATTAAAATTAGATACCACACTTCCATTAAAGACTCGTGCTTGCTATGATGCTTTATTGTAAAAATTTCAGAAAGCCGTATGTCGGTTACATAGGTGGGGTTGTCATGTTTCATAAGAAAGTGTTCCAAGCTGTTAATGGGTTTTCAAACCTGTACTGGGGC
This sequence comes from Hippopus hippopus, assembly GCA_946811185.2. Taxonomy (NCBI): domain Eukaryota; kingdom Metazoa; phylum Mollusca; class Bivalvia; order Cardiida; family Cardiidae; genus Hippopus; species Hippopus hippopus. The sequence goes on from OX328101.1 coordinate 34,749,638, forward strand.
TGGGGCGGTGAGGACGATGATATGGTCTTCAGGTTCGTATGGAATAAAGTATAATAGCATTGCGGATCACTGGTTCACGGTACTGTACATAGGGTCCAATTAAGAAAAGGCCAAAATTTTAATTAACAGAGTATAGAATCAATTACCATATAATTTTTTAATTTCATCTTTTAGCTAACGTCATGGAAAATATCATTCAGTTTCATCCAAACATTTAAAAGACAATCCACCTTGACCTTCATCACATTCGTCACAACTCGGTCGATTCCGTATCTACATCTAACCTCGTCTGTATCAAGGGCTTTTCCATTTTGAAATACTGCCAGTCACGTGATCTAAAACATGGCGGCTCCTTTTCAATCGATTAGCAACGGCAATAACAGCCACGGTGATAAGCAATCTATCGCTGAAAAAAAAAACGTAAGTGAAAGACCAAGTTAGAAAATAAATGTACTAAATGTTCGCCATGGTGAAATATCTAAGAAGATTCTCATGGAAAATTGTGACTAGTGTTTGCTTTCTAAGTGAAGTGTTACGATTGCAAAAACTATGAAGCGGTGTACTTACCGGCGAAGAAATGTACCGTGTAGGTGCATATCAAGCTACGTGATACAGCCGAGGGACTTAATCGACGGATCACCCGAGGTTTGCCGAATGCACTGTCCCGCTGCCATTGTGAAATTGAATCATGTGACTTCGATGGTATTCGTGAAAAAAAAACATTGCAACTTGATATATTTGGCGCCAATCTGTAGTCACATGATTAGAAAATATTGAAACATGATCTAACAGATGATCTAGATACATCATCATGTAAGTTTGTATGTAAAATTGCGAGTAATGAAGGGTTTTAGAGGATGAGGCAAATGTTGTTAAGCATGTTGGTGGCGATTACACCGTTTTCACTTCCGATATATTTTTCTTTTATTCTAAACTTTTATTTTTGATAATGAACTTTGGCTTAAGGAAAGAAATCTCTGAGTCGAGGTATTCTCAAAATAAAGGCCAGACAAGCTGCAAGAGGGCGCAGATGTTTATTATGACGGAAAAATACCAATCACCTCGAAGCAAAATGTACCGTGAACCTACATGTCGTGGCTATAAGAACGCAACTTGCAATAGTACCGGTGAATAAACGCAAATGGTTTAGCTAATTTAAAATTGTGTTAGTTTCTAGATTGGGACACTTTGCATTTGGTCAATTTTCTGCATATATCCAAGAATTATTCAACCTCATTTTTAAGCCGGTTGTTAGACGAAATGGATTTTATGGATCCATAATTATGTGATTACTTGCTTGGTGTCCAGTCTGTTAAAATTAGTGAAATACGTCTTAAAAAACGAACCCAACCAAGTCAGAAGATGAGACCGTTAGTGGTTTTGAGTAAAATAACAGACTTGAAATTTTCGTGACACCGGGCCCCGAGTCATAATTTCAATATCGTCGTGTGTTTTAATATGTAATTTTGTTGCAACTTTATTACATGTATAGAGTGATAAATAGGTTTGTTTCATTCAGACCTTCAGTAACTGTTGAATAGTTTTCGACGAGTGAAAAACGCAGCATATCTGACCTAGAGATTCACATTGCTCGCACTGTTTCAAATATATAGTTCGGATGTGTACATAACGTTTTTTCTTTCTTGGATAAGGTTGTTAGCCGAAATGTTGAAAAAAAAAAGAGTGTTTTAATTCATGAATAGAAAACAGTTTTGATGATGCGCCGATCAATGTTTACCAACTGGGTCCGATGTAAGTTGCTCTTGCGGACAAGGTAGATGATACCATAGACTACACAAAATGTGCAGGTTGATCTTGTATCTTTATTGTCTGCTACTTTGTTACCTAACCTGGAAAAAACAACCATTAAATAGCAATAAAATGGCTAGCTTTACTGACTGAAAAGGCCATTTTGATTCATAAAGGGTAAGGAACAATTTCTCGCTATCAAACAAGTTTTCAACCGCAAAATCCGGGGGCTAATGCAAGATTAAACCGACATGAAATATCACTTTTGAGCGATGTTCTTTCCATTTTGTTCTTTTCACCCCCAGGGTCCGTCACATTAAAGTTGTCACCCTCAGTGCCAAGTCAAGATGTTATAAGTATTCATCATGGTCACATGACAGAGACGCGATATTTCAAAACAGGTAGATTTGTATATTGGTGTGATGGTGGTTTCATTTGTTTTTTTGGTTATACCTTGTTGTTATTGTAGTTAATGTGTGTTATTGTTGACAATGTAAATATTCACGAACTTAAGACTTCCCCTTACCAAACTGAGCAGAACAGGGGCTTTTTATGCAACTGGCTACTTTCTACTATACATAGAGTTGTTATTGCTTGCACATTTAACCACCCAATCCCCTCTCCCCCTTTTAGTTAGTGTTGCGGTGCTTCTATGGATATGAGCCATGCTCTGTGAAAAGGGAGCTTAATGCATATGCAAAAAGTATCGATATATGTCAGCCTGCGCATTCCGCGCAGGCTTACCTTGACCGACACTTTTTGCCACTGGTCAATTTCTGCATGTCAAAGGACCAGTGTACCTTATGATTCAATCGGTTGTTAGACAAGGTGGATTCATAATATGTACTGTGATGACTATTTTGGTACCATGGATCATGGAGATGCATTAAACCCCCTTTTGCCAGAGCATGGCTCATATGATATTAGTTGAGGCTGCAGCAATCAATTTAAATATCAACCTGTCTCATTTGCTCATTGTTTGGACTTGACAGCCGTAACAGATCGCGGAAGAATTCTGTCGGATGGACTTTCATTGGTCCTCGGACAGAATGATAAATAATATTTAGATATGGAGATACAAAAAAACATTTTGTGACAGAAGCAGAATGTTTTCATATATGTCTCACAATATTTCACAAATTACAAAGTTTTGGTAAACAAGAGCGGGAGAAAGAGAGAGCGAACGGGTAAACGGACACACAGAGAGCGGACGGATAGACAGGCAAACGGACGGACGGACGGACACAAGCTGAAGGGTGAGGACAGAAAGACAGACGGACAGGTTAGTGTAATGATAAATTGTTCAAAGCTTTCATTCTTAAATAATGTTGCTATTTTCATTTATTGTTTGTTGATGTATATTTTTGCAGGATAGAGTTTATTCGAACAGCCGTTGAGAGGATGTACAAAGATGGTTTAAACAGTGCGGCAAACATGAGCCAAGTTCTGAAGATAGAGCAGTTACCCTTATATACGTGGATTTATGTGTCAGCAAATCAGTCAAACATTTCATACAAAAGTATTATACCCGTGTACGGGGAAAAAAGGATCATGGGGCCCTGAATCGCTAAACTGACCTTAGGGAAACCAGTTCCATTATATGTGAAAAAAGCAAAATTAAAATGAAAGTTCTCTATATGCTAAATCAGCTTTAATCCACGAATTAAAAAAAAAAAAAAAAAACCTGAAGGTAAACTACTAGTAACCAACCTTCGTGTCATATTTTAGGACTTCATGTGCATGTCCCTTTTCCACAATGTTTTCGTATTTCTTACAGACAAATTATATTCTTTCAACCACGTTTTATTTGTCGCGTGCAAATGCTTTCAGTTGGTTCAGTCCAAATATGTGTGGATTGGTAATGAGTTAAGAGTGAAGAAGGCATCGATCTTGATTTAAAACGGTTTATCTGATCTGTATATATTACAGTGCCTCTAGCCAAAACTTCGATGTGAGACCCATTTGTTTGTTTGTTTGTTTTTTTTTTTTTTCATATGAGCCATGCTCCAACAAAAGGGTGCCAAATGCATCTCCGTGATTCATTATACCAAGCTAGATATCACATAATTTCGGATCTATTTTATACATTTTTTCTGTCAAATTATTGAACCCTGGGTTACACTTGTCCTTTGACATACTGAAAATTGATCAAAAGCAAAAAGATTCGACGCAGGTCAGCCTGCGCGGACTGCACATGAAGACCTGGGTCGATACTTTTTGCAAGCTTCTTTAGCCCCCTTTTACTAGAGCGTGGCTCATATGTTTGTTTGGTGTGGAGCAGTAAATTCAGTAAATATCAAAGCCTACTTCTCACTTACTCGTATTCTTGAACAGAACAAAAAATTATTTTGAGTAGTATATACATCGTCTGTTACTAAATAGATAAACACAATGCATTATCTATATACATGTGAAGTTGGTCAACTGAAGCAAAAAAAAAAAGATATTGCTGATCACCTCCTAAAAAAAATTGCAGCAAAGTCATTAGAACAAACCCATTTACAAATGGAAAATCAATGGGGAAAGGAATGAGGCATGCTTTGCTAAAAGGGGACACAATGCATTTCCAAAAAGTATCGACCCAGGACAGCCTATAGCTACGCAGTCTACGCAGACTGACCTGGGTCAAAACTTTTGCTACCAGTCAATTTTCTGCATGTTAAAGAAACAATCTACGATCCGATTCAATCTGTTGTTGGACGAAGTGGGTTTTATGTATCCATAATTGAAGAGTTGCTTGGTATAATGCCTTACAGAGATGCTTTAGAGCCCCTTTTGCAAGAGCATGGCTCATTGACGGATAATCAACAAATGAACATTTTGAAAACATCCATAAACAAAATGAAAGATCAACTCAAGAAAACTTTGGAAGGGCCCATGTACCTATAAATTAATATGCGACACGAATAGTTTGGGAAAAAAATGTAGAATTGTGCAAAATAGTTAATCAACGCTTGAATATGTCATATTAATGAATTCATACGAATGAAAATAACAAATTACAGGATAAAACCCCCCAAAAATATGTTTGCAGTAAGACGCAAAAAATACCGTCTGCAACAGACAACGAAATCACTGAATTCAAGCAGTTGCTTCCCCAAGCCACAAAATCTGTTTTCCAAGCCAAAGTGTTTGCAAGCAGCAAGACGTAAATTATTATACGCCACACAGGTACGCCACAGGAGTGATCGATACGCCACAGCAAATATATTGCTATGAATGCGTAATTTTTATGTTTGATCTTGTAGATTATGATATTATCTATCATATGTGCAAAAATTACTTAGAAATATTACATTTCGCCTGTGGCGTACCCGTGTGGCGTATAATTCAGTTGTGGCGTATTTTATCAGATCGATTTAGTGCATAAATATATAATATTTCTAAGTCATTTTCGCACATATGATAGATAATATCATAATCTACAAGATCAAACATAATCAAAGTACTGAAAGTACTGTCAGACTAGCGAATTTGAAATAAGTGGCTATTGTATAGATGAAACTTGGTTGGTTTATACAAGATTGAAGAAAAATTGTCAAATTCGGTTACCGAGTCCAGTCCAGTCTTTTTTTTTCATAACATAGCATTTCATTATATAAAAACAAACAATGATTGTCTGTGGTTTATAATAAACAAGATAAATATGAAGTTTCATAAAATTTTGTCCAGTAGCTAAAGAAATATCAGTCCATAACGGAAATATAGATCAAGCCCCCTTTTTCGATGACACGGCATCAAATGAAAAAAATAAAACATCTTTATCGGCGGACTATCGTAAGGAATACATGTATGAAGTTCCATCAGTTTTTATCAAGGATTTTAAAAGATGTCTGTCCTGACGGACGAACGGACAGACAGACAATGTAGATCAAGATCAGACTGCACAGACTGTACAGTCTGATCTTGGATCTACACTATCCGACAAGGGGATATTTTTTTCAAAAATTCAACTTTGAAATAGCAATATTCATGTTTTTACCATCAGCTTGAAAGTTTTATTCAACTTTTTTTAGCAGGTTAAGGATTAAATTGGATTATAAAGCTAATCAAAAGCACAAGATGTAATAGTTAACTATTTAACTCTTTACAAAACGAAAAATTTTACACCCCTCCAAATTCAAAGCTGTTCTAGACCATATGTTAAATGTGGCTCAATTGGTGAAACCATATTTTAAAAGGGCTGAAAACAATATGGGAAATGGAGAAAATGCTGGTAACCGGCATTTTCTCCTTTTCCTGCATTGTTTTCAAAGGGCTTCTTCCCCACTTCTGTGAAAACTTGGGATCGTGTGATAAGGGTTAATATCCAGGACGTAAAATAACAGTTTAACATATCAGTTTCACGGTACACAATGATCTAAGTAATGAATGACTGATGGAATGACAAGGGTTTCCTGTCCAGTGAAGGTTTGTGTAGCTGGGAATTGCTACAAGTTACAGTATTTTAGATCCATTCATAATTTTAAGTACTGCTGTGTAGGAATCAGTGATATGAGCCTGATTTGCATAGGTCGATTAATTTTCATATAAGCAAACACCATGTATATCTTGTACAGTCTATTACTTTGTAAGTAGACATGTTCAAATCGGGATGGTAGAGATTCTGTGCTTTTTGTCAAAATTGTCGTATATGACAAAATTAAGATTCCTAACAGTAATAAATTATTTTCTGTGAGGCAGTATTTGGCAACTGTGGGTTTTTTTTTTTTTGTTTACATTGAGTCTGGCTCAATCTGGATGCCTATAGACTAGCTTCGCTAGTCTAAAAATCACGCTTTGATAGCTATATATTTGCTGTGGCGTATCGATTTCTCCTGTGGCGTATAAATCAGCTGTGGCGTATTTTAGTGTGACCCCGAGTCTAAAATGTTGTCTTCTAGCAAAACATGTCTCCATTTTCTTTGAAAACTGCTCTTGTGTCGATAAAAGTCGTTTCGTTCTCAGTATGTTCGGCTTTTCACGCCGTTTTAAATAGTTCAGTTATATTGAAGAGGCCAGTGCGTCAATCCATGCTTTCCGAGACATTCTTTTCACCTTTATCATTTATTACTCCTTTGTAGTAAAAGCTAGATATCTCTCTTCAAACAAGGATCGTAAATGTGTTATATACGATCCCTGGTTCAAAAAACTGGCTCCTTGTATCTTGAATCTCTTGTATCTTGTGTAAAATATGGAGCAGTGTTGAACCAAGACTAGACTTCAATTTCTGTGCATTCTGGTTTTGATTTAGACTGTCTTAAATTTAAGCTACCCAAGTCGCCGTTTGTTGAACATTAATTGACCGTCCATGTACAGCTATCATCGGAAATTTGAAGGAAAAAAAAAAAAAGGTTCGTTTAGTCCCGGGGTCGCCTGTTGTTTTCATATTGATCAGTATACTCCAACTGATTGATGAGGTATCATAAAGCGTCTGGGTAAAAAACGCGAAAATGGAAGACCATGTAATGAATGAGCTTGAGAAAGCTTCGCAAGTTGTTTTGGTGAGTATATCAGTATAGTGAACCCGTTTTGATATAAACTTTATACATTTTAAGAGCATTGCAGAATTTTTTAGCATTTTTGTTAAGAAAATGACCAGCTTTGCCTTCACAAATAGATCTAGCAGAGTTCAGTGAGTGAAGAACCGCTCCCGCAAATAACACTTGTGACTGCAATGTCATCTTCTACAACAAAAATACAAAGAATTTCTCACACCTCTGCATCTCAACAGTTCCATAAAGTTGTAAATGCCAATTCGATTTAAACGTAGGAACTTTAAATGATTTTGAAAGGAACATGGAGTACATGTAAAAGAGCGCTTAAAAAGTGAAAATGGACAGGGCATAAGCCAATCGGGTGACAGATGTTTCGGTAACAGACGAGTTAGGTAAATTGGACTAATACAGTAAATTGATTGGATGTTTCCGTAACAAAGCAAATTTATAATTATGATGTTTATGTACTGTTTCGTTCTCACACCCAATACGTTTGTCACACCCACACATTTTGGTGAAAACAAAAAATTAAAAATATGGTGATCAGAAGTTATTTATTCCAGGTATTTAGCCTGGAGTGGACGAGTGTATATATACAGCATGGAATGGGCAGTATAACAAAAATATTTCGGATAAAGATTGGATAATTCAAATGAAAAAATAAACTTTTGAACAAAACAAAGCCATGTATTGGGTGTGAAGAACGTAACTACACATGAACACTATATAATTGCCTTGTTACCGAAATATCCAATCGATTTACTCTATAAGTCTAATTTACCGAACTCGTCTGTTACTGAAACATCCGTAGATCATCTAATCTACCTTCGGTCAGCAGGGTTGCTCCGATTTTATTTTGTGATTGCTTCTCTGCACCCCTTCATGTCATGTTAAGTGCATTCTTACTGTGTAGTCTTGAAACATTGCAACTACATTTAAGTCTGAAACATCTATTTTAAGATTGAAAGAACATCTCACAATTATTAAAAATACTTTAGATGATTGATTCCTAGAGATGGTACTTGTGCTATGATATGAGTGATTCTATAGGATGACTACGCACGCTACCATATTCTTACGGTTAATTCAGAACCTTAGATGTATTAGGCCAACCCTTTATCCCAACACATCTGTAACTTCATGATAACCTGTCATGGAGAGTGGACAGGACTCTAAGCTTTTAAAACTGGGTCACACTAAAATACGCCACAGCAGTAATTTATGCCACAGGTACACCACGGGAGAAACTGACACACCACAGCACATTTATAACTTTCAGTTTCATAATTTTTATGTTTAGATATCTTAAATAACGTTATCTATATGTTTTTAAAAGTATAGCTGAGAAATTCCATGTATTTCAGTAGAAATTTGATCTTGAAAGACAGCAATATTTACGTCTCCCCCCGTCAGGGTCGGGAGACAAATTGTTTTTCCCCATGCGTCCGTCTGTCTGTCCGTCTGTCTGTCTGCCTGTCAGTCACAAATTGTCCACTCTATAATTCGAAAACCTTTTAAGATATTTTGATAAAACTTCACACATTTGTAAAGCACCATGAGACGAAGTGTCATGCACAAGAACCATAACTCTGGCTTGTATATTCTTCGAGTTATTTCCCTTTTATTATTTTCCTTACTCATTTTACGTACAATTTTGTGTCTGCTCTATAACTCGAAAAGCGTTAGAGAAAAATGACCATTATTTCAATTAGAAATTGCCTTGGTCACACATCAATCCTTCTGACACCAAAAAGGAGGGAGACATCCGTTTTTTTTGTAGAAAAACAAGTTCTAGTCTGGGTTGTTCGTGAGTCTGGATCTCAAAGATGGTTGTTAAATACATTAATTTCTTCAAGGTACATGTGTATCTTTCAGTAGATTTATTTTTCAGTTATTAAGATATTTAACAATATCGTAGCATTGAATCATCACTTTGTAAACTGTATCATCTCAGACTAACGATTAAATTGACAAGTATCAATCGTTTGTTAAAGTTACCTCCCTTCACCATCATACTATACAGATCCAAGTTAATACAAAAGTCTGGAGACAATTTGGTTTACAAATATAGAATTCAATTCTTAATATCATTAAATATTCTTAGCATTGAAAAATAAATCTATTTAAAATTATACAAACACATCTTCAAGAATTTGATGTTTTGTACAACTACTGCATCAATGAGATTGTGACTCTTAGTATGGCTATCTTTCAAGATCAAAATTTCTACTGAAATACATGAAATTCATTTCAACATAATTATAAATAACATGTTAACTAAGATATCTAAACACAAAATTACGTATTGAAAGCTACAAATGTGATGTGGTGTGTCAGTTCTCTTGTGGCGTACCTGTGGCGTAAATTACTCCTGAGGCATATTTTAGTGTGACCCCTTAAAACCAGGTTACACTAAAGTATGTCACAGGAATAATTAATACCACAGATACTCCACAGGAGATAGATACGCCACAGAACAAAAATATCATTTAATTTGTATTTTTTATGTATAAATATCTAAATAAGATGTTATCTTTAGTTTGTTGATATATAAATGAGAAATTTTATGTATTTTGGTAGAAATTTGATCTCGAAAGACAGCTGTACTCAGAGTCACGATCTCGCTGCAATAATAATTTGTAAAATATCGATTTCTTGAAGATGTGTTTGTACAACTTCATAAAGATTTGTTTTTCAATTCCAAGAATATTTAATGATATTAAGAATTGAATGAATCGTAACTTTGTAAAACATATTGTCTCGAGACTCTTCTGTTAACTCAGATCTGTATAGGAAGATAGTGAAGGGAGATAACTCAAACAAATATTTGATACTTGTCATCTCTTCAAACTTTAGTCTTGAGATGATACAGTTTACAAAGTGATGATTCAATGCTTAACATTGTTAAATATCCTAAGAATTGAAAAATAAATCTTTTGAAAGTACATAAACACATCTTCAAGAAATTCATATATTATAAAACCATGATGTCATTGAGATTGTGACTCACAAACAACAAAGAATATTGCTGTCTTTCAAGATCAAATTTCTACCAAAACACATAAATTTTTTTTAACTATACTTCAATATATACTACTCAAAATTTGCTAGGGATCACCATATTAGATTCAGCCTAGATCTATATGTGGCATGTTTCATGTATGGTTTTACAATATGTTACATTGCCACACTGATTAAATAAACAACCAGTGGAAATGGATCTTTAACCCTTTACCACACAAAGCCGACTTTTAAAGACACTGAGAAAGATGCCTTCGGAAAACATTGTTGGAAAAGGAGAAAATACTGGTTACCAGCATTTTCTCCTTTTCCCACGATGTTTACTACCCTATGACAGACAGCATATTGTATGTTGCATTTGGTTTTTAGTCTGCAAATGCTTTCAACTTGGACAAATCTAGAATTTTAATGTGTGGTAAAGAGTTCATGCAAAACTGTTGTAACATATATACACATACTGAAAAATGTAAGTGATCCCTATGAAAGTGTGAGTAGTATATTATAGGTAACCATAACATGTTACTGAAAATATCTGAATATAAAAATTACACATAGAAAGTATATATGTGCTGCTGCGTGTCAGTTTCTCCTCTGGTGTACCTGTAGCGTAAATTATGCCTGTGGCATATTTTAGTGTGACCCCCTTAAAACCAGCCTTGTTGCAGGGGTAAAGCTTACAGCAATGTGCTTTGGTGCATTCCTGTCTATGGTAGTTAAGTAACATGCATTATGGTTAGTGCTTGCATGGGTGATCAAACTGTAGCAGTTTACACAACTAAGGTTGCTTGGATCTTTTAATGATAATAATTCAGAACACTGTCTGGAAGCTTTCTGGGATTTCTTTAGCCTTATACATAAACAGATGATAGACCACTGATTTCTGTATATTTGATAAGAGGAAAGGGTGAAACTGCAATGTACTTGAAACAGTTTCCCTCGCTCAAATTCTTCAAATTTATCCTATTATAATAGCATCAGTTTTGTTATACATTTGTTTAACAACAGTGCTTTGTATGTTTCCTTGACAGGCACCTCCTAATTTAGTAACACATGAACAAAGACAAGCTGCAGAGAATGTGATTCTTCAGTTTAGAAAAACGAAATTACCATACACCATTTGTAAACATATACTAGGTAAGTTCAAGCATGTCTTTTATTTACTATACTCATAACCAGTTCATCCAATATTTTAACAACCTTATGGAAGGAGCCTTTTTTTTTTTTTTTTCAAAACATTGTTGGAAAAGTAGAAAATGCTTGTAACCAGGATTCTTCTTCTTTCTTCAGTGTTTTCTACCTTCTCCATGAAAAGTCCAATCCTTTGAGCTACATTTAACCCTTTACCACACAATGCCGACTTTTAACGACTCTGAAGAAGAAGGCTTTTGAAAACATTGTGGGAAAAGGAGAAAATGCTGGTAACCAGCATTTTCTCCTTTTCCCACAATGTTTTCTACCCTATCAAACAAAAATCACATCATTGAGCCTCACTGAAATTGTCGTCTGCAAATGCTTTCAATTTGGACAGGTCTAAAATTTTGTTGTGTGGTAAAGGGTTAATTTGTTGTCAGAAAATACTTCCCATATTGACAGGTGTTAAATTTTGTTGTGTGGTAAAGGGTTAATTTGTTGTCAGAAAATACTTCCCATATTGACAGGTCTAAAATTTTGTCGTGTGTTAAAGGGTTAATTTGTTGTCAGAAAATACTTCCCATATTGACAGGTGTTAAATTTTGTTCCTTTTGTAATGAGTCAAATTTTCTCTGTGAATTATAAGTATGCCAATCAAATATTGACCCTTACAATATCATGCTTTACATAACAAATTAGATCAAGATTGGACTGCTTAAAATATGCAAGCTGATCCTTGTTCTTAACTGTCAGATATGCAGGTCTGCCCTATAGATATTAGTTTTCATTCAAAAAGTTTCAGAGATTTTTTGCAGACACAGCCCATCAAAACAAGTCATGATTAGAATGTCTAGAGAGCTATGCCATATCCCAAAGTTTGATTTAGATGACAGATCACAGTGACTTCTAGATGTGTGGTTATTGAAATACATGTACATACACCATGAATAGTATACCCAGTATACACAGCATATAAAATTCTTTTGCAAATACAGTGGTGTGACTTGTTCTCGTTTCAGAGAATTTCCTCCTTATGACCCTCCTTGTGAAAATTAAAAACTGCTGCAGTAAACAAGGATCTGTTCTGACATCATGTATTTAATTTAGTGGAAAGGGAGGGGGCATTTCCCTCTCCTGTTACATTTCATCAGTTATATCCCTGCAAATACTGTTACTGACCTGTCCAAATTTAAAGCCTTTTTCCTTTTGTGGGGGGATAACAAATTAAGTATGACTCAAGTGATTAAACTTACCTGTGAAAGAGTAGAACACATTGTGCCAGCATTTTCTCCTTTTCCCATGATGTTTTTAAAACTTTTTTCCTCAGGGTCATGAAAACACAGGATGATTTTGTAAAGCATTAGCACCAGTATAACCTAGGCATTTGTATCTAACTTATGTCTGTTGACTGTGGGTGAAAGGCTACCAATCATTTCACATTTACATAATGTGATGCAATTCTTTTTCATAAAATGAAATATAACAAAAACAAAAAATTAATAATCCTAGAAATTATTGCAGAGAAGTGCAAAGTAGACTATGTGTTGTTCCAAGTTGCCACCACAATCCAGGAAAGTGTGTTGCGGGAATGGTCCTTGCTCAGCAGTGATGATGTGGAATCTTTACGTTCATTCCTACTTCGTTACATCACACAACATATTAGGTAATGTATAATTGGGCTGGCTGTGGCTTTATTTTGGTTAGGATTCTACTTGTCCAAATTGACAGCATTTTTGGATAAAAAATAAAATCAATATGTGACTCAAATGATTGGATTTTGTCTCTGAAAAGAAAAAAAAAAAAGAAAACTCGTAGAGAAAAGGAGAAAATACTGGAACATTTTCTCCTTTTTTCTCAATTTTTTTTAAAGGCCCCTACCTGATGGTGGTTAAGAGTTGGGATTGGTTGGTAAAGGTTTAAACCTTTGATTGCCAAAAAACCAAAACAGACCTTTACAGTATAATAGAAATGAAGGCACCATACACATGTACTGCACTTTCAAGAATTGTTTTTGGCCAGAAAAGCAAACAGTGCTTATGAAGATAGGACAAGTTTTGTTGTACTTTCTGATCTTAATATCCCAGGAGTGTGGAAATTCTATATCCCCACTCGTCCGACTTGGGAAAAGTCAGCATCGGACAAGTGACTTTTTTCAATCTAGTAGTCCGCGGACAATTAGAAAATAAGTGGAAAATCGAAACATATATCTGTTGTATACATTATGCATTGAAATACAAACATTCACCCGTCATACAAAATGACATTTCAAATGATAAACAGCGGCTTGAGATGATCCCTGATTTCTGGAAACCAAGAAAAACACATTTGGTCTACCTTCATGTTGACTGGTTTGGTATAAAATGACACACATGTGAATAGTTAAGCCTTTAATCTCATGGCACAGCTTCAGTGCGAGTGGGCCATGGTTTAGACATTATCACCTCTGTCTGAACCTGTCTAAAACCGAAACGATTCAGCAATCAGTGGATGCATGAAATGGGAGAAAATGGATCGTGTTTTGATTAAATCTTTGAAGCCAGTGGAATATGAGAAATCTGAGACCTCAAAAGCATCGGCCCAGTGGCTCCGAAAGTAAAGAAATATGACAAAAAAGACAGCATGTTTTTAATGAGTGTGGTTGAAAGATTCCCATGCCTGAATGCCATTTAAAACTTTCGTTTGGGATGAGTAAGTGGCACTGGCGGACAAGTGGACATTTTTTAATTTACTTGTCTGTACTGTAGACAAGTAGAAACTTCTAAGATTTCCACACCCCTGTATCCATTATCTTACTAAAGTAACTATGGTTGAACTCAGTGTTTTAAAATATGAAAAATGTAATTTGAGATGTTTTAGAGGGATTTTTTTCTTTTTGATTTCCTTTGTAGTTTACAAAGCTATGTTAGAGAGCAGATCCTGCAAACAGTGGCAATTATAATCAAAAGAGGGACCTTGGATAAGAAAAGTATGGGCTTAGATGGTCTGTTCCAAGATGTCACTCAGCTGATATCCAGTGGAAATGTAACAATGGTAACCAGTCTGTTGTTTCACATGTCTAATTTTGATACATTAACGTCTAACTTGTTTCTTATAGCAGATGATTTTTTTTTTTTCTCTTGCAACACATCCTTTTGACATTGGTGTTGCAAATAGATAAATTTCTTTTAATCCTTTACCACATAATCCCGACTTTTAACGACCCCAAAGAAAAAGCCTTTTGAAAACATCTCCTTTTTCCACACTGTTTTCTACCCTTCCAAAAACAATTTCAAATTTTGAGTCACATTCATTTTCTCGTCTGCAAATGCTTTGAATTTGGACAAGTCTAAAATTTTGTCATTTGGTAAAGAGTTAAGGAAAAATATAGTTTGTTTACTTTGTTTTTGTCACAGGTCCTAAAATTGAAATTGGCCTGCAACACTCAAAAAGGGGCATTTGAACATTTGCGTAAAGTGTCGTCTCGGATCAGCCTGCGCAGTCCGCGCAGGCTAATCCGAAACGACACTTTACGTTTTTATGTAATTTTCTGTTTTGCGCAAGTCTACTGTAGCACAAAATCTAATGTAGCCATAAAGTGCCGTCTCGGATTAGCCTGTGCGGACTGCGAAGGCTGATCCGAGACGACACTTTACGCAAATGTCCGAATGCCCCTTTTTGAGTGTTGCAAGCCAATTTATGTTTTATATCTGTATTTTACAAGTATATTATTGACCCTTTTTCAGATAATCCGGAGTTATAACAAACCTGAAGAAGAAGGCTTTTGAAAACATTTTGGGAAAAGGAGAAATGCTGAAGACCAGCATTTTCTCCTTTTCCCAAATTGTTGTCTCCCCTATTAAAGGCAATACTAATGCAAAATTGATGTTTTGAGTTACATATACTTTGTTGTCTGCTATTGCTTTCTGTTTGAACAAAGCTATAATTTTGTAGTCTGGTAAAGAGTAAAAGGCATCTTCTGAATTTTTCTCTTAAAGGTAAAGCGTGAAGGAGATAAGCTAAAATGCGTGAAAGAGATAAGCTAAAACACACGGTCAACAAGAACACCTAACATTGTTGTTAGCATTTCATGTATATGAGCCATGCAATGGCAAAGGAGGTTGTAGTGCATCTCTGTTATGCACGCCGAGCCCCGGTAGCTCAGTCGGTATCGTGCAGGACTTGAGAACATGGGGTCCAGGGTTCGACCCTTGGCTACGACCCATGGCTCAGCCAATTTCTTTCCGAGGATTGATGATAGTCACTGCGACAGGATTCATTCCTCTCCCACTGCTGACCATTGTCTCGACAATGATTATGTGGGAAAGCAGCCAGTGGCTTGGAAAGAAAAATTGTGCGGAGTACTGGTAAAAGAGACTCCAGGAAAGCATGGATAGGTGCACTGGCCGCCGCGATATAACTGAAATAATGTTGAAAACGGCGTTAAACACCATACAATCAATCATTCAATCTGTTATGCACATAGTTATGGATTCATAAAATCCATTTAGTCTAACAAGACAGGATCTGGAGGTAGAATGGCCCTTTGACCGGTAGAAAATTAACCAATAGCAAAAAGTTTGGACCCATGTCAGCTGTGCAGGCTGACCTGGGTTGATACTTTTTGTAGATGCATTAAACCCCTTATCACAGAGCATCGCTCATATAAAATGTTAGTTGTCTTGTAAGAAAAAGATTTATGACTTCTGTTCACATACATTTACTTTTTTCTATTCTATTTGTACATCTCCGTGGACCATTCTTCTTTAATTCTTTCAGTTTATTTTGAACTCTACCACAACAAAATTTCTGACTTGTCCAACTTCAGCGCAGTTGTTGACAACAAGTTAACTGTAGCTTTCTGTATAGTGATTTCTGTCTTTAGATAAAGAAGGAAACACAGTGGGAAAAGAGAAAAAAAAGAGCTGCTTACTAGCATTTATATGAGCGATACTAGAGACAACAATTTTCAGCCTGATACTCTTGAAACTTGGTCAGGATGTTTGTCTTGATGATATCTCGGAAAGTTCAAAAATAGGTCATGTGGGGTCAAAAAGTAGGTCACAGGGAAAAATCTCAGAAAAACCTTATGTGCACTCTAGAAGCCACATTTTCAGCCTGATGCTCTTGAAAATTGGTCAGAATGCCTTGTCTTTATGATATCTTGGACAACTTTGAAATTTGGTCACATCGGGACAAAAAGTAGGTCACAGGGCTAAATCCTAGAAAAAGCTTGTGTGCACTCTAGAGGCCACACAGCCCAATACTGTTGAAACTTGGTCAGAATGTTTGTCTTGATAATACCTCAACAAGGTCCAAATTAGATTATGTCAAGTCAAAAAGTAGGTCAATGTGCCAAATCTGAGTAAAAGCTTGTGTGCACTCGAGAAGTTACATTTTCTGCCTGATACTCATAAAACACAGTCAGAATGTTTGTCTTGAAAATATTTTGATCAAGGTTGAACTTTGGTCATGTTGGATCAAAAAGTAGGTCACTGGGCCAAATCTGAGAAAAACCTAGTGTGCAGTCTAGAGGCCACATTTTCAGCCCGATAATTTTGAAACTAGGTCAGAAAGGTTGTCTTTCTGAAATTTCAGACAAGGTTGAAATTGGGTCACAACAGACCAAACAGTAGGTCACTGGGCCAAATCTTAGAAAAAACTTGTGTGCAGTTTTGAGACCAAATTTTCAGTCTGATACTCATGAAACATTATTGGAGTGTTTGTTTTGATGATATATCTGACAAGTTCAAAAGTAGGTCAAGTTGGTAAAAAAGTAGGTCACTTACACTCATGCATTTTTCATCATTAAAACCAGGATCTCTTCAGCTTTATTAACCGTAGATGACTTTACTCAGGCGAGCGCTTTAGGGCCAATGGCCCTCTTATTCAAGGTTGTTAAAATATGGGATTATTTGGTAAAGAGTTGTTGTTAAATGGATTTCAGCTTTTAATATGCCTGTATGTTTTTTAGTAAACATGAATAAAAAAAGTTTTTTTGTCATTGTTTTTCAGCAACTTGTTGCCTGTTCCATACTTATGGCCCTTCTAAATGAATATTCAAGTTCAAGTAGAACAAGCAGTGTCGGATTCACTTGGGAGTTCCATACCAAATGTAAAAGAGCTTTTGAGGTAGGGCTTTGACGCAAATGTTTAATAATGGGCAATATACTGAGAACAAATGTAGTCTTATTTTAAGGGTCAAATAAACCTTTACTACTCCTCGACGTAAAATGTCAGCCGCACCAAAGAAATAGCGACATTGACGGCATTTTAAGGACAAGAAAGTAAAGAAGCTGATCTCAATAGTAAATCTAACAAACATTATGTCAGGTCAACATTCCTATGTAGTGATCCTTGGTTTTTACATGGAATAAAATGTCTTTGGCTTTGAACAAATGCCAACTTTTGATCACATTTTTTATGAAGACTGCCATTTGCTACAATAGGTTGCAAAGTTCATCTTTTGTATGGCTGAACATAGTGATATATGGTGATGTCGGTGAAACACAAACAAAAGAATAGGAAGAGGAGAAAATGGCATCATCCAGTATTTTCTCCTCTTTTTTTCCTTCAGTGGTAATTCAACACTTGAGCCAGATTTATCTAATTAGTGGTATGCAAATACTTTCAATTAAGTTAAGTCTACAAATTTTGTTGTCTGGTACAGAGCTATTGGGTTAAGCCTAAAATAGATACATGCATTTTGCCTGTCTTTTCCCTATTTTCAGGAGAACGATTTGAAGAAAGTATTCCTATTTTCACTGCAAGTGTTGAATGAGATAGAGAAACAGCCTTCACCATTACCAAGGGAGACAACTGCAGTGTTGAATAGGTTTCTATGTATAACAGAACAAGTCTTATGCTGGGAGTTTACACCCAAAAGTAACATGTGTATCCTTGTCTTTGTTTTGTAGTAAAAGAAGACCAGTGTTTGTATTAACCAACAGTTTTGAATTGTGATTTACCAGTAATTCTGAATTGATATTCTGTGTCAGCCAATCAGATGGTTTGTTTTGATATCTAGATAGAGAATCAGAATTAAAATTGTGGGTGAAAATGGCAGTTAACCACAATATATCTATCATATGTAATTTTTTACAAGATAATAGAGTATTAAATCCAACCAACATGAAAGCATTTGCAGAAGACAAATTCATTGCAGCTCAAAAGATTATTTCTCTTTATGAAATGGTAAAAAACGTACTTAGAAAAATCCTACAATGTTTTCAAAATCCTTTTTGTTTGGGGTAATGAGAACAAAGGACTGCTTGGTAAAGGACTGAATTTGTTCTTATGAGATAATCCCTGATAAGGTCTTGTTAATTGGCTTGAGAAGTGTGATTTCGACTTTCTGAGATGTTTTCAACCCTCGGCTTGCTACACAGACCTAAGGTTGCTTTTGCAGACAAGTTTTTAAGATTGGTCTGCACAGCATATCCTAACTGATGCTGGATCTACACTGCTGGAACCTTTTTTAGATATTTTATCTAAGCCACCTTGAAAAATGAATATTTAGGTCCTATATCAGTTTCACTTACTTTGTGCTTCAAAGGTTGATTTTCAAAAGAAAATGAATGGCACTCTGGGAAAAATGGGGTTTAATGCATCTTCATCACACATTGTACCACCATACAAGACATCACATAATTATGGATCCATGAAATCCACCTTGTTCAACAGCTGACTAAGTCATAAGGCAGACTGGTCCTTTGACATGCAGTAAATTGACCTATGGCAAACAGTTTCGACCTAGGTCAGCTATGTGCAGACTGTGTAGGCTGACATGGACATGGATTGACACTTATGCAGTAAACCCCCTTTTCACCAGCTACAGACATAATTTTGCATCTCTTTGCAAATTAGCATATTTTCGGCTGTTGCACTTTGGAAAAAAACTTAAACAACTGTTTTGGTAACAAAATTTCATTTTCATGTATTGTCTTACCCTAGAGCTAAGAAATATATTTTATCATGTCTCATCATTTTACGTAGATCTACTGTAGTTGCTACGATCCCCTTTTGTATTTATCTTTGCAGGTCCTATTATTCCTCTTCTTCTTGTTCTATATGGAGTATGCAGGTCTTATTATTTCTCTTCTTCTCGTTCTATATGGAGTGTTAAATCAATTTCAAGACAATCAGTACTCCTCTTGTATTAATATGTAACCAGGGTCGACAGGTATAACGATAAACTTTTACGGCAGTAGACTCCTCAAGAATGTATTTAGAACACCACCATATTTTAAAGATGTTATTTCTTTGTTTGTTTGGATTCCCTTGGGGTAGATAGATGGGTATAATAATAAAAGTCTTTTACATTGGAACTTTGAAATAATATGTAAGAAATACACATACCATGAAGATATGTAAGCTCACAGCATTTCTTTAACACCAAATCCAGTGAGACGACATGTAGGTACCTCTGACATCAATCAAACACCAACACTAAAGCCTCGCGACAAGTGGAGAGATACCCTACTTGATCCAACACTGATACAGCTGGTGTTTCGAGTAAGTCAATTTTTCACTTTTTCTGTCATTCAATAACTTTTGTTCACCTGTTTCCCAAGAGGAGACTGTAAGTGTGTCCTCCTTCTGTCCATTGTCTCCATTCTTCTATCTGTCTGTTACCCTGAACTCTGTATCAGACAACAAAATTTTATATATTTTATATAATTATATATATTTTGAAAGCATTTGCAGATTGTAAATTCAGTGTGGCTTAATTAATAAATGAGGGGATTTGTCTTTGACTGGGCAAAAAACACCACAGGAAAAGGAGAAAATGCTGGTTACCAGCATTTTCTCCTTTTTCCCCTTTGTTTTCAAAAGCTGTCTTTCTCAGGGTCATTAATGTTTGGAATTGTTTGGTTTAAGGCTTATCCCTATCCAATGATAAAATGATTATGAGTGCTACTTTTATGAAACTTTACCCAGAGATGGATGCCCATAATGTACATACTGCACAATCCTTCATTTTTAGACCAAGGTCTGTGTCATTTTTAGCTCCACTGGCCGAAGGCCAGCGAGCTATTGTCATGGCGTTGTGTCCGTCGTGCGTCCGTCCGTTCGTCCGTGCGTGCGTCCGTAAACTTTTTCTTTAAAAAACTTCTCCTCAGAAACTATTGACTGGATTTTTACCAAATTTCACAGGAATGTTCCTTTGGTGGTCCTCTTTCAAATTCCTTCAAATAATTGTGTTCCATGAAGAATTCTGGTTGCCATGGCAACCAAAGTAAAAAACCTTTAAAAATCTTCTCCTCCCAAACCGCTATTTGGATAGCATTATTATTTTGCAGGAATGTTCCTTAGATACAGGTTTACAGAGTTCCTTAAAAAAAAAAAGATCTGTCAAAAAACATAGCTTTTATGGGAGACTCATCTTCCTTTTATGGTATAAAGTAAAATCTTTGAAAAATTTCTTCTCTAAAACTATTCATTGGATTTCATTGTTGTTTTGCAGGTAAGTTCCTATGGTGGTTGTCTACCAAATTGTTTCTTCAGTGAGCTAAAATGCAGGATTGAATGATAATTGTTAAAAACTTCCTTTCGCCATTATAGAAATATCAGGCCTGTGGAGCGATACAGGCGCTCAAGCGCCTCTAGTTACATAATGTAAATAGACAAAAACAAGAAATATGCTGATGACTTCAACCATCCGTAAGTGAGATTTATGAACTTTTGCATGATTACACATTTTGATGTGAAGATTATCTGCATACCTTCGTTTTACAACCACATTCAGGGTCAGAGTCTCCGTTACAAGAAATAGATAAAGATCAGTTCAAGGGTATTAGCAAACTCACTCTGACAATCATTCAATCACTTTCACAGTGTTATATTGACAAGTCAGTTCAGAGGAAGGCATATATCTATTATTATAGAACTTTTGTTCTGTTAGATCCACAAGAAAGCTCGCCACAACTCCGAGATGGCTCATCATTCCATGCAGTGTATAACGCAGCTTGCTAGCCTGTCAGGACCAATATTTCTAGATGATGGAGCTAGGACTGAGTATCTAACAACCTTTATAAGCACATTCCTAGACTTTCTGGAAAGGTACTGTGATGTTATATAACTCTTTACCACACAATTTCGAGTTTAAACAGGCTAGAGGAAGAAGGCTTTTGAAAACATTGTAGGAAAGTGAGAAAACCCTAGTTAACAGCATTTTCTCTGTTTCCTAGAATGTGTTATACTCATTTAACTCTGTAACAAACAATCCCTGGTCTTCATGACCTTGGGAAGGAAAGCTTTTGAAAACCTTGTGGGAAAAGGAGAAAATGCTGGTAACCAGCATTTTCTCCTTTTCCAACAATGTTGTCTACCCTTTCAGGGGCAAATTTCATAAATTGAGACACTTTTAATATGTCGTCTGCAAATGCTTTTAATATGGACCAGTCTAACATTTTGTTGTTTGGTAAAGAGTTAAAGACAAAGCTTACAGTTTGAGCCATATCTTTGTCTGAAAGTGCTTTAGATTTGGACAAGTCCAAACTTTGGATGTTGGGTAAAGAGTT
Organism: Hippopus hippopus; assembly: GCA_946811185.2. Lineage (NCBI taxonomy): Eukaryota > Metazoa > Mollusca > Bivalvia > Cardiida > Cardiidae > Hippopus > Hippopus hippopus. The sequence goes on from OX328101.1 coordinate 34,771,515, forward strand.
AAATGATTAAAGACTGTAACAGCTTAACTTTACTTTATACATTACCACCTGCGTACAGTTTCTTCAATCTTGAAAATACAATTAAAATACAAATAGTGAGCAATTTCTCCATTTTCATAAATGTTTTCATATGTTTTTGTGTACATGTATTAAACACAGATCTGTGTTGAGAGAGATGTTTGCAAGAGACTAATTTTGAAAACATTGTGGTAATTGTAAATTGCTCTGATCGATTTCTCCCTTGTTTTCATGCGTATTCAGATTCATGTAGTATGTATAAAACTATGATGATTATGGCATGACATTTTCATGGTTGTTGGCTGCAAAAGGAGCTAACAGTTGAAATAATTTACTGTAATACCTGACAAATTATGCATTCTGCGTTCTCATCTTTGTGATTTATTTCTTTGTACATAGCTTCAGTTGTCACTTTCAAGTTTTGGGTTATTCAGCTTTGTGATATAAGGCTTTATCATAAACAGGTGTCCTTGTCCTATCAATTACATGTATTTGAAGTCAAGTGTCATCCAGCTCTATTTTTTTTATGTTTCAGTGTGGATCTACAAGATCATGAATGTCTCGGTGTTGCTAATACATTTAAGAACTTGGTGATGATGTTCCCCTCTCAGTGTTTGTCTGCTATAGCAGAGTCTCTGAATCTCAGATTTCTGGACAAACTCAAGAACTATACTTGTGCCTTTGGGAGAGAGGCTGCTCTGGAAGAGGAGGTATTTGTTTTTGCAGAAGATATGAGTCATGTTGTGGCAAAAGGGGGTTTAATGATGCAGGGTACCAGGGGAGTCATCACATAATTAAGGCAGTGTTTTCTAGAGAACGTATTTTTTCATTTTTGACACATTTTTTACTCACTAGTCCCGTCTTTGATGACGCACTTAAATCGAAATCCAGTTTCCAGGTACCTGGTTAAAAAACACTGCTGATGAATCTGAATGATACACTTAAATGGTTCTCTGATGCGATCTCCACCATGTTCCACTGCTAAAGTGGGGACCATTTGTATTTGTATTGGATTCTAATGCAACCAATTTAGTATCATTTCAAGCACCGAAGAACCCTTTACTGCCTGAATGCAAATAAGCTGATTTTTATAGTAAATTTAACACAAGTCATGTCAGGTCAACATTCCAAGTACTGAATCTTGACAGTATACATGGCATAAAATGTCTTCTAAACTAGATAAATGAAGACTTCTGATTGTGTTTTTATACAGACTGTCATTTTCCACGAGTAGTAACAAAGTTCATAGAGTGTATGACTGAGCATATTGATATTTGGTCTTGCCTGTAAAACACAACCAAAGAATATTGAAAATTCGTTCATTCAGTGTTTGTTTGAAATATCACAGAGGGAAATTTGACCCCCAATTTTGACTTTTGACCCCGTAATTTCTGGATGGGGGTAAATTTTATGTCTGGAGAAAAGACTGATTAAGGATCCATTAGTTCCGTTTTGTCTAACAACAGACTGGATCATGAGATAGACTGGTCCTGTGACACGTAGAAAACATTTTAGGCCAGGTTGGATTGCGCAGGCTGGCGAGGGAAGATACTTTTGCAGATGCATTAAAATCCCAGAGCTTGGGTAATTTATGATTTGATTGATAGAATGAATAATGATGTGAATAGATCACACATGTTTTGAATAAAACAGCATCATTGCCGAAGCTGTTTTCCTGCATATAGTGTCCATTAAAGTAACCTCCCTTGACAGGAAGTGGTTCAAAACGGCCCACTTTCAAAACAACTTGGTCCAAAACAGACCTCTTTACCTAGTCTTAGACTACTGTTATTGTAAAATGTTTTATCAGAATGATCTTTTTTACCATCTTACTCTTTATCTATTTTTCAAAAAATGAATTTAATTTTTAGAGAAGGATATTTCAGAAACTGTCTTTTGACCTGTAAACAGACCAGTAAGTCTACTGTCTTGTCTTGGAAAGGAATATAGTTATGTTTGTTGTATGAGTAATGTTTTCTCTCTTTTCAAAAATTGTCCCACCCTTTTGTTTTAACACCCCCTCCAATTTTTTAGATGAAGGGGGTAAAGTCCCCCAAAATTTTCAGTTTCTGGAATAGAAACTGAGCCAATTGTAGGCATCAGCATGCAGAACTCTTCTTTTCTATCCAATAGATGCACAAGGAAGACACAATACACATGGAAGCCTATGAGAAAGTGCTAGAGACATGGATGGAACTTATAACTTCAAAGAATGAACATGTTCCAATGAAACAGATTTCTGATCATGCAGTGCATGTGTTCAATTCCTATGTACAGTGTCATATTAGCCCACCAGATGGTTGTAGATTAAAGGTAATATGAGTAACAAATAGCAGTGATACCCTTAATTTATTTATTTTACAATTATCTGATAAAAATACTAGGGACATACCCTCCTAAACAAATTTGCTGTAACTTTGAAAAATTCCATGTAAATGAGGAATGGTACAAAAACTGTAACATGTAGTGTCAAGGACAAATATGAGCAGGAAAGGACAAACATGTTTTTTCAAAAACATGGAAAACATTGTGGAGATGAAGCAGTCAGTTCCTGCTTTTTATATGCATTTATCCTTTTTTCTGCTTTTCAAGCTTTTGATTGTAGGAGAATGAAACTGACTTTTTTACAGTTAAAGCTGCTTGAAACCAGTTTTTAAAGTTTTAATGGTAGAGGAAATTCTATATTTGGTTATAAAAAGTAAAAAAAAAAGAAAAGGTTTAAAGTGTAGTTATTGAAAACTATTACATATGATACCAAGGACAAATATGTGCAGGAAGGGACAAACATGATTTTTCAAAAACATAGATAACAGTTATGGAGATGAAGCAGTGTCAGTTTCTGCCTTTTACATGCATTTATCCCTTTTTCTACTTTTCAAAGCTTTTGACTGTAGGAGAATGAAAATGACTTTTTACAGTAACATGTTAAAGCTGCTTGAAACCAGTTTTTGATCAAAGATTTAATGGTAGAGAAAATTCTATATTTGGTTATGAAAAGTAATAAAGTAATAAGAATATGTCTGTTTAATGTTAGGGCAGATTATATTTACAGCCCACAAAAAGTTTAAAAAATCACTGTCTACAGAAGTCAGACTCACAATCCTAAAAGCTGTGGTTCAGTATTTCCACAGACTGAGCTGATCAGGCTGTGCTACTACCACACATAATATTAATTTACTCATAACTTGTTACACAAAAGCAGCTACCCTGTCTTGATTAAGAGGGCTAAACATAATTTCTTTTTAAAAAAGATCACATTTTCTACATCTACATTTCTATTGTTTTCACATAATGGTTTAAAGAACATCTTTGCAAATGAATACATGTGTTACTGGTTCTTGTAAAGATTTTTCGAAATTTGCAGAAACAAACTCTTGTTTCATGTGACTTTGATTTTAAATACAGAATACTCTTGATGGACAAGCAGACACAGAAGATATAGATGAGGTAGAGGAAGATGACAGAGACAGATTTTCAGATCAGCTGTGTAGCATTGGAGCTTTGGGGCGTCTAACGCTGGACACAAGTCTTCCATTGGTCACTAGGTACACCCGTAATATATAAGTCATTTTTTCTGTTGGTATTTAATTTCTACTGTGTCTGCAAACAAACTCATCGTTGCAGAAATTAAACACACAGATTATAAAGTACAGTTTTGTCTATCTGCAATACAATATCAAAAACTTGGATGACTGCCAGTTCTAGGGTTATGTTTAAAACACCAATTCAGACAATCCCTCACAAAATGGCGATATTCATTTAAATTGTTCTTCAGGAAATTTTGATCAATAGAGTTATGATTTATTGATAACGGTAAATGTCAGATTAAATCTTTCCATTAAGATTTAACATCAAGTTTGCTGGCCCCATAGTACAACGCTGCTGGTTATAGTTCCGATATTCTACTTGTATTTGTTTTTGCACCAATGTGTTAAAAACACCACAAGTCAAATTCTCACAACCCAAATTGGAAAATAGGTCAACACGTTCGTATTTACTTACGCTAAATCACAATATTGTTGTCTGCTATATAATTTAACAACTTTGGGAAACTCGTAAAATCTGTGTATATACAAGTATAGATTACAGACTATCTCAAAAACATACATTTACCCTAAAATATTCTTTTACACTGTGATTATAACAGTCAGCTAGCATAAAGTTTATTTTAAAACTTTGATCTTCAATAGGTTAGTGTTGTAAGACAATGTAGGGATATCTGTTGATATTTAAACATAGCCAGAAGTCTGTAGAAACAAAAATAGATTGTCCTCAACGGTAGTTCTCGTAATTCAACTGCTCCTGAAAAAATGCTCAGATTGGACACCTCAGAAATAAGGTTCGCAGAAATTTAAGCTCCCTTCAGTTTGGAAAAAAAAAACCAAAGAATTTGGAACCTGCAGAAAAAACCACTTGTACAGTATATTTATTCTTTAGCATAGTTAACCATTTACCAGAAATTCCTGTGTTTTTACAACCATTTTGGAGAAGGATTGTGTGAACATTGTGGGAAAGTTGTGTTCAGAAACAGTGCTCATTAGTACCAGTAAAAAATTGTTTTTGTGAAGAACATTTAATTAGATGGTGCATATCAGATCATCCTGCCCCATTATTAAATTTTATTCCTCTGAAAGAGGAGTGATTTCCTTTAAATCATTGAAAGAATTATCTGTTACATGTAATTATTACAACTTCATGTGACTTTCAGGGCAATGGAAGACCGTATAACTCGACTGAATGGCCAATTACAACGAATACAGCATTCACGAATCAGCTCAGGAGACATGAACTCTAGTTTTGATAACAGTCTTTTAACGGTTCTACATGAAGATTTACACTGGCTAGTATTAATTACTGCTCACTTACTCACGGAGGAGGCAGAGGGTGAAACACCTATGATTCCAGCAGAAATCATGGAGTTTTCTATACAACAGTCCACTAATGTAGATATTAATACAACACTCCGAGTGCTTGGTTCACCCTCAGATTCTATAGATACTATACCAGGGGCTTCTACACATTCAGATCATGTTATAAGGTATGTTTCTACCTCAGTTACTTTCAGACTATGGTTCTTACCGAGAAACGGATCTTCTATAGCTCAGTTATAAAAGTTTAGAATTATCAAAAAACGCTGGTACATGTACTATTATTACTATTCCTACTGGTTACATTGTCATGTGGTCGTGTCTTGTGCTTTGCTGAGCCAAAGCCTAATACTGATGTGACCAAGGAATACAATATTAGCTTAGATCTTCCATTAAGTTTGAGCAAGTGACACAAAGCAAGAAAATCAAAGAAAAGGTAACTAACATTATGCATGGTAAACATTGAGGATGAGTGAGATATTGCCTGCTATATGTAAAAAGCACTAATTATTGCACCTATTCCCTTGATGTTGTCAGATCTTCATGAAGATTTGTAATTTCCCTGCCACTCAGTCTTATGATAGAAGAGATAATTAAGAAAATGAGCATGGTTGTTATAATAAACTGAAGTTTGGACAGGTACATGTATGTTTAAGAAGTTGTCAAACCACTCACAAAGCTCTTTTTTTTAAATTGTCTTGTTCACATTTCAATCAATCTTTTTTTATTTTGAAAAATTTTCAGGTTGATATCGGCTGTTTTTCGACTGTGTGAAGTAGAAAAACAAGCAGTAGAAGCGAAACTAGTCGATGCACTCAGTCCTCAGGTCACTAGCAGTGTCATGTGGCTTTTACGTAGATGGTCCAGATCATTTTTACTACCAGATGAAAATTACTACAACCAGGTAACTATCTTTAGTGGCCAATTACATTAACCCTATACCACACTAATCGAAGTTGTAATGTCTTTGAAGAAGAAAGCTTTCGAAAACATTTTTAGAAAAGGAGAAAATGCTGGTAGCCAGGATTTTCTCCTTTTTTCCATGACTTTTCAAAGACTAAACCCTCCATTACAGACACATTTGTCATCAGCAAATGCTTTCAATTTGAACTAGTCTAAATTTTGTGGTCTGGTAAAGAGTAAAGTTCTTTTTTCCTCCATAAGAATTTAGCAATTTCAGTCACTTCTCTACTCAGTGTAAAATAAATAGCTTGTAATCAATGGCTAATGGGTTCAAAGCCTAGCTAGGCAATGCTCTTTTCCAGGATTTATATTTTGCATTGCAAAAGAATTCATTCTTCTATCTTGACTAAACATTTATTTTAGGATATTGAGACAAGAACATGTCCTGTCCTGTGGATAAGAGAAAGTGTTGTGCTATATACTGATGAAAGAAAGCCTGTAAGGGCATGGACAGGTACACTTACTGCAGTGATATGATTCAAATGATGTTGAAAACAGCCTTAAACACCAAACAGATAAATATGATGTACTGAATTATTGCTGTGAAATTTTAGGTTAAAAGGGACATGTAACTCTTTCAAGAGTAGATATGGTACTTTAAAGAAGAACAGAATGAAAATGTGTAAGCATGGAGGGGGAGGGGATGTTGAAGCAAATACACTAAAATTAGAATTGCCAGTGTACAGGGTTGTTATCTAGTGTTTAGTTTGTTATTGCTACAGCAGTCCACTTGTACAAACATTGTTGCAGAAGGGGAAACTGTTCATAATGACATATATTTTCACATTTATTGATGTATTAATCCTTAGGTCATGTTTAATATCCATATTTTACAAGTATGTTGCTATAATCATCTGCAAATTTTTTTCTGACAGGAAGTATTGATTAAAAGAAAATATAGAAATACTCGGAATTTTCATGTATCTATATTTAGATTAGCAAAGCATTATGGGCAGGTTTTGGCAGAGACACAGAGGGAGCACAATGGACAGTGGAATTCTTGTTAGACAAAATAATGTGTTGTTTGTTAGTGTGGGGATCAGAGGAAAACACCATCACAGATGTTCTACAGTTCTTGGTTGTGCTGGTGGACAATAAAACAAGGTAGGATCTTTCTAATTGCTGTTTTCTTTCACTCATTGATTGTGGTAGTGTTATTTTTACAAGACAAAGCTCCTCCTCCCTCCATTATCCTCTGTCCTCCTCCATTGTCATCCTTCTCCTCCATTCTTCTTCAAGTTAAGACTGCAAGTATTGTTAATTCTTTACCAAACGACAAAATTTTAGACTGGTCCAAATTCAAAGCATTTGCAGACGACAAAATGATACTTTAATGATGTATTTGTATCAGAGAGGGTAGAAAACATTGTGGGAAATGGAGAAAATGCTGGTGACCAGCATTTTCTCCTTTTCCCACAATGTTTCCAAATGCCTTTTACCTCAGGGTTGTTAAAAGTCGGGATTATGTGGTATAAGGTTAAAGCATTTCAATATGCTTAAGATAATATGAACCTGTTACATTACAGGGCAACATATGTTGTGAAGAGTTCTGGTTTAAGAGCCATGGTGAGCAAATTAGCAGCAAATGAACAACCATTTGCATCTCTACCAGCCAAGACACTTAGACTATTGTATAAAGCATTTGTTCTGGCAGGGGCAGGTGTAATAGAGGAAGAACATCAGATAGAATATTGGAACTTGGTAAGTTCTATACTGAATACCAGTACTAATGGATACCTTAACCAGCTTCAATAGCTGGCAACCAGCATTTTCTCCTTTTCCAACATGATTTTCTACACATTCCTAGTCAAATCCAAACATTTGATTAACATTAAATTTGGACCTGTCTAAAATTTGTCACTTGGTAAAGAGATAAAATGAGAAATAGCTTAAAACAGGTAGGTGATTTCTTAAACAGCTTTGACCGTTTTTGTTCTTCAATCTGTTGCCAAGCAATTAGGTCTTTCACAACCATGAAAGAGAAGGCCTTTATAAGACATTGTGGTCATAGAAGAAAATACTGGTTACAAATTCACAAGGTTTTCTCTCCATTTAATCCGTTCAGCACCATAGAGGAACAAAGAAGCTTTTGCTGATGGCATAAATCAAGATCATACTGCGCAGAATGTGCAGTCTGTTCGTGGATCTATGCCTACCTTATGTTTACTCATGCCTGTAAAATAAAAATCTTAAAATAAAAATTTTTCTGAATTTCAGTGAATTTCAGCTGTTGAGAGGTCAAGTAATTTAGGGTTGAGTGCATATTTTTAGCTCCACTGGCCAAAGGCCAGCGAGCTATTGTCATGGCGTTGTGTCCGTCGTGCGTCCGTCCGTCCGTCCGTTCGTCCGTTCGTCTGTGCATGCGTCCGTAAACTTTTTCTTTAAAAAACTTCTCCTCAGAAACTATTGACTGGATTTTTACCAAATTTCACAGGAATGTTCCTTTGGTGGTCCTCTTTCAAATTCCTTCAAATAATTGTGTTCCATGAAGAATTCTGGTTGCCATGGCAACCAAAGTAAAAAACCTTTAAAAATCTTCTCCTCCCGAACCGCTATTTGGATAGCATTATTATTTTGCAGGAATGTTCCTTAGATACAGGTTTACAGAATTCCTTAAAAAAAAAAAGATCTGTCAAAAAACATGGCTTTTATGGGAGACTCATTTTCCTTTTATGGTATAAAGTAAAATCTTTGAAAAATTTCTTCTCTAAAACTATTCATTGGATTTCATTGTTGTTTTGCAGGTAAGTTCCTATGGTGGTTGTCTACCAAATTGTTTCTTCAGTGAGCTAAAATGCAGGATTGAATGATAATTGTTAAAAACTTCCTTTCGCCATTATAGAAACATCAGGCCTGTGGAGCGATACAGGCGCTCAAGCGCCTCTAGTTGTGTTGCCGTTGAGAAATAAAATGCAGTTGCCTTATTACATGGCAAATAACGCCCGAAGGGCATTATATAAATTTGGCAATGAAAGAAGTAAGATAAATCCCAGTATTTTAAGCACAATTAGTTTGACATCTGAATGTGCTTTCAGCATGAACAAATTTATAACTTTAATGGTTTGTAAATAGATACAGATTTACTCTTCTTCTTTCACAGCTGTTACAGAACCTACAGGATAAATTTTACAATGTTGTGTGTCAAGAGGGATTTAAGAATAACTTTGCAGCAGTGAATACAAAAGAAGAGGTGATCAAGTTACTGGAGAGCCTATGTGGGGTTTCCAAGGGGTCAAGAGTTGACAGTGTGGACAAGATGTTTGATTTTCTACATCCATTGTGCCAACATTGTGTTACGATACTTGGTAAGGTTACTTTTATGTGCTGTACTGCACTTCACTTGCCTGTCACTGTACAATGATCAAGAGCATCAGTTTGGAAATGCTCAGAATTTTTGTTCATTTTCCATCAATTGATTACCTTCTTAATAGATTTGCAGCAGACAATTTTGAAAACATTTTTGTTTAATCTTGATATTCTGCATGAATTAACTCCTTCCCAAACAACTTAAATATGGAGTCATCCTTATATAAAGCATTTGATTTGCAGAGGACAATTTTAATGTGGCTAGCATTTTGAGATGTGGTTGTTTCTATTTTTCCCACAACATTTTCAAAAGCCCCCCTCATTCAGGGTCATAAGAACTCTAGGTTGTGCGGTAAAGGTTGATTAGTCAAGACAGTGAAATCATTATGATGAAGTGTGTAATTGCCCATTACTAGATGTGTTATGCAAGACAAAAAAATTGACTATGTGGTCATGGCGTTAAATTTTACAAATAACATGCAATAATGCAGGAAACAAGCCTTTCTGGTATGACTGTGATAACCCTGGTAAAATCCTAAGTTTTTACTACTCCAAGGAAAAGGACTTTAAAAAACATTGTGGGAAACCAGCATTTTCTCCTTGTTCCACTATGTTTTCTACCCTTTAAATGTAAAGTTTCATAATTTGTGCAACATTAGATTTGTTGTGCTGCAAGTGCTTTCAGTTTGGAGCTGTCTGAAACTTTTTCATGGCTACAGAGTCAAGATTTGATGTTCATTTCAAAGCTCAACTGTTTTTTAGCTCACTTGAGCACGAAGTGCTCAAGGTGAGCTATTGTGATCTTGCTATGTCCGTTGTGCGTCGTCAACTTTTACCTTGTGTACACTCTAGAGGCAACATTTTGCGTCCAATACTCATGAAACTAGGTTAGAATGTTTGTCCTGGTGATATCTCTGACAAGTTCAAAAATAGATCTAGTCTGGTCAAAAACTCTGTCTGTAGGTCAGACCTTAGAAAAACCTTGTGAACACTCTAAAGGCCACTTTTTCTGTCCAGTACTCTTGAAAGTTTGTCAGAATAGTTGCCTTGATGATATCATGGATGTGTTCAAAAATGGGTCACGTTGGGTCAAAAGCTAGGTCACTGGGTTGAATCTTTTAAAAAAACCTTGTGTCTGCTCTAGAGGCCACATTTTCAGTCCAATACTCATGAAACTTGGTCAGAATGTTTGTCTTGATGACATCTTGGACACATTTGAAAATGGATCATGTCAGGTCAAAAACTAGGTCACTATGTCAAATCTTCGAAAAACCAAGTGTACACTCGAGTCCACATTTTCAGCCCAAAACTCTTGAAAGTTGGTTAGAATGTTTGTCTTGATAATATCTCAAAGGAGTTTGAAAATTGGTCATGTCGGTTGAAAAACTACATCACTACATCAAAGCTTTGAAAAACATTCTGTACTCTCTAAAGGCCACATATTCAGTCCAGTACTCATGAAAGTTGGTCAAAATGTTTGTCTTGATGAAAATGAAATAAATATTTTCTAATACGATATCGAAAATGGGTCACATTGGGTCAAAAACTAGGTCACATCATGAAAGTAGCTTGTGTATGCTCTAGCAGCAACATTTTCTATCCAATTTTATGAAAATTAGAATGGTTTTCTTGATAATCAATAAGATGAGATTGAAAATGGGAAAATTAGAATGGTTTTCTTGATAATCAGTAAGATGAGATTGAAAATGGGTCACATTGGTTAAAAACTAGGTCTCAGTGTCAAATCTTCAAAAAACCTTGTGTACACTCTAGAGGCCACATTGTCTGTCCAAAACTCATGAAAGGTGGTCAGAACCTTTGTTTTGATAATATCTACAATGGGAAAATGGGCTGTGTTGGGCTAAAATGTAGGTCACTGAGATAAATTCTAGAAAAAGCTTGTATACACGCTAGAGGCTAAATTTTCAGTCCAATACTTATGAAAACTTATTAGAATGTTTGTAATAATATCTTGGAAGAGATTTAAAATGGGTCATGTTTGGTCAAAAGGCTCAGGTGAGTGACTTCAGGGCCATCATTGCCCTCTAGCTTGTTCCTGAGCCTCAGTGTTAACTGCATACAACAGCATCTTTTATCAAAGGTACTTTCTGAGTGTGAAATGAAGGTCCAGAGATACATGGACAAACATTACTGGTAGGGAATACTGCTATTTAACCCTTTACCAAATAATCCAGTGTTTGAACAACCTTGAGGAAGAATGCTTTTGAAAACATTGAGGGAAAAGGAGAGAATGTGGTTTACTACCCTAGCTCATTTATACCAATTTGTTGTTGTCTGTAGTGACTTTCAGTTTGGAAGAGTCAACAGTTTATTGTTTAGGACAGGGTTAAACTAAATTATGATTTTTTTTCAGATTTATATCATAATTATGAAGATATTGTCCCTCTTGTTCTGGAACTGTTCTGTGAGGTTGTGCAGAAACATGTGTGCTTTTTGAATGTTGTAAGTAATGTTGATTTCGCTCAAAGCTGTCTGTGCTTTTTTTCCCTTTTCCAATCATGCTTTCTACCCTTTTATGGATGAATCCTATCAGTGATTACTCCTTACCACACAATCCTAAGTTTTAACAACCCTGAAAAAGGAGCCTTTTGAAAACATTGTGGGAAAGGGAGAAAATTCTGATAACCAGCATTTTCTCCTTTTCCCATATTGTTTTCTATCCAATCAGTGACAAATTCCATCATTTTAACCACAATTTTCTTGTCATCTGCAAATACTCCCTATTTGGACAAGTCTAAGAATTTGTTGCATGGTAAAGACTTAATTGGAAATAAGGATTTATTCCCTTTTTTGTGATATCCTTGGTGCTGATGTGCCTGATATGGTTCTATGAATTAACCTCATATTTGACTTTTTTTTTTAATATGTTGTGTGCTACTGTTAAAACCATATAATGTACATTCAATGCTAAATAAAAAAAAAAAATAAAATAAGATAAATTGCTGAATTGTTATAAGATTAACATATGCAGGGGTAAAAGTTTTCCGTATTGTGACGGAATTCCGTATTTTCAGGGGCCGACCAGGTCATTTTTCCAAATCGTTTAAATCTGAGGAGAAATTTTTTTTTTGGGGGGGGAGGGGGGTACCCCTTTATCTCGTATCTATTGCAAGTCAATAGATTTTCAGATGCCGTATCAATAAAATTTATTGCCCCACTGCATTTCCTTTGTCCGGGGCTGATCTCGGTCATTAATGTCTCCCGTCAAACGCACTCGCCCTAAAAACAATGAAATTCAAAGAATTTTGTAATTTCGGGGATAATTTGCACCGAAATGTTTACAGTCACTCCCTCTTGCTTAGGGTTTCTCGATTCTAAATATAGATGCTGAACCGGAACGTTCTAAGGTTATCGTATGATGTTATATTGTTCGTGTCCAAAATGTTGCGGCTGTGTTTTGATCGGTTTGCCGACTTTAACATTTTTGCCGCTAGGATTGTAAAACAATAAAGCATTAACAAAGCCCTTCGTTTTAGGGGACAAATATTGGCTGCAATTTGATTATTTGCTAGCGAAAGATAGCTCAGTTTAAATTATCTTTGTTCTTTTCAATAACAAATGGATGTCAGAGCTGGGGATCGGCAACTATCTTCCGAAGTTGACAGTACGTGCTACTCAAATGCCGAAGCGACCGAAAAAGGGGGAAAAGTTTCATTCATACACTGTAGTCCGATTTGTAGTGGTGGGCCAGTGATTGACTATAGTCGAAAGTCAGTTGGTTTTGGCTTCCGATTGCGATTAGCTCTTGAGAAATCCCGGAATCGATTGCATTCGGTACCGAAGCTCGCTCGGTCGTAAAACGTGAATACTGGTTTGTAGCGCTTGGTTTTGTGACTGATATTAATCACACTCTAGGATTCAATATAGTGATTACAAACACGAAAATTGGCCGGAAAAATGAGAAAGAAGTTTTTGTCCATGGATGTCTTGTCATAACTCGACAACTCGGCAAGTTTCTTATTTGATCCCTGAGACCGGGTTTTGACGCTTGGAAATTTGAAATGACATGTCTTTGACGCTGAAAAATATTTGCTTAATTGTCAATCTGACGCATGAAATTATCGTCAAGAGCTTCATATAACCTAGCTTGTGCGCATCCGGCAGAATATGGGCTAAACACGATCATTATAAAATGTGAAGGACACGTGCGTGATCTAATGAAGCTGGCGAGTCATTTACGAGAACGTAATAACGGTGTTAATCCTCTGATCTAGTGTAAAGTGACAGAATTTAAAGTTACCTGCTATTTAAAATGACTAACTGATGTCAAATCATGTGGTAATACTTGTCCAGAAATTAACTGACACGAAAAATTGATCGCCAAAATAAACGTGAAAACCCATGACACTACCATGATCAGCGTGGCATCGTCCGATCAGAGGGACTTCAAACTATCTTCTCATCTTTAATAATGAATTTAAACAGTGAATTTACACAAATCTCTGAATAAAACAATAAGTGGAATCTAAAATTCTGTCATGAGTGAAAAAATTGTTGTTTTATGAAATGAAAATATAGGTATAAAGCGGGGGGGGGGGGGGGGGCGTCTGCAAATGCTTGAAATATGTCTGAATTTTTTTTAACTGGTTTGGAAATTAAAATTTAAAGATCAAAATAAATGATATTAAATAAAGTAAAAAAAATTTAAAGTACAAAACACCACAACTTTATAAACTTAATATCATGTAGACAAATTGTCAAAGTATTTAAAGCAAAAAGGCATTCTCAGTTCAATGGAGAAACCGATTGTACAACCAATAGCTAGTTGGTTTGCTCTTCCGGTTACAAAGTGATAATCATTATTGCATTTAAACTGATTGCCCCACACTGCCGATTTGATAGATTTTTTACAGGAATTGGACCAGTTCCATGGTATATCACTTACCTGCTTGTTTTAGCAAACATTAGAATTGATTTTGCCAAAAATGTTTGCACATTTTAGGAAAGGTTCTTAAAGTGTTTGAAGAGCTTTTAACAGTGAACATGTAGATCTATCTATAAAATCTTGTTTGCGCATGTCACATGAAAACAGTCTATCTTTTGATAGGCTGTCATTAAAACTTGATGTTTTAATGAAATTAATATGTAGTTTAGATCTGAACCCCCATCCTTGTTTGTGTACCCCAAACTCCAGTTACCAAAGGGTACAAAAACCTCAAGCTAGAAAATCACAGCACACTCTGTCACATTCTCCCTGATAAATTAGCCATTCTTAAAGAGAGTGTTGTTTTCCTATTTGACAGATATGATTTCATTCTTTTGACAGAAATTTAGCACCTGTGATTAGATTTTAGTGAATCAAATATTAAATACTAGATATGTCCTTTTCTCATACTTGTTGTACTTTCAAATACAAAACTGATGTAGGGCTAATCTGTTTAGGTCCTGTGTACAAAATGGAGATAAAAGAGGACAAAAATAACATGGGTGCTAAAAACTTTGAGATTTTCTTAGGTTTTAGCATATCATATCTTTCATTCGTTTCAAGATTTTTTCAACTTTAAAATGCTAAAACTGGATCTCATTAGAGGAATTTGATGCTTATAAAATAGCTAAATCTCAGGAGCTTCCGGGGGCCTCTGGCCCCCTGGACCCCTGGCCAGGGCGTTGCCCTGGACCCACCGGGGGCCCTAGCGGCCCCCAGGCCCCCAGCTCAATTTTCAGTATTTTCAGATTTTTTAACTTTTACCCCTGCATATGGCAAACCTTTTATTCTCACACATCCATGTGGATTTCATTTTATTTACTTTGTTTATGTACCCTAACAGGAAAGGTCAAAGAAACTGTATGATATATGCCTGTCATCTATACAAGTATACTCTAAACATAATACAGGTGAGTCAATACCATTCCAAAACTTATAATATAAATATTGCCATAACTTAGTCTGTATTTTGTAGACCCAGTTATGCAGAGGTTGCTGCTTTGAACTGTATTTTAACAGCATTTAGTCTTTTTTTCTTTTTTTTTTTTTTAACCAGCCCCACTCACCCACATTTCCACATAAGTTAACTAAGGTAGGAGGCTATCCTGGAATCAGTAGATGAAGGTTTTGGTCCTCTTCTTGTATATTTTTCAGCTGATTTCGTTGAAAATTGAATAGAAGGATTCCTTTTGTTGGAACTTGTGCACCTGCTTTTTTAGCTCACATGAGTACTAAGTGCTCAAGGTGAGCTTTTATGATCAGGCTGTGTCTGGCATCCGTTTTGCATGGTGTGTCATCCATTGTCTGTCAACAGTTACCTTGCGGTCGTCAACTATTATCTTGTGTGCTCTCCAGAGGCCACATTTTCAATCCAATACTCATGAAACATGGTAGGAATAATTTTCTTGCTAAAATCTTGGACAAGTTTGTAATTTGGTCATATCAGACCAAAAAGTAGGTCACTGGGCCGAATTTTAGAAAAACCTTGTGTGCACTCATAGAGGCCATATTTCAGTCTGATTTTCATGAAACTTGGTTAGAATGTTTGTCTGGATGATATCTGGAACAAGTGTAAATTAGGTCATGTCGGGTCAGAAAGTAGGTAACTGGGTCAAATAGTTAGGGACAATAGTCAGTCTGGTGTGCACTCTAGAGACCACATTTTCAGCCTGAAACTCATGAAACTTGGTTAGAATATTCATGTTGGTGATATCTTGGACAAATTCGAAATTGGGTCACTTAGGGTAAAAAAGTAGGTCAAATCTTAGAAAAACTTCATGTGCAGTCTATAGGCCACATTTTCAGTTCGTTACCTGTAAAACTTGGTCAGAGTGTTTGTCTTAGTGCTATCTTTGACAAGTGCGAAATTGAGTCACGTTGAGTCAAAAGGTAGGTCACTGGCCCAAATCTTTAAAAAACCTTGTGTGCATTTTAGAAGCCACATATACAGTTTGATACTTAGGAAACTGTGTCAACCTGGTCAGAATGTTTGTCTTGATGATATCTTGGACAAGTATGAATTTTTGGTATGTCGGGTCAAAAAGTAGGTCACTGAGACAAATCTTGAAAAAAACCTTGAGTGTACAAGCCATATTTTCACACTTATATCCATGAAATTTTATCAGAATGTTTGTCTTGATGGTATATTTGGCAAGTACTAAATTGGGTCATGTCGGGTCAAAAAGTAAGCCATTGGGTCAAATCTTAGAAAATCCATTGCAGTCTAGAGACTACATTTTCAGTCTGATACTCATGAAACATGGTCATATCTGGGACAAATCAAGAAATACATGTAGGTCAGTATGTCAAAAAGAATTTTTCTAGCATTCATGTGTTTAACATCATCACAACCAGGATCTCTTTAGCTTTATCGGGTCCTGCATGGCTCAGTGGTAAAGTGTAGGACTTGTGACCTGGAGGCCCTGGTTTGGAGCCGCACTGGATCCATTGGGCTGTTTGTGGGAATATCCTTGGGCAAGATACTTCAGATCCCCAGCCTAGTACTGGTGAAACCCCAGAAATACATGAATATGTGAGTGTCATGGCGATAAGACAGAAATAATGTTGAAAGGGGCATAAAAAAACATTCAATCAATTCAACTTTATCAATCCTAGATGACTATATACAGGTGAGCTCTTACGGGCAAATAGTCTTCTTGTTTTAAATTGTTATCTTTTGAGTGTTGTAGAAGCTTTCTAATTATTTGAACTATTTTCTAATCCAGTAAAAAGCAACTGTTAGGGATAATAGTCAGTCTGCCAAAGTCAAGGTCAGGTGTAAGTTTTTACCACACAACAATGTTTCAAACATGTCCTAATTGAATGCAATTGCAGACTTTTTCAGTCTCACTGAACTTAGAGTATGACTATCACCAAATAAAGCAAGACAATTGCTAGTAATACTCAGTAAAGCAGAAAGGCAAAAGTTAAATTTTTTTTTTTCTTTAATGGCACATGTGTTTCCTTAATAGACTTTATAGCCAGTTCAAGTATTTTTAGAGTTTGTTCCAGAATTTTTCAAAGACTTGTGGGAATGTCACATGATCAATAACAGACAAGGATTAGTTTTCAAACGAGAGTGATGACATCACATCTGGTGTAATTAAAATAGAGTTCTGAATGCAAAATGGCCATTCCAACCATTTTTGTTGAATGTAATCGTACACTGTATATGATTGCAAAGAAAAACACATCTTGTTGTATTTATCAGTATTTTACAAGAAATTTTGATTTACAACATATAAACCTATTGGCCCCTTGTTAATAGTGCTTTACATTTTACATCCTGTATATATTTTGCATCAGACAACTATCCTGATTATATTGGATAATCAAGTTAAGTACATTAGTAGATACAAAAACATTGTTGCAAGAGAAAAGCATGTTCGCTACCATCAATTTCTCCTTTTTGTTGAACTTGTGAACTCTTTGGCAAATGGAGAAACTGTGAAATTTTACAATATCTGTATCTGGTACTATCTTTTCTTGGCAGTCTACTACTTATACATTAACTGATGAAAATGATTTGGTTAGCATAAGAATAAAGAAATTTGTAAAGAAACGTTTTTCATATTACAGAAAAGTTGTGGCATGATGCACCTGTAAGGAAGTATTCATCAAACAGTTTAAATGAAGTTCTTTATTTTAAGAGCTTCTCAGCCAGTTAGATGGCCACAAAAATTTGAAGTTAGGACAACTAGAACTGTTTGCATATACAGACCCAGATCTTAGTAACCCAGATTATTACAAGAATCAGTCAAATGGTGCCAGATCAGAGAATGAGTATGTCACCTCTTTAAAGTATTTTAAAGTAAAACTATGAATTAATTTTTCCTGTTCAGGCAAAAGAGTCAGAAATGCTAGTCAGGAGGAAGAGGAACAGTATTTTGACATACTGTTAGTAATGGAACTCCTTACAAATTTATTGTCAAAAGATTTTGTAGACTTTGGAGGTATGTAAGTTTTTTTGTTGTTGTTGTTGTTTTTTTGTTTTATTTTGTACCACACAAAACTTTTACATCCCTTGCTGGAGACCCTTTGCCACAAGTAGTTGCTCTATCTCATTGTTTTAACACATTTGAAAAATAAAAAAGAAATAGTCTTTTATCCTTTAAATGATTCTTGACCAGCCAAGTAGTTCTATAGTATATTGTGCTTGTAATCCAGTGGCCAAGAGATTATTTTTTCAGTTTGACAAATATCTGTTCTAGGTTTGATGATTGTCATTGCAACAGGGTTCATTACTTTGTCACTGCTGAGCATTGATCCAGTGTTTATGCTTGAGAGTACACAGGTTGCTTGGATGGAGTCTTTTACAAAATACTGGTTAAGGAAACTCCATGAATCCATGGATATGCACATTAACTGCCATAATATGACTGAAATAATATGAGTCGTTCTCTGTCAAAAGGGGGTTAAATGCGTCTGCAAAGAGTATTCAGCCAGGTCAGCTTGCCCAGTCCATGCAGGCTGACCTGGGTTAAAACTTTTTGCATTTGTTTGATTTTCTGAATGTTCAAGGAATAGTCTTCCTTATGATTCAGTTGGTTGTAAAGCAAAATGGGTTTTATGGATCCCCCTTTTGCCAGAGTGCTGCTCATGTTTAAAATGGTTCTAGCACCAATTAGACAAAGAATCAAATTAAATCAATCATTCTAAGTTGCCCCACTTATACCATTTGTTTTATTTACCTATAGAATAATGGATTAAAAATCACTATTTGTGGACAGATGTTTTAATTATTTCTTGTAAACTGTTTCAGATTTAGATGGAACTGATTCCACAGAAAATTCAGTGTCACCAGTGGATGTTGTTTTATTTGGTCTCAATATCATCATACCCTTGATGACAGAGGATCTACTGAGGGTATGTTTTCAATAGTCTTAACAATGATTTATTAAAAGTTACACAATTGATGCAGACAATTAGGGAAAGCATTATGGCAATTGGAACTTCTGAGTGATGTATACATTTATCAAAAAAAATTGCTGACATCAATAACATTTGATTTTCCACATAAAAGATTGGTCACCCTGAGTGAAAAAGCAGGTCACTCATTCATTTTTCAGCAAAACCTCATTTGCTTTTCAGAAGCAACATTTTCAGTCCAGTATTCACAAAACGTAGCCAAAATATTGACTTGAAAATATCACAGGTGAGTCCTCTAGCGTAAGAAAGTAAGTCCCTCTATGTCAAAATATATAAAGAACTTGTATAAACGTTTGAGGCCATGTTTTCAGCAAAATAGTCACACAACTTGGTCATACCTTTTTAAATTGATATATATAGGATAAATTTGAGTATGGGTCACCTCTGGTCAAAAATTAGGTCTTTGAGTCAAACCTGAAAAGAACTCTGTTACACACTAGATGCCACTTTTTTGCCCTTTGTTCATGAAACTTGATTGGAAGTGTTAGTTTTGTCTAGTTATCATCCTGTTTTGACATCAATATTTTATTAGCCCTTTACCACACTAACCCAAATTTTAACGACTTGTGATGAAAAAGACTTTTGAAACATTGAGAAAAGGAAAAAAATGCATTTTCTCCTTTTCCCACATTGTTGTGTACCCTCCCTAAGGTAAATTTCTTTCAGTTTGGACCAATTTGAAAAATTCTGTCATTTGTTATGAGTTGATTGTATCATTCTCTCAAAGGTAAAAAGACTGATGGAGGCATCCAGGGCTATCATGGACCTTTTGTACTCATTCGTCATAGTATTTAGACTCCAATTTTTTGTGTTGAATACAACATTTATATGAACTTCACATCTTTGACTTCATCATTTAGTTTGTTAGTCTCTTATACAAGTGGTGAATTTGTACAAACAATTTGTCTGAATGTTTTATGTTATTCTGTCTTTCAGTTCCCAAGCTTGTGTTCACAGTATTTCAAGTTGGTCACATTTCTTGCAGAACTACACCCAGATCATTTTCCAAGCTTGCCAGAGCCAATGTTCAAGTCACTCATGTATTCTATAGAACTAGGACTTGTATCGTATCCTGTACTGACATAATGGGGAGTAATTAACCCTTTACCAGATGACAAAATTTTAGACGGACCTTATGGAAAGCATTTGAAGATGACCATTTCAGTCTTACTCTTAATATTATTTCTGTCTATAAAATGGTAGAAAATATTGTGGGAAAAGGAGATAATGCTGGTTACCAGCATTTTCTCCTTTTCCCACAAGGCTTTCAAACCCTTCTTTGCAAGAGTTGGTATAAGACAGGATTGTTTGGTATAGGGTAAACTGTCAACCAGATAACAAAATTTGTAACTTGCCTTTATCAAAAACTTCTGCAGATGACAAATGAAAAAAGGTTCAAATAATGGAAATTGTCTTTGATAGGAAATCATAAATATATCTTGATCTTAATCCTTTGCTACATATGAAAATTCTATATTTGTCCTAATTAAATGCATTAGAAGACTAATTCATTGTTGGTGAAAAGATGAGCTATGTCTTTGAAACAGGAGAAAACATTGTTGGAAAAGGAGAAAATGCTGGTTACCAGCATTTATCCCTTTCCCACAATGTTTTCAAAAGTCTATTTTGTCAACCAGGCCGGGTAGCTGAGTTGGTAGCGAATCTTACTCGTGATCTGAGTTTGCGGGTTTAATACCCGGTTGTGGCGAATTTTCTTTCTGGCGATTTTTCGCCTCTCACCTCTGATGCATTTGAGAAAAGTCATTGGCTTTGGAAAGAAAGTTGTGTCAGTACTGGTGTGAGAAAGCCAGGAAACACATGGGTGCATCACTGACTGCCATGATATGACCTGAGCTGTTAAGATGGCATTAAACTCTAATACAAACTAACAAACTATTCTGTCAGGGTTGTGTGTGATAAAGGGTTAAATTAACTTTGATAGAGAAAAACTGTTGTATCCATTAGATCTTCCTAAAACATAAAAATGAAGCATGAAAATGAAACAAAAAAGAGAAGAGAGATGTGTCCCATGTACCACAAATTTTTTTAGAAAAGAGGCATAAAATCTTTGAACTGGTATTGTAAATATGAACCTATGTTTTGTGTATTATTAAGTCTTAGTGTTATTTAAAGCTGAGGAAAAGATTCCTTAACTTAGTGTAAGCTATGGTGCAGATATCACAAAGCTGAGTTTGGACTCCATAAATGGCCTAGCCACCCATGTCTTCCGTGAAAACCTGTTTGGATCAACTCTTCACATTGCATTACAACAGTTTTTAAAGGTAAGAAACCATTCCAGCCTACTTGGTTTAACTGGTAAGTATACAAAGTCAACTCCTTTCAAAACATTGTGGGAAAAGGAGAAAATTCTTGTGTCCACTCCATTCAAAACATTGTGGGAAAAGGAGGAAATTCTTGTCACAGACAATAGCTCTTTTTTATGCTTTCCCCATGAATGCAAATCATACCTCCCATCAAAATTGTTTGAGAGCAAAAGCGATAATTATATTGTTTTCTATTCTGTAGAGTTGTCTGTCTGTCCATCTGTCTGTTACATTTTTTTTCTGTCTGCTCCATTTCTCCTGAATCCCTTGTTCATTATAAAAAAAAAGTATTTTACTCTCGTCCACCTGAATGAATGGACATGTTGAGCTGAGGTTTCAAATACCAGTGTCCAAGGTCAAGGTGACAGCAGGGGTTCAAAGGTTACAAGTACTAGAATTTTGCCTGCTCCATATCTCCAGGGCCCCGAAATAGTTCAGTCTTTTTAGCTCACCTGAGCACAAAGTACTCAAGGTGAACTTTTGTTATCATGTATTGTCCGTTGTCAACTTTTACCTTGCTTACACTCTAGAGGCCACATTTTCAGTCTGATACTCATGGAACTTGGTCAGAATTTTTGCCTTGATAATATCGTGGACGAGTTCGAAAATGGGTCATGTCAGGTCAAAAACTAAGTCACTAGGTCAAGCCTTAGAAAAACCTTGTGTACGCTCTAAAGGCCACATTTTCAGTCCAGTACTCTTGAAAATTGGTCAGAGTGTTTGTCTTGATAATGTCTCAGACGAGTTTAAAAAAATGGTCATATTGGGTCAAAAACTAGGTCACTAGGTCAGTTCTTAGAAAAACCTCGTGTATGCTCTAGAGGCCACATTTTCAGTCCAATACTCATGAAACTTGGTCAGAATGTTTGCCTTGATGATATCTTGAACAGGTTCGAAAATGGGTCATGTTGGGTCAAAAACTAGGTCCCTAGGTCGAATCTTAGAAAAACCTTGTGTACCCTCTAGAGGGCACATTTTCAGTCCAATACTCATGAAACTTGGTCAGAATCTTTGTCTTGGTCATATCTGAAAAGAGTTTGAAAGTGGGTCACATTGGATGAAAAACTAGGTCACTAGCTCAAATATTTTAATAACCTTGTGTCTGCTTTGGAAGGCATTAAGTACAATTCTCTTGAAAATTGGTCAGAATGTTTGTCTTGAAGATATCTTGGAAGAGTTTGAAAATGGGTCATGTTGGGTAAAAAACTAGGTCACTAGGTGAAAATTTATTAGAGCCTTATGTACACTGTAGAGGCTACATTTTCACTCAAATACTCATGAAAGGTGGTCAGAATGTTTGTTTTTATAATTTCTACGAGATTGAAAATAGGCAATGTTGAGCTAAAATGTAGGTCACTGACACAAATTCTAGAAAAAACTTTTGTACACTCTAGAGGGCATACTTTGTGTTAAATACTAATGAAAGTTTCTCCAAATGTTTGTTATTATATCTCAGAAGAGATTGGAAATGAGTCATGTTTAGTCAAAAGGCTCAGATGAGCGACTTAGGGCCATTATGGCCCTCTTGTTTTTCTTTAGATTTATACATATGTTTTACAGCAGATTTTTTGGAGTATTGCAAACTTTGGTTTGAGAGAGGAAATCGCATGTGCTTGTTAGTACCTTTATGTCTGGCAATGTTTTCCTGTCAGTCAAACACCATTTTTACAGATGATTACTTTTGTAGTGTCTTAACTTAACCTTTTATTAGACAACATTGTTTATACTTGTCCAATTTGAAAGAATTTGCAGACAGAAAAATAGTTTGGCGCAAAATGATGAAATTTGCCTTTGAGAGGGTAGAAAACTTTGTAGGAAGAGGTGAAAATGCTAGTTACTCGCATTCTATCCTTTTCTTATGTTGATTTTAGTGGCCTTTTTCCAAAAGGTTATTTAAACTCAACATTTGTTTGATAAAAGGGTTAAGGGAATAATTCCTAGTTTTCCAGTGACTGTTATCGTGCACGTCTTAATTGTAAGAAGTATTTTCATATTTGTAGGTAATATTTCGTATGCTCTTTCTTGAGACCTTCAACATGGATCTGCTTGACTCAGCCAGCTCGACACTGTTTTGTTTGATCTGTTGCCATAGAGACCATTATCAACAATTAGTACAGGAAATCCTTCACTCACATATAGACCAGATGTATAAAGACAGACTTTTAGAAGCATTTAACAATCTTACTCCAGCCACCCTATCCATGACAATTAGTAGACATAATAAATTGATCTTCATGGAGAACTTCAACAACTTTTTGATCAATGTCCGTGGATTTCTCTGTGTGAAATAGATGAAAATGAAATATAGATCAGAGCAATATTGCTCCCACCTAAAACTGTTGCAAGTTACAATCTAATAGCATTTGACTGAAAATAAAAGATATTAGGAAAACATGATTTTTACCATCATTTTCTCCTGTCATACCAATGTTTTCAAGGACTTCAGTATCAGGTATGTGAAAACATGGGATTGTTTGGAAAAGGAATGGCTGTTTGTGTCATAAATGTTCAGTAAAACATTTAAAGCTGCTTATCCAAGATGTAACTGCATGTTCTTTAGAATCTGGTTCAATGCTTGTAAAACTTCTTTTGTGCTCATCTCAGCTGAGCATGGAATTTCAAAGTTGTATAAATGTTACGTGATCAGCCTTATGGACTAACTTCTCAGCTTTAGAGCTTTACTTTGTTTCTGCCTATTAATATTTCAAGGGCTACTGCATTGCTCAGTGATTAAGTGTGGGACACGTGACCTGGAAGCCCAGGGTTAGAGCCCTGCTGGATTCACTGGGTTTTTTCATGGGAATGTCCATGGTTAAGACACTTCAGAGCCCCAGCATAGTACTGGTAGAAACCAGGAAATACATGGATATATGAGCTGTTGGTGTTCGATAACTGAAATAATGTTGAAAGTGGCGTAAAACATCATTTAATCAATCAATCTTAATGTCAGATTTTCATACTGTCTTAACCCTTTACCACACAATCCCGAGTTTTAACGACCCTGGGAAATAAGACTTTTGAAAACACTGTGGGAAAAGGATAAAATGCTGGTAATCAGCATATTCTCCTTTCCTCACAATATTTTCTAACCTTTCATATATAAATCTAATCATTTGAGCCACATTTGATTTGTCGTCTGCAAATGCTTTCAATTTGGACCAGTCTAAAGTATTGTCGTTTGGTAAAGAATTAAGCATAAATAAGACTTCAAACTTTGATCACAAACTCAGTTGAGCATGGACTCAAGTTTTATAAGTATGGACACTGATCTTGACCTACATTATCTAAGAAAGTAACTGAAACTTTGCTAGACACACTAAGGGCTGTTCCTTCACCAAACAATCTGCTGTTTCAACAACCCTTGGGAAAAGAAGAAAATGCTTGTAATAAGCACTTACTCCTTTTTTCCCCAACAATGTTTTCTACCGTTTCAGAGAAAAAAATCCATCATTTGAACCAGATTATTTTGTCATGTGCACATGCTTTCAATGAGACAAATTTAAAATTTTGATGTCTGGTAAAGAGTCAACAAGAATACCTTTAGGGATGTAAGCCTGTAGATATTCTTGTTCATCGCCTTAATCCTTTACAACACAATCTTGAGTGTGAATGACCCAGACGAAGAATGCTTGTGATAACATTGTTGGAAAAGAAGAAAAATGCTGGAAGCCAGCATTTTGTACTTTTCCCAACAATTTTTTCTAACCTTTCAAAGTCAAGTCCCATTACTTTGTCATGTTGAATTTGGTCACCTGCATATGCTTTCAGTTTTGACAAGTTTAAAACTTTATGTGGTGGAGAGTTAACCCTCTACTGTACAGCAAAATTTTAGACTTTACTAAATTAAGAGCATTTCCAGACCACAAAATAGATGTGACTCAAAACTGAAACTTTTTTACATTTGGAATTGTAAAAAACATGGTAGAAAAAGGAGAAATTGCTGGTTCCCAGCATTTATCCTTTTCCCACAATCTTTTCAAAAAGCCTATTTTTTAGGGGCTTGAAATCTTGGGTCTGTGTAGTAAAGAGTGAAATACACCTGTAACCTCAATCTCATTGGAAATCAACTTTCATTGGTAGAGAATTTTAAGAAATATCTCTAGATTTAATTCTTTACCAGACAACAACTTTTTTAATTTGTCCATGTAAAGAGCATTTCCAGAAGGCAAAGAAATGCAGTTTGAATAATGAGACTTGTATTTGAAGGGTAGAAAACGTTGTGGGAAAATGAGAAAATGCTGGTTTCCAGCATTTTCTCCTTTTCCCACAATGTTTTTAAAGGACTTCTATCACAGTATTGTCAAAAATGCTGGATTGTTTGGTGAAGGGTTAAATAAGTGTGTGTGTGAAATGAATACCATTCTTAACTTCTGGCCACCTACACATAACATCAGGTCTTGCAGCAGACCAGTGTTGGAAGTATTGATATTGACTGAAGGCTGTATCTCTAGATCAGTGTAACCTGTGTCTAGTCAATAAAAATACAGAACAATGTTGTAGTAAAGTTCCCTGGACTTGTATTTGCTTAGAGCTGCAAACATTAAAACATTCTGTTTGAATGACAGATGAATATTATAACATCACATTTTGACCAGTCGAACCAGAAATCAAGCAGAAAGTAGTTGACTTGCAGGTTACATCATCATTCCATATTTGGAACAGTGACACTGTGTAGATACAGATTTTTTTTCTGTTCTGTCTGATTTTATCCACAGGCAATACATGTGCACACATTCATTTTTGACTCTGAAAATTAATTGGTAAATGTATGTAATAAATCAATGTACTGACTGGTGTCAAGAAGCAACTATTTGTTCCTCATGATTTGACAAATTTTAGACTTCCATAGTGAAACATTTACACACTACAAATTAAAAATGGCATAAATTATGGGGTTTGTCCATGATATGACAGAAAACATTGTTGAAGAGGAGAAAATACAAGCAAACAGCATTTTCTCCTTTTGCCAAGAATGATTTCTTAACCCTTTACCACACGACAAAATTTTAGACCTGTCCAAATTGAAAGCATTTGCAGACGACAATTTCAACATGACTGAATGATGCAATTTTTATTTGATAGGGTAGAAAACATTGTAGGAAAAAGAGAAAATGCTGGTTACCAGCACTTTCTCCTTTTCCCACAATGTTTTCAAAAGGTTTCTTCTTCTTAAAAGTCGGCATTGTGTGGTAAAGGGTTAAGCTGTTATCCTGAGGGTTGTAAAAACATTGAATCATTTGGTAAAGAGTTAAAACAACAGAGCCATGCTCTGGAAAAAGGGGGCTTGATGCATGATACCATGCAAGTCATCATAGTATTGTGGATCCATAAAATCCATTTTGTCTAACAACTGACTGAATCATGAGGTAAACTGGTCCTTGGACTTATAGAAAATTGAATAATAGCAAAGTTTTGGTTTAGGTCAGCCTGTGCAGACTGCGCAGGCTGACCTAGATGGATACTGTTTGCAGAAGCCACCATTACTGTATTTTTTTACATTTCCCAAATTCAGGCACCAAGTAAGTACACAGCACAAATTTCTCTTTGACTTCACTCTGTTTGGTATGAAATCACTTTATTTCATATCAAAGCAAACTTAAATTTTGGTAGATGAACATTATTCCCACTGGTCACTATTTGACTCTAGCTGTAATAAAGAATCAGTATGTGCATATTCTTGGGCCAATTGTAATACAGTGAAATATTGTATTACTGATGAATATTTTATACTTTAGAATAAACATGTTATTGAATCTTTATGTCTTTTTTTACCTGTGAATTTGTTTTTTCTTCAACTTATGATTATTTCACCAACCCAAAGACTAGTGATAAAAACTTTTTGTTTTTTTTTTAAAAGATCAGAAAGTTAGATTAAGATCAGACTGCATAGCAGATTAGATACTTCAGATTAAGATCAGGCTTACAAAGCTGAGCTTGGTAGCTTAGCCGGCAATGTACAGGGTTTGAAACCTGTGAGTTTCTGGTTCGAATCCCAAGCTTGGCCAATTTATGTCCAAGGATTGATGATTGTCATTGTTACAGGAGACATTCCTCTCTCACCGCTGTTCATTGTTTTGGTGGTATGTGGGAAGGCAGTCATTGGCTTGGAAAGGATGTTTTATGGAGCACTGGTTAAAAGAAACTCCAAGAGAAGCATGGATAGATGCACTGGGTGCTAAGATATAACTAAAATGATGTGTAAAACAGCATAAAACACCAAACAAAGAAGCAAACAATGATTAAGATCAAGCTTATGGAGGCTGCAATTCTTGACAAACTCTGTTGTCAATTTTTGGCACTGTTGTTTTCCACGAAAATGATGAAGTATTGTCATAGCCCTGTTATTATCTGAGTTGTGATAATGCAGAAATCCAGACATGTTCAAATATCTCTGCAATTACAGAAAGTATTAAAACTTGGGCTGGTTATTAACTCTTTAACACACATTCCAGGTTTTAACAACCCTGAGGAAAGCTTTTAAAAAAGTGGGGAAAGGAGAAAATGCTGGTAACCAGTGTTTACTCGTTTTTCCTCAATTTTCTCTAAGCTTTTAGAGAAAATTTCCATCATTTGAGACACCTTTGTCATCTGCAATTACTTCCAATTTATACAAGTCAAACATTTTGTCATTAAGTAAAGAATTAAGTATCAATAAGGGAACACACATAAAAATGTGAAGGGAAACCTCAAAATATTGACACAGTTGTGTCCCTTTTTTTTCAATTTAAATAGTACTGTTGCTTGCAATCAAGCATGACTCCCATATTTCTACTAACAACTGTTGGCAACCCCATGCAGTGCTAATGGTTGAGATTTTTTAGCCAAGACAATCTTAAAATTGCAGCTATTAGTCTTTCATACTGTCAGACAGAAAATATATCTTTTTTTTTTTTTTGATCATGGCTAGTGCTTTTTTATGCTCTACTCAGCACAAGTATGATATTTTAAAGTTACATACTGTTAGTTGTGGTTCAATTCTTTGCCAAGCCAAAAAAAGAGTTTTTTTTTTTAATTTTTTTTAGCCATGTCCATTGGTATGTGAGGGCTTTGGCAATTCCTCATCATTTTTTGAGGGAAGGAGATGAGTGGAAGAGAAAAAGAAAAGAAAAATAGGATATGAAACAAAAAACATATTTACAAAATTGATTTTTTTTTTTCAAAAATATACCATATACCAACATCCTTCAGCTCAAGGTTTTCTAGTACTACAAAATTTTTGACTTGTCTAAATTGAAAGGATTTGCATATGATAAATACAATGTGTCTCAAATGATGAAACTTTTCTCTGAAAGATTAGAAAACATTATGGGAAAGAAGAAAATGCTGGTTACCAGCATTGTCTCTTTCGTACAATTTTCTCAAAAGCTCCTTACCTCAGGGTCTTTAAAACTTGGTATTGTGTGTTGAAAACGGTGTTAAACACCATACAAACGAATCAAGATTGTGTAGTAAAGGCTTATCTGTCTAGATCTACCATGCAATGAAATTCTGGACTCTACCATGTTGATAGCTTTGTCAGACAACAAATTAAATGTGGCTTAGGTCATATGATTGACTTTAAAAGAGGGAAAAGGAGATAACCAGCATTTTTTCCTTTTCCCACTTTT